>CM070604.1:34339661-36739661 GCA_036346395.1 Hsuehochloa calcarea | reverse complement strand
CTAGGAATGAAAGTGCAAGGCAGACAACCAATTCTCAAGACCATCTAATTTTTTTCCATCATTGATGCCACCAAAATTCCAGCTCTCTCTCTCTCTCTCTCTGGAAAAAAGGTCTAGCTTATGAGCTTTCAGATTTGTTCCTTATAGTTAAGAGCAGTTGTTCCAGCTAAAGCAACAATAATGGTTAATTGCAAAAATAAAAAATAAAAGGTTTAAATCATAACAACATTCGGCCACGGAGCCTGCGCTTACAACCTACCAACTCTCATTTTGGAAGCCAGACACTCTTTCTACAAAGATTGAGTTGTTTAATTCATGCCACATAGTTATTTTAGATTTAATTTATGTGAAAGTTATATATTTGACTAATAAAGCTGAGATTACATAACTATCTTAGACCCTTAGTGATTATTCAAAATTCAAGTTTTAATTTCATTTTATATTATCTGAATCTTGGATTAGCACCATTTCAGCCTTACATGCTTGTGGGCCAATAGCCTGTATCACATGCTTGTATTTGGAGTGCGACACTTGCACTCGAATGGCTACAGTTAGCACCTAAAAAGGTTCAAAAGCTAGTCTCCCAAATCCCAACTCTTCAATTTCAGCTGCTAGCTGAAAGATTCCATATCCCAGCTAAAGAACCTAAAGAACAATAATGGTTCGATTCAATTTGAACAACAACATTTACCCCACTAAACCCCAGAGCAATACAGATGAACCTGCAGTTCAGCCTAAAAAAAACTTGCACTATACATACCAAATTGGCCCTAGCTAATATGCAGTTGTCCATCAAATTACCCAAGTCCCTATGCACAAGCATTAATACTTCCTAAGTCAAGTTTTTCATTCATAGTTAAAGTAACAAAAGGTAAATCATGGCAGTGTGCAACTGCGAACACACAAGATCTAATCAAGGAGCTGCAAACTATGCTATTTGCTACCAAAGTTCAAACCTTCGTAGCATCTTCCACCGATTTCACTGATTATGCTATAACTATTTACTACCAAAATTTTCAGCATTTGAAAGCAGCAAAAAGAGAATTGAATAACCCACAAACTATCCATTTAATACGGCTATCCACATCTTAAACACTAACATAGAGCTATCGGCACCAGCACATATAAAGCCCAAAAACTTGAACCTAGGGTACAAGATTGACTGCCAAGTTCCCCTCGCTGATCAGTTCGAAACTAAAGAACAAAATAAGCAGCCTAAGAACAAATAGTTGGGTCACATTCGATGTTACTCCAACACAGACAAGTGTCAGGATCCAACAAATGCACCGGTGTCGGTTTTGGGTAGTTCTAAAAAGAACAATTCGAGGACAAATTAAATTTAATCTAAAAATAATGTGTACAAAATTAACGAGACCAAAAACTACCATATAAACATAACGTTCTAGGTACTGCTAATGGCAGATGTAGACAAAACTACCATATAAACAATGTATCCTCATTGGAGCACTTCCACGCAACATGCCCTTGGTGTAGAAAGGTTTTCACATGAACACCCCAAATAGGAATTCGCAGACCGAAACTTGCCGTTTCATTAGTTTCTCTCACTTCTCAACTATAACTGAAGCAACCGCCACCACACCAACCCACCGGAAGGTGAAGCCCTTTACACCCTCATAAACCCCATAAACCCTCATCCACAGCAATTCCTCATGCAAAGCAGATGAAACTGAATCAATGGGTCCCACATCCCAGCCGCACAATTCAGCACCCGAAACGCCCAAACTTCACTCAGCACCTCCTCTCAACACAAGCCGGACAATTCCATACCAAAACCAGCAGAACAACCACCAAGCATAGCACCAATTCAAGCGCCAACGCAGCCTCCCCGACCAAATCTCGCCAAAACCTAACCGCTGGCCTCGTAATTGCCCAACCCCCCGTCGAAAGCTCCCACCTTTCGAACCCTCCGACCACTAAATTTAAGCTAAACAATCCAAATCCAGCAACAAAACCCCTAATTCGCACGCGAAACCCCACTACGTCCACCCCACCCCTCTACCACCCTAAACCCTAAACCTGCCGAATTGGCGCACCTCAGCCACAGATCCACCGAAACACACCCGACCTCACCCACCCCTCCACAACGAGGGCAACCAACCAAAAGAAGAAAGGAAGCTTCTGGAGTCCCCCATCTCACCTCGAGGAGCTTGGCGAGGGCGTCGGCCGGGTCCTCCGACGCCGCGTCCAGCTTCTCTCCGAGCTCCTTCAGCTGCTCCGCGGCCGCCATCCCCGGGCACCCCCGCCGGATCGACGGCGAATTCGCGCTCGCGCCCCGGCGAGGGTTCCGAGCCCGAAGCTCCTCCTCCCCTTCTCTCTAGGCCCTAATCTGAGAGAAGCGTTCGGCCCCTTGGCTCTCGCTGTTTCGAAATTGGTGTGGGGGGTGGGAGAGAGAGAGAGAGAGAGAGAGGAGAGGCGGAGAGCTCGTGAACGAAATGCGAGGTTTGGGATCGGGTTTGGGTCTCGGCGTCGGGCCAAGTTGCCTGGCAGTAGTATACCACCACCGCCGCGAGTTTTGCGGTGGCTTCGACGGACGTGACTGACGTGCGGGTCCTTCCTTGCGGGTGACCAAATTGTCAGTGTTTGGTGTTTCGTGTCTCGCGGGTGACCAAATACTGCGTTTAGGACAGTATTTAGATTCCGGAGAGCCGATACAGCTTTTATCGCGCTCCCGGGTCAGGTTAAACTGCGAGGATGCCATGCAATTGGTTTGTAATCCTGTGGGACCGCGGCGGCGTGGCCCGTGGCCGTGGGGAAGTAGCCACCACTGCAGACCGATTTCTCGACGCAGGTCCCAACTTCTAAAAACTAGAAGATGGGCCCTGGTCAAGCGGGAGAACTAGGTAGACGCCCCGCGCGTTACAGCGGTCGCAAGAAAATAACCGAATTATTCTTGCTGTAAGAAAACAGAACGTAGAGGTGTGTCTGCAGAAATGTCGGTCGCACGCGACAAATGGTGTCTTGTGGGTTCAAAATATGGCATAGCTGGCCTCATTTTGTTAATCGCGTTGATTGGAACATGATGGTTTAAATGGACCGCAAATCGAATATTTGGCTTCAAACTTGTAGTCATTTGAATGTTGTGAATCAAAAGAAAACCAAAAGACAAAACAATAATTCTTATCTTACCGCGTCATAATTGCCCAGGTCCCTTTTGTCTCTTTCTCGGTGTGTACCTACTCCGCGCATTGTCGTGGGCTTAACAAAATTGCATATACGTATGTGTAAAATTAATGCTCTAAATTGAAACTTCAGGGACAATTACGTTCATTTGAGAGAGAAAGAATAAGAACCGCATATGTAAGTGGCTTGCAAAATGTCTAACATGTCATGAATGTAAAACATATGGAATACTGGATTTGTTCTGTATGTCTAATTGTCAAGAGCACAGTAGATCAAACAAATTTAAATTGGACAATCCGTTTGAAAGATATAATCATCTTAAGCCTTCTAACTATACACTTTATGGATTAGTAAAAACTGCCACGTGAGCATCAATACCTTCTCCCATGCCCCATGCGTATGCGCAGCCACCACACAACAGACAACAGCTAGGGTTTTCTCCTCGCTGACAACTGGGACCAAGGAAATCATATTTTACCGGCTCTTTTCAACGCTCGTGATGATGCAATTTCTCTCCTCTTGGCAGTCTGGAACATGCCAGCTAGTCGGCAGCTCCTGCCAAATGCGCACTCACTGATTTTGGGCTCTCTGTGGTGGCGGCGTTCGATCGCGACGCATACAGAAGGTGCAGTGCAGGCCGTCAAGGAGTGAGCCAGAGATGGAGGGTGGGGTGTCAGTGGCGGCGGCGGCGACCGGCGGGGTAGGGAGCGCCGCAGTGGGTAAGTGCCAAGCAGCCACCGACGCAGGCGGTAGTGCAGGCGCAAGGAGCAGCTTGCGGCGAGCGGTAAGGCAGCCTGTGGTTGATTCTCAAATTGGTGTTGACTCTTCTGGCAGCAACGACTAGTGTTGAGATACTATTTTCTTCAATGAATTACGTGAAGAATAGAATAAGGAATAGGATGATGGAGCAATACTTGAATGATTGTTTGGTTACATTTCTTAAGCGAGAATTTTTTGTGCAAGTTATGGATGATGACATCATATCTTACTTCCAAGCCATGAAGGAATGTCGAGTTAGATTGTATTTTTCTTAATTATTTTTAAATTTCTCTAAACTATTTGAGATGTTGTCTCTAGTAAAAACAATTTGTACTCTTTTTTTTTTTGCTATTCACACATTTATGTTTTACATTGAACAATATTTTTGTTGTTTCGAACACGAAATTCTGGATCTACCACTGTTGGACAGCAAAACAGGGAACCTCAAGTCATTGGATGGCACCGAATAAAATTAAGACTAAAGATGGTGGAGTACCTACCTTGGAGGCGTTAAGAGAAGTGTGCGGTTCGCTGAAGGACTCCCTACCAGTGGTAGAAGCAACTACTGATCATGTGTCCGATAAATATGTAATAGTTAGTAAAGTGCTTGGGGTAGATTTTGTTGCAAGTCATGGTGTTGCCATGACCGTGACGGGGAATGATGTAATAGTAGGTTTGTCAGAAAGATGGTTCGGATCGTGATCCTAGGTAGGATCGTTTTTCGTTTGACGGGATTGAATCGTAGAATCACGATTCTACCAGATTTTTTAAAGCATGTATATTTGTATAAAAAAATTGAATTATATTTTTCAAATATGCAAGTATATAGTAGAATTTTCATGTTTTGAAATTAATTTTGTAAATTGGGTACACTTGTTCATGTTCACTCAATTAAGGTTTTTTTAACCTTATATGATTATTTTTAAAATAAACTCATCATTTAAAACTCCAATAGGTTAATGCAAATATATTTTACCTTAGAACAACACTTAAACAGCACAAACAAAGCAAAATAAACTACTGCAACTTAAATTAGCAATAAGTGATATCAATTTTTATATGCTGGTATAGTTTGTTGTCAACATAATGATCATATCCGATCCTGAGCACAATCCTACTCGATTCTATGTGATCCTACCTTCAAGATCACGATTCTATGAAATTCTGATCCACATGTTGATCCGTGTCATTTCGACTCCGTAGGATCATACGATCCCACGATATGTATCACGATCCTAACAACCTTGGTTGTGAGAGTTAAGTGTGCTAAAGTGCGAGCTGTCCATGAGGACACAGATGTTTGGTTTCTTTTTTCTAATGAAAATTGGAGGGGCGGGGCTTCCCTTTTGCTCTTAAAAAATCTAAATCTAGCAAATATGCGCTAAAGATGTTGGATCGATCTTAATATCAGTCGATCACCTAACGTTTTAATCTTTTGACGAAATGAAAGGCACGACATTTCCCTTGGACATGCTCACAAATGTAAAACCCTAAGCATTTATTAGTCCTTATTTATTTTCCCGCCCTAACACCTAACTGATCATTCACACTAGAAAATTCCCACTCTTCCTATGCATTTATGAATTTATATATTTTTCTTGCTTTTTTTAGGTTTGCGGTGTTGCCAAATGCAGTGAGTAAGTTTCGGGTGTGACATTTTTGTTATATACATAAGTTGGAAAGGACAAACTATCCAATATAACGAAATGATTGTACAAAAAACCAATAGAAACTTGACACCTAGATAGGGTATCCTATCATGTGTAAGAGAGGAACCTATAAAACTACCATTTAGCCTTTATCTTCCACCTTCAATCCTTCCCTCTCCAAAACTTGTAACTTTCTCCTCCGTCGTGATCACATATTCCTCCAAATTCAACAATCAAGATCCTTCTCCACGTGGCATCTATATCGACACCATTTCTCACTCCTAGATCTAGATAATCATCCATGAATTCAAAATTTGAGTATTTTTTTAATAATGAAAGGAAAAATAAGGAAAAATAGCAGAAAATCCTTGTAGGAACTTGTAACAGCCCAAAATCCCTAAGTTAGATTAGTTAAGCATTTGCTGTGCATTTGTAAAATTTTGAACCTTTTTAAAACTCCACCAACCTGTCAAGAGATAGTTTCCGTTATTTTACATTGTTATTTTCCTATACCTGTACTCAAAAGGAAGAACACCTCCTATGTTTTGCAACCATCAATTAAATATCATTTATTGAGTATTATTTATATACCTAGGCATATATAGAGTGACCCACTCTGTGTCCTATGGGGATATGGTGATGCATCTCACTCATTTTGTACTTACATAGCAATATGTTAAGACCACTTTGTAACAAGTAGAAATATAATAACTCATTATCATGTTAGTATTAGTCATCTATATTTTAATACATAGTAACAGTGGGTACCATATGGTAAAACCATACTACATCAAAACGTTATGGAAGTAGGTATATAGTGGGCTACTCTATGTCTATACATATGTCTTGCTACTACTCCCTCTGTTCCTAAATAGATGTCATTTTAAGTTCTTACACAACAACTAAGGAACATATACAAACTACCACATTACCCTCGATACAAACATTCATGGCAAAATTGGCTAGCGGACATTGAACTTTTGTATCATTGGCTACTGGACACCTAAAATTCGTGTCTTTGCTGGGAGACACTATAATTTTGTGGCTCTTTGCTGTAGGATATCGAGGCTATTATTATATCATTTTTGGGTGGAATAGGAAAAAGAAAGCATGTGAAATGTCTAATTTTCCCTTCAGATGAACCTGACTCAACCGAACCATTTAGGCCCGCTCCCGACCCAATCGATCCCATCTCGTTGTCGCTCTATCTCTCGCGTCACGCTCTCGCTCTCAAACCCTACCGACTGCGGAGATGACAGGTGTGTGCTCCGGCGTCACGCATGGTAGGTGGTTCATTCTCTGGGTCGTCTACCTCGGCACACGTGAGGACCGACACACAAGCACAGAGTGCTAGACTCCCTCTGGTGTAGTGCCCCTTTTGCCAGACCACGGTGGTGGAGCACACCTCCCGGACGAGCTCCAATCTAGGTAAGAAGTTCTTCAAGTGCCCCCAAGAATGAAAATGAGAGTAGTTTTTCATGTTCTTTTGGTCTTGGATTTGGTATTTTGTTAAGATTTGACTATGAATTTTTGTTGGAATTTAATGAATTCGTTTTGAGATTACAGACTTTGTTGATTCCATATGCCCAACCATTGCAAAATTTTCATGTGAGAAGATAAATATAAGGCCTATTTGGTTGATAATGGATTGTTGCATGTTGACAATCTGAATACTAATGATGCTATCACCTGACTACCGTCGTCGACGGCCTCCATGGAGGCCACTCTGGATCAGTTGAAGTTTACCGTGAATGAGGTCTAGGAGACCATGGAAGACATGTATAAGTTCATGACTGGCATGCAGGGTGTCATTGTTGCGATGCCTCCCATCTTGATTGCGATGAGGAATACCATGAATGGAATGTATGGTGAGATGAAGGCATTAAGGTTTGAGATGTTTGGCAATTGGGCTTTGGTGAACAAGAACTATCACTCGGACACAAGGTTATGTGTTACAATGCAGTATAGATATCTTCAAATTAGTATTTAGTTTACACGATTTATCTTCTTGTTAGTGGACCAAGACTACTATTGAGCTCCACATAGAGGACCGGATCATTTCATGTAGGTGTAGACATGACAGATGTGACTGTTTGTTTGGTTTGTTTGCTTCTCTTTCTCCCCGGCTTTGGGTTGTAGGTGGAGGAGCATCTGGATCATCAACAAGCTCATTGTATGTCTTCTTCATGTGCCCGAACTGTCCACACCTCTTGCACCTAATGGTCCTTTTGCCGAAACCTCATTTCTTGCAACATTTGTACCTCCTGTTCCTTGGCCTTCTTATTGCCCTTTTGAGTATAGGTGGCCACAGCTTGAATCCTAAGTCAACCTTAGGCTACTGATTCTTGTTTGTCATTGGTATCACCCATCTTGTATATGTTGTCTTGAATTTCTCCACACTATAGTAGTCACGCACATATGTCAAGTCCTTCATTTCTTTCGAACAAGATAAGATAAATAACATGTGTGGTGCCACCAACTTTACCTTTGAAATTATGATTGCGAAATATTATGCAAGACAAATTTCTGCTCTTTGTATCGAGATCTTTGATAAGCATGGAAGTACCGCCAAAATTTGGCACACATTAGTAGGATATGCGTGTGTAACCCCCTGATTGGTCGGTCCGTTAGTTTCTCGTTGGGGGCGCATGTAGCCCTGATTTCTCAACAAGCTGCCATTTTGTTTCCCATGGAATCGTATCCTACATTTGGCCGGCCCATTATACTGAAAATCACCCAAACGGGCTTTCATGGGCCAAGATATAAATAACCAGGATGGGTTCTAGTTCTGATATGATATACATGTGTAATACTTTTCTCTCTCTTAGAACCTACAACTAAATAAAAATATCATTTATTTTCCTCTCACCTCTCCAACTCTCTCATTTTCACTTACGAGTAGGTCTGTGATATTTTTTTAAAATTACGTTGGCTCCATCTACGTGCACCAGTGCCGACGATCTTTTTCCTAGCACCACTAACCTACCTTCGCTACAATGAGCTGGCATCCCAGATTCATTATCTTACTATCACACCATATTGATGCTAAATTTACCTTTCTTCCGTACCGTTTAGCATCAAAATATGACCTATAACTAAGTAAAAGACTACTTCGTTTTCTGTCATCACACACTCGTTCGTTTCATCTACCAGTGGGGTTGTAATAATATGCATGTCCTGAAAAAAAAATTAGATGGCACCGGTATGGTGTATGGACTAGCCTCTTCTACGTATTCCAAGGTCTTTTCCGGGAGGGAAAAAAAATATTTTTTGGCCCATTTGGTTCTTTCTCGATGGTTGACGTGGGCGTTCATACTTGGAATCCGGAAAAGTCAACAGTCCGAAGAGATCATTTTTCTGTACTTGTCCTTTCCTTGATAGCACGATGTCGCTTTTACTCCAAACCTGGAGGGGACAATATTTTAATTTTTAAGCAATGGGGAAAAAAAACAGATGTGAACGCACAGTTTGACACGGTGAGGAATAATATTGGTTCAATTTTCTTTATAGTTTTTGTCGTGTTTCAAACGCACGATCAATGTTGAGTTGTCATATTTTCTTTCAAACCGGCGAAGGAAGTCGCGAGCCCAGGACCACCCACGTCTCCTCTTTTGCAAAGACTCCTTGCGTTTTTTGATATTGCCCTGAGGTCCTGTTTTGGCGGACGCCACCTACCGGATCGTTATCGTGCGGCCGAGACCGAATCCACCGTTCGCTCCACCCGAGTGGGTGCGGTGTCGTCCGATCGCACGTTTTCGACAGACGGCCCCAAACCCTAGTCCTTCCCCGCATAGGCGCTCCTCCCCTCGCCATCACCCTCTCCACCCCCCACGCGTCGCCATCCCTCCCCTTCTAACAGACCGCCGCCGCTACCTCTCTCTTCGCCTCGCCCCCCTCCCTTCACCCGGCCGCCCACCACGCCGAACCCGCCGCCCCCTCCCCCCTTCGCCCGCGCAACCCACACCGCCCTCCTCCTCTACCGATCCCCTTGCAGAGGTCGCCGCTTCATCCCCTTGCTCTCACCCTCCCGTCACCCTCGTCCTTGCGGTTTCTCTGAATGAGGAAAAATGTTTTGGATGGCCATCGTCCGGTATGGGGATAGTTTTATGGTGTTGTTGTGGTTCCTTTGCCCAGATTCGTGCCATTCCGGTGGGGCTACACCGGTATCGATGCTATTGGGGTGAGTCTGGGGATTCTTTTTTGGGGGTTTGGTTTTGGGTGGTGACGAGGATCTAGAAATCCTCATTTAATTATTTGTCCCTGATCTTTATCATGGATAATGACACCATTATATGTTTCTTGAGTATATCCTTTAATGTTCATAAGGGAGAAGCTGGAGTCGTAAAATCTTCTATGACTACCTCGTGATCGTAAATTCTTCTACGATCACCTCATGGTCGTAGGTCCTTCTACGACCAGGTCAGCTATGACCACCCTATAGTCGTAAATCCTTCTACGACTACCACATGATCGCAAGTTCTTCTACGATTACCTCATGGTCGTAAGTCCTTCTACGACCAGATCAGTTACGACTACCCTATAATCAATCAAGCTTACAGACAAGTAGGTCCAACTGATTAAGAAATCTAAACAGTCAGTATACACTATTATTCTTCGAAATAAGTGCACGATAAATCTCTCAGTCCCGGTGATAACTGTCTGGCGACGTGGGAATGTTACTTCTCCAACAGTAATCTCTAGTAACTGTGCCATCATCTGAAGCATTGATGCGCCATTTGGGCTGGAGAGATTGTCGCCCAAGAACGCTATAAAAGGAGGAATCACGAGAGGAAGGGAGGAGGACGATCAGGAGCACAAGATATTGTATTTCAGTCTTTCTCTTGATCTGTAACCAGCATACTCAATATAGCCATACATGAGTAGGGTTATTATTCTCTCCGGAGAAGGTCTGAACCTGTATAAAAATATCTGTGTCGTTCTCTCTACGTGATTTAAGTCTTAGAGACCCCCCGAATTAAACAATTATTACATAAATTCGGTTCTAAAACACCAACAGTTGGCACCGTCCGTGGGGATCTTTTGGTCATCAGATTTCCTTCATTTTCTCCAAACTCTAATGCTTCCATGGCAGGAGAGTGGAACAAGGAGGACTGGTTTGACTTGGCTTATTACGCAGATATCGACATAGATGTCAGCTTCGACTATGAGCCGAGTATTGTATCATCTGACGATGATGTCGCATTCGGGCATCATTCTCCAGGAGACCATACCACTGATGGAGTTGAGGAGGGATCTTTATCCCCCACAACGTTACATCCAAATGAGGAACCAACTTCCTCAAAGGGCAAGGGTCAATCCGACCACAATCCGGACTGCTCTGAGGTAGACCCAGGACATGACAAGGCCTCCCCCTCCAAATATTCAAGTCCGCGTAAGGCAGTTCAACCTGACATGGCAAGTCCTGGAAGCCATCATTGTGGAGCTTCATCAACACCTGGTGGTACTGTCTCTCTGGTTAGCCCCACAGGGGATGAGGTCGAACATGCTTTTCCTGCGAGTTCGACCATCCCATAGCAGGGCTCATTTGCGGATGGAGACAATTATAAACGGGAATTCTCCTTCCTAGAGGGGTTAACTCCAAGTCGCCAGACAATAAATTTTAACTACTCCTCAAGCGAGAAGGCCTCGAGCACAAGTGGAGGTCTTCGTCCTTCCTTCAGGTGATGATCACTCTCCTAGAGACAGGATTGAGGATACTCCCCGTCGATCACACATTGTGACCCCTCGTGGCAATGGTAAGAACACCTCCGGTGATGAACAGGGTCAACACTCTGATGAGTGTGCGAGAAATCGTCGAGATAATCGCACTTCATTGACGCAAACTCAAGGATCAGACATGGACAATCCTGAGACAACTCAACAGACAAGAATAGCAACCCAGAGAAATCTGCCCGAGCACTTTTAGTATCAGTCAAAGGGAGCTCAGGAACTCTAACATATCAGCAATCTACTCGAGAACTCAACTCAAGAGCTTGCCCGAGCACCTAGCTATGACCTCTTCGCGTAAGAGATCGCATAAAGGCTTCAAAGCGTGATGACCAAACTCGAGCACCCTCACCGTCATCATTCTGTAAGTTGTAGCGGTACGACTCTATCAGCTTCCAGTTGTTCGAATAACTTACCGCATGGAGATCGGCTACAGAAGCAGTTGAGTGGAACAAAACCATCGACCCAGATGACAAGAATTCTTAAGAAGCGGGCGGAGGTAGCAAGAAGCACAAAAAGACCAAGAAATTCAAGAACAAGGTGAAAGGCCAAAAACCTCAAGCCAATAGTTCTAAGGAGGTCTTGGCCATAAGCAACAAGGAACCACGAAGTTCCGAGCAATATCTCGATCAAGGCAAAGGTAAGCGCCCTGAGCGGAAGAACGACAAGCCTAGGTGGTGCCCTTTCCATAAAAAGGAAGAACATGACCTTCGCAACTGCTGGGTTTTGGAACGGAAGCTTGAAGACTACTACAACG
Source organism: Hsuehochloa calcarea (assembly GCA_036346395.1). Classification (NCBI taxonomy): domain Eukaryota; kingdom Viridiplantae; phylum Streptophyta; class Magnoliopsida; order Poales; family Poaceae; genus Hsuehochloa; species Hsuehochloa calcarea. The sequence goes on along the minus strand of CM070604.1, from coordinate 36,727,628 downwards.
GCAAAGGGCCACTTCCTACCCTCGAAGAGGTAGGGTAAGCGAGCGGTCGTACGTAGTCGGACGACAGCGAGGAGATGTCATTCCATGATCCTAAGCATACCATCAAACATATCTATGGGGTTCATCGGCATACGAGTCAAAACGATAGCTTAAGGCTGTCGAATGCGAGGTAAACTCCATTGACCCTCCTCTTGTCAATAAGTTACCGAAGTGGTCGGAAGTCACCATCTCATTCGAGAAGAGTGATTGCCTGATCCCTTCCACTTGACCATGTCTTTTTTCGATCATGGTCGAGCCTACTGTCAACAACTGTCGAGTAAATCGAGTGTTAGTTGATGGTGGAAGCTAGTTAAACATCTTGTTTACGAGTACCTTGGACGAGATGCAAGTACCCAAGACCAAGATAAAACCGGTACAATACTCTTTTTATTGTATTGTACCTGGGTCTTCTGCCAATCCTATTGGACAAATTTCTCTTCCTTTAACATTTGGTTCACCAAGTAATTTCAGGACAGAGAAGATCTCTTTTGATGTGGTCGATTAATATGCGTCTAGAAGATGAACAAAAGACCGTATTTATTACTCCATTTGGAATATTTTGCTATGTTAAAATGCCATTTGGTCTAAAAAATGCAGGCGCTTCTTTTCAACGCTTGATGCAATCAAATTTTTCACCTCAGTTAGGCCGAAATTTGGAAGCCTATGTTGACGATCTAGTCGTAAAAAGTATCAAGCAGCTTAATCATGTTTCCGACTTGCAAGAAACGTTCGACAACCTAAGAAAATACCGCTTGAAACTCAATCCTGAGAAGTGTGTGTTCAGAGTCTTTTCGGGAAAGTTGCTTGGATTCTTTATTTCTGTACGAGGAATCGAAGCAAATCATGAAAAGATAAAGTCCATCGTGTAAATGCGCCCTCTTACTACGAAGAAAGAAGTCCAGAAACTCACAGGATGCATGGCGGTTTTAAGTCGTTTCATCGCACGACTGGGAGAAAAAGGACTACCTTTCTTCAAACTTTTAAGGAAGCACGTGGGTTTTGAGTGGTCAGAAGAGGCAAATGCTGCCTTTGAGGATGTCAAGAGGTATCTTATGAGTGCTCCTGATTTGGTTTCTCTGAAGCTAGAAGAGACGCTCTTAATTTATCTAGCTGTCATGCTACAGGCAGTGAGCGCAGTACTGGTCGTAGAGCGTGAAAACATCCAACGACCAGTTTACTACGTATGTGAAGTTTTGCATAGGCCGAAGGAGTGCTACCATCAGGTCTAAACACTTCTTTATGCCCTCCTCGTGTCTTCAAGAAAACCGCGGCATTATTTCCAAGCGCACAAGATAATTGTGATGTCTGAGTTTTCCTTCGGAGTGGTCCTCCAGAGCAGGGAAGTAGTGGGACGCATGGCAAAATGGTCAGTAGAATTTGGGGAGTTTGACATCCATTTCGTGTCCTGAACGGCCATTAAATCCCAGATCTTGGCAGACTTTGTAGCCGAATGGACAAATCCTAAACCTGTTCAGGATCCCCAGTACGATACCCACGACCAGTGGACGATGTACTTTGACGGGTCACTTACTTTAAGTGGCTCGGGTGTTGGGGTGGTCTTAGAATGTCCTACCGGAGAGACCTTAAAGTATGTCATTCAATTAAACTTTCAAGCCACTAACAACATGGCAGAATACGAAGGTTTACTGGCTGGCATACGAGCTGCGAAAGCACTTGCAATTCGACTACTCGTGAGAGGGGACTCTCAACTAGTTGTGAATCAGATCAGAAAAGAGTACCAGTGCTCTAATCCGACCATGTCTCGGTACTTATCGGAGGTTCGAAAGCTAGAAAAGTATTTTTTTAGTTTCGAGGTACAATTTATCCCTCGAAAGGATAAGTTCTTCGCAGACTAGCTTACTCGTATGGCCTCTTCCCGATCACAAGCACCAAAAGGAGTTTTCTTGGAGCAACTCCAAAAGCCGTCTCTGGTCGAAACACCAGAGACAACTCCTATTGAGACAACCTCTCTAGAATACGAGGATACCTGGTTGAATCCCATCTACGAGTATCTTTAGAAGGGTACAATACCCGACGACGATCTTGAGGCAGATCGCTTATCCCATAAGGTCAAAATGTGTACTTTGGTCAAAGGAGTCCACTACAAACGAGGCACTCAAGGGGTACTCATGCGATGCATATCACAGAGGGAAGGACTAAACCTCCTTCACAACATACACGGGGGCATCTGTGGAACTAATGTTTCATACAGAATGCTGGTCAGAAAGGCCTTTCGATAAGATTTTTATTAGCCAACAGCCCTCTACGATGCCAAAGAGTTGGTTAAGAAGTGTGTACAATGCCAGCTTTATAGCAGGCAAATAGACCAACCGGCTCAGACATTGCAGACACTTCCTCTATCTTGACCTTTTATGACCTGGGATCTCGATATCGTATAATCGTTCCCAAAGGCTCCAGGAGGTTTCGAGTTCCTTTTCATGGCTATTGATATGTTTACAAAATGGATCAAAGCTGAACCTGTGACTGGGATTACAACGGAAGCAAGAAAATAGTTCATGATGAGATGCATGATTACTCTATTTGGGGTCCCAAGTCGAATAATCACAGATAATGGTAAGCAATTTTTTAGCGCAAATTTTCAAAATTTTTACGATGAGTTGGGTACCAAAGTGTGTTACTCCTCTGTTGCCCATCCTTAAAGCAATGGGGCAGTCGAAAGAGCTAATGGCCAAATAATGCAAGGAATCAAAACTCGAGTCTTCGACCAGCTTGTTAAGCGCTCGGGGGCTTGGGTACAAGAATTACCCTTAGTATTATGGGTAATTCGTACGACTGCTAGTCGGGCCATAGGTGAAACACCTTTTTCCCTAGTTTTTAGCGCCGAAGCCATGTTTCCACCAGAACTAAAGATCAGGTCGACACGAGTCGAAACTTTCAACGACTCTACCCAAGAACAACTTCGAGTAGATAACATCATCCTACTCGAAGAGAAGAGAAATCAAGCCTTAATCCATTCAGCAGCCTACCTGCAAGCCCTGTGCAAATACTACGATTTGTAAGGTCCAACCTCGCAGCCTTGCTGTAGGTGACTTGGTATTGAAGAAAATTCAATCCCAATCTAATCGGAACAAGCTTTCCCCCAAGTGGGAAGGTCCTTACATGGTGGTCGAAGTTATGCGACCAGGTTCGGTACGACTATCAATGTAAGACAATCGGATTCTCTCGAACTCTTGGAACATCGACCAGTTACGCAGATTTTATGCGTAACAAATCACATCGATAATAAAATATCAGATTCTTTCTATCTTTATTTTCTTACTTTGAGTAGTGCTTCGATATTTTTTGACTATCCCCTGGTCATAAGTTTTTCTACGACTCGTACCCAGCACTTCTTTACACTGGTCGAAAGGACAGGGACATCACCTAGTCGAAGCATTTTCTTTCTACACGTGGTCCTGCCCACTAGAAGGAACTTCCTAGTATCAACTCGTTCCTCACTTTTGCTGCCAACACAAAGAGCTCGGGTTCAACAAATATGGCTGAAACATTTTCAAGCCAACTTTTAGTACCTTAGTTTATTTCTTTATTCGTTTTGAAAAATATTCTAAGCAAAGTACACTTTGGTAATTTGTTCGGCTACTCTTGATAAACTCGGTTAGTTCTAACTGGTCGGAGAAAGACATAACACCTAGTAGAAGTATTTCCTCTCTGCACGTGGTCCTGCCTACTAGAAGGAACTTCCTAGCATCGTCCTGTTTCTAACTCTTGCTTCCAGGGCAAACCTATTGTGTGCACTCAAAAATGTTGAACGGATTCTAAAGGAACTCCAGACGTTTGTCTAACTCAAGTTGCCACTCTTAATTTGATTATTCTAGTCGGAGATGGTAACATTACCCAGTCGATGCCTTTCCTTTCTGCACGTGGTTCTGCCCACTAAAAGGAACTTCCTAGCGTCGACTCGTTACTACTCTTTCGACCAGTTTGTGATAATCAGGATCACAGACTATAAGTTAGCCAAACCTCTTTTTTTCAGAAAACCCGTTTAACACTATTTACTTAGTTTATCTAAATAAACTAAGCAAATAGTCGGGGCTAGGATAAAGTTATTATTATGACTTCAATTCCGAGTCTTAATCTCTTTTTTTTATTATCTTATGAGTTACTAACTACTCGACAAGGTTATTTTTCAGGCAGAAGAGAGGACCATATATATCAACAAACTTGTCTTTGCACGTTCCTATTACAAACTACTCTGACGAAGGAGATCCTATCTGCATCTCCTCTGTGACTTCATTGCTGATCGACTGCATATCTCCCATCAACCGCTCTGCTTATGCTTCAGAGCATTCGAAGTCGGCTTTGACTAGTTGCAGATTAAAGTTGGATTCATGAGCTTTAAGTTTTGCAAGAACAAAACTTATTCCACCTTCGACCGCCTCCTTTATCGAATCAGCTTGGTTGGTCCTCAGAATGGTCACCAACTCTCGCAAAGTCCTGACTTGTTTTCCAATAGTACTCAAGTGAGCAATTATCGTATCTTCACGAGGATTGACCTCCTCGGCTTGTAGCCCACTGAGTACGTTGTTAAGGAGAGAAATATTGTCCTGAAGGTTGATCGTCATCGACTTCAACTCCTCCTGATTACAAGTCGATGCCTCACAGAGTTGTTTTATTTCGACTGCTTGCTTTGAAAAGAATAACGCTAGTCGGATAAAGTGACCCCTAAAGGAAAACAAAACGGGTCGCAGGAAAAGACTTGTTTACCTGCTAGTCAAGAATCTAACTTCTTGACTTCGTTGTCAGGAGAGGTAGTGCTTTTTGCATAGTGCTCCTCCCAAGACTTGACCTGTCGATCTTTTTCTTTGGCGATACGAGAAATCTCGTGAACAATCAGGGTCTTTGTAACACCCCAGCCCAACATGAGCCTGGAATGCTACTAAAATAACAATATAACAAATACAAATCTAAGACACTACAATAAATTTCGGCAGAGTCTCCTTTGTAAATCGAACTATCCGGACATTCGCGCAAATAACAACAATAATAAGCAAATATCCAAACGCGCGTACTAAACATGTTCATGAAAGAAACAACCATAAAACGCTATCAATCTCAAAAGTAGGTTGACTACAACATAGGACGTAAAGAAGTAAGCCTCACATAAGACATTTCAAAATTGAAGGTATGACTTAAATGTTTTGTTCAACTTTATTCGTGCCAGTGTGCAACCATAATAATTTCTACTCCCGCCGATGCATGCCGTCCACAAACGATGTACCCCAAAAAAACAACACGGCAAGGGTGAGTCCAAGACTCAGCAAGTGCAATGATACAAAACATAACAAAATCATTCATTATCCAACAGTGTATCAACATCATGAATCAAATCAACATATGAATGAATGAATGAATGCACATGCTCTTCTCTTTTGCTCATACCGGTATAGCGAGTGAACACCCGTCGGTGTTCACTTATGCCCGCGTTCTACAAAACGCGGGGATCCAAAGCCCGTTTGAGAACAAGTCAACCGGGGATCCATATTGCCCACTTTGGAATGGTGGGTCTTACAATCACTACCCACTCCCGTGGGTGTCGCAAGTTCACAACTTGCGTTCATGAGTGCACATGATGAACAATAAAATAACAATAATCGAATCTTGGTAAATCATGCCATCATGAACAAGTACATATCACCATAAATCAACGCATCGAACAAGCACAAGTTACCATGAGTCATCATATGGAACAATCGTATATCAACCACAATATAGATGCACTTGCCTGTTTCTTTCCTTCCCGCTACGGCACACAAGGAAGCAAAATTGGTGTCTCTACTCTGGAACTCCGCCTCCTACACAAGCATAGCGGTAACAATAAATACGATGAATGCTGGACTCCGTTTACACCCCTTAATCCAACTCCTCAAGACCTATGACTCAAAGAGAGGTTCTACCCAAATTTTCCGGCAGTCTAGCATAATGCTTCCCGGGACAGCAGTACGAGAAAAATCATAATTAAATATCTGTAACTCTGAATGACTTGAAACACTTGCTCAAATATTCTTAACGTAACAGGCTATGAAACTCTAGTTGGTGGGGTTCTTTGATTCGGCCAAACTAGTGGTCTAAACAACCGTTGAAAACCATTGACAGACATCTGTCCAGAATACAAGACAAAGATAAACAACATGGCATAACTTTCATTCTACAGATCCAATTGAGATTATCTTTATCAATTTGGAAATATTATTAAACAGGCTACAATAACCTAGTTGGATAAGACTCCTGATTCAGCCTTCTAATAATCCTAATGTTCTGATGAAGTTTGTTGTTTCCTCAGTCTGACAATCAGACAACAGCGATGGTAAAAATTCAATAACTTTTGATTCACACGTCTAAAAAATATATTCTTTATCAATCCTGAAATCTTGCTGGAATGGCTACAACTTTCGTTTTGGGTGGCTCTTCAGATTCGGGCTCAAAAAAATACAATCTGACTAGACATGCAGATCGCCAAATCTCGTCGACTCTCCCGACCGATCGCACAAAACGTACATATCTCCTAAACCGTAACTCCAAACCAGGTGATCTCGGTGCCAAAAGAAAGCTAAGATCAAGGGATACAACTTTCTAAAAGGTGGATAGATTAGAAAATGTACAGAACTTACCCAAATCTGACGAACCAATCTGGCGCAGGGGGAGGGTGGGGAGAGCAGGCGGCTGCTAGGGGGAGGAAAGGGGGAAAAGGGGGAAAAGGGGGAAAGGGGTGGGGCACTAGGGTTTTGGGGGGGTGGGCACCCCCCCTCTTGGCCAGCCACAAGGAGGCCTCTCTGGCCGCGCCCAGCCCAGTTGGCGAAAAATATCAGATGACCCCCTGTCGTTTCATGTTTTACTATTCCTCTTATTCCCTTTTCTCCTCTCGGCTAAATCTGTGATTTACCGATTCGATTTCCAGGGTATTACAGTCTTGTCTTTGACCTCGGTTTGAGCTTCCCCATCTTGACCTCTTTTTCTGAAAAGGAATGAGGGTTAGAAAAATAAAAGAAGGTTATAAGTGGTCTGAAATTCAGCACTTACCGTTTATTTATCCCTGCAACTGTTGAGTTGCAGAGTTGGCCTCCTAAAGCTTCTTCAGAAGGGCCTCTTTTTTCCCCTTAGCTTTTTCGTCTCGACCTTCTCGTAGTCGAGCGAATCGACTTTTCATCGCTCTTGAGCCTACAGAGCAAAAGAGTAGACATGCGCATAGGACAAGTAGTTGTAAGCCTTTCTACGACCGGTACCTAGTCGTAACTTTTTTCTACGATATTTCCCTAGTCGTAAGTTCTTCTATGACCAATACGTAGTCGTAAGTTTTTCTACGACAATCCTCTGGTTGTAAGTTCTACGACCAGTATCTAGTCGTAAGTTTTTCTACGACATTTCCCTAGTCGTAAGTTCTTCTACGACCAGCACATAGTCATAAGTTCTCCTACGACAATCCCATAAGCACTGTGCAAGTGGTTGAAACATAAATGACTACGAGTAGTAGTGACTTTCCACCTCTTTGCTTGCTCGCAGAGTTCCGCCTTCTCCTGTCGCAGTTGTACAAGTTGTCTGTTGTACTCTGCAACAGTGACAATTTGCTCTAGAGCCCTCTACATAAAGATGGTCAGTGAGAGGCGAGAAAAGCCACCTATATAAATGTTGGGTAACAAGCACTTACATGGATGCTCGTTCGAGCAAACATGGAGAGTACGCGTGCGGGGTCCTTCAATTCATCAAGCTTTTGAACCCTGTTCTACCGTACCTTTTCGAGACACTCATCATCGAAAACATTCCCCCTGTCAGGAATATCCTTTTGGTGTGGAACTCGGGTACGAGACCTGGAAGCAGAAGACCCCACAACGGAAGCCGGGCCGAAGAATTCAGAAAAGAAGTTGGCATATTCTTCTTCTTCTGATTCGATGAAGACAACTCCTTGGAGACCGGGAGGAATGTCTGCAGCGACTTCATTCCCAGCACGGTGGCCCAATGATCCATCGCTTTGGCCTGATGCCTCCGCTGCATCATGCGTCGTTTTTGCTTCAGCCTCTACGACCACTCTTGTGGTCGCAGTTGCTTCGACAGCAACGACCTCTTCCACCACTTGGACAGTGGACGACCCTTCGACCACCGCTACTGTCATTCCTCCAATTGCCTGAGAAATAGCAGTAGATTCCTCGACAGGAACGTCCCTGAGTGCTGAAGGAGTTGGACTAAGATCACAAAAAGGAAGACACGTCAAATGGTAAAAAAAGGTAAATGTTGTTCTCACACTTTTATCTTTTTACATACCTTCTATGCCAGTTTTGATCTTGAATCAGGAAGAAACCTTCGCTAAAGAAGATTTTTCGACTTCTTCTCATCCACGACCACGTCTGGTCGTGGGTCTTGACTGAGCACTACCGCTCCTAGAGCCTCCTAGCTCTCCAGACGGCCGAGACATGTCTCGACCACATCAAGGGCAGTACTGCCCTCGACCACAGACGCTGCTGGTGCAACGGTTTCCTTCACAAAAGACATAAAAGTCTTCCAGTTTTCCTTTAATTATTGCTTGAAAAAGTCATAGGAGATAGAAACTACGAAAGTATTATTATAATAGTAAAAGGGTACCTTGATCTTGGAGGCTTTACATTTGAGTGCATCAGTCGCTTCGACTGCCTTTGCCTTCTCTGTAGCAACCATTTCTGTAGAGAACCATGCAAAGGGCCTAGTCGGAGTAGCAGAGCTCGAGCTTGCGCCCCCCTTGTCGGCGACTTTCACAAGCCGATGTTTTTTGGCCGGAGGAGCCTTAACTTGTTCCATCACCACGCCATTGACCATCAATTCGACCTCTTCATTGTCTTCATGGTCTTCCATGTCTACTTTCTGTAGAAGTAAGAAAAAGAAGTGTTATTAAGAGGTCGTAAGTTCTTCTACGACCAGTACCTTATCGTAAGTTTTTCTACGACAACCTCTAGTTGTGAGTTTTTCCACGACCATTCTAGTCGTAAGTTCTTCTACGACCAGTACCTAGTCATAAGTTTTTCTAAAACTACGAGATCCTAAAGAAGAAATCAGTCCTTGATTACCTTTAGACATTCCCTCCTATCCTCTGCAGTCAAGACCACAAGGATTTGAGGAACAACCACGTTTGGTGGCAGAGATTTCTCACAAATGAGCTTGACCCGAGCGTCAATTTCCACTTGTGAGAGATCTGCAGGAGCAAATAATCCTTCAATAATCAAGTTCGAAATCAATAGAAACAGAGCTAATATTGAAGGTTTACTTACTCTTCTCGTAATCTCTGGTCGGGTCTTGCGACCCCGAGTACTTCCACATGGGATGTGCTCGTTTCTTCAGAGGACTAATGCGGCACGTGATGAAATCCTTTACCATGTGCCAACCGGTGAGCCCCTCCTCCTTCAAGTCCTTGATGGCTTGAATTTAGGGGATGATCCGGCCAAATCCTTGGGAGTCGAATCCTGGAAGAAATCTTCTCGGTGGCATTCCCGGCAAAAGAGAGGTTGTCTTCACTGGTCATTTCCAGTAGAACCATCTCTTCTTCCATCCCGGCCATTATGACCGGGTGAACATCTGAATGCACTCCTTCGACTTCCTGTCGTGGAGCTTCATACTACAGCTACCGGCGACTCCCGCTAGCCGGGTCATTCCGTAAAAATATTGGAATAACTATAAGTCGGCTGGAATCCCCAGGTAAGCCTCACACAAGTATACGAACACACCTAACATTGTGATGGAATTGGAAACGAGGTTCACCAATTCCACCCCAAAGCATTCGAGTACGAGCGTAAGGAAAGGGTGAGTAGGCAATCGAAGGCCACACTCACAATACACCTAGAAGACGGGGATCCGCCCAATCTCCCCCAACGACTAATGTGCCCGGAAGCCTCAATCCACTTCACGAACTCCTTCTTTGGGATCTTCTCAGTGGCGACTAGAGCTTTCATCTTGATCGCGTCCATCTCCGATTCGCCCCACTAGGAAGCGGCTCTGGCCATCTTTCTCAAGGGAAGGAGGCTTGGAGGTGAATGACTTGGTTGCCGGCAGAGAACGCGAAAGCTTGATGAACAGTTGGAGTGATTGAGGAAAAATAAGAACCCTACAATCACACCCATGATAAGTTTTTATAACTGCGCACTTGGGTTAGAGACGTGATAATCCAACAGTTGCCACCTCTTCGGAAACCGCTCCAATAGACAAGTTTATGAGAGTCGATTCAGATTTGCAAATTTGTCTGTTTGAGAAACCGAGTCTGTCTTCACACCTCAAGTGAAATTACCTTCTTGACCAAGTCTTTTTCTGGTCAAATGAAATACCAGTCGAAAAGGATTTACTTCCGAATACCATGCTATGACCACTTTTTAGTCGTAAGATTTTCTACGACCATCTTGTAGTCCTAAGGTTTATTGCAAACTTCTTGACCAAGTCTGTTTCTGGTCAAAAGAAATACCAGTCGAAGAGTCTTTCCTTCGACCACTATTCTACGACCATCTTCTGGTCGTAAGATCATCTACCGCTCCTTTCCCAAGTAAGTACTTTCACTTAAAGCTGGGGGGCTAGATGACGAGTGATGAGGACATCACTTCTAGTGATATGAACACTACTCTTGATGCCGCCATGAATGATGTTCACGTGCTCGTCAACTCAATTATCAGGTAAATTTGTTTCTAGGGCTGAGTGTATTATTTAAGAACTCTATGATGCTGCCTAATGGAGATAATTTTCTTGTGCTTAGGAATATAGGAATGGACAGTAAGGAGTTGATATGCATCAAGGAAGAAGAGGGCAATAACAATGGCCACAATTCCAGCGAGGACTTCAGGACCCTCTACTTGGTGCTGCGCTACCTTTCCTTAGCCTACAAGGCTTGTATCCGAATCCTCTTAAGGGTTAGTTTGGGTCAAACTTTGTAATGGGCTTATTTGGCCCATGTAGCCCATATGGCCGATCACCTAGGGTTTAGGGTACTATTCATATGGCACACATATGAATAGTGTCACCGCCCCTCCCTCTTCCTCCTTTACATAGTGGCCGCCATCTCTTAGTTTCGTCGGGGGTTTTCTTTTTAAATTATTCTATATAGCAGTTTTGCCGCACGTAGGTTTGAGGGACCCCAACTTTGTGAGCTTCATTATTATTCACAATACAATTTCAGATTGCATCTTCTACTTTCTTACTTGTGTTATCGATTCACATGCAGGAGATAGCCTCCTTGGCGAAGTCAATCTCGTTCGGCACGGTTGATAACCATCGAAGCAGTGGTGTAGTGATTGCGAGGGGTTCGATCCGTTTTGGTCGGAGCCTTTGGATCATCAACGTCGTGATCTCCACAATCGACATATCACTACCTTTCGGAAGATCGGGCCACAGCCACATTAACGAGGATCTAGAAATCCTCATTTAATTATTTATCTGTGATCCTTATCATGGATAATGACGCCATTATATGGTTCTTGAGTATACCCCTTAATGTTCATAAGGGAGAAGCCAAAGTCGTAAGATCTTCTACGACTACCTCATGATTGTAAGTTCTTCTACGATCACCTCATGGTCGTAAGTCCTTCTACGACTAGCATATGATCGTAAGTTCTTCTACGATCACTTCATAGTCGTAAGTCCTTCTACGACCAGGTCATTTACGACCACTCTATAATCAATCAAGCTTACATACAAGTAGGTCCAACTGATTAGGACATCTAAACAGTTAGTATACACCATTATTCTCCGAAATAAGTGCACGATAAATCTCTCAGTCCTAGTGATAACTATTTGACGACGTGGGAATGTTACTTCTCCACAGTAATCTCCAGTAACTGCGCCAACATATGAAGCATTGATGCGCCATTTGGGCTGGAGGGATTGTTACCCAAGCACGCTATAAAAGGAGGAATCACAAGAGGAAGGGAGGAGGACGACCAAGAGCACAAGATATTGCATTTCAGTCTTTCTCTTAATTTGTAACTAGCATACTCAATATAGTCACACATGAGTAGGGTTGTTATTCTTTTCGGAGAAGGCCTGAACCTGTATAAAAATCCCTGTGTTGTTCTCTTTGCGTGATTTGAGTCTTAGAGACCCCCAATCAAACAATCATTGCGTAAGTTCGATTCTCAAACATCGACAGGTGGATTGGGTAAGCTTTTGGTCGCCGGCCGGGTGTGGTATGGTGTATTGGATCTTGTCGAAATTCGGTTAATTTGTATCAAATGCTTTCATCCACCGGGACAAACTCTATGTTTGAAGCCTTGGATGTTCATCTGCTGATGACATAAGTTCTTTTCTTACGAGTTGTCTTTGACACGCTTCTTCAGATCATATTACTTTCCATAGCCCAGAATTATACGATTATTCGCTACAAATACTGCCGTGCTTAGATGAATATAGCAGTATAATTTAATTTCCTTTGTTTTGTTCCTTTTAGCATCACCGTAGATTGCAGCGTTGTTGCAGTGTAGACGCTTATCTGAATTGTATAGAAAAAATCCGTTTGGCGCATAGAAGTTTTTTTTTGTATGGATTGGTATGACTAACTCATTTGAGTTTTCTAATGGAATCAGTTAAGTTATAGAAACTAGGACAGAATCACTTGAGTTTTCTAATGGAATTATTGCAAAACTTTGCAGATTATAGACATGTGCCTATAAAACTTCATGGGGTGCCTGTAAAACTTCATGGGGTACCTGTAAAACTTCATGGGATGGAATATGGTGAGGTAGTAATGCCTATGAGGCATCAATACTCCAATTCTCAGGCAATGGGTAGCTCTCTCGCATCAAGGGTAGTACTCAAATTGTAGAATTCCCTATCATCCGACAGTTCTCATTTCATATCCATGCAAATAATATAGCGTCCATTACTCAGATACTATGAAATAGGTCACACATCTTTAGCGAGATTTGGCATCAGGATATCTCAAATGATATCCACATAATTTTTTGGACAAACAAATCACATTTGGAACTGTATCGAATAATAGCCACTCGTTTCCCCCGTTTTTAATATATAACAAGGCTGCAACAATGAAGCCATCTTTATAAATATAAGAAATTAATTTGCTCCACCATGTTTTTCTGTGCCCAGCTGCCAAATTACCTTCCAATTAATTTAGAAAGTTCGAAGGTTGCCTGCAAAACTGAAAGTGTGCATGAACTTTGAATTTAAATAGAATATATTGTTTGTTCTCTACCGGTAGACCAACAAATAAGGAATTTATTTTTATTCTTGTTTGCTTGGTTCTGCTACCATATTGGTTATGGCAAACTTACATGATAAGCATTCCCAAAATTGATGTCACCATGTTAAATGTAGAAGGGCAGGGGGCGGGCCGCACTGGCAACGGTGGGGAGGTGGGTAGCGCGAGGGTGACGACCACCACAAAACCATCCTATCCCCATAAGTGAGTTTTCTCTCTCACTCTCCTATGTCTGTCATTCTTGGCCAATTTATTTTTTTGTATGCAGGGATTTAGGATAGGGAGGCAACCACAAAGCAAATCGATTTGTGGCTTAGATATTTTTTTGGTGGGCCCTTATGTCGTTGATTCCACTTCTTTCCTCCTGTGGTCAAGGTTAGTCCTATATATGTGTGCTTTCCCATTCTTTGTTTCTTTTAGTTTGGTTCTTCTGTACGTTGTTTGTCATTATAGACTATATTATAATTGTTTCCTCTTCTGGATGTCAGGTTTTTAGAGATACTAATTGTTTTTTACTGCTGAATTTCAGTATAACAGAATGCCAGTTTTTCCAAGTGCACCGTTGAAATTAATTGGAAGGTAATTTGTCAGTTGTTATGTATTCCAGCATGTTACTGCAATTGAATTTTCCAGAAGCTCTATAATGTATGTATGTGAATACTGTAGGTAGTATATGCTAACATAATGTACTACCATAGATCAACAACAATGTTCATCTTTTCTTTTAGGGATTAAGGTGAAGTGAAATTATAAATTGAACTAAAGTGAAAAGGACATAATAGTATATGCTAACATACTGTACTACAAGTTACATACTAGTTTTTCTTCTTATTTCGCTTTATTGCACTCATATTTGGAAAATATCGAAGTAGGTGCACATAGTGTCAAAACAAAGTTTTAGGAATTAAGGTGTCAACAATGATGTACATGATTTGTGCCATATGGTAATTAAATGATCTAATAGTTTGTTGGATGCTAATTAGCTAAGTGGTCATTCTAGGCTAATTAATTGATTCCTTTTGCTTCTTAAAAATGTTGAAAGTTATTCATCTGACCTCTTTTTTCCAGGCAGTCGAGAAATTTGTAGTTGGTATTTCTTTGTCTTTGATTGAGGCGAAGCTTTACTTTAAGGATTCAAATTATTAGGATGATGAAATTTTAATGTGTTTCCTTTTGTGCGCTATTCCACAATCACCTGAGCGTTCTCATTTTTACGCTATGTATTGCTAGATTCCTTATCTTATTTTCTATATATTTTAAGATGTGATTATTCATAAGATGAAAGATCTGTGCAACCAGTATTTAGATTGTTCCTCATTTGTCTGGACCCTCCATAGTGACTCTTCCATAAAACCCTCTCTTCATCTCTCATTCTCCATCAATTTGGGGTTTTATTTCTTCATCCTTGTGTTGTTTGCTCTGGACCTTGCATCCATTTGAAGTACATCCTAAACCAACAAAATTCGACAATTGTAGATGTTTGTCTCAGAATCAATCCAACTAGATCATAAATGGCATGATGTTGGTCCAGTCCTTCATCGATTTATCAATTGGAGACATTCCTCTTTACTATTGTTGTGTTACACGATTTTCTGGTTGACTTCTGAACCTTGGAGTTAGTGAGTTAAGAGTGTCTATGCACATAGTTTCGAGTCAACTAAAGGAGATCTCTGTTTGTCAACATTGTTCATGTGCTTCCAACCTATCAGCATCAGAGTACATGAATAGCTTCTTCATTTGAATATGTTGACAATCTTCTAGCTACTGTTCCAGTAAGGCCGCTTCTATTACTTTCTTTGTTCCGGTCAACATGTTATGATGTGACCAGTCAAGCACACACAAGGGTTGCTTCCCTAGCTTCAGTTTTGCGTAGAGGATGAAGTGGAGCTTGGTGAGTCGTTCATTTGAGAAATTTGGTTAGCGCGGGGCCTGTTTCATATACTATAAGAATATGATGGATCTAGTATATTAGTCGTATTTGGGATGGTGTAATGAAGTTTGCTGTGTGCAACTGAATATGTACCCATGTCTGCATGTTGTACAACAATACCATCATATGTAACTTGAGGCTATAGATATCATTACATCAATTGTACTGTGTCTTTAGAGACGTTGTCTACTTTTCGGAGTCATATTACTACAGATAGGTCAGAGCTTGATTTCTAATTTTATTAAAGGCACAATTATGTCCTTTTTGCTTCAGTTCAATTTACAATTCTTAAGCTGCACGTTGGAATTTTTGTAGATGACACATTACATTTTAGTCATGTTCTATTTTGTAGGTTTCATGATCATAAGCGTTATCTTTTGATATTTCAGCCAGACAAATTTGCTTGAGTTTAATGCACTAAAATTGATTACTTCCTTCATCGTATTTTTTATCTGAATATGTTCACGACGAAGTCTCTTTCTTAGATTGCTTCATGAATTCCTTCAAGGTATTGCAACCCTATTGTCCGAAGTAAAGATAACCTTTCATCACAAAGGACTACACGGGCGCGGCGTAGCGCGTCTTACCCATCTAGTATCCATAAGAGCACCATATGCAGTTGACATCCGACACCGTGGGATGAAGTAGCCAAAGATTGCTAATTCAACCAATTGCTTAAGCTAAAATGTTAAGACTTAAGACCCACGTGTAATATCCTGAAAATAACCCTCTTGAGGGCCTGTGCATAATTAGATGAAAGGGAATACCAGAAAATGGGATGTTTCGGAGTTTAGAGAGGGACTATTTTTAGGAGGGGTTGGGTCGCGCCGTAAAAAAAGGATCGTGGGGGAGAGGAGTCTAGAAAACCCTAGTTTTCTTTTTCTTCCTTCCGCCGCTGCCGCTTTTCTTTCAGCCGCCTCGATCGCCATCCGCTGCGTTGCTTGCGCCAGCTGACTCCTGTTCACCACACGCAGCCGTCTGAGCGCAAGGAATTTTCCTCCCGATCTCCTGCCACGTGAACGCTCGGGAGTGGGATCTGCTGCAGTTGGCCAGCTCGTGGCGCCTGTGTACTGCCGCTCGGCGCCAGCGCCATCTGCATGCGCGTGTGCGTGAGTGCTACTAGCTAACAATGCATGCCATCGGCTGATTTGTTGCTGTGACTAGAAAAGTTGTTGCTTCATGAATTGCACTTGTCCATGAAGGCTTGAACAGTAGAGGAGAAGATTAGGCGAAAAGAAGCCAATATTCGGATTCTTGTGGGTAACAATCTGTAATTTTTTTTCCTCTCTGTTTTGCTAATTTAATTAGAGATTATAATCGAGATTAGAGGGGGTTTTTAGAATTTCTAGTAGAAGGGGCCAATTAATAGATCTGTTTAGTCTGCTGTTTTGTTGTATGATTATTTTGGGTACCTTAATGGTGAATTTTGGGAATGCCATCTACTAGTTAATTGTAGATAATTTCAGTAGCTTTCCATAGAATATTGAATCATGTCGATCGGACGAGTAATTTTCGAGTTATGAATTTTGTAAGACTGCTGTCTAGGGAGTCTTCTTTTGGCATCATCTTGGTAGACTGTATATTAAAAATGGTAAATGGACTAGTTAAAGTTTTTGATCTACATGTAAGATGTAGATAATTGTCCAAGTGTTCTAGAGAACCCAAGAACTCAAATTTTGGTCAGGTAAAACAAAAGTTATGAATTTAGTAAGACTCATTTTCCAGGAGATGATAGATCAGTCTTATGGGATAAAACCGAGGGGTTAGATGATTTAATTAGAAGTCATGGTAATCTAAGAAAATTAGGGAATTTTGTGTAGATTCCAGAACTGGGTGGTTTGCTATGATCGGACTTATGAGTCAAAAGTTATGTTTTCTTAGTACCAGGACTGCAGGGGGAGACTGTTCGGTACCGGGGAAGCGTGTGGATTTGGGGGACATGTAGGAGCGATGTCAATTAATTGTTGTTCTTGTGATGTTGTAGCTTGTATTAAAATTTGAGTGTTTAATGTAGGAGAGACATCGTGTTTGTTGTCATCTTCTAGCCAAACCGTGTGTCGCAACTCGTAAATGCAAGTGCATGGTAGACAACGATCAATGATTGATCATTGTATTTCTTTATTGTTAATTACCATTATTGGTGTGCTTTTATTTTTATTTAATTACAAGCAATGGAATGGTATGACTATATCTTGTTGACGAATATGAGGAAAATTGGATAGATGAATATGTTGAAATTATGTATTTTTGCATTCATAAGCATCTTTGCATATGAGCAAGTGATTATGATTGATCACAACTCCACGTGAGTGTAGGAGGTCCCGATCCTTGAGGAGGAGCGGGCTTGAGAGTAAACGTTGTCGCGAGCGTTCACTCATGCTATACCGGTATACGCGAAAGAAGTGCATATGGACATGTAGTGTAGGTATGCATTGAAAAGAAGAGATGTGATGTTTATGTGTGAAATCAAAGATAGAAGAATGGTATGAGAATATTAATAAGAGGACAAGTGGTGATAATGAAGTTATTGAATACTGTTGAGTTATCATTGTTCGTTGTATATTGATGTATTGGTTGAGTCGTGGACTCACTCTTGCTCTTTTGTTGTTTTTAGGTGATCGTTGATGGCGCCACGATTGAGAGAGACTAGGACACATGGGATAGTTTTATACTTTAGACACATAATTTTTTGCCATGAGAACTATTTGATTCATTATTGCTGAACTACTTTTATGACATGTTAGAAATTGAATAACCTCATATGAATGTTTTGGACTTGTCTTTTCGTTCCAAAGTTTTAGATTTATTGGTTTGGTGCTGTTTAGACTGTTTACCTTACTATGTTTCCCTTGCTCATTTATTCATACTCAACAAGTTATTATTCATGTTCTATTGTGACCCATAGACGGATTTCATTAATATTTTGTTTGCTAGAATTTTATAGTGAGTAATAGAATTTTAGTTAGGTACGGTAGTTTAATGACATTCCAAACTCCGTATTAGGTTAGGGTGTTACACCATACACCACCAACCACATTATTATGTGTTTTATTTATTGAGATAAGCAAGATTTGACCCTGTGATATCTATAGGTACATTTTCCCCTTAATACTAGTGCACACTTAAGGCTTGTATTCAAAGCTACATCGCTGAATTTAACGTGTAATCTGACCCTACCTAGCCTAACACTGATTTAACATGATAACTAGACCTCGCAAAGAAATAAAATAAATGATACTACTAGAGTGCATAGGATCGCTACACCTACACCCACACCCAACCCAACTTTAACTGATGCTAACACGACCATCCTGACCAGTCACGCGGATACGTCCAGTGTTCCACACGACCTCGAACTAGCCCAACCTGCATTAAAACTCCTTCAGTCTCACTAGCAGCTTCCACTTTCTACCATCCTAAGAAAATGAAATCCAATCAAGCAATCAAATTTGTGGTCAAGCAGCTGAACCATTCCAGTTTTTGTATTATCACAAATCCTCGTAAACCTCACCCCAAAGTCCTAATCACAAGCAGACAAACATATGCTGAATTTGTTTCTCTGGGTAAATTCAAATTCTTTGGATAGGACGGGATCTTTGTCCCCTGAACAAAATAGACGATTCCTTATTTACCACCAAAGTTTACATTATCTTTTATATACCACTCATTATTCTATTTACAAGTGAGTTCAAATCCTCGCTAACACAATCCCTAATTTTAGAAATTTCCGGGGGCACGCCTAAACAAAACCACCGCTACCACCTCAGATTCCGAGCGCCAGCTAAGCACAACGACGTCGACGTGCACCCCCCCAGCCCCACCTGCGTTTCCACTCTGTCTCGCGCCCACCACTGCTCCCGGTCAAACCCCGCACCGCGCCGTCTCCACCCACCCGCTCTCACTGTCACTGGGCCCCACCGGCCGCTCAGCTCACATGGTCCATATTCCGAGGCCCGAAAAATCGAGCGACTGCCTAAAAAATAAGTAAATAAAATTTAGTTTTTGGGGGTTTTTTTTTTCTGGTGGAAAAGGTACACTCTGCTCTAGTCTCTAGGTATAAATTTATCGACTACTTTTCCCCCTTCGATTCGTCTCCGCTCCTCGTCTCCTCTTATCTCTCCGTCCCTATCCTCCTCTCCTCCCACCCCACCAGCAAAGAGGAAACTTTCCCCAAAATTTTCTGCTCGGCGGGGATCGGACTGAGCGCAATCCATGTCGGTAAGTGCTGTTCTCTGCAAGCTTGGTGTTTATTTTTGGGTGATTTTGAGTTGGTATTTGATGGTGCCTAGATCGAGGGAGGCTCGCTGCTTTGCTCGCCTTGTACTGATTTTTCTTGGTTAGAGCCAAGATTTAATCGCATTAGTTTGTAGGGAAAAGTTGTATGGAAAAGGAGGGAGACGGAACCCTTATACGGGGTAGAGGGAGGACTGCAGGTTGAGATGGTTATTGGTAGTCTTGGAACCTAGGTGTAGAGAGGAACCAAGGACATTTAAAAAGAAAAAAGAAAAACTGTGAATAGGGAAGAAAGCTCAGCCTCTGTCGTGTCGATTCTTGATCTTACCAATCGATGATCGTTGATCCCATGTGACCTTTCATTGGTTGTGCATAATATTATCTTGCTAAAGCTATGGTGAGTTATGAGGCTAATGTAGAAAGTGACGTTGATCTGGGGGAGGGGTTGAGATGATCTAGGAGGGTTGTGCTTTTGTAGGGGAGGAGGCGGATGTTCATTCGTTTACTAAGTTTGTGAATTGTGATCATTAATTGTCAGTTTAGACTGGCCGATGGGGGTCTTTCTGATTGAACATGAAAAGCGGGTTCCTTAACATTTGAGAACACAGTACTTTCTTAGACAAAAGCTGAATCTAGTAATGGACTAATGGTTATGCTTTGCTCCATCGAAGTTTGTGACGATTGAAGTTTCATGTTAGTCAATGTAATTGCAATGACATGCCAAACTGTTTTCTAGCAGCATGATAATAGGGGATGAATGGTACTATTACAAGTTTAGTCTGGGGCACTAAATCCAAATTTGAATTACACTCATATTATAAGATAGGTGTTATCAATTTTCTTATTATATTTCTTCAACAGCATCCTTGGTTTTTTACAAGGTGTATTGGCATGCAGTGTGGAATATATGGTTGCGTGCAAGAGCAGCACTGACAGACTACTATTTTTTTCTTCTCATAATGTCAACTGTAATGGGATTTGGTTTTCAATATACATTCATTTATAGCAAAATCCCTTGATGATGCATTCACTAGGTTCTTAATAGTTGTGGTGTGGCAACTTATCTGACAGCTTTAGGAAGTGAGCCCAATTCCTGTCCATAGGTTATCAAGTGAAATACGTCAATAACTTTCAAAAGCCAGTTTATACTACATTTCTGGTGAAATCAACTTACAACTTCTTGCCCATAAGGTCGATAAATGAATGAAGATCTAGGTGCAGTTTTGGACCATGTTAAAAATGCCAACTCTTTCCTATGGATGGCTAGCTGGGCGTATACATGTATCAGCCTTCAAGAATATGTTTGGTAGTGCTACTGTTTAGTGCCATTTTTTTCCTTTGGCTATAATGAATGTTTAACTCACTAATGTTTATCTATCTTTTACTTCATTTTAGAAAAAAACTTGTCTACTCATGCTTTGTTCAGTATCTTGCTGCTGACTTCATGATTACGCCATTGGTTCTCCATTGTTTACTGCTTACTTCACTAAATTTATGTGTTTTATGCATCATAAGGACACCTTATATCCCAAATGAAACAAGCAAACAGAATATTTCATATATCTTTTGTTTATTTATTGTTTCTTCTCAAGGGTAACTTCTTTTTGTTCTTCATTTCATAGATGCTTGACAAATCCTCCTTTTTTTCTCTCTATCTAATAAGGTAGTCACACTTGATCTCTTCTTCATGTAACAAGAACGTACTTGAGATTTCTAATTGACAGCAGTTGCTAATGCACCATGTTAACAGTATTACTTCATTTATTACTCTTATGTTCTTAGTAGTACTATTAAAAAGGTTAGATTCCTCCTGTGACATGGATAATGGTGCTTTCCTAGGAGGAAGCTGGTCGCCCTTTACCCAAGTTTGGCGAATGGGACGTCAACGACCCAGCTTCTGCTGACGGATTTACATTCATATTCAACAAAGCCAGAGATGAGAAAAAAAGTGGAAATGGACAAGACACTGAATCTCCTTGCAAAGACACTAGGACCGAGAGGGTGGAATCTTATGCCTCCAAGCCAAACTCAGTATGTGTCTTACATGACTCGGATTGCTCTTCTTAATTTCACCTGATGAAAATATACATCCTCTTACACATTAGCTCGCTACTTGTCATTAATCTTATTGTTTCACTGCAGAAGAAATGGTTTTGCTGTGTGACTTCTAGTCCAACACAATCTTGAGGAACACAAGTGTCATGGGTTGCAAAAAATACTGTCCTTTAATTTTGCGCTATACATACTATCCATAAGACCTTATAGAGATACCTGGACTATCTGTGCCGTCAGGATGGGTACCTCTTAAAACTCTGAAGTGTGTGTACGTATGCGTGTGGGTTGTCAGACACGCATTTGGATAAGTGGACCTCTGATTGTAATTTTAGTCAGAACCAACATCATCTGTTGGGACATCGATTGCTTGCTCACGATGGCCACTATTTATCTTTTTATGATGTAGTCGTACTTCAGTGATGTGAATGAATCTCACCTATTTCTATAACCACAAGCATGCAGTCCTGACCAGTGATTTCTGCTGTATTTTGTTGTTGGTAAATTACCATTTGATCAAAGTTGTCATTACGGCATCATTCTTCTATTTAAGGTGGTGGAGAAGCATCTCATTGGTTAGTTTTTCGCTAGCAAACATGATTTAAGAATTTGGATTTAATCACAAGGGTCAGGTTTGGTTTAGGATTTCATTTGGGAAAAAAAAGTTCTATCAAAAGTCTTAAGAAGGATGGTGAATGTTCACCTCTTTTGTTTGTCAGGGGGAAGTTAACAAGTGAATTGGTCCACACTGCGTTGGTGGAAGATGATGCTGTCTGGAGAATGTTCCTTAGTCCACTGGTAGTGCTGATGAAATGCCCACAGAAAACCTCGGCATTTTCGTTCAATAGCTTTGATGGCCCATTGCGGTAGCTCCATAACCGTGACTCGCGAGTAGTACACCGGCAACGCCATAAGAACGGAGTTTATCAGAACCAAGCGGCTGCCCGGGGATAACAGCTGCGGCTTCCAACCTGATAGTTTGTTGGAGTATTTGTCCAATGGTTGCGGGAGATCCGTTTTTGTCGGCTTCCTCATGGACAGAGGCATACCTAGGTAACTGATCGGGAATGCTCGGGTGGCGCATTGCTATTGCGTGGTTACTATTAAGAAAACGGACAAGCCCGGAGTCATGGCCTAAGGTGGGCTTTTCATCCATAGGTAGCCTATATAAAAGAAGGGGGATTTCAATTATTTTATTATAGTTTTACAAAAGAGCAATAGAGCAATAAAGAATACAGTTTTACAAAAGAGCAATAAAGAGAAGGCAGAAGTCACTTTATATCTTTGTGTTCAATCTATTATTTTGTTCTTGTGTTCTTGCATTGTTCTTACGATTCTGAGTTTGTCTGCGAGGTAATCGCTCGGACTGAACTCGTTAGCGACGGTTCCTCAACACGTTATCAACACGATCGACTCTCCTCAGATCGAAAGGTAACTGTCGATGAACGACATTTGTAGATCGAATTGTTTTTTCTAGATTGCTTTCAATTCTGCAAATTTGAATTTCTAGATTGTAACCTACGGTGCAAATATGCTCGAATCTACCGCGAGCCGACTTGAAGTTGTCGGCCAAGACGATCGGTAGATTTCATAGAAAAGTGGATGTCGATTGTATCGTAGATTGCAAATTGTAAATCTGTTCTAATCTACCGTGAGCCGACTTGAAGTCGTCGGTCGAGCTGATCGGTAATTGCATGAACGATAATTGCATAAACAGTAATTGAATCACATGAACATTACACATATGTATGGACAAGTAATAAAAAAAATCGGTCTGGAGCTGCCGCCGGCTTGAAGCCGCACAGGTGCACCACCACCCGCACGACACTACCCCCGGCTGCCCTGCATGGCGCTGCCCCAGTCGCCCCACATGGCCCCCCTCCGCACCGCCGCCCGAAGTCGGTGCCACCCACGCCGGCCATTAAGCCAAGACGCCACGCAACGCCCAACCAAAGAAAAGGGGGGGGCGGAGTGCACGGATGCACGCGCCGCGCCACAAGACGGCGCCACGCCGCGCCAACGCCGGCCGCCACGAGCCCGCCACGCCGCCACACCCGCCCGGCGTCGCGCTATCGCTTAGAGCGGTCTTTGCCGCGACGAAGCGCACCATGTCATAGCGCTCTGCGCCGCCATGGTCTCGCAGTCTTTGCAGACGGCCACTACACTACTGCGCCGCATGGTCGCCTCCTCGCCACCGCCAGACGGCCTCCACTCGCGCTCCTCGCGTCATTGCCAGACGGCCACCTCCTCCCGCTCAGCCGGCTGGCCGCCTCGCCGCACCGCCTCCTTCCCCGCTCGGAGCGCCGCCTCCTTTCGCGCTCGGAGCGTCGCCACTCGGTGAGCAGGGGTAGGGGAACCCTACCCGTTGCATCCCTTTTGCTCTGGCCGTGCTGGGCCCAAGAAGGCCAGCCGACGGTTATGGCCCCGGGAAAAAGGCCCAATCAGCTCGAACGAAAGAAATTGCGGGGGAAAAATAAGAAAAAAAGGGAGAAAAGAAAATCCCAATTTGCAAAAAGGCCCTCACAAATTCTGAAAATTGCATAATTTTTTTGTTAGAACTGAAATTTCGCGATTTAACCCTAGGAAATTGCAAAATTTACTAAAAATTATTTTCCAACAGAAAATGGCCCCGGGAATTCAAATTTTGAATCGGTTTTAGCATTTGAAGCATGTTTAACTTTGTTATTATTATTTCTATGCAATTTATGTATTGTATTTATGATTTTGATTATTTGTGATTGCTTATATTCATTTTTATCACTGAAAATAGCAGTAAATCATGAAAATTACATAGAAAAATACAGGATCACGAGCTGGGAGTTCGAAGAGCATTATGAGAATTTTGTAACTATTTTATGCAAATTATCAGTAGTAATCTTATGCACTTTTTACATGAATATGCTGATGACTGGCATTACGAACAGGGAGATCGAAGAGCTAGCCCAGCATAGCCACAATTACCTGACTTGGGCATCAGATGTCGAAATCGTACTTAGAGCCAAGAAGATCCGTGCTGCTATTGGACTTGACACCTTGAAGGACGCCACTCCAACTGTTAAGGAGAATGCAAGCACTTCATTTCCTCAGACACCATCTCTGCCTAACGCTCAAGAACGAGTATATGGCAGAAAAGAACACACTAGCTTTATGGACCGCACTAAAGAAGCGGTTTGAGATGCTGAAGTACACAATTCTTTCTCGAGCAGAGCAAGAATGGAACCGACTACGTTTTGCTGACTATAAGACCGTAGAGGAGTACAATTCTGAATTGCACAGAATTTGTACAAGTCTTCAACTCTGTGGTAAGGTAACCACAGATGAGCAGAAGATCGAGAAAACTCTCTCCACCTTTCACCCAAACGCGGTGCAATCCACACGCAACTATCGTCAGGACGGCTACAAGGAGTATGCCGAACTGATTGACATCATGCAGTTGCGAAAGCTCAAGATATCGTTCTTAGAAAGACCTACATCTCACAGCCGCCTAGTAGCAAAGTTGACCATGAAGTCAATGCAAGCAACTACAAGGTGAGGAAGCTTTAGTCAAAAGAAAGAGGCAAGAAGGGTAAGAGCATGGGTCACAAAACCAAGCAGAATGCTCAAACCAAGAAGTGTGAACAAAAAAAGCGCGATGAGAAGCCCTATGGTTAGCAGGACCAAAGTTGTTACAAATGTGGCACTTGGGGACATTGGTCACGTGTTTTCCATGAGCCGCAGCACGTGATTGATGCTTTCAAGTCTAAGAAGAAGGGCAAAGGACAATATGAGGCACACCTCGCCATTGCAGGCATAGGATCCACAATCATGGGTTGCACCCATGGATGTGGACAGCTCAGTAGCAGCCCCCATCACACATTCTTTGGACATCAGAGCAGCAACAGCTGTTGTTGCCGAAGAAGAGAAGTTGGACATGGAGCAGATTCAGGTAGAAGTTTCTTCATACTTCGCTGATTCAATATAGTGCACGCATTGCACTTAGGTTTTATAGTCATTTGCAGTTTATGGTTATGATAGAACATTGAATTTTGAATAATGGTTGTGAGCTCTAGGAGAGCAAAGCAATAAATTCTTATGATTAGTCCAGCAAGATTTTTTCCCGTATTAATAATAGCAAGTTGTATTGTTTTGAAGTATTTTACTTTTACTTATGTGTGTGGATTGCTTCCTACCCTATATTAATAAATACTTTATATATCAAAATGCGTGTGGCGCCCTATGGAGGAAGTGTGCTTAGTAGATAGCGGCACAACGAATACCATATCGAGAGAGACAAAATTTTCATGTCGATCAACAAAAATGCTGGTAGTCTTACGACAATTGCAGGCATCGATACTTGTATAATAGGCCTAGGAAGAGCTACAATTATACTCTAAAAGGGCATAACATTGGTCATTAAAAAAGTCTTGTTGTATCCATAATCGACTATAACTCTCTTAAGTTTTAAAGATATTCACGCTAACAGTCTCTACGTAGAGACTGAAGAATAGTATGGTAAGGAATACATGCTCATTACAAAACGCGAAGAAAATAGGAAAAGGGTATTAGAATGACTTCCTTCATATGAATCTGGGTCATACTACTCACATTAAGGCACCTGCAGTCTACACTGTCCTCAAAACCACTTTTAGAAGCTCTGAACTTTTCTGTCTTTGGCATGATAGATTAGGCCACCCGGTCTTAGAATGATGAGAAATATAATTACTAATTCTCAGGGAAACAGTGTTAATGTAAAGAATTTTCTGAATCAGGAAGATTTTGTGTGCCCCACATGTGCCACCGGGAAACTGATTACTAGACCCTCTACTCTAAAAGTAAATGATGAAATCCCTGCATTTCTGGACCGTTGTCGGGACCCAAATATGCAAATCTGGACCCTCTATGTATACTGCACTAGTCCAGGATCACGTTAGTGCACACACTAGTAACATCGATGAAATATCATTTCCATATGCAAAGATGACTAACAAATAGATAAATAACAACAATTATTAGAGTAAAGACATTAAGGTCAAAGCTTACAATTAATGTCTCAGAAGACAAATAGCTCAATAAAGCTGCAGCGGAACGTAACAGAATAACTTCAGTGAAGCCCATCCATATGCCCACAGGCAATCGACTGGGGTAGCGTGATCTAGTTCTCCACGATCCTTGAAGTAGACCTTATTGACTGACGATTCTTCCACTTCTGTTGATTGTTTATAGCAAGTATGAGTACACAACCGTACTCGCAAATCATACCACATAATGCAATTTATAGATGATGGCTTATTCCAAAGGAATGGCTTCTGTGGTTCTTTTGCAGAAATGCAACATTTGCAATTGAATACAAATAATAGATTGAAAACATAATTCGAAACAAATAAACAATAATAATTTATCATTTGGTTTCACAAAGGACACAAAGCCTAATCAAGTTCTTTCACACAGCTGAACAAGTTACCTCACACAGCTGACCCTTTCCAATTGTTTTATGAAAATCTACCCCTCGTGTGAAATCCCCGAGCATGTCCATATCCGAGGATGCGGCTATTCAAATAGATTGGTTTAACACTCTGCAGAGGTTGTACACTTTACCCACACGATGTAATCAACCGGATCAGAGTTGATCACAACAAAACCTTTCAGAGACTTCATCTCAAACATTGACACTCCCGATGTGCTTTTCTGCCGGCCAACCGATACACACAGCGTTTGGTAACGACACACATCGTTGGACATGGATGCAGCGAACTGTCCCGCGATGTGACATATCACACCTCCAGCCCATCACAAAGATTAAATTACCACCTGAGTTGTCAAAGTCAAGACTCCATAACTTACTAGGTCAGGCCCAGCCCATATTAGGCATGTGGTCGTATAGTAAGGCTCAGTTCAATGGCGCACAAAGTGAAATCCTTAATTGACCAAGACAAGACTTCCAGTTTTTCCCAAATCACAAAGTTTAAAGCACATAGCTCCACCATTCACACAGAATCCACCACTTGCCCTAGTCTAAATCTTTTTCCACCCTGTTGGTTAAGTGCAACACATGCCATCAACGAGTAATAGCACACAACACACATAGTTTTATCACACAGTACCATAATCACTTAGTCAAATTTATATTTGCAACTCACATGGAATGATGACTCGTGGCATGACTAAGCAATCTACTCGTATCTAACTAACCCACGTTGGTGCTACGATAATACCAACTAGTAATGAGCCAACCTAGGGTGACAAAAGATCATAGCATAACAATAGATAAGGTGGACATAACAATTTGGATTAATAACTAAACCCAAAAGCATTTAAATAAATACTTGAAATAGAATACAATACATTGAAACAAAGTAATTTTGAAAACTAGGTGCAACATGATCAAAAGTATAGCTTGCCTTGCTATAGAATGATGGTCTTATTTATCTTCAATCTTCTACTTCCTTGATCTTCAGCTCCTTCAGACGATTCCGGGGCTTCAACGTCTAACGATAAAGAAAGCGCAAAGACCAACTAAATTCAAAAAGACAAATCAAATAAACTCCAAATTGAAATTGAAAGGTACTGGAAGATAGATATTGAATTTATATGAATAACATGTGGGTCACTGGTCTATGGACCAGGTCCATGGAGATATGCTAGTCCACGGTGGACCAAGCTCATGGAGGAGGGTTGACCAAGAGTTGACTGACACGCGGAACCCGCATGTAAGTGAGAGAAGATATATACATACATACATATACATACATACGTACATACATACATACGCACATGCATATATACATACATACGTACGTACACACATATATATACATGTACATACATACATATACATACATACATACATATATATATATATATATATATATATATATATATATATATATATATATATATATATATACACATATGAGCTTGGATGGTGTGGATGACAAGTGGGATCAATCATTAGAGAAGGATATGAACAGAGAGAGAGAGAGAGAGAGACGAACCTAGGGAAGCAGCAAACAAAGATCCATTGAAGAATTGAATGCACAGAAGAACGGAGAGCTTCACAGCTGATCCTGCGGTATGGCATTGGTAAGCAAAAATAACAGAGGAAGATATAAGAGAAGGATCCATAGAGATATACTTGCACTTGAATTGTTGGATTAGTTGGACAACAAGCGAAACATACAATAGAGAAGAGAAGGATTAGCGAATAGAAACACGGAGCAAGAGAGGAACAATAAGAAAACCGAAGTCTATGTTGGTCTATAGAACAGAACAGAGGCTTCATGGCCGGCTCTAGCGCACGGCTGCATGGAGTTGGCAAGGCAAAGCAGTTCGGTTGCACGACGGCATGAAAATCGGATGTGAACAGTACCCGCATGGTACTGTTCACATGGAGGAGAGAGAAAAACTGATTTTTCGGAATTAAAATAAAAGGTCCAAAAATTAGAGAGATCAAATAAATAGGAAATAAATCCATAAAAATATCTAAAAATACCAGAAAATTCATGGGAATACAAGGAAGCCAAATAAAATAGATTTTGATTTAATTGATGTTTAGATTAGTTAAATTAAATATTTTTAATTTAGAAAAATTCCAATTAAGCTTTATTAATTCAAATAAAATTGGTGAAATTTTGCAGGGACTTAAACTACTCAAAAGTTTTTTGAAAAGCCAAATTTTCAGGTGTTACAACCGTATCCAGGGAGACATTTGCGGTCCTATACAGCCCCTGTCAGGGCCATTTAGGTACTTTATGGTGTTCATCGACGCTTCCTCGAAATGGTCGCATGTATGCTTATTATCTACGAGAAACCATGCTTTTGCAAAGCTGATCTCGCAGATAATTAAAATTAAGAATAATTTCCCCGATCATCATGTAAAGTCCGTCAAAATGGATAACGACAGAGAATTTACTTCAAAGGCATTTGATAATTATTGTATGGCAATGTGAATTACCGTTGAGAATTACATACCACATGTCCACACCCAGAATGGACTAGCAGAGGCATTAATTAAAAGAATTAAATTTATTGCCCGACCGCTCTTTCAGAATTGTAATTTGCCAACTACATGTTGGGGATACGCAATCTTACACGCGTCAACCTCATCAATTTTTGACCATCAGCATATAACATCCATTCAACTATGCAACTAGCGTAAGAGTCAGCACCGAAAATCTCTCATCTATGAAGGTTTGGTTGCCAGGTTTATATACCTACACCACGACCGCAGCGAACTGCAATGGGCCTCTCAGAAAGTCTGGAATATACATTGGTTATGAGACATTATCCATAATCAGGTATCTGGACCCCATGACTAGAGATTTGCATATAACCCGCTTCGCTGACAGCATATCTGATGAGGATAATTTCCCGTCATTAGGGGGAGGAAATCAACCCCTTGATGAAAAATAGCGGGAAATGACATGGCAAGCCACAGGAATTCATGCACATGACATGCGCACTAGTGAAGCAAATAGAGAAGTCTAGAAGATAATTGATTTGCAAGGATTAGCGAATCAACTGCCTGACCACTTTAGTGATTTGAAAAGCGTGACCAAGTCACATGTGTCTACACGCAATACGCCAGAGAGGATTGAAATACCAAAGAAAATTGAAGGTATCCCCAATCCCATCCAGAGGCCTCAAAATTAAAGGACAAGAACTTCGGCCCTCGAATCCCAAGTAACCAGGGACGTCTGACGAAAAAGGATAAGAAAGACTTGACACACCCGGTCACTGAAGTTCGTCATAATCAGAAGGGGAGCCTGTTGAGACCTAGCACCGGTTTGGAACCTTTATTAAAAGGCATACTGGATTTGAATGTTTCCACGAAGGGAGAAATTAGCATGGATGTGTGCACACACATCAGAGCTGAAAAACTAAAGGGACTTGCCCTCGCAATTGAAAGAAACAGCGAGCAAGTAGAAGCATTAGAAGTATCGCCCTATGAAGAAATAGCTATAAATTAAAAATAATTTGGTTTTCTGGAGTCCTTTCTCGACTTTTCTCTTTAAAAATGTTTACTAACTCGTTTCCTTCTCAAAAATTGTAGATGGCTGAAGTTCCGACCGCCATTTCTCATGGTGTTTTTGTTGGTCATTGGACCGTAGTTCTCTGGAAGATCATGCAATACTTGGACTTTGAAGAACGACCGACGTATCAAGGATACAAGTACAAGGTGGGAAATCATTATCGGTGGAGGGTAGAAGTGATCCTCTACTCCAACCTATCGCCGAACACTGACTTCCATATCTTCGACGCCCCAATGCGACGATATACCTTCGCGGATGGCTTCCAGGATGCAGCTAGGAAAGCAGCCCGCCAACTCCGCTACATCTACGACCACCGTCTCAACGGCACTGGGTTCCACTATTACCCGATGCACATTCCAACCCGGCATGATAGTACCTTCCGCTCCACTAGAGATGGAGACTGTTCCGATCTCAAGCACAAGGTGGATCTGGCCAGAGCGATGGATTATGCCTATGGGAATACCCTGGATGAACTGTACCTCATTCAGGGGAAATTACAAGATGCAGAAGAAAAGTTGAAGACTGCAGAAAAATAACTGGCGTACTACAAGGCAGGCGAGGTTAGTTCTAGTGAGCCGGATTATACCCCAGCAACCCCATAGTTGTGAATGTTGGAAATATGCCCTGGAGGCAATCATAGAGATGATGATATTTCATTATGTTCATGATTTTGATAAATATGTTATTGTGTTCCTTGAATGAATCATTTGTTATAGATCAATAAGTATGTGACTTGGTTGTGGAACTCTTTAGCTTATATGATGTCATTCTAAATGTATCCCTGGTCGGAGGTCACTGGTCGGAACACCGGTGACTCTATGACTAGCACATGTATTGATTGATGACCTTGTTTCACCGGTCATGGATATGGGGATATCGAATCAATAATGTGAGCACATGTTAGAGAACATGGGGTTGGATAGACCCATCATTGAGACACTATTGAGATTGTTATGAATCTATGTGTCATTAGTTGGTCTCAAGTAATGATGATGTATAAATCCTTAGACCTGAGATCAGCATGGTTCCCTACATGTGTAATGACACTCTTAGGGGTTGCCAAACGCTACTTGTAACTGGGTAGTTATAAAGGTGGCTTTCGGGTATGCTATGAAACATGCAGAGGGATGTGACTAGTCGAGATGGAATTTGCCCCTCCTAACATAACATGAGAGATGTCTCTGGGTCCCTCGTGGTGATCGGATAAAGAAAGTACATGGCCATGTCACTAGTGGTCGAAGTGTCAACCACATGAAGTTATCCGACACTCCATCGAGAAAGTATTGAACAGTCCATGGATGACACAATATCTCACCTGGAGTTCAACCCGACATCGTGAGGCAAAGGGAGAATGCATGAGTAGGTCACTTAGTTCGATTAGTCACGGGCTAGTCGTATGGAGATACGATCTGGTCGTAGATTGATCGAACATAATCACAGAATGGTAAAGACCTGGTCGTAAGGATTTACGAACTGGTCAGGACCAAATACGATCTGGTCTTATAGAGATACAAACTGATCGCATGTGATGAGGACCTGGTCATAGATCATATTACATCAAGGTTCATCCGCTATTCTATGTGTATTTGGGAATCGTTATGTGCTGCTAAGTACCGCTAATGACTGGTGGTCGGAAAGGAGTTTCCGAGTCATAACCGATTACACATGAACCTGTAGGGTCGCACACTTAAAGGACTAGGATCTGTTTTGGATGGTGATCCGAATTCGTATAGGCCACGAGTTCCTAATGGGCCTCAAGGTCGAAACCCATCATGGATGCCTATATAAAGAGGGGCGGTGGCATGGGGTGGGTGAGAGGATGATCTTTGGAAGAACTCCCAAAACGCTAATAGCCACGCCTTCTCAACAACATTGCTGGTGCTAGCACTCCAGCGCGTGGTGATCCTGCCCCGTACGTGTGGATACCTCGGAGGTGTTGTTGCGAAGCATCAGCACTAGGACGATCTGCGACTCGTGACGATCACCGGAGTCGAAGGAGAAGTCGCGTGGTGAGTACGACCACTTGAAGGAGCAGACGAGCGGTGAGTGCGACCACTCGAAGGAGGAGACGTGTTGTGAGTACGACTACGACTGCATCAACTCGCTACAACGACTATACTTCCGCTACGAGTCGGCGCGACTAGCGGTAATCTCGTGATCTATTACTAGCGGTGGTTCCTTGGTTGCGCGGTAATTTTTTTGTTTGTGCTATCGTAGCCTTGTCCGTAACCCTTCAGTGTCCTTAGTTGTCGTTTAGTTGCGAATTATGAGCTACTAATACCCTTGTGGTAGCCATAATGAATTAATAAAATAAAATAAGTTTTTTTGTTGAAGTGTTCTTGCCTTGTGTTTGTTGGTTTTTTTGGCTATTTTAGACCTAAACCCCTTAGAGCTTTCTGTTTCTCTTTTCTAATCCTTGAAGAAGTCCAGCAGATGGTGACTACCCGCACTGGAAGTGGCAGTGCCAGAGTGCAAGGAAATGAGAATGCTGATTATCATGAAAATCCAATTCAGCAACCACCACCCCCTCCGACTGAAGCCCCAGACTGGCGCCAAATGATGGCCAATCAGACGCATCTGATTGAACTACTAGCTCAATCCCTCAATAGTAACCAAAACACTCAAGCCTCAGCAGCACATCATGCTCCTTCACCTCCAGCAAGAGTTACACTGTCAGAATTCATAAGGATGCGTCCGCCGACATTTTCTAGCAGCACGTAACCTATGGACGCAGATGATTGGCTTAGGGCCATTGGCAAGAAACTAGATATTGCTCAATGCACAGATCGTGAGAGTCTTGTTTGCCTCTCATCAGTTGAATGGTCCCGCATCAGAATGGTGGGATAACTTCAGCATGTCCCATGCTAATGCCCAAACAATCACTTGGGATGAGTTCGTGCAAGCTTTCTGCCGATCTCACATTCCATCTGGCATGACTATCCTGAAGAAGAAGGAATTTCGCTCGCTTTGCCAAGGAAACCGTTCAGTCAGCGAGTATCTGCATAAGTTTAATCAACTCGCTCGCTATGCCCCAGAAGATGTAGCTAGAGACGATGACAGACATGAGCGATTCTTGGAAGGATTGAACGACGAACTCTCTGTCATACTGATTTCCCAAGATTTCACTGACTTTTTGCAGTTGGTGAACAAAGCTATTCGTCAGGAAGGTAAGCACCAAGAGATGGAAAATAGTAAGCGGAGAATAGCCGCTCGGATGTTTAACTCTGGAGGACTCCCTAAACCTTGTTTCACTTAGCTTCCGCCACCTCAGCGTGGAGGATTCCAGTTTGCTACACCCAGAGCTCCAGCACCAGCCCAGCGCTCCAATATTCCATGTTTCCGTAGCAGTTCATCTGGAAGTCAATTCCAGCAGAAGACAGCTCCCTCAACAGCAGGAATAACTTGTTTCCATTGCAATAAGTTGGGTCATTATGCCAATAAATGCCCAAAGAGGCAACAGGCTGTAGCCCCGGTTAAGCCAAATGCAGGAGCACCAGTCTCCGGCGGTCCCTCAAGACCGGCCGTTCAGTTCATGAAGGGACGTGTGAATCACTTCACCGCAGAGGAGGCTTATTCAGCACCAGATATTGTTCTTGGTATGTTCCTTGTCAATTCAGTATCAGCATCAGTTTTATTTGATTCCGGAGCTTCACATTCTTTCGTGTCGAATAAGTTTGTGGGAAAGTATGGGTTACCTATCTCCCCCTTAGCTAATCCCATGTTAATCCATTCCCCGAGCTCAGAAATGAGAGCTAGTTTGTTTTGCCCAAATCTTACCTTGGAAATCTCTGGAGTA
Source organism: Hsuehochloa calcarea (assembly GCA_036346395.1). NCBI lineage: Eukaryota > Viridiplantae > Streptophyta > Magnoliopsida > Poales > Poaceae > Hsuehochloa > Hsuehochloa calcarea. Next base: position 36,693,396 of record CM070604.1, on the reverse strand, counting down.
ACCTTCTCGGTAGACTTAGTCTTGCGTTCACAAGGGTTGGACGTAATTCTTGGAATGGACTGGCTTGCCAAGAATCAAGGAAGGATAGATTGTGCCAATAGATCTATCACCCTCACCAATGATGAAGGGATTCCAGTAGAGTTAAGACCCAAAACTTCTACAGTCCATCTTGATCAACTTGAAGAAAGTAAAGCTTGAAGATATACCCGTGGTACAAGAATATTCGGATGTTTTTCCTGAGGAATTACCCGGTATGCCACCATATAGGGACATAATGTTCTTAATTGACTTAGTCCCAGGGACTGCTCCAATTTCGAAGCGACCCTACAGAATGTCGGCCAATGATCTAGCAGAGTTGAAGAAGCAGATCGAAGAACTGCAAAGCAAATTTTACATTCAACCAAGTTCATCGCCTTGGGGAGCTCGAATGCTATTTGTCAAGAAGAAGGACAATAGTATGAGAATGTGTGTGGACTATAGATCACTCAACAAAGTAACAATCAAGAACAAGTACCTGTTACCCAGGATAGATGATCTGCTCGATTAACTTAAAGGAGAAAGTGTTTTATCCAAGATTGACTTAAGGTCAGGCTATCATCAACTAAAAATCAGACCGGAAGATATTCCGAAGACAGTCTTCACAACCAGATATGGACTGTACGAGTTTACAGTAATGTCATTTGGACTCACAAATGCCCCTGCTTATTTCATGAATATGATGAACAAAGTGTTCATGGAATTCCTGGATAAGTTTGTGGTCGTTTTCATCGATGATATTCTCATCTACTCAAAAGATGAAGAAGAGCATGAAAAGCATCTCATGATTATTTTGGAAAAGCTTCGAGAACATCAGCTTTATGCCAAGTTCAGTAAAGGCGAATTTTGGCTCAGCCAAGTGACTTTGCATGGACATATTGTGTCAGCAGGAGGAGTTGAGTAGACACCGCCAAGGTTGAAGCTGTAATGGATTGGAAGCAACCCAAGTCTGTCACGGAAATGAGAAGTTTTCTCAGTTTAGCTGGGTACTACCGCAGATTCATTGAAAGTTTCTCCAAGATTGCCAAACCCATGACTCAACTTCTGAAGAAGAAAAATAAATTTGATTGGACAGATACCTGTGAACAAAGTTTTCAAGAGTTGAAGAAAAGGCCAGTAACAGCACCCGTACTTGTATTACCAGATATTGGTAAGGATTTTGAAGTTTTCTGTGACACATCTCGCTAGGGACTTGGATGCGTACTGATGCAAGAAGGAGAAGTCCTGGCTTATGCATCTCGTCAGTTGAGGCCAAATGAAGAAAATTATCCAACTCATGATCTAGAGTTAACAGCAATTGTGCATGCTTTGAAAATCTGGCGTCATTACCTCATTGGTAACCGCTGTGAGATTTTCATCGATCATAAGAGTCTGAAATACATTTTCACTCAATCAGAACTTAATCCCCGACAGAGAAGATGGCTGGAACTGATAAAAGATTATGACCTTGGAATCCATTATCACCCGGGTAAAGCAAACGTGGTGGCAGATGCCGTGAGTAGGAAGGCATATTGCAGCACCATGTTAGTTCGGGGAAATCAACCAGAGCTGTATGAAGAACTGAAGCACCTGAACCTGGAAATTATCAGCCAAGGCCGTGTCAACGAATTAGAAGTTCACCCAACAATAGAGAGTCAGATCAGAGAGAAACAACTAGAAGACGAAGACATCAAGGAAATCAAGAAGAACATGAGAAGAGGTAAAGCCCTTGGATTTTCTAAGGATGAGTAAGGTATGGTGTGGTTTGGCAACCGCATATGCGTACGTAATCATCAGGAGACAAGACAGTTGATTCTAAGAGAAGCACATGAATCACCCTACTTCATCCATCCCGGAAGTCCCAAGATGTACCTAGATCTGAAGAAAAATATTGGTGGGTCAGTATGAAGCAAGAGATCACTGAGTTCGTTACACGCTGTGATATATGTCAGCGTGTTAAGGCAGAGCATCAGAGACCTGCCGGATTGTTGCAACCATTACCAATTCCCGAGTGGAAATGAGAGGAAATTGGTATGAATTTTATCACCAGACTACCTAGAACCCAATCAGGATGTGATTCCATTTGGGTAATAATTGACCGATTGACTAAAGTGGCTCACTTTATTGCAGTCAAGACCACTTATAGAAGCAGTAAGTTAGCAGAGCTTTACATGGGAATGATCGTTTGTCTGCATGGGATATCCAAGAAGATTGTGTCCGACAGAGGTTCACAGTTCACATCAAGATTTTGGCAGAGTTTGCATGAAGCTTTGGGAACCAGACTTAACTTCAGTACAACGTATCATCCCCAAACAGATGGCCAAACAGAACGTGTTAATCAGGTTCTGGAGGATATGCTTCGAGCTTGTGATATAGATTACGGAAGAAGCTGGGATAAGAACTTACCTTATGCAGAATTCTTCGACAACAACAATTTTCAAGCTAGTTTGCAGATGTCACCATTTGAAGCATTGTACGATAGGAAGTGTAGAACTCCTCTCCTCTGGGATCAAGTAGGAGAACATCAATTCTTTTGACCAGAGTTGATAAAAGAAGCCAAAAGTAAAGTAAAAGCAATAAGAGAACGTCTGAAGGTGGCTCAATCCCGACAAAAGAGTTATGCCGATAATCGTCTGAGAGAACTATCCTTCGAGATAGGAGTCTTTGTCTATCTCAGAGTAACACCACTTCGAGGAGTAAGGAGATTTCAGACTAAAGGGAAACTCACACCCAGATCTGTTGGACCTTATAAGATTCTGGCAAAAAGAGGTGAAGTTGCTTATCAGTTGGAACTACCAGCGTCTCTGTTAGCTGTTCACAATGTCTTCCATGTATCTCAGTTGAAGAAATGTCTCAGAGTGCCAACATAAGAAACACCGCTTGAGAGCATCGATCTTCAGGAAGACCTCACCTATGTGGAGCAGCCAATCAAGATTCTCGACGTGGCAGAACGCATCATCAGAAGCAAAGTCATCCGATCATGCAAACTCTAGTGGAGCAATCATTCCGAAGAAGAAGCCACCTGGGAGCGAGCAGAAGTTTTGAGAGCCGAGTATCCCCACCTTTTTGCTGACCAAGTCTGAATCTCGGGGTCAAGAATCCTTTAAGGGGGGTAGGTCCTGCCCTGGGACATGATGAAGGGCTGGAGTACCTACAAAAGGACAAGGCGCCGAAAAAGAAAACGACTGCTTAGACTTGGAGGACTGTAGTCCTCCCTTGAATTTATTGAAAGCAGGTCGCTGAACAGACCCACTCCCCTCACCAGAGCTCCTCTTCTGGTCACCACCAGAAGCATCTAGTCCACCACAGGCTTACTGCCCCTTAGTGAGCTGCATCTCCAACTCCATTCCCCTGGCTTGCTCCACAACAGAGCTGAAGTCACGGAGTGGAGTAGCTCCCAACGCATGCCAGTACTCAGAGTTGAGACCCCGACGGAACCTCTTGGCCTTCTGAAGATCATCGTTCGCTACCGAAGGGACAAAGCGAACCAAGTTGTTGAACTCAGCCTCATATTCCGCAATGGACCTCTTCCTGTGGATATCATGGGGATATACTCCAGATCTTAGGATGATGTGACAATTGGTAATGGCGTTAACGGTTTGTCGTTTCACGAGTTTTCGACAAAGTTCAGGCTTTCTGGACAGGGGCGGTCCGACCGGCCATAGCATGGCGGTTCGACCGGTCCCAAATCGGTCGGACCGGCCATGTGCGTGATCGGACCGGCCGTGACAAAAATGGTCGAGCAGTGGGCCAAAAATAGAGGTGTAGGCAAGTGAGGGATCCCAATGCACTTGGTCTCATGATTTTGGAGTCTCGGTAAAAAGTTATTTGAGATATAAAATTCGGTAAGTGCAGGATTTGAGGACCAAAATTTGGCTAAGTCCCATTGGCGGTCGACCGGTCTGTGGTCGGGCGATCGGCCGGCCGGGCGGTCGACCGCCACGAGGGTGGTCGACCGGTTTCCACTTGGTTAAATCGGCCTTCGTGGCGGCGTTGTTCGTTAGTTAGGTCAAAGTCATGAGTTTGATGCATATGTGTTGCATGATGCATGTTTTGACTAACGTGGGTCAAGTTGTGAAGAACTTGTTTCGGATTCGATTTACTTGTCTATTGTTGTGCGGGTTGCTTGGTGGTCAACGGCGGTCAGCGGCGAGGATGATCGGGACTAGGCTTGGAGAGCGAGGTCGTAGCGATCGGCGATGCGGGTGAGGTCAATGATCTCAAGTATGGTGCAGAATGAACAAGGATGACCGAACGGAAAGTTCGGTGCGACTGGTTTGATCAAGCGGTGCGGAGTCGGTGCAAGTGCCATGGTGGTTTCGGTGGAGCCGGATGGGAGAGACTTGCCGAGCATGGAGAGCCGTTGATCAACCTACACGTGGCGGAAGCGGCGAAGTGCTTGCGCAGATGGACTCGGTCTTGAAGAAGGACCGAGGCAGGTATTTTGGTAATATTACCAAATACCACCTTGGTGACCTTTGCCAACCAGCGCGCAAGACGCAGCGCAAAGAGAAGCGATTTAGGTCAAGAGGTGTTGAAGACGGCGCTTTAAAATGCGTGCGTGTGTGACCTGTTTGTGTTGGGCCTTAACGGGAGCCCATTTAAGTTAAAACTTCTAGAAGGTCTAAGTCTCCACTATAAATAGAGGAGGGAGGTGGCTGCACCCCCCTTCAACCCTTTCATTATTGTTGAAACCCTAGTTTGGCTTAGGGAGATGATTAGTGGAGGTTAGGGTTCTAGAGAGTTTTGATTTGATTTTGTGCTCTTGGATTGAGTTTTGTCCTCCATTGATGAAGTGGCTGTAAACCAGATGTGTCTCTTTGCCTTTCTTCTCTCTATTTGGTGATTTTGAGTCTTTCTTTGATTCACATATTTTTGATTGATTTATTTACATGATCTAGCTTGCTGTGACATGTGGGAACACATCTAGGATCATCTTGATCATCAATCACCCACGAGCAATTTTTTGGATCTAGTTTTCGTTTTGACTCATTTTTGAACCATCCACCTCTCAAACTGAAAAAGGTCATAACTTTTCCAAGGATCTTCACGATCTTCAATTGGAATAGGTTCCTGACATCCTAGAGAAGGTGTGTCCCAAGTTTCATCAAGTTTGAAGTTGTAGATCAAAAGTTACATCTATTTATAACTTCGTTTTTCGTGCTGATTTCACTGTTCATCAGGCTGGAGGTCAGACCGCCCATGGACCGGTCAGACCGCCATTAACATAGAGGTCAGACCGCCCTTCACTTGGAAATTAAGTTTTGGTTGATTTTGGTTGTTTTGCTTCGGGGTTTAGATTGGATTCAAGATACTAGTCTTCCATTTGTCTTGGTATATTGATCTTCATAGCTTCCATAGCTATTGGAGTGAAATTTGTATTGGATCTGATCTTGGTTGAAAAAGTGAGCGTGCTCCTATTCACCCCCCTCTAGTCGCCTTTTCGGTCCAACACTTCCCCTGAGCAAAAGTTGTCAAGGCGACCTCCATCTTCTCAACGAAGGAGTAGGGGGTAGAATTTTGCCTTGAACTGATCAACAAAGTCCCCCCAAGTGACTGGCCCCTGAGTGGCGGTCCTCGAAGACAACACGCCCTCCCACGAAATGTCCGCTTGCCCTTTCAGCTGAAAGGCTACAAAACGGACCCTCTGATGTGAGGACATCTCCAAAGCTCCAAACTATCTCTCGATGTAGTGCAACCAGTCCGCTGACTGGACCGTTGTGCCCGACCCGTCAAACGGATCCAACCTCAACCCCATCCCCTCTCGAAGTGTCATCCGCGTCTCAGGTGCAAGTGGAGGGGCGACAGGAGTAGCAGCAGATGCAGCAGCAGCAGGGGCAGTCGACGCCTGTTGACGGAGAGCACGAATCTCTCCCACCAACTCTCTCAGTAAAGCGGGGGTCTCATCCTGACCCCCAGTCGGAGGCGGGTCAACAGCAACCCCCTCAACTACTGACTCAACTGCCTCAGGAGGTGGCTCCACGGGACCACGCCCGCGGCCCCGACCTCCCCCACGGCCTCCACGACCACGTCTTCTACCTCTCGGCATAGTTATCAATCACAATCAACAATACACAATAAGTTCAAAGATAAGAATCAAATTATGCATCAATGAACAACGTAACGGAAGTGTAAAAGCGGTATTCGTACCATTTTCTAACCTACTATGCACTAGTGTGTCAAATTTTAGATTATTTAACCATTAGCAAGTTTTAGTTGATTTACTAAACCTAAAACAAATTTTAACAATTTTACTTTACCTAAGTTGTTAATCTATTCACCACGGATCTAAAGCCCGCTCTAATACCAACTGTAACACCCCAGCCCAACACTGAGCCTGGAATGTCACTAAACTACCCTTAACAACTAATAAACATCAACACACTATGAAATTTCAGCAAGCAAAACAATAATAAAACCCATTCACGAGTCACAATAGAACATGAATAAAGACTGGTCAAGCATGAATAAATAAGCAATGGAAACATAGCAAGGTAAACAGTCCAAAACAACATCAAACCAATAAATCCAAAACCTTGGAACAAATATACTAGTCCAAAACATTGACCTAAGCTTATTCAATCTCTAACACGTCCGAAAAGTAGTCCAGCAATAATGAATTAAATTGTTCTCATTGCGAAATAATCAAGTGTCTGAAGTATTCAACTATCCCATGTGCACTATTCGCTCTCAATCGTGGCGCCCTCAATGATCACCTAAAAGCAACAAAAGAGCAAGGGTGAGTCCACGACTAAGCAAATACATCAATATACAATGAACAATAATAAATCAACAGTATTCAATAGCTTCATTATCATCACATGTACTTTTATTAATATTCTCATGTCGTCCTCTTCTCTTTGTTTCACACACATTCATTTCATATCAATGCAACTCTACTCTACATGTTCACATGCACTTCTTTCGCGTATACTGGTATAGCGTGATTGAATGCTTGCGACAACATTCGCTCTCAAGCCCGCTCCTCCTCAAGGACCGGGGACCTCCTCCACTCCCGTGGAGTTGTGATCAATCATGATCACCTGCTCATATGCAAAGATGTATATGAATACAAACATGCATAATTTCATAATATTCATCATATCCAATTTTTCCTCAGGGTTGTCAACAAGATATAGCAATACCATCCCATTGCTTGCAATTAAATAAAAATAAAAGCACAAGAATAATGGTATTGAAAGATAAAGAAACACAATGATCAATCATTGATCGCTGTCTACCATGCACTTGCCTCAACCGTGCGAAAGTGGAAGACACGAAGAGGGCGCTGCCCCTGGAACCAAACTCTCACCTGGATTAGTTTAACAAGAACTCTAAGATAGCAATTCAGGATAAAAAATAGGAGAAAATACGAACTCGCTATAATCTCTAGCACAAACGCAACTCCAAAATCCTAAATATCAATCTATCCCCTCGACAGACAGTCATAATCTAAAATTCATTACTTTTTGACCAGAGATCCAAATGAGGCTTTCTTGTACCCTCTGGAAAGCTTATCAAATGCCCCACCTAAACCTAGTTGGAGAGCTTTCCAAATTCAGACATGTACTATTCTTAACAAACTGATTAGCAGAACATGTAATTTTTGTCAGGGTTTCTGGACAGCGGCACAAAATCCAACGTAACTTTTAGTACACAAGGCCAAATTTTATGGTATTTAGCTTTCTGGAAAGCTTATAAAAATGTCTACAACATTCGTTTATGGTGAGATCCCCTAATTAATACATTAACGATTTGCTAATGACCGATTACTAATACTTAATACTTGTCAGAATTACGACAGAACTGTAGAACATCAGCACCAAGAAAATCATATCTCCCAATCTGCTCATCCAAACGACCTGAATCAATACTCTACAGAAAGCTAATAATGTCGCCCACAACTCTCTAGGAGGAACCCCGGTCGAAATCCTCCTTTAACTGGCCCAAAACATATGATCTCTACAGATTGTCAGAACCGATCTGCTATCAGTAACGCCTAAACGCCGAAATTAAACACCCAACTATCGAGATTAGGAGCGTTACCCTTGGAGTCGTGCTAGCCCGATGAACTCCCAGCGAGGTGCTCCTCCCTCTCTTGTTCTTCTTCTCCCTACGTTCCCTCCCTTCTCCCTTCTTTCTTCCACAGTCGGCCACCACAGCGAGGAACCGGCGATCCCGGGAGACGGCAGAACGAGAAGGGAGCAGCAGGAGCACTCGGCTGCGGGGGAGAAAGGGTGCCCAATACCAAGGAGGGGTGCCAGCAGGGTGGGGAGGGGCGGCTGGGTGGAGGGAGTGTGGGAAAGGGGGGTGGCTAGGGTTTTGGGGGGATGGCACCCCCCTTTGGCCCCTCTTGGGCTCTGGGCATGCCCAGTTAAGCGGATTTTACGGTAAACCCCCTCAAAACATCTAAAAATCCTATTTTTAATTAATTTTTCCCTTCCGAATATTTTATGATTATCCGATTAAATTTAGGGGTATTACAAAGAGGACATCACTTCCATGCATACACCCAACACTCCTCATAATAGAGCTGAACCTATGCACTTACAAGGTCCAATCACCAGAGCTCGTGCATGTCAATTGAACTATCAGGTAACTTCGTTTCTAGGAGTAAATTATGTTTCTAATAAGAATATGCTGCTACCTAATGCATGTAACGTTCTTTTAATCAGGAACTTAGGAGCTGATCATGATGGGAAGCATGTGCAATCCAATTTGGCCTCCGGAGACAACACCAACTTCAAATATATATAACTTTCGCATACGGAGTCCGTTGGAGGTCCACAAGTACTTCATGGAAAGCTTATCTCACGTTATTTTCAACGGATTTAGCCCCACCTCCAAATTCCTTCTGAGTGCGTCACAATAGCCAAAACAACCTGGTGCTATTTTTGAGCCAGAGTCAAAATAGTGCCACGCCACCTTCACTTGGGCCCATGGGCCTTGCAACCCTAGGGGTGTGCGTCCACTTCCCTGGCCGCCACCCCTGGTCATTTCCCCATATAGGACTCATCGCCTCCCTTTGCTAGAACTTGGATTTCGTTTATGTTTAGTTCGCATTCGTTGCAACTTGTATCTTCTGCGTGTATTGACTAGACCACCAGGTCAATATCCTTATTCAGAATCCCACCTTATCAGTACTTTCATCAATATTTGCAATACATTAGATTGTGCTTCACCTTCTTCTTGCGTGCTTCTTCAGTGTATGCAGGGATTGATCTTCGTGATTAGGTCATCTGGGTATTCGCGCACGGTTGATAACGACTTGTCGAGTAGTTCAGCGATTGCGTGGTTTCGGGTCATGCGAGTTCGTAGCCTGGATCATGAGATTTGAGCGACTTCTACCGAATTTACCTTCCCATCGAAAGATTGGACCAGATCAGGACCTCCGTGGTTCGTCAATGTGAATCTTGTTTACTTGGCAAAATGACAAAGCTGCCTTTTATTGGTATAAGTGAGAGGGTAAATGACTTATTGGCCCTTGTACATATAGATATATGTTGTCGGACCCGGGAGTAACACCCCCAAATCCTCTATGTATTTCTAAAATAGTCCTATGATTAGTAGCTAGTTCACACAGTAAATAAATTTGGTAACATCTATTAATCGCCTAACTTTATTAATAATATGAGTTTATCACATGAAAGGTGATGAGGGCATCCCTAGCTCTTTGCCATCTTCTGCTACTATAGATCAAGCTATAAGTGTTGAAGCTCCAGATCTGTCATCTGGACCTATTACAAGAGCACGGGCCAAATTATTAAAAGAACAGGTGAATTTGTTTCTAGCTGAATCACATAATGTTATCAATGAGAATTTCATACTACCTAAAACTAGTGTTTTGCTTGTGCTCAGATTGGAAGATTCAATAATGTACGGAGATGAAGGATATGAGGCTGTTCTTAAAGAAAGGCCGTCACAATGGAGGAGAAGCTCGTGGGAGACAAGCAAGGGGAGAGAAGCCCAAGAATCCAAGTCAAATTCAAAACTTCCACAAGCCCAACCAAATTCAAATTCGGAATCAACTCAGAATTCAATTCGGATTCGGAATCAGCCTCAAATTCGGATTCGGAATCAGCAGGACAGTCCGGAGTAAAAAGATCATAACTTTCTCATACGAAGTCGGATTTGAGTGTTTTTAGGCTTGTTGAAAAGCTAACTTCAAGCCAGATCCAACGGATCCTCCCTCACTCCGAAATTCGTCCCGGATAAAAATATATGACCGAAACAATATGACGGTTGTAAAATCAGAATTTCCTTTTTTGTTTTGGAATGTGTCGGAATTGGAGTAGGACTCCAAATCCTAATTAGAATAGGAGTAGGGCCTCTTGGCCAGCCATGAGGAGGAGAAGGGGCACTATATATAGAGGGGTAGACCCCCATTGTAACCTCAGTCCACGTTTAATATATTTTCAAAGCTTTTGCTTGATTCTCCTGTTGTGCTTATAGCCAAAACAGAGGGAATTGGACACTGAGAACAATGGGTCGTTCTTGCTTTTCCGCTGGGAATTGAGGGTTCGACGATCTTCGCTCGTGGTCAGCCAGGATCCAATCAAGTGTGTGTTTGGGAGAATTTTCCATAGAGTTGAAAGTCCGTGCATTGGCGCGGGGAATCAGCTGGTGGTTCGTCAGGGTACACAAGTTATCAAGAGGTTCTACGTCGAGAAGATCGGGCACCCCGCATCAGGTGGTATCAGAGCTCCGTTGACTCGGTAGGATCTTTATCCGATTATCTAAATTTTTTCCCTATACGAAAAAGCCATACAAAAAAATTCTTTCGGTAGTAGTATTTAATTTGTTATTCTAGTGAGTTTTGTTAAGTTTTTGTCCATTAGAATCAAGTTTAGTTTGCTGATCTTGAATTCTTTTGCGTTGCTTTTATTTGAGCCTAGTTTGATTTTTTTGTCGTGTTTATAAAAAAAACACCAAAAAAAAGTGAGTAACCAATTTATCCTTTGTGAACCTTTCAATCCTTTGCGAATACTTTGAACCTATTGAAGACTAGCTAAATCGTTGCTTCGGGCTGCATATTAATATTTGTGTTCTTGCAATTGTTCAAAGATCAAAAGGTGGGAAAGATTTTTTGCTCATTTTTGGTAGAACAAGAATTTTGGCAATAGTTCAAAAAAAAAGAAGAGAAGAAAAAAAAAGAAAAGAGAAAAGAGAAAAGGAAAAAGAAAGCGCATAGCCGAACCATAAACTTGAGCGAATATCCCCACTCATTCTTGATTCAATTGTTAGAATATGAGTATTTTGTGCAATCTTGTGCCCTAGTTTCATTATTTGCAACTAGCTAGCGTCTTTCTATAACTTGTGCAATACGGGCTATTTTGTTCTTCACTTATATCTTACATAGCTCATTCCTTGATTGCACTAAGTTCCAATATCTTTGCGTGTGAGTTGCTTTGATTTTCACTTATATCTTTGTGATCGGCAACTAGGCATTGAATTCTTGTTTGGATATTTACTTAGCCTTACAATACCTAGAATTTTCAAATTAAGTAGGTATCCATACCAAGCTCCACAAAACACCCGTTGTCGTGCTTTGACTTGCCCTTGAAATTCGCTCACACATCACCTTGTGGTTCCTGCTGCCCTGAAGTGCAAGTATTGTTGATCTTAATTCCTTTCGGAACGGTAAAGAAACTTCACCTTGTTAGGATGTGAGTTGAGTGACCTCTACATATACACACCTATACTTTGTTACTGCTTCACTAACCATGGCGGGATCGAAGTGGGGTGGAGGATCCTAATGCCTCGATCCATGATGCCGATTTGATGCATTCTTGTATTTGAGTTACAACGGGAGTTCGGAAGAATCGGATGATGTGGCTGCAGTCATTGGTGAGGACATGCAGAGTGGGGAGTTGCGAGTTGCTAATGAGATCAATACCTTGCGCCAAAGCATTACTGAACTAAAGGAGATGCTTGGGGGCAACCGAGGAGATGTTGGAAGTGTAGATGGTCGAGGCGACAAGTCCCATGTTAACCGCTACACATCTTGGCGCATGAACCGTGACCATGCGATTGCTAACGCAAGGCGACCTCCGGCCTGGGCGTGGCCGTGGGCGTGCTCAAGGCTTTGGTCGAGGTGGTCTTTGCGGCATACGATGATGATTGGGACGACGACCTTCAGTTGCACCATAATGATAATTATCGTCGCCGACAGCATGTAGATGATGATTTGGGAAAGGTCAAGCTCAGTATTCCCAAATTTCAAGGTGGAACTGATCCTGAAGAATACCTCACATGGGAGTTGAAAGTGGATAAATTATTTCGTTTGCAGCGCTGTTCTGAAGACAGAAAATTGATGCTTGCTGCTGTGGAATTTGATGGATGTGCTCTTGTGTGGTGGGACCAAGTGGGCGCCAACGAGCGAGCAGGGAGAACCACCCGTGGCCACTTGGGCTGATATGAAGACAGAGATGCGTGCTCGTTTTGTGCCAAAGCATTATACACGTTCTCTTTTCAGCAAGCTCCAGAGTCTAAAACAAGGAACTAAATCTGCAGAGGAGTATTACAAAGAGATGGAGCAAGCAATGATTCATGCCAAAGTACATGAAAATGAAGAAAACCATGGCACGATATTTTCTTTGATGCGAATCACAATATCAGCGCATTGTTAATTTTCAACCATATAACAACACATGTGAGTGGTGCATCAAGCAGCGAAAGGTGAACAACAATTGGAGGAAGATGCGGTTTTACGCTCATGGTCCTTGGTCATGCAAATTTGTGCCTAAGTATTTTTCGAGCAAGAGCACATCTCAAGTTGGTGGTTCAACTTTCGAGTGCACCAAGTGGCAAGAGGAGGAGCCTCCATCCCTTGCAAGCGAAGTGCCCAACCAGCTGCAAGTGGCACTTCTTCGATCGGTTCTACATCAAGAAATCGTGATATACAATGTTTCAAGTGCTTGGGACGTAGGCATATGAAGAAGGATTGCCCAAATAACAAGACCATGTTGTACCTTTGAAGCGGTAGTATGCATACGCTAGTGAAGATGAAGATGATCCGTTTCTTTGAATTTCAACGCTTTGATGATGTGGGCGAGGATGGAGATGGGCAACTCGTGTGCGGCGCGTCAATCGCCAGCGGTGATTTATGCGCAAAGGTGTTAAGTGTGCTGCCCGCACCATCTATGGAACAATGATGCAACCTGTTTGGACCAGCGCACAAGTGGGAAAGGGAAAGCATGCAAAGTGATAATCGACGGTGGTAGTTGTCACAATTTGGCAAGCAAAGAATTATGCACCAAGCTGGGACTGAAGTTTATTGCACATCCTCATCCTTACCATGTTCAGTGGTTAAGTGAGAATGGAGAGGTAAAGGTGACCTACATGGTGCGTATACACTTTCGATTGGCACTTACCGTGATACAGTTGATTGTGATATTGTCCCTATGATTGTTTGCCATCTCTTCTTTGGGTCGACCATGGCAATATGACCGTGCTGCCATACATGATGGGCGCAGCAATTGCTACAACTTCAAGTGGAACAACAAGGATGTATTGTTAAAACCACTTACTCCTGCTGAAATTGTGAATGATTCCATGCAAAAGACGGAGGTAAAAGTAGAGAGTGCGGCGAAAAAGGAAAAATAGAGATATTCCACCTTCGGTGAGTGGCGCCACAAGCCAAATCTGAGTGGTAAAAGAAAAGTGAGGAGAGAACAAATTAGTGATGATAGCCTCCAAATCGAAATAAGAGAGTGAGTGAGAATCCCACTTTGATGCACTTTGTACTTGTGTACAAGGATGCAATGATTCTTGCTAATGGCGTAACCGTTTCCTAGTGGTGTTGCTCATGTTTTGCGAGAATTGGCGATGTGTTTCGAGGAGGTACCATTGGGTGCCACCAATTCGTGGGATCGAACATAAGATTGACTTGATTCGGGGCGTCTACGCCTAATCGGCCACCATACCGCACCAACCCGGAGGAAACAAAGGAAATTCGAAACAAATACAAGAGCTTCTATCCAAAGATGCGTTAAGTGAAAGCCTAAGCCCTTATTTGTTCTGTCATTTTAGTTCCTAAGAAAGATGGTTCATGGCGTATGCGTAGATTGTCGGCGATTAATAATATCACTATTCGATATCGTCATCCTATTCCTCGCTTAGATGATATGCTAGACGAATTGAGTGGTGCTGTTATTTTCTCAAAAATAGGTTTGCGTAGTGGTTACCATCAAATTAGGATGCACGAAGGGGATGAGTGGAAAACAGCCTTTAAGACAAAATTTGGTTTGTATGAGTGGTTGGTAATGCCATTTGGTTTAACTAATGCACCTAGTACATTCATGCGTTTAATGAATCATGTTTTACGACATTTGATTGGTAAATTTGTGGTTGTATACTTTGATGATATCCTGATCTATAGTTGCACTGAATCTGAACACATTGGTCATATTAGACAAGTTCTACAACTTTTACGCGATGCTAAACTGTTTGGTAACTTGGCAAAGTGCGCATTCTGCAAAGATCGTGTAATCTTTTTGGGATATGTTGTTTCTGCGCAAGGAGTTGAAGTAGACGAATAAAAAATTGAACCAATTAAAAATTGGCCAACTCCTGTGAATGTAAGTCAGATTAGGAGCTTTCATGGTCTTGCTGGATTTTACCGACGCTTTGTGAAGGATTTTAGCACTATCGCTGCCCCATTGAATGAACTTACTAAAAAGGGTGTTGAATTTGTGTGGGGGGTAGCGCAAGAAAATGCTTTTGCTAAACTTAAGAAACGCTTGACTGAAGCACCTTTGCTTGTTTTACCTGATTTCGCTAAGAATTTTGAAATTGAATGTGATGCTAGTGGACTTGGGATTGGCGGTGTTTTAATGCAAGAAGGTAGACCGGTAGCTTATTTTAGCGGAAACGAATGGTGCTCAATTGAATTATCCGGTTTATGATAAGGAACTTTATGCGTTAGTGCGTGCTTTAGAAACTTGGCAGCACTATTTATGGCCTAAAGAGTTTATTATTCATTCTGATCATGAGGCATTGAAGTATTTAAAGGGACAAGCCAACCTGAACCGTAGACATGCCAAATGGGTAGAGTTCATCGAATCTTTCCCATACATTGTGAAATATAAAAAGGGGAATGACAATGTGGTTGCTGATGCTTTATCTAGGAAAAGCGTGCTGTTGACTCAAGTAGGCGTCCAAGTTCCTGGATTAGAAAGTTTGCGTGATTTGTATGCAGCTGATCATGATTTTTCGATTCCTTACTCCAAATGCAAAGATGGGAAAGGTTGGGATAAGTTTCACATACATGATGGATTCCTTTTTCGTGCTAATAAGTTGTGCGTTCCAGAATCGTCCATTCGTTTGTTTTTGTTGCAAGAAGCGCATGCAGGTGGTTTGATGGGCCATTTTGGACGTGAAAAGACCTTGTTGATGTTGAGCGATCACTTCTATTGGTCTAAGATGAGGCGAGATGTGGATGATTTGTCCACGTTTGTATTACTTGTCATAAAGCTAAATCCAAGTTGAATCCACACGGTTTGTACACTCCTTTACCCGTCCCTAATATTCCTTGGGAAGATATTAGCATGGATTTTATTTTGGGGTTACCAAGAACTAAGAAGGGAAGGGATTCTATATTTGTGGTTGTGGATCGTTTTTCTAAGATGGCACATTTCATTCCGTGCCACAAGAGCGACGATGCGTCGCATGTTGCTGACTTATTTTTCAGGGAGATCGTGCGTCTTCATGGTGTTCCAAGGACCATTGTCTCAGATCGTGATGTGAAGTTCATGAGCTACTTCTGGAAGACGTTGTGGGGCAAATTGGGGACGAAGTTGTTATTCAGCACTACTTGTCATCCACAAACTGATGGTCAAACGGAGGTGGTTAACCGAACACTCTCGATGCTGCTACGGGCCATGATAAAGAAGAATCTTCGTGAGTGGGAGGATTGTTTGCCGCACGTGGAATTCGCTTACAACCGGGCTGTGCACTCCACTACGCAGCTGTGTCCGTTTGAGGTGGTATATGGCTTTAAACCAATTACACCACTGGATTTGTTACCACTTCCACTTTCCGATCGAGCTAATATGGAGGCTTCCAAACGAGCTGATTTTGTGAAGCAATTGCATCTGAAAACGAAGGTTGAAATTGAGAAGAAGGCAAAGTATTATGCTGAGAAGGCGAACAAGAAAAGAAAGAAAGTGTTGTTTAAACCAGGCGATTTAGTATGGGTACACTATCGCAAGGATCGCTTTCCAGAACGCCGCAAGTCAAAGTTGCTGCCAAGAGGAGGTGGACCTTTCAAGGTGCTTACGAAGATTAATGACAATGCATACAAGATTGAGCTGCCCGAAGATGACTATGGCGTGAGTTCTACGTTCAATGTAGCTGATTTATCACCTTTCTTTGGT
The DNA here is from genome assembly GCA_036346395.1 of Hsuehochloa calcarea. Classification (NCBI taxonomy): domain Eukaryota; kingdom Viridiplantae; phylum Streptophyta; class Magnoliopsida; order Poales; family Poaceae; genus Hsuehochloa; species Hsuehochloa calcarea. The sequence goes on along the minus strand of CM070604.1, from coordinate 36,677,005 downwards.
GGTGACAATCCAGCGTTGAGGTCGACACCTTTTCAAGAGGGGGAGGATGATGGGGGCATCCCTAGCTCTTTGCCATCTTCTGCTACTATAGATCAAGCTATAAGTGTTGAAGCTCCAGATCTGTCATCTAGACCTATTACAAGAGCACGGGCCAAATTATTAAAAGAACAGGTGAATTTGTTTCTAGCTGAATCACATAATGTTATCAATGAGAATTTCATACTACCTAAAACTAGTGTTTTGCTTGTGCTAAGATTGGAAGATTCAATAATTTACGGAGATGAAGGATATGAGGCTGTTCTTGAAGAAAGGCCGTCACAATGGAGGAGAAGCTCGTGGGAGACAAGCAAGTGGAGAGAAGCCCAAGAATCCAAGTCAAATTCGAAACTTCCACAAGCCCAACCAAATTCAAATTCGGAATCAACTCAGAATTCAATTCGGATTCGGAATCAGCCTCAAATTCGGATTCGGAATCAGCAGGACAGTCCGGAGTAAAAAGATCATAACTTTCTCATACGAAGTCGGATTTGAGTGTTTTTGGGCTTGTTGGAAAGCTAACTTCAAGCCAGATCCAATGGATCCTCCCTCACTCCGAAATTAGTCCGGGATCAAAAGATATGACCGAAACAATATGACGGTTGTAAAATCAGAATTTCCTTTTTTGTTTTGGAATGTGTCGGAATTGGAGTAGGACTCCAAATCCGAATTAGAATAGGAGTAGGGCCTCTTGGCCAGCCATGAGGAGGAGAAGGGGCGCTATATATAGAGGGGTAGACCCCCATTGTAACCTCAGGCCACGTTTAATATATTTTCAAAGCTTTTGCTTGATTCTCCTGTTGTGCTTATAGCCAAAACAGAGGGAATTGGACATTGAGAACAAGGGGTCGTTCTTGCTTTTCCGCTGGGAATTGAGGGTTCGACGATCTTCGCTCGTGGTCAGCGAGGATCCAATCAAGTGTGTGTTTGGGCGAATTTTTTATAGAGTTGAAAGTCCGTGCATTGGCGCGGGGGATCAGCTGGTGGTTCGTCAGGGTACACAAGTTATCAAGAGGTTCTACGTCGAGAAGATCGGGCACCCCGCATCAAAAGGCTTACAAGCCAACAATAAAGAACACAATAGAAGACGAAGAAGACATAGTAGAGTCCAGTTGATCTGTCATAGGCAATCGACTGGGGAAGCGGTCTAGTCATTCAGATCTACACCAGTAGCGAAGTCCTTCTCCCCTGAACATTATTTGCATTAAACAAGGGTGAGCACAAAAAACCGTGCTCCGCAAATTACACCCATAACAGAGTTAATGCATACATGGATATTATCGAAGGAAGGCTTATAAGGTTATTTATGCAAAAGCAATATTTGACTTTTCAAATACAATACTAAGTTCAAAAGCTCAAATTTTACAGTATCTAAAATTGAGTTTTAACTGAATTAATAAAGCTAGTGTAGGCACTAACCTAATACTAACTTAAACACGGGTACCAACCCAGGGCTTCAACTCACAATTTTCTCATAAACACCCATCCATGTCATAAATTATTTTATAAAACATTTTGAAAACAATATTGAAGTCTAATCGACGAAAGACTTTGCTCAGCATGTCTATGACTGCTGACACGGCTATTCGAATAGATTAATACTCTGCAGAGTTTGTATAGCTTTACCCACAAGAAATGAGTTGCTTTAAATGTCGGCCAATACACACTTTTGAAGGCGTGCGACCGAGCAACTATCACGAGGCCTTTACCCTACATTATTTCAACCGTAATTGCGTCCGCTAAGGTTTCACTTCCTTTGAACTCGCGGTTGGAAACCCCCTCTTGCGCCACATGGGAATAATAATAGGTCACTCAGACACCCACACCTCAAAGTAACACAACCATAGTGAAATAATACATATATTAATTAGGCAAGTCCGTCCCACTCGAGACTTGTGGTAGTATGAGTTTGGCTTAACAATCCATAGCTCGCAGACCGGTCCTTAACTAACTTGTGCAACTTCCAATAAAACCCCTGGGCCTCAACAATTCTTGAATTGAGCCTGTACATAAACCTGCACCCACCAACTATCCATTTTGCCCAAGTCTAAACCATTTTTATTTATTTTTCAAGTCAAAATATTTTTCTAAAATTTAATATGGTAAAGACAATAACATAGTCTCATTTTTAAAGAATCATTGTGTTTTGGCTAAATCCCCCCTAAATCAACATTTTGGTCTAAGCATTGTTTAAGAATATTTTTCAAATTTATTTTTACTAAGGTGACAAGGAAATGACAGTCCAAATAACAATATTGGCCATACAAAGGAAATGGAATAATTAGAAATTTAAAACTGGAATTTAAAATACAAAACTATAAATAAGCATGCAATACTTCAAAATAGAATTAAATAATTTTAAACAATGTATACAAACTTGATCAAAGGTATAACTTGCTTTGCTCGTAGAACTCTTCTCCTAATTCAATTTCCCCGGAGTTATCGTAATCTATACGCGAAAGTATGGAAAATTCAAATAAATTCAAATAAAAATTCAAATTAACTCCAAATTAAATAATTTCGGTTTAGTTTGCTAGATCTTGATTTTAGATGAAATTAGATATTTGAAACATCGAATTTGGAGCTCGTATGAAGGAGAATGAGTCCCTGGAAGATTAAACGCTGAAGAATTATCTAAAATCAGATTTTCTGGATTTTCTGATTAATTTTTCTAAAGGAAATTCGATTTATGACATATGCTGATGTCATCATTTGAAAATAATTTTCTAACCGAATTAAATTTCTAAGGAAAATCCTTTTCTATCAATGACACATGGGCCCGTGGTCATGGTGGACTTGGTTTACGTCACATTGCTAGGGTTGCGCATGTGCTAGCATGAGGTGCCACCTAGGTACTGACGTGGACGCATGCGCTGGCATGGTGCTGACATGGCACTAGGTGGCACCTATGTGGACGTGCCACGTAGGCCTGTGACCGACGACGATGCGGCGTTGAGAACGCCGGCGCTTCGCGCCACGGCGAGCCATGCGAATATGCGCAAACGAGAGAGGACAACATGGTGAACTCGGGGCTCACCAAATTGGCGGCAGAGCGCGAAGGCATGGCCAGCGGCGAGGGTTTGTGCGGTGGTGGCGTTAGGTCAAAGGTGGCGCCGGCGTTCCAGTGGTTCTCCGGTGGATATAGTGCGCGCACAGGGTCGGCGAAGGTGATTGGATGCCGAAGGTGGGGTCGAGGATGCCGGAGCATCGTCGATGGCGAGTAATTTTGCAGCGGAGGGAGCTTTTGGCCTTGAGCTTCAACTCTGAATTCTGGCGATCACAAAGGGATTAGTGTGACGGGAGTTGGGGCGCTGGGTTGAGGATGTCGAGGGGGTGCAGGGCGCGCTTAAATAGGTCAAGGGCGAGGGCGGAGCAACATGGAGTGCAAGAAGGTCCGAGCGGGACTTCAGCGAGATTCTAGGGATTTAGGGCCGGAGATGGATGGGACAAGGCAGTGACGAATGTGGTGTTGACTTGGCGTCATTAAGGCGACGATATTTTCGGGGATTGCGACAGATTTGAACAAGATTTGGAAGGTCCTCGCGGCTGGTAATGGCAGACGAAAAACACGGACGCGTGAGGGAGAAGAGAGGAAAGAAGGAGAAGAAAGGGTGACGTGGATGGGGTGGGGCCCACCTGTAAGCGAGGTGATGAGAGTGGGGAAAAGGGGGTTGCGGGAGGGCCAAACGGGCCAGGAAAAATTAGGCCAAAGGTGGGATAAAGAATTGGGCCGAAGGTGGGATAAAGAATTGGACCGAGAGAGATTCGATCCGAAGGGGTTTTCTGATTTTTATTTGATTTAGCAATTTAAATAATTCAGTTAATTAATTTAGGCATTATAAAATAGTTGAGAGACCATGTGAGAGGTCCTCCATTGTGAGTGATGAGTATTTGACAGCGTGTTGAATAGGTTGAGAGTTGAGTTTTTCGGTTTGGACTGCATTTACGTCTTTCAAAGCAGGATAATTGGAACTACATTGTGTATGGAGCGGAAGTTAGATAATCGGAACTCTGGCGTTGGAAATAGGAACTTCGATTAACACAGGGAATTGAGTTCGGTTGAAGTAATCGGAACTTCCGCACTGGGGTAGCGAGTGTCCGATATACCGGCGTTGAGTGTTCCTCACGAGGCGATAATCGAATAGAAAATGCAGGAGTGCGGATGTTAGACGATCGGAAGTTCCGCAATGGTAGCGCGGAACTTCCGATAATCTGACAAGTCGCGGACGTTAGAAATCGGAACTTCGGCGTAGTAAAATCTTGAAACTTCCGATTGTGTCGAATATGCGAGAGAAGGATAATTTGTGTTTTGATTTTGTATGAGTTTGAGTCTTATACAAATGTTGATGCTATGATATTGTGCAATGCTATGTGATGTGTTTTTATGCATGTTATTGCGGGACATCGAGGCGAAGTCGTGGCGAGACACGAGGTGATCGGACTAAGCGCGGCGGCGTTGAGGTCGAAGCGGTCGGGATGTGTTGAAGGCGGCGTGAATCTTGAGGTGGTTGCGTGTCAAGGACAGCAAAGCGCGTCTGGGAGGCTTCGGAAGGTGTGCAAGGGGCGAAACGGTATTTTCGCAAAGCGGCACAAGTGGAGGCGGTTCCGTTTGGGTGTAGCGGGCTTAATGGGTTGGAGGCCCATTAGGCAAAGGCTATAAATAGAGTGAACCCACGGTGTTAGGGTTAGACTTTGAGAGAGAAAATTAGGGTTAGCTCTAGCAAAGGGTGTGTTTTGCTTTTGTGAGTTTGTTGGTTTGGAGAGAATGAATTGAAAATCTTTGAAATCATTCCTCTATGTTTCCTCTGTAATCTCTAGACTTCTATCAATGAAACTCTGAGGTTTTTGATTACTTGTTTATGCCTCTCTTATTCCCTTCCTGTTCTTGTTGAATATTTAGGGTCTTGATGTATCTTTTGATTCGTCTTATGAAATAGCATGAAACTTGATATCTAGAGTCGTTTTGATATTGCTATTACATCTGAAAGTTTCATGAGCTAAGAATCGAAAATCTAAGCTTATTGTGGGGTTTGGTCTTTCTTGCCCCTTCTTCAAGAAATCCGTTTTGCCTTGATTATTGAATCTTTGTTTGCGATTCTTCTCCATAAGGTCAAGATGTTGTTTAGGATGATGTCTGTGAAACTTGACCGAGAAGAGCATTCAAGATTTAGTATTTGATTTTTGGGAAAAACCGAGCGCCTTGTTCTTGATCGGGACAATGGAACTTAGATTGTCCACGGCGAACTCGCAGCGGAACTTCAGAGCGATCCACGGAACTACGAGTGCGGAACTACATGGGTAGAATCGAGCTTCCGATTTTTGTGAGCAGTGAAACTTGTTTTAGTTCTACGATTTTGTTTTACTCTTCTTGAGAGGGTTTTGTAGATCTTTTTAAATCTGAAAGGGAGTTCTTAATTTTAAGGCACCATTCACCCCCTCTGTTGCCATTTCGGTCCTTCAATTGGTATCGAGCGGTTAGCTCTTCTTTATAGATCTTAACGGTCGGTTGAGCCATAACAGCGGACAAGTATTCCACCAAGCCTCCAGTCTTTGATGGCATGGATTACCCTTACGGAAGAGCCGAATGGAAACATACATCCGGGCTCGGGGTATGCCATCGGAGAAAGGTGAAGGTGAGATTTGCGATTCTGCCGATGAAAACATCAATGTGGGAAACATGCTTGATGTTGAGGCCAATGCTATGGCTAGGAACATCATCATTCAGGGTTTGAGTAGAAGTGAGTTTGATCGCATTTCTCATTTGACTTACGCTACGACATCCGGGTGACCCTCGATGCATACCATGAGGCACCACCCGATTAAGACGGTTCGACAAGACCAGTTCAAGCGTGAATCTGAGAAATTTGAGATGCTTCTTGGTGAATCTCTTGGCGAGTGTTTTTCGCGGTTTCATAAGATTTTGAGCAACCTCCGGCGGTCGGTCTTACATACCCGACTCGGATAGCGCTCGACAGATGCTTTCGCACTCGATCTTCGTGTTTGGGAGATGAAAGTGACTACCATCAAGGATAGCACGGACCTCTCGACCCTGACTCTTGATGCGCTTTACTCGCGTCTCAAGACTCACGAGATTGACATTGTCTCTCGAAGGTCGAAGTCACGATCGATGGCTTTAGTCACCGATCCCACCTCTGGATCTTCTTCTTAGTCGTCTGCGGGTTCTCCTAGTCGCTCTCTGTGACATAGCGATGATCGGTTAGAGCGATTGAGGATGAGCGACTAGCCCTCCTAGCTCGGAAGTTTTCCCATGCTTACAAGAGGAGGGATGGAAAAGAGGAGGTCTGTGATTTGTTTGAGTGTGGTGGCCCCAACCACATCCGAGCAAAGCTGTCTCAAGGCGGGAAGGGCAAAGGTGACTATGGCGGTCCGAGCAAGAACGACTACATCGACAAGAACCGCAACACGAAGCTCTCAAAGACTGACCAAGGCAAGAAGAAGTTCCGCAACTTTGGGAAGGCAAAGAAGCATTCCATCGCGTCCTCACCGCCTCGCAGGCCGGACACCGGCGAGGTGGAGGGTGGAGTAACGATGATGGGAAGGGCGATCATGATCCCAAGGGCGGCGACAACTTCTCGGCATGTGCTTCATGGCCCTCGGGCGAATCGAGCGACAATGAGTGTACTCCGACTCCGATGAGGTTAGTCCCACTTACGACCACTTAATGATGCTTTTCTTAAGCTAGGTAGATTTCATGCTAAGTCTAGGGCTAAGTGTCTTTGAGTTGGAGAAGGAAGTAGCTAGACTATCACGGGAGCTTACTTTACTTACATCTGCTTCCTCCGTGATGATTGTGACACATGCTGTGCTTTGCTTGATGATATGGAAAAACTAAGGACCTTGCATGATAGTGTGTCCTCTGAACTTGACATGATTAAAGTAGAGAACATTAGCCTTCTTCTGAATTAGAGATGAGTAGGGTAGCACCTCCTTCATCTACTCTGTTGACGCCATCTTGCTTGCACCTCATCCGAGGTTAAGGACAATTCGTTTAGAGGTCTTTATACCATGTTGCTCGATCTGCACGAGACTTGTGAAAATTGTAATAATCTCAAGATGAACCTAAAGCAGGCGGATCACAAAATTCTTGAATTCAAAGTGCGCTACTAGAGCCTATTGTTTCTTGTTTAAAGCTGTCCTAAGTTAGCTGCTTTGAACTAGAATCAGTATCTAAGCAGTTTCAAGAAATGATTGATCACAGTAACAAATTGGCTCAAGTATGCTTCTAAGGACCTTGTTAGCTCACCATGCAATCAATGTAATAAACTAAAATGTGATTTGGTTGCTTTGGATGAAAAATGTGTGAAGCTAACTAAGGACCTTCTAGAACACAATCATCTGCTTGTATTGTGTGTCTTTGGGAAGAAGTCTAAGGGTTTGGTAGAGGCGCCTAGCAGCGTGAACCAATCGCTAGCGATGGGGATGTCCCCCAAAGTCGGTGTGCATGCACAAGCCAATCTTTCCTCTATTTGTTGGTTCTTCTTACGCTCCCTTACCTTCTGCTGCTTCTTATTCCCCCTGCTCTTCTTGCACCTCTCTCTTTCGGGAGTGTCAGTATCTTATGAACACTCTCGAGAGGTTTGTAGGAGGCAAGAAGAAGCTTAATCTCATTCTAGACAAATCTAAAATTTGCAGATTTAATCAGGGTCTAGGATATGATATCCAAGAGGATATGAGGAAGCATCCACCTGTCGTGCTCAAAACCATAGCACCAGGTGTGATCAAAACTAAGCCCAGGACTGAGAAAGTCAATTTTAAGTCAGCGGGTTTTCTTCAAAGGATCTCTGACAGCAAGGTGATTCCACCTGCAGCTTCGGCCCCTTAGAAGGCGAAGTATCATTGCACCTTCTGTCAGAAGGATGGACATTTGGTTGATCACTGCTTCAGGCGCGCCAAGATCGCGCATAGAGATCGTGTTGAGTCTGTTAGGTACATTCATGGTCAGCCCCAGACTATGAGTGCACCTAAGACCAACACGAGGTCTAGGTTTGATACAACTGATGTTTTAGGGCAGCATCGAGGACTTGGTTTTTACGAGTTTTACGATTTTCGTCCTCATGCTCCCTTGGTCGTGACTTCCGTCGCTTTGAGGGTAGATCTCGGTTTCCCTTTCGAGATGGCTACATGGCGTGATCGACATGTTACGAATTCGACTCGCTCTTCCATAGCAATCGGATTAAATAACGACTTCAGTGCGCACACAAACCGTCGATTTGTTGAGTGGAGAGCGTAGGGTAGATAGAGTCGATCTTGCTTGACTACTTCATCATTCGACGTGTTACTCGGTATTGGGTGCCAAAATCATCGTTGATTCACCCAAATCTTGAGACTTTACTCTGTTTGACTCGAGTGCATTTGGGAAGGAAAGGTATGGATTGTAGACTCGGTTGTTCTCGCCATATATTTGGAGATTCTCGTTGGTTTTCTTGCTTAGCCCGTGCTCCGGTGATGAGGCGATCACCTTGGAGATGCTTCATTTGGGCGCGTCATCGCTAAAAGTCTTGTGAGCATTAATGATTCTTTTATTTTAAAAGATGTTGCCTTAGTAAGTAAGCTGCAGTATAATCGCTTTGATCTCTCGACTTACGATGGCGGTTTCGAGGTGAGCTTTAAGAAAAACAATTGTAAAATTCTTGATTCTTGGGTAGCCTAGTTTGCGGGATTTTCGATATGGGAGGATCTTTCGTGCTGATTTTTACGAGTCTTACGGTGATCCTCTCCGGTGTTTAATTATACGAATCCGTGATTTGACCTTTCGGCATAGGAGACTAGGTCATATAGGCTTTGATCATTTGACACGAGTCGTGCCACGATCTCATTCGTGGTTTGCCAAAACTCAAGATGGTCAAGGATCTAGTTTGCTCTCCATGCAAACGCGGCAAGATGGTTGCCGCTTCTCACTCTCGATCCACGGTGACAATGATCGATGCACGGGACAAGCGCTCCATATGGATCTGATTGGTCGGCAAATTTGAATCTTGATCGGCGGGAGGAAGTGGTATATTCTTATTGTGGTCGATGACTTCTCGAGGTACTCTTGGGTGTTTTCTTAGCCTCGAAGGATGAGGCGTTTACTCTTTTCGTGGTCTTTTAGTAGACTTTCTATTGAGCTCCCGGGTGCATTATGAGCACCAGACCGATAATGGCACCGAGTTCAAAATTCCTACTTTGAGAGTTTTGTGGTGAGGCAGTGTAGAGCACCGGTTCTCGTCTCCATCGTCCCCCAACAAAATGGCGTTGTGGAGAGGAAGAACCGTACCTTAGTCGAGATGGCTAGGGCGATGCTTGATGAGTACTCTACACCTAGGAAGTTTTGTCTTTGAGGCAATTGCTCTTGCTTGTCATGTTTCTATGAGTCTTTCTTGGGCACTCTTGCATCGCACTTCTTATGAGTTGAGATATGGCGAAAACCCGGCGTCTCGCATTTTCGTGTGTTTGGTTGCAAGTGTTTTATTACAAGTCTAGGAACCTAGATAAGTTCGAGTCACGATCTTGTGATGGGATCTTTACGGGTTACTCAACTTCTTCTCGTGCCTATAGAGTGCAGGCTCGCGAGTCTAGCAAAATGATAGAAACACAGTGAGGTGACCTTCGATGAGGCGGTCCGGGACTAGGCACGATATCTCGAGTTCTCTAGAGCGATGCGAGTCCATCTTTGTGGGCGATGAGGAAGACGGAGATGAGGGTGTCTAACAGATCCAGTTCTTCCTCCTCCTCTTGAGGTGCCTTCTTCCCCTTGCACCTCGAAGAGATCACCCTTACCTTACGCTCTTACGAAGCTAGTGGCTCTGTTCCTATCTCATCGCTAATGAGGTAGAGGCCACTTCTTCATCTCACCTGGACCTCCAAGACACATCCAAAGGACCATCCTTGAGCGAGATCATTGGAGACCTCTTTGAGCGTGTCACACGTTCAAAGTGGTTTGTCTCTCTTCTGTCTCCATTACCTTTCGTCGCCTCATTTGAGCCCAAAGACATTTGTCATGCTCTATCCGCGAGTCTTGGACAAGCGCCATGCATGAGGAGTTGGAAAACTTTGAAAGAAACAAGGTGCGGTCCCTTGTTGAGCCCCTCAAGGTCACAATATCATTGGGACCAAATGGGTGTTCAAGAACAAGCAAAGTGAAGATGGGTTAGTCATTGAAACAAGGCTAATTTGGTAGCTCGGGGTACTCTCAAGTTGAGGTCTAGATTTGAAGAGACCTTTGCCCCAGTAGCTAGACTTGAAGCCATTAGAATCTCGCTTGCCTTTGCGGCTTCTAAGGGTTTCAAGCTTTACAGATGGATGTCAAGAGTGCCTTCCTCAATGGCCTTATTGAGGAAGAAGTCTATGTCGAACTGACCTCCAGTTTCGAGAACCCCAAATACCTTAACCATGTCTGAGCTTTCCAAAGCCTTGTATGGACTCAAGCAGGCTCCCAGAGCTTGGTATGAGAGGCTTAAGTCCTATCTGCTAAGTCATGATTTTGAAATGGGTAAAATAGACAAGACCTTGTTCATCCGCCGTCTTGGCACTGATCTTACGCTCGTCCGGATCTATGTGGGCGACATCATCTTTAGCGGCTCCTCACATACTCGTGTCTCGGTTTTACAAGTTATGAGCTCGAATTTGAGATGAGCATGATGGGCGAGTTGAGCTTCTTCCTTGGCTTCCAAATCAAACAGACTCGGGAGGGTACTTTTCTTCATCAAGGCAAATACACTCGAGACCTCCTGAAGCTCTTCGACATGAATGATGGAAAGCCAGTATCAACTCCGATGGCATCTCTGGTGCTCACGGATCGGATGAAGGCGGCGAACACATTGACCAAAAGGAGTTCGGGAGCATGATTGGCTCTCTCTTGTACCTCATGACCTCGAGACCGGACATACATTTCTCGTGTGTCTTTGTGCTCGGTTTCGAGCTTCTCCTCGCGTATCTCACCGTCGGCGGTGAAGCGCATCTTCGATACCTTGAGCTACCATTGACTATGGTATCGGTACTCTTCCTCTTCTTGTCTATCTCTTAGAGCCTTCTCCGTCACGATTTATTTGGTGTAGGATAGATAGGAAGAGCACTTACGGCACTTGCCAATTCATTGGCACTTCTCTTGTCTCCTGGTCGTCAAGGAAGTAATCCAGTGTTGCGCGGTCCACTGCAGAGGCGAGCACGTTCTTTGCAGCCGATTCTTTGTAGCCAAGTGCTTTGGATGGTCTCGACCCTGCAGGATTTTGGGTTAGCTATCGACTGTGTTCCACTATTTTGTGATAACACGTCTGCGATTTGCATTGCCAAGAACCCAGTGCAACATTCTCGGACCAAGCATATTGATATCAGATATCACTTTCTTCGAGACCATGTAGAGAAGGGTGACATTGTGCTCCAGTTTGTGGAGAGTAAGCACCAGTTGGCTGATATCTTCACTAAGCCTCTGGACAGCTCTCGGTTTTCAGCTCTGCGGGGAGAGCTTGGGGTGGTTTGTCCTTATGGACTGTTGTGAGGGGGAGCTATGTGCTACTACTGTATTATATTATATTTATACTATTACTCCTTTCTGGTTGCATTTCTTTTAATATTTTGGGTCGAAGTCCTTCCAGCATATGTTAGAATGGTTCTCTTGCCAAATTGTTTTGACTGCTATTTCTTATCTTGTGCTTCTAGGATGCTGCTTATTAACTGTCTCTTCCTTCTCTAAGTAGAGCTTACTCACTTCTTATAGGTTCTAGCAGGGGTCGGGCCACCCTTGGGTAGACAGGGCGATGTTTGCTCCTTAGTGTATGAGTTGTTCGGTGATAGTCCTAGAATCATATGGGGTAGATAAGAACACATGTCGGCGATAGTTTTCTCTATATCTTTTCTATGCTCTAAAGGACTGCCTTTTCTGTTTCTCTTTTCAGATTCTCGTTTTTGTTCCTTTGGTTCAGGGGGAGTTCATCTTGGTTATTCCAGTTCTTAAATTTGTCATAACTCAACCTGAATTAAAAGATGCATCTCATTCTGAAGGGAATCTGGATTTTTGTGCATTTCATCCTGCATTGCATTATATTCAAATGGAGCCTTGTTTATTATCCCTTATGATCTGTTTTCCTTTGTTTTACATCTTGCCATGATTTATGCTAAAGCGCTAGATCTATCATGACTTTTTATGTGTAGTTTAGTCTTTGCCATGCTAAGGTGATTAAAAAAATGCTAAACTTGAATTAAAATCTTGTCATGATAGCTCTTGAGACTAGTGCAGTTGAAGCTATCCTTTTATGATTTTCGCCATGTCAAGTAGGTGAGTTGAGTCTTGAATCTCCGTTGAACTTTTGAGTAAGCTATGTCGGTTTGTTAAGAAACTTGACTTATCTTTAAATCATTTGGTCTAAAAACTTGAAAGCAAAAATGATCTCTTTTGTGCGAAAAACCGATCTCACCAAATCTTTCTCATGAGGCCCTTGCCATTGCACTAGGCATGAACTCGGGGAGCCTTGGATGACCTAAGATCACCTCCTTAAGTCATTGCTTGGGTGGTCGCATAAGGCTTGGGATCTAGCACATGGCTAAGATTTGAAAAATTGGTTGAAGCTTAGGAGGCAGTTGTGGATGGCACCTAGTCCAGAGCTCGCTTTACTAAGATAAAACCATAAAGAGCTTTCAGAAAAAGAAAAATATGCTAAAATTGCTTATCATTAAAAAGACCAAGTTCTGGATAAAATGAGCCTTTCTTCAACTGGTAGCACTCTAAACTGTTCGATATGAGTCTTCTTGGTTCAACTTAGATTATTTGACATGGCTTGTATCATCCTTGGATACCTTTAGCTAGACTGCAATCTTGGTTTAATTGACTTGCTAAAGAATTGGATCATTAATCATATTATGGATTTTCTGTCTTAGCTATTCTATACATCAATTGTCATGATCTTGATAGCATTCTTCTGTGTTATGGCTTGGTGTAATTCTCTAATAGTCATTTTGGATAATCTACATGGCTCTTAATGCTTAAAATGAACATCATATAGCCTTTTCCTCCCTTTTCTACATCTTGATGATTTTATTACCAAAGGGGGAGAATTTTGGAGAGAAAAAGCCTTCTGGAGAAAAGCCTTGAGTTTTGTGCGAAAATTGCTCTTTCATCTCATCTCAAGTCTTTCTCTTTTGTCAACATGGTCTTGAGCTTAACTACTCTTGTTTAGACCTTGGTTGACTTTAAACTCATTTTGGAGAGAAAAAGCCTTCTGGAGAAAAGCCTTGAGTTTTGTGCAAAAATTGCTCTTTCATCTCATCTCAAGTCTTTCTCTTTTGTCAACATGGTCTTGAGCTTAACTACTCTTGTTTAGACCTTGGTTGACTTTAAACTCAAACTCATCTTATGCTTTTTCGGTGATTGTCAATATACTCATCAAGGGGGAGATTGAGAGACCATGTGAGAGGTCCTCCATTGTGAGTGATGAGTATTTTGACGTGTTGAATAGGTTGAGAGTTGAGTTTTTCGGTTTGGGACTGTTTACGTCTTTGAAACATGATAATCGGAACTCCTTTGTGTATGGGCGGAAGTTAGATGTCGAAACTGGCGTTGGAAATAGGAACTTCCGATTAACCTAGGAATTGAGTTGGTTGAAGTAATCGGAACTTCCTTTGGGGTAGCGGAGTGTCCGATATCTTGGCGTTGAGTGTTCCTCGAGGCGATAATCGGAATAGAAAATGCGGGAGTGCGGATGTTAGAAGATCGGAAGTTCCGCAATGGTAAGCGCGAACTTCCGATAATCGACAAGTCGCGGACGTTAGAAATCGGAACTTCATTTGTGGTAAGTCGGAACTTCCGATTGTGTCGAAGCTGTGCGAGAGAAGGATAATTTGTGTTTTGATTTTGTATGAGTTTGAGTCTTATACAAATGTTGATGCTATGATATTGTGCAATGCTATGTGATGTGTTTTATGCGTGTTGTTGCGGGACATCGAGGCGAAGTCGTGGCGAGACACGAGGTGATCGGACTAAGCGCGGCGGCGTTGAGGTCGAAGCGGTCGGGATGTGTCAAGGCGGCGTGAATCTTGAGGTGGTTGCGTGTCAAGGACAGCAAGGCGTCTGACGGAGGCTTCGGAAGGTGTGCAAGGGGCGAAGCGGTATTTTCGCAAAGCGGCATAAGTGGAGGCGGTTCCGTTCGGTGTAGCGGGCTTAATGGGTTGGAGGCTCATTAGGCAAAGGCTATAAATAGAGTGAACCCACAGTGTTAGGGTTAGACTTTGAGAGAGAAAATTAGGGTTAGCTCTAGCAAAGGGTGTGTTTTGCTTTTTGAGAGTTTGTTGGTGCGGAGAGAATGAATTGAAAATCTTTGTAATCATTCCTATGTGTTTCCTCTGTAATCTCTAGACTTCTATCAATGAAACTCGAGGTTTTGATTACTTGTTTATGCCTCTCTTATTCCCTTCTGTTCTTGTTGAATATTTAGGGTTTTATGTATCTTTTGATTCGTCTTATGAAATAGTATGAAACTTGATATCTAGAGTCGTTTTGATATTGCTATTACATCCTCAAAGTTTCATGAGCTAAGAATCGAAAATCTAAGCTTATTGTGGGGTTTGGTCTTTCTTGCCCTTCTTCAAGAAATCCGTTTTGCCTTGATTATTGAATCTTTGTTTGCGATTCTTCTCCATAAGGTCAAGATGTTGTTTAGGATGATGTCTGTGAAACTTGACTCGAGAAGAGCATTCAAGATTTAGTATTTCGGATTTTTGGGAAAAACCCGAGCGTATTTGTTCTTGATCGGGACAATGGAACTTCCGATTGTCCACGGCGGAACTCTGCAGCGGAACTTCATGATCGATCCACGGCGGAACTCTGGAGTGCGGAACTCATCAGGGTAGAATCGAGCTTAGATTTTTGTGTAATGCATGAAACTTATTTTAGTTCTCTGATTTTGTTTTACTCTTCTTGAGAGGGTTTTGTAGATCTTGTTTAAATACAGTAAAGGGGAGTTCTTAATTTTAAGACACCATTCACCCCCCCTCTGTTGCCATTTCGGTCCTTCAATAGTAAATAAAGTCAAAAAAATATGGAAATATTAATAGAAATTCCCCGAGTCATTTTGGACTTAAATAAAATATTCCCAATTCATAATTGGTACTTAATTCTGCAAATAATTTATTTTGGATTTGAAATAATTAGGGAAAAGCTTAAAAATTCCATAAATTAATACCTTTTCCTTTTCAACTTTAAATAAAAAATCCAAAAAATCAATAATTTTTTTACTTTTAAAATTTAGGAAATTCAAGAAAAAATAAAACTCTTTTAAATCTAAGAAAATATAATAAAATAATAACTTTATTAATTTTATTGTGGTAACAGAACTTTGGGATGTTACATATGTGAACCTATGTGGTCAACGATCAAAGGTGGTTTTTAATACTTGATAACTTTTACTGGTGACTTTAGTTGATATAGATACATCTACTTAATGAGGCATAAGTCTGAATCATTTGAAAGTTGAAGGAATTTCATAATGATGTACACAATCAACTTGGCAAGACAATCAAATTTCTATGATCAGATCGTGGAGGTGAATATTAGACCCATGAGTTTCGTGATCATATAAAGCAATATGGAATTGTTCCACAACTAAAATATAATCCATGTATGATAATCAAGTTTGAAACTTGGTTGATCCACTTGATGGTGTTAAAACCATTAAGTGCAAGTTTTTTTTTAAGAAAAAAGGATAGATATGGATGAAAATATTCACATTCATAAAGCACGATTGGTGGCAATGGATTTCAAACAAATTCAAGGGGTTGACTATAATGAGACCTTCTCGCCCATCGCTATGCTCAAGTCTATCCGGATCATTCTAGCTATTGTTACATATTTTGATTATTAGATATGGGAAATGGATGTCAAAATGACTTTCCTAAATGGATACATAAGTGAGGATGTGTACATGACACAACCTGAAGGTTTTGTCGATCCACATAAAGCTAGGAAGATATGCAAGCTTCAAAAATCCATATATAGATTGAAGAAAGCATCTCAGAGTTGGAATATTCATTTTGATGAAGTTGTCAAAAGGTTTGGCTTCATCAAGAATGAAGAAGAACATTGTGTTTACGAAAAGGTTAGTGGGAGCACACTTGGTTTTCTGATCTTATATGCGTATGACATGTTATTGATCGGTAATGATATTCCTATGCTTCGTTTAGAAAATAGTTTCTCTATGTAAGACTTACGTGATGAAACATATATTTTGGGCGAAAGGATCCATAGGGATAGATCAAAGAGGCTAATTGGATTAAGCCAAGATACGTACATTGACAAGGTGTTGAAGTAGTTCAACATGCAAAATTCCTAGAAGGGTTTCTTGCTCATGTCATATGACATTAGTCTTAGTAAGAGTCAGTGTCTTTCGACACCTGATGATCGAGACATAATGAGTAAAATTCCATATACTTCTACTATTGGATCTATTATGGCTTTGTACACGTCTAGATATGTCATATGCTCTAAATGTTACGAGTAGATAGTAGTCAGATCTAGGTGAAGGTCACTAGATAGTAGTTAATAACATCCTAAAGTACTTTAGAAGGATTAAGGATGTGTTCCTTGTTTATGGAGGTGAGGAAGAGCTTGTTGTAAATGGTTACACCAATGCTAGCTTCCAAACCGACAAAGTTGATTTTCGATCGCAGTCTGGGTTTGTGTTTTGTCTTAATGAAGGAGCAGTGAGCTATAAAAGTTCCTAGCAAGGGGCAGTTGCTGATTCTACAATAGAGACTGAGTATATTGTGGCTTCCGAAGTCGCAAAGGAAGTTGTTTGGATATGGAAGTTTATTTTTGAACCGGGTGTGGTTTCTAGTACTTCTAGTCTGATGTACTTCTAGTCTGGAACCATTGCATATTCAAGTTTATTTTTGAACTGGGTGTGGTTTCTAGTACTTCTCGTATAATGGAAGTATATAGTTGTACCATAAGTGGTCGAAGAGTCGACCACACGAGGTTATCCATCGTTAGATCGAGAAAAAATTGAACAGTCTATGGATGACATATATGTCACCTGGAGTTCGATAAGATATCGTGAGGCAAAAGGAGAATACGCAAGCAAGTCATTTAGTCCGACCATATACGTACTGATCGTATGTGGATACAAACTGGTTGTGAGCTGGTTGTACGTGATGACGAACTGGTCGGCGAACTGGTCGTAAGGTGTTACGAACTAGTCGTGACCAGATGCGAACTGGCCGTAAGGAGTTACAAACTGGTCGTGAATGATAAGGACCTGACAGCAGATCATACCATATAAGGTTCATCCGATATTACCGTTCTGTGTATTTGACAGCAGATCGGATACGACAATCTCAGGGGTTGAATGATTGTAGTGTATTTTTTTGCAATTTACTGAAAAAAGATCTACTCTGCATTCAACCGACAACTGAATATTATGTACTCATACGAGCTGCTGTGATCAGTTCTGCCAGTCGATGCTATTGTCGACAATCGGAAGAACAACACACTATGTAATCGAAGAAGATGAAGTCGACCTAGCCGAAAGAGTTACGACCACCTAGTCGAAAGAGTTCAACTATCAGATTTCTTCCACCCTCCGGCTCGAGAGATTCACGCACTGCAAAGAACAAAAGTAGATCGCAGACGATGGACAAGAACAAGTCGAATACCATTCGGAACAAGAACTAGTCGAAGACTGATCAACACGAGAGCTAATCGAAGACAGAAGAACAGATCGAAGACGATAAACTAGAACAAGTCAAATACAATGCCCAGAAGTACAAACCACTAGCGATGACTGAAATTCTTTGGAAACGACCAGATATATTATTTCTCAATCTTGTTCTGTGTCTACAAAGTGCTCTCACGGCACCTCTCAAACCCTAGTAAGAAAGCACCGAAAAGCTCTCTCTACTGAAAGCCGCCGCCGCCAAAAGCCCCAAAAAGCCTCCCACGAGCGCGCGTTACTCTTAACCTCTTCGGCCTTTATATGTCAGTGCCCTAAACCGTGTCCTTATCAACACAAACATATAATCCCATCTCTTCCGTGAAACAAGGGAACCGAAACCTCTCAAATCACGGTAATATCTCTAAACCTTACAGTTATGAAACGCCTTCCAGAATTCTTCACGCACCGAAACCTTCAGGACGACACCTCATATAGCTTCGACTACGCATTATGCATTCAAATTTGATCTCCATGTGCTCCAGCATGAGCACGACCACATGAACCTTGAATTTTCCCCCCTCCAAGTTCCGGTCTTCCTTGTCATTGACCATGACTGTCTCCACGCTCAACTTGCATATGCAAAGATCAAATAACGTTTTTCTAGTACAAGCTCTCTAACTTGACCAATATCAGTTTACACATGCATATCACACTCACATCTATTAATACATACGAATCAGACCATCCACGATCTTAAGTTTTAACTTTTAGAACACAAATCGAGACAATTCTGTAAAATCGGTCGTACTGCTGTGTACACGCCGGTCATACCGCTGGCCATCCAGACACGAGTACTCAAGGTACTAGAAGAAAACAAGTATTGAAGCACTCGAAACGTACGTCCACTTACCAGTAGTGTATGACCACTTACCAAAGTCCTACGACCACTTACCAGATACCTACGACCACTGACTAAGGGCTTACGACTACTTACCAGAGGCCTACGACCACTTACTAGAAGCATACGACTACTTACCAGAAGCCTACAACCACTTCGTAATGCCTACGACCACCGACCAGAAACCTACGACCACCTACTATAAGCGCATGACCACCGAGCACGAAGCCCACGATTCCTGATCATGAAGTCTATGACTACCGATCACAAAGCCTACGGCTACAGTCCATCGACCAGTCACTGTAGCTTCGACCATCGACCAGTCACTGTAGCCTCGACCATCGACCACACACTGTACCTTCGACCATGCAACTCCGACTGCCATTCGTATTCAATACACACCTCGACTTACGACTGAGTACATTACTCAGAGCTCTACCACTCGGAACTCTGATCTACAGTAGTCGGAAAACTAATACTCAGTACTTGGAACTACAGTACTCGTAAATACAACACTAGGAGCTACAGTCCTCAATGCTATATTACTCGATACTAGAAGCTACAGTACTCTGAGTCCAGTCGAAAAAGATCATCGAGTATCGCCGATTAGACCACCCGATACGAGGCATGATCCGACCACTCATACTGAAAACCCAACAACCGAAACTTTCACAGCCGCAAATGTCAATACAACCCAAACGTTAATTATTCATCATCACAAAGTCTACGACTAGTCCACCTAATCTTTTACGACCAGTCCACCTGATCTAACAAAACTACAAAGTCATTTGCAGGGCCGAGATCGAGTTTACAAGTGGGACATGCTGGCCCTAATTCCCTCGACTGGACGACGATCAATTCTTCGACAACACCATGGATCAACTTGATGAGAAGTCCTAGTCTTGGACTCCAACAGCTTCAAGTCCCAGGAACATCAGCCGATTGCATTCTGTAATGCATTGTTCACCGAGTCATCGCGTTGTCTGCTATCCTCATACCTGCAATTATCACCGGAGACTCTGTTTACTAGTATTCTCTATCTGTTGCATTTGTACTTCTTTGTAACTGAAGAATGAGCATGCGTGCTACTGCTACTATGCAAGCTTGTTACAACTGCTTGATGCTATCCACAGCGAGATAAAAGCACTCGCCTAACCAGTTGGTGAATATTGGGAAGAGTTGTCAAAGTAGTGCTCATACATAGTGACTTATCTTGTAGTCCAATATACATACTTTTAATCACATCAATCCTTGTCTGGTGGTCTATTATCTCCACCACAACACCGTTCCATACAAAGCTAGGTGCAGCCCGATCCACAAATGCTAAACACAGTAATCTTCTGTATACATGCACGCGCGCGAGCTATCTGAACATAATTACCTAGTAATAACGACTGGCATTTGTTCGATCCACTTTTTTTGTTGGCCGCAAGAGCCATCTGAAGCAGAACTTTGGACACTATTGCCCCCCGTTGAACGTAAATTACAAATCTAGCCTTCGTAACCCCGTAAATTTCATTTCTAGCTGCCGTGGGGGGCAGCATTAGTGCTGCTGTCGGGACCGCAGTAAGGTGACTGTAGTACTGAAGCGATATTTTTCTGAAAATTTATTTAAGTATATATTTTGAAGGAATTTCTAAATATAGAAAATGAGCTAAAAAAATTATAAATTTTTTTGTGGAGCCTCCCGACACAGTTTACTTGCCTGTATAATTTTTTTATGAAATCATTTAATCATGCATCATCGTAGACTTTTATCATATAATAGATTATCAATTGAAGCTTCTCATGATTTTTTTGGCAGTTTTTCTCGGGACTAGTACAAACGATAGAAGAAATACTATGCTATCAAGATCTAAAATATCTTGTAAATAACAAAACAGTGTAACTGACCAGAATCATATGAAGATTTACTAAAACATTTTAAGATAAATGAAGATAAGAACATTAATAAAAAGATTAACTTTGGTATAGGACATACATAGTACTCCACCCCTTTAATTTTTAATTTTCTGCACTTCCTAATAGTACACTTGCAGATCGGCGTCGGCCAATTACCATTGGATCTAGCACCTTGGGGACTAACATTAACTGGAATTATAGTGCCAACACTTGGGGACTATCATGAAACCCTAATTTTTCGAACCTTTCGTCCTAATTATCAAGACTTAAACCCTTAATTTTTGAGACAATTTCAAAATATATAAAATTCTTAAAAAAAATTGCACAATAAAATACACTGTATAAGAAGCCTGAAAAAATTCATAATGTTTGGAACTCAGTTTCTATATTAGCAAATTCCTACAAACAGTATAAATAAATGAATTTTAAAGAAAAAATCAGAATGGATAATTTTTTTAAAAATTACACAAGCAAGGAAACTGTGTTGGGAGGCTCTACAAAAAATTTCATAATTTTTAGAGCTCATTTTCTATATTGAAAAATTGCTCCGAAATATATACTTAAATTAATTTTTGGGAAAATACCGCTACAGTACTACAGTCACCTTGCTGCGGTCCCCGACAGCAGCACCTATCTCTTGCTACCCTCACAGCAGCACCTACCTATTGCACTCCTCGGGTGCAGCACGCGGGAGAGCGGAGTTAGAAATAGAATTTACGGGTTACGGAGACTAGATTTGGAATTTACGATCATCAGAGGCCGGCCGATAGTATCCGAAGTTCTCTGAGGCAGTCCGATGCCTTCGACCACATCACATGGTTCACTGATCATTCGGTCATTCTTCAGATATGTTGTAAATCGTTGGGTTTATCTATGGAACAAGACAGGAAGGCCACGTGAAGAATACGCACACTCTAAAGTTGCCAAAACATCACGACAGTGTAAATTAACAAGGGAGACTTTCCTTTCCTTTCCTTTCCGGTCCCTTTCCCGCTATAAATCACGTACCGGTCCTCATCATCCGGCCCCAACCTTGACGTGCTGACCCAGCAAAATTAATTATTCCACACACGCACAGAGAGAATTGAAGAAGAAGAGTACAGGTAGGTATAGCTTGTTCAAACGCTGCCTAACTCGAGCGTACAGAGCAGTAGCACAGCAGCTCAGCAACGGACGTAGTGCGTACGCGCGCGTGCTGAATTTATGACGACTCATGCGTTACTAAGGTACTTAAGTTGCTAGGTCTTGATCTGGGAGAACATGCAGCGGACGTCCTTGGCAGTGGGCCGCTCCTTGGGGTCGTCGGCGGTGCAGAAGACGGCGATGCGCAGCAAGAGGATGATCTGCTCGTCGAACCCGGCGCCGGCGATGGCGGCGTCGATGGCCTCCGCGTGGTCGCCCGACTGCACCACCCGGCGCAGCCACTTGACGAGCCCGACCTCGTCCACCTGCGTGAAGAACGGGTCCGTCGGCTCCTTCCCCGTCGCCAGCACAGCCAGGATCACGCCGAAGCTGTAGATGTCGCACTTGGACGTGAACTTGAGCGTCTGGTGGTACTCCGGCGCGATGTACCCCAGCGTGCCGGCCACGTTCGACGTCGTCACGTGGGTGTGCGCGTCCGGCATGGCCTTGGCCAGCCCGAAGTCCGCGATGCGGGGCTCCATGTCGTCGTCGAGCAGAATGTTGGCCGGCTTCAGGTCGCGGTGGATGATCTGCGGCCGCTGGGAGACGTGCAGGTACTCCAGCCCCGCCGCGATGCCCACGGCGACGCGGAGCCGCGCCGGCCACGGCAGTCCCCCGCTGCCGCTGCCGCTGCCGCTGCCGCTCCCCTCCTCGGCGCCCCCCGCCTTGAGTGCGTTGTGCAGGCTGCCGTTCTTCATGAACTCGTAGACGAGGTAGTGGCAGTCCGGCCGCGGTACGTGCGCCGCCAGCGGCAGGAGGTTGCGGTGCCGGATGTGCCCGACCGTGCGGATCTCCGACTGTATCTGCCTCGTCCACTTGTCCAGCTGCCGGCTCTCCTCGTCGCTGAGGTTGTTCCCGGGCCCGTCGCCGACCCGCTTCTTGATCTTCTTGATGGCGATGAACTTGGGCTCCTCCCCCTCGCGCTCCACGGGGAGCTGCGCCTTGTACACCTCGCCGCACCCGCCGCGCCCAATCACGGCCAGCGAAGACAGCCCGTCCTCCTTCTCCAGGAAGGCGAGGAGGTCGGCGCGCCCGATCAGCTTCGGCGTGAAGATCACCGTGCCGGACCTCTTCCGGTATCGCCCGCGGATACAGTTGAGCGCCAGCCGGAACAGCACCGACAGCAGAAGCCCCAAGATGACGCCGGAGAGGGAGCCGACCACGAAGCCAATGATCCAGTTGCGCACCCAGTGCTTGTGGCTGCGGTGGTGCCGGCCCTGCTCGGTCGCCGGCGCCGTCGATGGTGCCGTCGTGTTGGACGTCTCCAGTGAGGTGTGGTTCTTGTGGACACCGCCTCCACCAGTCGAGTTGCTCTTCTCCGCGAGCACGTACCGGTGCGGCGCCGCAGTCCGGCGGTTGTGCACGTGCTGGCTCCCCAGGCGGGAGCGGCGCGCTGTGGTCGAGAGCGCGACGGCGGCGTGGCGGCTGTCATAGCACTCCACGACGGAGAGGAGGAGGAGGAGCGTGACGACGGAGACAAGGAGGGGGAGAAGGAGAGACTTGCTCGGCTTGCTCGCCGATAACGCCATTGTCGCCGTCGGTTCGTTCGTTAATCGGAGGCGTGTTTGTGGGAGATGAGATGGGTGGAGCAGAGCTATTTAATAATCGCGGGGTTGGGGATTGCCGCGTGTAATAGATAGACGGTTCAGATGCGTTTGTCGACTAGATGGACGTGCCAGATTTGTGTAAGAGGGACGTGCCGGGTCTGATTGGCAGAGACGACCATTGACTTGGCGCAAGTCAAGAACCTGCCAGGACGGCGAGGGTGATATGGACGGTTATGCACCGGAGAGTTGCAGCAACGACTTGTGTTACAGTAGTCTGTTAGTTGCTACTTCTAATTTTTATTTTAATATAAAAGATTAAGAAATGCTAAAGACTACTCGAGTATTTTTGCACCTTTGGAGTACTCAAATTTTGATCATAGAATTTTCCTACTGATTCGTGCTCCAGCGACATGGGCGGCTATCCGTTAACAGATTCTAACTAAGTCGACTCCGATGCCGCCCCCCCGCCCCCCGCCCCATTTAGCCCCCTTCGCCGAATGACTCCTCTATTTTACTTATACTACCCGCCGTCTCTAGCGACGGAAAGAGAAAGTAGCAAGGAGGGCGCCATCGGATAGGAGGTGGAGCAACTGGGGTGCCATCGACGCTGGTAGCCCTGTAGGGCGGCGGCGGCGGCAATGTGCTGGACGGCGATGATGTGACAGCGGGTGATGAACCACAGAGGTCCTGATTTGGTCCGATCTTTCGATGAGAAGATAAATTCGGTAGTCGTCGCTCAAATCTCACGATCCTAGTTACGAACCCGCAAGACTCGAAACCACGCAATCGCTGAACTGCTCGACATGTCGTTATCAACCGTGCACGAATACCCGGATAACCTGACCACGAAGATCAATTCCTGCATACACCGAAGAAGCATGCAAGAACGAGATAAAACGCAATATGAAATTGCAAATAGGAATTGAAATTATATTGATAAGTAAGGTTCTGAAGAACAATGTCGTTGTTGATCCCGCCGAACAAGAGGACAAAGTATAAAGTAGCAAAGCTAAACTTCAATCAACAAAACCCGCCAAACCCTAAGGGTGGCGGCCACTATGTAAAGGAGGAAGAGAGGGGCGGCTGTCGTGGGTACTGTTCACTGTAAACAGTACCATGTGAACAGTGCCAAACCCTAGGTGTTCAGCCCGAATTACAAGGCCCATGACCCATTAGCATATGTGGCACAGCACCAAGTTCCTTTTTTTTTAAAAATATTGCTAAGTGTTGGTCTAAACAACTTGATATATAGTCTTTATGCAAGATTCTGCTAAGCTATAGTATAGAAATATCCATTCCTCATATGACCATCTCCATGCTTGGTGTTGCCATCATCTCCATTTAGCTTGCCTCCCGATCCTTTGATTTCTAAGTAAAATAATATCATGTGCTTTAGGCAACACCATAGAGTTCATAGAATATGATGCACTCTAAGAAATGAAGTCACCTGATAATTTAGTAGGCGAGCACGTGCTCTAGTAATTGGTCCTTGCACATAAGAAACAGTAGGGATGGTTGTATCAGTGGAATGAATATCCTCATCATCCTCCCCTTCTTGAATTGGAGTCGTCCTCGACTCAAGATCATCTTTTGCTCCCAAGTATGGCTTCAAATCTGCAATGTTAAATGTGAAACTAGCTCCAAAATCTGCCGGCAGATCAAGCTTATATGCATTATCATTAATCTTTTCTAACACTTTAAAAGGACCATTAGCATAGTGGACTTAGTTAGAAATTGGCAGTCTCACCTTGGTCAATTAAAGACTTAACTTTGTGCGTCATTTAACTCAGTCTTATTGTACGACCATATGCCTGGTATGATACATGCCTAACTTAGTAAGTTATGGAGTCTTGACATTAATTACTCAAGTAACAGGCTAAGCTCTGTGATAGGGTGGAGGTGTGGATTACTCGGTAGCGTTACATTTATGAGCGGTTCGACGTCTCCAGATCTAACGATGTACGTCGGGCCAACGACCTATGTGGGGTTTGATGTCGGTTGTATGCATTCGGGGCAACAACCTCTGTGGGATTTGGTGTCGGCTGTATGCATTTACACTGCTACAAAACAGACAATAGAAGACGCCTCATCGAACCGTCTATGATAAAATTATCACAGACGGTTCTTCGTTAATCGTCTGTGATATGGACATATCACAGACGGTTTATTAATACAACCATCTGTGATACTTCACAGACGGTTGTAAGTAAGAACCGTAGGAACCGTCTGTGATAAAATTATCACAGATGGTTCTTCGTTAACCGTCTGTGATATGGACATATCACAGACGGTTTATTAATACAACCGTCTGTGATACTTCACAAACGGTTGTAAGTAAGAACCGTCTGTGATAATGGTAGTCATCACAGACGGTTTGTATAAAGAACCGTCTGTGGTACTTCACAGACGGTTCGTATAAATAACCGTCTGTGATACTTGTAAAGAACCGTATGTGATAGACATTTATCATAGACGGTTCTTAACAAGAACCGTCTGTGATATACATGCACTATAAATAGATGCTCCCGACAGGCCCCCCTGCCCATTCCATTTGAGGCGCAGCCACCCTGCTGCTGCTGCTACCTCCTCCCCATTGGCCACCCTGCTGCTGCTGCCTCCTCCCCCGTTGCGCCACCCTACTACTGCTGCTCCTTCCATGCACATTGATGCCCATTCCGTTTTGAGTTGTCACCCCTGCTGCCTCCTCCCCCATTGTGGCACCTCTGCTGCCTCCCCCCACGTTGCGCCACCTTGGAGAGAAGGGTAACGATCTGTAACCCTTTATTTTTTCTCTAGACTAATCACTAATGTGTAATGATCTGTAACTCTTTATATTTGCTCTAGACTAATCACTAATGTGTTTGGTCATTACGAAGGGTACTTGCGATTTATTAATATAATTTAACACTAATTAATTTGTTACGCGCGTATACGTGTAGATGGACCGAAACTGGATGTACATTGAGAACCGTGTGAGTGAAGAGTATATTAATGACGTGTTTGCTTTTAGAAGAGCCGCCGAGCAGGATATGTTGAAGAAGGGGATAAAATTTATGTACGGTCCATGCATTGATTGCGGTAATATGAAAATATTTAACAACCCGGTGCAGATCAAAGCTCACTTAATACGAAGGGGTTTTAAAAAAGTATATACATGTTGGAGCAGTCACGGTGAAGAGCAGATTATACCGGAAGTCAGTAATGACGACATCGCCGAGGAAGTCAACGATATGCAGGGTGTGGAATGTGCTTTTGATGAGGATAGGTCGCATGATGACAATCTGGATCAGATGCTACGCGATGTAGAAGGGAACTACAGTGAGAGAGAGTTTTGTAAATTCGAGGGCTTAATGGAGGACTCGGGGAAACCTTTGTTCCCTGGCTGCAAGTCGGAATACACAAGGTTGTCAACCGTGCTTGAACTGCTGAAATTGAAAGCAAGCAATGGCTTTTCCGACAAGAGTTTTACGACGTTGTTAGGTCTCTTAGCTGACATCCTTCCGGAGGGAAACGTGTTGCCCAGCACGACCTACCAAGCTAGGAAGGTTCTTTGTCCATTGGGAATGGAAGTAGAAAGAATACATGCATGTCCGAACGATTGTATCCTCTACCGTAAAGAGTATGGAGACATGCATGTATGTCCCATGTGCAAAGCATCCCGATACAAGCGTAAGAATATTACTAAGGTGAAGCAAGGACCTCCTGCTAAGATGTTGTGGTATCTGCCTATGATCCCACGTTTGAAGCGTTTATTTGCGAACTGAAAGGAGGCAATATTGATGCGTTGGCACTCGGAGGAGCGTAAGAAAGATGCAAAGCTCAAACACCCTGCTGATTCTGCCCAGTAGAGAAACTTCGATCGGAGCTTCGAAGAGTTCGGTGCGGAACCGAGGAATATAAGGTTAGGGTTGAGTACGGACGGAATGAATCCTTTTGGTAATATGAGCAACCGACATAGCACCTGGCCTGTGAATCTATGTATGTACAACCTTCCTCCTTGGCTGTGTATGAAGCAGAAATATATTTTGATGTCACTACTTATCCAAGGGCCGAAGCAACCTGGGAACGATATTGATGTGTACCTAGCACAATTGCTGGAAGATCTTGTGACACTTTGGAACGAAGGGGTACAAGTATGGGATGCGTACAAACGAGAGAACTTCACTTTACATGCCATGTTATTTTGCACCATCAATGATTTTTTTGCCCTTGGTAACCTGTCGGGGTTCAGTACAAAAGGAGCCAAAGCCTGTCCGCACTGCTTAGATGGAACCGAGAGTGTATAGCTGAACAACTCGCGCAAAACTGTATATATGCGTCACCGTAGGTTCCTTCCCAGGATTCACCTATACCGCAAGATGAAGAAATAATTCGACGGAAATAAGGAGGACAGTTCAGCTCCAAGGGTTTTTAGAGGGAAAGAGGTCTATGATATGGTTAAGGATATCGATGTTGTGCTTGGAAAGAGACATAAATTAAGGACCCCTCTGAAAAATATCTGGAAGAAGCGGTCAATTTTTTAGGACTTGCCTTATTGGGAGCACTTAGAAGTTCGCCACTGCATCGACGTCATGCACGCGGAGAAGAATGTATGTGATAGCTTGATTGGTCTCTTACTGAACATTAGTGGCAAAAAAAGACGATGTTAACGCACGACGTGACTTGGTTGATATGAACATAAGAACCGAGTTAGCACCGAAAGAGATTGATAAAGGACGAACGTACCTTCCCCTAGCTTGCTACACTTTGTCCAAGGCCGAGAGAAATGGACTGTGTCAAAGCTTGCATGGTGTGAAAGTTCCGTCCGGTTACTCCGCCAATATTAAGAAACTTGTTTCCATGAAAGATTTGAAATTAATTGGTATGAAGTCTCGTGATTGTCATGTGCTGATGACACAAATGCTTCCTATTGTAATTAGGAGTATCTTGCCGAACAAGATTCGAGTGGTAATCTTTAGGTTGTGTTATTTCTTTAACTCAATTGATCAGAAGGTCATCGATCCCCAAGGACTCGATGCTCTGCAGGCCGAGGTGGTGACGACTCTATGTCATCTTGAGATGTATTTCCCTCTGTCATTTTTCGATATCATGGTCCATCTCATTATTCACCTTGTGAAAGAGATAAAGATATGCAGCCCTGTGTTCCTACGTCATATGTACCCTTTCGAGAGATACATGGAAATTCTGAAGTCCTACGTACGGAACCGATCTTGGCCGGAGGGCAGTATCATCGAAGTTTATGCAACCGAAGAGGTCATTGAGTTCTGCGTCGACTACATGGCTCAAGTGGAACCGATAGGTGTGCCTCTATCTCGTCATGAGGGGAGACTGGAGGGTATCGGGACCATCGGAAGGAAAGCAATCACTCCCGATCTAGATACATACGCGCAGGCCCATTTCACGGTCTTACAACACATGACCCAAGTGTCCCCGTACATCGACGAGCACAAAGACATGGTACGCCAACAGAATCCAGACCGGTCGGAGGTTTGGATAACGAGAGAGCACAACCGTCGGTTCAACGAATGGTTAAAGGTGCGATTCACTGGGAGGTCATCAAGTGATGAAACGCTGCTATGGTTGGCAAAAGGGCCAAAATTTACAATTGTGACATGGCAAGGATACGACATAAATGGGTACACGTTTTATACGGCAGCTCAGGATAGGAAGAGCACTGTCCAGAACAGCGGACCCTCGATGAGTCCGCCTCAACCAAAGCTTCAGAAGGCCGCCACATCGCTTCTCGTCGAGAAGACGGCGAAGGGACAAGAAAAGCGTGTCACCATATCGGTCCCTAAGGCGTCTCACGGGAAGACGTCCCTCAGCCGCCTCGTTGAGGAGAAATCGAAATCGAAGAATATTAAGGCACCTCCCAAACCCGTGAAATACTCCTTCGGAAGTCCGTTGGTCTCCGGCGCAGATATAAAGAGCTCAGGAGTAGCTTGTCAAGTCTTGCATGATTGGTACTTGCGCAAGACCCGAGAGGAGGGTGGCAATGCTGGAATCACCGTCAGATACGAGAGGGAGTATTTTCTCAATGAGCCTAGCCACTTCGTCGTGGGCTTCGAAGACTTATTTGACCTATACAACCTAATTGCCCTGGATGCCTCACTTCTACGATGCTGGACACTGTAAGTGTGTACAATCAATTTCTACACTCACGTGATACCGATAAATATCACAGCTCATTGCTTATGTATAGATACATTATGAAATGTGTCCGTCGAATCAAAGAACCGTGGGTTTCCTCGACCCACACGTGGTCTCTAAGCAAACAATCAACCAAGACGCATCCTACGTCGAGGATTACATAAAAATAGGATTGCTTGCTCTAGACAAAAAGGACTATATAATGGTGCCCTACAACCAGAAGTAAGTGCTTCAATATTTCCTATACAAATTTCGTTTCAACATAGGTTTATGACTATAGCGACACACATGAGTAGGTTCCACTGGATTCTTCTGATTCTTGTGCCAAAGAGGAACACGGTATTGTATCTTGATTCTCTACTCAACAAAAAGCACGACTTCACCCTTCTTAAAGGAATACTCGACATGTATGTTTATTTCCTCCGCACATAACTCTACTGTAGTCTTCCATCGTTTGAAATGGACGAGGATAAGTTTTTTGAATCAGGTAGGGCGTTCATCGGCTATGTTGCCGAGGGAGGTTTATACAAGGGAATGAGCGCCACACTGACTTGCAGGATGCGATTTTCAGTACACTCTACAATACAATAATCATATATCATACTCCGTAATATTGTGTCTCGAACTGACTATACATATATATGTAATTCTATTTTTGCAGTGCCGCCAGCAAAAATGAGATCACCTATGCGCATTCTACGTATGCCATCATATGCAGCTATTGATTGCTTCTAGGGCCTTACGATCCCGTGTTTGTCAATATCGTAATAATTATTTTCTAATTATAAATTTAAATATATATGCTTACTACTTTACTCCTGCTAGCGACAGGGCTTGAACATAGAGTTAAATGCACTCGAGATGGATCAGGTCACGCACGTTCGAGGGGAGCTCTGCGGCTTCATCAAGGCAGACATAGTTAACACCACCGGAGAGTTTCACGCCGTCGAGACCGATGAACGACCTCGAAACAATTTATTCAATATTGTAATTCACTTTGATTGGTTGTAATTCAATTTGTAACTCTAGCGACAATACTTGAAATATTCTTTTGTAATTGATTTTGAGTTAAATGACCACTTTGAGTTGTCAACAATTATCTGTGATATGTTTCTGCTTGTTAGTTTTCAGAGGGCATGGCTAGCAATTCCCGAGGCTAGCTGAAAATACGACAAAAATTAGTTGGTCTAAAGACTTATCACAGACGATTTTTAACAAAAACCATCTGTGAAGGACAGCTATCACAGACGGTTCCAACCAAGAATCGTCTGTGATTCTGTAGTATCACAGACGGTTTGTTAATACAACCGTCGGTGATATGCAGTTTTTGTTAAAAATCGTCTGTGATAAGACTTAACCGTCTGTGATAACCGCCTGTTATCACAGACATAAAATTTCAGACGATTCAAAAACCGTATGTGATGACTGTTACGAACCATCTGTGATGAGCTTTTCTATAGTAGTGTTAGGTCAACAGTCTGTGGGGTTTGGTGTCGGCTGTATGCACATCGGGAAGCTCAATTGTTGAGATGAAGTTTCGTAAAGGTTTTGTTATGATCTTTTTTGATCAAGTTGATTGCATCTTGTGGTTAAAGTGTACAACCTGTATGGAGTGTTAACAATCTATATGCATAGTCGCGTCCGTGCCTATGGACATTCTTAGGGATTTAACAAAGGGGTAGATTTTCATGAACTAATTTGGAGGGACAACCGTGTGAGTAAACTTATGCAGCTATGTGAAAATAATGGATTTAGACTAAATGATATTTTTGAAATACTTCTTAAATTTTTACTGCTATTTGTTTTCAACTATTATTTATATTCAACTACAATTGTTGCTTTTATTAAAAAGATTCATAGATGTTATATCCTTTGGAATAAACCATCATCTATAATTGTATTTTCTGGTGCAACTTGTCGAGTATTCTATGTACTCATTCTTGCAATAAACAATGTTGTTCAGGTGTTGAAGACTATATCAGCTCATTGTTGGTCAACAAGGTTAACTTCGAGGATCCTGGAGAACTAGGTTGCGCTATCCCAGTCGATTGCCTATGGGCATATGGATGAGCTTCACTAAGTTGTTCTGTTTCCTTCCACTGCAACTTATTAGAGATATTCGCCTTCTGAAGGTAGTTACTATGATAATAATAGTTAATTATCTATTTATTAGTTATCTCTTGTCGGGCCCCCGGGTGTCACACAACCCCGAGACCCTCTGTGCATACCAAGCTAGTCCCATGATCAGTAGCTAGCTCGCACAGTTGTAACAATGATGCTATCATAACCATTCAACAACGAACTAATGAAGCAGACAAAGTCATATTAATTAAAACAGTAAAGACCTTATGGTCAAGGTTCTTACAAAAGTCGCCTCACAGGGCTTAATCACAACAGAGTATTTGGCAGCGGAAATCTCAAAATACGTGGTGCCCAATCGACATGCCCACAGGCAATCGAGTGGAGGACGTGACCTAGTTCGCGAAGTCTTCAAAGTAGCCTTCTTCGTAGAACTCAATATTTCCTGATTCTTCTGCTGGGACTGATCAACAAAAGGGCATAAAGCCGTGAGTACATAAAGTACTCAGCAAGTCGTAGAGAAATGTATGCACATAGTATTCATGCCAGGCTTAAACAAGAATGGCTTTATGGCTAATTTGCAGAAAGCAAGTTTAACAGTAAATACAATAATTAGATTGCAAGGCAGGATTTTAAAAGAATAATACATAGATAACCAAGTTCTTTTGAATCAAGCGGTGAACATCCGTTCACTTCCCAACCATTCAACCAAACCTTTCCATCGAACCAAACCACATTTTTGAAAATGCTACCCTTGCGCGAAATCACTGGGCATGTCCGTAGCATCGGGACACGGCTATTGAATAGATTTTAACACTCTGCAGAGGTTGTGCGGCTTTACCCACAAGAGATAAATCACTCGTACTGTCCGCTCACACACTTCCGAGGTGTGCGACTAAGTGATTATCACAAGGCCTTTACAAAGTTCCATTTTGCCTCGGTTCTGCCCGCTAAGGTTTCGCCCTCACGGCCCCTCTTGCGCCAATAATCACCACAGCAGAACCGACTCAAAACTTCCCTAATTAGTTGGCGGTCAGTCCCATCCGGACTTGTGGTTGCACGAGGTGGCCCAGATCAATGACTTGCAAAGTTAAGTCCTTAGTTGGCTGCTCAGACAAGTCTACCACAACCCAATGTGCATCACACACCCACCTTAACTCCCTACCTCAAGCCCGAGCATAAATCATTTTTGTTCATTCCCGACCAAATGGCAATCCCTGCCATGGCACAACATCTTTTAATAAAAGTGGCCTCACACCACTGTTCCATAGTTCCATTAGTCAAATTTCATTAATCATTGAACATGTGATCGAAAGTCTCGCGGGTAACTAAAGCAAGACTAAGCAATACTACGCTCCCAAGTTGGTATACAATTATGTCCAACTAGTATTAACCATCCTATGGTGTCCAAGGATATATGTCAATCAAGGAGACATTTCATTTTCAATTCGTCAAGGAGGCATAATGGCAATTTGGTAATTATCTACTCCCAAAACCATTTTTAATAAAACTAGCCATGCATGATAATTTGAAGCAATATACTTTTGTAAAAGGGGTTCAACATGGTCAAAGGCCTACGACTTGCCTTCGTTGACGAGAAGCGGGTCTTCGGTTGTCGGGTCGAAGAAATCTTCCGAAACGCCGGAATCTACACGTGCGAGAATAGCCACAAATAAATAAAACAGCACCAAATGAACTCCAAAAATTACAAAACCAGTACCAAATGAAAGGGGCTGAATTTATATGAATTTAGAAATTTGGATCACCCAAATCGGAGTTCGGATGAGAAAGTTATGGCCGAAAGAAGTTGAAAATCACATGAAATGATAGAATTAGGGTTTTTCTGGATTTTCGGGAATTTCCGGATTTATTTTCCTACTGGAAATTCGAATAAACACGTCAGCGGCCACGTGGCGCCAAATGGGCAGCCACGCGGGAGAA
Source organism: Hsuehochloa calcarea (assembly GCA_036346395.1). NCBI lineage: Eukaryota > Viridiplantae > Streptophyta > Magnoliopsida > Poales > Poaceae > Hsuehochloa > Hsuehochloa calcarea. Next base: position 36,643,631 of record CM070604.1, on the reverse strand, counting down.
GGTGCGGACGTGGCGCTGGAGTGGCGCCCACGTGGACGCCCACATCAGCTCGGGCGCGGTGCACGACACAGTGCCACTGGGTCCACTGCGCCGTGAACGGCGAGTCCACCGCGCGTGCGCACCCGGCTCACGGCATAGTGCCGGGGCCCACCTGCAGTGAGGGAGGGGGAGCGGGAGAGAGAGAGAGAGAGAGAGAGAGAGAGAGAGAGAGAGAGGCGGCGGCCGGAGTTGAGGGAGACGGAGGCGATGGCGCCCGGGAGGAGGACCGGCGGACGGGAGGGGCACCGAGAGGCGGCGGCTCGGGAAGGCGACGGCGGGTCGACGGCGCCGGAGGAGGACCGGAGGCGGCGCAAATGGCGACGGCGGGCTCGGCCAAGAAAACGGTGATGAACGGAGGCGGCCGGGAGAAGAAGCGGCGACGGAGCGAGGTAGGAGGGGAGAAATGGGGAGCGGAGGCGGGAGGAGGCCGGTCTGGCGCTTAAAGGGGAGGAGGAGCACGGGAGGGCGCGGCACCGGAGGATCACGGCAGGCGGCGCGGCGGCAAGAAGAGACCTCGGCGCCTTGGCCGGGCTCGGGAAGGAGACCGAGGCGGAGCGAAGGCCAAGGCGCCGACTTGAGGTGCGGACAAGCGGCGGCGAGGTCGAGGGGCGGTGAGGCGGCCGAGGACGCGCCCGGCGAGATTCGCAGCGGTGGCAGGCCACAGGCGAGATCGCACGGAGAGAGAGAAGAAGGGGAGGAAGAAGAATAGGGCGGGCGAGGCGAGTCGTCCGATTTTGATCGGACGGCCGACGCGAGGGGAAGACGGGCGATCGGGAGCCGCGAGATGGGAAGCAGACGGTCGGGAGCGACCGAGCGCGGACGCGACGCGGGCGAGGAGGACGGCCGGATCGCGATCCGACGGCGGGGAGCGGAAGGCCGGGCCGCGCGGGAGGGCTGGCCCGAGGAGAACAGTGGTGGGCCGAGGGGATTCGGCCCACACACAGTTGAAGGATTTTAAATAGTTTTTGATTTTCAGAAATTCAAATAAATCAAAAGGCAATTTAGAAAATAGCGAATAGAGTCCAAAAATTCTAGAAAAATTCACAGAAATTCCTTGAATTATTCTGGACTTAATAAAAATACTTTTAACTTTAATTTTTCTTTTTCTTTTGCAAATTAAATAATTTTTAATTTCGGGTAAAATGAAAACTAATTTCTAAAATTCAATAAATCCAAGAAAACACTTAAAATAGTACTTTTGATTTTAAATACCAGGAAACACCATTAAACCAACTTTAATTTAATTGAAGTTTGATTAATTCATATTAAACCATAATTGATTCTGAAATTCCAAATTAAGCTTTTGGTAAATAGAAGCAAATGGTTCTCTTTTAAAATTTTGAAAATCTCTGAAAAAGCGGGACGCTACAAACCTACCCCTCTTAAAGGGAATCTCGACCCCGAGATTCAGGCTGACTAGAGAATAGGTGGGGAAACTCAGCCTTCAAGTCATCTTCTCGTTCCCAAGTGGCTTCTTCTTTGGTGTGGTTGCTCCACTGGACCTTGCAGAAACGGATGACCTTGCTTCTTGTTACTCGCTCTGCTACTTCCAAGATCTTGATGGGGTGCTCCTTGTAGCTGAGGTCTTCATGCAGGGCAATTGCTTCCATTGGCATCTGCTCTTCAGGCACACGCAAACACTTCTTCAGTTGTGACACGTGGAAGACGTTATGCACATCTGACAGCTGAGGCGGGAGCTCCAACTGGTAAGCGACTTCTCCTCTTCGGGCTAGAACTGGGAAAGGTCCGATGTACCTTGGTGCAAGCTTTCCGCTTACTCTGAAACGACGCATCCCTTTGAGAGGCGACACCTTCAGGTACACATGATCACAGTGCAAATGCTAGATCTCGCGACGGTTATCGGCATAACTCTTCCGCTGTGCAGGCTGTTTTTAGCTTTTCTCGGATTGATCGAACTTGCTCTTCGGCTTTTTCTAAAATATCTGGCCCAAACACTTGTCTTTCACCCACTTCATTCCAATACAATGGTGTTCTGCATTTTCTTCCATAAAGAGCTTCAAATGGAGACATCTGGAGGCTTGACTGGTAACTGTTGTTATAGGAAAACTCTGCATAAGGTAACATTTGATCCCAACTGGTCTGATTTGCTAAGGCACAAGCCCTCAGCATATCTTCTAGAATTTGATTTACTCTTTCTGTTTGACCATCCGTCAGGGATGATAAGTCGTACTAAAATTTAGATTAGTACCCGAACAACTGTGCAACTTCGCGCGAATCTTGAGGTGGCGGGTTCCTCGATCGACACGATCTTCTTGGCACTCCATCTTTGGCACACTATCTTTGCCATGTACAATTACGCGATCTATCACGAGTAAGTAGTCTTGGTGGGAGAAAGTGAGCAACTTTGGTTAGGCGATCCACAATTACCAGATAGAATCATATCGACCTTGTTCTTGGCAAACCAATAATAAAATCCATGCCAATTTCTTCCCATTTCCATTCGAGGCACTCTCAAGGGTTGCGGAGTCAGCGAGTCTTTGATGCTCGGCTTTAACTCACGCGGACATCACTTTGAGCTACATACTCGGCAATCTCACGCTTCATGCTAGGCCACCAATACATTTCCTTAAGGTCTTGGTACATCTTTGTGCTTCGGGGTGAATGGAGTACAAAGTTTCATGGGCTTCCTTGAGGATCACCGCTTAAGCTCTTCCCGATCTGGAACACGATTAAACTTGTCAAACCAAATGGTGCCTTGCTCATCTTCGAAAATCTCGTGGCTTTACCCTTCTTCATGTTGCTCTTAATTTCCTTAATATTCGCATCTTCAAATTGAGCTTCCTTGATCTGATTCTGCAAAGTGGGTTGAACTTCTAAGGCAGCTAGATAACCTTCCTCAACCAACTCTAACTTGAGCTTCGGAATTCTTCATGGAGGGTCAGTGATTTTCCTTGATCGATGTGGTATTGCGAAGAGACTTTTCTACTCAAGGCATACGCCACAACATTAGCTTTGCCTGGGTGGTAATGGATTCCAATATCATAATCCTTGATCAACTCTAACCATCTTCTTTGCCTCATATTAAGATCAGTTTGAGTGAAAATGTACTTCAAGCTCTTATGGTCAGTATAGACTTCGCGTGATTACCAATAAGGTAATGGCGCCATATCTTTAAAGCATGCACTCTGACTAACTCCAAGTCATGAGTGGGGTAATTCACTTCATGAGGCCTCAATTGACGGAAGCATAGGCTACTACCTTCCTTTCTTGCATCGAACACAACCAAGTCCTTGCCGGATGCATCACAGAAAATCTCAAAATCCTTAGGACATCGGGCAAAATCAACACCGGGTGTGGTCAAGCGCTTCTTCAACTCTTGAAAACTTTGCTCACAATCATTGTCCAAGCAAATTTCTTTTCTTTCTTCAACGGTGAGTGAGGGTCTTGCTATTTTGGAGAATCCTTCTATGAATCGCGATAGTATCCCGCCATTCCAAGAAAACTTCGACTGAGGCACCGACTTGGGTGACTCCCAATTAAGCACATCCGTAACCTTACTAGGGTTAACAGATACTCCTTGGCGGACATGACATGTCCCGGAAAGTAACTTCTTTCATCCAAAACTCACACTTGCTGAATTTAGCATAGAGTTGATGATCTCTAAGCTTATTCGGGACCAAGCGGAGGTGCTCTTCATGCTCTTCTTCACTCTTGGAATACACTAGAATGTCGTCAATAAAGACAATGACGAACTTATCCAAATACTCCATGAATACTTTATTCATCAAGTTCATAAAGTAGCGAGGGCATTGGTTAATCCAAATGACATGACCGTGAACTCATACATCCATACCGGGTTGAGAAAGTGTCTTGGGAATATCTTACGGGACGAATCTTCAACTGGTGGTATCGACCTCAAGTCTATTTTGGAGAACACTCGGCTCCTTTCAACCGATCAAATAAATCATCGATCCAGGCGGAGGGTACTTGTTCTTGATGGTGACCTCATTGAGGGCTCGGTAATCCACACACATCCGTTGGGTGCCATCCTTCTTTGCAACAAAGATCACTGGGCTCCCAAGGTGAAGAACTTGGCCGGACAAAACCTTTCTCTTGCATTTCTTCAATCGCTTCTTGACTCAACCAAATCATTGACAGCAATCAGAGGGTCTCTTGAAAATAGGTGCGAGGCACGGAACTAGGTTGATGACAAACTCCAAGTCTCGGTCTGGTGGCATTCCAGGTAGGTCATCAGGAAAGACATCCGGAAACTCTCTGACTACTGGCACTTCTTCTAAAGACACAACACTGGCACTGCAGACTAAAGATCCAGCTAGCTTCTCTGGGGAGGCTTCAAACTTTACCTTGGTTCCATCCGGACTGACCAAAGTGACGCTTCTACCACCACAATCCAAGAGGGCTTGGTGATTGGCAAGCCAATCCATTCCCAAAATCACATCAAGAGACTTGGTGTCTAAGATGATGAGATTAGCAAGGAATTCTACCCCTTCTATGGTCACTTTAACCTTAGGGCAACCTTGGTTCGTACTCAATTCCAAACCGGGAGACTGAACCAACAAAACACTTTTAAGAGGCAAAACTTCCAACTGGTGCCTTTCAGCAAAACTCCGAGAAACAAACGAATGCGAAGCTCCAGAATCAAACAAAGCGATGGCAGTCTTTGAATTGACAAGAAACTTACCCAAAGACGACGTCAGGGGCATGTCTGGGCTTCCTCCACTGTGGTGTGGTTCACACGACCTCTTCCAAAAGGCTGAGGAGACTTGACTGGTGCGGATGGAGTCCGAGGGGCTCCACGTCGCGACTCTGGAGTGGGGTCTGGTCGGAGTGGCTCCCATGTTGAAACGAGCAGAGAAGGGCCTTGCCTCTGCGGGCAGCTCATAGCGAAGTGCCCGGTGATGACACTTAAAGCGGTGATCCGGGCCGCAGGTTGCCATTCCTGGTTGTTCTTTGGTTCTTTGGAGCTGTTGAAGCTGCGGTTACCGGGCTGGCTGGGCGAGGTCTTTGCTCTGAGGGCTCAATGTGACAGTGGAGCAACACGGCAGGAGGCGGCATATTCATTCGACTCTCTGGGAGTGAGGACCGATGGGCAGCGTCTTTGCATCATCTTTCTCTTGCGGGATTCTTCAAGCTCACGGCGGGATTCCTCGATGAGCATGGCCTTGTTCACAGTCTTTGGAAATCGCATAGTCATTCCCAATGACTTGCACCTTCAAGCCGGGTTGAGTCCTCTCTTGAAGCGCTTGGCGGGCATCATCGTGGCAACGTCCTCTGGGGCATAACGGGACAGCTGAGTGAACCTATTAAGATATTCACTCACCGACATGTTGCCTTCTTTGCGACTCACGGAACTCATTCTTTTCATTTCCACTTTTCCATCAGGGATATGGGAGTGGCGGAAAGCTCCTGAAAACTCGGCCCAAGTGATGCTATCAGGGTTTCCATGGGCGGCACAATAGTTCTCCCACCATTCTGCAGCAGTGCCTTCAAGCTGGTGGGTGGCATATAGAACCTTCTCGCGATCATCACAGCGGGTGATAGCGAGCTTCTTTCCATGGGCGTAACCGGTCATCCGCGTCCAATGGCTCAGAGGAGTTAGAGAAAGTGGGCGGATGGGTCCTTAGAAACTCTGCCAGCCTAGACTGAGGAAACACTGGGGGTGGAGGAGGCGTGGGCGTGGCAGCTGCTTGGTTGTTCTGATTCATCATGGCTAGCGAGGCGGCGTGATGCGGTCTGGCGATTCATCATCTGAGTCATGTTCTGCATCATAGAGCTCATCAGCTGCGTCTGGGCTGCCATGAACTGACTCAAACCCGGATCTGCACTGGCGGCCTGGGAAGACGGGGCATTGGTGCTTGGAGCCTCATCCTGGCTCGCGGAGTTGCGGGTCTGAACCATCTGCGACAAAGCTTCACCGGTTTAATAGACGAGAAGAAGAAAGCAATTAGATGAGAGGGAAAGCACGGAGATGAGTGAGAAGCAAGGGAGATAGATGGATCAACCTAATGCGGACAAAGTTGGTTTTACCCAACGAACGGATAGCCGGAAAGCTATCAAGAAGCAAACAAGAAAGAGACACTTAAGCACAAAAGCAATATTACGCAGACTAAACGACTCTAAAACTAGGGAGGGCAACTACCAATCTAACTTATATGGAGGGTTGACTTGAATCAGGCGGTGGATCTTGAGCCTCCAAAGCTTCCATTGCTTGATCTTGAAGGGCTCGATCCTAGGGATAATCCAGAGATGAGGGAGTCAAATTTAAATTTGAAAACCAAGTTCCAGAAAAGATAAGATGAAAGAACTCAAGAATGATATAAGAGGGTAAGATGATAAGAAAATAATAGAATAAGATAAGAAAGAATAGAATAAGATAAGAGAAGAATACCTAGTCAAGTTAATTGCTTGGTTTGATTTAGAAAATATATTTTGAATTTTTGACTAAGACGACCAATCTAACTAAAGGCTACGTCCCTATCGATATGGCTCGATACCATCTCTTGTCGGGCCCCGGTGTCACACAACCCTGAGACCCTCTGTGCATACCAAGCTAGTCCCATGATCAGTAGCTAGCTCGCACAGTTGTAACAATGATGCTATCATAACCATTCAACAACGAACTAATGAAGCAGACAAAGTCATATTAATTAAAACAGCAAAGACCTTATGGTCAAGGTTCTTACAAAAGTCGCCTCACAGGGCTTAATCACAATGAGTATTTGGTGGAAATCTCAAAATACGTGGTGCCCAATCGACATGCCCACAGCAATCGAGTGGAGGGCGTGACCTAGTTCGCGAAGTCTTCAAAGTAGCCTTCTTCGTAGAACTCAATATTTCCTGATTCTTCTGCTGGGACTGATCAACAAAGGGCATAAAGCCGTGAGTACATAAAGTACTCAGCAAGTCGTAGAGAAATGTATGCACATAGTATTCATGCCAGGCTTAAACAAGAATGGCTTTATGGCTAATTTGCAGAAAGCAAGTTTAACAGTAAATACAATAATTAGATTGCAAGCAGGATTTTAAAAGAATAATACATAGATAACCAAGTTCTTTTGAATCAAACAGTGAACATCCCGTTCACTTCCCAACCATTCCAACCAAACCTTTCCATCGAACCAAACCACATTTTTGAAAATGCTACCCCTTGCGAAATCACTGGGCATGTAAAATCGGGACACGGCTATTCGAATAGATTTTAACACTCTGCAGAGGTTGTACAGCTTTACCCACAAGAGATAAATCACTCGTACTGTCCGCTCACACACTTCCGAGGTGTGCGACTAAGTGATTATCACAAGGCCTTTACAAAGTTCCATTTTGCCTCGGTTCTGCCCGCTAAGGTTTCGCCCTCACGGCCCCCTCTTGCGCCAATAATCAGCCACAACAGAACCGACTCAAAACTTCCCTAATTAGTTGGCGGTCAGTCCCATACCGGACTTGTGGTTGCACGAGGTGGCCCAGATCAATGACTTGCAAAGTTAAGTCCTTAGTTGGCTGCTCAGACAAGTCTACCACAACCCAATGTGCATCACACACCCACCTTAACTCCCTACCTCAAGCCCGAGCATAAATCATTTTTGTTCATTCCCGACCAAATGGCAATCCCTGCCATGGCACAACATCTTTTAATAAAAGTGGCCTCACACCACTGTTCCATAGTTCCATTAGTCAAATTTCATTAATCATTGAACATGTGATCGAAAGTCTCGCGGGTAACTAAAGCAAGACTAAGCAATACTACGCTCCCAAGTTGGTATACAATTATGTCCAACTAGTATTAACCATCCTATGGTGTCCAAGGATATATGTCAATCAAGGAGACATTTCATTTTCAATTCATCAAGGAGGCATAATGGCAATTTGGTAATTATCTACTCCCAAAACCATTTTTAATAAAACTAGCCATGCATGATAATTTGAAGCAATATACTTTTGTAAAAGGGGTTCAACATGGTCAAAGGCCTACGACTTGCCTTCGTTGACGAGAAGCGGGTCTTCGGTTGTCGGGTCGAAGAAATCTTCCGAAACGCCGGAATCTACACGTGCGAGAATAGCCACAAATAAATAAAACAGCACCAAATGAACTCCAAAAATTACAAAACCAGTACCAAATGAAAGGGGCTGAATTTATATGAATTTAGAAATTTGGATCACCCAAATCGGAGTTCGGATGAGAAAGTTATGGCCGAAAGAAGTTGAAAATCACATGAAATGATAGAATTAGGGTTTTTCTGGATTTTCGGGAATTTCCGGATTTATTTTCCCATCGAAATTGAATAAACACGTCACGCCACGTGGCGCCAAATGGGCGCCACGCGGAGAAGGTGCGGACGTATACCGAGTGGCGCCACGTGGGCGCCACATCAGCTCGGGCGCGGTGCACGACACAGTGCCACTGGGTCCACTTCGCCGTGAACGGCGAGTCCACCGCGCGTGCGCACCCGGCTCACGGCATAGTGCCGGGGCCCACCTGCAGTGAGGGAGGGGAGCGGAGAGAGAGAGAGAGAGAGAGAGAGAGAGAGTGGCGGCCGGAGTTGAGGGAGACGGAGGCGATGGCGCCCGGGAGGAGGACCGGCGACGGGAGGGCGCACCGAGACGGCGGCGGCTCGGGAAGGCGACGGCGGGTCGACGGCGCCGGAGGAGGACCGAGGCGGCGCAAATGGCGACGGGCGGCTCGGCCAAGAAAACGGTGATGAACGGAGGCGGCCGGGAGAAGAAAGCGGCGACGGAGCGAGGTAGGAGGGGAGAAATGGGAGCGGAGCGGAGAGGAGGCAGCTGCGCGCTTAAAGGGAGGAGGAGCACGGAGGGGCGCGCACCGGAGGATCACGGCGCGGCGGCGCTGCTGGCGGCAGCAGACCTCTGGCGGCAATGGCCGGGCTCGGGAAGGAGACCGAGGCGGAGCGAAGGCCAAGGCGCCGACTTGAGGGTGCGGACAAGCGGCGGCGAGGTCGAGGAGGGCGGTGAGGCAATGAGGACGCGCCCGGCGAGATTCGCGGCGTGGCAAGGCCACGGCGAGATCGCACGGAGAGAGAGAAGAAGGGAGGAAGAAGAATAGGGGCGCGGGCGAGGCGAGTCGTCCGATTTTGATCGGACGGCTGACGCGAGGGGAAGACGTGGGCGATCGGGAGCCGCGAGATGGGAAACGGACGGTCAGAGCGACCGAGCGCGGACGCGACGCGGCGAGGAGGAGGACTACGGATCGCGATCCGACGGCGGGGAGCGGAAGGCCGGGCCGCGCGGGAGGGCTGGCCCGAGGAGAACAGTGGTGGGCCGAGGGGATTCGGCCCACACACAGTTGAAGGATTTTAAATAGTTTTTGATTTTCAGAAATTCAAATAAATCAAAAGGCAATTTAGAAAATAGCGAATAGAGTCCAAAAATTCTAGAAAAATTCACAGAAATTCCTTGAATTATTCTGGACTTAATAAAAATACTTTTAACTTTAATTTTTCTTTTTCTTTTGCAAATTAAATAATTTTTAATTTCGGGTAAAATGAAAACTAATTTCTAAAATTCAATAAATCCAAGAAAACACTTAAAATAGTACTTTTGATTTTAAATACCAGAAAACTCAATTAAACCAACTTTAATTTAATTGAAGTTTGATTAATTCATATTAAACCACAATTGATTCTAAAATTCCAAATTAAGCTTTTGGTAAATAGAAGCAAATGGTTCTCTTTTAAAATTTTGAAAATCTCTGAAAAAGCGGGACGCTACATCTTTGCATATAGAATGATATTTTATCGATGTTGTCACTGTGTGCACTAGCATGATCCTAGACTAGTGCAGTATACACATAGGTTCCAGGTTTGCATATTTGGGTCCCGACAAACGTCATCCCAACCTCCCTCTACAGCGGGGGATCTGGTGAAACCAACTCTAACTCAAGTGAGTCCTAACCCTTACCTCGTCAGAGCGTCACCAAAGTCTCGTCGCCGGTCGTTGGAGCCACATGGAGCACGAATCGTGAGGCAAAATTGGATGGATCAAAATTCAAGTACTCACAAAGGTGATAAAGTACTTGAGTATTATTTAGCAATCTCCTAAATAAATAGAGATTATCCACATAGATAGATGCGTACTCAAATTATGGCATCATCGCTTAGGTTTCAGTTCATTAGTTCATTGTCGGGCCGAAGGAGCATCAGATGTGTCTACTTGGTTATTTGTGTTTGCTTGCCATGTTTGGCTTTCATTAGGACATGAGCATTGTTAGCCCTAGGAGGCGACTAGACAATGGTATATCGTTCCAACTGTAGAGCAAGAAATTTCATGATGTTTCAATAAGTTTCATGAAAATATTTTAAAATTTCTAGGGTTTAGCGAGTTTCACATGTTTCTATAAGTTTTCAGAAGATCTCAAGAAAGATTCAGGTCAAATTTTCAATCCCAAGAAAGATTCAGGCCAAAGTTTCAACAAGTTTTATATTTTAGAACTCAAATTTCAACAAGTTTAGCCGATGAGTTGCAAGAAGTTTCAACCAAAAGTTTCAAAAAGTTTTAGAGAGTTTCAAAAACAACTGTAAAGTTTCAGAGAGTTTCATCAAAGGTTGAAAAAATTGAGTGAGTTTCAAGAGAATTTCACTAAAGTTTAAAAATAAATCAAACAAGCTTTGGTGAAATTTCAAAATATTTCAGAAAAACATACAAAATTGGAGCAGAGCACGTTGACAATAAGGACACCGGCGGGTTCAAGCAACACCCCCAAGCCACCATGGCACCGCTCGCAGGCGCCACTGTCATGTTTGCACCACAACGTCGTCTCACCTGCCCACGACGGATGTGGCAACACACACCAAGCCGCCGCAAGCGAACACCCTCATCCCGCCCACTTTGAGCTGTTGTTGCGGGTGTGGTTGCAGTCGCTCGGGCGAACCGCCTCTGGCCTCCCGCGCTTGGGCCTACCGCCGCCATGCCCTTCTTGTTACAACTGCTGGGATAAGATGGAGGTGGCTCGGTGCTACTCCGAGGTGGATCAACGGGGAGATTCGTCGACGTTGCAAATGAATCATCTGGTGGGTAGGAGGCCATTGGCCGAATCGACACATTTTTTATTTGTAGTAGTAAAAGTAACACTCGCTCACACGAATTACAAAAATGACATCGCGACAGGCTAGGTTGGCATCGTGTGTTACCAGGAGCACTTCCAAACCGCGCCAGGACGGAGGCACCGAGACAAGATCAACGAGCACGTGAACGTGGCGCCACGGAAATAAACATGCCACGCTCCTGAACCGCTGTAGGTTCCTTCCGTGCTATTAGAGCGTTGTAGGCGTCTAGCACGCTTCTTTTCCACGGAAGCATGGTGCACGGTTTTTTGATTTTTTTTTTCCTTTAGTGATTAAGCTTCCTATACTTTAGTGATTAAGGTTTTTTTTCATGCAGTGATTAAGCATGCATGCATGCATGCATCACTGCAGGTTCTTTTCGTGGATTGCCCCAGACGTGGTACGTGGCCTTCTTCGTCCAACTGTGTTGTTTTATTCCTGTTATGATTTGGGAGCACTGCCTACTGCGCTATCATCTTTATAATTTTGTGCGAGTAAGAACAATTTGTACTGTTACCAATGAAAATCGTGGTCAGTTCCGGAAAAAAAATTCTCGGAAGTTGGATGGAAGAGAGAGAGACAAGGGTAGATACAGTCGCGATTTGGAAAAAAAAACAAGGGTAGATACAGTCGCGATTTGGAAAAAAAATTGTTGCCTTCGGGTCGTGCACTCGCGCGTGGGCCAGGAAGCTTCTCGAGAAAGGCCATATGGTGCGCCGAACATACGAGAACGCGTTGGATAATTTTTCTCTTCTAAGAAAGAAAAAGGTAAATGGCACATTTAGTCCGTTTACCTCGAAGCTCACTTTGGTCCCGTTATTTTCAAGACGATCTAATGGGACCTTCTGCTGGTAAATCTAACTGGGTTTGATTTTCTTTGGAAAATCCCGGTCGTGAGACAATGGTTGCAACAATCGTGAGACAATTAATTCAATCACACGATAAACATTAAAGAGAAACACGATGTAGAGGACGATCTAAAATCTTTATTCATCTGTATACCTATGGTATATAAGGTCCTCATATTTATAATCTACAACAGTAAAAACCCTTTAGGAACTATTTACTCTTTTATCCATAATAAGATTTCATAACAATCTCCTAGGCAATACACAACGATATGCAAATGTTTTATTAAAACTCATTCTAAAAACCCATTAGGAAAAAGGAATGGAGAAAATAGTACATTATATTCGTAAATTGCATTACACTTGTTGCCACACTAAAAATCTTCATACGAGAAAACATCAGGAAAACTCACTAAGGAAAAGATTACAACGTTTAATCTTCGGGATGCAGTCTTCGAGAGTTTGGATAAATCCTCAGGATTTATGTAACATCCTAAAATTTTAATATTTCAAAATATTTTTAAGTAGTTTAGTCCCTTAGAAAATTTCATCAAATTTTATTTGAATTTAATAAAGCTTAGATGGGACTTTCAAAGTCAAAACAATTTAATATGATTAGTCTGAACATCAAATTAATTCCAAAACTATTTTATTTGAGTTTTTTGTGCTTGGATATATATTTTAGATTTTTTGGAATTCTTTCGAGTCCATTTTCTATTTTTAATTTGCCATTTACATTTTCTATATTTTCTAAAATATAAAAACTATTTAAAATATCAGGAAATTCTCTGGGCTGACTTCTGTTTTCAGCCCAATCCCTTTTTTCGTCCGACCCAATCCGCTTGGCCTAACTCGTGCACCTACAGCCCACCCCGCCTCTTTGCTCGAGCCGCAGTCGCTGACTGGTGGTTCCCACCTATCAGGTTCGTCCTCGCCGTCCCCACCTCAGATTCTCTCTCCCCCGCAGTGCCGTCGCTGTAGCCAACCTAGACTCCACATCCCGGGGCTATTTAAAGCCACGAGGATCTATGTTTTCCGCACCCGAGCCGCGCCGTAACTTTTGCCCTAGCCAGCTTCGCCCTAGTTGCCGCCTAGTGCCCTTGCCGTCGTCATCTTCTCCAACAACGTCCGAAGCTCTCCGTCTTCACCGTCATCGTTCGGGTGAGTCTCGTAGCTGTTTGTCACCCCCATTGGGACCACCTTAACGACCACATCCTAGATCTGCCCTCACCTTCGCCGGAGCACTGCCCTAGCCCCTTCGCTGGCGAGCCCGAACCCTAACCTTCGCTTGTACCTCGCCGTTATCCGTCTTTGTCCACCTCCAGCCGCCGCGGATACCTTACTGAGCTCACCAACAGCTTAGCTACCCACTGTAACCCTCTGCTTGTGCTGTTGTGGCCCCAATCGCCAACAACCTTAGCTTCCCGAGCAGCCATGTGTCTACCAAGTCAGCACCACCTCAGCCCAAGTGCGTATGTGCAGTTGCGTCAGCGCTGAGTTAGCCCACCCTTGCGCCCGCACCAAATCCAGTTCCACGTGGACTTGGTCCACAGTGAGCCAAGTCGCTGACATGTGGACCCACATATCAGTGCCTATGCTATAGACTTGTGAGCTATAGACCAGTAGCCCAAATTCTACACACTCGGTCCATAGACCATGAGTCCCACTTGTCGGTCTCTATTTTCAGGATTTTCTTTTTATTTAGAAATCCATTACTGACGTCATGCTAACGTAGTATTCTGGAATTTCCTTTAGAAACAAAATTAAAAAAATAATAATCAATAATAGTGTTTTCTTTCTATATTTTCTTATATTTAACTCTTTCGAGAGCCTGTTCTCCCTCATACGAACTCTGAATGAGCCTATTCAAATTTCTAAATTCATATAAATTCGAGTCCTACCTTTCTATGATTTTTATTTAATTTTTGGAGTTTATTTGTCACTCTGTTTTGTATTTATTTGGATTTTCACTTTCGTTTACGAGTAAACGTTGTTACTTCAAGAGTTTTTGAGGAACGAGGAGTTGATAAAGCTCAAGACCATTACCAAGACTTAATTCAAGGCAAGTTATATCTTTGACCATAATGAACCTATTTTTCCAAAATTAATTTGATTTAAATTATTGCATGTTACTTCAATTATTTAATTCTTGTAATGTTTTGGGATTACTTGAATATATCGACTTTGCTCATTGTGTTATCCTAATCTTTTATCACCCTAGCTTGGTTAATTATTAGTTGGTATTACTATAGTAGCAACATGGGTTGGTTAGACACGAATAGTCTGCTTAGCCATACAACAGGTAATTGATACCATTTTGAGTTGTAAATCTAAATTTGACTAAATGATTATGGAACAACTTTGTGGAAAGGTTGTGTGTTGTATGTTGTCACTCGTTGATGCCATGTGTTGCACTTAACCAACAAGGTAGGAAAATATTTATATTGAAGCGTTTAGAAAGAATTGTGATATGGTGGAATTCTGTGATTGGAAAATGTGAATTGCGTTGACTTAGTTAGAAATTGGTAATCTCGTATTGGTCAATTAAGAACTTAACTTTGTGTGCTAGTGAACTGAGCCTTACTGTACGACCACATATCTGGTATGGGACATTCCTAGCTCATTAAGTTATGGAGTCTCAAGATTGGCTACCTTAGGTAGCAGGTTAGCTCTGTGACAGCATGGAGATGTGTACTACTCTGTTCAGGTCACATTTATGAGTGGCTCGCCATCTCCAAGTCCAACGATGTGCGTCAGCCCAAAGCACTGTGTTCCGGTTGGTGCTGATGGTTTGCACAATGGGAGGATCATTGTTGAGATGAAATTTTTGTTACGATTGGTGCTAGCTACACTGGTTATATCTTATGAGTAAAGTGTACAAACATCTGCGGAGTGTTAATCAATCTATTCGAATAGCCACATTCGATGTTGTGGACATACTCGGGGATTTCACACAAGGAGTAGATTTTCATAAAACAGTTAGAAAGGGGCAATTGTGTGATTTAAGTCATATGACTGCTTGAAAGAAATGTTAGGCTTCGTGGTCTTTGTGAACATACTTGTTAAACTATTATTATTTATTTGTTTTAAATTACGCTTTCAATCTATAATTTGTATTCAAATGCAAATGTTGCTTTTTTGTAAAATAACCATAGAAGTCATTTCCTTGAAATATGCTATCATCTATAATTGCATTCTGTAGTACGACTTGCTGAGTACTCGGAGTACTCATTCTTTCTACAATCATTCAACATAAGTGGAGGAATCTTTGCCTACTTTTGAGAAGGTGTTTCATGAGGATGGTGATCGCTAGGTCTTGATCCCAGTCGGTTGCGTGTGGCAAGTCGCTGGGTTTCTGCTAAAGCTATTTCTGTTCCGTTGCCGTCTCTTTACTTAGTGCTAGCCCTACGTGGTTTAATAAGTGTAAACTCAACCATAAGGTCACAACCGTTATTTATTAATTAAATTAGCCGTTTATTCTTATATTCGTCTTGTGTGGAATGATATTCATCTATGTTGACATTGTGTGCACTAGCGTGATTCTGGGCTAGTGTGTTATATATAGAGGGTCCTAATTTGTATATTTGGGTCTCAACATTTGATAAGGGTTATGATCTAGGGATTTACTCCCCTTGAACTTTGTAAATATTTAAACCGTCTCATTCTAATACCATAAATGTATCTTTGAAAATTGGATACAGATAGAGATTTCGCGAATGAATTAACTGGATTTTCACATAAAGTTTGCAGGATCTTTACCTCACTATTCTTCTGGATTAAATGGGGATAGAAAATTTAGGAGCAATGTGCTTCGTGATGTTGCTCTTTACTTAACCCGTTTGCATTTGTGTAATACAAGCAGCATTATCTTCATAGATAATTGAGGGGGTATTGACGGTATTAATGCCACAATACTTTTAGATGTTGTTAATCACACATCTGAGCCAAACATGTTCAAGTGAGGCTTCATATAGTGCTATAATCTCTGAATGGTTGGTAAAAGTAGCTACTAAGGTCTGCTTAGATGAGTGCCAAGAGATGGTTGCACCACCACAAAACAATATAAAGCCATTATAGGATTCTGCACTATAGAGATTTGAAAGATAGTCAGCATATCTTCAGGATTTAGTAATGATCATCCGGATATATGTGTGATCTTCATGATCTTGGCATTATCGACCAACTGGATCTAAATTGTTATGTGGTAAAACCTTCCAGGTGAATTTAAGCAGTAATCATCGTATCAACACCTTATAGGCTTGACTAAGATGTTCAAAATCTCAAGTATGATGATAAGTGTTTAACATATGCTCCCCCTGAAGACAGCTTCTGTTGAAGTCTTGTTGATCTAATGTGTTTCATACATTTTCAAAAATGAACACAGGCAAGTATATTGTGATCAAATCAACTGGATTACCACAATGCAGAGTCTTACGTACAAATATCCTATTACTCATCTGGAGATTTTAGGATAAACACTATCCGGGAGTAACATGCTTAACTTATTAAATACCACTATTTGATTGTGCAACATAAGTAGATTATCATTACAGAGGATATGGGGGTAATACTAGTTGTAAAGTCACATGCCTTTCGGATACGATTTATCAAAATCTTTCAGGGTCTTAATATTTTGTAACTATCTCTGGGTGGTTAAAGTTATAACGAATAGTCTGTTCTGCAGAACTATTAAGTATGGTTGTACTACTCTAGAGTAAAATATAACCGGTCTTAGTTTTGGCGTTTAGGGGATTAATTGCCAATATCACCTATGTATGTCGTGCGTTCATGGTACTAGAGAAAACCACCATTCCACTAACTTCTGGTGGAAGATGCACCTTATAAGTGCTCATGTGGCGCACTTCTGGCCTTTAGGTTCCCCATTACATTCTTTCAGGTCTTGATGGGTCATTGTCCTCTTTTAGAGATCATATGATCATTGGTGTGATTAAGAGATCGACTGGTAAGATAATTTTCGTTCAAGTAGATGATCACTCCTCCGGTAGATGCTCTTACTATAGATAAGAGACTATTGGGTATGAGTATATATATATATATATATATATATATATATATATATATATTGCTATTTTATTTCCTTTATGACTAGAAATTTGTGTCCTTGAAGGATCTCATCAAGAACTTTCAGAACACATTGACTGCATATTTTATTTATTCATTCATACCATTTGCTAGAATTATTATGCAATAGAACATTATATCATTCATAATAGGAGAGTAACTGTCTTTACATGGACATTTGAACCATAGCTTTGACCACTTCATTATATTTATATTGACCCATCAAGTCTGAACTATTTGGTTTCAAGACTTTTATTTAGCAATTATGGTTTAATCTCATATGCCTTCATTATGTGACCCGATATAAACGCTTCAAGCGCGGCTGTGGACTTTGGTTTCAGATCCGTGTTCTCGTAAGAGAAACTTTAGGAATTGTAGAGGCAAAGTGATTGTCGACAACTTTTCTCATATATCCTCCGAATTGGGGGTATCTTAGTGTTAACCAGATCTTTGTCATTTCCCAAGCAAAAGATTCTTGGTCGTTTCACATTCCCAGCATTGTAATATGTGCACATCAAGTTGTTAGGGCTTTCATCTTCAACATGATCCTCTTCCTGATGTATTTCACCTTTAAGGTGAGTTCTCTTCAGGAGAGTTAAATGAGTGATTAATAATTATTTTTACTAGGGTCATTAGATCTTAGACCCGCAGGTGTCCCCATAGATTTTGTATCAAGGACCAACAAGTCAAATTCGCATAGGTAAATATACTATTCAACCTAGGGTATTCCACTCTTAGCGACGTATTTATTGCAAGTAAACACTGCGGTAACTCCTCTATAATCAAAAAGTATCTGGCATGCTCCCCACTTCTGGCATACATGATTATAAACTAAACCTTAAGTTTAGCTTGACTAATGCGTGTATCTTAGTACTAAGGATCTTTTCCTTCTCAAAAATACAACGATATTCAAACTTTTGCGCATTTCTCTTCCCCTAATGCCAAGATTCGATATTTATTAATAGCATACCACAAAATTCCCCTATCATGGGCACATGATTGATTGAATTTCAGATTTAATATGATCTCCAACAACTGGTAGTGGGCCAAAAGTGTATGCTACAGTGGTGATAACATGTGGGAAATGTTTCATTCCTCCAACACACACTTATTTTATAATTACGCAACATATTTTCTTATGATTATAAGCAGTATGTTTTATGTAACACCCCAGCCCAACATGAGCCTAGAATTCTACTAAAATAACATAACAAAATACTAAGCTAAGATTTTTCTTTAAAATTTCGACAGAGTCTACTTTGAAACTATGATCATTAAAGGGTTCCAAGCATCTAACAGGTATATGAGCAAGATAATCATGTATCAAACTTTAAAACATAATCATAAAATTTATCATGAAAACATCGACCAACTCTATTAGAAGTAAACAAATACACCTCAAAGGGTGCTCACGGTCATAAAGAAAACAATACGTTCTCTAGTAGGTTCCTCCAATTAAACTTAAGGTTCTGAATTAACAAGCATGGTGTTTAACATGGTGGAGTGCATCAAATTTTCTAGCCCTTTCCCATGCATGTCGCCTTCACAAGAGGTACCTAAAAAAACATAGCAACAAGTATGAGTCAACAACTCAGTAAAGTACAACCAAGGCAACAAACCAATCCTCATAAGCAGACTTTCATTATAAAAATAAAATTTCTCACACACAGTCATTCACAAATATCAACATAACTGTTTAACTTTTTCTTCCATGCAATGCAAATGTCACAAATGTACATCTCTTTTCTCTTTGCAATTACCGATAATGTGGAATATGCATCCGTCGATGCATACATATGCCTGTGCGTTCTAACACAGGGACCTCAAACCCACACTCCACGAGTGTGGGGACCTCATGCCCATCTAATACATGACAGGGATCTCAAATATATCATTACTTGGCTACCACGTAGTCCAAGTCTCAAGGATAAATGTAATGATGCAAATGGGCCTGTACATTTATTCAACATAAGCATATAGCAACCAGCAGCAAGTTCATGAATAAAAATTCATACTCGTAAATCATTAACAAATCATGAATATTCTCTGCATGTACTACCCACTACTTTCACTTGCCTCAACCGTGCAATGTATGACGATGAGAAGGTGGCACTACCCCCAGATTCACACCACCACCTGATCATTCATAAAACATTCTAAGAAGACAATCCAAGAGCATGCAACATTACAAAAATATAAATATCCCGCCCCTACTTGCAAACCAAAACGACCCCGTTCCTTCCTGAACACCATTTTGTCCAAAACAGAACAGTCACCTTATAAAAATCACAACTAAAGATCTATAACTCCAAAAATCATGAACTTATACTTTCTGGAATTATTAAGACGTTATCTTTTTTTTGTACGAATATTGAAACTCCAAAATAGTTCATCTTTTATTTTTAATCAATAGATTTATGCTCCCTACCTGAACCCGATAACTCAACGGACAAACAGTTACCAAGAAAATCATAACTTCTATTATGTTTATCCAAAAATTACATTCTTAGTATCTATGGAAACCTTAAGGAATTATCTACAATAGTCATGTTGGTCAAATTCTCTAATTAAATGGTTAACTATTTTTAATCTACCGATTACTACAACTGCCAGAACCTGACAGACTCCCCGGACAGCAGGATTGCACTAGCCATAAATTTCTAACCGTTTATCCAAAATTTGTGATCGAGCACTCTACGAAAGGAGAAAACAGAGATCTATAGTACTCTAGGAGATGACATTCCCTTATTTCGCATCTGCAGTACTTGAAATTACAGTGCAACAAAGACAATAGATTATCAATCTAACAACAGATTCTACCGATTGCTAAATAGAAAAGAAGAAATAGATTTGTCAACCTTGGAGAACAAGACAACGAACATGAGATTACTGAAATTCCCGTGAGTGCCCCTTTCTTCCTTCCTTCTTCTCCCCTTGCCGAAATCCTTTCTCCCTTTTTCGTTTGGCCAACAGCAGCAGCAAGGTAGGCGGTCACAACTGTAGTAGGTGGCGACGGTACTGTAGCAGAGGTGTGCTACAATAGTAGACTAGGGTTCCCCCTCTCCTTCTTTTGTTGGTGGCTGGCCCACCTCTTCGGTATGGGCCGAAGGCCTATAACTATTTCCCTCATTTTCCCCCTAAATTCAAATTATCAATCCTTTTCTAATTCACTAAATACTCATTTAATAAAATAGGATATTACATTCTAACAACATAAAAACTACATAATACTCTTCAGGACTGTAAATATAATACTGAAACATAAAATATTTGACCACAGTTAATCTGCACGGAAAATAATAGATTTTCTTCCGGACTATAAATCTAGTTGAATCACCCTAATAGTATAATTATTCGACAAGAATATTTGTTGTTCAACAGAAACACCATATTTAATTCAGGTTGATAAATTGTATGCCTAATTTTAATTTGTAATGCCAGAATCAGTATATCCAAATTTAGATAACTCAGGATCAACCAAATCCAATAGATCATTATATTTTATTTCTATAGTTATATTTGCTTCAAGCACATGATATGGCTTCTGGTGGTAATGCAGTTGCAGACGGCATTTACCAATTATGCATGTGTTATTTCTGATGAGTATGGCACGCTTCGGTGCATAACCAACATGGCATATGTGCAACTGCATCAAACGGTCGTCGGTTTGCTGTGTGCATTCCCGCACGCTAACGATTAACATATTGCTGAAGGAACGAATCAATTGCCTTTCGTTGGTAGCAATGATTGTGGTTGCCAATAGCATGGGTATCGACAATGGCGTAAATGCCATTTTTCATATCAACTGAATAAGGATAATAATCATACAATGTACTTTAATTATCTCATTAAAATAAACTAGATTAATTTATTACTTAGAACTAATTTGCTTCTGGCTTTGACCTAGGTGAGAGACCATGTGAGTAGGGTCCCCGTGTGAGTGATGAGTATTTGACGCTGTGGTGAGAAGTTTGTGATTGAAATCATTGCGTCTGCGTTTTCTGCTGGTCTGTTTCTATAACTGCGGAACTTCCGGTTCTGGAAAACAGAACTTCCGATAATCGGAACTTCCGCTGTGGTAAAACGGAACTTCCGATTATCCTGACATTTGTGTTCTGGTTGAGGTAATCGGAACTTCCGCACCTGGGGACGCGGTTTGTCCGATAATACTGACGTGAGTATTCCTCTGTGACGAAAATCGGAATTGAAAATCTGGGAGTGCGGACGTTCCGATAATCGGAACTTCCGCAATGGTAAGCGCGGAACTTCCGATAATCCTGACAAGTGCGGACGTTTCGGAAATCGGAACTTCCGCAGTGGTAAGTGCGGAACTTCCGATTGTGCACAGAACTGTGCAGAGAAGGATAGTTTGTGATTTTGAGTTTGTATGAGGTTGAGTCTTGTACCAATATTGATGCTATGATATTGGGCAATACTATGTGATGTGTTTTTGTCTGTGTTGACTGCAGGACATCGAGACGAAGTCGTGGCGAGACACTGTAACACCCTGACTATAAGGAAGTCAAGATGTCACCTACAATCTCTACTCTTCAAATGAATAACATCAAGTAGCATAACAAAAAGAAGCGATTATGGTGAATATATGAAAACAAGCATTCATCCTCCAGTCTTAATCAACGAAATGAAAGTAAACAGTTCAGCAAGATAAGTAAACAAGGCCATGTGGGCTTATTACATTGCAACACAAATCATAATTAATGATAATAAAAGTCCTCAAATTGTTTGATAAATGATAGTGAGTGCATCGTGATGAACTACCCTCCATAAGATCATTCTTCCTCGTCATTTACCTAAATAAGACAGTAAAGCAAGAATGAGCCAATAGACTCAAACAAGTAATCAGATGTAACAATCAAACATACAATGAGCCATATATCACAAACACAATTTGAACATATCTGGAAACGAATGTATGAATGAATGAAGTGGAATGGTGCATTGAAGGAAATGGACATATTGTAGCATATACCGGTATAGCGAGTGAAGCACCCGTCGGTGTTCACTTAAAGTATTCGTATGAAGAACGTTTCATACGACTGTCCAACGTGGCCCACATTGGAATGGTGGACTCACGTAACGTGGCCCACATTGGAATGGTGGACTCACGCACCCATCTTGGAATTGATGGGATTTCAAGTGCCCATCTTTGGAATTGATGGGTCTTACCAAAATATTGTATGCATGTCATGATGATCACATGTCAATATGGAATAGTATTCATAAATGAAAAGAACACATGGCATTCATCTACATATACGAACAAATGTAAACAATCATTCACACATCATACGTGACATCAAACATGGAATACAAATTACTTGCCTGCCGCGCTGCAACGGGTTGGGAGGTAATTGTGATACCCTCCACTCACCGCTTCACCGCCTACAATAAAATATAATCGAAATGAGGGCAACGAATATTGCGATGCTACACGTGTCCTCCTCAATCTTCTAGCCAAACTAACCAAATAAAAGTCAATTTGATCAATTTACCCAACCATTTCAATTAACCCTAATCTGGCAGTTTTACTAGAAAATTCACCAATAAAAAACCGTAAGTCCAAAAGACCTGAAACCAGTGCTCAAATTTTCTTAACTTAACTGGCTACAAAACTCTAGTTGAGGGTAAACTCTAATTCGGCCATTACAGGGTCTAACCATCCATTGAAAAACTACAACTGCAGTCTGCCCAGAAATCTGATCAGCCCTAAAGAAATTGCTCTAACTTTTAAACCACTGATCCAAATAAAGTGATTTTTATCAGCCTGGAAACATGGTGAAATTATCTTCAAAAACCTAGTTGGGTGGCTGACCTGATTCTGACTCTAACTAGATCAAAACCTAGGTGCAACTCACTAAACCCCTCAGTTCTGACAGACAGACCAGCGCGTAGTAAAACAGCCATAACTTTTAATCTACTGGGTCAAAATTCGTGATCCAGGTGCCAAAAGAAAGCTAATGAAATAAGGAACAAAACTCTAGAAGGCGAAATCATCCAATTCTGCCTCTAAGGCACCCAAAACCGAGTTGCAACCTACTGTACAGAACCGATCTACTAACAGAAATACGCGATTCTACCAAAAACATGAAATTGACAACTCTAACGCAATCAAACAGCGATGGGGTCTCTCGTTACCCTTGTAGACCAAGAACGATGAGGAACCACTTCCCAAAGCCTTCCCTCTCCTTCTTTGGCCAGCTCCAACTCCACGAACCCGATTGGAACGAAATCGCCTACGGAGGAAGAATCAAGAGGAACACTTGGAAGACGGGGTGCAGCTCGGGGATCTCCAATGGCAGCCACCAATGGAGAGGGAGGCGCCTAGGGGAGGGGAGGAAGTGAGGGGCGGCACAAGGGGAGGAGAGGCGGCTTGGGGAGGAAGGGGAAGGAGTAGGGTTTTGGGGGAAGTGGTGCCCCCTTTGGCCGCCACTAGTGGGTGGCGGCCCACTAATGGGCCTCTGGTCGCGAATGCGCCCAAAGTTGCCTCAAATTAACGTAAACCCCGACGAATGGAATTTTCCGCTGAAAATAGTTTCTTTCGCTCTCTCCGACCTCTTTCTTTCTACCGATCCATTTCCGAGTATTACATTCTACCCCTTAACAGATTCGACTCGAATCTAAACACGATCTTATTCAAAGAAAATCATGATCGAATTATTAACGAAAAACATGTACCATAAACAAACAGTGCGGATACTTATCGCGCACGAGGTCTCCGGCTCTCAAACTACCTCTCTTTCGGACTAGAGAAAACCACCACCCAAAGACCCAAATCGACGCCGACCTAACATTCAACCTAAACTTTCTAGGTACCCTCATCGAAGAGGATCAAGGTAAGACCATACTCAATGGTCAACGCCTTAAACTTTAACTCGAATCTTGAATAGTTCATTGCCCACTCAAAGCACGAGAACACACCCGACGCTATGCATTTGCGCGTGTACCGAGACGGTCAAAACGAAATACCAACTTTCTAATTTCGCAACTTTCAAAACGAAGAGAATCCAATTGAAAATAGAGAGTCCTCATCGCGCCCACTCAATGCTAACTCTCCACCAAAAGATTAAATTCCAAATTTGATAATTCATCTCAAAAAATCCATTTTCTAAATAGGCGGTTTACAAATGAACACCACTACAACCAAGGAGAAATTCTCGAACGCCTAAACCAAACACTGGCGTTTGTCCGAATTGGAAAGAATCTACATGCCAACAAAGCCTCAACTCAAATTGCGTAAAACACCGGTCCACAATACCAAACTCAAACGAGAATCAAGAAAACATCTAATTATCGATGAACATTTATTTCACGTTTCTCTCTTCTAGGGATATAATTTCTCTCGAACCTTGAATTTGACTTCATCGCATACCACACGAGCTTAAACCTCTTTGTTAAATATCCTCAAATCATGCTCAAACTGAATTACATCATCCACACCATTGTGAAGAGACTCTATGAAATCTACGGATACTCTAGGTAATACAAAATCGATTTGATTAAAGGCATCCATAACACCACAATAGCAGGCACCACACAATCACATTACCTTCAATTTCCAATAACAACAATTCAAGATCCTTAGCACGCACGGACATGTATTACATCAGAAGAGATCTATCAATGGCCATTCATTGCTCAGGAAACTCTATTATCCCACTTCCTCTACGCACAATCATCGTGTAACCAATAGTCTAGCATAACAATGCAAACCCAAATTTAACCTCCAAGATCTCTACCACAAATTTCAATTACAACATATAGGGAAATCAATGGATTGACTCTCCAACATTTTCCCCAATTCTAACATACTCACTCAATTGCATACTTAGAAATTTCTCACCTAATCTCGCATCATTATCCAATTGCGTTGCTCTATAGAAGTAATCAAGGTTTCCATACCTTCGATAATCACCGACCATTCAATCATGAACTGAAGTTCTGAAGTTTCACTATACCATAGGTTCTACTCAGTCGTAACACTTTTCAAACTTACTTCAAAACCAAATATTTCAGGTGAATCAATTCCCTCCAAGGGATACAGATCAAAACCATTTCACATTCTACTACTCCTCCGACAACTTGGTAGCAAAATATCATCGCTACGATTACTCATCCACCACCAAACAGTTGCCAAACTTCACCTTGCAAACACTTCGCAACACAAAACTGTGATCCTTTCTCAAGAGGAAGAGGCGAACAAAAACAAGTTCATTCATACAGAAAGCGTTGCTCACCACTACGCCAAGAAACCAAGAAAATATTACGCTAAAGGTGATCTTGGAAAACGAAAACTAAGTTCGTAGTTGAGGGAACACATTCCTCAGAAAATAATAGCAAATAACAACCGATAAGAAAACGTAATTACGATTGAAACTCGAAATCTTTGAGTGAAAAGGGCAGAAAATTTAGGCATGTTTTAAATACTTCAAGTTACAAAACTTGACTCGGACTATCGCCTACTTCTCTGTGCCCTTTTCCTTTAACACAACAATTAGTCCTAGAACGAATAACACCTTGCCACATGAACAAGGTAAGTTCTTTAGTCCAATCCACGGAGCTACTTAAGAACCAATAACATTTTTCAACACGCCAAATTTGTTCGGAACAGATCATCTACTCATGAAACATGAGATCCAAATGTCTTCAGCCACAAAACTCGAAACATTTCCCTTTACAAGACTTCAGGGAAAACAAACGGATTCTCAATGAATAGACGATAATTTTCTTTGATTGCAACCTCACTTAGCGAACCCAAACCAAGGACCCTTTAGGGCTAAATCACACGAAACTCTTAAGAAGCAATAGTATAATCCTATACCTCAAGTTACCCAAAATATTTTCAGTTTCCAGATGATTCATGAACTCCCAAAAGGTCATGAAAACAAAACTCAAAGTATTCTCATGTTAAGCGATATCACCAAGGGCGATCAAATTTCCACACGTATCAACATCAAACTCACTACAACATTTAGAAAATATTTGAAAGACTCACGTGGAAAGAATGGGTTGATTCTTTCTCAAAAGAAGAGGCAAATAGAAACGATCTTCACCAACTAAAGAATTGCTTACCACTCGCGGTGAACACGTAACCAAGGGAAAACCAATTAGGCAATGAACTCATTGAACATAGGTGGAGTCCACAATTGAAAACATGAGCCTCACAAGAAGAGAATGTCGGATCTTTACAGATAAGTACAACGAGCATTCAAGATCAAAACGCCGCATCATCAAGAACCATTATAACTCGCAATAAATCATTTTACGTGGCAAACTTCGCTTATCATAATAAATTGGGACCTCCAATAGGTCATGAACACAAAACTCAAATTGAATCATTTTGGAAACATCAAGAAAGGTGGTCAAACTTCTTTCTTTATAAAAGAATCAACCTTACTCGACATTCGATCGTGTCAATAAACCTTCTAAAGGAAACATGACAAATCGGGTCATAAAATTTTCAAAGATCACATGGAATTGTAATAACAACTTGTTCTAGAAAAGAATCTCGTACAAAAACCACAAAGTTGAATAAACGTCACACCCAAAGACTACAAAACTATAGAAAAAGAGGTTTTGATATTTTTCTTTCCAAAGGGAGGTTCTAAACTCCAACACTCCAAATATTCCAAAGAAATGAATATAGTCGAAATTTCTTCAATGAACTTTGTGAAAGGAAATTTTCATTCTCCGAATCACAAACGGATAACCAAGTCGCCCTTATCAACAAGAGAGATAGGGCTAACATAAAGAGAACGATCTTGTCAAGAATAACGCTCACAAACAAAGAAAGAGAGCTCAAGAGCTTAAAGGCAAGAAACTATTTTGAAAAACAAATAGGGTCTAATAGAAACTCGTAGCCCACAATCTTTGTTTGGGTGCAACCCCCGACTAAAGCATAACCCAGCACTCCAAAAGGGTTTTAACGCTTTTCTTGTAAAAGGGATGCATCAAATTTCAACAAGCAGAGGGTTCCAAAAGGAATACATTGAGCCAAAACTTTCTCGTGTTAACGAACTTGCAACAAGAATTCTCATTAGGCAAACCATCAAACGAGTAAATGAGTCGTTTTTTTTTTCCAATGAGAAAGAAAGAACAACCATGAAAATATCAATGTTGCCAATTTACAAGGATCATTTGTAGTAAAAGCAATTCGACAATCGAAAAACAATAATGTTTTGAGTACCATTAAAGGCCTCATCAAACTCGTCTACCAAAATTATGAACACAAGAGAAATTCATCAATCGCCACCGGACAAGAATTTGTCAAATTCAAAATCAAGGAAGAGAACGAGTTACTAAAGCAACCCAATAGAAATATGCAAGATCAATACACACTTGATAAAGAAATTGCAAAAGAATTCTTCCAATACCGAGATTCCAAACGAATGAATGAGTTAAATTCCCCAACAGGTAAAACAAGTCTTTTGTGAAAAGAGGAATCTTGCATTTGAACTATGCTCACGTGGAGCAGAAATATCACAAGAGTCAAAATGCAATATTCGTTTCAAAGAACGAATCAGAGAACTGCTGGAGCTTGCCTTCTTCATTAAAACCCCAATTTCAAAAGAATTCACGAACTGCCAGGAACCACAACCAGGAAACCAGATATCAGTTCGAGAAAGGCAATAAGTTCATCAATGAGCTCATGCTCGATCTGAGCTTATGGAGCAGAGGTAAGAAGTTCTCTAATATCCTACTACAAACAAGTGGTGTAGCCCGCAAAACCTGTGACAACAACCACGAACTCAAGCGATCAACGCCCGCTAGCGAAACACATAACTAGTGCAATCAATTATGAATATATATATATATATCGGATCTTCTCATGACGATCATAGAATAATTTCATAGATAGAGGATATCATATCATATCATGGATTAACACATCATAGCACAACACAATTTAACAACGACTCAATATTCGAGTCACCACAATTGAAATGCGGAAGCAACAGTTTACCCAACCCCTCCTAATGTGCACAGTGTGTCAATTTAATATGTTTGAATGAACCACGGACCTAAAGCCCGCTCTGATACCAACTGTAACACCCTGACTATAAGGAAGTCAAGATGTCACCTACAATCTCTACTCTTCAAATGAATAACATCAAGTAGCATAACAAAAAGAAGCGATTATGGTGAATATATGAAAACAAGCATTCATCCTCCAGTCTTAATCAACGAAATGGAAGTAAACAGTTCAGCAAGATAAGTAAACAAGGCCATGTGGGCTTATTACATTGCAACACAAATCATAATTAATGATAATAAAAGTCCTCAAATTGTTTGATAAATGATAGTGAGTGCATCGTGATGAACTACCCTCCATAAGATCATTCTTCCTCGTCATTTACCTAAATAAGACAAGAAAGCAAGAATGAGCCAATAGACTCAAACAAGTAATCAGATGTAACAATCAAACATACAATGAGCCATATATCACAAACACAATTTGAACATATACTGAAACGAATGTATGAATGAATGAAGTGGAATGGTGCATTGAAGGAAATGGACATATTGTAGCATATACGGTATAGCGAGTGAAGCACCGTCGGTGTTCACTTAAAGTATTCGTATGAAGAACGTTTCATACGATCGTCCAACGTGGCCCACATTGGAATGGTGGACTCACGTAACGTGGCCCACATTGGAATGGTGGACTCACGCACCCATCTTGGAATTGATGGGATTTCAAGTGCCCATACCGAATTGATGGGTCTTACCAAAATATTGTATGCATGTCATGATGATCACATGTCAATATGGAATAGTATTCATAAATGAAAAGAACACATGGCATTCATCTACATATACGAACAAATGTAAACAATCATTCACACATCATACGTGACATCAAACATGGAATACAAATTACTTGCTCGCCGTGGCAGAACGGGTTGGGAGGTAATTGTGATACCCTCCACTCACCGCTTCACCGCCTACAATAAAATATAATCGAAATGAGGGCAACGAATATTGCGATGCTACACGTGTCCTCCTCAATCTTCTAGCCAAACTAACCAAATAAAAGTCAATTTGATCAATTTACCCAACCATTTCAATTAACCCTAATCTGGCAGTTTTACTAGAAAATTCACCAATAAAAAACCGTAAGTCCAAAAGACCTGAAACCAGTGCTCAAATTTTCTTAACTTAACTGGCTACAAAACTCTAGTTGAGGGTAAACTCTAATTCGGCCATTACAGGGTCTAACCATCCATTGAAAAACTACAACTGCAGTCTGCCCAGAAATCTGATCAGCCCTAAAGAAATTGCTCTAACTTTTAAACCACTGATCCAAATAAAGTGATTTTTATCAGCCTGGAAACATGGTGAAATTATCTTCAAAACCTAGTTGGGTGGCTGACCTGATTCTGACTCTAACTAGATCAAAACCTAGGTGCAACTCACTAAACCCCTCAGTTCTGACAGACAGACCAGCGCGTAGTAAAACAGCCATAACTTTTAATCTACTGGGTCAAAATTCGTGATCCAGGTGCCAAAAGAAAGCTAATGAAATAAGGAACAAAAATCTAGAAGGCGAAATCATCCAATTCTGCCTCTAAGGCACCCAAAACCGAGTTGCAACCTACTGTACAGAACCGATCTACTAACAGAAATACGCGATTCTACCAAAAACATGAAATTGACAACTCTAACGCAATCAAACAGCGATGGGGTCTCTCGTTACCCTTGTAGACCCGAAGAACGATGAGGAACCACTTCCCAAAGCCTTCCCCTCTCCTTCTTTGGCCAGCTCCAACTCCACGAACCCGATTGGAACGAAATCGCCCGGCGGAGGAAGAATCGAAGAGGAACACTTGGAAGACGGGGGTGCAGCTCCGGGGATCTCCAATGGCAGCCACCAATGGAGAGGGAGGCGCCTAGGGGGAGGGGAGGAAGTGAGGGGGCGGCACAAGGGGGAGGAGAGGCGGCTTGGGGGAGGAAGGGGGAAGGGAGTAGGGTTTTGGGGGGGGGAAGTGGTGCCCCCCCCTTTGGCCGGCCACTAGTGGGCTGGCCGGCCCACTAATGGGCCTCCTGGGTCGCGAACTGCGGCCCAGGTTGCCTGAAATTAACGTAAACCCCCCCGACGAATGGAATTTTCCGCTGAAAATAGTTTCTTTCGCTCTCTCCGACCTCTTTATTTCTACCGATCCATTTCCGGAGTATTACAGACACGAGGTGATCGGACTAGGCGCAGGCGGCGTTGAGGTCAGAACGGTCGGGATGTGTCGAAAACGGCGTGAATCTTGAGGTGGTTGCGAGTCAAGGACAGCAAGGTGTACGGGAGGCTTCCAGAAGGTGCGCAAGGGGCGAAACGGTCTTTTGGCAAAGCGGCACAAGTGGAGGCGGTTCCGTTCGGGTGTAGCGGGCTTAATGGGTTGGAGACCCATTAGCCAAGGGCTATAAATAGAGGTGAACCCCTGATGTTAGGGTTAGACTTTTTGAGAGAGAAAATTAGGGTTAGCTTTAGCTAAAGAGCCTTTGGAGAGGTTGTTATGCTTTTTGAGAGTTTGTTGAGTTGGAGAGGATGAACTGAAAACTTGTGTAATCATTCCTCTGTGTTTTCCTCTGTAATCTTGTGATTCCTATCAATGAAATCCTGAGGTTTTGGTTCTTGTTTATGCCTCCCTTCTTCTCTCTGTTCTTCTCTTGAATAGCTAGGGTTTTGATAAAACTTTTGATTCGTCTTATGAGATGGCATGAAACTTGATATCTAGAGTCTTATTGATATTGCTAATATATCTTCAAAGTCTCATGAGCCGAGAATCTAAGAATCTTGCAAATTGTGGGTTTTCGGTTGTTCTTGCCTAAAACTCAAGAAATCCGTTTTTGCTTTGATTAATGAATCTTTGTCTGCGATTCTTCTCCATAAGGTCAAGATGTTGTTTAGGATGATGTCCTGTGAAACTTGACCTGAGAAGAGCATTCAAGATTTAGTATTTTGGATTTTTGGGCAAAACCCGAAAGATCGTTCTTGGTCAGACAATCGAACTTCCGATTGTCCACGGCGGAACTATTGGCGGAACTTTCAGATCGAACCGGAACTACGCAGCAGCGGAACTACTGCTGGGTAGAATCGGAGCTTCCGATTTCTGACAGAACAGCCCGAAGCTTGTTTTCGTTCTCTGATTTTGCTTCACTCTTCTTGAGATTTCCAGAGGGCTTTGTAGGTTTGTTTAAATACAGTAAAGGGGAGTTCTTAATTTTTAAGGCACCATTCACCCCTCCTCTGTTGCCATTTCGGTCCTTCAATTGGTATCAGAGCAGGTTAGCTCTTCCTTATATATCTTAACCGGTCTGTTGAGCCATGGCAACGGACAAGTATTCCACCAAGCCTCCCGTCTTTGATGGCCTGGATTACCCCTTCTGGAAGAGCCGAATGGAAACATACATCCAGGCTCAGGGGTATGCCATCTGGCGAAAGGTGAAGGTCAGATTCGCCGTTCCTGCCGATGAAAACATCAATGTGGGAAACATGCCCGATGTTGAGGCCAATGCTAAGGCAAGGAACATTATCATTCAGGGTTTGAGCAGAAGTGAGTTCGATCGCATTTCTAGTTTGTCTTCTGCTTACGACATCTGGGTGACCCTCGATGCATACCATGAGGGTACCACCCAGATTAAGACAGTTCGACAAGACCAGTTCAAGCGAGAATACAGCAAATTTGAGATGCTTGCTGGTGAATCTCTTGACGAGTGCTTTTCGCGTTTCCATAAGATTTTGAGCAACCTCCGAGCTGTCGGTCTTACATACCCCGACTCGGATAACGCTCGACAGATGCTTTCTGCACTCGATCTTCGTGTTTGGGAGATGAAAGTGACTACCATCAAGGATAGGACGGACCTCTCGACCCTGACTCTTGACGCGCTTTACTCGCGTCTCAAGACTCACGAGATTGACATTGTCTCTCGAAGGTCGAAGTCACAGTCGATGGCTTTAGTCACTGATCCCACCTCTGGATCTTCTTACGAGTCGATACGGGTTCTCCTTGTCGCTATCTCGTGACATAACCGATGATCGCTAGAGCGACTTGAGGATGAACAGTTAGCCCTCCTAGCTCGGAAGTTTTCCCATGCTTACAAGAGGAGGAGGGATGGAAAAAGAGGAGGTCCTGTGATTTGCTTCGAGTGTGGTGGCCCCAACCACATCCGAGCAAACTGCCCCAAGCTTGGGAAGGGCAAAGGTGACTACGGTGGTTCGGGCAAGAACGACTACATCGACAAGAACCGCAACACGAAGCCCTCAGCACTTGACCAAGGCAAGAAGAAGTTCCGCAACTTTGGGAAGGCAAAGAAGCTGTTCCATCGCGTCCTCACCGCCCTCGATGAACTTGACACCAGCGAGGTGGAGGGGTGGAGTGACGATGATGGAAAGGGCGATCAAGATCCCAAGGATGACGGTAACTTCTCCGGCATGTGCTTCATGGCCCTCGGGGGCGATCTTAGCGACAATGTACTCAGATCCGACCGATGAGGTTAGTCCCACTTACGACCAGCTTAATGATGCTTTTCTTAAGCTAGGTAGATTTCATGCTAAGTCTAGAGCTAAGTGTACTGAGTTGGAGAAGTAAGTAGCTAGACTATCACGGGAGCTTACCTTACTTACATCTGCTCCCTCCCGTGATAATTGTGACACATGCTGTGCTCTGCTTGATGACATGGAAAAACTAAGGACCTTGCATGATAGTGTGTCCTCTGAATTAGACATGATTAAAGTGGAGAACATTAGCGTTCTTGCTGAACTAGAGATGAGTAGGGTAGCACCTCCTTCATCTACTACTGTTGAGGCTACTGCCTGCACCTCCTGTGAGGTTAAGGACAACTCGTTTAGAGGTCTATATACCATGTTGCTCGATCTGCCCGAGACTTGTGAAAATTGTAATAATCTCAAGATGAACCTAAAATGGGCAGATCACAAAATTGTTGAATACCAAGCTGCTTTATTAGAGCCCATTGTTTCTTGTTTAAACTATCCTAAGTTAACTACTGAACTAGAATCTATATCTAAACAGTTTCAAGAAATGATTGATCACAATAACAAACTGGCTCAGTATGCTTCTAAGGACCTTGTTAGCTCACCATGCAATCAGTGTAATAAACTAAAATGTGATTTGGTTGCTTTGGATGAAAAATGTGTGAAGCTAACTAAGGACCTTCTAGAGACACAATCATCCGCTTGTATTGTGTGCGCTGGGAAGAAGTCTAAGGGTTTGGTAGAGACGTATAGCAACGTGAACCAATCTGCTAGCGATGGGACGCCCCCCCAGTCGGTTTGTGCATGCACAAGCCAATCTTTCCTCTGCTGTTGGTTCTTCTTCTGCTCCCTTACCTTCTGCTGTTTCTTCTTCCCCTGCTCTTCTTGCACCTCTTTTTTTCAGGAGTGTCAGTATCTTATGAACACTCTTGAGAAATTTGTAGGAGGCAAGAAGAAGCTCAATCTCATTCTAGACTAATCCAAGATTTGTAAATTTAATCAGGGTCTAGGATATGATTTCCATGAGGATATGAGGAAGCATCCACCTGTCGTGCTCAGAACCATAGCACCAGGTGTGATCAAAACTAAGCCTGGGATCGAGAAAGTCAATTTTAAATCAGCGGGTTTTGTTCAAAGGATCTCGACAAACAAGGTGATTCCACTGCAGCTTCGCCTCTCGTAAGGCGGTATCATTGCACCTTCTATCAGAAGGATGGACACTTGGTTGATCATTGCTTCAGCGCGCCAAGATCGCGTAGAGATCATGTTGAGTCCTTTAGGCACATTCGTGGTCGCCCTGCACCATGAGTGCACCTAAGACTAACATGAGGTCTAGGTTTGCTACGGTGATGATTTAGGCGATGTCGAGGACTTGGTTTTTCTAAGTTTTCGATTTTCGTCCTCATGCTCCCTTTGGTCGTGACTTCCGTCGCTTTGAGGGTAGATCTCGATTTCCTTTCAAGATGGCTACCATGGCGTGATCAAGATGTTGTTAGAATTCGACTCGCTCTTCCATAGCGATCGGATTCAAGAACGACTTCAGTGTCCGCATACGCACCTTCCGCTTGTTGAGTGACAGAGAGCGTAGGGTAGATAGAGGTCGGTCTTGCTTGACTACTTCATCTGCTCGACGTGTTACTCAAGATTGGGTGCCAAAATCACCGTTGATTCACCCCAAGATTGAGACTTTACTGCTTGACTCAGTTCGCGGGCCGAAGGAAAGGTCGGATCGTAGACTCGGGTGTTCTCGCCATATGACCGGAGACTCGTTGGTTTTCTTCCCTAGCCCGTGCTTGAGGTGATGAGACGATCACCTTTGAGATGCTTCATTTAGGCGCCATCGCTAAAGGTACCGTGAGCATTAATAATTCTTTTATTTTGAATGATGTTGCCTTAGTAAGTAAGCTGCGAGATAATCGCTTTCGTCTCTCACCACCGATGACGGTTACGAGGTGAGCTTTAAGAAAAACAATTGCAAAATTCTTGATTTTTGGGTAGCCTAGTTTATGGATTTCGATATGGGAGGATCTTTCGTCGCTTTTTACGAATCTTCCGTGATCCTCTCCGGTGTTTAATTGCTTCTGAATCCCGTGATTTGACATTCTGGCATAGGAGACTAGGTCATATAGGCTTTGATCATTTGACACGAGTTAGCGGCCACGATCTCATTCGTGGTTTGCCAAAACTCAAGATGGTTAAGGATCTAGTTTGCTCTCCATGCCAAGACGGCAAGATGGTTGCCGCTTCTCACTCTCCAATACAAAGGATAATGATCGATGCACGTGACAAGCGATCCATATGGATACGATTGGTCGGCTCAGTGTGATTAGCGGGGGGAAGTGGTATGTTCTTGTTGTGGTCGATGACTTCTCGAGGTACTCTTGGGTGTTTTTCTTAGCCTCAAGGATGAGACGCTTACTCATTTTCGTGGTCTTTTAGTAGGCTTTCGTTGAGCTCCCTGTGCATTACGAGCAATTCGCAGTGATAATGGCACCGAGTTCAAGAATTCCTACTTTGAGAGTTTCTGTGGTGAGACAGTGTAGAGGACCGCCTCGTCTCCATACGCCCCCAATGTAATGGCGTTGTGGAGAGGAAGAACCGCACCTTGGTCGAGATGGCGGGACGATGCTTGATGAGTACTCTACACCTAGGAAGTTTTAATGAGGCTATTGCACGCTTGTCATGTTTCTAACAGAGTTTTTCTTAGGGCACTCTTGCATCGCACTTCTTATGAGTTGAGATATGGGCGAAAGCCCAGTGTCTCGCATTTTTGTGTGTTTGGTTGCAAGTGTTTTATTCTGAAGTCTGGGAACCTAGATAAGTTCGAGTCACGATCTAGTGATGGGATCTTTCTGGGTTACTCGACTTCTTCTCGTGCCTATAGAGTCTGGAACTGCGAGTCTAGCAAAATAGTAGAAACCTGTGAGGTGACCTTCGATGAGGCCAGTCCGGGGACTAGGCCTGATATCTCAGGTTCTCTAGAGCAGTCTGAGTCCATCTTTGTGGACGATGAGGAAGACGGAGATGAGGGTTGTCTACCCGATCCAGTTCTTCCTCCTCCTCCTCTTGAGGTGCCTTCTTCCACTGCACCTTGAGGAGATCAGCCCTTACCTTCTGCTTCTTCTGAAGCTAGTGGCTCTGTCCCTATCTCATCTGCTCATGAGATAGAGGCCACTTTTTCATCTCACCCTGGACCTCCTAGACACATTCAAAAGGACCATCCTTCAGAGCAGATTATTGAAGACCTCTTTGGGCGTGTCACACGTTCCAAAGCTGGTCTGTCTCTCTTTTGTCTCCATTCTGCTTTCGTCGCCTCATTTGAGCCCAAAGACGTTTGTCATGCTCTATCTGATGAGTCTTGGATAAACGCCATGCATGAGGAGTTGGAAAACTTTGAAAGAAACAAGGTCTGGTCCCTTGTTGAGCCCCCTCAAGGTCACAATATCATTGGGACCAAATGGGTGTTCAAGAACAAGCAAAGTGAAGATGGGTTAGTCATTCAAACAAGGCTAGGTTGGTAGCTCTGTGGGTACTCCCAAGTTGAGTGTCTAGATTTCAAGAGACCTTTGCCCTCAGTAGCTAGACTTGAAGCCATTAGAATCTCGCTTGCCTTTGCACTTCTAAGGGTTTCAAGCTTTACCAGATGGATGTCAAGAGTGCTTTCCTCAATGGCCTTATTGAGGAAGAAGTCTATGTCCGATGACCTCCGTGTTTCGAGAACCCCAAATACCCTAACCATGTCTACAAAGCTTTCCAAAGCTTTGTATGGACTCAAGCAGCTCCCGAGCTTGGTATGAAAGGCTTAAGTCCTATCTATCGAGTCATGGTTTTGAAATGGGTAAAATAGACAAGACCTTGTTCATCCGCCGCCTTGGCAGCGATCTTTTGCTCGCCCGGATCTATGTGGACGACATCATCTTTGGCGGCTCCTCACATACTCGCTTCCCGTTTTCCGATGTTATGAGCTCGGAATTTGAGATGAGCATGATGGGCGAGTTGAGCTTCTTCCTTGGCTTCCAAATCAAACAGACTGGAAGGTACGTTTCTTCACCAAGGCAAGTACACTCGAGACCTCCTGAAGCGCTTCGACATGAATGATGGAAAGCCAGTACCAACTCCGATGGCATCTACAGCTGCTCTTGATCCAGATGAAGACGACGAACCTGTTGACCAAAAGGAGTTCAGGAGCATGATTGGCTCTCTCTTGTATCTCATACCGAGACCGGACATACATTTCTCCGTATGTCTTTGTGCTCGGTTTCGAGCTTCTCCTCGCAGATCTCACCGTCAAAGCGGTGAAGCGCATCTTTCGTACCTTCGAGCTACCATTGACTATGGTATCGGTACTCTTCCTCTTCTTGTCTATCTCTTAGAGCCTTCTCCGATGCGATTTCATTTGGTCAGAGGATAGATAGGAAGAGCACCTCTGGCACTTGCCAATTCATTGGCACTTCTCTTGTCTCCTAGTCTTCAAGGAAGCAGTCCGATGTTGCACAGTCCACTGCAGAGGCCGAGTACGTTGCTGTAGCCAGTTGCTGTAGCCAAGTGCTTTGGATGGTCTCGACCTTGCAGGACTTTCGGTTAGTAATCGACTGTGTTCCACTCTTTTGTGATAACACGTCTGCGATTTGCATTGCCAAGAACCCAGTGCAACATTCTAGGACCAAGCATATTGATATCAGATATCACTTTCTTCGAGACCATGTAGAGAAGGGTGACATTGTGCTCCAGTTTGTGGAGAGTGAGCATCAGTTGGCTGATATCTTCACCAAGCCTCTGGACAGCTCTCGGTTTTCAGCTCTGCGGGGAGAGCTTGGGGTGGTTTGTCCTTATGGACTGTTGTGAGGGGGAGCTTATGTGCTTCTACTGTATTTTATTTTATTTATGCTATTTCTCCTTCTGGTTACATTTCATTTAAATGATTTGGGTCTAAGTCCTTCCAACATAGGTTAGAGTGGTTCCCTTGCCAAGTTGCTTTGACTGCTAATTCTTATCTTGTGCTTCTAGGATGCTGCTTATTAGCTGTCTCTTCTCTCTCTAAGTAGAGCTTACTCACTTCTTATAGGTTCTAGCAAGGGTCGGGCTACCCTTGGGTAGACAGGGACAGTGTTTGCTCCTTAGTGTGTGAGTTGATCAGCTGATAGTCCTGGAATCATATGGGGTAGATAAGAATCTGTCTGAGCTATAGTATTCTCTATATCTTATCTATGCTCTAAGGACTGCCTTTTTGTTTCTCTTTCCAGTTTCTCGATTTTGTTCCTTTGGTTCAGGGGGAGTTCATCTTGTCTCTTCTAGTTCTTAAATTTGTCATAACTCAACCTGAATTAAAAGATGCATCTCATTCTGAAGAGGATCTGGTTTTTTGTGCATTTCATCCTGCATTGTAAAATAATCACTTGGAGCCTTGTCTCTTATCCTTTATGATCTGTTTTCACTGTTTTACATCTTGCCATGATTTATGCTAAACTGCTAGATTTATCATGACTTTTTATGTATAGTTTAGTCTTTGCCATGCTAAGGTGATTAAAAAATGCTAAACTTGAATTAAAATCCTGTCATAATAGCTCTTGAGACTAGTCTGTTGAAATTATCCTTTTATGATTCTCGCCATGTCAAGTAGGCTGAGTTGAGTCTTGAATCTTTATTGAGTTTCAGAGTAAGCTATGTCAGTTTGTTAAGAAACTTGACTTATCTTTAATCGTTGGTCTAAAAACTTCAAAAAAAAAACTGATCTCACCAAATCTTTCTCATGAGACTGCTTACCATTGCACTAGGCATGAACTCAGGGGGAGCCTTGGATGACCTAAGATCACTTCCTTATGTCTGTTTGCTTGGAGTGGTCGCATAAGGCTTGGGATCTAGCACATGGTTAAGATTTGAAAAATTGGTTGAACATTAGGAGGCAGTTGTGGATGGCACCTAGTCCAGAACTTGCTTCACTAAGATAAAGCCATAATTATGTTTCCAGAAAAAGAAACTTGTGCTAAAAATGCTTATCTTCGAACAGACCAAGTACTTGTTTCAAATGAGTCTTTCTTCAACTGGTAGCACTCTAAACTGTTCAATATTATGCTTCTTGGTTCCACTTAGAGTATTTGACATGGCTTGTATCATCCTTGGATACCTTTAGCTAGACTACAATCTTGTTTTATCTGACTTGCTAAAGAATTGAACTATTTCTCAGATTATGGATTTTCTGTCTTGGCTATTCTATACATGAATTGTCATGATCTTGATAGCATTCTTATGTGTTATGGCTTGGTGTAATACTCTAATAGTCATTTTGGATAATCTACATGGCTCCGAATGCTTAAAATGAATATCATCTAGTCATTTCCTCTCTTTAACACTTCTTGATGTGTTTATTGCCAAAAGGGGGAGAAGTTAGTTTGGAGAGTCTTCTGGAGCTTTGCAGAAAAATTTGCTCTTTCATTTAAAGCTCCAATCCTTCTTCTTTGACAAACATGGTTTTGAGCCTTCTTGATTTCTATATTAGACCGTGTTTTGTCTTTATCACAAACTCTTCTATATGCTTTTTCGTATTTGTCAATATACTCATCAAGGGGGAGATTGAGAGACCATGTGAGTAGGGTCCCCGTGTGAGTGATGAGTATTTGACGCTGTGGTGAGAAGTTTGTGATTGAAATCATTGCGTCTGCGTTTTCTGCTGGTCTGTTTCTGTAAGTGCGGAACTTCCGGTTTTGGAAAACGGAACTTCTGATAATCGGAACTTCCGCTGTGGTAAAACGGAACTTCCGATTATCCTGACATTTGTGTTCTGGTTGAGGTAATCGGAACTTCCGCACCTGGGGACGCGGTTTGTCCGATAATACTGACGTGAGTATTCCTCTGTGACGAAAATCGGAATTGAAAATCTGGGAGTGCGGACGTTCCGATAATCGGAACTTCCGCAATGGTAAGCGCGGAACTTCTGATAATCCTGACAAGTGCGGACGTTCCGGAAATCAGAACTTCCGCAGTGGTAAGTGCGGAACTTCCGATTGTGCACAGAACTATGCAGAGAAGGATAGTTTGTGATT
The DNA here is from genome assembly GCA_036346395.1 of Hsuehochloa calcarea. NCBI lineage: Eukaryota > Viridiplantae > Streptophyta > Magnoliopsida > Poales > Poaceae > Hsuehochloa > Hsuehochloa calcarea. The sequence continues at coordinate 36,604,084 of CM070604.1, read as the reverse complement.
TTGAGTTTGTATGAAGTTGAGTCTTGTACAAATATTGATGCTATGATATTGGGCAATACTATGTGATGTGTTTTTGTCTGTGTTGACTGCAGGACATCGAGACGAAGTCGTGGCGAGACACGAGGTGATCGGACTAGGCGTAGGCGCGTTGAGGTCGAACGGTCGGGATGTGTCAAGACGGTGTGAATCTTGAGGTGGTTGCGAGTCAAGGACAGAAGGTGTACGGAGGCTTCGGAGAAGGTGCGCAAGGGCAAACGGTCTTTTGGCAAAGTGGCACAAGTGGAGGCGGTTACGTTTGGTGTAGCGGGCTTAATGGGTTGAGACCCATTAGCCAAGGGCTATAAATAGAGGTGAACCCCGGTGTTAGTGTTAGACTTTTTGAGAGAGAAAATTAGGGTTAGCTTTAGCTAAAGAGCCTTTGGAGAGGTTGTTATGCTTTTTGAGAGTTTGTTGAGTTGGAGAGGATGAACTGAAAACTTGTGTAATCATTCCTCTGTGTTTTCCTCTGTAATCTTGTGATTCCTATCAATGAAATCCTGAGGTTTTGGTTCTTGTTTATGCCTCCCTTCTTCTCTCTGTTCTTCTCTTGAATAGTTAGGGTTTTGATGAAACTTTTGATTCGTCTTATGAGATGGCATGAAACTTGATATCTAGAGTCTTATTGATATTGCTAATATATCTTCAAAGTCTCATGAGCCGAGAATCTAAGAATCTTGCAAATTGTGGGTTTTCGGTTGTTCTTGCCTAAAACTCAAGAAATCCGTTTTTGCTTTGATTAATGAATCTTTGTCTGCGATTCTTCTCCATAAGGTCAAGATGTTGTTTAGGATGATGTCTGTGAAACTTGACCGAGAAGAGCATTCAAGATTTAGTATTTGGATTTTGGGCAAAACCCGAGCGATCGTTTTTCTTGGTCGGGACAATCGAACTTCCGATTGTCTATGGCGAACTATCATTGGCGGAACTTCCGATGAACCCCGTAACTACGCGATGCGGAACTACATTGGTAGAATCGAGCTTCCGATTTACGTGTAATGACCAAGCTTGTTTTCGTTCTCTGATTTTGCTTCACTCTTCTTGAGATTTCCAGAGGGCTTTGTAGGTTTGTTTAAATACAGTAAAGGGGAGTTCTTAATTTTTAAGGCACCATTCACCCCCCTCTGTTGCCATTTCGGTCCTTCACTAGGATATGTCACGGTGTCTACCATGACTCGTGTTTTGAATATTTTTCTATGCCTCTTAGCTTCCAATATCCCACACATATCCAATTTCCTGCCTTTTTCACGCCAACTATAAAATTACGAGTGATAGCGTGTGCATCACGCATTTTCTTGAAATCTACTCGGAGTTTTAGCAAAGATTTGAAATCATACTTCAACAGGAGTACAATTTTGCCAGCGTGAAACCAATACAAACTCTGTAACATTATGCTTACAAAGTTCTTCAATTAAGAAATCACTGTGATAGATGATAGTGTTATATAGACTCTAAGTTTAAGGATTCAAGTTATTCTGTACTTATTTGTGGAATATGGTGTTTTCTAGCCAAAGTGGTCCATCAGAGATCAACATATGACTAGGCTTGTTCCAGTGCCGGTGAGAAAAATAGTTTTCCTTTTGCCATCTGCGCACACGTGCACTACAAGCTAGTGAATTGTGGCTTATTACATATCAAGAGTATATGTTCGATATTTTGTTAGCAAGACATGGCAACATATTTTCAATTTTCAAGCATATTGTTTACTATATTTATTCTATGCAAGATTAATTTACTACAAATAAGGTATGTTGCTGGCAATATGTTCTATTAAGCAGATTTAATCAACTATTCAGCAGGAGATAAGTATTTAATAGAACAACTTAGACCATTATTTTATTTATGTCATCTGGGAAATAACAATTTAATGCATAAGGTTTCAGCCTAAAGCAAAAGATAAGATATGCTCATCATGAGCAGGAACAAGCTCAACAGGAGCTGAATCTATAGTGCTAATGCGACTTGGGCAAGAAAACGATATTTTTACAAAATTAATGGATAACTAGGACATTTCTACAGGTCTCTATAAAACATGCTATAGGCTTATCATTGCCTCCGTTCCTCCATCTGAACAGCGCAAGTCTTTTCTCCGAACATTTGACATGTACCATCTGATGGTGCTAACATCCCAAATTTTGTTCAAGGTTAGCCTCAATAATTGCTTCCATTCGCAAGATCATTATTAGGAGCGCCGCGTTCTGTGAATGAGTGGAACCTTTTTTTTTTTCTGCAATGCGGAAAAAAATTTCTTGGTAAGGGCTGATATGCTGGAGAAATACATGATACCGAAACTATACAATACATGGTACCGAAACTATGAAGATTGAGCATCTTTGGTAGTTGATGTACACGGTTGTTTTCCAACTTGATCGGCTGATCTATTATGTTTTATTTAGTTCTCTCCAAGCTGTTAGCACAAATCGAGTCAAGTTGTTAATGTTCCAGGCCAACTCCCACCTCGTCTCCTCCGCCTCAAACCCTCCTTCACTCAACCCCGTGCCGATTCCCTGAATGCCTACCTTGCCCGCCACTTCGACATGCTCAAGTCCTGTGAGCCACCGTCGAAGCCGCCGCTGCTGCGGAATGGAGATGCGGTTTGCGGCGCTAAAGGGGGGGGGCGGCAGAGCCGGAGGAGTTGAGGGTGAGGTTGGAGGATCCGAGAGGGTGATTAAGAGGACGACGAGGTGGGAAGTTAATGTGGTGGGTGATGGACACCATGCGACTTGGCGTCGCCACAGCCGGTGACAGCGATAAGGCAAAGCACGCCGAGGAGGAGAAGGATGATAAGTGCAGCGCAACGGATTTAAAAATTTATAGTCTTCGAGTTGTCAATCATTATTGTGCTTAGTGACGTGATCTAAACTGTCGATGTTCCTCTTGCTGATCCAACGGACGTTGAAAAGGGTAAAGAGGACTGACGATCACACACTTTAATATTTAAATAGTAAAGATAGATATATTTTAAGTATAATATATTCTAAATTCCTAACCATCACAGTCTGAAACCACCGCAATTTTAGAGGTTGGTGGAAATGATATGTCGCACTAATATTAAAATTACAAGCACATCCGATTACTACGAGTCTACAACCGGATACAAATTCTTCAGACATGGAAGTACCTTCAACACTAATTAAACGACGAAAGAGAAGTTCTTGCTGAGTGGCTTACTCTAGAGGCAGAAGTGGTGGGAGTGATGGAGCTGGAAGGCCTCCGAGACGGTTGGGTCCAGCCGGGGGCTTCTCCCCTCCCCGCCGTACCTCTCCACTACAGTGGCGATCGCCTCCCCGACACTAGCGCCCAGCCTCACCATCGCCTTCACCGGCCCCACACTGCTCACCACCACCTTCGCCTCCTACACCAAACCATCCCCCCCAATTAACTGCAGAACTAACCAAAGGCGTAGAGGCATGCACACGCGAGTGTCGTTTATTTCACTGTACCTCCCATGGGTTGTGGTTGGGCAGGGAGGCGGCCGAGGCAGAGCTGACGAGACATCGAAGCAGGTGTGCAGTCGCTCGAGCAGCGGCGGCAGGGATGGCGGGGAGAGCCCCAGCGGCGCGGGGCGTACGCGCGTGTCGTATGAGAGCGCCGGATCAGACGCTGAGTGCGCGAGGGTCTTTCCCTCCCGCCGCGACCGCAATCCCTGTGCCGGGTGCACGGCCAGCCGAAGACTCCGCCCTCCGCTACTGCCGCTGCCGCTACCGCAACAAGGTGCGATGGTGAGGAGGGCCCTGCTGGCGACCGCCCTTACCAAACAGGTGAGCCATGACCGGCCCTTCTTCCTCTCTGACATCTAGTTCGAACTTCAATGTAGAGGTGGGAGCCGGGCCGGGCCGTGCCGGCCCGGCCCGGGCCCATCGTGCTTCGGGCGGTGTCGTGCTACGCCGACTCGGCCCGGTCACTCTACCGTGCCGTGCCGTGCTGGCCCACTTCGCCTCCGGTCAGACCCAAGCACGGCCCAAAGCCCATCGTGCTGGGGTCGTGCCAGCCCAAGTTCAACCCAAAATTACTATAGACGGCGGAGGCGGCGATGGTGGTGGCGACCGCCATCTTCATTCCTCTCATGCCCGCTTAATTAAGAACTAGTCATTCCCTCTGCCGGATACTCTCTCTCTCTCCCCCCTCTCCCCCCCGGTTTCTCTCCCTCCCCCTCGCCTCGTCTCCCCTGCCCCCTCTCTTTTTCCTCGCCCCCACGGCGCTCCCGCCCCCTCGCTTCGTCTCCCTTGCCCGCTCCCACCCCCTCGTCTCCCTCGCCTCGTTCCTTCCCCGGCTCCCCAGTCGCCCCCTCGCCTCGCGGCCTCGCCCCCTTCCCCGGTCGCCGTCCTCGCCTCCCCCCCGTCGCCTCCACCCCCCTTCCCCCGGTCACCCCCTCGCCTCCCCCCTTACCCCGTGCTCAACTGTGCTCCGCCTTCTCCCCAGCCGGCGTGGCCTTCGGCCGCCGGCCCCTCTTCCGATGGCTCGGTGGGAGGCGGACCGGCAGGAGGCGGCGGCGGGGCGAGGATGCGCGCGGAGGCGAGGAGCGCGGCGGGAGGCCCTCCCATCCCCACCACCACCAGGCCACAGAGTCCATCCTCACTGTGCCACCACCACCGGCGGGCGGAGGCGGTCACCGAGTGGGCGGCAAGCGGTGGCGGCGGAGGCGAGCGGTCGCCGTGCCCAACCGTGCTGCCGGTTGCGTGTCGCCGGACGGGCGGCTTGCTGCGCGCGCAAGACGCCCACCATTCGGGCCGGGCCAGCCCGGCCTGCCACTTGTCGGGCCGTGCTTCGGCCGTGTCGGGTCGGTCGGGCTTTGGGCTGGTCCAGAAAAGCACGCCCGACTCCCACCTCTACTTCAATGTCCTTTTCGCGATCTACCATTTCTTCCTATGACCTTTGCGGTTGAGCTAGCGCGCGTGTGGAGTTTGGAGATGGGTGGGGTCGTGGGGAGTCTGGTAGTGTCGTTGGTGCAACGTTTACTCTCGCTTCGCCATTGGCGGCTCGAACTGAGAGGGAAGGAGTAGGGAGGGGGAGACGACAGGGCGATGACTGAGGTGGGCGGGGAGTGGAGGTTGTGTGTGGCACGTGGGGAGAGGAAGCGGCGGCGCAGTGCGCAGCGAACGGCAGCATCGGCAGTTGGGAGGAGGCCAGTGGCGATGGTGTTCGGTTGGGAGGGGGGAGAGCGAAAGGGAAGAATAGGAGGAGGAAGGAGAAGAATCGTGGAGTGGATACTACTACAAAACAGGCAATAGAAGACGCTTCATCACAGACAGTTTCTTGAGAACCGTTTGTGATAAAATTATCACAGACGGTTCTTCGTTAACCGTTTATGATATGGACATATCACAGACGATTTATTAATACAAGCTATCAGGATACTTCACGCAGCGGTTGTTAGTAAGAACCGCTCGTGATAATGTAGTCATCACAGACGGTTCTTTATACTAACCGTCTGTGATACTTCACAGACGGTTGGAGACAAGAGCCGCCTGTGATTCTATGTGTCATCATCGACGGCTCTTTATACGAACCGTCCGTGAAGTATCACAGACGGTTGTATTAATAAACCGTCTGTGATAGTTATTTATCACAGATGGTTCTTGTAAAGAACCGTCTGTGATATACAAGCACTATAAATAGATGCTCCCGAGAGGCCCCCTACCCATTCCATTTGAGGCGCCGCCACCCTGCTACTGCTGCTGCCTCCTCCCCATTGGCCACCCTGCTATTGCTGCCTCCTCCCCCATTGCGCCACCCTACTGCTGCTGCCTCCTTTCATGCACATTGCTACCCATTCCCTTTTGAGTTGTCACCCCTGCTGCCTCCTCCCCCATTTCGGCACCTCTGCTGCCTCCTCCCACATTGCGCCACTTTGGAGAGAAGGGTAACGATCTGTAACCCTTTATTTTTGCTCTAGACTAATCACTAATGTGTAACGATCTGCAACCCTTTATATTTGCTCTAGACTAATCACTAATGTGTTTGGTCATTATGAAGGGTACTTGCGGTTTATTAATATAATTTAACACTAATTAATTTGTTACGTGCGTATACGTGTAGATGGACCGAAACTGGATGTACATTGAGAACCGTGTGAGTGAAGAGTATATTAATGGCGTGTTTGCTTTTAGAAGAGCTGCCGAGCAGGATATGTTGAAGAAGGGGATAAAATTTATGTACTGTCCATACATTGATTGTGGTAATATGAAAATGTTTAACAACCCGGCGCAGATCGAAGATCACTTAATACGAAGGGGTTTCAAAAAATGATATACATGTTGGACCAGTCACGGTGAAGAGCAGATTATACCGGAAGTCAGTAATGACGACATCGCCGAGAAAGTCAACGATATGCAGGGTGTGGAATGTGTTTTTGATGAGGATAGGTCACATGATGACAATCTGGATCAGATGCTACGCGATGCGGAAGGGAACTACGGTGAGAGAGAGTTTTGTAAATTCGAGGGCTTAATGGAGGACTCGGGGAAACCTTTGTTCCATTGCTGCAAGCCAGAATACACAAGGTTGTCAATCGTGCTTGAACTGCTGAAATTGAAGGCAAGCAATGGTTGGTCCGACAAGAGTTTTACGGCGTTGTTAGGTCTCTTAGCTGACATCCTTCCGGAGGGAAACGTGTTGCCCAGCACGACCTACCAAGCTAAGAAGATTCTTTGTCCATTGGGAATGGAAGTAGAAAGAATACATGCATGTCCGAACGATTGTATCCTCTACCATAAAGAGTATGCAGACATGCATGTATGTCCCGTGTGCAAAGCATCCCGATAGTAGCGTAAGAATACTACTAAGGCGAAGTAAGGACCTCCTGCTAAGATGTTGTGGTATCTACCTGTGATCCCACGTTTGAAGCGCTTATTTGCGAACCGAAAAGAGGCAAGATTGATGCGTTGGCACTCGGAGGAGCGTAAGAAAGATGGAAAGCTCAGACACCCTGCTGATTCTGCCCAGTGGAGAAACTTCGATCAGAGCTTCAAAGAGTTCGGTGCGGAACCGAGGAACATAAGGTTAGGGTTGAGTACGAACGGAATGAATCCTTTTAGTAACATAAGCAGCCGACATAGCACCTGGCCCGTAAATCTATGTATGTACAATATTCCTACTTGGCTGTGTATGAAGCAGAAATACATTTTGATGTCACTACTTATCCAAGGGCCGAAGCAACCTGGGAACGATATTGATGTGTACCTAGCACCATTGCTGGAAGATCTTGTGGCACTTTGGAACGAAGGGGTACAAGTATGGGATGCGTACAAACGAGAGAACTTCACTTTACGTGACATGTTATTTTGCACCATCAATGATTTTCCCGCCCTTGGTAACCTGTCGGGGTTCAGTACAAAAGGAGCGAAAGCCTGTCCGCACTGCTTAGATGGTACCGAGAGTGTATGGCTGAACAACTCGCTCAAAACTGTGTATATACGTCACTGTTGGTTCTTTCCCAGGATTCACCCATACCACAAGATGAAGAAACAATTCGACGGAAATAAGGAGGTGGGTTCAGCTCCAAGGGCTTTTAGTGGGAAAGAGGTCTATGATATGGTTAAGGATATCGATGTTGTGCTTGGAAAGAGATGTAAATTAAGGACCCCTCCGAAAAATATCTGGAAGAAGCGCTCAATTTTTTGGGACTTACCTTATTGGGAGCACTTAGAAGTTTGCCACTGCATCGACGTCATGCACGTGGAGAAGAATGTATGTGATAGCTTGATTGGTCTCTTACTGAATATTAGTGGCAAAACAAAAGACGATGTTAACGCACGGCGTAACTTGGTTGATATGAACATAAGAACCGAGTTAGCACCGAAAGAGACCGATAAAGGACGAACGTACCTTCCCCCAGCTTGCTACACTTTGTCTAAGGCCGAGAGAAATAAACTGTGTCAAAGCTTGCATGGTGTGAAAGTTCCGTCCGGTTACCCCGCCAATATTAAGAAACTTGTTTCCATGAAAGATTTGAAATTAATTGGTATGAAGTCTCATGATTGTCATGTGCTAATGCAAAAATGCTTTCTGTTGCAATTAGGAGTATCTTGCTGAACAAGGTCCGAGTGGCAATCTTTAGGTTGTGTTATTTCTTTAACTCAATTGCTCATAAGGTCATCGATCCCGAAGGACTCGACGCTCTGCAGGCCGAGGTGGTGACGACTTTATGTCATCTTGAGATGTATTTCCCACCGTTATTTTTCGATATCATGGTCCATCTCATTGTTCACCTTGTGAAAGAGATAAAGATATGCGGCCATGTGTTCCCACGACAAATGTACCCTTTCGAGAGATACATGGGAATTCTGAAGTCCTACGTACGGAATCGATCTCGGTCGGAGGGCAGTATCATCAAGGTTATACAACCGAAGAGGTCATTGAGTTCTGCGTCGACTACATGGCTCAGGTGGATCCGATAGGTGTGCCTCTATCTCGTCATGAGGGGAGACTGGAGGGTATCGGGACCATCGGAAGGAAAGCAATCACTCCCGATCTAGATACGTACGCGCAGGCCCATTTCACGGTCTTGCAACACATGACCTAAGTGTCCCCGTACATCGACGAGCACAAAGACATGGTATGCCAACAGAATCCAGACCGGTCAGAGGTTTGGATAACGAGAGAGCACAATCGTCGGTTCAACGAATGGTTAAAGGTGCGATTCACTGGGAGGTCATCAAGTGATGAAACGCTGCTATGGTTGGCAAAAGGGCCAAAATTTACAATTGTGACTTGGCAAGGATATGACATAAATGGGTACACGTTTTATACGGTAGCTCAGGATAGGAAGAGCACAGTCCAGAACAACAGTGTCTGCATAGATGCATTTCACGAGGGGTTCAATACCGCGGGGGCACGCGGGTTGAACTCGTACTATGGGTTCGTAGAGGATATTTGGGAGCTCGACTATGTACTTTTCAAGATCCCCTTGTTTCGATGTCATTGGGTTAAGCTTCCGCAGGGCGTGAAGGTCGACAAGTACGGCGTCACTACTGTGGACCTCAAACGTGTCAGATACAAGGATGAACCATTCGTACTCGCTAAGCAAGTTGTTCAAGTTTTTTATGTAACGGACCCAGCAAATAAGAACCGCCACGTAGTTCTTCATGGGAAAAGAAGGATTGTCGTGGATGAGGAAGAGTACAATCAATTTGACGAGTTGCCTCCTTTCGGAGACGGCATAAGACTGGAGGAAGCACCCAGTGAAGAAGCTAGCTATATGTGCGTCGATTATCATGAAGGACTATATTTCAATTAAGCATGTATTCCATTATAATTTTATGTTAACATGGAAACGCGTCACGTGTTATGGACTTGTTCTTCCATTGTAATGAGATGTCAACGTGGAATTGTCATGTGTTATGGACTTGTCATCTCTAATGTTGATGCTAATGCGGACTTGTTAGAGTTATCAACTTGTTGAGAATATCATCTTTGAAACCTTGTTGGAAATACACACAAATGGGCAAATATGTTTTTGTCATTTGAGCAAAGTTAAAAGTGCATTGCTTCTGTGGCCTGGCGGTCTGACCGCCAGGGGTCACCGGTCTGACCCGTGCCAAATCGGTCTGACCGCCATGTGGTGGGCGGTCCGACCGATTTCCCTTCGAAATGATTCTCTGTGCAGTAGTTCCGCCGTTAATAAATGGAACTACCGGTGTGCGGAAGTTCCGAAGTTCCCGCGGAACGTTTATTCTAGAGAAGCACATTTTTGGTGTGGGTCAATTTGCCTCGGGCGGTCGGACCGGCCACCCTTGGCGGTCTGACCGATTTGGCGACGGTTAGACCAACCATTAGTTGGCGGTCCATTTGTGTGCGTCTGTGCACAGCACAGACGGTTCAATTATAGAACCGTCTGTGATTTGAGATATCACAGATGGTTCTTTAATCGAACCATCTGTGATAACTTTAACATCACAGACGGTTCAATTATATAACTATCTGTGATGTTTCAGTTATCACAGACAGTTCGTTAATGGAACTGTCTGTGATGTTAGAGTTATCACAGACGGTTCTTTAATGTGATGTGATGAGTTATCACAGACAGTTCTATTAAAGAACTGTCTGTGATGTTATCTATATAAGTGGCCCGTTGCACTTGCCCTAGTTCTTCCCCAGAATCACTGCATCCCCCACTGCACTAGCCCTAGTTCTTCCCCAGAATCGCTGCCTCCCCCGCTGCACTTTCCCTAGTTCTTCCCCAGAATTGCCGCCTCCCTAAGATTGGTGTTTAAAGATGTCATGTGTAGAAAAGGTTGGGCTTGGATGACATTGCAAAAGTGAGGATCAGACTGATAGTCTAGTACTTATATGTCATGAAAGTCTCTTAACCTCAAATGAGAGAATTCATCTCAAAGTTCAAATATATGAATAATAAGGAAAATGGAGGATAATTAAATTTCATAGTAAAGCTAATTACATTACTATTACAATTGGTTAGAGATTATGATGTTTTGGTTAGTCCTTAGAGTTTAACCAATATGAAGATAGATATTAAAGAATGGGTATTCAAAGTAAGTAGATAACCATCAAGTGGCTAATTAAGCAAGAGAATATTTTAATTAGGTAAATGCTTAATGAGGACGATGAACAGTAATAAAAGTTTAGAATAGGATAGTAAGATAATGTTATGGCAATTGCCAAAATAAATTGATTAGAAGGTTTCATGAACTATTAGCCTTTAGCACTTAATCTAAAGGAGTAAAATTAATTAGGGAACAAAATTTTGGAACATGGTTGCCTAAACAATAGTAGGCTTTACGCCATGGTTATGATGATGTCAACAATAGCAAGAGGTCCATAGGATGTTTAGTTAAAATATGTAAAAGGGTTAGATGGTAATAATCATCAGAATGCACTTAGAATAAATTTATGAGATAGTTGAGATACATCTAGAACCTACTTAAATAGACAATTGTTCAAAAAACCTAGTATCACATATTAACCAGGGAAGAACTAGTGTAACATAAAATGATGACAAGTCATAAGAACTCTTAAGTATAAGGTTAGTCTATATAATTACCAGTCAAAGTGAAAATAGTAATGAACCGTAATTGAAGACCAGTTAGTATGATAGTGATGATGAGGTTAAAATGGAGGCCAACTAAAAATAGTCCACAATACATATTCTAGTTAAGAGTTAACCTAATATACCAGATGTACCGTAGTATAAGCTTAGTCATGATAATGACTATAAAAAGGACACGCTTAAAACATGGAATTTCCTCGATAATTAGGAAATAAAAAAAAGAATCATTAACATGAGCTGGACCTTCTATGCAATTCATGGTAAGATACTCTCAATGAAGTAGTAACAATTCGATAACAAATCAATGCAAATCAAAACGCTAATAACTTTTACATACGAACTCGGAATCAAATGAATCTTTTTGATAAATTCATACTGTGAACTCTCAATGAAGTACTGGTAATCTAGTACTTATGTTATGTCAGTATCATCACAATGGGACATAATTCGTTTTACATGTTATCACAATGCCTAAGAAAAAGAACTGTGAACCAAATGCTTCCAAATGCAATCAACTGTCATATTTTTTATTGTCACATTTGATGTATTCCTGGATCCTGATTATTACGCTTATGTACTGTTGCTTGACTATATGGAGAAACATCAGTCTTTTTGGTTTATTACTGGTTGTTATCTAGCTCTTCCAGATGCTTGATTTCTTTCACATTCGTGTGGTATATGTTTAGCATTTCATTCGGTTTAAATGAGATGGATAATTTACCATTGTATACATTGATTTGATCATTTAAATGCTAGTGGTGATGGCTTGGTTGTGCTTGTGGGTTCTGGTGGTGATGGCTTGGTTGTGCTTGGCAACAGTGCATTATGTGGGCTTAATTTTGCTATATGATTTAGATAGTCTAATACTGAAATTGGTAGGATTACTAGTTTAGTTTTGAGCTCTGATAGTTTCATTGCTGCTATCAAAGTAATCATTCAAGGTTTGTTGGCTTTTTATTTGAAGTAATGAATTTAGTGATTCTTGTCATATTCTAATAGTTTGCTTGCTGCTATCCAATATTCTTGTCATATTTTTTTTCAGTGAATTGCATGTGATTGTTCTGTCAGTCTAGCTAAGCATTGATTAGAGCTCAAAATTATAGTTTTCTTATCCAATTTGTGAAGAGTATAGACTAAAGGGCTGAGATGGCAAACATTGATTCTTTTGCAACTCGCCTTCTGAGAGCACTCAAAATTATACAATATTTCAACTATATGTTAAACTGCACTGTTTGCAATATTTCCTTCTCCTTTGCAGTATTTTTGTGCAATTTTATATATTTTATTTACTATGTATCATATATTTAGGTTCAATGGGTAACTTTTATTTGTTTATGTAATCATTGCGTACGTAACTTATATAGATAGCAAGTAAGCGAGATGGCAGAGGCACCGTCTTCGCTGCCGTCAGCGACGTCGCCAAATGCGTCTGGATCTCCGATCAAGGTGGTACGCGGGCGAGATGGTAGAGGAATCTCCAAATTACCCTCGGGCCGCATGACGATCGCGGAGGTCAGTGACGTCGGGATCCCGCTGAGTCCCAAGAAAGCAGCTGCAAGATTCCGGACCGTCTGCGGGGTACTTGCAAGGTAACGGGTCCCCAACACCACCCCAACTTGGAAGTCTCTGACGGATGTACAGAGAGACAAGTTGTGGACTGAACTTTCTGCCTCATTCACTTTCCCTGAAGCAGACTAGGAATGTGTGCGATGGCACGCGCTGCTCGCGATGTGCCACGCGTGGAGGACCTTCAAGAGCCTGCTTGTCACGTAGTACGTGAACACGGGTTGGAGGCCCTTCACGAAGTATCATTTCTTGTCGCGGGATACATGGGATGCCTTCGTGCAGATGAAGACGACGGCCGAATTTCAGGAGCAAAGTGCGGCGCACAGAGCTCTCCAGGCACAAAACACTCACCCCCAAAAACTCGGCACCGCTGGGTATGCGGGTAAAGCCACGCAGTGGGCGGCGAAGGACGAGACCGCTGCCCGACCGCTTGCTAAGATCTCAGACGAGCGCGCTCGAGCCTGGTTAAGAGCGAGGGCATCGGCCACGTCTTCGTGCAGCATCTCTTTCACAAACCCAGCAAACGAGACAGTGTCTCAACGTCTGGTAAATATATCGAACCACTTAATTGTTAATAAGTCCATAACTTCATGGTGTCTACTATAACATGATGTCCTCTTGCAGGAAGCATTGACTTCCGCATCTTCCCAAGGTTCCTTTGAAGTAGACAGGGAGAAGGATGTACTATCTACGGCCCTAGGAAACAAGGAGCACCCAGGTCGCACGCGAGGCATTGGGGTTTACGTACCTTGGAGGGATGGATTCCCACACGACTCCGACACATATAGGAGTAGGAAGAAATCCAAGGACCAGCACGTCGCTCGGTTGGAACATGTGATTATTGAAAAATTTCAAGGACAAATAACAAACTTGCAGAACTAAGTAAATCAACTCATGCAGGCGCAAGCCGCCCCTGTTAATTTGGGAGCAAGTCCTCCTCGACATCGGAGTAGCGTCGTGTCCACACATAATTCTGGACATGACGACGTGCAATTACCGATCGACGACATCGAGGTAATGTACATCTCTGGAATGCTCCAAAGATAGACCTATAGGACGCCTTAGCTAATTGTGTACCGTTTTGTAGGACCCGATGCCCTGCAAGCTCCAAGTAAGGATGGTTGGGTCGATTCCTATTGAGGCTGGGCAGGGTATGGTGTATCCATACCAGGAAGGGTAGTGCAAAGACGGTGCCGGTGGTGAGGTTACACCAGGGTGCAAGTGGACATGGTACATGACAATTTCATGGCCATCCCACTGGAGATTCCCCCGAACGAAGAAATCAGAACACTAGGGGATGCCACGCACACTTTTATCCAATGGCCCAAGAAGGACATCGCCCCGACCCTTGATGACGCGACATCGACAGACCTCGCTCTCCAATAGGACCCTCGATGAGTCTGCCTCAACCAAAGCTTCAGAAGGCCGCCACATCGCTTCCCGTCGAGAAGACGGCGAAGGGACAAGAAAAGCGTGTCACCATATCGGTCCCTGAGGTGTCTCACGGGAAGACGTCCCTCAGCCGCCAAGTTAAGGATAAATCGACATCGAAGAACATTAAGGCACCTCCCAAACCCGTGAAATACTCCATCGGAAGTCCGTTGGTCTCCGGCGCAGAAATAAACAGCTCATGAGTAGCTTGTCAAGCTTTGCATGATTGGTACTTGCGCAAGACCCAAGAGGAGGGGGGCCATACTAGAATCACCGTCAAATACGAGAGGAAGTATTTTCTCTACGAGCCTAGCCACTTCTTCGTGGGCTTCGAAGATTTACTTGACCTATACAACCTAACTGCCCTCGACACCTCGCTATTACAATGCGGGACACTGTAAGTGTGTACAATCAATTTCTACACTCACGTGATACCGATAAATATCACAACTCATTGCTTATGTACAGATACATTATGAAATGTGCCCGTCGAATCAAATAACCGCTGGGTTTCCTCGACGCACACGTGGTCTTTGAGCAAACAATCAACCAAGGCGCATCCTACGTCGAGAATTACATAAAAATGAGATTGCTTGCTCTGGACGACAAGGACTACATAATAGTGCCCTAGAACCAGAAGTAAGTGCTTCAATATTTGCTATACAAATTTCGTTTCAACATAGGTTTATGACTATAGCGACAAACATGAGTATGTTCCACTGGATTCTTCTGATTCTTGTGCCAAAGAGGAATACGGTATTGTACCTTGATTTTCTACTCAACAAAAACACGACTTCACCCTTCTTAAAGCAATACTCGACATGTATATTCATTTCCTCTGCACATAACTCTATTGTAGTCTTCCTTCGTTTGAAATGGACGAGGATAACTTTTTTGAATCATGTAGGGCGTTCATCGGCTATGTTGCCGAGGGAGGTTTATACAAGGGAACGAGCGCCACACTAACTCACAGGATGCAATTTTCGGTACGCACTACAACACAATAATCATATATCATACTCCGTAATGTTACGTCTCGAACTGACTGTACATATATATGTAATTCTATTTTTGCAGTGCCGCTAGCAAAAAGGAGATCACCTATGCGCATTCTACGTATGCCATCATATGCAGCTATTGATTGCTTCTAGGACGCACGATCCCCATGTTTGTCAATCTCAAAATAATTATTTCCTAATTATAAATTTAAATATATATGCTTACTACTTTACTCCTGCTAGCGACAGGGCTTGAACATAGAGTTAAATGCACTCGAGATGGACCAGGTCACACACGTTCGAGGGGAGCTCTGCGGCTTCATCAAGGCAGACATCGTTAAACCACCGGAGAGTTTCACGCCGTCGAGACTGATGAACGACCTCAAAACAATTGATTCAATATTGTAATTCACTTTGACTGGTTGTAATTCAATTTGTAACTCTAGCGACAATACTTGAAACATTCTTTTGTAATTGATTTTGAGTTAAATGATCACTTTGAGTTGTCAACAATTATCTGTGATATGTTTCTACTTGTTAGTTTTCAGAGGGCATGGTTGGCAATTCCTGAGGCTAGCTGAAAATACTACAAAAATTAGTTAGGTATAAAGACTTGACACAGCCGATTTTTGTTGAAAAACTGTCTGTGAAGGGCAGATATCACAGACGGTTTTGTGGATATCGTGAGGATATGTGCACGATCTCAGGATGATGAGTCAATTGGCAATGGCTTTGTTGATTTGCAAAATCTCGCGTTTTCGGGGTTTGCCCAAGGCTGTCAGACCACAGGCGGTCTGACCGGTTGTATGGGGCGGTCAGACCGCCCGTGGAGGGGTCCGACCGGCCGTGGTGGCCGGTCCGACCGATAAGTTGAAAAGTGGCTTTTGGAGCTAAGCCAAAAATAGGTTGTGTAGGCAGGTGGGGGGGAGTCTCCTAGATGTGGTTGCATCATTTTTGGAGCTCCCAGTCAAAAGTTCTATTGAGTTGAAAATTCCAGAAGGTTTCGGATTTTCACGATGGAATTTTGGCTAAGTCTTTTCGGGCGGTCCGACCGCCGTTGTGGGATCGGTCGGACCGGCCTGAAATCGGTCGGACCGGTGGAGTGGGGCGGTCAGACCGCCGATGACTTGGAGGGTAGCCAAGTTTGCATTGTTGTGGTTTCAACGTGGTTATCGTTTGATTGTCAATGCTTTATTGTTGATTATTGTTTTGTGGAACTAACGTGGGTCAAGTTGTGAAGAACTTGTTCCCGGAGTCGATTTGTTTGTCTATTGCTGTGCAGGTGGCTTGCAGGTCAACGACGTCAACGGTGAGGTGGATCGGGACTACGCTTGGAGAGCTGAGGTCCAGAATGATCATGGATACCGGGTGAGGTCGTGTGACTCAAGCATGGTGCAGAATGGGCAAGATGGATCAAACGAGCAGTTCGGTGCAGCTGGTTGGATCAGGCGGTGCGGAAGTCGGTGCAAGTCCCTGGGTGGAACTTGACGACATGGAGAGCCGCTGATCAACTTACACGTGGTGAAGCAGGCGATTGCTTCAACATATTGAGTTGTATGTGTGTGTGGGTCCCATGTGTGAGTGGGTCCCAAAAGTGAAACCCTAGGCCTCTCCTATAAATAGAAAAGGGGGAGATGGAAAACCCCTTGAAGCTTTCACTTGAGCTCTCTTCCTTTTTTCTAGGGTTAGGAGAGGAGAGGTTAGGGTTTGGGAGAAATAGTGTGTGCTCCTTGAGTGAGCTCTTGTCCTCCTTGTTGGAGTGGCTTTGTAAGCATCTTGTGAGATCAATCAATCTTGTGATGCTTGCTTGAGAGATCATTTGTCTCCCTTTGTGTTCTTCTCTCTTTTGGATGAATTTGGTGCTTCCTTGATTCAAGTGGTTAAGCTTGGTCTCTTGACCTATTTTCTCTTGCTTTGATGTGTGGGAATACTCCTAGAATCATCTAGATCATCAACCCCCACAAGCAAGTCTTGAATCAAAGTTTTTCGTATTTCTAGGGTTTGTGCACTTCTTTGTTAAAACCTTAAGAGATCAATTCTACGAAGTGGATCTGAAGGATCGTCGCTAGAAATAGGTCTCTAATATCCTTAGGGAGGTGTGCTCGAAATTTGGTCAAGTTTCATTGGTTGAATCAAAAGTTGGATCAAATTTCGTTTTGGTTTTGGGCTTGGTTTTTCGGTTTTGGACAAAATCGGTCTGACCGGTTTTGTAACGGCGGTCCGACCGCTCGCATTTCAGACCGCCAGCAGCAGCGGGTCGAACCGATATCCGCCGATCCGACCGCCAGTTAGTAGCCGGTCCGACCGCTTGTCGATGGTCGGATCGACCGCGATCTCTACCGATCGACCGACCGGTGCCTGCACTGGACTAGTGAGATCAATTCTCCACATTTGTGTCGTGTGGTTAACGGGGTTATCGAATTCAGCTCAAGGATTCCACTGTGCGCTTACTGATCTTCTTAGCTTTCATAGCTAAAGGAGTAAAGTTCGTGTTGAATTTGATTAAGGCGAGAAAGTCTAGAAAGCGCCTATTCACCCCCCCTAAGCACTCATTTGGCCTTGTGGTATCAGAGCCGGTTAGCTCTTATCAATAGATCTTGACCGGTCTTTGGAGCCATGGCGACTGACAGATATTCAATCAGGCCACATGTTTTTTATGGAGTTGATTTTGCTTATTGGAAGGCCCGAATGCAGGCCTACATCGAGGCTCAATGGCACGCAATTTGGCTTAAAGTGAAAAACCCTTATGTCGTGCCAGCCGATGACAATTTGATCACTCCAGATGTGGAGAACAACAGTAGGGCTCGGAATTTTTTGATTCAAGGCCTTAGTCGATCGGAGTTTGAGCGTGTCGCTCATTTGCGGTCTGCTCATGAGATCTGGCGGACTCTTTGTGATTATCACTAGGGGTCCACTGCGGTCAAGGAAGTGAGACAGAACCAGCTTAAGAAAGCATACTCTAAAATCGAGGAAAGGCCTGGTGAATCTTTAGATAAGCTGTGGGGAAGATTTTCTAAGATTCTTCATGATCTCCGCGCTGTTGATCTTATTTTCACTGAGTCTGAAAATGCACGCCAGCTGTTGGGTGCACTTGATGTGAGGGTCTGGGGGATGAAGATCACTACCATCAATGAAAACACTGTCATGAGTGAGCTTACCATGGATAAGCTTTACTCGAGGTTGAAGACGCACGAGATTGATTTTATCTCGCGTCTCCCCACGACAGAGTCGATGGCTTTAGTGGTCGACCAATCTAAGGGTAGATATTCTGATTCTTTTGATGTTAGCTCATCTGGTTTTTCTTTGTCTGCTTTGCATTCTTTAAGTGATGAGCAACTTGAGAGACTACCTGAAGATGATTTAGCCCTCCTATCCACAAAATTCACGAGAGCTTACAACAATGTGAGAAATAGGAGGAGAGGCGGACCTATCACTTGCTTCGAGTGTGGTGAGCCAAACCACATTCGCTCTAGGTGCCCCAAGCTGAAGGGCAAGGAGGAGAAAGAGTCACATAGGCATCCTCAAGCGAGGGATGCTAAGTCCAAGAAGACAAACTATCACAAGTTTGTCAGCCGGGTCCTTGAAGCTCTAGAGGATGTGAGTATGAGTGATGTGGACTCGGAGGTGGAGGACGACAAGAGTGACTCCCGTGGAAAGAAGAAGGCTCGTAATTTTACGGGCATGTGTTTCATGGCTAAGAACAGCCACGACAGCGACTCCTCCAACAACGAGGATCCTTTTAGTGATCCCGATGGGGTATGCCCTTCACTTCCTGACATGAAAAGGGCTTTGGTGTTGCTGAACAAAAACTGCATAAGCAAGCTAAATTGATTAAGAAACAGGATACTATGATTGATAATTTGAACTTAGAAGTTGTTAGGCTCAAATCCATTAATCCTGATGATTTCTGTGATTCATGCTCTAGCTTGCTTAATGAATTGTCAAGCATAAATAATGCTCATTACTCTGTTGAAAAACAATTGAAAAATGCTCTTGTTGAACTAGAATCTCTCAAGGCTAGTTCTGTTTGCATGGATGCCATTCCGCTTGGTGTGACTTCCTTGGATGCTATTCCTTTAACTTGTTCAAATTGTGCTTTGTTTGAATTAAAATTGGATAGCTCCTTGAAAGAATTGCAAAAATTTGATGCTAGTCACACTTGCTCTCATTGTAAGAACAATAGGATTAAAATGCAAGAGATGACCGAAATGGTTGTTTACTCTAGAGCTGCATCTTGTGAAAATTGTCCTAAGCTTACAATTGAGATTGAAGCTTTAAACAAGACTCTTGAAGAGAAAGCTAAAATTGAAAAATCCATGTCTCTTACTGCTTCCAAGAAAGTCATTGATTCTTCCTCTTGTATGTTGCATGCTGAAGTTGAAACTGTTGTTGGTAAGATACAAGAGACTTTTAGAGTCAAATTTAAGGAGCAGTTGAATATGATTGGAGAGTCCTATTGCGTGTCTTGTGAGGCTTTAAAAGTGGAAGTGGCTCTTCTCAAGAGCAAACATGTTGAGGCAATCAATTCTAAAAGGTGCTCTAATTGTGGAGTTTTGGCAAAAGAGAATGATTACCTCAAAATGACTCTTGAGAAGTTTTCTAGTGGGAAAAAGAAACTCAACTTGATTCTAGATCAATCCAAGGTGAGTGTGAAAAACAGTGGCCTAGGTTTTGAGTCCCTAGAGCTTTCCAAGAATCACCTACTAAAGACTGCTAGAGTTGTGAAAAGTGGTCTGGTTGAGCAAGAACCTCCTAAGACTTCAAAAGTTGCTTTTAAATCTGCAAGTTCTGCTCAAACTCCTTCTAGCAAGAAAGGTGCTTCTGTTATACCAGTACGGACCCCTCAAAAGGTCATGTACCATTGCACCTTCTGCAAGAAAGAGGGCCACACTGTTGAGTTTTGCTTCAGGAGAGCAAAAATTGAGAGGAAAGAGAGAGTGAGCACTTTGAGATCCATTAGAGGAGTCTTTTCACCTTCTGTAGTCTCTAGAGCCAGGCAGCCTATTCATCGTACCACTTATAGGCCTAGGTTTGTAGAGAACTTTGTTGACTCTTTTGGTGGGTCCAGGTAGCATTGTGGTGTAGGATATCGTGAGGAGAGTCCTCGGGTAGCACCTAGACAGGGGGAGTATCGGTCTTTTGGTAGATCGTTTTGGAGAGGTCCAGGTGGTGCTCGTGGGCATTCTTATGATTTTGTTCCTAATCATTTATCTGCTGCTTCTTTCGCTATTCCCAGGCATCGTCCTTCTCAGTACTGGACTCCTAGATCTTTTATCTCAAATCCCAGTACTGAGGCATGGATGTTTTGAGGGAATTTGCTCTTTTTGCATTCATTGTATCATAATGCATTTTTCATTTCAAATGTCTTGCATTGTATAATAAAACTTGTGGAGCTTTGAATATTATCCTTGTATGGCTTGATTTCATATTCTATACCTTGTCATATCAAGTGTTAGTCTGCTAGACTTCTTTTATGACTCTTCTTGTTTAGCTTAGCTTTTGCCTTGTTAGCTTTATATCTGTGAGCTAATTGAATCAAATCATGTCTTGTTGGATCTTGTGACTAGTTTTGCTCTAGTGATCCTCTTATGATTCTTGCCATGTCACATAGGTTGAATTGAGTCTTGAACTTATTTTGAGATGAAAATGAGCTTTTTAATTTCTTAAGTCAAGCAAGTGAAAAATGAGATTTTCTGTGCGAAAAAAAACTGATCTCACCAATCCTTTCTCATGAGACGGCTTGCCATTGCACTAGGCATGAACTCAGGGGGAGCTTTGGATGACCTAGACCACTCTTTTAAGCTTATCGCTTGAGATGGTCGCGGCAAGGCTTGAGATCTAGCACAGTGAAAAAAAATCCTTTTTAGGAAAATGCTCAAAATGCTAAGTGCTTGAGTTTTGCTTCAAAAGTGTACTCTTAATGCTCAAAATGCCTCAGTTCTTGTGTTGAGTCTCTTTTTACTTATAGATATGGCTTGACTCATTTTTGGTTGCGTTTAGTGAAACTATGTCTTTGAGCAACCTTTCATGGTTTTAATTCTGTTAATCTCAGATGACTGCTATTTTGGTTTTAGCTTTGCAGTACATGTTTTGCCTTGATTGAATATAGCGTCTACTCTTTATATGGCTTGGTATAATTCTTGTACTGTCTACATAGATAATGATCATGGCTCCTTTTGTTAAATTTCAAAAATAAAGTCATTTCTTCATGCTCTTTCTTTTCCCATGCATCTTGATGAATTCATTGTCAAAGGGGGAGAAGGATCGAAGAAAATGCTGTTTTGGAGCTTTTGGTTTCATACATAAGGTCTCATATAAAAGAACTTCATAAAATAAAAAAATGAGCCTTTTGAAAACTTGTGATCATAGTGAGTTGAGTCTCTGGGTTTTATTGCCTTTTTCTGATTTGGTGTGCAATTGAAGAAGACTCACAATGATCAAAGGTCATTTAGTACATTTGTCTTTCATATGGACCTTAGTGAGATTTTTGGCCATCTTCTGGAAATTGAAGTCGTTTGTGCTTTCATTGCCTTATCTCACTTGCTTGTACTATTCTGAAGCCAGCTTGGTCGTTTCCTAGGCTTTTTATTGCTTATGGACCAAGTTGTGTCTTTATGCGAAAACGGCGATTTTTTTACTTTTCAATTTGAAAAACCACATTTTCTGGGAAATTGCCAATGTGTTCATCAAGGGGGAGATTGTGGATATCGTGAGGATATGTGCACGATCTTAGGATGATGAGTCAATTGGCAATGGCTTTGTTGGTTTGCAAAATCTCGCGTTTTCGGGGTTTGCCCAAGGCTGTCAGACCACAAGCGGTCTGACCGGTTGTATGGGGCGGTCAGACCGCCCGTGGAGGGGTCCGACCGGCCGTGGTCGATAAGTTGAAAAGTGGCTTTTGGAGCTAAGCCAAAAATAGGTTGTGTAGGCAGGTGAGGGGAGTCTCCTGGTTGTGGTTGCATCATTTTTGGAGCTCCCAGTCAAAAGTTCTATTGAGTTGAAAATTCCAGAAGGTTTCGGATTTTCACGATGGAATTTTGGCTAAGTCTTTTCGGGCAGTCCGACCGCCGTTGTGGGATCGGTCGGACCGGCCTGAAATCGGTCGGACCGGTAGAGTGGGGCGGTCAGACCGCCGATGACTTGGAGGGTAGCCAAGTTTGCATTGATGTGGTTTCAATGTGGTTATCGTTTGATTGTCAATGCTTTATTGTTGATTATTGCATTGTGGAACTAACGTGGGTCAAGTTGTGAAGAACTTGTTCCCGGAGTCGATTTGTTTGTCTATTGCTGTGCAGGTGGCTTGCAGGTCAACGACGTCAACGGTGAGGTGGATCGGGACTACGCTTGGAGAGCTGAGGTCCGAGCGATCATGGATCCGGGAGGTCGTGTGACTCAAGCATGGTGCAGAATGGGCAAGATGGATCGAACAGGCGATTCGGTCTGTTGGTTGGATCGAGCGGTGCGGAAGTCGGTGCAAGTCCCTGGGTGGAAGTTGACGACATGGAGAGCCGCTGATCAACCTACACGTGGTGAAGCAGGCGATTGCTTCAACAGATTGAGTTGTATGTGTGTGTGGGTCCCATGTGTGAGTGGGTCCCAAAAGTGAAACCCTAGGCCTCTCCTATAAATAGAAAAGTGGGAGATGGAAAACCCCTTGAAGCTTTCACTTGAGCCCTCTTCCTTTTTTCTAGGGTTAGGAGAGGAGAGGAGAGGAGAGGTTAGGGTTTGGGAGAAATAGTGTGTGTTCCTTGAGTGAGCTCTTGTCCTCCTTGTTGGAGTGGCTTTGTAAGCATCTTGTGCGATCAATCAATCTTATGATGCTTGCTTGAGAGATCATTTGTCTCCCTTTGTGTTCTTCTCTCTTTTGGATGAATTTGGTGCTTCCTTGATTCAAGTGGTTAAGCTTGGTCTCTTGACCTATTTTCTCTTGCTTTGATGTGTGGGAATACTCCTAGAATCATCTAGATCATCAACCCCCACAAGCAAGTCTTGAATCAAAGTTTTTCGTAATTCTAGGGTTTGTGCACTTCTTTGTTAAAACCTTAAGAGATCAATTCTACGAAGTGGATCTGAAGGATCGTCGCTAGAAATAGGTCTCTAATATCCTTAGGGAGGTGTGCTCGAAATTTGGTCAAGTTTCATTGGTTGAATCAAAAGTTGGATCAAATTTCGTTTTGGTTTTGGGCTTGGTTTTTCGGTTCTGGACAAAATCGGTCTGACCGGTTTTGTAACGGCGGTCCGACCGCTCGCATTTCAGACCGCCAGTAGCAGCGGGTCGAACCGATATCCGCCGGTCCGACCGCCAGTTAATAGCCGGTCCGACCGCTGATCTACACCGATCGACCGCGGTGCCTGCACTGCACTAGTGAGATCAATTCTCCACATTTGTGTCGTGTGGTTAACGGGGTTATCGAATTCAATCAAGGCTTCCACTGTGCGCTTACTGATCTTCTTAGCTTTCATAGCTAAAGGAGTAAAGTTCGTGTTGAATTTGATTAATGCGAGAAAGTCTAGAAAGCGCCTATTCACCCCCCTAGTCACCTTTACGGTCCTACAGGTTTAAACCAAGAACCGTCTGTGATATGATAGTCTCACAGACGGATCTTGGTTTAAACCGCATATGATTCTGTAGTATCATAGACGTTTTGTTAATACAACCGTCGGTGATATGCAGTTTATCACAGACGGTTGTATTAACAAACCGTCTGTGAGACTATCATATCACAGACGGTTCTTGGTTTAAACCGTCTGTGATATCTGCCCTTCACAGACGGTTTTTCAACAAAAACCGTCTGTGATAAGACTTATCACAGAAGGTTTTTCAACCATTTGTGATAACCGCCTGTTATCACAGGCATAAAATTTCAGACGGTTCAAAAACCGTCTGTGATGACTATTACGAACCGTCTGTGATGAGCTTTTCTGTAGTAGTGGGAGTAGGAAGGAGGAAGGAAGAGAATCGTGGATGAGATCGTGAGAAGTTGTTGCGGGAGGCGTGAGAGGACGCGAAGTCATCTGGGTTGTCTATCCTCTGTTCTTTTATCGGACGGGCGTGAAAGATAGTGACAAGACGGATGGCTACTAAGTTCTATTTTTAAGTAGTAGAGGTGTTGGGTTAGCTCATAGTTAACACCTTAATGATAATTGAGTATAACATTCTCATTCTTGAACTTAGACACTATCCTTTGTTACTCTAGAACTAATGATATACATACTAGTTAATAAGTATATATCTAAGTGTCATGCTTAGTCTTACTTAGATACCTTGATATGTGAGAAAATAAAAAATAATTTTCTCCAACAACTTTCAAAACTCAAAAGTGGATTTGAGCTGTCAAGGTTGAATCCTGACTAGTATGTTGAAAAGTGAAAGAGATTTCAAAACAGAAAACCTGAAAACTGTTTTTATACTTGGACGGGTTGTCACATCCCCATTTTTAATAAATGGAATTATTACACATCTCATGAGCATGCATGTCATTTCTGAAATATTAGCATAAATTATTGCATTTGAAAAACTTCAAATCAAAATTTAGCATACAACTCAAATAAGAAGTTCCAAAATAAAAATGAGATAAAATTTTATAAAGATCTCTGGAAAATAATTTATTTAAATCATATAATATTTATCATGAATAAATATAATTTTTCCTAAATTTATAGAACTTATCTCACTATTGTAAAAATTCAAATCCCTTTCTAAATAGCCCCGCGGTTTTGAACTTAAGTTAAGCAAATAAATCATGAAAATTGAGGTTTAAAAATTTGTATGGTACTAGGTCATCCGAGGAACCTCCTTGATTAATTTCAAAATTTTAGAAATTTATTTCCTATTTTTAGTATCTTGGTTAAAGATGGATCAATAGTTTTCAAACCAGTCAACTAGCTGCACTATTCCTCGAGCTCAGACTAGACTCCAACCCGGGCCAACTGGACTTGACTCGACCGCACCGCCTAGCTGCACTTGCTCGCACCGCGTCCATTCGCTGCTGCTGACAGGGTGGCCCCACTTGTCGACGCCTTCATTTTCCTCGCACAGGGTGCGCTCAGAAGCCGAGAGCCACGCGGCCGTCGCGCTCTGCCCTAGCTCAAGTGATGCTGTGGATCCACCATCTCCATCCACCACTCCTGGAGCTTCGCCTTGTAACACCGCCTCCACTCCGTCTTCATCTTGAGATAACCCCCTCGCATGCAGCATTATCTCTCACTTGTCCTTCTGTTGACCGAGAGGGAAGCTCATCCTTGCTCATCTCAGGGGTAAGCTTCCAACCTTTCGTCCTCTCTCATCTCCGTTCAACGCCGATTCCATTTGGGATAATGCTGAACCTTAGTTTTGCTTGTAGATTCTGAAACGTTGTCAAGTTCTTTGCTTCACCAGAGCGCACACCCGAGCCGCCGTCGTGTCAACTTCGTGTCCGATGAGATTTTCACTCTCCCTTGCAAATCACTATACGCCATTTTGGCATACAGATGACTTCTCCTTAAACAATTTTTGCAATCATTCGTAGGAGTCCACGAATTTTGAGGTTTCCCAGTTTCAGCCGAAGAACCTTGTTCATCTTCTCCAACGCTGGCCGGTAAGGTATTATCTAATTCCATACGTTCAGACCATCTGCTAGGTCCCCTTGAGCTTTTCTGATAGCTAGCTTCCTTTCTCTATCCTCAAGTTGACCTGCCCACGTTGGACCTCATCGCCGCCATGGATTTCTTCATCGATGACACTACTCCAGTCATCTCCACTCCTCTCCGGTGCTCAGGTAGCATCACTTGACCCGTTAGATGCTATGGCACCCGTTTATTTGGACAATGTAGAGCTATTTCATTGCATGTATATTCACTGTAGAACCAGTGCCGCCCCTCGCCGCCTAGCCACCGGTATAGGCCACCTCAGCAGCCGTAACCACCCCCAATAGCTACGCAATGCTATTGTGCACCCATCCATACGCTTGCCCGGCGCTTCCGTGGTCGGAAACGTCGACAAGGCTCCGACGAGCCCAGCTCGCTGTTGTCGGATCGATCAACAATGCTGTAGCTAGGTCATTGGGGCATAAATCCGGATCATAACTGCTAATGATTACTTTCGGTATTTAATGACTGTCTTAAGAAGTAATGAGTCACTTACACGTGGTACCGTGAACAGTAAACAAAGTTTAAATGGGCCCGAGACTTTAAGTGCACAGTCGTGGACCCTGTGAACCGACTCGTAGACCCGCGGTCCGTACACTGTGGTGTGCACCATGTCTGTAACATTAGGGCCCCACCTGTCAGTTAGATTTTAATTCGGAAGCTAATGAAAAATGCCACTATTTGGTGGACCCCACTGTCAGTGACTACGGCCAGCATAGGCTTCGTTGAGAAAAGTATAAAATGCATTTATAAATTCTGAAATGAATTATTGTTCCACTAAAAATCATTTAACTTAAAAATGCATAACTAATTTTGTTAATTTTCATTTCAAGTGAAATTTATTTTGAAATAGGTTTCAAATATATCTCTGTAGCAGAGAATATAGTTTATGGAAAACTGATCCAAAACCAAATTATTTTTACACTAAAAATGCTAATAATTTTAAAAATTCATAACTAATTCATATGAACTCCAAATGAGATGAATCAAGTTATTTTAGTCTTATAATTATATTCTTGACGAGGATCTAATAATCCTCATTTTTATCTTTTATCTATAATTCTTATTATGGGTAAATATGATGTCACATAGTCCCCAGAGGTACCCCTTATCTAAAAGGGAGAAGTCCAATAAGTAGTTGTAAGTCTTGCTACGACTATATCATGGTCGTAAGTCCTTCTACGACCACTACATAGTCGTAAGTCCTTCTACGACTGCTACCTGGTCGTAAGTCCTTCTACGATCGCTACCAGTCGTAAGTTCTTCTACGACCGGGTAAACTCGACCACCTTATAATCAAACCTACGGCGAGTGGGTCCAATTGATTAAGGAATCGAGCGGTGCGCACGCACTATTATTCCGCTTATTAATGGTGCGTAATTACCCCATTATCTACGGAAGATAATTGCGGACGGCGTGAAGAAGCCGAGGCGCCGATAATTATTGCCAACATGCGCGTTCATTGGATTAATCAGCGCATCTCCGCAGAGCAAAAGCGGCTACTTCTTCACGACTATATAAGGGCATCGATCGAGAGATAGAAAAGAGGCGAACAAGAGCAGTCAAGTAGGAACACAAGTGCTATTCTCATAATAGTCTTAGTCTTTTACTTGATCATCAAGAATACCATACACACGAGATTAGGGTTATTATTCTCTCCGGAGAAGGCTGAACTGTCTAAACATCCGTGTCAATCCACTCTGCGTGATCTTATCTCTAGGAGACCCCGAATCAAACAATCTTTACGTAAGATCGGTTCTAATACAAGCGGTTGGCGCCGTCCGTGGGGATCTTAGGTAATCTCTTGTCAACATACTCTCTTTTTCCAATCTCATGCAATCATGGCGGGATAATGGAGCGAGGAGAAGCTGGTTTGACTTGGCGGTCTGTGAGACGTCGACATGGATGCGGTTTCGACTATGAACCGAGTGATGCATCCGCCGATGTTGATGTTGCCTTGGAGATTATTCTCCAGAAACCATCCCATTAATAGAGTTGAGGAGGATCCTTATCCCCACAACAATACGTCCAACAGAGGAGCCATTTCCCTCAAAGGACAAGGGTCAATCCGACGGGACCGCCCCGGGAGGACTCACAGCGCGACGAGTTTTTCTCCGAGTGTTCAAGTCCCCTTAAGGCGGTCCGACTTGGTAAGTCAAGTTCAGGAGCCACCATTCGAGGACTCCACCGGCATCTAGTGATTCTCTCTCGGGGTAACTCCGAGAGGGTGGGATCAAGCATGCTTTTCTGCAAATTCGGCCGTCTCCCCGCAGATCTCATTTGCGAATGGAGCGATTATAACCGGAGTTCCCCTACGGAGGATTACTCCAAGTCGCGAGATGGTGTCCTCGAGCACTCCTCAAGCGGGAGGCCTCGGCGCAAGTGAGAATCATCAGCGGAGGTCTTCGTCCTTCCCCAAATCGAGTCGACCTCATGGAGGCCGAGATAAGGACACTCCCGAAGATCACACTGCGCCCCTCGTGGTAATGGCAAGGGCACCACCGTTGGCGAGAGAGGACCAACACTCGATGAGCGAGAGAAATCCTCGACATTCTCGCACTCCACTAAGAAGGCCTCAAAGACACGAGGAGGAGGATTTTGATGTCGTCGAGAAGAAAGAAAATTGCGATCGAGAAGAACTTGCTCGGCGCATTCAACATCGATCGGAGGAGGTACAAGAACTCCGAACATCAGCGACTTGCTCGAGAATCGATCAAGAGCTTGCTCGAGCGCGTGGTACGATCTCTTTCTTTGAAGAGATTACGCAAAGACTTGAACTGTAATGACAAGATCGAGGTACCTCATCGACAACACTCGGTAGTCGTAGCAATCGACTTCCTCGGCTACGATCAATCGAATATTTTCTCGTAGGAATCGACACGACCATAAGTCGAATCGATTCCCTATTGAGAAATACCTTCGATCGGTGAAGATCAAGAAGCCCCTCGAAGAGGTGATCATTCACCACTTCGACAAAGAAATTCTAACGAGTGGAATACGAGGAGTATTCTCCTCGAGAAGGCGAGGCCTACTACTGAGCAGTCACTGTTCACAGGGTATCGTCGTATACGATCACTGGTGACATTAACCCTTCTTTTCTACAAAGAAGGCGTCAAGAAGTGATTCTTGGATCTGGGCATTTTCGCCGACCTTGAGCAATTACCGCCACCTCATTTTCGACCGGTGAACATGGAGAAATTTGATGGATCTCAAAATCCCATCGAATTTCTTCAGATCTATACTGTTGTCCGAAGCGGCAAAGGAGGAGGAGAGCATGTAATGGCGAATTACCTTCCGATCGTGCTCGAAGGATCCGCTCGATCGTGGTTATTAAACCAACCACTCGAGTCGATCTACTCTTGGCAACACCTCTGTGATCTTCTACAGCGAATTTCCAAGGCACATACAACCATACGGAAAGAAGGCGACTTGCCGGATAAAGCAGAACAACAACGAGACTTTGCGTCAATTCATCAAGCGCTTTAGTCGGGTTCGTAACTCAATTCGGAAATTTCGATTCCTCCGTGATCGGGGCTTTTAAGCAAGGAGTCCGCGAGAGAAGAATAACGGAGGACATTGCTCTGAATCCTCCCAACATCATTCGAACTCTTGAGATGGCGATCGATATGCAAGCGCTTCGAGGCGGTCGAGTGGAACAACACTATCGATCGAGAAACATATACTCCTCGAGAGCCGGTGAAGTTGGTAAAGATAAAAAGCAAAAAGTCCAAGAAGAAAATAAAAATCAAAACCACAAGCCGCTGGTTCCAAGGAGGTTACGCCGTGAAAGATGGAGAGCCCCAAACCACCAAGTCGTACTCGATCAAGGCAAAGGTAAGCATACGATCGTAGGAGCGACAAACCAAGGTGGTGTCCTTTTCATAAAAGGAAGGACATGACCTCCAAGAATAGCCGAAGTTTTCCAAAGAAAGCTCGAAGACTACTACAGCGGCAAGCACCACTCCCTACTCTCGGCGGGTAGGACATACGAGTGGCCAAAAGTCGTCGGATGATGAGGAGATGCCGTCCAAGATCCGCAACATACCGTTGAGCACATCTACGGAGGATCATCCAGCATACGACTCCAAGCGACAACTTAAAGTGCGGACGAGAGGTAAATTCTCTACATACTCCTCTCGTCAATAAATTACGAAGTGGTCGGAAGTTACCATCTCTTTTGAGAAGGATGGTGTCCGATCACTACGAGTCGATCAGTCGATATCCGATTGTGGTCGAACCCACCATCAACAAGCTGTCGGGTCAATCGAGTGTTGGTTGATGGTGGCGATTCTTTGAACATATTATTTACTAATGCCCCGGACGAGATGCAAGTACCGGGACAAAGGTAAGGCGATGCGATACTCCTTTCATGGAATTGTGCAGGGGTCTTGACCAAACCTATTGGCCAAGTTTCTCTTCCTTTAACATTTGGCTCACCAAGTAATTTCGTGACGGAGAAAGTCTCCTTTGATGTGGTCGATTTCGATACGGCATATAATGCCATACTCGGACGACCAACTTTGGCAAAATTCTTAATGGCTACTCATTACGGGTATCAATGTCTTAAGATGCCAGGTCCCAAAGGAGTGATCACCATTCAGTGTGACAAAAAGATGGCGTATAGTTGCGGCCGTCGATCCTCGAGATGGTTGGTCAAATACCAACTCGAGATGAAAGTCACCTTCGACTAGCAAGTCGAAGCCTAAAAGTCGCACCAAAGCCGAGCGATCAAGTCAAAGAGGTTCCTGCGGGCAGAAGAACCCTCAAGACTGCTCGCATCGGGAGACTTCCGACCCCAAATAGGAAGGCGCCCTCATTACCTTCCTCCGAGCTAACGCAGATGTCTTTGCGTGGCAAGCATCCGACATGCCCGGAGTCCCCAGAGAGGTAATCGAGCACAGGCTAGCTTTACGGCCTGATAAAGTACCCGTAAAACAAAAATTACGGAGATTTGCCCCTGATCGACGAGATGCTATTAAGTCAGAGTTGGATAAGCTACTTAAAGCAGGCTTTATAAGAGAAGTCAACCACCCAGTGGTTGGCTAACCTGTAATGGTCAAAAAGTCAAGCGGCAAATGGCGTATGTGCGTGGACTTTCTTGATCTTAATAAAGCTTGTCCAAAAGATGATTTCCCTTTACCTCGTATTGATCGTTTGGTTGATTCAAGCTGCAGTTGTGAGATATTAAGTTTTTAGATGCATATTCGGATACCACGGATCAATATGTGTTTAAGCGATGAAGAAAAGACCGCATTCATTACTCCATTTGGTACCTTTTGCTATGTCAAAATGCCATTTGGTCTAAAGAATGCCGGTGCTTCTTTTCAACGCTTAATGCAATCGACTTTTTCATCTCAATTAGGCCGGAATTTGGAAGCCTATGTTGATGATCTAGTCGTAAAAAGCATTAAGAGACTTAATCATATCACCGACCTACAAGAAACATTCGACAACCTCGTAAAGCACCGCTTAAAACTCAATCGAGAGAAGTGTGTGTTTGGAATTTCTTCAGAAAATTGCTTGGATTCCTAGTATCCGAGCGAGGAATCAAGCAAATCTGAAAAATAAAAGCCATCCTCGGATCGTCCTCCAAACACAAAAAGGAAGTCCAAAACTCACTTTGGGTGCATGGCGGCTTTAAGTCGTTTCATCGCACGACTAGGAGAAAAGGACTACCTTTCTTTAAACTTCTCGGGAGACATGAAGGTTTTGAGTGGTCGAGCGAGGCAAACGCGTTGCCTTTGAGGATGTCAAGAGGTATCTTTCGAGTGCTCTGCTCGGTTTCTCCAAAGCCGAAGAGGCGCTCTTAATTTACCTAGCCGCCACGCCACAGCAAAGAAGCGCGAGACTAGTCGTAGAGCGTGGCGTACAACGACCGGTTTACTATGTCGTGAAGTTTTACGGGCCTAAGGGCGTTACCCTCGTGTCCAAAAACTTCTATATGCCCTCCTCATGTCTTGAGAAGCTGCGGCATTATTTTGGCGCACAAAATAGTCATGTTGTCGAGTTTCCTTTGGGAGCAATCCTCCATAATAAGGAAGCAGCGGGACGCATGGCAAAATGGTCAATCGAACTTGGGAGTTCGACCTCCATTCGTGTCGACGGCCATAAAATCCCGGATCTTGGCGGACTTTGTCGCCGAATGGACAAATCTGAACTGTTCGGGATCCCGATCTGATTCCCACGACCGATGGATGATGTACTTTGACGGGTCACTTACTTTAAGTGGCTCTGGGTGAGGTGGTCTGGTATCTCCTACTGGAGAAACCTTAAAGTATGCCATACAATTAAACTTTGGGCTACTAACAATGTGGCGAGTACGAAGGTTTGCTAGGCGGCATACGAGTGCGAAAGCACTCTCAATTAAATCGACTACTCGTGAGAGGAGACTCTCAACTAGTCGTGAATCAAATCGGGAAAGAGTACGGTGCTCTAACTCAACAATGGCTCGGTACTTATCAAGCACGTAAGCTAGAAAAACATTTTTAGGTTTGAGGTACAATTTATCCCTCGAAAGGATAATTTCCTCATGAGACCAACTTGCTCGGATGGCTTCTTCCCGATCCACGGTACCTAAAAGGAGTTTTCTTGGAGCAACTCCAAAACCGCGTCTCAGTCGAAGAATCGAAACACCTCCTCTTGAGATGGCCTCATTAGATTACGAGGATACGGATGACTCCCATCTACGAGTATCTTTACAAGGGTTCCGTGCAGAAGATGATCTTGAGGCGGATCGATTATCCGAAAAGCCAAAATGTATACTTTGGTTGAAGGAGTCCTCTATAAGCGAGGAACCCAAGGAATACTCATGCGATGCATTCCAAAAGCGAAGGAATAACACTCCTTCACGATATACGAGTGGCATCCGTGGGACGCATGCCTCCTGAGAACATTGGTTGGTAAAGCCTTTCGACAAGGTTTTCTTGGCCTCTGATACCATGCGATGCTATGGAGGTGGTTAAAAGTGTGTCGATGCCAATTCCATGGTGAGATGATACACCAACCGGCTCAAGCATTACAAACAATACCTCTTTCTTGGCCTTTTGCGCACTGGGGCTTGATATCCTAGGACCGTTTCCCAAAGCTCCGGAGGTTTGAATTCCTTTTGTGGCTATTGACACGTTCACAAAATGGATCAAGCTGAACTCAGAATCGATAACAGCTAAGCGACAAAAGGTTCATGATGAGAAGCGTAATTAGTCGATTTGGAGTTAAGTCGGATAATTACGGACAATGGTAAACAATTCGCAAGTGCAAAATTTGTGAATTTTGCGGCGAGTTGGGTACCAAGCTATGCTATGCTTCATTGCACATCCCCAAAGCAATGGGGCGGTCGAGCGTGCAAGCGGCCAAATAATGCGAGGAATTAAAACTCGAGTCTTGACCCGACTTGTTAGCGCTCGGGGCTTGGGTACAAGAATTACCCTCCATATTATGGGCGGTTAAATGCGACCACGATCGAGCAACGGGAGAAACACCATTTTCTAGTTTTGGGCGAAGCCATGCTTCCTCGGAGCTAAAATTGCGGTCGACACGAGTTGAAACCTTCAACAACTCGGACCAGAACAACTTCGGCGGATGACATTAACCTACTCAAGAGAGGAGAAACCTAGCCTTAATCCGTTCGGCGGTCTACCAACAAGCCTGCGCGAGATACTATAATCGTAAGGTCAACCTCGCGACCTTTTTGTAGGTGACTTGGTATTGAGGCTCGCCAATCCAAGTCTAATCGAATAAACTTTCCCTAAATGGGAAGGTCCTTACGATGGTCGAAGTAACTCGGCGAGTCGTCTGACGACTAGCAATGGAAGATGGGCGAGTTCTCTCAAACTCTTGGAACATCGACCGATTCACGCAAATTCTATGTGTGACGGTTTCTCGAGCAATAAAAGTCGTGTTCTTTCTACCTCTTTTTGCCTTAATTTTTGAGTAGTGCTTTTTAATCTTTCGACTATGATATGAAAACACGCATTTTCTTTACATCGGCGGCGAGAAACATCATCCGGTGAAACTTCTCCTCTCTGCATGTGGTTACGCCCACTAGAAGGAATTTCCTAGCATCGACTCGTTACTCACTTTTTTACGCCAATACAAAGAGCTCGGGTTTTATCTAGTCGTAATGTTATCAAAGCCAACTCTCTCAATCTTAGTCTATTTTTTCGATAAATTCAAAAAATATTCTAAGTAGAGTGCACTTTCTTACATTTGTTCGACCACATTTGGTGTACTCGATTTGTTTTAAGCGGTGAAGGAAGAGACACACCTAGTCGAAGTCTTTCCTCTCTGCATGTGGTCACCGCCCACTAGAAGGAAACTTCCTAGTGTCGCTCAGTCTCCTACTTTTGCTCTTTGGAAAAGACTTATCGAAGTCCACCAAAAAGGACGAGCGAATGACTAAAGTACTCTAAGGCGTTTGTTTAACTCAAGTTCTTTGTTCTTGGTTTGATTAAACTAGTCGAGATGGGAACATCACCTAGTCGAAGTCTTTCCTCTCTCAAGACGTGGTCCCGCCCACTAGAAGGAACTTCCTAGTGTCAAGTCGTTTCTACTCTTTTCGACCGATTGCTTAACAACCGTAACAAAAGCTATAAGTTAAATAAACCTCTCTTTGTTTTCAGAAACCCCATTTTTAAACACTATTTATTTAGATTGTCTAAACAATCTAAGCAAATAGTCGGGGGCTAGGATAAAGTTATTAATTTGACTTCAATTCTTAGTCTTTCGTTCGTTTATTATCTTTTGAGTTACTAACTACTCGACAAGATGATTTTCAGGAAATGAAGCGGATCATATATTACTCATTAACAAAAATTGTCTGCCTTACAAGGTAGTTACAAGATTACTCTGAAGGGGGAGAGCCTAGCTGCATTTCCTCGCCACCTTTTACCAATCGATGCATTTCCTCAATCAGACGACTTGCCTCGATTCGGAGACGATCAAGTCGGCTTCAATTGGTTTAACATTAAGGCGGGGTCTTGAGCTTTAAGTTTCGCCAAAGCGTAACTTACTGCAGCTTCGACTGCTTCCCTTATCGATTCAGCTTGATTAGTCTTCAGAGTGGTCACCATTTCTTGCAATTTTCCGACTTGTTCCCCAATGGTACTTGTGTGAGCAACTATGGTATCTTCTCGAGGAGTTTTCCCTCGAATGTAGCTCATTAAGCACATTGTTCAGAGAGTGATGTTGCCTTGAAGACTAGTCTTCATCGACTCCATCTCTGTTGGGTACAAGTCGAAGCCTCATGAAGCTTCTTGTTTTCGACCACTTGTTACGAAAAGAATAATATCGGTCAAACAAAGATATACTTCTAGAGGAAGATAACACAAAGATAATTATAGGTAAAAGCTTTTCTTACCTACTAATTGAGAATCCAATTTCTTGACCTCTTCTCGATGGGAAGCAATAGTTTGACATGCTTTTGCTCCCATGCTTTGATGTCCTCTGCATTCATCTTAGCAATGCGAGACGGACTCATTGCGATTAAGGTCTTTGCTTGGATTTGACCTCGAGGCTTCTCAATTGGGCAGCAATTTACGAACAAGAAATTGGCATTAGAAAAGGAAAATACTCAAAAAGAATAACAGTAAAGATTTACTTACACGTTAATCGAGTTCTAAAACCCTCGAGTTCTTGATCCTTATTCGCGGTAATGCGGAAAACTCTGAATAACCAAAGATTTTTCTTGAACTTGATGCGTCCGAGCTTCGCATCTCTTTTTCTTTATCTGGAGAAGAAAGGAGGGTCGAGTAAAGGTTAAAGATCAAAAGCAGTCTTAAGTTCAGAACTTACTGTTTATTTTTTCCTGCAATCTTTTAGATGCAGAGACAGTCTCTCGAAGTCTATCCGAGAGAACTAATACTTCATTCCTTAGCCTTCTCGACTCCTCTTTTCACAATGAGTGAGTCACTAAGGTCTTCGTATCTTTGTTTAACCTACAAAAAACAGGAACGAAGATAAACATCAGCTGAATGGTTGTGAGTACTTCTACAACCACTGACCTAGTCGTAAGTTTTTCTGCGACTAAGATATGGTTGTAAGTCTTTCTATGACCACCACCAGTCGTAAATAGTCGTAAGTTCTTTTCGATCGATACTTAAATCATGAGTTTCTTCCATGACTATTCTCGTGAAACTTTTTACGAGTATTTAAGTCAAAAACAACTATGAATGATAATTGACTTACCACCTCTCTCGCCTCTGCTGAGTAGTTCCTTCTCTTGTCTTAGCTCTAAAAGTTGTCGATGATACTCACCGACAACGACAATTTGCTCGAGCTTTACGCAAAAAGAAAACGGTGAGAAGGGAAGGAAAGCCACATATATAAGTATTTCAAGATACTTACATTCATAGTCGTTCTAGCAAAATCGAATATACAAGGTCCGGTCTTTGCGGCTTATCTATCCTCGCGACTTTGTCCCACCACACCTTCTCGAGGCGCTCGTTGTCAAAAGTATTGTCCGTATTGGGAATATCTTTGGGATGGGGACTCGGTCACGAGATTTGTGCGTAAGACCCCACGACGGAGGCGGGCCCAAAGAAGTCACCACGAAGTTGAAATTTTCTCCTTACGGTTACGTGATTTCTCTTTGGGTAGGGAAGGAACGCCCCACGATTTCCTTCCCAGGCGGTGCGCAGTGGTCACCACCTTGACAGAGGCTTCCACGGTGCCTCTGTTGTTTCTCGACTTGATGGTCGTGGCGGCCACCTCAACGAGAATACCGCTACCTCAAGAGTCGTG
This sequence comes from Hsuehochloa calcarea, assembly GCA_036346395.1. NCBI lineage: Eukaryota > Viridiplantae > Streptophyta > Magnoliopsida > Poales > Poaceae > Hsuehochloa > Hsuehochloa calcarea. The sequence goes on along the minus strand of CM070604.1, from coordinate 36,567,682 downwards.
AATTCGACTTGGCAGATGTGGGAGACACTGGGAGTCTCGACTTCATCGGCCACCGGGCCAAGGGTGATGCTTGACCACCTCCGTTGCTACCTCTCCGATGGTGAAGGGATAGCAATGGACTTCTCGTGAAGCATTCCGAAATCAAGGAGTCGGTGAAATAAAGAAAAGCAAATCGGGTTGTGAAAAGAAAAGGTAAATGTCCTTCTTACACTTCAAGACATTTCACATACTCGCACTCTGGTCTTAACCAGAATTTTGGAGCAATCCTCCCAGCGGAGGACCTCTTCTTCTCCACGACCACGCCGGTCGAGGTTCAACATTTGGCTCGGCACGACCACGCGTGCGGTCGTAGAGTTTGAACAGGAACGAGCTCGGTTTCTCGATCTTTGGATGGGCGAGAGGTGTCTCGACCATTCCGTAAGAGCACCGCCCTCGATTGTGTTGTTGTCGATGATCGACATCGTCCTTCATAAAAGACATAAAATCCTTCCAGATTCTCCCTTTCCGGTTGTTTAATAAAACTAGGAGTGGCACCAATCTGCGAAAGATTAGTGTCATAATAGAAGGGTACCTTAGCCTTGCGAGGTTTGCGCTTGAGAGGTTCAAGCGCTTCAACCTCCTCGGCCGGCGAGTGCGGCCTCGGCTTCAGATACAACTACGGTGCGCAGCCTTGTAGAGGTTTGGTCGAAAGACCGAACTCGAACTTGCTCCCCCTTGTCGGCAGATTTTACAAGTCGGCGTCTCTTCGAGGAGGAGCCGAGTCTTTGTCTTCGACAACCCAGCGCCAATAGTCATCGAGCGACTTCTTCGTCGTCTGGCGATTTTCCATGCCTACTTTACGTAAAGCAAAAGCAGAAAAGAAGAATCACTAATTAGTCGTAAGTTTTTCTCGACTAGTACCAAGTCGTAAGTTTTTCTCGACTTTTTCTTGATTGTAAGATATTCTACGATCACCATTAGTCGTAAGTATCTTCTACGACTATAAAGTCCTAAAGAGAGAATCGATTTACGATTACCTTTAGGCGCTCTATCCTTTCATCTGCGGACAAAACCGCAATGACTTGAGGAACGCCCCTCGGAGTGGCGGGGACTTCTCACGAGATGAGTCGACTGAGTCAACCTCGGCTGTGAAAGATCCGTAAGCAGATAAAAATATTAGACAAAGTTGAGAAAGACCAAACGGAGAGTTAAGTCGACAATTGCTTACCCTCCTCGTAGTCTCGGTGGGGTCTCCTCTTCCCGAGTACCTCCACATAGGAGATGCTCGTTTCTTGAGAGGACTAATTTGCGTGTGATGAAATCTTTCACCACATGCCATCCGGTCACCCTTCTTCCTTCAAGTCCTTAATGGCTTGAATATAAGGGCTAATCCGGCTAATATCTTCGGGGTTGAATCCCATGAAGATTTCTTTTCAGCAGACTTTCCCCACGAAAGAAAGGTGTCTTGAGGTGACCTTCCAAAGAGAACCACCTCTTCCTCCAACCGCCACGAAGACCGGGTGAAACTCGAATGTACTCCTTCGACTTGAGTCCCGGAGCTTGGACCACGACTTCCGGCGATTCGGTTTGTCGAGCCATCCCATAATAATATTGGAACAGCTCGAGATCCGCGGAATCCCTGTGCGCCTCGCATGATACACGAACACACTCAACATGGTAATGGAATTGGGACCTAAGTTCACGGTTCCACCCCAAAGTGTTCGAGTACTCATCAGAAGAAAGGGTGGCGAGCAATCGAAGGCCGCACTCACAATACGCTTGGAAGGCGGATTTGCCCATTTTCCCCGATGGCGATCTTTGCCCGATAGCCGAATCCACTTCACGAGCCTTCTGCAGGATCTTCCGACATCGACCAAGATCTTGATCTTAGCGCATCCATCTCCGATTCCTCCCATTCGAAACTCTCTGGCCATTTCGCCGAAGCAAGAAGTTTTTTGATTGGGTTGGCGCGAGAAGATGAAACCTAGTCGAAGACGGAGAAAGCAAGAGCTCAAGAACAATGTGAGTGATTTGGGAAAAGTAAAATCCAAGTCTACCTCTGGTAAGTTTTTATAATCAAGACGATCTCGCCGCTTCGAAACCGTCCCGCTATAGGTCTATGATAGATGGTTGTACCGCCGAACCGCTTCATCGGACAAGTCTATGAGAGACGTTTGCAATTCTCCGGATGGTCCGTTCGAGAAAAAGTAGGTGCGTATTGTCACCTCCAAGCAAAATTACATTCTTGACCAAGTCTTTCTAGTCGAAGGAAGTATCAATCGGAAGAGCTTTTCTCCGATTCCCTACCACGACCATCGACGGTCATAGGGTTTTTATGACTTTTGATAGTCGTAAGCAACCTTCCGATAAAGCAAATTCTGGTCAAAGCAACACTCAAATGTCGAAGAGTTTTTCCTTCGACTATCATTCTACGACATTCTCATGGTCGTAAGTCCATTTCTGAAACCTTTATCAAGTAAGTTACTTTCACTTGAAGTGGGGGCTAGATGACGAGGATCTAATAATCCTCATTTTTATCTTTTATCTATAATTCTTATTATGGGTAAATATGATGTCACATAGTCCCAGAGGTACCCCTTATCTAAAAGGGAGAAGTCCAATAAGTAGTTGTAAGTCTTGCTACGACTATATCATGGTCGTAAGTCCTTCTACGACCACTACATAGTCGTAAGTCCTTCTACGATCGCCACCGGTCGTAAGTCCTTCTACGATCGCCACCGGTCGTAAGTCCTTCTACGACCTGTAAACTACGACCACCTTATAATCAAACCTACAAAGCGAGTGGGTCCAATTGATTAAGGAATCGAGCAGTGCGCACGCACTATTATTCCGCTTATTAATGGTGCGTAATTACCCCATTATCTACGGAAGATAATTGCCGACGGCGTGAAGAAGCCGAGGCGCGATAATTATCGCCGGCATCGCGATTCATGGATTAATCAGCGCATCTCCGCGAGAGCAAAACGGCTACTTCTTCACGACTATATAAGGGCATCGATCAGAGAGATAGAAAAAGGGCGAACAAGAGCCGGTCAAGTAGGAACACAAGTGCTATTTCTCGTAATAGTCTTAGTCTTTACTTGATCATCAAGAATACCATACACACAGGATTAGGGTTATTATTCTCTCCGGAGAAGGCCTGAACCTGTCTAAACATCCCGTGTCAATCCACTCTGCGTGATCTTATCTCTAGGAGACCCCCCGAATCAAACAATCTTTACGTAAGATCGGTTCTAATACACCGACAATTCTCTATCCATCCATATAATCCTTAACTCTACCACTGCTCTACAATTTTTTGCGAAAAAAATATTTTCGGATGAACAGTCTCACATACTAAATCCAAATAAAATAATTCTTTCAGCTAATTTCATATAAAATCATCATCTAGCTATTGTAAAAATTTCACGCATTTTTGAGCAATTTGAATTTTTTTGGCTTTTCTCTATGTTTATTCGATATCGTATTTATATAGATTCCGAAGTGATCGACGTAGACGCCTACGGTACTAAGAGTGAACAACTCGATACCATCAAGGCAAGCATCATTTGAACTTTATTTTTGCATCATGTTGATCCCAGTTTTGATAAGTAGTGTTTTATAATGCAATGATATTTGCTTGTATGCTATTTCGATATGTCAATATTTTTGTGATGTGTAGTTAGCTATGTCCTACTCTTGATGTTATCCTTATTAAATTCCAGTACATATATGCTTAAGGATAGATGGATGTGATGCTATTCTATTTGTTTTTTGAGTGCTTAGCCATGCAAATCTAGAAGATACGTTAGTACGGTCGACGGGATTAGCCCGTCGATTATGGGAAACACATCACACTTATCATTTATGATTTTTGGTCCAGATCGTCGCATTTGGTTATTTGAGTACAAAGTTTGTTATTTCAAATGGTATTGATCTGGACAAAAGGTTGTTAGTGAGGGTGCCTTCGTGCACGAGACTCGGGTATGTGGGGGGTCAAGTGATGCTATTGTGCACCCATCCATACCCTTGCCCGACGCCGCTGCGGCTGGAGTCGCCGGCAAGGCTCCGGCGTGACCAGCTCATTGTTGTCGGATCGACTGACATTGCTATAGCTAGGTCATTAGGGTATAAATCTGGATCATTAACTGCTAATGATTGCTTTCAGTATTTAATGACTGTCTTAAGAAGTAACGAGTCTCTTACACATGGGACCGCAGACATTAAACAAAGTTTAAATAACGGTTTAAATGAGAGATTGACATGTGGGCCTGTGGCTTTAAGTGCACAGTCGTGGACCCTGTGAACCGACTCATAGAACCACGGTCCATATACTGTGGTGTGGTCCGTGTCTATGGCATTAGGGCCCCAAGTGTGATTAGATTTTAATTCAGAAGTTAAATGAAAAATGTCACTGTTTAGTGGACCCCACTGCCAGCGACTACGACTAGCACAGGCTTCAGTGAGAAAAGTGTAAAATGCATTTATAAATTCCGAAATGAATTATTATTGCATTGAAAAATCATTTAACTTCAAAAATTCATAACTAATTCATTTTAAATCCAAATCCAGTGAAACCAATTTTGTTAATTTTCATTTTAAGTGAAATTTTTTTTTGAAATAGGTTTCAAATATGTCTCTATAACAGGGAATGTAGTTTATAGAAAATTGATCCAAAACTGAATTATTTTTACACTAAAAAATGCTAATAACTTTAAAAATTCATAACTAATTTATATGAACTCGAAATGATATGAACCAAGTTATTTTGCTCATATAATTTTATTCTCTATCCATCTATATAATCCTTATCTCCACCACAGGTCTATATTTTTTGCGAAAACATATTTTGATGAACGGTACTAAGAGGATTTTTCAGTCTTTTTCCATAAGACTGATTTTCAAACTGGTATAACTCTCACATACTACATTCAAATAAAATAATTTTTTCACCTAAATTCATATAAAATAATCATCTATATACCGTAGTAATTTCATGCATTTTTGACCAATTTGAGTTTTTTTTTGGCTTTTCTCGATGTTTATTCGATATTGTATTTATATAGATTCCTGTAATACTCCGGAAATGTTCGGTAGAAAGAAAGAGGTCGGAGAGAGTGAAAGAATTTGTTTTCGTCGGAAAATTCCAATTAAATCGGGGTATACGTTAATGTCGAGCAACCCGGGCCGCATTCACGACCAGAGGCCCATTAGTGGCCGGCCGGCCCAAGTAGGGGCGGCCAAAGGGGGCACCACTTCCCAAAACCCTAGTGCCTCCACCCCTCCCCCTTGAGCCGCCTCTCCTCCCCCTTGTGCCGCCCCATCTCCTCCTCCCCTCCTCCTAGGCGCCTCCCCCTCCATTGGTGGCTGCCATTGGAGATCCCCGGAGCTGCACACCCGGTCTTCCACGCGTTCTTCTTCGGTTCTTCCCCCGCCGGGCGTTTGCATCCACCCGGGTTCGCTGATTTGGGGCCGGCCATTGAAGGAGAGGAGCAACCTTCGGGAAGTTTTTCCTCGTCGTTCTTCGGGTCTACAAGGGTAACGAGAGACCCCATCGCTGTTGATTGCGTTAGAGTTGTCGATTCAATGTTTTTGGTAGTATCGCGTAATTTCTGTTAGTAGATTGATTCGGTCCAGAATGTTGTGACTCGGTTTTGGGTGTCTTAGAGGCAGAATTGGAGGTCTTCGCCTTCTGGAGAATTGTTCCTGGTTTCATTAGATTTCTTTTGGCACCTGGATCACAAATTTTCACCCAGTAGATTAAAAGTTATGACTGTTTTAGTACGTACTGGTCTGTCTGTCAGAACTGCTTGGTTTAGTCGGTTGCACCTAGGTTTTGATCTAGTTAGAGTCAGCATCAGGTCGGCCACCCAACTAGGTTTTTGAAGATAATTTCACCATGTTTCCAGGCTGATAAAAATCACTTTATTTGGATCAGTGGTTTAAAAGTTAGAGCATTTGCTTTAGGGCTGTGCTGAATTCTGGGCAGACTGCAGTTGTAGTTTTTCATTGGATGGTTAGACCTCTGTATTGGCCGAATTAGAGTTTACCATCAACTAGAGTTTTGTAGCCAGTTAAGTTAAGAAAAGATGAGCACTGGTTTCAGGTCTTTTGGACTTACGGTTGTTTATTGGTGAATTTTCTAGTAAAACTGCCAGATTAGGGATAATTGAATTGGTTGGGTAAATTGATCAAATTGAACTTTTATTTGGTTAGTTTGGTTAGAGATTGAGGGAGGACACGTGTAGCATTTCCATACTCGCTTGTCCTCATTTCCATTATTTTATATTGTAGGCGGTGAAGCGGTGAGTGGAGGGGTATCTCAATTACCTCCCAACCCGTTGCAGCGCGGCAGGCAAGTAATTTGTATTCAATGATTGATGTCATGTATGATGTGTGAATGAATGCTTATATTTGTTCATATTTGTAGATGAATGCCATGTGTTCTTTTCATTTATGAGTACTATTCTATATTGACATGGGTTCATCATGACATGCATACATTATTTTGGTAAGACCCATCAATTCCAGTATGGGCACTTGAAATCCCATCAATTCCAAGATGGGTACGTGAGTCCACCATTCCAATGTGGGCCACGTTACGTGAGTCCACCATTCCAATGTGGGCCACGTTGGACAGTCGTATGAAACGTTCTTCATACGATTACTTTAAGTGAACACCGACGGTGATTCACTCGCTATACCGCAGATATATCCGCAATATGTCCATTTCCTTCAATGCATCATTCCACTTCATCCATTCATGATTCGTTCCAAGTAAATGTTCAATTTATGATTGTGTTATATTGCTCCTGGTATGTTTGATTGTTACATACTGTTACTTGCTGAGTCTTTGGCTCATTCTTGCTTTGTTGTTTTATTTAGGTAAATGACAAGGGAGAACGGTTTCATGAAGGGTAGATCAACACGATGCACACACTACCATAATCCAAAATATTCGGGAACTTAATTTTGTCTTCTATTCATATCTTGTGTTGAATTGTAGTAAGCCAACTTGGCCTTATTTACCATACCTTTCTGAATTGTTTAATTTCATTCCGTTGATTAAACTTGAGGATGATTACTGGTTTCCGTATAATCTTAATAATTGCTTCACCTTATCATGCGAGTTAAGGTTATTTATTTAATGAGTAGTGGTTGTAGGTGACATCTTGACTTCCTTATAGTCAGGGTGTTACAGTTGGTATCAGAGCGGGCTTTAGGTCCGTGGTAATAATATTAAAATGACACACTGTGCACAATAGGAAGGGTTGGGAACACCATTGTTTTTCCGCAATTGCTTGGTTATGTCCCAATTATTTTGTTTATCAGTTCGTTGAGCTAAGTATTTGATTTTCGTTCTGTTGTGTTGTTGTTCTTAGATGGCAAGAGGTAGAGGCCGTGGTCGTGGTCGTCCACCGACCCGTAGTGGTGGTCGTGGCCGCGGTCCGGCAGCTACATCGTCTTCGTCTGAAGGGTTCGCTGGTGTTGGTACTGAGGAGATTGCCTCGGTGCGCGCTCCGGTTCTTCGAGCCACCGCCGCAACCGCCGATCTTATTCGCACCTAATAAGGAGAATCAACAACTCCGCCAACAATTGCAGCGGCCATTCTGCGCCGCCGCACTGTGGCGGAACACATTCTTCTTCTTTGTTCCACCCGAGGCTAGGATGAGCCTCCGTGAGTGGATGTCGCCGTCTCGACACTTTTGACGAGCATGTACACCGTTCAGCCGCGGACTGGTTGAGGTACATGGGCGTCGATTTGAGCATTAGAGCTGGCATCCGCGCAGAAGGCGCGATTTGTGGCCTTTCAGCTGAAGGGCCATGCCGACATCTAGTGGGAAGGGGTCCTGTCTTCTAGGACTCCAGCGCAGGGTCTTGTTACTTGGGAGGTTTTTGTGAGGAGGTTCAGGACACAGTTTTATCCTGACTCCTTCATCGAGAAGATGGAGCAATCACCCCGACCTTTGTGCAAGGAAAATGTCAGATCTCGAGTATGAGGCCGGATTTAACAACTGCAGTGCGCTTTGTCCCAGCCGTGGCAAGTGATGATAAAGAGAAGGCTAAGAGGTTCCGGCGGGGCCTCAATCAGGAGTATCGCTAGATTCTGGGAGCAACAGGTCTACGTGACTTTAGCTCGGTGGTGGAAGCGAGCTAGAGGATGGAGTTGGAACGAGCTCCTTCGCCGCAAGGGCATGTTGCTAGTGGTTCTGTTGCTTATCGTGGATCTGGCGGTGGCGAGCGGAGTTTCGGTGGAGGTGGTGGGTCTTTTGACGACCACCGCTAAGAGGTTTCACAAGAACCAACCCTCCCGTCCGGTTCAGCAGTGGCAGTCTTCTTCTTCGGCGCCACGTTCTTCATCTTTCGCCCCACAATTGCGTCCTGTTCCATGTCAGGGCATGAAGTGTTTTCGGTGTGGTGACGGGCATCGAGCTTCAGAATGTTCCTTCAAGGGAACATGCCAGCAGTGTGGTCGGGAGGGCCACAAGTCCTCGATGTGCAAGCAAAATCCAGATTAGTATCATCAAATGGGAGACCGTCCCAGCAGCCTTCTTCCTCCGGCTTCCACAGAGGTTGATTCGGACTGACGGCAGCCTCGCACCACGTACCCTCCAAAGATGGGGTCCACTGCGGCTTTTACTCGGCGCCTCTGCGCAGGTTCTATTGGAACCCCGCACCATCTGCCCCTCCGTCGTTTGTTCCTCCCGAGGCTGTTTCCAGCTTTCCGACGCAGAGTGTTGGTGCGTCTTCTGCACCGGTGCATCAGGGGGTTTACGCCATGCCCACCCTCGAGACCTTGGGGCCCCGATGTGGTGACAGTACTTTACTTGTTGATTCGCATGATGCCTTTGTCTTGTTTGATTCGGGGCTACTTACTCGCTCGTGTCTTTGGAGTTTGTTAGAAAAGTGGGTTTGAGTTTTCACTTATTTTCGAGTCGGTGGTAGTCGGCTCCTCAGAGGACTTATTTCTAGCTCTACCGTCTGTCCGGTTGTTCTATCTTGTTAGATGATGAGGTTTTCACTGCGAATCTTATGGTTATTCAATTGGCACCATTCGATGTTATCCCGGTATGGGTGGTTATTCCAATACCGTGCCAAGATTTGTTGTTTCGGAAGACGGTGACCTTGCTAGCTCCTTCGGTGAAGCGGTATTCGAGCGCACCGTCGATTCAAGATTTGTTCGCTAATCTATTCCCTAGGCGTCGTGCATCGACCATCGGATTACTTTGCTCCTCAATGAAAAGACCGATTCTTTGCGGCGTATTGAGGAGATTCGGTTGTGAAGGAGTTTTCCGATGTCTTTCCTATAGAACTTCGGAATGCCTCCGGTGAGAAAAGTGGAGTTCGGATTGATCTTGTTCCGAACTCGCCGTTGTCCAAGTCTCCTTACCGCTTGGCTCGGCCATTTCAGAAGAATTGAAGAAACAATTGACGACCTCATGTCCAAAGGTATGATTCAACAGAAGCGTTCGCCTTTGGGAGCGCTGTTCTTTTTATTAAGAAGAAAGATGGCGGTGGCGTATGTGCATAGATTATCGGGCGCTTAATCAGGCGACGGTGAAGAACAAATATCCTTTGCCTCGCATTGATGACCTTTTCGACCCGCTTGAAAGGAGCTAAGATATTTACTAAGATTGATCTCCAGTCGGGTTATAATCAGATTCGAGTTCGTGAGCAGGATATTGAGAAAACGGCTTTCTCTACGAGGTATGGTCATTATGAGTATAAAGTTATGTCTTTTGGACTAACGAATGCTCTGCATTTTCATGGAAGCCATGAGCGAAGATGTCGCATCAATACCTTGATGATTTCGTTGTGGTATTCATAGATGATATCTTGATTTATTCCAAGTCAGAGGAGGATCACACCCACCATTTGCGGTTGGTACTTGAAACTTTAAGAGAGAATCAATTCTATGCCAAGCTAAAGAAATGTGAGTTCTGGATTTCTGAAGTTGGATTTTTGTGTCACGTTATTAATCAGAAGGGTATTTCAGTTGATCCTAGTAAGATTTCGACGGTGGTTGAGTGGAAGAGACCAACCAATGTTAAAGAAGTAAGGAGTTTTCTGGTTTAGTGGCTATTACCGGCGGTTTGTGGAGGGTTTTTCAACCATTGCTAAACCGATGTCCCGATTGACACTGAAAGGTGTTAGATTCGATGGTCCGATGCTTGTGAGCGCAGCTTTTGCTCTTTGAAAGATAGATTAGTGATCGCTCCAATTCTTACTCTTCCGAGCACAGGAAGAGATTCACTATCTATTCGAGATCGTCCATAGTTGGACTTGGTTGTGTACTCATGCGGGATGGTAAAGTGATTGCCTATGCATCGAGACACCAAGAAGTATGAACATAATTATCCCACCCATGATCTAGAGCTTGTCGCAGTTGATTCATGCTTTGAAGATCTGGCGTCATTATTTGTATGGCGAATCTTGTGATGTGTTCACCGACCACAAGAGCACGAAATACATCTTTACCCGAATGACTTGAACTTGAGGCAGAGGAGATGGCTAGAGTTGATCAAGGACTATGATCTTACTATTCAAGATACCATCCGGCAAGGCTAATGTGGTAGCCGATGCCTTGAGTCGCAAGGCGACACCTCCTATCCTCGATTGTCTTATTGCGACTTTGAGCGTATGGATATTTCTTTACGCTGCGGGTACCGCATGCATCGAGACTCGCTTGATTTTAGAGTCACCTTCCGGATCGGTGCGAGTAGCACAACAAAGAAGATCGATGTTCCAACGAGTGAGGAAGCGCTATACCGAGGGCAAGCGTGGTCACCGGTGTTGACAAATTTGATTCTTTGCGATTTAAAGGGCGCCTTTGTGTGCCACAGGAGTCTCAGGTTAAATTGGAGATTCTGAAAGAGGCCCATCGTACTCCTTATAGCGTACATCCTGGGGAGACAAAGATGTACAAAGAATTAAAGAAAAGTTTCTGGTGGAAACGGATGAAAATTGATATCGCATAGTATGTGGCTTCATGTGGGCGTGCCGTGGTCAAGGTCGAGCACAAGCGACCCAAACAGGATTGCAACCCTTGGAGGTACCAGTTTGGCCATGGGACGATATATCTATGGATTTTGTGGTTGGTTTACCTCGCATGCAGCGAGGAAAGGATGCTATTTGGGTAATTGTGGACCGGTTCAGTAAGTCTGCACATTTCATTCCTATTCGTACAACCAATTCGGCAAGCGATTTGGCTCCTCTTTATGTACGAGAAATTGTGCGCTTGCACGGAGTGCCAAAGACCATTGTTTCGGCCGAGACGCCAAGTTCGTTCCAAATTCAGGAAAGTTTGCGAGTGCATTGGGCACAGAACTCCGCCTTAGCATGACCTTTCATCCCAGACGGATGGGCGACCGAGCGCACCATCTGGACTTTAGAAGACATGCTCAGGTGTTGTGTTTTATCCTGGAAAGGTAATTGGGAAGAGCATTTAGCCTTGGCAGAGTTTGCTTATAACAACAGTTATCATTCCAGTATTCGAGCTGCACCATACGAGGTTCTCTATGGGCGTAAGTGCAGGTCCCCGTTGTGCTGGGATGAGGTTGGAGAGCGGGCAGTCTTGGGCCCCGACTGGGTTCAGCAGACAGTGGCTAGAGTGGCGAAGTTAGCGTAATTTGTTGGTGCGCCCAAAGCCGACAGAAGAGCTACGCTGATGTCAGAAGACGAGATTTGGAATTCGAGGTGGGAAATGAAGTTCTGTTGAGAGTATCGCCATCTAAAGGCGTAGTGCGTTTTGGCACCAAAGGGAAACTTAGTCCAAGGTATGTTGGACCCTTCCCAATCGTGGGTACGAATTGGGAAGCTAGCTACCGCTTGGACCTTCCCGATTCTATGAGTGGGGTTCACAACGTGTTCCATGTTTCGATCTTCGAGAAAGTTTCGAGAGACCCAGATCATGTCATTCCTTTGGAGCCTTTGATTGTCGTGCAAGACCTTACCTTGAGTCCTTGCCGGTGAAGATATTAGAAGAATCGAGCGGGTTACGAGGAATAAGACCACAAGTATGTCAAAGTTCTTTGGTCGCATCACCGAGAGAGAGGCCACTTGGGAGTTGGAGTCCCGCATGAGAGAGCAATACCCGACACATTCGTTTAAGGTAAATTGTTTAAGTTGTAATTTCCGGTATTTATTTATTTCTGTTGGATCGTTGAATAGATTCGAGGTCGAATCCTATTAAGGGGGGTAGACTGTAATACTCCGGAAATGTTCGGTAGAAAGAAAGAGGTCGGAGAGAGTGAAAGAATTTGTTTTCGTCAGAAAATTCCAATTTGTCGGGGGGGTATACGTTAATGTCAGCAACCCGGGCGCAGTCATTCGCGACCCAGAGGCCCATTAGTGGGCGGCCGGCCCAAGTAGGGGCGGCCAAAGGGGGCACCACCCCCAAAACCCTAGTGCCTCCACCCCTCCCCCTTGAGCCGCCTCTCCTCCCCCTTGTGCCGCCCCATCTCCTCCTCCCCTCCTCCTAGGCGCCTCCCCCTCCATTGGTGGCTGTCATTGGAGATCCCCGGAGCTGCACACCCGGTCTTCCACGCGTTCTTCTTCGGTTCTTCCCCCGCCGGGCGTTTGCATCCACCCGGGTTCGCTGATTTGGGGCCGGCCATTGAAGGAGAGGAGCAACCTTCGGGAAGTTGTTCCTCGTCGTTCTTCGGGTCTACAAGGGTAACGAGAGACCCCATCGCTGTTGATTGCGTTAGAGTTGTCGATTCAATGTTTTTGGTAGTATCGCGTAATTTCTGTTAGTAGATTGATTCGGTCCAGAATGTTGTGACTCGGTTTTGGTTGTCTTAGAGGCAGAATTGGAGGTCTTCGCCTTCTGGAGAATTGTTTCTGGTTTCATTAGCTTTCTTTTGGCACCTGGATCACGAATTTTCACCCAGTAGATTAAAAGTTATGACTGTTTTAGTACGTACTGGTCTGTCTGTCAGAACTGCTGGGTTTAGTCGGTTGCACCTAGGTTTTGATCTAGGTAGAGTCAGAATCAGGTCGGCCACCCAACTAGGTTTTTGAAGATAATTTCACCATGTTTCCAGGCTGATAACAATCACTTTATTTGGATCAGTGGTTTAAAAGTTAGAGCATTTTCTTTAGGGCTGTTCTGAATTCTGGGCAGACTGCAGTTGTAGTTTTTCATTGGATGGTTAGACCTCTGTATTGGCCGAATTAGAGTTTACCATCAACTAGAGTTTTGTAGCCAGTTAAGTTAAGAAAAGATGAGCACTGGTTTCAGGTCTTTTGGACTTACGGTTTTTTATTGGTGAATTTTCTAGTAAAACTGCCAGATTAGGGATAATTGAATTGGTTGGGTAAATTGATCAAATTGAACTTTTATTTGGTTAGTTTGGTTAGAGATTGAGGGAGGACACGTGTAGCATTTCCATACTCGCTTTTCCTCATTTCTATTATTTTATATTGTAGGCGGTGAAGCGGTGAGTGGAGGGGTATCTCAATTACCTCCCAACCCGTTGCAGCGCGGCAGGCAAGTAATTTGTATTTAATGATTGATGTCATGTATGATGTGTGAATGAATGCTTACATTTGTTCGTATTTGTAGATGAATGCCATGTGTTCTTTTCATTTATGAGTACTATTCTATATTGACATGGGTTCATCATGATATGCATACATTATTTTGGTAAGACCCATCAATTCCAGTATGGGCACTTGAAATCCCATCAATTCCAAGATGGGTACGTGAGTCCACCATTCCAATGTGGGCCACGTTACGTGAGTCCACCATTCCAATGTGGTCCACGTTGGACAGTCGTATGAAACGTTCTTCATACGATTACTTTAAGTGAACACCGACGGGTGATTCACTCGCTATACCGGTATATGCTGCAATATGTCCATTTCCTTCAATGCATCATTCCACTTCATCCATTCATGATTCGTTCCAAGTAAATGTTCAATTTATGATTGTGTTATATTGCTCCTGGTATGTTTGATTGTTACATACTGTTACTTGCTGAGTCTTTGGCTCATTCTTACTTTGTTGTTTTATTTAGGTAAATGACAAGGGAGAACGGTTTCATGAAGGGTAGATCAACACGATGCACACACTACCATAATCCAAAATATTCGGGAACTTAATTTTGTCTTCTATTCATATCTTGTGTTGAATTGTAATAAGCCAACTTGGCCTTATTTACCATACCTTTCTGAATTGTTTAATTTCATTCCGTTGATTAAACTTGAGGATGATTACTGGTTTCCGTATAATCTTAATAATTGCTTCACCTTATCATGCGAGTTAAGGTTATTTATTTAATGAGTAGTGGTTGTAGGTGACATCTTGACTTCCTTATAGTCAGGGTGTTACAATTCCGAAGTGATCGACGTAGACTCCTACGCTACTGAGAGTGAACAACTCAAATACCAGCAAGGAAAGCATCATTTGAACTTTATTTTTGCATCATGTTGGTCCCAGGTTTGATAAATAGTATTTTAAAATGCAATGATATTTGCTTGCATGCTATTTCGATATGTCAAATTTTTGTGATGTGTAGTTAGTTATGTCCTACTCTTGATATTATCCTTGTTAAATTCTAGTACATATACGTTAGTACGGTTAACGGGATTAGCCCGTCGATCATAGGATTTTTGGTCTAGATCATCGCATCTAGTTATTTGAGTATAAACTTTGTTATTTCAAATGTTATTGGTCCGGGAAAGAGGTTGTTAGTGAGAGTGCCTTCGTGTACGAGACTCGGGTATGTGGTAGACTTGTCTGGACCGTTAAGGACCGAGCCATGGGCTATCGTTCCAAGTAACTATTGTACTACCACACGCGGGTTGGGAGCCGCTTGGTCAAGTAAGGGGAGGGTTTTATTGGGTTAAGTCCCAGGTTGTGTGATGACACTTGTGTTGATCATTTGTTCGTAGGAGCCGATGTATTTTTTTATGACGTGCATGAGAGCACTATTTTTCTTTATTTACATTGTATCGGTATCTCCAACATAACTTGCGAGCCCGCTTAGCAAGCGCTATCGGTCGTTTGTACTAAGTTTGGGGTTCATCTCGCAAGGTGGACTTATCTCACTAGGATTTTCTTGCTAAAAAGTACAAAATCTCGATTTTCCCGTCTAACACACTATAGGAAGTGTGTTAATTCTGGAGGCTTACGGGCTAATCGATTCGTGTGGGTAAAGTAGTACCACATGTAGGGATTAAAATATTTGAATTGTCGTGTCCACTGTTATGGACAACACTTGGTTTCGGAGACGTCGTCGTTAGACTTTCAATTAAAGTTGGCATTGTTAAAACTTGGTATTCGGTATGAACGAGTGTTCATGCATTTTTTTTGTTTATCAAAGTGGACTGCCACTTTGGTATTTGTTTGCTCTATTTGTGTATCAATGTATAAATTTGTCACATATTTTACTTCTACTTCAAATCTGATTTCTAAATGGTAATTGTAAGACTAGTATGTGTAGGATAAAAAATTATTGTGTTTTCTGCAAAACTAAGCCATTAATGCCATCCTTTGATTGTCTTATATGCATAAGTAATTTTTCCTTTGTGTAAGACTTGCGAGTACATTTTGTACTTAACCCGGTTGCTACAAATTCAGGTGAAGATAGTTCTAGGCTTGACGAATTCGTTAGCACCAATTTTGATGACGCTAACGAGTAGTGCTAATCTAACTCCCAGTTGGTTGCCATGGGTTATGGGGCATAGCATTGCTGGACTTTTATTTATTTTGCTTACTTTCGCTGCTACTTAATGTTCTTATTTGAATTTGGCTGGTAGGCCCTATTGTAATAGTTGTAGACTTCGACTATTATATTGTATGGCACTATGTAATGTCAATGTATGCCTTGTATGACTTATGATTGACATTGCTAAGGGTTTGGACGTGTTGGTCGCTGATCTTTGGAGCCAACATGGTCGCATACTCGCTGTTTTTGAATTCCCTTTTAACCCATTAAGTGGGGGACTTGGACCATTTGGAGAACCAATCATCATGTAGTGCTTGCAGAGGAGCAGTACGCTTGATCATCGTGGCTCTAGTTTCGATCGGGTCTTTTTCACATAGATGGAGTTAAGATGGAATTCATTTACTTGAGACACAGAGCTATTTCCAAAAGACCGGGAAGGCCTCGGTCTTATGGAAATAACCCAGGGGTCTTCACACGGGTGGAAAGAGTGGTGGATGCGTAAGGGAGTATGCCAGAATGGGTATGGGGAAGAATCGCCAAATCGATTAAGGGCCGGTTCCTGTGATGATCTCTCATGCACTAACAGTGCAACCACAAGTCTATCATATGTATGACCTGGCTCACTAATTTGCCTCACCTTGGCATTGCTCCATCATCCGCAAAATGTGGCATGCATATCAATCACCGATTGTAAATCCAACTAAGGGTGGTACGACTATGTGCATGTAGAAACCACTATCGTGCAAGAGGCGCCTCCGGGGTTATCACCTTTGGCATAGCAACCTTAGCGGGTGGGGTCGCGTTGGGGTGGTGCATTGTAAAGCATTTGGAAGATTTTTTTTAAGTCCCAAGCCTACGGCAACGTGACGACATTAATTATAAGATAATCGACTCTTGTGGGTAAAGTTGTACGACCTCTACAGAATGTAAAACTGTCTGGATAGCTGTGCCCACGGTCATGGGCGATGCTGAGAACTTGCTTGATTAGATGTTAAGTTTTACAAAATGATTTGTGGATGGGATGTGATGCGGATTGTCGGGAAACAAATATGCAAATCTGGACCCTCTGTGTATTCTGCACTAGTCCAGGATCACGCTAGTGCATACAGTGTCAACATCGATGAAATATCACACCCATACAACGAATATAAGAATAAACGAGTACTTTGAATAACACATATCCGTTGGGACCTTATGGTCAAGTTTTACATTTAATAAGCCATGCAAGGCTGACAATAAAGAATAAACTGCAGCGGAAACGAAATAAACTCCAGCGGGCTCCCATCAATTTACCACGTAATCGATCGATCAAGACCCTACGATCAACCTTCGTAGAACTCTTCCTCGAAAGCAGGCGACGACTCCTCCACTTCTGTTGATTTGTTTAGCAAGAGTGAGCACACACCGTACTCACAAGTCGTACCACAGAATGCATTTATACATGATGGCTTATTCCAAAGGTATGGCTTCTGTGGTTCTTTTGCGGAAATGCAACATTTCCAATTGAATACAAATAATAGGTTGGAAACATAATTCAAAACAAATAAACAATAATAAGTTAACAATTGATTTCACAAAGGACACGCAGTCTAATCAGGTTATTCACACAGCTGCACAAGTTATCTCACACAGCTGACCCTTCCCAATTGTTTTTATGAAAATCTACCCCTCGTGTGAAATTCCCGAGCATGTCCATAACTAAGGACGCGGCTATTCGAATAGATTATTTCGACACTCTGCAGAGGTTGTACACTTTACCCACACGATACAATCAGTGGAGCCAGCACTGACCATAACAAAACCTTTCAGAGACTTCATCTCAAACAATGACACTCCCGATGTGCTTTACCGCCGTCCAATTTGTACACAGAGCCCTTGGAACGACACACACCGTTGGATCTGAAAACGGCGAACCGCTCATAGATGTGACCCAAACATAGCGGTACACACCTTCCACCCCATCACACAGCTTAAATACAACCAGAGTTGTCAATGTCAAGACTCCATAACTTACTAAGTCAGGCCCAGCCTATACTAGGCATGTGGTTGCACAGTAAGGCCCAGTTCAATGGCGCACAAAGTTAAGTCCTTAATTGACTAAGGCAAGACTTCCTGTTTTACCCAAATCACAAAGTTTATGAAACACACAGTTCCACCATTCACACAGATCCACCACTTGCCTCAGTCTAAATCTTTTCCCACCCTGTTGATTAAGTGCAACTCATGCCATCAACGAGTAACAACATACATCACACACAGTTTCTCCACACAGTTCCATAATCGCTTAGTCAAGTTTATAATTGCAACTCTCATAAAATGATGACTCGTGGCATGGCTAAGCAGTCTAATCGTATCTAACCAACCCACGTTGGTGCTACGATAATACCAACTAATAATGAACCCACCTAGGGTGACAAAAGATCATGTCATACAATAGACAAGGTGGATTTAACAAATTGGATTAATAACTATCCCAAAAGCATTTAAATAAATACCTGAAATAGAATGCAATACATTGAAACAAAGTATTTTGAAAAATGGGTTCAATATGATCAAAGGTATAACTTGCCTTGGAATAGCTCAAAGTACTGGTCTTGATCTTGAGGAGGTGCTTCTTCTTCAGCAAAATTTCCCGAAGTATCGACGTCTACTCGCAAACGAGACAAAAGAAACCAAAAACAAATAAATACAGAAGCAAAACAAAATTCAAAAATCAAATAAAATTCACCATTAAATAGATCTTAATTTTATATGAATTTACAAATTTGAATGGGCTCAATCGAAGTTCGGATGCAAAAGATATGGGATTTGGAAGTTTGAAAATCAAATAAAACCCTAATTTGGATTTTATTGAATTTCCCAAATTATTTTTATAAAGGAAAATCGGATTATTGCGCAATGCTTGCGTCAGCCGAGAATTTCCGGAAAAAAGAAATAGATTTAAAATAGACTCTGACATGTGGGCCCCACATGTCAGTCTCGGGGTTCACGGTGGACCGAGTGCACCGAATCGAGGGAGATCTGGCGCGGTGGACCGAGCCACGCACGCGTGTGCTGGCGCTGATCTGGTGCCACGCGTACGCCACACCAAAGATCAAACCGACGGCTGGCCGAGTGGCGACAACGGCAATGGTGGCGCTTCGGGACCGATGGTCACCGCGACAGCGGTGACTCGCCGGCAGTGAGTGGTACCAACGTGTAGAGGAGATTATTGCGCACATATGGGCACTGGTTTGAGCACCTGAGGTTGACGGAGATGGCCGGCGGCGAGCTCGAGGCGACGAGATGGCTTCGATTTTGTCGGACGAGCGCTCCGGCGATGCTCCGGCGACGAGGAGGTGCGCATGAGGTAGCTTGAGACTTGCTGATCACGATGGTGCAGTCGGTGGAGCAAGGGCGACAACGATGACGGCGCAATTCACCGGAGAAGAAGCTCGGCCGAAAACCCTAAAACTCGAAATGCGGCGGGCTAGGGCGATCGGGGCGACGAGGGTGGCGGCTATGGGTTGCGGAGGTCCGGGCGGTGCTGAGGGGGTATTTATAGGCCCGGAGACGCCGAGATTTGGAAACCCCCAAATCGGGTCCGAAACGGCCGCGATTTGAATTTCCGAGTTTCGAGGAGATATTTGCCGAGTTCGGGTTTGATTCGGTTTGGAATGGATAAGGAATAAACAGAGATACGATTTGACGGGGTCGGCGCGAAGAATCCGCAACGAATACATGATTTTCGGACGAAGCTCCGAGCTCCAGCAATGGCGGACTCGGGCGCGGCATCGCGGAGAAGAAGATAGCGCGGAGACGATGACCTCGGGCGGGCCCACTGGTCAGAGAGAGCGAGAGCGAGACGAGAGCGAGCGTGCGATGGTGATCCAACGGTGCGGAGCGAGCGCGGACGAGCGAGCGAGCGAGATCAGCGGCGATGCCACGCGGCGATCATCCAACGGAGGAAGGCGGGGTTGAGCGCGTGCGTCCGATCGAAAACAAGGGCACGCGTCAAGCATCCAACGGCGAGGGCGCGGCTGAGCGGCGGAATGGGCTGGCGCAGCTGGAATAGTGTTGGGCTTCGGCCCAGCACTGTTCCGATGGATTTAAAATAGATTTTTCTTTTTAATAAATCCAGAAAATACAATTAGCCAATAGAAAATAGCAAATGACTTTGAAAAAATTCCAGAAAATTCTATAAAATATATCCAAGCGTATAGAATCTAAATAAAATAATTTTGGCAATTGTTGATGCTGGGATTAAGCACATTAAATCGATTTGTCCTTAAAGTCCATATTAAGCTTTTTAAATTAATATTCCAATAAATCCAAATGGTGAATTTTCTCACTGCCACTATTTAAAAGATTTTTAAAGCTCTGAAAATTGGGATGTTACAAACCTCCCCCCCTTAAACGAATCTCGACCCCGAGATTCAGGCTAGCTAGAGAAAAGGCTGGGGAACTCGGCTTTCAACTCTTCTTCACGTTCCCACGTTGCTTCTCCTTCTGAGTGGTTACTCCACTGGACTTTGTAGAAACAAACGGTCTTGCTTCTGGTGCGGCGCTCTGCGACATCCAAAATTCTGATAGGTTGTTCTTTGTACGTGAGATCTTCCTTCAGTTCAATTGACTCCAACGGGGTCTGCTCTTCTGGCACACGAAGGCACTTCTTCAGCTGAGAGACATGAAAGACATCATGCACTCCTGTTAACGACTGTGGTAACTCCAACTGGTACGCAACTTCTCCTCGGTGTCCCAAAATCTTGAACGCACCCACATATCTAGGGGCAAGCTTCCCTTTGGTGTGGAATCTCTTAACACCTCTGAGTGGAGTAACTCGAAGATACAGAAAATCCTCTGGTTCAAAGCTGAGGTCACGACGACGGTTATCGGCATAACTCTTTTGTCTGGACTGGGCTATCTTTAACCTCTCTCTGATCATAGCAACTTGTTCTTCGGCTTCCTGAATAATATATGGTCCGAACACTACACGTTCAGCGGTCTCTGATCAATTTAATGGAGTTCTGCAGGCACGACCATACAAAGCTTCAAATGGTGACATCTGCAAACTGGCTTGATAACTGTTGTTGTACGAGAATTCTGCATAAGGTAAACTCTTATCCCAACTGATAGCATTTGCTAAAGCACAAGCTCTCAACATATATTCCAATATCTGGTTGACTCTTTCATCGGTCCATCATGCGTGGATGATAAGCGAAGATCAAATTCGATGAGTTCTGTGGCTTCATGTAGACTCGCGTAAACGAGAGGTGAACTGAGATCCTCGATCTGACACTATCTTCTTAGGCACACCATGCAGACTGACTATTTTTTACATATACAACTCAGCCAAGCGGTCTCCTGAGTAATTGGTTTTGACTGGCAAGAAATGGGCAACCTTAGTCAAACGATCCACTATTACCCAAATCGAATCATAGCCTGATTGAGTTTTGGGTAAACCGGTAATAAAATCCATACCGATCCCTTCCCACTTCCATTCTGGTATTTTTAGCGGTTGTAGCAAACCTGCTGGTCTCTGATGCTCTGCCTTTACTTTCTGACACACGTCGCATAAGGCAACGAACTCTGCGACGTCTCGCTTTAAGTTTGGCCACCAAAACTTATTCTTAACATCCTGATACATCTTAGTACTTCCAGGGTGAATTGAATACTTTGAGTCATGGGCTTCCTTCAGTATCAGCTGTCTCAATCCATCAATATCTGGTACACAGATACGTCCATTGATCCACAATATATCCTGATCATCCATGGTGAAGTCTTTAAATTTTCCTTCTGCCATCTTCTTCTTGAGGTCGGCAAACTCAGAATCTTTGGGTTGAGCTTCACGAATCTGTTTCTCCAGAGTAGACTGCACTTCCAGACTGGCCACAAATCCTTCCGGACAACTTCTAGTCAGTAGCTTCGGAATTCCTCACGAAGTTTGAGCAAATCTCTTTGCTTCCGAGCATTGCAGTAGCTCTTGCGACTCAGTGCATCTGCAACTACATTGGCCTTACCAGGATGGTAATTGATTCCAAGATTATAATCCTTTATTAATTCCAGCCATCTTCTCTGTCTCATATTCAGGTCAGACTGGGTGAATATGTATTTCAGACTTTTATGATCTGTGTAAACTTCACAACGATTACCGATGAGATAATGACGCCAAATCTTCAAGGCATGCACTACGGCAGCTAATTCCAAATCATGGGTAGGATAATTCTCCTCGTGAGGCCTTAATTGCCTTGACGCATAAGCGACAGCTCTTCCTTCTTGCATAAGAACACCTCCTAATCCTTGACGTGAGGCGTCACAATAGATATCAAAATCCTTACTGATATCCGGCAGAACTAGCACTGGGGCTGAAGTCAATCGCTTCTTTAATTCTTGAAAACTTTCTTCACAATTTGGGGTCCAAATGAACTTCTTCTCTTTCTTCAATAATTGCGTAAGGGGCTTAGCAATCGTTGAGAATCCCTCAATGAAACGGCGGTAATATCCTGCCATTCCCAAGAAACTACGAATTTGAGTAACCGTCTTGGGCTGCTCCCAATTCATTACAGCTTTAACCTTTCCGGGGTCAACGGCTACTCCTTCGGCTGTCATTACATGGCCGAGGAAATCAACTTTCTTCTTCCAAAAGTCACACTTGCTGAACTTGGCATACAACTGATGTTCTTTGAGCTTCTCTAGGATTAATCTCAAATGTTCTGCATGCTCTTCTTCTGACTTGGAGTATACCAAAATATCATCAATAAACACTACTACGAACTTATCCAAATATTCCATGAATACTTTGTTCATCATGTTCATGAAATAGGTAGGGGCATTAGTCAGACCAAACGACATAACTAAAAACTCATAATGTCCATACCAGGTTGAGAAAGTGGTCTTAGGTACATCCTTAGGACAAATCTTTAACTGATGGTAACCTGATCGCAGATCGATCTGGAGAATACTCCGGCTCCTTTCATCTGGTCGAACAAATCATCAATTCTGGGCAAAGGGTACTTGTTCTTGATGGTGACCTCGTCGAGAGAACGATAATCGATGCACATCCTCATGCTTCCATCTTTCTTCTTGACAAACAAAATTGGTGCTCCCCAGGGCGACGAACTAGGTCTTACAAAACCTTTCTCCAGTAGTTCTTCTATCTGCTTCTTCATTTCCACAAGTTCATCGGCTGGCATCCGATAGGGTCTCTTGGAAATCGGTGCTGTTCCTGGCACTAGATCGATGACAAACGCAATGTCACGGTCCGGTGGTATTCCTGGTAACTCTTCTGGAAACACGTCCGGGAAATCCCTGACTACAGGTACATCTTCCAAAGAAACTATCTTCAGACTGTTGACTACCAAATGTCCATGACGTACTAAGGTGGCTAGAAATTCCACTTTCTTTCCAGAGGTATCCTCTATTGTTACGGCTCTTCGGCCACAATCTAGCAATGCTTTATGTTTGGATAACCAATCCATAACAAGGATGACATCTATGGTCTGAGTGTCTAGAACTATTAGGTTGGCTAGAAACTCAACTCCAGCTATGAGTAGCCTAGCTCCTAAACATCCAACTTTAGAACTTAGCTCGCTCCGGTATTGGACTAACAGAGTATGCTTGAGATGCATAACTTCCAATTTGTTCTTAGTTGCAAAAACTCCAGAAACAAACGAATGCGAAGCTCCAGAATCAAACAAAACTGATGCAGGTACTGAATTTACTAGAAACTTACCCAGTACAACGTCGGGTGCTTCTTGGGCTCCTTCCAGAGTGACGTGGTTGACACGGCCTCTGACCACTGATTGCGGTGCTCCTCCGGATTGACCGGTAGCTTGAGAAGTTCCTTGATGGTTGTCTTGTACTGGCGTCTTGGCTGGTGTGTTCCCAAGGTTGAAGCGTACTGGAGTGATAGTCCCATTCTGCGGACATCGGTTGGCGAAATGCCCTGGCTGACGACAGGTAAAGCAAACTCTGGGTACATTCTGTGGGTTGCTTACTGGATTGGGGTTGACTGGTGCGGGGTTGCGGAAGTTCTGAGCAACTGGACGAGGTGTTGAAGTTGGTGCAGGTGGTCTGGCAGAATTCTGTGGTGGAAAACGGCTAAACTGCGGTGGAATCATCCTTACCTTCAGCTGGGGTTGGTGACTTCCTTGCTGAGCCATTCTGCGCTTACGGTGATCTTCCAATTCCTTGCGCTTATCCTCAAGAATCAAAGCCTTGTTGATCAATTCTTGGAAATTAGGAAAGGTGTGGGCGATCAAGTTGACTTGAAGTCCAGTGTTTAATCCTTTCAGAAAACGACTCTGGCGAGCCTTGTCGGTGGCGACATCTTCTGCAGCATATCGAGCAAGTTGAGAGAATTTGTTGAGGTAGTCGGTCACTAACATTCCTCCTTGCTTGAGAGCACGGAATTCATCCTTCTTCAAATCCATGATTCCTTCTGGCACATGATACTGGCGAAAAGCAGTTGTGAACTCTTCCCAAGTAATGTCTTGCGGCGTTCCATGCGCTGCACAAAAGTTTTCCCACCATTCGGCAGCAATGCCTTCCATCTGGTGAGTGGCGTACAGAACTTTTTCATGATCGCTGCATTGAGTGATCAGCAGTTTCCTCTCAATGACACGAAGCCAATCATCAGCTTCCACTGGTGAGACATGTCCAGAGAAAGTTGGTGGACGGGTTCTCATGAACTCAGCCAACTTGGATGATCCATTGTGACCATGAGCAACTGGGGCTCCATTGTGATGCTGATTGTTGTTGTTCTAGTTATTCATAGGTTGCATCTGATTCATCATGGTGTACATCAGCTGAGTCTGAGCTGCCATAAATGCTCCAAAATTTTGTAGATCAATTGAAGGTGCTTGTGGTGGAACTGCTTCTGCGGGGGTTTGCTCCTGTCCTTCTGACACTGGAGTATCGGAACCACTTGCAGTAGCTTGACGAGTCTGAACCATCTGGTGGATCTCCAGGGGTTAGATAAGGTAGCAAGCACGAGATAAGTTGTAGAACTAAGCGGGGTAGGTAAAACCCAACAACATATTTAAAAAAAACTCAACTGAAACTCTTATATTAATTAAGATAATAGTATGGCTTGCAACAAATGCCTAAGGGCCTCTGCAGCTCATACTTGCACACAAAAACAAGGACGAACCTAAGCACACAAAACTACCGTCTAAAGGGCGACTCAAGACTTAATACTGGCTAAGCCTGAAACAACTCGAATAGACTACTCGATTAAATAGCCTCCGTAGCCTTGACGGTGCTCCCGTCTGCTGTAGACTTGAAAGTGAGCTGGCATCCTTGCAAACTGGTCTTGATGTCCCGGGGTTGGTGCAATAGGAGCAGGCGTCTCTGGTGCAGGTGCTGCTGGTTCCTCCGGCTCTGCTGGTTCTTCTGGCCCAGCTGGTTCATCAGCTTCTTCTGGGTCTTCTTCTTCAGTGTCTTCTTCTTGATCATGCTTTCCATAGAGGGTTTCTTCCAGCATGGCGATCCTCTCCTCAGCTCTCTGAAGGGTCTCGTAAGCACACTCCAGCTCTGTAGCGGCTAACTCCAACGATTCCTCCTGAGCAGCGGCGAACTGGGCAAGATGCACCACGGTGGCGTTGCCTTCTCCTTCCGTAGACGGAAAGCGTGCAGCACGATCCACGTCGGATGAGCGGGGATGGTAACGGAAAACTATGTCTCGAAGCTCTCGAGAATAGATGTTGCAGATCCTCAAGATGGCAAGGCGCGAAGACTCCTGGATTGCTTCAATCCAAACACTCCTTCGAGCTGAGATGTTCAGGGGTTTGCTTGCCTTGGTGTTCTTCCTGGCGTAGACTGTTAAATGGCAGATCACTCCATGATCTCGGCCGTTCACGATCCAAGCACTGCCACGGTACATTGGACGATCAAATCCTCCAAGTACTTGTAATAACTTCCAAAATTCAGCGACAAGTCCTCCCTTGCGCTCTCCATAACTCTGAAGGCGAGGCATCTGTCAAGATGGACAAGAAAACGAAAACAACTTTTAAACCACGGGGAGAGAAAGAATTTCAGCAATAGTTGAGCCAAGACAGACATGAGATGAGTTAAGGAGTTCAATTAATCTTGCAAGTTAATTTTGCTTTAGAAAATAGTTTGGACTCACTAAGAACGGCCAATCTAACTAGGGTCAAGACCTACAGTCAGTATGGCTCTGATACCACCTCTGTCAGGACCCAAATATGCAAATCTGGACCCTCTGTGTATTCTGCACTAGTCCAGGATCACGCTAGTGCACACAGTGTCAACATCGATGAAATATCACACCCATACAACGAATATAAGAATAAACGAGTACTTTGAATAACAAATATCCGTTGGGACCTTATGGTCAAGTTTTACATTTAATAAGCCATGCAAGGCTGATAATAAAGAATAAACTGCAGCGGAAATGAAATAAACTCCAGCGGGCTCCCATCAATTTACCACAGGCAACTGACTGGGATCAAGACCCTACGATCAACCTTCGTAGAACTCTTCCTCGAAAGCAGGCGACGACTCCTCCACTTCTGTTGATTTGTTTAGCAAGAGTGAGTACACACCGTACTCGCAAGTCGTACCACAGAATGCATTAATACATGATGGCTTATTCCAAAGGTATGGCTTCTGTGGTTCTTTTGCGGAAATGCAACATTTGCAATTGAATACAAATAATAGGTTGGAAACATAATTCAAAACAAATAAACAATAATAAGTTAACAATTGATTTCACAAAGGACACACAATCTAATCAAGTTATTCACATAGCTGCACAAGTTATCTCACACAGAAGTTATCTCACACAGCTGACCCTTCCCAATTGTTTTTATGAAAATCTACCCCTCGTGTGAAATTCCCGAGCATGTCCATAACCGAGGACGCGGCTATTCGAATAGATTGTTTCGACACTCTGCAGAGGTTGTACACTTTACCCACACGATATAATCAGTGGAGCCAGCACTGACCATAACAAAACCTTTCAGAGACTTCATCTCAAACAATGACACTCCCGATGTGCTTTACCGCCGTCCAATTTGTACACACAGCCCTTGGAACGACACACACCATTGGATCTGAAAACGGCGAACCGCTCATAGATGTGACCCAAACACAGTGGTACACACCTTCCACCCCATCACACAGCTTAAATACAACCTGAGTTGTCAATGTCAAGACTCCATAACTTACTAAGTCAGGCACAGCCCATACTAGGCATGTGGTTGTACAGTAAGGCCCAGTTCAATGGCGCACAAAGTTAAGTTCTTAATTGACTAAGGCAAGACTTCCTGTTTTACCCAAATCACAAAGCTTATGAAACACACAGTTCCACCATTCACACAGATCCACCACTTGCCTCAGTCTAAATCTTTTCCCACCCTATTGATTAAGTGCAACTCATGCCATCAACGAGTAACAGCACACAGCACACACAGTTTCTCCACACAGTTCCATAATCACTTAGTCAAGTTTATAATTGCAACTCTCATGAAATGATGACTCGTGGCATGGCTAAGCAGTCTAATCGTATCTAACCAACCCACGTTGGTGCTACGATAATACCAACTAATAATGAACCCACCTAGGGTGACAAAAGATCATGGCATACAATAGACAAGGTGGATTTAACAAATTGGATTAATAACTATCCCAAAAGCATTTAAATAAATACCTGAAATAGAATGCAATACATTGAAACAAAGTATTTTGAAAACTGGGTTCAATATGATCAAATGTATAACTTGCCTTGGAATAGCTCAAAGTACTGGTCTTGATCTTGAGGAGGTGCTTCTTCTTCAGCAAAATTTCCCGAAGTATCGACGTCTACTCGCAAACGAGACAAAAGAAACCAAAAATAAATAAATACAGAAGAAAAACAAACTTCAAAAATCAAATAAAATTCACCATTAAATAGATCTTAATTTTATATGAATTTACAAATTTGAATGGGCTCAATCGGAGTTCGGATGCAAAAGATATGGGCTTTGGAAGTTTGAAAATCAAATAAAACCCTAATTTGGATTTTATTGAATTTCCCGAATTATTTTTATAAAGGAAAATCAGATTATTGCGCAATGCTTGCGTCAGCCGAGAATTTCTGGAAAAAGAAATAGATTTAAAATAGACTCTGACATGTGGGCCCCACATGTCAGTCTTAGGGTTCACGGTGGACCGAGTGCACCGAACCAAGGGAGATCTGGCGCGGTGGACCGAGCCACGCACGCGCAGTGTCGGGCCGATCTGGCGCCACGCGGCTACCACACCAAAGATCAAACCGACGCCGGCGCCGAGTCGGGCGACAACGGCGGCGGTGGCGCTCGGGACCCGATGGTCACCGGCGAACGACGGCGACTCACCGGCAGTGAGTGGTACCAACGTGTAGAGGAGATTATTGCGCACATATGGGCACTGGTTTGAGCACCTGAGGTTGACGGAGATGGCCGGCGGCGAGCTCGAGGCGGCGAGATGGCTTCGGTTTTGTCAGACGAGCGCTCCGGCGATGCTCCGGCGACGAGGAGGTGCGCACGAGGTAGCCTGAGACTTGCTGATCACGATAGTGCAGTCGGTGGAGCAAGGGCGACAACGACGGCGGCGTAATTCACCGGAGAAGAAGCTCGGCCGAAAACCCTAAAACTCGAAATGCGGCGGCGCTAGGGCGATCGGGGCGACGAGGGTGGCGGCTTTGGGTTGGGGAGATCCGGGCGGTGCTGAGGGGGTATTTATAAGCCCGGAGACGCCGAGATTTGGAAACCCCCAAATTGGGTCCGAAACGGCCGCGATTTGAATTTCCGAGTTTCGGGGAGATATTTGCCTAGTTCGGGGTTGATTCGGTTTGGAATGGATAAGGAATAAACAGAGATACGATTTGACGGGGTCGGCGCGAAGAATCCGCAACGAATACGTGATTTTCGGACGAAGCTCCGAGCTCCAGCAATGGTGGACTCGGGCGCGGCTTCGCGGAGAAGAAGATAGCGCGGAGACGATGACCTCGGGCGGGCCCACTGGTCAGAGAGACCGAGAGCGAGACGAGAGCGAGCGTGCGATGGCGATCCAACGGTGCGGAGCGAGCGCGGACGAGCGAGCGAGCGAGATCAGCGGCGAAGCCACGCGGCGATCATCCAACGGAGGAAGGCGGGGTTGAGCGCGTGCGTCCGATCGAAAATAAGGGCACGCATCAAGCATCCAACGGCGTGGGCGCGGCTGAGCGGCGGAATGGGCTGGCGCGGCTGGAATAGAGTTGGGCCGCCCAAAGATCGTTCGATGGATTTAAAATAGATTTTTCTTTTTAATAAATCCAGAAAATACAATTAGCCAATAGAAAATAGCAAATGACTTTGGAAAAATTCCAGAAAATTCTATAAAATATATCCAAGCATATAGAATCTAAATAAAATAATTTTGGCAATTGTTGATGTTGGGATTAAGCACATTAAATCGATTTGTCCTTAAAGTCCATACTAAGCTTTTTAAATTAATATTCCAATAAATCCAAATGGTGAATTTTTTCACTGCCACTATTTAAAATATTTTTAAAGCTCTGAAAATTGGGATGTTACACGGATCAAACCTCAAGATGATATTAAATCCGTAGGTTGCCCAATCTTTCACGGTGGAAATTCCTGAGCAAATATGTGGTGCACGAATTACAGGATGCAATTCGCACTTAGATAAATAAATCTCACACCCGCGTACACCTCATTACACGAATGAGAAATAGGGATAAAAGATCCAACGAGTAACTCCTAGCACCACAGCTTAAAACCTTTATGCCAAGATGAAATCCGAGATTGGAATTCACAAGAACACTCATAGAACAAAGATGAATCCGAACTGCCGAAGGCAAATACACACACGTTTTAATTCATAACTCCAAAACTCCCATGGCTTGAAGATAAAGTAAGTTTATTTCCAAAATTCCTTCAATCTTTATCTCCAAGGAAATACTGCAGCTCCGATGGAAATTCTTTTGGATTTGGTGTGATTCAACGCCTAAAAAAATATGAGGTTTGCGCCGGCCCTAAATATGTTGACGTGCATGCTATGGAAAAGATCAGCGCTGGCTTCCTGAATTCTTGGGCCGCATTAGGATTAAAAGTCAGGTTGGAACTTGAGAATTTTTGTTGTCCTGGTTAGAGCTAGTGGAATGTATTGGGTGCATGCAGTCGCAGGGATCCGCAAGGTGGATGCGGTTTGGGATTCGCAGATGGGTACAACCTAAAAATTTGCAGGGGAATGTGCCCTAGGGCTCAAGGGTGGTGCAGCCGCGGGATTCGAGGGTTTAGCCACTTGGGATTCTAGGGTGGTTCAGCCTACAGGAGTTAGGGGGATTGCGACCTATGTTTCGCCAGGGGTGCAGCCCAAGTTTCACTAGGTGGTGCAGCCGGAGAGTTGCCAGAGGCATTCAGCCTGGAATTTCAGGAGTCCGGCTGGAATTGCCAGGTGGTTGCAGCCTTGGGATCGCTAGGTGGATGTAGTCCTGGAAAATGATATCTCATGAAGTGAATGAAGCTGATATCTATGTGTGAAAGGATGGAACCTTCGGGTACTATTCTCCACTTGAGGTGGATGGAACATTCGCTACTATTATACAAAAACACTGGATTTCATCAAAACATATGTTAGTTAAAATGGTAGGTCTCAGGATTTACTATTACTTAATCTATTTCAATAAGTGGCTTTATGCGAACAAAAGAACTACAAGCCATTCCTTTGATCAACCTTGCATATTATATAACTGTATTTTGTGTATTGGCTCGTGAGTATGGCTGTGTACGCATACTCGCTCAATATTATTATTCAGTAAGTACGAAAGAAGAAAGTCATGTGGGCACTGATGAGCATTCGTCAAGACCGGATATCAAGAAGACAAAAAAAACTTGGTCGCGGACCCTAGTTCATTGCCTGTGGGTATAGCGTGAGAGTTCCACGTGGTTTATTTTTAAACGATATTTGCTTGTCCGACTATTCTACAAGTCAAAAGTGATAAGGTATATTTAGTCTTTGTTTATTGTTATGCAATAGTTTTACATATTCGTGATATGTGATTGATATTCAATGATGTAACTATGGACACTAGCTACTAATCCAGAAACTAATACTGTAAACAGTATATTTCAAATTTTAAATTTAGGATCCAACAGAAAGAAAGAAAGAAAGAAAGAAAGAAAGAAAGTCGATGTTCAGCTTGAGCATCTTGTACTAGTACGTAGTTCAGGAGACTCCAAGAATGTTTAGTCGGTGAAAAGAGGAAGCCAATGCTGCCTTCGAGGGTGAGCAAAGCTGACGAGAACATCGAATCTTTGAGCCCACATATATATGTAACTACGTTGTACATTTATACGGTTGCATGCTTTCATCTACATCACACAAACAGAAGGGAGAGAGAGAGAGAGAGAGAGAGAGAGAGAGAGAGAGAGGAAGGAGAGCAGAGAGGGAGGCGCCATGGCGGAGACCGCGCTGGGCATGGCGACCACGCTGGTGGGCGGCGCGCTCGGCGTCGCCTCGTCGGCCGCGAGGGAGGAGGTGGGCCTGCTGCTTGGAGTGCAGGACGACATCTGGTACGCACCTTAACGATCTAACACAAACAAGAATATTTTTTGTTTGCTTGTTATCAATTGAGTTGCCTATATGGGCCATCCTTGACTAGAGGCAGGGATGTAACTTGTATTTTCCGCATCTCAAAGGTTTATTTGAGAATCCTAAATTTTTCAATCATTCCTGTTCCTTTCGATAGGCTGAGATTTTGAATTAAAATTTTGACCCAGGACGATGATGTGAAAAATTAGACTTCCCAAACCAGTTCTAAGTCCGTGTGTGTTTCCTCCTGTAGCGGTTTATATTTTAGTCAGTGTCTCGTTTTCTAGTGATTCGTCACGTTTCACTGTGAGATCTGGACGAGCAGTGCATCGATATGGATGCTCCGATCCGCACATCAAAACATTGATGGTTGTAGTACATCATGTTACAATTGTACGCACAAAATTTTGGTACCAAACTCGGGGGCATATGGTACATAAAAGACAAAGTAGTACTGAATATATGTGATATATTTGCTGGTATCGCCCCGAATGGTAGCACATATGGCTATTAAATTTTGAGGGCACTCATATTTTAAAAATGAAAAAAATATATCTATCTATTGTATATTAAAAGTCAATGACAGACATTTTACATTTGTTAAGAAAAAAAGAGAAAAATGCTAGAAATTCTCACAAAAAATGAAAAAACATATGATCCTTAAATTAGTGGACCCTAATTTTAAAAGCTTAGATTCAACAGTTGTCTTGGAGATATATTAATTTGAAAATATCCAAAAAAACATCAACCCCTTAATTTGGTGGGCCCAAATTTTAAAGGCTTAGATTCAATAATTGGTTTAGAGGTATATTAATTTGAATAAAAATGAAATAGGTAACACTACGTTTAATTCAAAGTTTGAGAGTGTAAATTTGCTCCATGGACCCCGCCTCTCAGTCCTCTCTTTCACACATAAGGAGAGATATCTCATTATAGAATTTCTAATTAAATATGAAATCAAATATCTCAAATTATAATTTGGATTGCAAAATATAAATGAATTATGTAAAGTTATACTATACTACACAAAATCGCGTAATTACGTGGGTCAATCGGCTAGTTATATAATAAAGCCGATGACAAATGGTTTACGGTTGCCAAGAAAAGAGAAAAAATGTACTAAACATTCTCACAAAAAAGAAAAATATGTGGCTCTTTATTTGGTGGGCCCTAATTTTAGAGGCTTAGAAAAATATTTATTTAAAAATATATTATGATTTTAAAGAGAAATAAAGAAAAAGAAAACCCAAACCCCACATGGAAAAGGTTAGACACAGAAAAAAAAAGAAATAAAACCCTGCATCCAAGAGGGAAAAGGAGCTGCTGCCAAAAGAAATATGCTAAATTGATTTCTATATTGGTTTAGTTATAAGTTATTTGTAATTCAATTTAGAAAAAAATATATATATTATATAATAAAAGACGATGGCAGGTGGGTATTGCTGCTAAGAAAAAGATAGGGTATTGCTGCTAAGAAAAAGATAGGCTAAAAATTCTATTAAAAAAAAGAAAGCGAAAACTACCGATCCGCAACTTGGTGGGCCCCAATTGTAAGTGTAAATCATATCCACTGATTGCTGACAAATAAAGAAAACTATGCTAGAAGTTCTTCCCAAAAAAGGTATGACCCTCAATTTAGCTGACCGTAGCTAAGATTAATCCATGACCATCGGATGTTATCATGCTTTAAACGTACGAATAAATCTAACATGTTATTTACTGGTTTGATTAGTGGACAGATAAAAGGCTAGCTAACGAAATTTCCAAAGAAAGAAAAAATTCCGGCAACTTTCAAGAATACGAAGGCAGGACACAAAAAGGAAAAAAAAAACTTTAGTATAATTGAGGCTGCATTGCCGACGAATGAAATTCTCAATTCACAAATAATAAACAATAGGTAAGAACAAAAGGATGTAGTCACAACCTTCTCTCTTTAATAATATCTCTGCTCGTAGACTTATGTGTACAATAAAAGCCTCTGCTCCCCTTTATATAGGAGGAGGAGGTATCTCTTCATGTATGGATAAACAATATGTGACTAAACTAACTAATGAGTATATTGGGCTGACAAACCCTAATGTTCATTTGTTTGTGTAAAGTGTCCACACAACTAGTCTACGGAAACAGGCTGATATACAACACTCTCTTTGGACACTTTGGTAATGCCATGCTCATATCTGATTTAAAACTATTTCCGAAAACCCATTGAGAAAAAAGGTAACAAGAAAATAGTACATAGCTCGCGTTCGTGCCATTGCACATACTGCCTCATTAAAAGCCTTCGAATGAGAACCCATTAAGACAAAAACTCAAACTAGGAAAAAAGAGTACAACATCTATTCATCCAATAATGAACATATATGATCATATATCTCTCTCCGAAGACAATAACTCTTGGTGTCTTCTTATACTAATACCACATACAAGTTTCTCAAAACTTGGTCTTGTCAAGGTCTTAGTAAACAAACCAACAAGATTCTTATTTGATTTGATTTTCTGTATTTCTATATTTCTATTTTCTTGCTGCTCATATTGGTAGAAATGTTTAGGGAGTATATGCTTTGTCATATGCGTCTTGACATAGCTATTCTTTATTTGTGCAATGCAAGCTGTATTATCCTCATGGAGGATTGTATGAGTTTTATCCACCTCTACACAACAACACTATTGGATACGGTGAATTAGTTTTCTAAGTTATATGCACTCTCGAGTTGTCTCATACAATGCAATGATCGCAGCATGATTAGTTGACGTAGCAACAATCGATTGCTTTATAGATCTCCGAAAGATAGTAGTAGAAACACTTGGAAAATCGTATCCAGTCTGTGACTTAGCATTGCGGGGCATTAGAAATATAGCTAGCATCTGAGTAACCCTTCGATCTTATATCTTGATCCTTAGGATAAAAGAGTCCAAGATTAGTTATACCCTTAAGGTACTTGAGGATTCCCTTAATTCCGTTCCCATGCCTCTTCGTAGGCTCGGAACTATATCTAGCCAAACAATTTACTGCAAATGCAATATCAAGGTTGTTATAATTGGTAAAGTATAACAATGCTCCAATAGCAATTAAATAAAGAGGTTTCGAACCCTAATGTATCCTCATTCTCTCGTCTAGGTCCATATGGATCTTTCTCCACTTATAGCGACCTAACGATCATGGGTGTACCCAATGGATGAGATTTACCAAGATAAAATCTCTTCAACACTTTCTTGGTGTAGGTCACTACTACAAAACAAACTATACTAGATACCTCATCACAGATGGTTCCTTTGAAACCGTCTGTGTTGTAGTTATCACAGACGGTTCCGTAAGAACCGTTTGTGATAATCTAAGTCATCACAGATGGTTCTTGTTAAGAACCGTCTGTGATGAGATACTTATCACAGACGGTTCATAATACAAACCGTCTGTGATGAGATACTTATCACAGACGGTTCTCATTACAGACGGTTTGTATTATGAGTCGTCTGTGATTTTACCATGGCATGGAACTTTTCTCACTCTTTGATTTTACTATGGCAGAAAAACCATCTGTGTTAAGTATCTCATCACAGATGGTTTGTATTATGAACTGAGATGCTTATCACAGACGGTTCATGATACAAACTGTCTGTGATATGTCATCACAGACGGTGTACGAAACCGTCTGTGATTCACAGCATGGAACTTTAAAAAAATTTGAACGCGTGCGTGGGAGGCAAAATATTTTGGTGTTGTCCTTATAAATAATAGCCGAGTCGAGGCGGTATGTGTTGGGGAGGGTGTCAAACCTGTGGGACGCTGATGTGCTGCTGGACTTCGTCTCCGTTGATGTGCTTTGGTCCAAGTTCGCTGCCGTAGGCCTCCACGACAAGGACGTCGTCTTCCTCAGCTGTAAGCAAACAGTCTTCTTCTTCCTCGATGACTCGATCGATCATGGTAGCTAACCTATGGGTGCACGTACGTAAATGTTAAATGGGTGCAATGGCTCACTCACATCTGCAATGGTTTCACCGTCATCGCCTCCGATGCTGTGCTCTACAACGACACCTCCACCGTCGACGTCGTTGACTCCTACTCGGGCCTCCTTAGCACCCTCTTCGCCAGCGCCATGATCAAGATGGGCAGCATCGGGGTACTCACAGGACGCAAGGGGGACGTTAGGAACATTTTTGTATGGGAGTGATGCCTTTTCATGTATTTTCAAGAGTCTCTGAAAATGGAAAGCTCACATAAAATGTGATGGTACCGACTATAAAATATTCAAAATCTGATTATTATTTTTGCAATAAAAAACTATAACAAACGGTTCTGAACAAGAACCATCTGTGATAATTACTATCACAGACGGTTCTTGTTCACAACCGTCTATGAAAATAGACTATCACAAACGGTTCTGAACAAGAACCGTCTGTGATACCTTTTTCACAGACAATTTGAAAACCGTCTATGATGACCGTCTGTTATCACAGGCACATAAATTGTAATACCCCGACCTGCTCGTAGTGTGGCCCATGTGGCCCATGAGGAGTTGTGTGGTGGGATTAGTCCCACATTGCTTGTCTCAAGTGAGTTGTAGTAGTATAAAATACCTGTTGGATCCAAACGTAGCACCTCCGGGTTAACCCTTTTACACGAAGCGAGGACGAAAGTGTAAGTGAGGTGCTATGTGTGTGCGGGTCCGCCCCACGGTGGGCTGGGCATTGAGCCGATTTTGGGTCAGGGTGTTACAGATGGTATCAGAGCATCAACCTTCGCTGAACGGGCGCGTGCGGGACAGGGGCGTGGGCATATGGCGCATGGCACATGTGGGCCCGGAGTGGACACATGGCATGGCATATGTGCCGGCACTAAACGCACGGACGTGTGCCGAGGGCGTCAGCCCTTGAGGGGGGTTGAATGTAATACCCCGACCTGCTCGTAGTGTGGCCCATGTGGCCCATGAGGAGTTGTGTGGTGGGATTAGTCCCACATTGCTTGTCTCAAGTGAGTTGTAGTAGTATATAATACCTGTTGGATCCAAACGTAGCACCTCCGGGTTAACCCTTTTACACGAAGCAAGGACGAAAGTGTAAGTGAGGTGCTATGTGTGTGCGGGTCCGCCCCACGGTGGGCTGGGCATTGAGCCGATTTTGGGTCAGGGTGTTACAGATGGTATCAGAGCATCAACCTTCGCTGCACGGGCGCGTGCGGGACAGGCGGGCATATGGCGATGGCACATGTGGGCCCGGAGTGGACACATGGCATGGCATATGTGCCGGCACTGGACGCACGGACGTGTACCGAGGGGTGGTTCTGGGCATTTGCCGCATATGCGGTATGCTGTCGAGGACGTCAGCCCTTGAGGGGGGGTGAATGTAATACCCCAGCCTGCTTGTAGTGTCGCCCATGTGGCCCATGAGGAGTTGTGTGGTGGGATTAGTCCCACATTGCTTGTCTCAAGTGAGTTGTAGTAGTATATAATGCATGTTGGATCCAAACGTAGCACCTCCGGGTTAACCCTTTTACATGAAGCGAGGACGAAAAGTGTAAGTGAGGTGCTATGTGTGGGCGGGTCTGCCCCACGGTGGGCTGGGCATTGAGCCAATTTTGGGTCAGGGTGTTACATAAATCTAGACGGTTTAAGAAACCGTCTATGATGATGGTTTAGAACCGTCTGTGATGAGGTTTTGTGCAGTAGTGGGTGGTCGGATGCAAAAATATGCCTCTAGACAAATTTTGAAACTCCAAGCCTAAATAGTATTTGGTCTCACCCAAAATTTTCATCTCGAATTCCGTCTTTAAGTATGAGTACGCTTCGAGAATGTCTTCCGTGTTTCTAGTTACGCTCAAGTCATCAACATACACAAAGATGATGCAAAATCTATTATTTGATTTCTTTATGAACACACACGGATAGACTTCATTGTTTATATATCCCTTTTGTAAAAGGAATTTACTTAGTTGATTACCCACACGTCCTGACAGTTTCAACTCATATAGTGACTTTTACAACTTAACATTTTACATGATGCGATGTTTATTCTCGCTCATACATGGGACTTTTAGTCCCTATAGAATCTTCATGAAGATTTTAAAATCCAGTTACCTATGTAAATATGCAGTAATGACATCCATAAGTTTTATTTTCAAATTCAATCATGCTGCCACAGCTATAAGGTATCGAAACATTGTGCCATCCATTAGAGGAGAGTAAGTTTCATCGAAATTGATGCTTGATCTCTACGTGAACCCTTGTGCTACTAATCTCACTTTTTATCTCACCACTTCATTATGTTCATTCTTCTTTCTTATGAACACCCACTTGTGTTCCACTAGAATAACATCATGAGGTGTCTTGACCATAGGTCTGAAGACTTTTCTCTACTTAAGCGAGTTTAGTTCATTCTCGATTGCTTCCTTCCATTTATCCCAATCTTGGCGGTTCTTGCATTCCGCAATCGTCTTTAGTTCCGGATCCATTTCGATATGGAATACAATCTTTGAGATGAAGCAACTACTATTATATCTCATTTGTCTATAAAAGACTTCTCCTGCTTGCACATAGTTTGTAGAAAACTCTTTGTCCAATTCAATTGGAACTTTATTTAAATCGATCAGCTCTTCCTATTTTGAAAAATAGCAGAGTCTGACTATTTCGTTGCCCTAGTGTTGGCAGGTGCACGTTCCCCTTCACTAGTCACCTATCCCTGTACTCCAGCATGGGGTGCCTCACCCTCTACTCCTGTACAGGGCACCACCCATCGTTTCTTCACTCAAGTTGTAACGTCTGTCAAACATTTCTCATTCATATTTGGTTCATGGAGTTTCTCCCTATTCAATATATCTCTTTTGCGGACATCTTCGCGGTTTGAGATCCTTTGACCTAGGAGGTGGAGTCAGATGCAGAACCTAAAACTCGGGATGGTTCTACTCTTTCAGGTGTATTTACCGCTGATATATGTGACTTTATACCTCCTTTATGATCCATAAATGAATCTGGTAGCTAATTTGCAAGATTTTGCAAATCTGTTATCCTCTGAACATCTAGTTAACAATCCTTAGTGCGTGAACCTCTTGTTCAGAGTCCTTGGTGCGTGGATCTTTATTAGGAAGACTACTATCATTCCATGATAGTTCCCAACATTCCAACTTGGGTCCTTTCATCCCCCTAACGCTGGGAATAGTTCTTCATTAAATACAGTGTTAGTGATGAATCACGGCGGTCCGATCTTCCGATAGGTTCGATTTGGTTCGTCGTGAGGACGTTGACGCTTCGAGGCTTCCGACCAACAGATCGTCACCTCGCAATTCGCTACACCCGTACGCCTGTCGTTATCGACCACGCTTGCACGCGATCGACCTTACCACGAATGTTATTGTTCCCGCAAGC
Source organism: Hsuehochloa calcarea (assembly GCA_036346395.1). Taxonomy (NCBI): domain Eukaryota; kingdom Viridiplantae; phylum Streptophyta; class Magnoliopsida; order Poales; family Poaceae; genus Hsuehochloa; species Hsuehochloa calcarea. Next base: position 36,529,119 of record CM070604.1, on the reverse strand, counting down.
AATCAAGCAACTCACAAGAACAAGGTAGATGCAATCAATTGTATTGCGGATATGGATGAAGTTTACAAGTGGGGTTCCTCAAACCGATAGTCGTAAACCGCAATTGGCGTAATAATCTAAGAAAACCCGCTCTAAACTATGGCGCCATCGATATATATAGGGAACGTGAGGAGGTCCACCTAGGGTTGTGCGCCCGGGATGAAGCGTACACAACCGGACTCCGACCTTGTCACGTTTACAAAGTCTTATTAGTTTCAAATGGTGACGTGACACCTTGTGTTGCGATTTCGCTCAAGATCCGGTCGTAGGATTTGGTCCTAGGGTGGTCTTGAGGAGTCCATGCTATCTTTGGTCGTAGATTGTGCCCAACGAGTACTGTGCTCGCTTTTCTGGTCGTAGATTGTTCCAATCGAATCAACTAGTCGTAGGTCTTCTTGTAGTGGTCGTAGACCCTGCGTAACTGGTCGTGGACCTTCTTGAACTGGTCGTAGGTCTTCTTGTAGTGGTCGTAGACCTTGCGGAACTGGTCGTGGACCTTGATTCCTGAGTACAAGTAAATCATCTCCATTAGGCAGCATCATAGAGTTCTCAAATAATACACTCAGCCCTAGAAACAACTTTACCTGATCGATTAAGTGACGTGCTCTAGCTCTTGTCATAGGACCGTGTAGTTCAACACCCAGATCTGGAGGGTCTTGTGTAGTGCGTGTATCCGAAGGAGGGATGTCCTCATCATACTCCCCCTCTTGAATTGGAGTCGTTCTCGACTCAAGCTCATCTTCTTCTCCCACGTATGGTTTCAAATCTGAAATGTTAAATGTGGGGCTAACCCCAAAATCTGCAGGTCTGGGTGCAAATGTGGGGCTATCCTCCCAAGGGGCGCTAGGAATAGGAAGAGGCATATAAAGTCCATGTGGATGGAGACGGGACTTAGCTTTGTTGCATGTAGTGCAGCGAGCCACGTAGCGCTCGACATCACGCCTCATCTTTGGCCAAAAGAAGTGGGTGGTCAAGACATCTTCTCTTTTTGCTCCAAAATGCACCATCAAACCTCCTCCATGTGCCTCCAGTAATAAAGAAAAGACGAACAGAGCTATTTGGAATGCATAGCTTGTTAGCACGATAGATCAAACCATCATTCAGCACATAGTTATTCCATGTCTTCCCTTCTTTACAATGTTCAAGCACTTCCTTAAAGTCCAAATCAGTGACATATAAACTCTTAATGGACTCCAAACCAAAAATCTTATAGTCAAGTTGAGATAACATGGTATAACGTCTAGAGAGCGCATCAGCAATCACATTGTCCTTACCTTTCTTATGCTTTATGACATATGGAAACGACTCAATAAATTCTACCCAATTAGCATGTCGTTTATTCAGTTTAGCTTGACTTCTAATATGTTTTAGCGATTCATGATCGTAATGTATAACAAATTCTTTGGGCCATAAATAATGTTGCCAAGTTTGAAGCACACGAACTAAAGCATACAATTCTTTGTCATAGGTGGAATAATTCAAACTAGGCCCATTTAGTTTCTCGCTAAAATATGCAACCGGTTTACCTTCTTGAATCAATACACCACCTATTCCAATCCCGCTAGCGTCACATTCAATCTCAAAAGTCTTACCAAAATCAGGGAGTTGGAGTAGGGGTGCTTGGGTGAGCTTCTCTTTCAACAAGTTGAATGCCTTCTCTTGCGCAGGTCCCCATTGGAAAGACACTCCTTTCTTTGTCAATTCATTCAATAGTGCGGCAATGGTGCTGAAATCCCGCACAAAACGCCGATAGAATCCAGCAAGGCCGTGGAAGCTCCGCACCTGTGACACAGTGGTCGGCGTCGGCCAGCTTTGGATGGCTACAATCTTTGTCTTATCCACCTCAATTCCATGTGGTGTCACAACATATCCAAGAAACGCAACTCGATCGGTGCAAAAGGTGCACTTTTTGAGGTTACCAAACAAACGTGCATCTCTCAAAGCATTAAAAACAGCACGTATATGATTCAAATGTAGCTCATGTGACTTGCTATAAATCAAGATATCATCAAAGTAAACCACCACAAATTTTCCAATGAAAGAGCGTAAAACCTCGTTCATCAATCGCATAAAAGTACTAGGTGCATTAGTTAGACCGAAAGGCATCACTAACCACTCATATAATCCGAACTTAGTTTTAAAAGTAGTTTTCCATTCATCTCCTAATTTCATTCTAATCTGGTGGTAACCACTCCGCAAGTCAATCTTTGTGAAAATAATAGAACCACTCAATTCATCAAGCATGTCGTCTAGCCTAGGGATAGGATGACGATACCTTATAGTAATGTTATTAATGGCTCTGCAATCAACACACATACGCCAACTACCGTCTTTCTTAGGAACCAAAAGAACTGGAACAACACAAGGACTAAGGCTTTCCCTGACGTACCCACGGTCCAAAAGATCTTGGACTTATCGCTGAATTTCCTTAGTCTCCTCTGGATCGGTCCTATATGCAGCACGGTTTGGCAAAGTCGCTCCTGGGATCAAATCAATTTGATGCTCTATCCCTCAAATAGGTGGTAATCCTGGGGGTACCTCAGCTGGGAATACATCCACATACTCCTGCAAAAGGTTAGCAACAGCAGGAGGCAAAGAGCTAGCTATATCCTCAAGCGAATATAAGGCATTTTTGCATATCAAAGCATAGCATGGCAGTTCATTATCACAAATTTCAGCAAGTTCAGATTTAGTGGCAATCATAACACATCCCTTCAATTTAATCCCCTCGGACTTAGGACTAGACGCCACTTTCTCCCTTTTAGGTGGGAAAACACGTTTTGCTACTTGCTGATTTTCAGAATCATGCTTATCGGTGTTTCTTTCATTTTTAGCGCGCTCTTCTTCATCTTTCAAAATCTCAGCTGGTGTCACAGGCAATAACTTAATCTTCTTACCCTTGTGTAAGAACGAGTAGGTATTAGCTCTACCATGGTGCAAAATATCATTGTCATATATCCAAGGCCTACCGAGCAATAAAGAGCATGCTTGCATCGGTACTATATCAAAGTCAGAACTATCTTTGTAATTACCAGCTGAAAATTGCACGTTCACAACTTTGTTTACCTTTAACTTACCACACGAATTGAAACATTGGATGTAGTAGGGACGTGGGTGGGGTTGTGTGGTCAAGCCAAGCTTCTCGACCATCTCGGAGCTTGCAAGGTTGTTGCAGCTCCCTCCATCAATGATGACTCTGCAGGCTCTGTCCTTCACAAGAAATCTGGTTTGAAACAAGTTATGTCGTTGATTTTGCTCCGCTCTCTCCACTTGTGCACTCAGCACTCGTTGCGCAACAAGGCTCATATGATACTCGGTGTCAACAGCAGCTACTTGCTCCTCTACACCATCAAGATCACCTCTATCATCTCGTCTCCTCCACTGCAATGTTAGCTGCAAGTACATATTCATCCTCAATATCACTAGTACTTACATATCCACCGTCTGTAGTGGCAAGGTATGCTCGCTGACTTGAGCAGTCCTTCATGACGTGTCCCATTCCCTTGCAACGGTGGCAAATAATCCCGGTGGTACGACCAGTGGAAGCAACCGAGGAAGAACTCTTGGCTGGAGCCCGTATACTAGTAGATTTGCTTACCTCGGGTGCATGTGATGTGGTCGGAGGTCGCTGAACGCACCCGCCGAGGAGGGGCAGCAGACCGTCGTAGTGAAAGTGGGGTGTTTTGGCTTGCCCGACCTTTGGTCGTAGTGTAGACATGCTCCCAAAATTGTTCCTTGGCCTCTGTTGTCGCCCCGCAATTCTTTTACGCGGACATGCAAGTTGGAACAATCTAGGGACACTATCGTATTCTTTATAATCCACTATGTCCTGAATCTCACGTCTTAATCCTCCATAAAAACGTGATATTGCAGCTTCTTCATCCTCAATAATATCACAACGCAACATGCTAATTTGTAGCTCCTGATAATATTCTTCTACGGATCTATTACCTTGATTTAAGCGCTGCAATTTATTACGCAAATCACGTTTAAAAGAAGGTGGGACAAATCTGTTACGCATAGCAACCTTTAAACCATCCCACGTAGTAGGCGCTAATCCTTCGGTGCAAACTCTATTCCACCAAATGATGGCAAAGTTTTTAAATTCACTTGTGGCTTGCCTAACTCTATGCACTTCAGGAACTATGTGAGCATTCAATTTCTGTTCTACCGTCATCTCCCAATCTAGATATATTTCTGCATCATAAGCACTCGCAAAAGATGGTATAGTGAACTTGACTTTAGCATATGGATCATCATGGGCATTATGTTGCTGAAAGTTGTTACCTCTCATACCTTGATGGTTGAAGTTCGGCCGGTTCCGTTGTCGTGCATCAAAGGTGTCGTGGTCGTGCATCTCATTATCAAACTCATGGTCATGGGCTGCACCATGAGGTTCCACACGACCAGTGTTTGGTGGTCGGTTCACCATTCTTTCGAGGCGTGTAGTGAGCGCTGCAATACTATCGTTGATTGAGCGTTGTAATGTGATCATGGTAGCTTGAAGCTTCCTGTCGATGTCCTCATTAACAGTAGTGCGTTGTTCATCCAAGAGTGTAATGAGCTCTTCCCTCAAAACACACTCTTGCGCATCCAATCCTTCACCTGACATGGTTAGTAGTAGACAAAAGACAACACAAAAGTATTATTCCTATCACTACTAGGTGGTCGGAGGATGGAATCACACACTCACAAGCGTCTTACCAAGCTCTTATGAGTTTCTTACCAAATTACAGCAGATGATCTGATCGGAGAAGGTGGGATGTACGACCACGGCGGAGGCGAATGCGAGGATCCAATCTGAGGGCCGAAAGTATGTGGAGCTCGGATAGGCAACGTTTAGTAGCAAGGAATAGCAATAATGAAATCAGATTAGCAAAGCTGAAATAAAGTCCACAGTACTCGTCACAGTTGCTGGCCCAATCGCGTTCCTTGAACTAGCTCAAGCAAACGGAAGGATAGGGTAGATACAAACACAATCGGATCCAAAATCACAAAGCAACCCTTTTTTCACTCTTTGCTTTCTTTCTCTTTTTTTTGCACTCTTTGCTTTCTTTCTCTTTTTTTTTCTTCTTTTTTTTGGACTGCAAAAACCCAACCTAGGGTTTCCTTTTTTTTGCGAATGTGACCTTGACTCAAAACTCTTCAAAACCCTTTTCTGGGACTATGGATATATATGGGTCACAAACTTTTTTCCGGAGAGCAGGGGTAAAAAGGTAATTAAAAGATACTCTCTCTCTGAACCTTAGCTATGGGAAAAATCCAGCTAGTCGATTGTTTCCGACCAGGGGGTGGGGTGTCCGAGAGCAACAAGATAATAAATAGGGTTGTCGGACACGAGTGGTCGGTCGAATCCGACCAGGCGTTCGTTTCCGACCAAGTGGAGAAGCCGAATCCGAGTAGGTGGTCGTATGGGGGTGGTGTTGTGGTCGTATGGGGGTGTCTAGATGATCGAAACAACAAATACTCGACGCTAGAAACTAGATTACGACGACTAGACCAGCAACAAAGACACCGACGATGGACTCGAATTCAACAACGCGAAACTGAAAACACAATTGCGAAGGCACAAAGTGGTTTGGACAGCGGAATAATTACGATCTAAAACTTTTTGTAGGGCAATTTTCTGGACTCTAGGTGATGGAACAAAACTCACAAAAAGGGGATAAACGAAATTACCTAACGGGCAACCTTAGCTCTGATACCACTTGATGAGTCACGCGCCCGATCTTCCGATAGGTTCGATTTGGTTAAATCGTGAGGACGTTGACGCTTTGAGGCTTCCGACCAACAGATCGTCACCTCGCAATTCGCTACACCCGCACGCCTGTCGTTATCGACCACGCTTGCACGCGATCGACCTTACCACGAAGGTTAATGTTCCTGCAAGCAATCGAAGAAACTCACAAGAACAAGGTAGATGCAATCTGTATTGTATTGCGGATATGCATGAAGTTTACAAGTGGGGTTCCTCAAACCGATAATCGGCGAAACTGCAATTGGCAGAATAATCTAAGAAAAACCCGCCTCTAAACTATGGCGGCTCTCGATATATATAGGGGACGTGAGGAGGTCGACCTAGGGTTGTGCGGCCGTGGGATGAGGCGTACACAACCTGGACTCCGACCTCGTCACGTTTACAAAGTCTTATTAGTTTCCAAAACGGTGACGCAGCACCTTGTGTCGCGTATTTCTGGTCGAAGTGGTCATAGATTGTGTCCAACGAGTACTGTGCTCGCCTCTCTAGTCGTAGATTGCTCCCAATGAGTCATCTGGTCGTAGGCCTTCTTGAAGTGGTCGTAGGCCCTGCGGAACTGGTCGTGGACCTTCTTGAACTGGTCGTAGGCCTTCTTGAAGTGGCCGTAGACCTTCTTGAACTGGTCGTAGGCCTTCTTGAAGTGGTCGTAGACCTTCTTGAACTGGTCGTAGGCCTTCTTGAAGTGGTCGTAAACCCTGCGGAACTGGTCGTAATCCTAGATTTCTGAGTACAAGTAAATCATCTCCATTAGGCAGCATCATAGAGTTCTCAAATAATACACTTAGCCCTAGAAATGATTTTACCTGATAGATTAAGTCACGTGCTCTAGCTCTTGTCATAGGACCTTGTAGTTCAACACCCAAATCTGGAGGGTCTTGTGTAGTACGTGTATCCGAAGGAGGGATGTCCTCATCAAAGGTCGTCCACAACGAGGCCTCCTCCCTCCTCATCTCCCAATGCTTCATGCAGTATGACAAGCCCTACATCCCTAGCTACTAGGTCGCCTACGGCATCCTCGTCGAGGTCGACGGGCACCCGTTCGACGTCGACAAGATGCTCTTCATTGACTAGCGTGATTCCCACCTCCCCGAGTGCTCCGAGATCAAGAAGCGAAACTGCCACTTGCCCACCTTCCTCTACACCATGCCCTTCTCGCTGACAAGGATCTTCCTCGAGGAGACCTTGCTGGTCGTGCGCCTAGGGCTCACCATGGACGACATCTAGGAGCGCATGGCCATGCAGCTCTGGAGTATGTTGAGTGATAGTGGGGGCTTGGCTCGCGAGCCGGCTCAAGCTTTATTTCGAGCCGAGCCAGGCCTCCTTCCTAGCTCATTTTTGAAATGATCCAAGCTGAACCCACTATTCATCTGAGCTTGGGCTAGCCTGGCTCGAGCTGGCTCTGCTCGGCTCATTTCCAGCCCTAGTTGTGGCAGCGGCGGCGACCACTCCATTCTCACTGAGGATGGAGCTGGAACCGCTAACCTCGTCTTCATGCATAGGCAGAGGCGATGAGGTGCGGAGGCTGGCTCGGTTCATGGCGGCATGCACACGGATGCATGCTGCTATTGCCTAGATGGTGGTTACCGACGGCGCATGCTCAGAGGCGCACAGTCGGACGGCCCGTCGATGGTGATTGGTGAAGGTGTGCGGAGGCATAACCAAACAATTCTTGGTGGAGTCTAGCGGCCTGTGCACGGAGGCGCACGGCCGGTCGACCTAGTTGGTCAGCAGCGCGCTGTGGAGGCATGTCTGACCTGGGAAAATTATTTATGTACCCTATGTGTTTATCGTCCTAGTTCTATGATTAGTAGCTAGCACACACATATTGTATTGTTACATTACATCCATAAATGAGTAAATATATCAGAGTAGTACAAAATATTAAACAGTCGTACAAAGGTCCACTCAACCAAGTTTTACATGAATTGGCCGACTGGCCAAATATTTCACATAAAGTGTTTGCAATGGAAGTAAACAATAAGTAAAAGATAATGGGCTCATATGTTATGCCTTATCCCACAGGCAACCTAATGGGGTTAAATCCCTAGAACTCGATGTCATCATCACCAAAACCCGCATCGTAAAAGTGTCTGATCGACAGGACATCATCCACATATTCTGAATTTGTTCAACAAGCCATTGAAAGTACAAAGTTCCAGGTTCAGCATGAAACCAGCATGCTGCAGCATGGCCGCCATGGTACCAGGCAGTCCCCTCATCTTTGCTATGGCCGAATGGCGGCAAAGCACCCACTAGGCCATCTACAAGTTTTGAAAGGAAGAGGAGGTGTTAGTAAACCATTTTACTAAAAACAATTCAAGATAAGGACAAGAGGTAGATGCTAAGAGAGATAAGGGAAACCAAGATAATAACTTTTATTTTTCTCAAAATTTTTATAAGATTTGCAAATAAATTTTTAAAACCGCAATTCCTTAAATTAACGGCCAAATCTAACTAAGGGTTTAACCTACAGTCAATATGGCTCTGATACCAACGCTGTCGGACCAGGGAAAATTAATTCTAAAACCTATGTATTTACCATACTAGTCCCATGATCAGTAGCTATCACATACATATTATATCATTGCATCACATCCATACATGAGTAAAAAACATAGTAGTACACATAATATTAAACAGACGTACATAGGTCCACTAAACCAAGTTTTACACGAAGAGGTCGCCCTGCCAAATGGATCACATAAAGTGTTTGCAGCAGAAGTAAATGATAAGTAAAGACAATGGGACCATGTGATATGCCTCAGCCCATAGGCAACCAACTGAGGTTAAAGCCGTAGAACTCGGCACCATCATCGTCAAAATCCACAACATAAGTGTCCAATCAACGGGTCTTCATCCACATCTTCTGAATTTATTCAGCAAGCAATTGTGAGTACAAATTTTTACTCCACAAGACTTTATAGAAAATATTATATGATATACAAGGCTTTGTCGAGAGAGGTGTCTATCCTACTAAGTTTTCCCATTTTTGCATAAAGCAAGCTTTCATTTGCAATAATGAGTAATAGAATGCAATTCGAAGTTGTAGAAGCATTTGACATTGATAATCAATAGATAATAATATAGCATAAATAGCATAAATAAACAAGTGGCTTGCTACCATAACGACAAAACAATGCCCAATTACTCTGGCCGAACAAGCTACGCTTGGATTCCCTATCCATACATGATCCAAACCATTGTTCAAAACATAAATCTACTTATTGTGGGATATAACCAAGTGATGTCCATAACCGGGGACATGACTATTCGAATAGGTTTACACTCTACAAAAGTTATGCAACTTTACCCACTCAACATGAACATCCTACCATGTCATCCATGTCATGCAATACCGAAGGTACCTGATTTGAGAGTTCATGACAAAGCTTTTACATTACCGGTCCTAACAACAAACCACACTTTGACACCTCATTTGGATATGGAGAGCTCTCCAAAATCCTAAGAACACATATGTTGCGTCGGAAAACTTTGCGGTCCTCGCAAAGCCCCTACGAACATAAGTATCCTCCACCATGCCCGCACTAGCCTAATTTCAACCAACAATCTTCCACTTGTGGTTTGATAGCTAGAATACAATAACTTATTAAGCTTGGTCCTCCCTTAAGGCATGTGTGGTTGTACAAATATACTTGGGTTTATGGCACATGCACATGTCTCATCATATAGCCGCCCAAATCTAAAAAACATTTTTTTGTTTTTATTTGATAGAAAAATAATAGAGGTACCACCTCTAAGCACATATACAATTGTCTCCCATGATTGAATAATTTATCAAGCTTTTCCAACCTAGCTAGACTAATATCGTTAAGCATGACTAAGAATCAACTATATTGTACCAAATAAAATTCCACAGTAATTTTACCAATAGTGGATAGCATTACTGGGTTGACAACAATGAGGATATCAACTTATCAAAGTAGGGTCAATGCAACAATTGAGTATAACTACCAACCATACAAGCATAGCAATTTTAACCGAAATTTACGTGCATACATAATAGTTTTCAACACAACATACATAACGGTGAAAATATGGGATCAATATGGTCAAAGAAGGTTCTTCCCTTGCTCATGGAACACATGTTCCTGCTCTGGATCAACTTCAGAGATTTCTGAGACGACAATATCTAATCAGTAAAAGCCACTTAACTCAAATAAGAGCCAAATTAATTCGAACAAAGAGAAAATTCAAATATTGTTGTATATTATAAAAGTTCATGATTTTATAAAAATTTAGAAACAAGTTTAACTCATGAGATTGAATGAGAAAGTTATGAGCATTTGAATTTGGTTCGGCTGTTAAATTCCAAAAAAAAAAGAAAAGAGAAACACTATGCAAAGATTTGTTTTTTTTATTTCTAATTTTCTTTCTAAAGGAAATCTAGATTTATTGCGTCATTCATTTGACAGGTGGGGTCGGGTCTACGGTGAACCGAGTTCACAGATATGTCTATAGGGCAATTGAACCCATGTGTTAGCGACTCAGGTTTTAAAACTTAGTTAAATTAAAATCTCAATTAATTAACTAGGCGGTCCCACATGTCAGTGACTCACTAAATTAACCACTATTATTAGCACAAACTTAATCCTCCCAGTGTGGGGTGAACTTTCCAAAGAGAGGGGAATAAGGGAGGCGACAGCGGCCATGGCCGAGCTCGACGGTGGTGGAGCGGCGACGTCACAGGTTTGGGAGGCGGCATTACGGCGAAGCTACTAGCAGTGATGGTGACCGGGATGGTGCACTAGAGCGGTGACACAACGGCGTTGTGCGATGAGGCAGCTCAGGCTATGACGGCTTCCTTGGAAGGAGTGATTTCTTGCATACGGGCCAAGCGCACTAAAATCAGTAGGCGAGTGCGATGCTAATGGCCGAGCATGGGAACCAAAGGTCATCGGAGTCATGCTAACAACATGCAGCCACAACAACGCCATAGGTGACTACAACAAGGCCTAGGCCAGATACTCTAAGCTTAAAATCTAACTCACGCATTAGCACTAGGTGGATTCCAGGGGCTCACCACGGTATTTGGTGGCGACAGAGACGGCTAGAGGTGATGGGGTGACAGAGAACAGGGGCAGCAGTGGTGACTTCACTGTGGCAGTGAACATGACAAGAGGACAAGCTACAAGGAGTCATGCACAAGCTTACACTCATGCAAGTGATGGTGAAAATGAATAGGATCGGCCGAAGACTCACCAGAATGTTGGAAATCAACAAGGATTGTGGAGGCGACCGGAGATGAGGAAGACGATGGTGACATAGCTCCCCACGACTTCAACTACAAGAACTAGCATGGGAAGGGAATGAGTGATGCTCAAGACTGGATATGACGCGCACTTCAAGCAAGGAAGATGATCTGAGAAGGAATGGTGCGGTGGCGTGCTCGCTGGCATCGAGGAAGACGATGTTGTTCGCAACAATCCACAAGATCAAGAGCTCTAGTTCTTGGAGAGATGGCTGGAAATGGTGAGTTGGAGGAGATCTCACAAGAACAGCAGAATAGATTGGCGAGGTGTCTCTCTCTCTCACGTGCGCGAGTGACAAGGAGAGATGTAGAGCACAAGCGAAAGGACATGATGGCAAGGCGGTTAGGAAGTCGCGCTGACTCGATCTGGACAGTGACTCGGTCGTGACTGGTGATGGTGACGTAGCATGACGCTTACAAACACATGGATAGGCAATGGTGGATGGTGTGAGCTAAGGTGGCGACAACTAGGTCCATCGGTAGTGACCGGGTGCAGTGATAGGCAAGCGGAGCGCATCTCCACGTGGGTGTGTGAGTGCGCGGTGAATAGGCATGTGAGAAGTGGATGAAGGGATCTCATAGGTGGGTCCTGGGACAGAAAGGGGTTGAAATAGAAACAGGCCAGGCCAAGGGGATACTAACTGGCAGAGATGTTAGAAATAGAAACAAACTTAAATAAAATGCCAAAAATGCAGATAAATGCTAAAAAATACATAAATTAAGATTTTATGTGTAAATAATAGAGAATACTAACTTTTGGGTTGTTACAAGGTGACGCCCAGTAGGCGGTGGCGACGGTGCGTACACGAATGCATACGGTCACTATGGTCGGGGAAGGCGCGGTTGGCGCACACGTGGAGATGTGTGCTCAGCAAGTCGGTGAGAACGACAGCAATGAACAGTAGAGTTAAAATTAGTCAACTAAAAAAACATTACTGGTGTACCAGGAATGAAAACTTAGATCCAAAAAATGTACCAAGAATGTCGTAGGGGTGGCCCACCAACCCAGTGACCTGGCGAAGACACCAAGCTAGGTGTACCCCTCGGCCCAGTTGAAGTGTACTAGGTACCCCTTATACAGATTGAAGGCTACAGTAAAGCCATTGAAGGCAACATTGATCAGAGAGTACAACACGCCCCAGAGCGAAGGGGTCCAAGAGCCCTCACTCCAGGCCAACTCGCATGGAGCGAAAGGGTCCACGGAGCCTTCGCTTTGGGCCCTCCTCACAAGGAGCAAAGGGAGTCAAGGTTACTTGCAGACCAGAAGTACAAGCGTGGTGGACATGGTTCAGGAAGGTCCACCATGCACTAAAGGCTATGCCTAAGGAGGTGAAGTCCTTACATGTTGGTGATATGCTCTAAAGGTAATCATAGAGATGATTGTATCACGTCCATGTTTTATGAGTTATAGAATAAATGTTATTGTGTTATTAGGATGAATTATCATTTATTATGATTAAAAAGTATGTGTTGGTGAAGCTCTTTAACTTATGTGATGTCATTCTAAATGTATCTCTGGTCGGATGTTACTAGTCGGAACACTAGTGACTTATCAACCAGCACATATATTGATTGATGACCATGTTTCACCGTTCATGGATATGGGATATAGAATCCATAATGTGAGCACATGTTAGAGAACATGGTGTTAGATTGACCCACCTTGAGACACTACTGAGATTGTTGTGATTTTATATGTCATCAGTTGGTCTCAAGCAATGATTATGTATAATCCTTAGACCTAATATCAGCATGGTTTTCTACATGTGTAATAGTACACTTAAGGGTTGATAAATGCTACTTCATAACTGGGTAGTTATAAAGGTAGCTTTTGGGTATGCTATGAAACATGCGGAGGGATGTGACTGGTCGGATACGGGATAAGCCCCTCCTAACATAACAGGAGATATATGTCTGAGCACCTCAATGTGGTCGGATAAAGAAAGTGCATCGCCATGCCACTAGTGGTCGAAGAGTCGATCACATGAAGTTATCTTTCACTTGATCGAGATAGTATTGAATAGTCCATAGATGACAAAATATCTCACCTAGAGTTTAACCAAATATCGTGAGGCAAGGAGAGAATACGCAAGCAGGTCATTTAGTCTGACCAAAAAAGTTCTAGTCGTATGGAGATACGAACTAGTCGTAAATTGGTTGGACATGATCACTAACTGGTTGTAAGGAGTTATGAACTGGTCATAACTAAATATGAACTAGTCATATGGAGATATGAGCTGGTCATAAATGAGAAGGACATGGTCGTAGATCAGATTGCATAAGGTTCATCTGATATAATATTTATGTTTATTCGAGAATCGTTATGTCCTACTAGGAACCGCCAACGACTCGTGGTCGAAAAGGAGTTTTCGAGTCACAACCAATTACGCATGAACCTATAGGGTCGCACACTTAATATGTTGGAACAAATGAGTTCGGATAGGATCCGTTATGGGCTCTTTTATAAGGGGATGCATGGGGGCTATTGGGAGTAATGTGAGTTGTTCCACCAAAACTCTAGCTGCCACCTTCTCAAAGGCTCTGCCGTGTGCATTGGTTCTAGCACACCGGCATACGACGTTCTACCCCTGGACGTGTGGATACCGTAGAGGTGCTACTGCGGTTGCTGCTACACTGATCGAGGATGATCCATGACCTACGAAAGGGACGTCATAGGTTGCTGGAGGAGACGATCGATGCCGAGGACATTGGACGGTCGACTACGACCACTTCATCGACGCCCTTGACATTGGATCAGGCTGCTTCAACACTTCTTCCGCTGCATTACGCGTCTAGTGGCAACAATCTATGATCTGTTGCTTGCATGGCTTTCTGGTTTACGTGGTAGAATTTTGAATTACCAGCTAGTGTAGCATACCTGTATCCCTTCATTATAGTCACATGACCTTTTTAGGGTAGAACTGTAATCTCCTATACCCCTAATGTAACACTATAAATAGTCCATTTCCCCATTTTTGGGAAGGGAGAGAACTATTGGGAACAAAAAGACAAATTTATTCATTTCAATACTTTTTCCCATCTTGAGGACCTTCAGGGATGTACCCCTTCGCATTGTAGGGAACCCAGGGATCCCCCTTCTCTATCGTTTTGTTTGTAGCTACGACAGTTGACGTCATTTGCGGGGAACGGAAAGCAAGTCACATGGCACCTCACCAGAAGAAGAGCACGCCCAATGCTTCGGCAACCGAAGCAGCAGCCATGGCGGCCACTCTGAGGGCCCTGCTTGCCAAATGTAGTGGGACGTCTACGGGTGCACCCACAGCTGAAGCCGCTAAGGAAGAAGCCAACATTTCCATGAATGGGGAGATTGTAGGAAGAGACACCTGGCACACAGAGGCCTCACTGCCCGAAGATCACCGTGTGGTGCCTCCCCCGCCCTCCGCCTCTGGTGGGGTCAGAGAGTCATACGAGGCAGTGCAAAAAATAACCATCTGACCTCTACCAGGAGTCACGCCCAGTCCGGTGGCCGAAGGGGATGCTACACCAGCTCTATTGACACCCCCCCATAGTAGCACTGTAGGAGCCTGTGCTCCAGGGACACCCAAATTCCCCATTAAGTGTTGTTATGGAAGTCGTACAGTGACCCACGAGCTTCAAGATGACTAACGTCAAGGCCTATGAGGGGAACACCGACCACACGGGGTTCCTTCGGGTCTACGAGACCGCTATCGAAGTAGCGAGAGGAGAAAACACCACCGAGGCAAAGAGCACCACCCTCGCCCATGCGGGCATGGCGCTGACATGGTTCTTCAACATACCTCCCCGGTCAATATATGCATGGGAGTAGCTCTGGGACCAAATCCGCAACAATGTCCAAGGAAACTACATCGACCCTAAGGATGCATGACACCTGCTCGCAATAAAATAGGCACTAGGTGAGACCCTGTGCATCTTCTTCCAGTAGTTCACAAAAGTCAAGTGCGAGGTGAAGGGTGTCAATGAGACTACCGTCGTCAACGCAGCAACCTGCGGACTCCAAATGGCCCCCGGGTGGAAATGCTTGGTCGAAAGCCCATCCGCATGGTGACGAGCCAAAGAAGATAGCACCCGAAGGGCCGGGGCAGAGCTGATGCTTATAACGTCTGTGGCAAGCGAAGGCGGGGCCCTTACCAACAAAGTTTCACCCACTACCACGATGGTGGAAGGCGCGGTCATACCCCACACTGGTGAAAACCAAGGTCGGCCAAGACAACAAAGGATATATCACATGGAAGGCGTCCAAGCCCCCGAAGGAGGAAGGCGAGGTGGCTTCGGTGGTCATGGTTGCCACCGTAGCTGAGGACACGTGGGCGGCTGCAACCCGGATGCACGAGGCAGCGCTAAGGCACCCATGTTGTGGACTGGTGGTGCGACCTTCATGGCAATGGGTTGCACTTGACTAAGGACTGTCACACCATAAGGGTCATGAGGGACTACATGAACCACGTGCCACACCCTAGCCACCGCGAAGGGAAGCAAAGGCCCAACAATGAACTGCTAGCCACACCACCAAGACCCCTCATCGAGGCTGCGCATGGAGACCAACCACGAAGGATCATCAACACAATTATCGGGGGGTCTTCGCTTGGCTCGGGTTCCAAGAGGTAGTGACACACCAACGCCAGTCAACTCCAAATTGTGGCGGCATACCCCGCTAGCACACTCTTGAGATATGGGGAGATCCCCATCACCTTAGGTCCAAAAGACGAAGGAGGGCTTTTCTTCCCCCACCAGGATCCCCTCGTCATCTCAGCAAATAGTGCGGACTTCAAAGTTAGGTGCATCCTCGTAAACAGAGGTAGCTCTGTGGACCTCCTCTTCACAGAAGCATTCGACAAGATGATGATCCCCCGAGACCGCCTGTTCCCTCCGGGCATACCAATGATAGGCTTTGGGGGTAAACACGTGATGGCTCTAGGTCAAATCGACTTAGCTGTTGTCGGACCCAGGAGTAACACCCCCAGATCCTTTGTGTATTCTACACTACACCCTAGAACAGTAGCTAGTGTACATAGTAAACAAATATGGTAACAACCACATCTCGAACAATTTATTAATAATTATAATAGTTTTACAAGAATGACTTACATGCCAATATTAAAAGAACACATCACAAGATGAAAAAGAAGAAGTAGAGCCAGCAAATCTGCCACAGTCAATCGACTAGGGTAGCGGTCTAGTCGCTGAGATCCTTAGCAGTTGCAAAATCATCCTCCTCTGAACAACATTTTATTAAGCAAAGGTGAATACAAAAATATACTCCGCAAGTTACACTCATAACAGATTTAATGCATGTATGAATATTATCAAAGGAAGGCATATAGGGTTATTTTTCCAAAAGCAATATTTAACATTTTAAATACAATAACTAAGTTCAAAAGCTCAAATTTTACAATATATAAAATTGAGTTTTAAATGAATTAATAAATCTTAGTGTGGGCACCAACCTAACAATAACTTAAACACGGGCACAAACCCTGGGCTTCAACCCATAATTTTTCTCATGAATGCCCATCTATGTCATAAACTATTTTATAAAATATTTTTTAAAATAAAATCAAAGTCTAACTTTGAGTGGCTTTACTCAGCATGTCCATGACTATGGACATGGCTATTTGAATAGGTTTACACTCTACAGAGGTTGTACAACTTTACCCATAAGAGATAATCAGCTTATATTATCCGCTTCACATACTTCTGTTAGTGTGCGACTAAGTGATTATCACAAGGCCTTTACAATGCTCTATCTCAATGTCATTATGCCCTACAAGGTTTCACTTCCATTGGGCTAACCACGCGTCGGAAGCTCCCTCTTGCGCCAAGTAGGAATATTGTCTAACCGACACCCACACATCATCATGGCACAACTAACAGTGGATCGTTGCAAATTATTTAGCCTAGTCTGTTCCACTCCAGACTTGTTGTAGTATGGTGGACCTTTGCAAGATGCAGCTCAAAAACCAGTCCTTAACTAACTTAGGCGATTTCCAAAATAACCCATGTACCTCAACCATTCGCTGAATTGAGCCCGTGCATAAACTTACACCAACCAACTATCCAATTCGCCCAAGTCCAACCCATTTTTTATTTTATTTTTCAAAGTCATTTATAAACTTCCATGGCATACCAATGCTACATATACAATTTAAATCACTTTTAATTTTTGGCTATAAATTCCCAAATCAAATATTACATGTCTAATCATGGCTAAGCTTAATTTTTTCTAAAATATTCTAGTTCATACTATTGTACTAACTAGATTTTATCTAAGGCGGCAAGGTATGCATATTTCAATGACAAATTTTGGCCATACAAATGTATTGGGATTAACTACAATTTAAAAATAGGTATTTAAATTATATTGAATAGAAATAAGAATGCAACAATAATTTAAAATAAAATTTAAATAATTTGAAATATTGGGATCAAACATGATCAAAAAATGTAACTTGCCTTGCTCAACTAATTGCTGTTCTGAAACGACATAGAAATCTGGTTCTCTGAATTCGTTGAAATCTAAATGTGAAAATGAGCGAAATTCAAATAAACTTGTACGAAGGAGAACAGGCTCTCGGACGATTCGATTTCACAAGAAATATATTTTCTGAAATTTGTGGAATTATTTTTCTGAAGCAAAATCCATTTATTGCATCAGCGATAGGATTTAATATCCGATCGAATTATTTTTATAAAAGAAAAAGGAAATGACCCACTCACAGGTGGGCCCTATGTCTCTGGACTAGGTCTATGGAATTGCATCGGTCCACGGTGGTCCGGGCGCATGGCATAGTTTTGGCCGCCACGCATGCCTGACACGCGGGCGGCCACACGGACACCGGTGCTGAGGTGATGTGTGTGTGGTGCACACATGGGCCAACATGGTGGCCTCGTAGCACAACAGTGGTGGCGGAGCACAGGGATTGGAGGTCACCGACGAACGGTGACTCGGTGAGAGGGGGATGCGAGGAGGGAGATGATCACTGTTGTGGCGGCTAGGCATACAACGACTGTTAGTAGTGAGGGTGGAGGCGGCGGCGTGATTCGGCTCACGATGGCGACGGCGTTCCGATAGTGCTCCAACGAAGGCGTGAGCATGACGTAGAACGTGCGACGGCGATGTCGAGGGTGGGGAAGATGTTTCTAGTGCTCCAATGGCGGTGGTGTAATCGGCAGGGGAAGAGCTTCCGGCCGATGGCGAAGAAACTTGAAATCTGGCAAGAGGAAAGAGAGGGAGGGATGGTTTGCGGCGGAGAGATGTGGGAGAAGAGTGGCAGCGGGTGCTCCTATTATTGGGCAAGGGGGTAGCTGAGGAGGGAGATCACGCGCGGAGGTCAAACCAGAGCGGCAGTGAGATTTGCGCCGTTGGAGCATTTATGGAAGGGGGTGATGGCCAAATTGGGGCGGTAGGACATGGGGGCATTGATGGCACCAAATGCGTGAGAAATCTGGGAGAAAACCGTGGGATGCAAAATGCTCCCGAGGCATCTATGACGGTAGGCGCGGGCGGCTGGAGGAAGAAGAAAGTGAGGAGGAAGAAGGGGTGAGGTTGACGGGCAGGTCCTGCTTTGCGGTGAGAGAGAGAGAAAGAAAGAGAGGCAGGGAGGCCGACCGATGGGGCCCGCATGGAAGAGAGAGGTGGGCAGGAGCGCTTGGCCGCCAGGAAGATGGGTCGGGTAGACCAGGCCGGGGAAGGAAAAATATGGGCTGGTGGAGAATGGGTTTCGGCCCGAAAAATAATTTGTGAATTTTATTTGATTTTTGATTTTCAGAAATAGCAACAAATCAAATAGGCTTTCAGAATATAGCAAATAAAGTTCAAAAATTCTGAAAAACTTCACAGAAATAACGTGATCTATTTTGAACTTAATAAAATTATTTCCAACTTAAAGTTGGCTTTTGTTTTTTCACATAAATTATTTTAAATTTTTGGAAAATAGGACAAACCTTTTTTAATCAAAAAAAAATCAAGGAAATTAATTAGATTTTCTTTTTAACTTTAAAATTCAAGAAAAAAAAAAGAAAACTCTTTTAAATCTCAAAAAATCTAGTAAAATAATAACTTTATTAATTTTATTTTTGGCAACAGAACTTTCAGATGTTACAGCTGTAACCTTCGGCGATGGCTCTTCGTCCCAAACGGAGGTCATCACCTTCGACATCATCAACATACCTTACCAGTACAACGCTATCCTCAGTCGCACCACGTTGAACACCATCGGCACCATCGCACATCATAATTACTTGTGTATGATGAGCCTCGCACCAGCAAGGGTTATCACAATCCACGGGGACTAGGACCTTGCCAAGAAAATAGAGTTGGAGGCTACAATGGAGACACGTTATGTCCATGCGATGGAACCAGAGGTGAAGACGCAGAGGACACACCTTCAGCAAAGTAGGTACCCAAAGCCATGTCGGGGGGACAACTCAAAAGAGGTCTGCCTAGGAGAAGGATCCCGGAGAAGACGGTGGCCCTCGGCTAGAACTCGCACTCGAAGCTAGAGCGGAGCTGATCAGGGTCCTTCACGAAAATGAAGACATCTTCGCCTAGGGCTCGACAACATCCCCGGGGCGGATCGGGAAACCATTGAGCACTACCTTGCGATCAAGAGCGAGGCGAAGGCAATAAAAATAAAAGTTGCATCGCATGTCCGCGGATCGGCTGGAGCTGCGAAGATCGAGTTAGTGAAGCTACTCAAAGCCAACGTCATATGTGAAGTCAAGCACCTGAAATGGCTAGCCAACCCTGTCTTTCTACAAAAGGTCACTGGTAAATGGCACATGTGTGTCGACTTCACCGACCTGAATAAGGCATGCCCTAAAGACAACTTCCCGCTCCCTCGCATCGACCAGCTCATGGACACAACCTCCGGTTGCAAACTAATGAGCTTCTTAGATGCCTACTCCGGCTACCACCAAATATTCATGGCAAAGAAGGATGAGGGAAAAACTGCCTTCATCACCCTGCTGGGCACCTATTGCTTCACACGCATACCCTTTGGTCTCAAAAATGCTAATGCAACTTTCACCAAACTCATCGCGTAGGTCTTGGCCATGCAGATCGGCCACAATGTTGAGGCATATGTCGATGACAAAGTGGTCAAAAGCCTCGAAGAAAATTCCCACCCGGCGGACCTGCATTAGACCTTCGTCAGCCTCCGAGCAGAGAGAGTAAATATTAATCCTAAGAAGTGCACCTTCGGCGTCAAGGGGGGAAGCTCTTGGGATTCCTCATTCCCGAAAGGGGCATCGATGCAAACCCCAAGAAGATACAACAATACAAGAGATGGAGCCCCCTCGCAATACCTGTGAGGTGCAGAAGCTAACAGGGTGCCTAGCTGCCCTTAACCGCTTCTTGTCCCGCTCCGTGGAACGAGCACTACCAATCTTCAAGACGCTCCACAGGGCGGAGCCTTTTCGATGGACCGAAGACAGTCAAAGAGCCTTTGACGAACTCAAGAAATACCTCTGGGTCCACTTGGTTTCCCACCGAATCCAGGACCGGGGGGGGGGGCTAGATCCTCAGCTTCAATGCCTTCACCTGGAAGTTGACACTCCCAAAGTTGATCATGACGTTGGTGCCCTTCTTCCGCTTCAACTGGCACCGCACATCGCGCAAGTAAGCGAAGAGGTTCACGCTACCCTCCACCCCTCCGGCTCGGAGCGCCCACTCGAAGAGACCCAGTCACACAATGGAGTTGGGTGATAGCTGTGCCAACTCCTCGCCAAATAGCAGTAGGACCCTCGCTATGAGGTCAACCGATGGAATCCGAAGGCCGTGTCAAAGAACGCTACCAAGACCATGGCCTCACCCTCTGCGTCTCAGGCACCGCCTCCGTTCCGGGGGTATGCACAACGGCGAGGCTAGACACCTTCCCTCGACGAGAGAGTCATTAATCACTTTGTCACCTACCTCCCCGGTGGACTTGTTGCGCTTTGGCATCTCGACGAAGCAACGAGAAGAATAAGGGCGATATGGAACTAGAACACTGTAAAAAGTAGAGGCAAAAGATTCAAGGTATGAAGAAGAATAAGAGGACAAATGAAGACCGCCTGGGCCATTTTATAGGCCACAGGCACCACCCACCATGTGGCGTGGGCCAAGTGAGCAAGGACACGTGCCCCACTCATGATACATACAGGAGGCGTAACCACTCCCATTTATGCCACGATGCACGACAATCAAGGAAGCCCATTATACCCAGCCACGACATGCAACAATCAAGGAAGCACATTGAACCAGCCACGATGCACGATAATCAAGGAAGCACAATAACTCCCATGCACGACGCACACAAATCAAGCTGGCGCAATAACTCCAATCGTCCACATACTGGGCAGCCACCGTAAAGTTTTGCCAGGCCGAGGGGTACGGTGTGCCTAGACCCTTCGGGATAACAAGGTACGGTTTCAACATGACGGAGCAAGACCTCGACCACGGAGGGCTCCTATCATAGGGGTGGCCCACCGGCCCAGCGACATGACGAAGACACCAAGCTAGGGGTATCCCTTGGCCTAGTCGAAGGGTAATAGGTATCCCCTCATACATAGTGAAGGGTACATCAAGGCCGCAAAAGTCAGCCTTGACCGGATAGTATAACACACCCTGGAGCGAAGGGGTCATGGGAACCCTCGCTCCAGGCCACCTCGCATGGAGCGAAGAGGGTCCAGGGATCCTTCGCTCTGGGCCCGCCTTGCAAGGAGCGAAAGAAGTCAAGACTACTTGTAGATCAAGAGTACAGGCATGGTGGACAAGGCCTGGGAAGGTCCATCGTGCACCAAAGGCTACACCCGAGGAGGTGCAAAGACCCTGAAGCCGCTATAATCACATGATCTTTTTAGGAAGAGGACTATTGGGAATAAAAGGACATATTTACTCATTTCAATACCATTTCCCCATCTTGAGGACCTTCGGAGATTTACCCCTTCGCATTGCATGAACACGGGGTCCCCCTTCTCTACTGTTTAGTTTGTAGCTACAACAAGGAAGCCTTAGCATTGAGAGTTATCGTACTGATAACGTGTTGTATAATCGAAGTCGCGTTGCCAACGAAGGAAACTCTCGACTCATAAGTAATAAATAATAGACAAGAATATCAGGATGTAGTCCCAGTCTTCTCTTTCTATTGATCTCTTTGCTCGTAGACTTGTGTGTATAATAAGAACTCACTGTCCCTCTTTATATAACAGGATGAGGTCTCCCTTCATGCATTAATAAGAAATATAGGACTAAACAAACTAATGGACATTGTGGGCCAACAACCTCTTAATAGGTCTTTGTTTAGGGAAAATGTTCACATGTAATAGGACCTCGAACACAGGTTGATATACAACAAAAACAGCACCAATTGATGCTACAGATTCAACCAAAAACACCACATGAGTCTTAATGTCTCTCACACCATGCAAGCACATGCGTCTAGTTATTGCAATATTTTATTACGGAAGTTATGTCCGTCGCAATGAAATAGCAAATTGGAAGCCTCGTACGGTCACGGGCGGTGACCGGATGCATCAATTTTATTACGGTAACAAGGAATGTACATTCCCAATAGAGTTGCAATATAACTTTGCAGACATAAAACGGGGCGCCATAGCCACTAGTCTCCGCGGCGCCATAGCCACTGCCTCTTGTCTCAAGGCTGCCCACGGTGACGGCGAGTGTCAAAGTTGGCCATGTCCTACGATTCTATGATGTAAGTAGATCGTACAATAGCAAACGTAATAAGGATGTAAATTGTATATAACTAATGTCTTCGATACGGAGTGCGTCTGGGCGACCAGATACACCACGACGTCGGCCGATTTTAGTCGAAGGAGTCTTCCCCTTTCCCTTGTCGTGGGACTCCCCACGTCGGTCGATTCATGCATGAATAAGCAACTTGAGACTAAACTAACTAATGGGCTTTGTGGGTTGACAATCTCGTAATAGGTTTTTGTTTAGATAAAGAGTTCACACATAATCGGGTATCGGACTGGCAGATATACAACAAAAACAGCACCAATTGATGCTACAGGTTCAACCAAAAACACCACATGAGTCTTAATGTCTCTCACACCATGCAAGCACATGCGTCTAGTTATTGGAACGCCCTAAAGTAAAAACGCTATGCTTACGTATGCCCCTCCTTGCTTACATATGCAATTCAAGATTTTACCCTTTTCTGTAACAGACATTTTACAAAGCTCTTATATGAAGACATTTCACGAATATGACATTAGGAAAAAAAATGAAACGACTATATTTTTTGCGAGGAGCTTCCACGAATGTCTTGAACACATATGGTGGAACCCTCGCTCCACACGATAGTAAAGGGTTCATCATGGCCGCAAAAGTCAGCCTTGACCGGATAGTATAACACACCCTGGAGCGAAGGGTTCATGGCCACCTCGCATGGAGCGAAGAGGGTCCAGGGAGCCTTCGCTCCGGGCCCGCCTTGCAAGGAGCGAAAGAAGTCAAGACTACTTGTAGATCAAGAGTACAGGCATGGTGGACAAGGCTTAGGAAGGTCCACCGTGCACCAAAGGCTACACCCGAGGAGGTGCAAAGACCCTGAAGCCGCTATAATCACATAATCTTTTTAGGAAGAGGACTATTGGGAATAAAAGGGCATATTTACTCATTTCAATACCATTTCACCTTCGGAGATTTACCCCTTCGCATTGCAGGAACACGGGGTCCCCCTTCTCTACTGTCTAGTTTGTAGCTACAACAAGGAAGCCTTAGCATTGAGAGTTATCGTACTGATAACGAGTTGTATAATCGAAGTCGTGTTGCCAACGAAGGAAACTCTCAACTCATAAGTAATAAATAATAGACAAGAATATCAGGATGTAGTCCCAGTCTTCTCTTTTTATTGATCTCTTTGCCCGTAGACTTGTGTGTATAATAAGAACTCAATGTCCCTCTTTATATAACAGGATGAGGTCTCCCTTCATGCATTAATAAGAAATATAGGACTAAACAAACTAATGGACATTGTGGGCCGACAACCTCTTAATAGGTCTTCGTTTAGGGAAAATGTTCACATGTAATAGGACCTCGAACACAGGTTGATATACAACAAAAACAGCACCAATTGATGCTACAGATTCAACCAAAAACACCACATGAGTCTTAATGTCTCTCACACCATGCAAGCACATGCGTCTAGTTATTGGAACGCCCTAAAGTAAAAACGCTATGCTTACGTATGCCCCTCCTTGCTTACATATGCAATTAAAGATTTTACCCTTTCTGTAACAGACATTTTACAAAGCTTATATGAAGACATTTCAGGAATATGACATTAGGAAAAAAAAATGAAACGACTATATTTTTTGCGAGGAGCTTCCACGAATGTCTCACACACATTAATAAATATACCATGTTGCCCCTCCTTGCTTACATATGCAATTCAAGATTTTACACTTTTCTGTAACAGACATTTTACAAAGCTTATATGAAGACATTTCAGCAATTTGACAATAGAAAAAAAATAATGAAAAAAATAATTTTTGTGACGAGCTTCCACGAATGTCTTGAAGACAGTAATAAATATACCATGTCCCTATATTTTTTTAATGCTTGGTTCAAAGAATTACATTTATATTATGATTTTTATTATTTTGTAACATGGAAATTTTCGTTTCAACCGCCACCATATTTTTCTGAATCATAAGGATGCATTTACCATATGGTGGAACATGTATCAGAAAAAACGAAAATCACACACAGTAATATATGGGAAGCACATGTTTCTGAGCTTACTGTTGTCAGGTTCATCAACGACGAGCTAAAAATGATGCAAGCATTCCTCAAGGCAGCGGATGGGGCACGCAAGAACACCGGGGTGCTCAAGGCATATCTAGAGCAAATCCGTGACCTGGCCTACGACATTGACGACTGCCTCGAGGAGTACATGATTTTCATCAAGCGTCGGAGCCTCTTGCAGCAGCTCCTCAGACTAGGAGCGCGTCACCGCATTGCCATTCAGATAAGGACAATCAAACAGAGGGTCCAGGAGGTGAGCCAGAGGAACGTCCGATACAACCTAATCGAGCTCACACCTTCCACATCTGATGATGCAATAGGTGACATGGAGCTGACACGGAATTTGTCAGCTCTGTATGTTGAGGAAGCCGACCTCTTCGGCCTGGAGAAGCCAAAGGCCAAGCTCTTGGAGTGGATAACCAAGCCGAAGTCTGAGCTCGCAGAGTCCATAACCAACCGAGCTGGCCCAAAAGTGATCTCAATTGTTGGCATGGGTGGCCTCGGCAAGACAACTCTCGCCAAGAAGGTGTATGATAGCCCCGAGTGCAGTGGCAGATTCACCCGTGCTTGGGTCACTGTGTCGCAATCATTTAACTACAAGGAGCTTCTCAGGGAGATGTTGAAGAAACTTGGGGTGGCAGATCCAGAGGAACATCAACGAAAGGTGGATACGGTGGAGGACCTCATTGATCGCCTAAGAACCACACTCAAGGAGAAGAGGTACCTTGTTGTTCTTGATGACATGTGGACCACCCAAGCGTGGGATCGCATTAAACTTGCCTTTCCTGACAATGGTATGGAAGACAGTTGTGTGGTGGTAACTACAAGAATTGGCCTCGTAGCAAAGCACTGCAGTCCTGAGCCACTCATCCACCACCATGACAAGCTAGAGAAAAAAGATGCTGAACGGCTGCTCCTGAAGAAGACAAATAAATGCCTCGATGATCTAGAGAAAGATGGTGTGAAGGGAATAGTTGACAAGATACTGAAGAAATGTGGAGGCTTACCCCTAGCTATCGTGACCATAGGAGGCCTCCTTGCCAACAAAGACGTAAAGGAGTGGGGAAGTGTGTACGATCAACTCCCCTCCGAGCTTGAAAGCAATCCAAGCCTTGAAGCACTGAGGCGAGTGGTTCATCTTAGTTACAACCACCTGCCTTCTCATCTCAAGCCTTGCTTTCTACATCTCAGCATCTTTCCAGAAGATTTTGAGATCGAACGGAAACACCTGGTGAACAGGTGGATAGCTGAAGGGTTTATAACAAGTGGTACTGCTAGGAGAACACTTGAAGAGGTTGCTGAGAGTTACTTCTATGAACTCATCAATCGAAGCATGATTCAACCATGTGAGTTGGACTTTCTTGGAAATGTGAAGACCTGCAAAGTTCATGATATCGTGCATGATATCGCAGTGTCAATCTCTAGGCAGGAGAACCATGTGTTACTAGTTGAAGAGCACACAAGTACCACCACTGCAACAAAAGAAAGCATCCGGCATATATCATGCTTTGCTAGAAAGAAATTGAACATCGGCTTGGATTTAAGTCGTACTCGATCTTTTACTCTGTTCAGTGAACCTCTGGAGCCTCTAGCCACACTTTTATCATCCGAATTTAAGATGCTGAGGGTATTGGATATAGATTATGGTGCATTCGAAGCAAGGCAACAAGACATCAATAAGATAGGATTGTTGATCCACCTGAAGTACATCCGTTTTCCCGATTCTTCATATGTTTATGCAATTCCAAGATCTATCGGAAACCTACGAGGTTTGCAGACTCTGGACGTGAGGCAATCATGGGTTGCAAACTTACCAAAAGAAATCACTAAACTTCAAAATCTTCGCAACATCCGATGCAGCAAACAACGTGGCTATGCATTTTTTGATATAAGAGACCCTGCACGTTGCATGATGGATGCAATACGCTTTCCCATAATTTTCGAACCTGATGTTCGTGCTGACATGCACCGGGCTTTGTCTAGTTGTTGGTCTCTTTCATCTGGCGTGAGGGTGCCGAAAGGAATGGGAAGGTTAAAAGAGTTACAGATACTAGAAGAAGTGGACATTAAGCGAACCAGCAGCAAAGCAATTAAAGAGCTGGGGGAACTTACTAAGCTGAGGAAGTTGGTTGTGACTGGGAGAGGGGCCTCCAACAAGAAGTGCAAGACATTCTGTGCGGCCCTAGAGAAGCTCTCCTCCCTCCGTTCTCTCCGTGTGAGTGCTCCGGACGGTGCTGAATTTGGGCCGCTGGATCTGTTAGTTTCTATTTCCTCCCCTCTCCCATCCCTTCAGAGCCTCAAATTGGAAGGGACTCTTCGAGAGATACCAGCTTGGGTTGGTAAGCCTGTGAACTTGGCGAAGATTGATTTACAATGTTGCGAGCTAAAGGATGTAGAGGCCTTGGCAGGACTGCCCAACCTCATGCGCCTTCGTCTTTTCTGGAAGGCATACAACGGAGAGAAATTGGTGTTCCGCAGTGGAGCATTCCCAAAGCTGAGGATCCTACATATGAGGATGTTAGAGGGACTAAGGGAGGTGATATTTGAGGAGAGCACCTCACCTCAGATGGAAAGCATAACCATTTACGTGTGTATGCTGAGGTCAGGGATCCATGGTATCAAGCACCTCCAAAACCTCAAGGAGTTTTCACTGGACGGCTGTAAGGTGGCGAAGCTAGATATGCTGCAGCAGGAGGTGAACAAGCTCCCCAACCATCCTATGCTACAAACAGAGGACACGGAAAGCTTCGATGATCCGGGGAATACTGAAGAATCCGAGGTGATGGTGCAAGCTACAGAATCCTTTTCTGAACCTGCATGAGAGAGCTCGCAATCCTGACCTTGCCCCGACGACGCCACCCTCGACAATCCACTCGCCAGGCCACCTCTCAAGTGATCATCTTAGAAACAGGCATCGTCATCAACTCCCTTTCAGAGAATTCACTCCGTTCACCATTTCAATTTGTATCCGCCTCCGTGTGAACCAATTCATCAACTTGTATCAACGTATATTGCGCTTTCCTACTCGTGTGTGTATTAATAAACAGGCATGTTATTTCTATTTCAGTGCATGTTCTTGTCAGTTACCATCATTAGTGTATTTATGCCTGTATATGTAACTGATGTGTGATGGTAAGAAACTGAGAACCAATACTTGATCTAAACATGATGAGGACATCCCTCCTTCGGATACACGCACTACACAAGACCCTCCAGATCTGGGTGCTGAACTACACGGTCCTATAACAAGAGCTAGAGCACATCACTTAATCGATCAGGTAAAGTCGTTTCTAGGGCTGAGTTTATTATTTGAGAACTCTATGATGCTGCCTAATGGAGATGATTTACTTGTACTCAGGAATCTAGTACTACGACCAGTTCAAGAAGGTCTACGACCACTACAAGAAAATCTACGACCACTACAAGAAGACCTACGACTAGTTGATTCGATTGAAGCAATCTACGACCAGAAAAGCGAGCACAGTACTCGTTGGACACAATCTACGACCAAAGATAGCATGGACTCCTCAAGACCACCCTAGGACCAGTCCTACGACCGGATCTTCGACGTAAATACGCAACACAAGGTGCTGCGTCACCGTTTTGGAAACTAATAAGACTTTGTAAATGTAACGAGGTCAGAGTCCAGGTTGTGTACGCTTCATCCCACGGCCGCACAACCCTAGATCGACCTCCTCACGTTCCCCTATAAATATACAGTAGCTGCCATAGTTTAAAGGCGGATTTTTCTTAGATTATTCTGCCAATTGCAGTTTCGCCGATTATCGGTTTGAGGAACCCCACTTGTAAACTTCATCCATATCCGCAATACAATTCAGATTGCATCTACCTTGTTCTTGTGAGTTGCTTCGATTGCTTGCAGGAACAATAACCTTCGTGGTAAGGTCGATCGCGTGCAAGCGTGGTCGATAAGGACAGGCGTGCGGGTGTAGCGAATTACGAGGTGACGATCTGTTGGTCGGAAGCCTCAAAGCGTCAACGTCCTCACGACGAACCAAATCGAACCTATCGGAAGATCGGGCCGCCGTGATTCATCAAGTGGTATCAGAGCGAAGGTTGCCCGTTAGGTAATTTCGTTTATTCCCTTTTGTTAGTTGTGTTCCCTCACCTAGAGTCCGTAAAAAAAACCCTACAAAAGTTTTAGATCGTAATTATTCCGCTGTCCAAACCACTTTGTGCCTTTCGCAATTTTGTTTTTAGTTTTCGCATTGTTGAGTTCGAGTCCATCGTCGGTGTTTTTGTTGCTGGTTTAGAGTAGCATTCTTGGTCTCTAATCAGCACTGTCGCCCGCCGTGCCACCATCCATCCTGGACGCACGACCTCCTTTTTTCGAGCGACACCCATTCTACCATCCACTCAGGAACTACCACTTGGTCGGATTCGATCCCCTGGTCGGATTCCGTAGCCGCAACAGAACTAGCCCAAGTTCAGAGAGAGAGAAAGAGAGAGTATTTTTTTAATTACCTATTTACCCCTGCTCTCCGGAGAAAGTTTGTGACCCAATCACCTCATCGGATCCAGAAAAGGTAACATATGAATTTTGGACTTGGGTCACGTTTGCAAAAAAAAAAGAAAAAAAAAGGAAGCAAAAAGTGCAAAAGAAAAGAAAAGTAGAAGAAGCAATTCGACCACCCCTAGTTGGTCTACGACCAGTTCCAGCCTTGCATCCTTTGGACTCCTTTGTATCGAGTCCTTGTTTGATCGAGATTGTGCTAGGGCTAGGGGCACTTTTAGACCAAAGAATCGTGAATCTTGTGGGCTTTGGTTCAGCTTTGCTAATCTGATTTTATTATTGCTATTCCTTGCTACTAAACATTGCCTGTCCGAGCTCCACATACTTTCGACCCTCAGATTGGATCCTCGCATTCGCCTCCGCCGTGATCGTACATCCCACCTTCGCCGATTAGACCACCTGCTGCAATTTGGTAAGAAACTCATAAGAGCTTGGTAAGACGCTTGAGAGTGTGTGATTCCACCCTCCGACCACCTAATAATGATAGGGATAATACTTTTGTGTTATCTTTTGTCTCCTACTAACCATGTCAGGTGAAGGATTGGATGCGCAAGAGTGTGTTTTGAGGGAAGAGCTCATGACGCTATTGGATGAACAACGCACTACCGTTAATGAGGACATCGACAGGAAGCTTCAAACTACCACGATCACATTACAACGCTCAATCAACGATAGTATTGCGGCGCTCACTACACGCCTCGAAAGAATGGTAAACCGACCACCAAACGTTGGTCGTGTGGAACCTCATGGTGCAGCCCATGACCATGAGTTTGATAATGATAATGAGATGCACGACCACGACGCCTTTGATGCACAACAACGGAACCGACCGAACTTCAACCGTCAAGGTATGAGAGGTAATAATGTTCAGCAACATAATGCACGTGTTAATGATGATCCATATGCTAAAGTTAAGTTCTCTATACCATCTTTTGCGGGTGCTTATGATGCTGAAATATATCTAGACTGGGAGATGACGGTAGAATGTAAATTGAATACTCACTTAGTTCCGAAGTGCATAGAGTTAGGCAAGCCACAAGTGAATTTAAAAACTTTGCCATCATTTGGTGGAATAGGGTATGCACCGAAGGATTAGCGCCTACTACGTGGGATGGTTTAAAGGTTGCTATGCGTAACAGATTTGTCCCACCTTCTTTTAAATGTGATTTGCGTAATAAATTGCAGCGCTTAAACCAAGGTAATAGATCCGTAGAAGAATATTATCGGAGCTACAAATTAGCATGTTGCGTTGTGATATTATTGAGGATGAAGAAGCGCAATGGCACGTTTTATGGAGGATTAAGATGTGAAATTCGGGACATAGTGGATTACAAAGAATACGATAGCGTCCTAGATTGTTCCAACTTGCATGTTTGGCGTAAAAGGAATTGCGGGGGCGACAACAGAGGCCAAGGAACAACTTTGGGAGCATGTCTACACCGCGACAAAGGTCGGGCAAGCCAAAACAGCCCCACCTTCACTACACGGTCTGCTGCCCCTCCACGAGTAGGGCGCGTTCAAAGACACCTCCGACCACATCACATGCACCCGAGGTAAGTAAAGTTACTAGTGTGCAGGCACCAGTCAATAGTTCTTCGTCGGTTGCTTCCACTGGTCGTACCACTGGGATTGTGTGCCACCGTTGCAAGGGAATGGGGCACGTCATGAGGGACTGCCCCAGTCAGCGAGCATACCTTGCCACCAAAGACGGTGGTTATATAAGTACTAGTGATATTGAGGACGAATATGTACTTGCAGCTAACATTGCGGGTGGAGGAGATGAGATAGACAGTGATGCTGATGATGTAGAGGAACAAGTAGCTGCTGTTGACACCGAGTATCATGTGAGTCTTGTTGCGCAATGAGTGCTGAGCGCACAAGTGGAGAGAGCGGAGCAAAATCAACGGCACAACTTGTTTTGCACTGCATTTCTCGTGAAGGACAGAGCTGCAGAGTCATCATTGATGGAGGAGTCGCAACAACCTTGCAAGCTCCGAGATGGTCGAGAAGCTTGGCTTGACCACACAACCACACCCACGTCCCTACTACATCCAATAGTTCAATTCGTGTGGTAAATTAAAGATACACAAAGTTGTGAAAGTGCAATTTTTAGCAGGTAATTACAAAGATAGTTCTGACTTTGATATCGTGCCTATGCAAGCATGCTCTTTGTTGCTCGGTAGACCTTGGATATATGACAATGATGTTTTGCACCATGGTAGAGCTAATACCTACTCATTTTCACATAAGGGTAAGAAGATTAAGTTGTTGCCTTTGACACCAGCTGAGATTCTGAAAGATGAAGAAGAGCGCGCTAAAAATGAAAAAAACACCGATAAGCATGATTCTGAAAATCAAAAAGTAGCAAAACGTGTTTTCCCACCCAAAAGGGAGAAAGTGGCGTCTAGTCCTAAGTCCGAGGGAATTATATTGAAGGGATGTGTTATGATTGCCACTAAATCTGAACTTGCTGAAATCTGTAATAATGAGCTGCCATGCTATGCTTTGATATGCAAAAATGCCTTATATTCGCTTGAGGACATAGCTAGCTCTTTGCCTCCTGCTGTTGCTAACCTTTTGCAGGAATATGTGGATGTATTTCCAACTGAGGTACCCCCCGGATTACCACCTATTCGAGGAATTGAGCATCAAATTGATTTGATCCCAGGAGCGACTTTGCCAAACCGTGCTGCGTATAGGACCAATCCAGAGAAGACTAAGGAAATTTAGCGACAAGTCCAAGATCTTTTGGACGGTGGGTACGTAAGAGAAAGCCTTAGCCCTGTCTTTGTTCCAGTTCTTTTGGTTCCTAAGAAAGACGGTAGTTGGCGTATGTGTGTTGATTGCAGAGCCATTAATAACATTACTATAAGGTATCGTCATCCTATCCCAAGGCTAGACGACATGCTAGATGAATTGAGTGGTTCTATTATTTTCACAAAGATTGACTTGTGGAGTGGTTACCACCAGATTAGAATGAAATTAGGAGATGAATGGAAAACTGCTTTTAAAACTAAGTTCGGATTATATGAGTGGTTAGTGATGCCTTTCGGTCTAACTAATGCACCTAGTACTTTTATGCGTTTGATGAACGAGGTTTTACGTCCTTTCATTGGAAAATTTGTGGTGGTTTACTTTGATGATATCTTGATTTATAGCAAGTCACATGAGCAACACTTAAATCATATACGTGCTATTTTTAATGCTTTGAGAGACGCACGTTTGTTTGGTAACCTCGAGAAGTGCACCTTTTGCACCGATCGAGTTGCATTTCTTGGTTATGTTGTGACACCACAGGGCATTGAGGTGGATGAGACAAAGATTGTAGCCATCCAAAGCTGGCCGACGCCTACTACTGTGTCACAAGTGCGGAGCTTCCATAGCCTTGCTGGATTCTATCAGCGCTTTGTGCGGGATTTCAGCACCATTGCCGCACCATTGAATGAATTGACAAAGAAAGGAGTGCCTTTCCAATGGGAACCTGCACAAGAGAAGGCATTCAACTTGTTGAAAGAGAAGCTCACCCAAGCACCCCTACTCCAACTCCCTGATTTTGGTAAGACTTTTGAAATTGAATGTGATGCCAGTGGGATTGGGATAGGTGGTGTATTTTGGTAAACAAGTTGCATATTTCAGCGAAAAACTAAATGGGCCTAGTTTGAATTATTCCACCTATGATAAGGAATTGTATGCTTTAGTTCAAGTGCTTCAAACTTGGCAGCATTATCTATGGCCCAAAGAATTTATTATACATTCGGATCATGAATCGCTAAAACATATTAGAAGTCAAGCTAAACTGAATAAACGACATTCTAACTGGGTAGAATTTATTGAGTCATTCCCATATGTTATAAAGCATAAGAAATGTAAGGATAATATGATTGCTGATGCGCTCTCTAGACGTTATACCATGTTATCTCAACTTGACCATAAGATTTTTGGTCTGGAGGCCATTAAGAGTTTATATGTCACTGATTTGGACTTTAAGGAAGTGCTTGAACATTGTAAAGGAGGGAAGATATGGAATAACTATGTGCTAAATGATGGTTTGGTCTATCGTGCTAACAAGCTATGCGTTCCAGCTAGCTCTGTTCGTCTTTTGTTGTTACAGGAGGCACATGGAGGAGGTTTGATGGCGTATTTTGGAGCAAAGAAGACAGAAGATGTGCTGGCCACCCACTTCTTTTGGCCAACGATGAGGCGTGATGTCGAGCGCTACGTAGCTCGCTGCACTACATGCAACAAAGCTAAGTCCCATCTCCTTCCACATGGACTTTATATGCCTCTTCCTATTCCTAGCGCCCCTTGGGAGGATATTTCTATGGATTTTGTTTTAGAATTGCCTAGGACAAAGAGGGGGAGAGATAGTATATTTGTAGTAGTGGATCGATTTTCTAAAATAGCACATTTTATATCTTGTCACAAGAGCGATGATGCTACAAACATAGCTGATTTATTTTTCAGGGAAATCATTCGCTTACATGGAGTGCCCAATACTATTGTCTCGGATCGTGATGCGAAGTTTTTGAGCCACTTTTGGAGATCACTTTGGAATAAATTGGGGACAAAGCTGCTGTTCTCTACTACATGCCATCCCCAAACTGATGGACAAACGGAGGTTGTCAACCGCACGTTATCCACCATGTTGCGGGCTGTTTTAAAGAAGAACTTGAAGATGTGGGAAGAGTGTTTACCGCATATTGAGTTTGCTTACAATAGGTCAGTACACTCCACCACCAAGGTAAGTCCATTTCAGGTAGTGTATGGTTTTAACCCCCGTGCTCCTATTGATTTACTACCTTTATCGACCTCTGAAAAAATTAATCTAGATGCTAAGAAGCGTGCTGCATTTATTCTCAAGTTGCATGACACCACTAAAAAGAATATAGAGCATATGACTGAAAGGTATAAGGTTGCTAGAAGTAAAGGTAGGAAAGTTGTCAAATTTGAACCAGGTGATTTAGTTTGGATTCATTTGAGAAAGGATAGGTTTCCGGAATTAAGAAAATCAAAGTTGATGCCTAGAGCTGAAGGACCGTTTAAAATAATTAAGAAGATAAATGATAATGCAAATCAATTAGAATTACCTGCAGATTTTGGGGTTAGCCCCACATTTAACATTTCAGATTTGAAACCATACGTGGGAGAAGAAGATGAGCTTGAGTCGAGGACGACTCCAATTCAAGAGGGAGAGTATGATGAGGACATCCCTCCTTCGGATACACGCACTACACAAGACCCTCCAGATCTGGGTGCTGAACTGCACGGTCCTATGACAAGAGCTAGAGCACATCACTTAATCGATCAGGTAAAGTCGTTTCTAGGGCTGAGTGTATTATTTGAGAACTCTATGATGCTGCCTAATGGAGATGATTTACTTGTACTCAGGAATCTAGAACTACGACCAGTTCAAGAAGGTCTACGACCACTACAAGAAGATCTACAACCACTACAAGAAGACCTACGACTAGTTGATTCGATTGAAGCAATCTAAGACCAGAAAAACGAGCACAGTACTCGTTGGACACAATCTATGACCAAAGATAGTATGGACTCCTCAAGAGCACCCTAGGACCGATCCACGACGGATCTTCGACGTAAATACGCAACACAAGGTGCACACACCGTTTTGGAAACTAATAAGACTTTGTAAACGTAACGAGGTCAGAGTCCAGGTTGTGTACGCTTCATCCCACGGCCGCACAACCCTAGGTCGACCTCCTCACGTTCTCCTATAAATATACAGTAGCTGCCATAGTTTAAAGGCGGGTTTTTCTTAGATTATTCTACCAATTGCAGTTTCGCCGATTATCGGTTTGAGGAACCCCACTTCTAAACTTCATCCATATCCGCAATACAATTCAGATTGCATCTGCCTTGTTCTTGTGAGTTGCTTCGATTGCTTGCAGGAAGAATAACCTTCGTGGTAAGGTCGATCGCGTGCAAGCGTGGTCGATAACGACAGGCGTGCGGGTGTAGCGAATTGCGAGGTGACGATCTGTTGGTCGGAAGCCTCAAAGCGTCAACGTCCTCACGACGAACCAAATCGAACCTATCGGAAGATCGGGCCGCCGTGATTCATCAAAACACATGAAAACCTAGATCATAAATGAACACCTAACATAAAGCATTAGTGTGTAAGCGTTAGCACATACCCGATGATGAAGACGCCATCGTGGTTGAGAGTTCGGTAGGGGTCGGCGCAGATCTGAGCGCCGTGAGGTCGGCCTGAGTCGCGGGAAGGTTTGCGAGTGACGGCGGCGTCACGGTGATGCCGATGGTGTTCGATCTTCGCACACCTCAACGCCCTTACAGACCGGTTCTATTAGGGTTTTCTTTTGGCCTTGACTCACATACCATGCACGAGACAAAGATGCCGAGACCCCCTTTTGTTTTTTATGGCGCTGGTGGACGGGACCGAAACCAAATCAGTTGGAGTCGCCCCCGATCAGGGCGCGTGGGTGGCAATGCCACATGAGACTCGGTCTCGGTAGTTAGCCGAGATCAATCCAACATTCTCCCCTTTGATCGTAAGGCTAACAACATAAGTCCATCATCAAATGAAAAACAGAATACCAAGGTAATGTGTGGCATGGCCAGTGAAGTGCCATACAACCTCAGTACCTATAGTATACTATCACATTTTAAAATGGATATTCATAATACTTAATGGGAGTTGGTTTGTTTTAAGGTCCTTTATCCAGAATCAGATGCTTTCCAATAAACCCATGCCGGCAACATGATCACGAAATATATTGGGTGGTAAGCCTTTAGTAAGCGGATCAGCAAGCATTGACTTAGTACTAATATGCTTGATACTAATGGTTTGATCCTGGATTCTATCTTTCACAACATGATACTTAATGTCAATGTGTTTGGCAGCACCACTTGACTTGTTGTTACTCGCATAAAAGATGCGGGTTCGTTATCGCGAGATAAGGTGAGTGGTTTAGAAATGTCACAACCACTCTAAGGCCCTAATAAAGTTCTTAAGCCATACTGACTGCCTAAAGAGCCTCATAACATGCCACAAACTCGGCTTGCATCGTTGAAGATGCCGTAAGGGTTTGTTTGGAGCTTTTCCACGAGATAGCTCCTCCAGCGAGTGTGAAGATATAACCTGACGTGGATTTCTTAGTATCAACACATCCCGCAAAATCTGAATCTGAATAACCAACAACTTCAAGGTTATCAATATGCTTATATGTGAGCATGAGATGCTTAGTAGCTTGCATATAACGCAAGACTTTCTTAACGGCCTTCCGAGTGGTCCGTCCTGGATTTGGTGATATCGCCAAGCATTAGGTTACAAAAGCTAAGTCAGGGCGTGTGCTTACTTGAGCATACATAATGCTTCCGACAGCTGAAGCATAAGAAACCGTCTTCATCTGATCAGTTTCATATTGGTTCCTTGGACATTGAAATGTCCCAAACTTATCGCCCTTAACGATAGGAGCAGGTGAGCCAGAGCACTTATGCATATTGTATCTCTTTAGTATTCTGTCAACGTATGCCTTTTGAGATAAACTTAATACTCCTTTGGACCTGTCCCGGTGAATTTCAATGCCAAGAACGTAAGAGGCATCACCGAGATCCTTCATATCAAAATTGGATGAGAGAAATCTCTTGGTCTCAAACAACATATCCTTATCGCTGCTAGCCAATAAGATGTCATCCACATAAAGCACTAAGATGGTGAATTTGCTCCCCTTGAACTTAACATATATGCAGTTATCAACTTCATTTTCCTTAAATCCAAAATTCCTTATAACTTTATCAAATTTGAGGTACCACTGCCTCGATGCTTGTTTTAAGCCATAAATAGATTTCTTAAGTCGATATCCCATATGCTCCTTGCCCTCCACGACAAAACCTTCCGGTTGAGTCATGAAAACATTTTCTTACAAATCGCCATTAAGGAATGCCGTCTTAACATCCATCTGATGTAGCTCTAAATCATAATGAGCTACAAGTGCCATAATGATTCTGAACGAATCCTTAGTCGAGACAGGAGAAAAATTATCATTATAATCAATCCCCTCTCTTTGAGAGAAGCCTTTTGCTACGAGTCTTGCTTTGAACCTTTCGATATTTCCCTTAGAGTCATGCTTGGTTTTGTAGACCCATTTACAGCCTACTATTTTGACTCCATCAGGAATTTCTACTAAGTCCCATACATCATTAGTGCTCATAGACTTTAGTTCATCCTTCATGGCATCAAGCCATTTAGGAGAATGTTCACTCATCATTGCTTCCTTATAAGAGGTGGGATCATCTACCTTCCCTATATCATTAATATCTTCATTCATGTAAACAACATAATCATTTGGGATGGCAGATCTTCTCTCCCGTTGTGATCTTCTAATAGGTTCAGCAACTATTGCAGGAGGCTGCTGAGGCGCAGGAGGCTGCTGAGGCTCATCATTAGGTATGACATTAGGAATTTCAGAGACCTCAACAGTGGGTGCATCAACAATATTTGGTACTGGAGGTGCAACCACTTGAAGTGTAGGAATAAAAATATCTGGGATAAGCGGTGAAGGAACGTAAACCCGCTTCTCTTCAAGATCTATTTTCCTAGGCTCCAGGTCCTCATTATTTTCTAAGAACACAGCATGTCTTGTTTCTACAAACTTAGTTGTCCTATTAGGACAATAAAACCGATACCCTTTAGATCTTTCAGGGTACCCAATAAAATGGCAACTTACTGTTTTAGGATCTAATTTTCCAATATGTGGATTAAATATCTTAGCTTCAGCACAACAACCCCATACTCTTAAATATTTCAAACTTGGTTTTCTCCCAGTCCATAATTCATAAGGTGTCTTAGGTACTGATTTACTGGGAACCCTATTAAGAATATGTGCTGCTGTCTTTAGTGCCTCCATCCATAAACCAGTTGATAAACTAGAGTAGCTAAGCATGCTCCGTACCATATCCATAAGTGTACGGTTGCGTCTCTCAGCTACCCCATTCTGCTGAGGTTCACCTGGTGTAGAATATTGAGCAACAATGCCAATTTCGTGAAGAAATTTAGCGAAAGGGCCAGGAATTTGGCCATAAGGGGCATGTCTCCCATAATATTCTCCCCCACGGTCCGATCTTACCACTTTAATTCTTAGGTTGTGCTGATTTTCAACTTGACTTTAAATATCTTGAATTTATCAAGTGACTCAGATCGGTCCTTAATGGGAAAAATATAACCATAACGGGAGAAATCATCAGTGAATGTGATGAAAGAATCAAAACCATCCACTGATGTCACAGGAAAAGGACCACAAATATCAGTATGAATTAACTCTAATAGTCCTGTGCTGCGAGTTGCTCCCTTCTTTATTTTCTTTACATATTTTCCTTTAATGCAATCAATGCAGTGGTCTAAGTCAGAGAAATCTAATGGTTGGAGAATCTCTTCCTTAATGAGACGCTCCATTCTCCCCTTCGAAATGTGGCCTAAACGACAGTGCCACAGTTTCGAAGAAATCTCATTATTCTTTTGACGCATAGTATCACATACATTCAAAGATATAGGTGATTCATTAAGGGAAAGCATATAAAGCTTGTCTTGTCTAACAGCAAGACCAACATTATCTGAATTAAATGTGATAACACATTTATTATTGCCAAAATTACATTTAAATCCATCATCGTCCAATAAAGATACTGAAATTAAATCCCTCCTAATGGAAGGAACAAATACTACATTATTAAGACGAAGTGTGAAGCCGCTATCTAAAACTAAAGAAACAGAACCAACTGATTCCACTTCGGCTTCTTTTCCATCCGCGACTCTAAGACTTCGCTCCCCCTTTCTTAGTGTTCTCGCGGTATGGAATCCTTGTAAAGAGTTGGTAACGTGCACAGTTGCACCTGAGTCAATCCACCAAGATTAAAGGGAAAAATTAGTATAAAGGGTTTCATCAACGAACGTTATAGAATCATTACCCTTATTGGCGAGCCACTTTAGAAAACCAACACAATCCTTCTGGAAATGTCCTGGCTCCTTGCAGAAGTGACATGCATTCCCATTTGGTGCTTTAGCAGGAGCAACATTGGGCTTAGGTGTATTTTGCACCTTAGGTCCTGATTTATCTGAATTAGGAGAGTAGTGCAGCCTTTTCTTGGATTTGAAGTCCCCTGAGAACTTCCTTTTGCTAGGACCGCCAACTTGATTCACAAAATCTTTCTTTTCGGTCCTAATCCTTTCTTCCTCCTGGACACACATGGCGATAAGATCGCTCATGCTCCATTTATCTTTCTAAGTATTATAGTTTATCTTAAAAGCAGTGTACTCAGAAGGAAGAGAAATCATAATAAAGTGGACTAGGAAACCATCAGATATCTCCATGTCCATGCCCTTGAGTTTTCCAGCCATATCTGTCATCATCATGATATGCTCTCTTATACTGCTGGACCCGTCATACTTAGTGGATAGAAGCCTCTGGATTAAAGTACTGGCATAAACCTTAGTGGAGCCTTTGAATTTCTCCTCTACTGAAGCCATATATTCCTTAGCATTTTCAGAATCTGGGATTTCTCCCCTGATTCCAACTGAGATAGAGGTCTTCATAATCATTAGTGATAGACGGTTGGACCGCTCCCATTTTTCAGCATTATTATCATATATTTTCTTTTTCTCATCGTAATTGTCCTCACCAACGGTGGGAGAAACGGGAGCGGGCACCCTTAATGCATAATCAAGGTCTAAAACTCCAATGACAACTGAAATTCTTTCTTTCCAAGCGGGGAAGTTGCTCCCCGTAAGCTGCTCAATGTTGTCAATTGTAGCGGCAACATTTGAAGCATTCATTGCTGAATATTAAAATACAGGGAAAAATTAGAAATAACATAAAAAGTATTGCATGCAATTAACCCAACGTTGGTCTAATTAATAACATGCAAAATTACAGTTCTAGTTTATATCACCGTTGGGCAGAAAATAAAAAAGAACTTGAACAATTAATATGGCGACACATGACTACAAACAACGTTGGTCAGTATGTAATCATGTGTATAATGCCAAAATAAATCATAAAATCTCTAATTAAAATATCTCGTTAGTTCAATTTTAATTAGAGATAATTATCACTGATATTTGAGCAATTATCATTAATTAAAACATTGCACAAAATAAATGAAATAATAATAATAATAATTAATCATAAAATCACTTTACAAAATGGAAAAGCTACTGTGCATCCGTAGACAGTACCCGGCCATGGCCTGCTTCCGGCCCACGCTGCCCGGCCCGCTCACGCGCGTGACGCCGGCCCAAGGAGCTTGGCCCAAAAATCCGAAACAGACAAGAGCCGTTGGATCTAAATGGACGACCGAGATCATCGCGCATCGTTATTACGTCGGGTGGATTGGACGCGGGCCATCGAATTCGAATGGACGGCCGAGATGCAATACGTTGCCGGCCGAACGAAACGACGTGAGCCGCTCGATTCCATCGGACGGCTGAGAGCAAAAAACGCGCCGTATAAGAGCCAGCGGATCGGCGTAACCCTAACCCCATTTTGTTCGTC
Source organism: Hsuehochloa calcarea (assembly GCA_036346395.1). Lineage (NCBI taxonomy): Eukaryota > Viridiplantae > Streptophyta > Magnoliopsida > Poales > Poaceae > Hsuehochloa > Hsuehochloa calcarea. The sequence continues at coordinate 36,488,238 of CM070604.1, read as the reverse complement.
TCCTCCGAAAACTCCGCGCGGCGTGAGCGAAAACGGCGGCGTGAGGCGCGCGGGCGAGGAGCGAGCGAGCGGAGCGGAGGCGACGACGCATGAAGAGGCGGTGCCCCCGCAACTCTCCTCGCCGGCGCGTGCTTGCGACCGAGGTCGCGCGCGCAACCGCCGAGTGGAGCTTCGGTGGCGCCCGGCACCGGAGGAGGCTCCAGATCCAAAATGTGTGAGTATTCCGCCGCCTTTAATGTCTCCGATCTGAGTTTGAGGGTTTGGGGTCAGGATTTCGTTAGGGTTTCTCAAAAAATGCTTAAGTCCCCTCCTTCTAATTGCTAAGCCGAGCCACTAATCATAGATCGGGTGAGTGGGAGACTCGGTTTGTACTAATCAGGTTCAAAAACGATCTAGGGTCGCTCTGATACCATTGATGGTAATAAACTGATACGGCCATATCTACAACCAAAGTATTGCAAAAGGTAAAACAAAATGTTGTGAAGGCCGATAGGGTGGATGGGGATGCTGGCCAACGAGAGGGAACGTTCTCTCGGGATAAAACCCTAGCGCGTGCGTGCAGTCAAGAAAGATATGTGGTGGTATGGCAGCAAGGGTTGCATTGGCGTCAGAAGAAGCATCAAGTGCATGGAACAAGTTCGTGCAAAAAGCTAAGAGAAGGAAAGCCCACAACACAAGGGAAACCAAGAGGGAGATTTGGCCATGCATGGAGAGGACGTCAGGAACATGGCATGTGGGTTGGTTCAGTTTGGATCCAATTCAGACAGCCAATTGGTGATTAATATTTTATTTCAAAACTAGAATACTTTAAATTCTAATTAAAAAAAGAAAAGTAATTTTTTGGTTCGGATTACTGTTCACATGAACAGTACCCGACTCGGATCACTGTTCACGTGAATAGTAATCTAGTACGAAATTACTGTAGCAAACCGTTTACTGTTCATCCGCCTTTTTGTGCTTGCGTGGGAGGCTATATAAACCCCCTATGGCCGCACCATATGGAGGACAAGTTATGATTTAGATAATAAAAATCAGAAAAGCCGTTTTGGCGCATATCGTGTGTTCTTGAGTCGTGATATGAGTTGGAGAGATTGAGGGAGAAAGATTGAGAGCAAGATCAAGATATCTATCTCTTGTTTCGGGGTACTATTCACCTAACGCTACTACTTGTAATTCAATCTATTAGATTGGTTTGTGAGGATATTGATTTTCTTACAATTCAATTCACCGAATTGGTTTGTGAGATTGCTACTGATCTTCGAGTGTACCGTGAAAGATTGGGCCAACAATCAGGATTCATCTAATCAACTAGGTGGATCCGTATCATAAACTGAGAACCAATACTTGATCTAAACACATGAAAATCTAGATCATAAATGAACACCTAACATAAAGCATTAGTGCGGAAACGCATACCCGATGATGAAGACGCCATCGTGGTTGAGAGTTCGATCGGGGTCGGCGCAGATCTGAGCGCCGTGAGGTCGGCCTGAGTCGCGGGAAGGTTTGCGAGTGACGGCGGCGTCACGGTGATGCCGATGGTGTTCGATCTTCGCACACCTCAACGCCCTTAGAGATCGGTTCTATTAGGGTTTTCTTTTGGCCTTGACTCACATATCATGCACGAGACAAAGATGCCGAGACCCCCTTCTGTTTTTTCTGGCGCTGGTGGACGGGACCGAAACCAAATTAGTTGGAGTCGTCCCCGATCAGGACGCGTGGATGGCAATGCCACATGAGACTCGGTCTCGACAGTTAGCCGAGATCAATCCAACAATGTGTGGAAATACATGCTCGGTCTTGTGTGTAATAATCAACAAACACGTCAACTGTATTTCGGTGTGTGTTCTTGTCAGCAATCGTTTTTACTGCTATTGCGTCTATGTAACTGAAGAGTGAAAATACATGCTGTTGCTGTTGGTGCTTCTCCTCCCTTGGGAGAAGGTTCCATTCTGTGAGAAAAGAATGTCGTTTGGACTCGATAAAGCACAACCACAATCATGCTTGGTGTGTGTAATACTAGTTAAAATTCGGTAAATGAGGAAGCGTGAGTTTCATCTGAACTCGGTAAAATTCAGATGAAACAACGCAGAAACCTATCAAACAGCCCAGCTACATCTCTCAAATTGGCATCACACATTATTAAGCGGCAGAAACCTCCTTGTCTACCTGCACGAGCCAAAGAGAAGGGCACCTACTCCGCGCAGAAACCAAGCGCTCGACCATGGTCTCCCCGGCGATGCCGACGACCGGCAGCCGCGCGGGTGCCCGGCCGCACGTCGTCCTACTGCCGAGCGCCGGCATTGGCCACCTGGTCCCCTTCAGCCGCCTCGCGCTGGCCCTCTCCTCCGGCCACGCCTGCGACGTCTTAGTGGTGACAGTGCTCCCCACCGTGTCGTTTGCAGAGTCCAGGCACCTCCAAGGGCTGCTCGACGCGACCCCGGCCGTCCGCCGGCTCGACCTCCACCTCGAGCCGTTCGACGCTTCGGAGTTCCCCGGAGCCGACCCGTTCTTCCTCCGCTTCGAGGCCCAAACTAAGGATTAAAATAAAAAACACTAGGGTGCCAAATCGAGAGGGGAAAAGGGATAGAGAGCATCTGGGAGCATGTGGAGCTGATTTGCGGTGGCCGGCGTAGAGATCTGTTGTCCCTGGTGGCGGATCTGGAGGCGGCAACTGAGCTGGGATTTATAATCCCACGAGAGGAGGAAGCGAAATCGAGCACCGGGGTAGCCTGGGGGTCCAGTTTGTGGTGGCTGGTGGCGAATTCCGCCGTCGCCCGCGTCGGATTAGGTGGCGGCGGCGCGGTCGAAGAGAGAGCAGGGAGATGCCTAGGTGGGGAAGAAGCGAGGAGCAGCATGTAAGTGCTGCAAACTGCTGCTCCATAACAATTGCAAGTCAAGTTCATAACACCTACTTGTAACTGGATCTATTCAGCCCATTCGGTTCTGTAGTAATTTGTGATCCAAAATATTATTTATTACGGTATAAAAAATAAACATACATAATTAAATATTTAAATTATTATAAGCTAGGCCACTTTGGTGACAAACAAGTTTTGTTATTTACTAAATATTTAACCATCAATATTACAATATAATTAGACCAATGTGCACATTCACTGTAATATTAAATGTTGTTACTGGGCATACATGCAACTTGACATCCAATTAGTTAAGAAACTAGAAAAGAAATTCAAATAAAATAATGCTTCATTAATGCAAACCATGCATGTGACCTCAAGACAACAATACATTGATTTTTCTTGTGTACATTAAAATATTTTGATAGCAGTAATGACAAAAAAAAAGAAAAGATGTTGCTTTGAAATATGATTCCTTGTTATATATATAATGGGTCATGAAACCCTTCTGTTATCTGGCAGACATGTACACATATGCAGATAATGAGTCATGAAACACTTTTGTATGAAACAACCGTGCATATATATGTACAAATAATGGGTGCATCAACCCAACTGCTATCCAACAATATTATATTCAGAGGTCAAAGGAAATCAAACAACAAGTCTATCAAGAAAACATCTAAAAAGTGACAAATCATTCAAAAGAAATAATCCGACCATAATGCGGATCATAAGTGCTGCTATAACGCTACTTTGATACCAATTGTAAGAAATGAACTTTAATTTTTACGGAACTTTACAGTACTTATATGATTCAACAAAATATCATTACTTCTATTAAATGCATCCGCTGATCTTGTTCAGTGTTTGGAATCTGCATAATATCTTTTTTCTTCTCTCTACCTTACAATTCTGTATTCTCTTCATGGAGAGAGAATATAATATTAAATGGTGTGTGTGTTATACAGAATATCCCTATTTATAGTATACGAAGAGATGACATGAATAGTCACAATTGTCATACATCATCACTGCGTCTGACCACGCTGCCGTCTCACTGACACCGCGAACAAATTACCACGCCGCTATGTGTGCTATCACGACGATTGCTAGCTATTAAAGCATGTACCATGCATGCAACTTATCTTGCAGCCAATAGATGTTAGCTATTTCACGTATGCATGCACTATACAATTTACACACACATATACATTTAACATTTATTTAGCAAAATGAGAGAAGAGAGATTAAAATCTTTGATTCCAATTCTTCACTTTGGTAACCATCACACTAGAACTTTTAATACTAGAATCAATCTAATAAATTACATAGGCTATAAAAGATTAAATTAATCTTACAGCAGCTCCTCCTTGACATGGTCCAGTTCTTGCGTCACCTCGCGCTCCTCTTGCTCATGCACGTCCAGTGCATTGGCGCCCTTCGCCCTTGTCCTGGTCGCCCACATTGCTCGAAGCTCTGACCTCTTGGATGTCACTTGGGCTTTTGTCTGCTTGATTTGGAGCTCTACCTCCTTCGCCATGGCTCGTGCTCCCGAAAGCTTAGACTCGGCGCCAGCTCGCTCTTTGTCCAGAGAAGCCTTGCGTTCATTTAGCTTGTCCATGCTAGATTTCGCTAGTTGTTTGATTTTAGAAGACAAAACAGTCATTAAAATTGTACTCTCTCATATCATACCAACTTGCTGTTAAAGATAGATATAGAATATAACGGCAATGTCATTTTCAATATTTTAGAGTCATCGGGGTGCAATTTTGCGGTGCGTCTTCAAAGCGATGTACTTTATCTAAATATGAACGAAAATGATGCTACTAAACCAATTTTCCCTTCTATCTATTGTCGAAGAGAGAGCAGAGAGATGCCTAGGTGGGGAAGACGCGAGGAGCAGCAGCAGCATGTGTGCGCGTGTACAGAGGAGAGAAAGCAGAGGAATGGGAAGCGCTGTTGTGTTATGTGTGTTAGTGAGGAGGCATGGGAACGAGGAAAGTTAGTGCGGGCCAAATGCGTGGCCCAGCACAGGCGTCATGTGTACTGGCACGTCTCGGCTTAGCTCATTTTGGTCTGGTTTGTCATGCTGTGTCGATTCACATATCGAGGAGGTGGCTCAGGTATGATCCATCGGCTATTCCTATTATGCCGGTCTTGTATGAGTTCGTTTAGTTCGACGGGTCTTTTCGGCCTACTTAGTCCGTTAAGCCCAAAAAAAATCAGAAAAAATTCTGAAAAATTCAGAACTATGTGTAAAATTTAGAAATAGATATAAAAATTATAAAAATTGAGAAAAGTATATTGAAAATGTAATAAAGAATTTTATTAATATTCAAATTGTTGCCTCGTTAAAACATTGCCAAGTAAAAACTCAATATGAGAAAACTTTAGCAAAGAAAAAAGAGTACAACCTGTAGCTCTACATATATCCTTGTTCTACATATCATTGTCTAGGTATAGATTTTCAAATACCTCCGATAATTGTGGATTTTATACAGAGTGTTGTGCTCGTAAATCAGCTTGTTATCAGTCCTTCACAGTTATAAGTATCTCCACTATCTTACTTGTGAGACTTATTCTTCACTCCTCCAATATTCTTCCAGAAAGACTGGAAGCAGACTCGGAGTAAATCGTCGAGACATGATGTAGGACCGTAAAGGCGACTAGGGGGGTGAATAGGCGCTTTCTCGACTTTTTCGCCGTAATTAAATTCAACACGAACTTTTCTCCTTTAGCTATGAAAGCTAAGAAGATCAGTACACGCACAAAGGAAGCCTTGTGCTGAATTCGATAACCCCCTTAACCACAAGACACAAATGTGGAGAATTAATCTCACTGGGCTGGTCTGGACACTGGCGGTCTGACCGGCTGCCAAAGGGCGGTCCGACCGATTGAAATCGGTTCGACCGGCCATTAACGGGCGGTCTGAATGTTGGCGGTCTGACCGCCGTTTCTAAATCGGTCCGACCGATTTAGTCCAGAACCGAAATACCAAGCCCAAATCCAAAACGAAAATTGGTCCAACTTTTGATTCAACCAATGAAACTTGACCAAATTTGGAGCACACCTCCCTAAGGATATTAGAGACCAATTTCTAGCGACGATCCTCCAGATTCACTTCACAGAATCGATCTCTGAAGATTTTACCAAAGAAGTGTTCTAAAACCTAGAAATATGAAAATCTTGATTCAAGACTTGCTTGTGGGGGTTGATGATCTAGATGATTCTAGGAGTATTCCCACACATCAAAGCAAGATAAAATCGGTCAAGAGACCAAGCATAAACACTTGAATCAAGGAAGCACCAAAATCAACAAAAGAGAGAAGAACACAAAGGAGACAATCGATCTCTTAAGCAAGCATCACAAGATTGATTGATCCAACAAGATGCTTACAAAGCCACTCCCTCAAGGAGGACAAGAGCTCAACAAAGAGCACACACACAATCTTCCTCTCCTCTCCTCTCCTCTCCTCTCCAAACCCTAACCCTAACAAGGGGCTTTGCAAATGAAGGCTAAAAGTGCTTGGGGGCTTTTACATCTCACCCCTTCTATTTATATGGAGAGTTAGGGTTTCAGACATGGGACCCACACACACACATGGGACCCACTCACACACATCTGTTGAAGCAATCGCCTACTTCACCACGTGTAGGTTGATCAACGGCTTTCATCATGTCGGCAAGTCTCTCCCGTCCGAATCCCATTGGAACCTCCCAGGGACTTGCACTGACTTCCGCACCGCCTGATCCAACCAGCTGCCACGAACTGCCCGTTCGATCCATCTTGTCCATTCTGCACCCTGCTTGACTCACACGAACTCACCCGGCATCCATGATCGTTCTGGACCTCAACTCTCCAAGCGTAGTCCCGATCCACCTCACCGTTGACGTCGTTGACCTGCAAGCCACCTGCACAGCAATAGACAAACAAATCGTCTCCGGGAACAAGTTCTTCACAACTTGACCCACGTCAGTTCAACAATGCAATATGCAACAATAAAGCATTGAAATCCATACATAGAACACATTCAAATCACATCAATGCCAAAAAGGCCAAGCTCCAAGTGATCGGCGGTCTGACCGCCCCCACACACCCGGTCCGACCGATTTCATGCCGGTCGGACCGATTCCATAACGGCGGTCGGACCGCCCGAAATGACTTAGCCAAATTTTCAACTCGAAAATCTGAAACCTTCTGGAATTTTCAAATGAATAGAACTTTTGACTGGGAGCCCCAAAAATTATGTGACCACGTCCAGGAGACTCCCCTCACTTGCCTACAAAACCTATTTTTGGCTTAGCTCCAAAACCCACTTTGAACCGAACCCGGTTGGACCGGCAAACACGGCCGGTCGGACCTCTCCACGGGCGGTCTGACCGCCCATGTCACCGGTCAGACCGCCTGTGGTCTGACAGAACTGAAGCAACCCCGAAAACGCGAGATTTTGCAAACCAACAATGTCATTGCCAATTGACTCAGCATCCTAAGATCATGCACATATTCTCACGACATCCACAATCTCCCCCTTGATGAACACATTGGTAATTTCCCAGAAAATGTAGTTTTAAGGTTTGAAAAGTAAAAAATCCGCCGATTTTGCATAAAGGCACAACTTGGTCCATAAGCAAGAAAAAGCCTAGGAAACGACCAAGCTGGCTTCAGAATAGTATAAGCAAGTGAGATAAGGCAATGAAAGCACAAAAGGATTCAAATTCCAGAAAGTAGCCAAAAATCTCACTTAGGTCCATATGAAAGACAAATGTTCTATTTGACCTTTGATCATTGTGAGTCTTTTTCAATTGCAAATATAATTAGAAAAAGGCAATAAAACCCAGATACTCAACTCACTATGATCACAAATTTTCAGAAGGTTCATTTTTTTATTTTATATGAGTTCTTTTATATGAAACCAAATGCTCCAAAACAACATTTTTCTTCTCAATCTTTCTCCCCCTTTGACAATGAATTCATCAAGATGCATGGGAAAAGATAGAGTATGAAGGAATGACTTTATTTTTGAATTTTAGCAAAAAGGAGCCATGACCATTATACATGTAGACAGAACAAGTATTATACCAAGCCATATTAAGTGAAGAAGCTATGTTCAATCATGGCAAAACATGTACTGCAAAGCTAAGACCAAAATAGCAGTAATCTGAGATTAAAAGAATTAACACCATGAAAAAGTTGCTCACTATCATAGTTTCACTAAAAGCAACCAAAAATGAGTCAAGCCATGTCTATAAGTAAAAATGAGATCCAAAACTGGAACTGAGACATTTTGAGCATTAAGAGTTCAAATATGAAGCAATTTATTCAAGCACTTAGCATTTTGAGTATTTTCCTGAAAAGGATTTTTTTTTCATTTTGCTAGATCTCAAGCCTTTCCGCGACCATCTCAAGCAAGAAGCTTAAAAGAGTGGTCTAGGTCATCCAAAACTCCCCCTGAGTTCATGCCTAGTGCAATGGCAAGTAGTCTCATGAGAAAAGATTGGTGAGATCAGTTTTTTCGCACAGAAAATCTCATTCTTCATTTGCTTGACTTAAGAAATAACAAAGCTCATTTTACATCTCAAAATAAGTTCAAGACTAAATTTAACCTATATGACATAGCAAGAATCATAAGAGGATCACTAGAGTAAAACTAGTCACAAGATCCAACAAGACATGATTTAATTCAATTTGCTCACAGATATAAAGCTAGCAAGGCAAAAGCTAAGCTAAACAAGAAGAGCCATAAAAGAAGTCTAGCTGACTATCACTTGATATGACAAGGTATAGAGTATGAAATCAAGCCATACAAGGATAATAATCAAAGCTCCACAAGTTTTATTATACAATGCAAGACATTTGAAATGAAAAATGCATTATGATACAATGAATGCAAAAAGAGCAAATTCCCTTCAAAACATCCGTGCCTCAGTACTGGGGTTAGAGATAAACGATCTAGGAGTCCAGTACTGAGACGCACGATGCCTGGGAATAACAGAAGAAGCAGTAATAAAATTATTAGGAACAAAATCATAAGAATGCACACGAGAATCACCTGGACCTCTCCGAAACGATCTAACAAAAGATCGATACTCCCCCTGTCTAGGTGCTACCCATGGTCTCTCCTCACGATATCCTAAACCAAAGTGCTGCCTAGACCCACCAAAAGAGTCTACAAAGTTCTCTACAAATCTAGGCCTATATGTGGTACGATAAACAGACTGCCTAGCTCTAGAGAGTACAGCTGGTGAAGGGACTCCTCTGATGGATCTCAAAGTGCTCATTCTCTCTTTCCTCTCAATCTTTGCTCTCCGAAAGCAGAACTCAACAGTATGGCCTTCTTTCTTGCAGAAGGTGCAATGGTACTTGACCTTTTGAGGGGTCCGTACTGGAGAAACAGAAGCACCTTTCTTGCCAGAAAGAGTTTGAGCAAAACCTGCAGCTTTGAAAACAACCTTGGAAGTCTTAGGAGGTTCTTGCTCATACAGACCACTTTTCACAACTCTTGCAATCTTTGGTGGATGATTCTTGGAATGCTCTAGGGAATTAAAACCTAGGCCACTATTGTTCTTACTCACTTTAGATTGATCAAGAATCATATTGAGTTTCTTTTTCCCACCAGTAAACTTCTCAAGAGTCACTTTGAGGTAATCATTCTGAAGGACCGAAATGGCAACAGAGGGGGGTGAATGGTGCCTTAAAAATTAAGATCCTCCCCTCTCAAGTGTCCACACAGCAACCCAAAACCCTCTGATAATCAAAAGACGTGAAGTGAATCGAGTCCAAGAAGTTAAACAAAATCTGGGCGGTTCTGTCAGATATCGGAAGTTCCGATTATACCAGTGGTAGTTCCGCACTGCGGTACTTCCGGTCTTGCAGTGCGGAAGTTCCGCGTGCGGTAGTTCTGGCGTGTAAATAGCGGAAGTTCCGATTGTCCCAGACAGAAGAACAGCACGTACTGGAAATTTCCAAAAATCCGAAATACTCAAAAATTGCTGCTCTTCTCGGGACAAGTTCACATGACATCATCCTAAACAACATCTTGACCTCATTGAGAAGGAATCACAGACAAAGATCCATCAATCAAAGCAAAATCAGATTTCTTGAATATTTAGCAAGAAAGACTAAAAACTTGAAATTCGCATGATTCTCGGATTCTTGAGTGATAAAACTTTGAGGGTAGCTACTTAATAGCCTATAGATTCAACATGCCAAGTTTCATGCCATCTCAAGAAGGGAAACAAGATTTTCATTCAAGACCTAGGTACGGGACGGAAGAACAGAGAAAACCAAAAACCAAGAACTAAGATTACAGTTGATTTGCTCTTGGGAAAAGTCGTTCAAATGATCTTGTGGCATCATCCCAACAAAGAGCAACCCATTTTGGCACTTCCCAATAAGAATCAAGCCAAAAACCAAAATATCAAGAATCAAGCCTTAATAAGAACAAAGACATGAACAGAAAGTAAACAAGAGATTTTTTATTCCTTGCATCAATGGATTATAGAGACACACACAGAGGAATGATTACAAAGAACTCAATCCAATCTCTCCCTCTCCATCTCAAGAACACACACAAGCAAATGAGAGAGCTCTAGAAGAGAAGAACAGAGAGAAGCCACACACACAGAGACATCTCTGCTCTCTCCAACAACTAAAGCCTAAAGCCAAAATAAACTCTCAAAGCCACTTTTGACTCTAGCAAACCCTAATACTCTCTCAAAAAGTCACAAAACAACCAGGCCTTCACCTCTATTTATAGCCCTTGGCTAACGGGTCTCCAACCCGTTACGCCGGCTAAACCCTAACGGATCCCGCTTCCACTTGTGCCGCCTTGCGAAATTACCCTTTCGCCCCTCGTGCACCTTCTGGAAGGTCCCGTATTCCTTGTTGTCCACGACTCGCAACCACCTCGAGTGCACGCCGTCTTCGACACACCTTGACCGTTCTGACCTCAACACCGCCTGCGTCTAGTCCGGTCTTCCACGTGTCTCGCCACGACTCCGCATCGACGTCCTGCAATCAAGCCTGAGATAAGAAACACATCACATAGCATTGCTCTAGATACTAGAATCAACATTTGCATTAGACTCAAAACCATTCATGAATCACACAACTCAAAATCAAAACTATGCACTCACTGCTCAGTTCTGCGCATAAACGGAAGTTTCGATTTCTCCAAGGCGGAAGTTCCGAAGATCGGTACTTCCGCAATCCCAGGGTGGAAGCTTCGCACAATACCAAATCACCACATGCTGCTCAGGTCAATCGGAAGTTCCGCTTTCCCAGTGCGGAAGTTCCGATGATCGGTACTTCCGCATTCCCAGGGCGGAAGTTCCGCACAGTGCCAAATCACAACTCACTGCTCAGGTCAATCGGAAGTTCCTCTTTCCCAGTGCGGAAGTTCCGATGATCGGTACTTCCGGTCTTCCAGGGCGGAAGTTCCGCACAGTACAGAATCAAAAGGGCAGCAGCACAACAGCAGTGAACCAAATCACAAACTTGTCAACAAAAGTATCAAATACTCATCACTCACTTGGGGACACCTCTCACATGGTCTCTCACATTCTCTTTGGCTAAAACTCCACATTTAGAGCACTTTCTATAATTGATTGCCTCATCATGTTTGCTCTTAAGAAGAGCCACTTCCACTTTTAAAGCCTCACAAGAGACACAATAGGAATCCCCAATCCTATTCAACTGCTCCTTAAATTTGACTCTAAAAGCCTCTTGTATCTTACCAACAATAGTTTCAACTTCAGCATGCAACATACAAGAGGAAGAATCAATGACTTTCTTAGAAGCAGTAAGAGACATAGATTTTTCAATTTTAGCTTTCTCCTCTAGAGTCTTGTTTAAAGCTTCAATCTCAATTGTAAGCTTAGGACAATTTTCACAAGAAGCAGCTCTAGAGTACACAACCATTTCTGTCATCTCTTGCATTTTAATCCTATTGTTCTTACAATGAGAGCAAGTGTGACTAGCATCAAATTTTTTCAATTCTTTCAAGGAGCTATCCAATTTTAATTCAAGCAAAGCACAGTTTGAGCAAGTTAAAGGAATAGCATCCAGTGTAGTCACATCAAGAGAAATAGCATCCATGCAAGCAGAACTAGACTTGAGAGATTCTAGTTCATCAAGAGCAACTTTCAGTTGATTTACAACAGAGGAATGAGCAGAATTTAAGCTTGTCAACTCATTAAGCAAGCTAGAGCATGAATCACAAAAATCATCAGGACTAATAGATTTGAGCCTAACAACTTCTAGGTTCAAGTTATCAATCATAGTATATTGTTTCTTAATCATTTTAGCTTGCTTATGCAGTTTTTGTTCAGCAAGCACCAAAGTCCTTTTCATATCAGGAAGTGAAGGGCATACCTCATCGGGATCACTAAAAGGATCCTCGTCGTTGGAGGAGTCGCTGTCGTGGCTGTTCTTAGCCATGAAACACATGCTCGTGAAATCACGAGCCTTCTTCTTGCCACGGGAGTCACTCTTGTCGTCCTCCACCTCCGAGTCCACATCGCTCATGCTCACATCCTCTAGAGCTTCAAGGACCCAGCTGACAAACTTGCGATAGTTTGTCTTCTTGGATTTAGCATCCCTCGCTTGAGGATGCCTTTGTGACTTCTTCTCCTCCTTGCCCTTCAACTTAGGGCACCTAGAGCGAATGTGGTTTGGCTCACCACATTCGAAGCATGTGATAGGTCCACCTCTCCTCCTGCTCCTCACCTTATTGTAAGCTCTCGTGAATTTGGTGGATAGGAGGGCTAAATCATCCTCGGGCAGTTTCTCAAGTTGCTCATCACTCAAAGAATGCAAAGCAGATAATGAAAAACCAGATGACCTACAATCGAAAGAATCAGAAGAGCAACCGTTGGATTTGTCGACCACTAAAGCCATCGACTCTGTCGTGGAGAGACGCGAGATAAAATCAATCTCATGCGTCTTCAATCTCGAGTATAGCTTATCCATGGTAAGCTCACTCATGACAGTGTTGTCATTGATGGAAGTGATCTTCATTCCTAGACCTTCACATCAAGAGTACCCAAAAGCTGGCGTGCATTTTCTGACTCAGAAAAGACCAGGTCAACAGCGCGGAGATCATGAAGAATCTTAGAAAATCTTTCCCACAGCTCATCTAAAGACTCACCAGGTCTTTGCCCGATCTTAGAGTAAATTTTCTTTAGCTGGTTCTGTCTTACTTCCTTGATCGCAGTGGACCCCTCGTGATAATCACAAAGAGTCCGCCAGATCTCATGAGCAGACCGCAAATGAGCGACACGCTCAAACTCCGATCGACTAAGGCCTTGGATCAAAAAATTTCGAGCCCTGCTGTTTGCCTCCACATCTGGAGTGATCACATTGTCATCGGCTTGCACGACATAAGGGTTTTTTTTTATCTTAAACCAAAATGCGTGCCCTTGAGCCTCGATAAAGGCCTGCATTCGGGCCTTCCAATATGCAAAATCAATTCCATCAAAAACATGTGGCTTGGTTGAATACCTGTCAGTCGCCATGGCTCCAAACACCGGTTAAGATCTATGAGAAGAGCTAACCGGCTCTGATACTACTTGTAGGACCGTAAAGGCGACTAGGGGGGTGAACAGACGCTTTCTCGACTTTTTTGTCTTAATCAAATTCAACACGAACTTTTCTCCTTTAGCTATGAAAGCTAAGAAGATCAGTACACGCACAGAGGAAGTCTTGTGCTGAATTCGATAACCCCCTTAACCACAAGACACAAATGTGGAGAATTGATCTCACTAGGCTGGTCTGGACACTAGCGGTTTGACCGGCTGCCAAAGGGCGGTCCGACCAATTGAAATCGGTTCGACCGGTCGTTAACGGGCGGTCCGAATGCTGGCGGTCTGACCGCCGTTTCTAAATCGGTCCGACCGATTTAGTCCAGAACCGAAATACCAAGCCCAAATCCAAAACGAAAATTGGTCCAACTTTTGATTCAACCAATGAAACTTGACTAAATTTGGAGCACACCTCCCTAAGGATATTAGAGACTTATTTCTAGCGACGATCCTCCAGATCCACTTCACAGAATCGATCTCTGAAGATTTTACCAAAGAAGTGTTCCAAAACCTAGAAATATGAAAATCTTGATTCAAGACTTGCTTATGGGGGTTGATGATCTAGATGATTCTAGGAGTATTCCCACACAAAGCAAGATAAAATCGGTCAAGAGACCAAGCATAAACACTTGAATCAAGGAAGCACCAAAATCAACAAAAGAGAGAAGAACACAAAGGAGACAATCGATCTCTTAAGCAAGTATCACAAGATTGATTGATCCAACAAGATGCTTACAAAGCCACTCCCTCAAGGAGGACAAGAGCTCAACAAAGAGCACACACACAATCTTCCTCTCCTCTCCAAACCCTAACCCTAACAAGGGGCTTTGCAAATGAGGGCTAAAAGTGCTTGGGGGCTTTTACATCTCACCCCTTCTATTTATATGGAGAGTTAGGGTTTCACACATGGGACCCACAACGCACATGGGACCCACTCACACAGATCTATTGAAGCAATCGCCTGCTTCACCACGTGTAGGTTGATCAGCGACTTTCATCATGTCGGCAAGTCTCTCCCGTCCGAATCCCATCGGAACCTCCCAGGGACTTGCACCGACCTCCGCACTGCCTGATCCAACCAGCTACCACGAACTGCCCGTTCGATCCATCTTGTCCATTCTGCACCCTGCTTGAGTCACACGAACTCACCCAGCATCCATGATCGTTCTAGACCTCAGCTCTCCAAGCGTAGTCCCGATCCACCTCACCGTTGACGTCGTTGACCTACAAGCCACCTGCACAGCAATAGACAAACAAATCGTCTCCGGGAATAAGTTCTTCACAACTTGACCCACGTCAGTTCAACAATGCAATATGCAACAATAAAGCATTGAAATCCATACATAGAACACATTCAAATCACATCAATGCCAAAAAGGCCAAGCTCCAAGTGATCGGCGGTCTGACCGCCCCACACACCCGGTCCGACCGATTTCAGGCCGGTCGGACCGATTCCATAACGGCGGTCGGACCGCCCGAAATGACTTAGCCAAATTTTCAACTCGAAAATCCGAAACCTTCTGGAATTTTTAAATGAATAGAACTTTTGACTGGGAGCTCCAAAAATTATGTGACCACGTCCAGAAGACTCCCCTCACTTGCCTACACAACCTATTTTTGGCTCAGCTCCAAAACCCACTTTGAACCGAACCCGGTCGGACCGGCAAACACGGCCGGTCGGACCTCTCCACGGGCGGTCTGACCGCCCATGTCACCGGTCAGACCGCCTGTGGTCTGACAGAACTGAAGCAATCCCGAAAACGCGAGATTTTGCAAACCAACAATGCCATTGCCAATTGACTCATCATCCTAAAATCATGCACATATCCTCACGATATCCACACATGAACAATTAACACATCATATGTATGTATAAATAGTACAGAGTATGTTAACTTATGAGCTTGCCACCATTGCAAAATTTTAAAGTTTTTTAAGTTGAAATCCAATGTATCGTAGTTCAGATATGAGGATAGTTCCTCACTCCTTGTGGGTCTTGGCTGAGCAGGCGGCGGTGTAGAAGAATTAGACTTGGACCTAGAGGAAGAGTCACTGAAGATCTTGCCCCATATATTAGTCTTGCTACTTGAGGCGGTGGCTACTAGAGGTTGTTGCGAGCGGGCTCTCTGGAACTTATTTTAATACCTTTAGTAAACCTTATATAACAGAGAACAAACTTCTACAAAATAGTTAGTATAATCTAGCTCTGTAGCATCACTAAGAAGATCAAGTACACTACCAAATGCATTAGTTTTACCTCTAGGATCTAAAAGAAATGCAAATCCATATAAGGGATTTCTCTCTAATATTTAAGGTATTTCATTTTCGTAGCAGCAATAGCATCGCGTAAAACTAAGTCATTTTCATACATTTTCAATTTAGTAGCAATCTGTAAAATACTATGCACAATGATAAGACATGTTGGATAGTAGATAGCGGACAAAGCAATAGTGGCCTCATAATTTTTTTCCTAAAAACGACAATATCTTCTTAGCAATGAACCAATGTTGTTCAGTCAATAATATACTACTGTCAGCGCTATGATAGTGTGTTTAAATAAAAATAGAAAAAGTGCTCTTATATGGTACAAGACTCTTAAGCATCAGGTAAGTAGAGTTTTATCTTACCTCCATGTCCAAACCGAACTTTCTTGGACGCACACTCATCACCCTGCATAAGTTCTTATATTGAGTCTGTTGAGTGGGGGGAGGTGCACCAGTAATCTAAGTCAGAGGATGCTGAGTCTGGTAAGCGTCAATATCGTCCTGTTGATACATGCCGAACTGGGTGGCCACCTGCAATGAAGCCATGAACGAGGGACTATATAAATCAACTCCCAAATTGTCTGCCCCTAAGGTACAATGTTTGCAATTCCGGTACGGAGGAGCTCTGTCCTTAAACGTACGGTGTGGCAGCGACCCTAGAGGAGCTATGCCCTGAGTACGGTACTTCGTACTGATCAACATACGACAGGTGTGGGTACCCTGGTCCAAACCCTGACGTCGTGTACTGCTCTCTGACAGAAGCTGAGAGTCTCATATCTTCATATGTGGACGTAAACTGATCATCACCCCCCACGGTCAACTGAAGGCTGCAAGACAGAACGATGTTAGTCAAAATAAATACTCTGGATGTGAACTGACAATCTCGTACCTCCCGGATGTCTAGTGTAGATGACCGAGGGGAGCACTAGTCTGTGTATGGGGTGCAGACGACAGAAGTGATGTATCTCGATGGACCTACAATGGGAGAATGACATAATGTTAGCATAACGTAAGGCATAACTAAATAATACAACATAGATTTGTACATAACTTGCATGTATGCTACCACTCTTTTCTTTAATCACTTAATCATGTCCAATTTCCAAAGCGTACTTGAGCTGCTCCTACGAATTACAAGCAGCGAACGCTAACTAAAAGATCTACGACCGCGTGTTAAGGGGGAGTTTGTAAGATCGAGGTGGCCGACTAGAGGAGGGTGAATAGGCGATTTTAAAAATTCTTTCACGCTAAACCAATATATAAATACGGAAGCTAATAGCGAATTAGTTTTGCACAATTAAAACCTAAAACAACTAGGCTCAACTAAGTGCACCAACAATACAAGGAGGCAATCACACAATGATATATGAACAATTAAAGCATGTAATGTAAATTGCTCAAAGTAAAGCACAAGTAAAATAGGATGGACACAATTATGTTTTACCGTGGTGTTCGGAGACTTGCCGGTCTCCCCTCATCCACGTTGAGGTAAGCCCAACCACGTAGAACCGGCTCCACTAATTAAGCCAACACCTCCAAGGTAAGTCCAACCACTTGGACCGGTTCCAAACCGAACCAACACCTCGCTGCACTATGGTTGCTCTTCCTCCACTCCGGAGATGGCGAGCACCAAACCACTCACAACACGTCGGGTCTTCTCACAAGCTTCTTGAGAAGATCACCGCTCACGACGCCTCCACGCCGTCTAGGTGTCGGCAAACACCAAGAGTAACAACACTCAACGATCACTTGAACTAATCAAGTGTCAACGCTCAAGTGGATACACAATCCACTACCTAAGGCAACACATGCACTTAGGGTTTACTCTCCAAGCTCACCAAGTGCAACACATGCACATAAGAGAGGAGAGGCTTGCTCTTAGCTCAAGAAACTCAACAAAGACTCTAGCACACAGCCAACAACATCAGCAACCACTCCTAACCGGCCAAGGTGGCTATATATAGCCCACACACAAAAACTAGCTGTTGGGAGACAAACCCCTGAAAAATCAGGGAAATTGGAAGTTCCGCCGTATAAAGTCCGGAACTTCCGCACCTCAGCGACAAGCACAGCAACGGCTATATCAGATGAGAAACTAGCCGTTGGAAAATGCAATCGGAACTTCCGCCGTTCAACACGCGGTACTTCCGATTATCGGACGTTCCGATTCTGATGGGCGGTACTTCCGATTACACTCAGGTCCAACACATGGCACCTTCTGGAAAAAACGTACCGCGCCAAATCAGAGCTTCCTCCAATGCGGTAGTTCCGCGCCCAACATGGCGGTACTTCCGCACTTCCAAAAATCGGCTAAGTCCCGAAAAGGGTGCTTCTCTGGAAAAATCATTCCGCCGGAAATCGGACCGTCTGGCATGTGGTAGTTCCGCCGTTACAACTCCAGAACTTCCGATTATCCTGACAGAAGGCAGCAATGGCTTTTTCAACAACTTTAATTGCAAAACACATTTGCCAATTGATGAGCCATGCCAACAAGGATCATAAGCAAGATTCCCAACAAGTTGCAAAACACATTTGCCAACTTTAGAATCATACCACAAGGAATAAGGTACATGGACTTACACCATTTGCAAAACACATTTGCAAACTTAAGTCACATGCTACAAGAAATTCAACATGAGCTTCAACTATTTGCAAAACATATTTGCAAATAACAGCATTATGCCACAAGGCTAAGGTACATGGACTTCAACCATTTGTAAAACACATTTGCAAACTATAGTCCCATGCCACAAAGATTAAATGCATGAGCATCATTCATTTGCAAAACACATTCGCAAATAATAGCTCCATGCATAGATGAGCTAGAGCAAACACAATGAGCTATCAACACATGACTAACTCATGCTACTAGTCAAGACCCCTCTTAATAGTACGGCAATTCTATACTAGAAATCCGGTCTACCAACCAAACTCCAAGACCGGTAAAAGACTAGGAACACATCCTTAGCCCTAGCTAGTCATACATTTGCCTTGCATCTTCTTGAAGCTTGATGACGCACATCAACACTTCAAGTCCAGGTCTTTGACTTTGACAATCATCAACACATGATGATTTCTTCACTTCGGGATCTTATCTTGAATATCATCAACACATGATGATTTCTTCATCCCAAGTCTTCACATGCATCAACGCATGATGCATTCCATCTCTTGATCTCCATCAACACATGATGATTTCTTCATCCCGAGTCTTCACATGCATCAACGCATGATGCATTCCATCTCATCTCAAGTTTTCATCATCCTGGAACATAACCTATTCATCCAACTAATGAAAAATGTTAGTTCCACAATATGACTATCATTAATTACCACACTATACCATTAACGCATAATGGTGGGACAAGATACTCAATCTTTCCCTCTTTGGTAATTGATGATAACCATTTCAAATACACATAAATTTGATTTGATAAAAGTAACACGTTGTGAATATATATATAAACTACACAAGTCATATATATACTTACAACATGAGTATGCGAGAACTACACAAGTTCTTCATACTCAAAACTTGAGTATACAAGAACTACATAAGTTCTTTATACTCAAATCGTGAATATACAAAAACTACACAAGTTTTATATATACTTACAACATGAGTATGCGAGAACTACACAAGTTCTTCATACTCAAAACTTGAGTATACAAGAACTACATAAGTTCTATATACTCAAATCGTGAATATACAAAAACTACACAAGTTTTATATATATTCGAAACATGAGTATACACGAACTACACAAGTTCTATATATTCATACGGATATGTTTCAAAGTAAAGATCCCAGATATATGTGGAAGATGGAATATGGATCAATACTAGTGAAACCACAAAATATAGAATGAGCTCCCCCTAAATGTGTGCATACACATATGTGTAAGTAGAAACATGTGCACATATTCAAGATATACTTATGGTGGAGTTTAACCTATATTTTGGATCCGAGGAATGCAACAATATATAAGAGTATGAGTCAAATGCATACCTCGTTGAATTTCACATTTATATCCAAATGAGACTACACAAGATAATACTTGACAAGAGAGTTAGTCTCACAGTTAGATTTGTCATTAATCATCAAAAAACTCCATTAACTCATAATGACAGGTCTAGGTCTTTCAGAGTTGCAAAGATGGCGACGGCATACATACCCCAATGTGCGTACACACGATATAGCATATCTTTTTGGATTCCGCGGCCTCCCAGCTGTGGCCCTAGAGGAAGGCCATCGTCATACGTACGCATCTCTGCATAGTACCGCTAATGCTATAGCCCATTGCACCCTTTTCTCAGCCCCCCTTCTGCCAGCGTATCGATACACCATCCTACTATATGTTACACTTATATGTTAACGAAAAGGAAAAATATTTTACAAGGAAAAACTAAGTTATGTCAGTTTAGTCTACAGACATCTCTTGATACATATATTTTCTGAAACGTCCCTTTTATGTATCAAAATAGATGTATACCAATGTGGTTTGTTTTGCTCCAACATTTCCGCTTTATACTACAGCCATTACTTCTTATTAGCTTTCCTACTTGCAGTAAGCTTCCTGATCCTCTATTCGCTGTGCCTTATATACCTACATTACTCTCTATCACTAGATCTTTTTGCAGTACTATGCTATAATAAAACCTTCACTTCAGACTGATCTTTACGCAGGTCTGTTCGAATCTACAGATGTCGTATACTCCGCTTTCTAATATAAATTAAAGCAGCCGTCAATGGACTATCCGTGTTAGTATTTCGCGACGCTGGCCCAATCGATCATACTGATTTAGTCCTTCTTGATCAACAGGCACTTCTCATCTTAACTCATTACTTTTGTACATACCTTTTAAATTATTTACTAAACTCAGCACATCTCGTTCTTTGTTCTAAACTGTGTAAAACCCTCACCATGTAGGGAAACCATATGTACGGTGAAATCAGTATAGATAACGTCAGTCGTTTCGAACCTCTATTACAAGAAGGCAGAATCTATGAGCTTAAAAAGTTTATTGTTGCTCCTTCTAAGACTTCTTTTAAGCCTGGTAGAACACCTTTCATGATTTGGTTCACAAGACACACAATTGTTGAAGAAAAAGTTGATGTATCAAACAGTTTTCCAATGTGGACATATAATCTTGTTCCATTTACGCAGATTCCTAGCCCTGCTAGCGCACCTGAATACTTTGTTGGTCAGTGCTATTACTCTTATGCCAACATTCCCAATGTGGACCTTGACCTGTTTGACAACGAGGTTCTTTTCCCCCCTGCTGTTTACACTCATTATCTGTCTCTCCATACGACACATCTATAGAATCGCTAATGTCTTCCTTCTATCTGATAGGGTGTATATTTTACATGCACTGTCACAATCACACGCTTAGCACCGTCTCAACGATGGTTGTTTTCTTTGTGTCAACTCTGCCACAAGACAGCAATACCAGAAGGAGCAATTTATAAATGTTCAGATGCAAACGATACTTCCATACTATTTAGCGATCATTACAACAATCTCCTTACTGACCAAACACCATACTACACTAGGTATCACATCTCTTTAATAGGCTCAGATGGAACCGATGAGACGGAATTTGTTCTATTTGGAAGAATCGGTCGGCAAGTCACACACAAACCGATCCTTAACTTACTACATGCAGAAAGACCTATGCGTGAACCTCTACATGCGCCGGTCGTTTCACAAACATAGTGCTTAGTCGTGTCGGTTACTGAAAAGAGTTTCTTGCGTCGTCAACCTTCATTTCAAGTTCATAGAATCGCCACCTCGTTTGGCAAACAGCTACATTCTTCACTTTTCCATACTACCTCCACATCCTCACAGACAAGATACAACAGAGATACATCTTTACCTTGTCAAAATGTCGCCCCAGTCCATACCGATTTACCAACGTCATCTCAAAGCTATATAAAAACACAGCCACCTACATTACTGATGAATCAGCCACACCACGCTTCAATCTTGGAGGTAACACGTATCCTACAACATTTAACACTTGCTTCATATTTATTAGATGATCTATATTGTCACCTTCATAATGCCGCTTTAACCTATCATTACGTATATTTTCCCAATCAGAAGCTTTAGATTCCTCTTTATTTGTTTTACACTCCAACTGTCTCTACCATGTACTCCAGGCCAAAACATTTATATCATCCGTTTACTTCTTATGATATCGTTTGTTCATCTTCAGGAAACATCTGTGTCTTTTATCTCCACCATAAAACTGTCCTCACCTACACAATACAGAATTTCGCCTTACTACTTGTGCTTACTTACCACGTCGTTTCTCTACGCATCTGTTTATATGATTTCGTTTTTCTATCATTATTTCATGTTCTATAGCTTTAACACTGCTACCGTTCCAATATATGTTTTTCTATTTGTTACATAGCACAGCCAACCAACACCACTCCGTCATTTAGTACTGCTTATCTAATCTCCTATACTTTACGATTACTTTACGATTACTACCTAATATATTTGTCCCTATTTATATATTTCCTGAATCATATATAACCTACTCTATGACACCGTAACAGCTCCATGACGATCATCCACAGAGTAGACTACACCAATATCCACTGAAAAAACTAAACCTGCAACGAGCGCTTCGTCAAGGTATTTACTAGCTTATCTGACAACCTATATCTATCCCTGTGAATGTAATCTTTTTAACAACACTCTTTTGCTCTCCCTGTCGTTCTAACTATACATTGTCCAATACAGCCCAGAGACCGACCCTCTGCACTCTGTTCGCAAAACCTTATACACTGATCTCCACGGATGCAAAGGTATTCATACAGGTTTTACGCTAAAGCCTCAGTTCAAAGTACGCAATGCCCAAATTAACGCCGTTCACAAAACTTGCCATATCTTCTATACTTCCTACTGTTGTTGCCTAAACATGCCATCTATTTACAGACATAACTTCGCAAACTCTTTTAGTTCAACTTTACATTCCCTTAGCGCCTTTTTTTACCATTAATTATATTACATGATTTTTAGTCCCCTTTCTGATATCTCACAACCTACTTCTTCTGCACAGGAAAAAAAAAAGACCCAAATATATACATCAAACATGTAGCTTACAATTTTGCCTGCTTCAAATCCACGCATATCATCATCTTTTATGCATTGTCTTCCAGACATAGATTTAATATTCCTTTCTCCTCTCTAACAACTACTCTCACAGATCTATCGAGAACAAGAGCTTCAAGAGTCGGACCCTAAAAGCCCTAACGTGCCACTAAGGAAGCTCCACATAGGTATATTATCATTTTACATTACATTTCGTCCATCATTGCATATTAAAACAGTTTATTGCACGATCGTTAATGACAATCAGAGACGGTGAATGATTGTAATCCCTAGCGAAGCTCTAACACGTTTCACCCATCTTTAATCTCCATACGCTTCAACTCGAGCTCGACCGCCTCCTCCAACATTCTCGACCCTCTGGACCATGACTTCGCAACAAACCATCTCCCAGTCATCACCGTAGACCACGATCGCCTCCGAGTTCCATGCACATGCAAAGACCAAAGCAATATATTTTTCCGGCACATGTTCTTCCCAGTTTGACCGACATAAATCCACACACCACGACACGCCTTAAATAATATCTGTAAATAACATTGTCAATTATTCATCAGTTAAAATAATTTAGACTTAACCACATGGTCTAATATTCCTCAAATAATATTTGTAAATAACATTATCAATTATTCATCAGTTAAAATAATTTAGATTTAACCACATGATCTAACATTTATTCATCTACTCCTGCAACATAACATTGCGCCTACAATTGCAAAGCAGATCTGCATCACCACCTCATCATTCTACACTTGATCCACCCGCTAAAAAGATAAAACACACTTGCAACTCCTACGGAATAGCACCGACACCCTGCAGGAAACATCGCTGACTCAGGTACATCACCCTACTTCCAATAAAACCGAATAGACGATCAATCTTTCCGTCTCTTTTTAACTAGCTACCTATTCTGTTCCATACATACAGCTCCCTTCAACAGCAAGCATCACCGTCGCATCTTCTGCTGAAAAAGCCACCGCTTTTGTATTAGTCTTACAGTAGTACATCACCGTCGCATCGAAAGGTAACTGTCGAAGAACAACACTCGTAAATTGAATCGTATTTTCTAGATCGTTTTCAATTCTGCAAATTTGCTTTCTAGATTGGTTTTCTACGGTGCAAATCCGTTCTAATCTACCGCGAGCCGATTTGAAGTCGCCGGCACAATGTTGATAGGTGGATTGCATAAAATATTGGATGTCGATTGTACCGTAGATTGAAATTGCAAATTCGTTCTCATTTACCGCGAGCCGACTTGAAGTCGCCGGCAAAACCGATCAGTGGATTGCGAATGAACAGTAATTATGCAGTAGTCTTATGAACAGTAATAGCACATGAACAGTATTAAAAAGGGCTATGCACGGCCTGGAGCCGTGCGCCGCCGCCAATTGGCCACTCGGCCCGGTCCTGCATGGCCGACAACCAGCATGCCACCAGCCCGCAGTCCCGCCAGCTCTTGGCTGCCGCTGGCACCACCTGAAGCCGAACGGACGCGCCGGTCATGAAGCCGCATCGGCCGCCCACATGCGGCGCCCTTCGGCTTGAAGCCGCCCGCCACGGCCGCACCACCGACCCGCCGCCTCTAGCCGCGCGAGCACCACACACCGCCGCGCATGCGGCTCCATCGCGCCCGACCGGCTGCCGCCGCGGCTCAGCGTCGCCGCCACATACCACCCGAAACAAGCATCACATGAAAAAGGGGAAGGGAGAGGGAAGAGTTGTCGCCGGCAATGGAGTGGCCGACCGCCTCCTCGCCCGCCGCATGAAACAACCGCCTCCGTAGAGGCTACGCCGCGCGCGCGATGAGCGCGCGCCGCCTTGCCTTGCCACGCCTCTGCCGCCTCGAAGCGCGCTCGTCATTGCCCACCAGATCCGGTCGCCGCCTTTGCAAGCGGCACCGCCTCCGTCAAGGCGCTCCACCGCGTCGCGTTGAAGCCACTCGGTGGCCAAGCACCACCGCACCAAACGCCACCAAACATCGCCGCACCAAACGCCGTCGCACCGCCACCGCCCGGCGCCATTGCACCGGTCGCCGCCACTCCGCCACGCCCACATGCGCGCAAGAGCCGCCGCCCCCGATGCGCTACATGGGGGAAACCCTAATCCCCCCAGTGTTCCTTTTATTCCGGCTGGATGGGCCGTACACTAACGGGCCAGCCAAGCACAGTAATGGGCCAGATGAAATCCGGCCCATACCCAGAAGAAGAGAAAAAAATTCTAGTTTTGCAAAAAGGCCCCTGGTATTCTGGAAATTACAAGATTTTTTTCGCGAATTAGGAAATTTTGCCAAAAAAAACCCTTCAGACTTTTTGAAAATTATGCAAAAAAGTTTCTCAGTAATGAAATTTTGCATTTTAACCCCAGAAAATTGCAGAATCCATAAAAAAAATCATTTTTCAGCAGAAAAAGGTCTCGAGAATTCAAATTTTGAATCAGTTTGAGCATTTAAAGCATGTTTAGCTTTGTTATTATTATTTCTATGCAATTTATTTACTATTTTTATTATTTGTGATTATTTAAATTGAATTTAATAACTAAAAATAGCAGTAAATCATGAAAAATGCATAGAAAAATACGGGAACATTATGAGACTTTTTGCAACTATTTTTTTTTCCAAATTACCAGCAATAATCTTGTGAAATCTGTGCATAAATATGTAGATGACTGGTATTACGAACCGGGAGTTCGAAGAGCTGGCCCAGCATGGCCACAATTACATGACTTGGTCATCAAATGTTGAAATCATACTTAGAGCCAAGAATCTCCGTGCTGCTATTGGACTTGGCCCCCTATAGGACGCCACTCTAACTGCTGAGGAGAATGATCAAGCACTTCATTTCCTCAGACACCATCTTTGCCTAACGCCCAAGAATGAGTATATGGCAGAAAAGAATGTACTAGCTTTATAGACCGCACTAAAGAAGCGGTTCAAAAAGCTGAAGTACACCATTCTCCCTCGGGCAGAGCAAGAATGGAATCGACTACGTTTTTCTGACTATAAGACCGTGGGGAAGTACAATTCTGCATTGCACAGAATTTATACAAGTCTTCAACTCTGTGGTAAGGTAACCATAGATGAGCAGAAGATCGAGAAAAAAGTCTCTCTACCTTTCTTTTTGTTGCCCGAAATGGTGTCTTTTTGGAGAAAGAGTTTCTTTCAAAAGGATTCAGTGGGAGAAAGGTGCAACTCGAAGAAATTCAGAAAACGTATGAAAGTGTGTAAGATCGAGGAGGCCGACTAGAGTGGGGTGAATAGGCGGTTTTAAAAATTCTTTTTGGCTAAAACCAATTTATAATGTGGAAGCTAATAGCACTTTGGTTTTGCACAATTAAAACATAAATCAACTAGCCTCCATTAAGTGCACCAACAATATGAATACAATTCAATGAGAGCAATCATACAAAGATATAAAAGCAATTATATCAAGTAATGTAAATTGCTCAAAGTAAAGCATAAGAACAAACCAAGATAACACAATTGTGTTTTACCGTGGTGTTCGGAGACTTGTCGGTCTCCCCTAATCCACGTTGAGGCAAGCCGAAACGAATTGGACCGGCTCCACGAATTAAGCCAACGCCTTCGAGGTAAGTCCAACCACTTGGACTGGTTCCAACACGAACCAACACCTCGATTCACTCGAGTTGTCATTCCTCCACTCTGGAGAAGGTGAGCACCAAACCACTCACAATAACGCTGGACCTTCTCACAAGCTTCTTGAGAAGATCACCGGTCACGACGCCTCCACGCCGTATAGGTGTCGGCAAACACCAAGAGTAACAAGACTCAACTTTCACTTGAACTAATAAAGTGTCAAAGCTCAAGTGGATACACAATCCACTACCTAAGGCAACACATGCACTTAGGGGTTGCTCTCCAAGCTCACTAAGTGCAACACATGCACATAAGAGATGAGAGGCTTGCTCTTAGCTCAAAAAATGAATATGGCACTGGCAACAACTCCAACAACCTTTTCCCAACCGACCAAGGTGGGTATATATAGTCCACACACAGAAACTAGCCGTTGGAAGAGAATCTGCTAAAAAATTAGCACATACGGAACTACCGCTGTTCTATGGCCGGTACTACGGCACCTACACGACAAGCACAGTAACGTCCATTTCAGACGAGAAACTAGCCGCTGAAAAGTGAAATTTGATACTACCGCCGTTCAACTCGCGGTAGTTCCGTTTCTAATGGGCGGTACTACCGCTTCCACTCAGGTCCAACACATGGTACCTTCTGGGAAAAAATGTACCACCCCAACCTTCGGAAATACTGAGCTGCGATAGTTCCGCGCCCAACATGCCGGTACTACCGCACTTCCAAGAGAGCAAAGAAAACTCGAAAAAGCGTCTCTCTGGAAAAAATGTACCACCGGATTTTCGGACCAACCAGCTTGCGGTAGTTCCGCTCTCAACATGCTGGTACTACCGCACAGCAGTAATTCCACAGTTATAACGTTGGAACTACCGATTATCCTGAGAAAAATAGCACCGGCTTTCACAACAGGTTCAATTGCAAAACACATTTGCCAATTGAGGAGCCATGCCAACAAAGAGCACAGGTAAGATTCCTAACAAGTTGCAAAACACATTTGCCAACTTTAGAATCATACCACAAGGAATAAGATACATGGACTCAAACCATTTGCAAAACACATTTGCAGACTTAAGTCACATGCAACAAGAAATCAAGCAATAGCATCAACTATTTACAAAACACATTCGTAAATAATAGCATCTGCCACAAGGCTAAGGTGCATAGAGTTCAGCCATTTGTAAAACACATTTACAAATTATAGTCTCGTGCTACAAAGATTAAATGCACGAGCATCAACTATTTGCAAAATATATTCGCAAATAATAGCTCCATGCATAGATGAGCTAGAGCAAGCATAATGAGCTATCAACACATGACTAACTCATGCTACTAGTCAAGACCCCTCTTAATAGTACGACAACCTATACTAGAAATCCGATCTTCCAACCAAACACCAAGACCGGTAAAAGACTAGGAACACATCATTAGCCCTAGCTAGTCATACATTTGCCTTGCTTCTTCTTGAAGCTTGATGACACACATCATTACTTCAAGTCTAGGTCATTGACTTGATAATCATCAACACATGATGATCTTCTTCACTTTGGGATCTTGTCTTGAACATTATCAACACATGATGATTTCTTCATCCCGAATCTTGACATGCATCAACACATGATGCATTCTTTCACTTGACCTCCATCAACACATGATGGATCTTCTCTTGATTGGATGATCCACTCATGATCATCTCCTCTTCTTGAACATCATCGACGTACGATGATTTCCTTTTTCTTCAAGCTCTTCATACGCATCAACACATGATGCATCCTTTTCTTGAATATTGACTTGATGATCAACTCATGATCATCCCAAGTCTTCATCACCCTGGAACATAACCTATTCATCCAACTCATGAAAAATGTTAGTTTCACAATATGATTATCATTAATTACCATACCATACCATTAACTCATAATGGTGGGACAAGATACTTCAATCTTTCCCTCTTTGGTAATTGATGAAGACCACTTTAATTACACATAAATTGAATGTAACACAACATGAGTATATATGAACTACACAAGTTATATATACTCCAACATGAGTATACAAGAGCTACACAAGTTTTGCATACTCAAAATGATATGTTTCAAAGTAAAGATCCCAAATATATGTGGAGAACGGAATATAGATCAATACTAATAAAACTACAAAATATAGAGTGAACTCCCCCTAAATGTGTACATACACAAATGTGTAATAGAAACATATGCACATATTCAAGTTATACTTATGGTGGAGTTCAACCTATATTTTGGATCCGAGGAATGCAACAATATATAAGAGTATAAGTCGAATGCATACCTCGTTGAATTTCTTCTTTATATCCAAATGAGACTACACACTAGATATTACAATAAAAATGTTAGTCTCACAAATAGATTTGTCATTAATCACCAAAACACTCCATTAACTCATAATGGCTAGTCTAGATCCTTCAAAGTGTTTCAACTCTAACTGAACCTCTATAGGATGAACAAAATATTATTGAACCTATTGATGAGGCATCAGCCCCACGTAGATCTAAAAGGCCGCGTCAATTTCCTATAAGGTATGGGCATGACATATTATTATTGAATAATGATGAGCCTAAGACTTATGAGGAAGCGATGATGGACCCAAACTATGAGAAATGGCTTGGTGCTATGAAATTCAAGATAGACTCCATGAGAGACAATTAGGTTTGGAACCTATTCAATCCACTTGATGGTGTTAAAACCATTGAGTGCAAATGGATCTATAAGAAAAGGATTGACATGGATGGAAATGTTCACATTCATAAAGCTCGACTAGTCGCAAAAGGGTTTCGACAAGTTCAAGGAGTTGACTACGATGAGACTTTCTCACCAGTAGCGATGCTTAAATCTATACGGATCATTCTAGCTATTACTGCATATTTCGACTATGAGATATGACAGATGGATGTCAAAACGGCTTTCCTTAATGGAAACCTAAGTGGGGATGTGTACATGACACAACCTGAAGATTTTGTCGATCCAAATAATGCTAGTAAAGTGTGCAAACTTTAGAAATCCATTTATGGGTTGAAGCAAGCATCTCAGAGTTGGAATTTACATTTTGACGAGGAAATCAAAAGGTTTGGTTTCGTCAAAAATAAAGAAGAACCTTGTGTTTACATGAAGATTAGTGGGAGCGCACTAGTAATTCTAATCTTATATGTGGACGACATATTATTGATTGGGAATGACATTCCTATGCTGGAATCCATTAAGGCATCATTGAAAAATAGTTTTTCTACGAAGGACCTAGGAGAGGCAGCATATATCTTAGGTATAAAGATCTATAGAGATAGATCGCACTACAAGAAATCTGCTGAACTATGACAAAATTGCTATAACAACTAGGTAAATCGTCATTATATGACCCTATTCTTTGACGTTGTTCGGCAGTTGCGTCATAAAGAGCATCCCGGGGCTGGGACCCTACTTGTAGTGACGAAAAATGTCAAAATCGTCACTAACTCCCAGGCCTCAAATTGTCATAAACATGGCATTTGGCATTGTGACGCCATTGCTTTTGTCATAGTTACATAGGTGACAATCTCATATCGTCGTAATCCTCTTGGAGTTTTTTTTGGATAAAGTTACACAGGTGACAAGCTGGTTTGTTGCCACCGTGGATGAACAGAAGTGGGACCCACATGTCAGGAAGTGTTGCAAAATGTAATGTGGCATGCGCAAATAAAAGCTAGGTTGCAGGGTTCAAACCGGGGACCTGTTGCATCGCAAGTTGCTCCAACACCACTTCACCATCGAGAGGAATTCGTTGAAATCGTATGTGAATATCTAGATAAGCTATTACATGCGAGGCAGGGACTTACATAGAAAAACCTGTAGCACGGTGGCGGCCACTATGTTTGAATGGCTGAGCAAAGGGGACGGCTGCGCCTCCCGCCGGCGACGGCTCCGCCTGCCGCCGGTGAGGGCTGCTCGTCCCATCTACCACAGCTCTGTGGCATAGCCACAGCTGCTACAGCGGTCGGCCGCCACACATGCCGACACCCAGATCTGGCCAGACATAGGCCATTCTCAATTGTAGTCTTCAATTGAAGGTAAGGATGCCCTCCATTCTCCTTTTGTTGCTTCTTAGTGGCTCGGGTTTGGTTGAATGATAGTGCTATTGTAGATTTTGTGCATTTTTAGCTGGTCCATATATGGTTTAACTTGAGCATATGCCACTAAATTACCAATTTGAGAGTTTAGAATACACTTAATTTTACAAACCGTTCGGTCATTGCAAAATATTTATGTTTTGTGAAGTTGAACAGTATGAAGATGTGAACAGCATGGACAATAACTTTGATTAAGGTTTACTTGTTTGAATGGCTGATAGATGGGCAATAATTTTGATTAATTTGTACTTGTTTGAGTGTCCGCGGATGGGATGATCTTGGATTAAATCCACACAGTTTAGCACTGCACATATGAATGGGGTGAAAGAGTTCATGCAATTTGTTAGTGCCCGATTTGATGAGAATGCTGAAATACTTTGCCCATGTCGTGTATGTTTGAATCGGGCTCATAGACCTCAAGGAGTTGTGGAGGATCACATATATATTCATGGGATGTCAAGCACATACAATAGGTGGATCCATCATGGAGAACCATTGGATAATGGAATTCATGAAAATGCACCGCATGAGAATGAACCATTCAATACTATGGAACATGATGTTGAAGAGGATGTTGGTTTGAACGAGGACAACGACGATGATGATAGAATTCCAGATATGGTAGAGGAGTTATACACAGCTGAAGAACAAGGTGGACGGAATTCAATGTTTGGAAGTGTAATAGTAGAGTTGCAGCGCTAGCTTTATCCTGGATGTGCTCATTTTTCAAGATTTACATTTGTTGTGAAGTTACTTCATATCAAGTCATTCTATCGAATCAGTAATATTGCATTCACTGCATTGCTGAAGCTGTTGTCTTCAGCGTTCCCAGCTTGCTTTCTTCCCACATCTTACAATGAAGGAAAGAACTTTATCCGTGCATTCGGACTTGGATATGATTCAATCCATGTTTGTAAGAATAATTGTGTCTTGTTTCGAAAGGAGTATGCCAATAATGATGAGTGCCCAGTATGTGGTGAATCTAGATGGAAAGATGCAGAAGGAAGGAAGCAGATTCCTGTGAAGGTATTGCGGCATTTTCGATTGATTCCAAGGCTGAAGAGGATGTTTGCTTCCAAAAATACAGTGGAGGAGGCACAATGGCACAAGTTGAAGCGGCAACCTGTGGACAATGAACTCAGTCATCCTGCTGATGGTGAGGCATGGAAAGACTTCAACAGAAAATATGGGTGGTTTGCAAAAGATGCAAGGAACATGAGGCTTGGCCTTGCTACAGATGGTTTCAATCCATTTGGCAACATGAGCTCCTCCTATAGCATGTGGCCAATATTTGTCGTGCCTTACAACGGGTCACCCTGGGTATGTATGCAACAGTCCAACTTCATGATGGCCCTACTGATCCCAGGTCCAAAATGTCCAGGAAAGGATCTTGATGTGTTCTTGGAGCCTCTCATCGAAGAGTTGCTGGAGCTTTGGAAGGGTGTCCGTACTTATGATGCATGTAGTGCTAGTGTGTTTGATCTACATGTTGCAATTTTATGGTGCATTCATGATTATCCAGCATTGGGCACCTTGTCGGGACGAACCACAAAAGGTTATTATGGATGTGTGCATTGTGACAAAGATCCCTGCTCAAAGAAATTAAGGCAGAAGATATGTTACATTGGCCATCGTCGTTTCCTTCCCAGGGATCATTGTAACATCCCAACTTTTGAGCCTTTGAAAATATGTTACTTATTTGCTAGTTGAAAATATCATCATCTGCATTTTATTTGAATTTATATTAAAAGCTTAATATGGACTTTCATGACAAAATAATTTAATGTGCTTAATCCCAATATCAACAATGGCTAAACATATTTTATTTGGATTCTATATGCTTGGATATATTTTCTAGAATTTTTTGGAATTTTTCCAATGTCATTTGCTATTTTCTATTTGCTATTTGCATTTTCTAGATTTATTAAAAAGAAAAATCTATTTAAATCCCTCGAGCAATCTTTGGGCGAAGCCCAACACTATTCTGTCGCTTGACCCATCTCCCGCTCGCTCGCGCCCTCGTCCGTTGGATGTGCGACGCGTGCCCCTCATTTTGATCGGACGCCCGCGCTCGACCCCGCCTTCCTCCATTGGATAGCCGCCGCGTGGCCTCGCCCGCTGATCTCACTAGCTCGTTCGCCCGCGCCTCGCTGCCGCTGCCAGGTGGGGCCACCACCGGGTCGTCGTCTCCGCGCCTTTCTTCCTCCTCGCGCCCGCGCCTTCACCCGCCATTGCCAAAGCTTCAAGCTTCGTCCGACAAACGCATATCCGTTGCGGATTCTTCGCGCCGACTTTACCAAATCAAATCCCAAGTTATCCCGTACCTATTTATGTTGGAATCAAAACCGAATTCGGCAGATATCCCCGAAAATCAAGGATTTCAAAATCTCGGCCGTTTGGGACTCGAATTGGGGGTTTCCAATTCCAGCGTCCCCCGGGCCTATAAATATCCCCCTTAGGATCGCCCAGTCCGCCGCAACCCAGAGCCGCCACCCTCGTCTCCCCGATCATTCTAGCGCCGCCGCATTTCAAGTTTTAGGGTTTTCGGCCGAGCTTCTTCTCCGGCGAATTGCGTCGTCGTCGTTGTCGCCCTTACCCCGCCGACTGCACCACCGTGATCAGTAAGGTCCCAGCTACCTCGTGTGCCCCTCCTCGTCGCCAGAGCATCGCCGGAGCACACTTCCGACAAAACCCGAAGCTCCACCGCCGCTTCTTCCTCGCCTCCGGTCGCCACCGTCGTTGCCAGCTACTGGTAAGGGCACCCCTGAGTGCGCAATAGCACGGGGAACAATCTGGTAGCCTTCGCCGCCGGTGACTCGCCGCCAAACACCGGTGACCATCGGGTCCCGAGCGCCGCCCTCGCCGCCGTAGCCGCGTCAGCGCCACCGCAACCGTCGCGTCAGCTTCGGTGCTTATGTGGCATCCACGTGGAGCCTAATCAGCGCCAGCACACACGCACGTGGCGCAGTCCACTGGCTCCCAGATCCCGAGGCTCGGTGAACTTAGTCCACCGTGAGCCATCTCACTGACATGTGGGGCCCACATGTCAGATTTCTATTAAATCTATTTCTTTTTCCGGAAATTCTCGGCTAACGCAAGCATTGCTCAATAATCCGATTTTCCTTTATAAAAATAATTCAGGAAATCAAATTAAAATCCAAATTAGGGTTTTAATTATTTTCCAATCTTCTAAAGCCCATAACTTTTGCATCCGACTTCCGATTGAGCCCATTCAAATTTCTAAATTTATATAAAATCAAGACCTATTTAATGGTGAATTTTATTTGATTTTTGGAGTTTTTTTACCTCTTTTATTTATTTGTTTTTGTTTCTTTTGTATCGTTTGCGAGTAGACATCGATACTTCGGAAAATTTTGGAGAAGAAGGAGCACCTCAAGATCAAGACCAGTACCTAGATCTATTCCAAGGCAAGTTATACCTTTGATCATCTTGCACCCAGTTTTCAAAATACTTTATTTCAATGTATTGCATTCTAATTCAAGTATTTATTTAAATGCTTTTGGGATAGTCATTAATCCAATTTGTTATATCCACCTTATCTATTGTATGCCATGATCTTTTGTCACGCTAGGTTGGTTCATTATTAGTTGGTATTATCGTAGCACCAACGTGGGTTGGTTAGATACGAGTAGGTTGCTTAGAAATGCCACGAGTCATCATTTGATGTGAGTTGCAATTATAAACTTGACTAAGTGATTATGGAACTGTGTGATGAAACTGTGTGTGATGTGTGCTATTACTCGTTGATGGCATGTGTTGCACTTAATCAACAGGGTGGGAAAAGATTTGGACTGAGGTAAGTTGTGGATTCTGTGTGATTGGTGGAGCTGTGTGCTTTATAAACTTTATGATTTGGGAAAAACTGGAAGTCTTGCCTTGGTCAATTAAGGACTTAACTTTGTGCGCCATTGAACTGGGCCTTACTGCACGACCACATGCCTATTATAGGCTGGGCCTAACTTAGTAAGTTATGAAATCTTGATATTGACAACTCAGGTTGTATTTAAACTGTGTGATGGGCTGGAGGTGTGATATGTCACATTGCGGGACGGTTCGCTGCATCCCTATCCAACGATGTGTGTCGTAACCAAACGCTGTGTGTATCAGTTGGCCGGCAGGAAAGCACATCGGGAGTGTCATTACTTGAGATGAAGTCTCTGAAAGGTTTTGTTGTGATCAACTCTGATCCGGTTGATTTCATCGTGTGGGTAAAGTGTACAACCACTGCAGAGTGTTAAACCAATCTATTCGAATAGCCACATCCTCGGTTATGGACATGCTCAGGAATTTCACATGAGGGGTAGTTTTTCATAAAAAAATTGGGAAGGGTCAGCTGTGTGAGATAACTTGTGCAGCTGTGTGAATAACTTGATTAGACTGTGTGTTCTTTGTGAAATCAAATGTTAAATTAATATTCCTTATTTTTTCTCAATTACGTTTCAATCTATTATCTGGATTCAATTGCAAATGTTGCATTTCTGCAAATTAACCACAGAAGCTATTCCTTTGGAATAAGCCATCATGTATAATTGCATTCTGTGATATGACTTGCGAGTACGGTGTGTACTCACTCTTGCTAAACAAATCAACAGAAGTGGAGGAGTCGTCACCAGCTTTTGAAGAGGAATTCTATGAAGGATGATCGTCAGGGTCTTGATCCCAGTCAGTTGCCTGTGGTGTATCGATGGGAGTCCGCTGGAGTTTACTTTGTTTCGGCTGCAGTTTATTTCATTATTGTCAGCCTTGCATGGCTTAATAATTGTAAAACTCGACCTTAAGGTCACAACAGTTATTTGTTATTCAAATTACTCGTTTATTTAATATTTCATTGTATGGAGTTGATATTTCATCAATGTTGACCTTTGTGTGCACTAAGCGTGATCTGGACTAGTCACGAGAATACAGAGGGTCCAGATTTGCATATTTGGGTCCTGACAGAGGTGGTATCAGAGCCATACTGACTGTAGGTCTTGACCTTAGTTAGATCGGCCGTCGTAGTATGTCCAAAATTATTTTCTAAGGCAAAAATTAACTTGCAAGATTAATTAAATTCCTTAACTCATCTCATGTCTCTCTTGACTCAACTATTGCCGAAATTCTTTCTCTCCCCGCTGTTTTAAAATTGTTTTCACATTCTTGTCCATCTTGACAGATGCCTCGTCTTTAGAGCTATGGAGAGCGCAAGGGAGAACTTGTCGCTGAATTTTGAAAGTTGTTGCAAGTACTTGGAGGATTTGACCGTCCGATGTACCGTGGCAGTGCTTGGATCGTGAACGACCGAGACCGTGGAGTGATTTTCTATTTGAATGTCTACGCCAGGAAGAACACCAAGGCGAGCAAACCCCTGAACATCTCAGCTCGAAGGAGTGTTTGGATTGAAGTGATCCAGGAGTCTTCGCGCCTTGCCATCCTGAGGATCTGCAACATCTACGCTCGAGGGCATCTAGACGTCGTCTTCCGTTACCATCCCGCTCTTCCGACGTGGATCTTGCTGCACGCTACCTGTCTACGGAGGGAGAAGGCAATGCCACCGTTGTGCATCTTGCCCAGTTTGCCGCTGCCCAGGAGGAATCTTTGGAGTTAGCCGCCACAGAGCTGGAGTGTGTCTACGAGACCCTTCAGAGAGCCGAGGAGAGGATCGCCATTCTAGAGGAGACTCTCTATGGACAGCATGACCACAAGGAAGACACTGAAGAAGAAGACCTAGAAGAACCGGCTGAACCAGAAGAGCCAGCAGAGGCAGTAGAGCCGGAGGAACCAGCAGCACCTGCACCAGAGACGCCTGCTCCTGTTGCACCATCCCTGGGGCATCAAGATCAGTTTGCAAGGATGCAAACTCACTTTCAGGTCTACAGCAGGCGGGAGCACCGTCAGGGTTACGGAGGCTATCTCATCGAGTAGTCCGTTAGAGTTTGTTTCAGGCTTAGCCAGTCTTAAAGTTTGTGAGTCGCCCTTTAGGCGGTAGTTTGTGTGCTTAGATTCGTCCTTAATTTCTTGTGTGCAAGTATGAGCTGCAGAGGCCCTTAGGCATTTGTTGCAAGACATACTATTATCTTAATTAATATAAGAGTTTCAGTTGAGGTTTCTTAAAAAGTGTTGTTGGGTTTTACCTACCCCTACCTAGTTCCTAACTTATCTTGTGCTTGCTACCTTATCTAACTATGGAAATTCACTAGATGGTTCAGACTCGTCAAGCTGCTGCAAGTGGTTCCAACACTCCAGTATTAGAAGGCCAGGAGCAGAGCCCCGCAGAAGCAGTTCCACCCCAAGCACCTTCAGTTGATCTGCAAAATTTTGGAGCATTCATGGCAGCTCAGACCCAGCTGATGTACACCATGATGAATCAGATGCAAGCGATGAGCAACCAAAACAACAACAATCAACATCACAATGGAGCCCTAGTTGGCCATGGTCACAATGGATCATCCAAGTTGGCCGAGTTTATGAGAACCCATCCACCAACTTTCTCTGGACATGTCTCGCCAATGGAAGCTGATGATTGGCTTCGTGTCATTGAGAGGAAATTGCTGATCACTGAATGGAGCGATCATGAGAAAGTTATGTACGCCTCTCACCAGATGGAAGGAATTGCTGCCGAATGGTGGGAAAACTTTTGTGCAGCGCATAGAACGCCGCAAGACATTACTTGGGAAGAGTTCACAACTGCTTTTCGCCAGTATCATGTGCCGGAAGGAATCATGGATCTGAAGAAGGATGAATTACGTGCTCTCAAGTAAGGAGGAATGTCAGTGACTAACTACCTCAACAAATTCTCTCAACTTGCTCGATATGCTGGAGAAGATGTCGCCTCTGACAAGGCTCGCCAGAGTCGTTTTTTGAAAGGATTAAACACTGGACTTCAAGTCAACTTGATCGCCCACACCTTTCCTGATTTTCAAGAGATGATCAATAAAGTTTTGATTTTTGAGAATAAGCGCAAAGAACTAGAGGATCATCGTAAGCGCAGAATGGCCTAACAAGGAAGTCACCAACCCCAGCTGAAGGCAAGGATGATTCCACCACAGTTTAGCTGTTTTCCACCACAGAATTCTGTTAGACCACCTGCACCAACCTCAGCACCTCGTCCAGTTGCTCAGAACTTCCGCAACCCCGCACCAATCAACCCCAATCCAGGAAGCAATCCACAGGGTGGACCCAGAATTTGTTTTACCTATCGTCAGCCAGGGCATTTCGCCAACCGATGTCCGCAGAATGGGACTATCACCCAGTACGCTTCAACCTTGGGAACACACCAGCCAAGACGCCAGTGCAAGGCAACCATCAAGGAACTTCTCAAGCTACCGGTCAATCCGGAGGAGCACCGCAATCAGTGGTCAGAGACCGTGTCAACCACGTCACTCTGGAAGGAGCCCAAGAAGCACCCGACGTTGTTCTCGGTAAGTTTTCTGGTAAATTCAGTACTTGCATCAGTTCTATTTGATTCTGGAGCTTCGCATTCGTTTGTTTCTGGAGTTTTTGCAACTAATAATAAAATGGAAGTTATGCATCTTAAGCATACTCTGTTAGTCCAGTCGCCTGTAGCAGAGCTAAGCTCTAAAGTGGGATGTTTAGGAGCTAAGTTACTCATAGCTGGAGTTGAGTTTCTAGCCAACCTAATAGTTCTAGACACTCAGACCATAGATGTAATCCTTGGCATGGATTGGTTAACCAAGCACAAAGCTGTACTAGATTGTGGCCGAAGAGCCGTAACGATCGAGGATGCCACCGGAAAGAAAGTTGAATTTTTAGCCACCTCAGTACGTGATGGACATTTGGTAGTCAACAGTCTGAAGATAATTTCTTTGGAGGATGTACCTGTAGTCAGAGAGTATCCAGACGTGTTTCCAGAAGAATTACCAGGAATGCTGCCGGACCGTGACATTGAGTTTGTCATCGATCTAGTGCCAGGAACCGCGCCAATTTCTAAGAAACCCTATCGGAAGCCAGCCGATGAACTGGTGGAAATGAAGAAACAGATAGAAGAACTACTGGAGAAAGGTTTTGTAAGTCCTAGTTCGTCGCCATGGGGAGCACCAATTTTGTTTGTCAAGAAGAAAGATGGAAGCATGAGGATGTTCATTGATTATCGTTCTCTCAATGAAGTCACCATCAAGAACAATTACCCATTGCCCCGAATCGATGATTTGTTCGATCAGATGAAAGGAGCCGGAGTGTTCTCAAAGATCGATCTGCGATCAGGATATCATCAGTTGAAGATTTGTCCTAAGGATATATCTAAGACTGCTTTCTCAACCCGGTATGGACATTATGAGCTTCTAGTCATGTCTTTTGGACTGACTAATGCCCCTGCATATTTCGTGAACATGATGAACAAGGTATTAATGGAATACTTGGACAAGTTTGTGGTAGTATTCATTGACTATATTTTGGTATACTCCAAGTCAGAAGAAGAGCATGCTGAACACCTGAGACTAATCTTAGAGAAACTCATAGAACATCAGTTGTATGCCAAGTTCAGCAAGTGTGACTTTTGGAAGAAGAAGGTTGATTTCCTCAGTCATGTGATGACAGCCGAAGGAGTAGCAGTTGACCCCGGAAAGGTTAAAGCTGTAATGAATTGGGAGCAGCCCAAGACTGTTACTTAAATTCGTAGTTTCTTGGGAATGGCTGGATATTATCGCCGCTTTATTGAAGGATTCTCAATGATTGCTAAGCCTCTTACGCAATTGTTGAAGAAGGAGAAGTTCACTTGGACCCCAGCCTGTGAAGAAAGTTTTCAAGAATTGAAGAAACGTTTGACTACAGCCCCAGTGCTAATTCTGCCGGATATTCCCAAGGATTTTGATATCTATTGTGACGCCTCATGCCAAGGATTAGGATGTGTCCTTATGCAAGAAGGAAGAGCTGTCGCTTATGCGTCAAGGCAATTAAGGTCTCACGAGGAGAATTATCCTACCCATGATTAGAATTAGCTTCCGTAGTGCATGCGTTGAAAATTTGGCGCCATTACCTCATTGGTAACCGCTGTGAAGTTTATACGGATCATAAGAGCCTGAAGTACATTTTCACTCAGTCTGACTTGAACATGAGACAGAGAAGATGGCTTGAATTAATAAAGGATTATAATTTTGGAATCCATTACCATCCAGGTAAAGCCAATGTAGTTGCAGATGCATTGAGTCGTAAAAGCTACTGCAATGCTTTGGAAGCAAAAGAGCTGTGTTCGGAACTTCAGGAGGAATTCCAGAAGCTGAAGCTGGAAGTCGTATCTGAGGGATTTGTGGCCAATCTAGAAGTTCAGTCTACTCTAGAGAAACAGATTCGTGAAGCCCAACCAAAGGATTCTGAGTTATCAGATATCAAGAAGAAGATGGCAGAAGGAAAATTTAAAGACTTCACCATAGATGAGCAAGACATACTGTGGGTCAATGGACGTATCTGTGTACCAGATATTGATGGTTTGAGACAGCTAATTATGAAGGAAGCTCACGACTCCAAGTATTTGATTCACTCTGGAAGTACCAAGATGTATCAAGATGTTAAGAACAAGTTTTGCTGGCCAAACCTAAAGCGAGACGTCGCAGAATTCGTTGCCCTGTGTGATGTGTGTCATAAAGTAAAAGCAGAGCATCAGAGACCAGCAGGTTTGTTACAACCGCTGAAGATACCAGAGTGGAAGTGGGAAGAGATCGGTATGGATTTTACAACCAGTTTACGCAAGACTCAATCAGGTTATGATTCGATTTGGGTAATAGGGAATCATTTAACCAAAGTTGCCCATTTCTTACCAGTCAAAACCACTTACTCAAGGGATCGCTTAGCAGAGTTGTATATGTCAAAGATCGTCAGTCTGCACGGTGTGCCTAAGAAGATAGTGTCAGATCGAGGATCTCAGTTCACCTCTTGTTTCTGGCAGAGTCTGCATGAAGCCCTGGGAACTCACCTAAATTTCAGTACTGCATATCATCCCTAGACAGATGAACAGACTGAAAGAGTAAACCAGATATTGGAGGATATGTTGAGAGCATGTGCCTTGGCAAATGCTACCAGTTGGGATAAGAGTTTGCCGTATGCAGAATTCTCGTACAATAACAGTTATCAAGCCAGTTTGCAAATGTCACCATTTGAAGCTTTGTATGGTTGTGCCTGCAGAACTCCATTAAATTGGTGAGAGACAGCTGAACATATTGTATTTGGGCCAGATATTATTCAGGAAGCCGAAGAACAAGTTGCTATGATCAGAGAGAGGTTAAAGATAGCCCAGTCTAGGCAGAAGAGTTACGCTGATAACCGTCGTCGTGACCTGAGCTTTGAACCAGAAGATTTTGTGTATCATCGTGTTACTCCACTCAGAGGTGTTAGGAGATTCCATGCCAAAGGGAACCTTGCCCCTAGGTATGTGGGACCGGTCAAGATTCGGCAACACCGTGGAAAGGTTGCTTACCA
This sequence comes from Hsuehochloa calcarea, assembly GCA_036346395.1. NCBI lineage: Eukaryota > Viridiplantae > Streptophyta > Magnoliopsida > Poales > Poaceae > Hsuehochloa > Hsuehochloa calcarea. The sequence continues at coordinate 36,447,238 of CM070604.1, read as the reverse complement.
ATTGGAGCTACCGCAATCGTTAGCGGGAGTGCATGATGTCTTTTATGTCTCTCAGTTGAAGACATGTCTCTGTGTGCCAGAAGAGCAAATACCGTCAGAATCAATTGAGTTGAAAGAAGATCTCACCTATAAAGAGCAGCCTGTCAAGATCTCACCTATAAAGAGCAGTCTGTCAAGATCTTGGATGTCGCAGAGCGTCGCACCCGAAGCAAGCGTCGCACCCGAAGCAAGACCGTTCGTTTTTACAAAGTCCAGTGGAGCAACCACTCAGAAGGAGAAGCAACGTGGGAACGTGAAGAAGAGTTAAAGCCGAGTTTCCTAACCTTTCCTCTAGCTAGCCTAAATCTCGGGGTCGAGATTCGTTTAAGGGGGGAGGTTTGTAACATCCCAACTTTTGAGCCTGTCGGTGTATTAGAACCGATCTTACGTAAAGATTATTTGATTTGGGGGGTCTCCTAGAGGTGAAATCACGCAGAGTGGTTGACACGGGATGTTTAGACAGGTTCAGGCCTTCTCCTGAGAGAATAATAACCCTAATCCTGTGTGTGTATGGTATTCTTGATGATCAAGTAAAAAGCTAAGACTATTACAGAGAATAGCACTTGTGTTTCTACTTGACTCGCTCTATTTCGCTGTGTTCTTTTCTTTTCATCCCTCTGATTGATGCCCTTATATAGTCGTGAAGGAGTAGCCGCTTCGTCCTGCGGAAGATGCACCTAATTAATCTAGTAACGGGCGCATGATGGCAGTAATTACCGGCGCATTGGCTTCTTCACGCCGTCTGGCAATTATCTTCCAGAGATAATGGGGTATTTACGCACCATTAATACGCGGAATAATAGTACGTGTAGACCGTTTGGATTCCTTAATCAATTGGACCCACTCGCCTGTAGGTTTGATTATAAGGTGGTCGTAGTTTACCTGGTAGTAAAGGACTTACGACCAGGTAGCAGTCGTAGAAGGACTTACGACTATGTAGTGGTCGTAGAAGGACTTACGACCATGTAGTGGTCGTAGAAAGACTTACGACCATGATATAGTCGTAGCAAGACTTACGACTATGGGGGTGATTGTAGAAAATCTTACAATCACTTGGTAGGCCTCTCCCTTATAGATATAAGGGGTACTTCTGGGGACTATGTGACACCATATTTACCCATAATAAGAATTATAGATAAAAGATAAAATGAGGATTATTAGATCCTCGTCAGAGCCTTTGAAAATCTTTTACTTATTTGCTAGTTGAAAATATCATCATCTGCATTTTATTTGAATTTATATTAAAAGCTTAATATGGACTTTCATGACAAAATGATTTAATGTGCTTAATCCCAACATCAACAATGGCCAAACTTATTTTATTTGGATTCTATATGCTTGGATATATTTTCTAGAATTTTTTTGGAATTTTTCCAAGGTTATTTGCTATTTGAATTTTCTGGATTTATTAAAAAGAAAAATCTATTTAAATCCCTCAGAACACTGCTGGCCCGAAGCCCAACACTATTCCCGCACGCCAGCCCATCTCCCGCTCGCTCGCGCCCTCGTCCGTTGGATGTGCGACGTGTGCCCCTCATTTTGATCGGGCGCCCGCACTCAACCCCGCCTTCCTCCGTTGGATAGCCGCCGCGTGGCCTCGCCCGCTGATCTCACTCCCTCGCTCGCCCGCGCCTCGCTGTCGCTGCCAGGTGGGACCACCACCGGGTTGTCGTCTCCGCGCCCTTCTTCCTTCTCGCGCCCGCGCCTTCGCCCGCCATTGCCGAAGCTTCAAGATTCGTCCGACAAACGCATATCCGTTGCGTATTCTTCGCGCCGACTTTACCAAATCAAATCCCGAGTTATCACGTACCTATTTCTGTTGGAATCAAACCCGAATTCGGCAGATATCCCCGAGAATCAATGATTTCAAAATACTGGCCGTTTCGGACTCGAATTGGGGGTTTCCAATTCCGGCGTCCCCCAGGCCTATAAATACCCCCTTAGGATCGCCTAGTCCGCCGCAACCCAGAGCCGCCACCCTCGTCTCCCAGATCGTTCTAGCGCCGCCGTATTTCAAGTTTTAGGGTTTTCAGCCGAGCTTCTTCTCCGGTGAATTGTGTCGTAGTCGTTGTCGCCCTTGCCCCGCCGACTGCACCACCGTGATCAGCAAGGTCCCAGCTACCTCGTGCGCCCCTCCTCGTCACCGGAGCACACTTCCGACAAAACTCGAAGCTCCACCACCGCTTCTTCCTCGCCACCGTCGTTGCCAGCTACTGGTAAGGGCACCCCTGAGTGCGTAATAGTACAAGGAACAATCTGGTACCCTTCGCCGCCGGTGACTCGCCGCCAAACGCCGGTGACCATCGGGTCCCGAGCGCCACCCTCGCCGCCGTAGCCGCGTCAGCGCCACCACAACTGCCGCGTCAGCTTCAGTGCTTATGTGGCATCCACGTGGATCCCAATCAGCACCAGCACACGCGCACGTGGCCCAGTCCACCGGCTCCCAGATCCCGAGGCTCGGTGAACTTAGACAACCATGAGCCATCTCACTGACATGTGGGCCCCACATGTCCGATTTCTTTTAAACCTATTTCTTTTTCAGAAAATTCTCGGCTGACACAAGCATTGCGCAATAATTCGATTTTTTTTCTTTATAAAAATAATTCGGGAAATCAAATTAAAATCCAAATTAGGGTTTTAATTATTTTCCAATCTTCTAAAGCACATAACTTTTGCATCCGACCTCCGATTGAGCCCATTCAAATTTCTAAATTTATATAAAATCCAGATATATTTAATGGTGAATTTTATTTGAATTTTGGAGTTTGTTTTGCCTCTGTTATTTATTTGTTTTTGTTTCTTTTATATCGTTTGCGAGTAGACGTCGATACTTCGGGAAATTTTAGAGAAGAAGGAGCACCTCAAGATCAAGACCAGTACCTAGATCTATTCCAAGGCAAGTTATACCTTTGATCATCTTGCACCCAGTTTTCAAAATACTTTGTTTCAATGTATTGCATTCTAATTCAAGTATTTATCTAAATGCTTTTGGGATAGTCATTAATCCAATTTGTTATATCCACCTTGTCTATTGTATGCCATGATCTTTTGTCACCCTAGGTTGGTTCATTATTAGTTGGTATTATCGTAGCACCAACGTGGGTTGGTTAGATACGAGTAGGTTGCTTAGAAATGTCACGAGTCATCATTTGATGTGAGTTGCAATTATAAACTTGACTAAGTGATTATGGAACTGTGTGATGAAACTGTGTGTGTTGTGTGTTATTACTCGTTGATGGCATGTGTTACACTTAATCAACAGGGTGGGAAAAGATTTGGACTGAGGCAAGTGGTGGATTCTGTGTGATTGGTGGAGCTGTGTGCTTTATAAACTTTGTGATTTGGGAAAAACTGGAAGTCTTGCCTTGGTCAATTAAGGACTTAACTTTGTGCGCCATTGAACTGGGCCTTACTGTACGACCACATGCCTAGTATGGGCTGGGTCTAACTTAGTAAGTTATAGAATCATGACATTGACAACTCAGGTTGTATTTAAACTATGTGATGGGCTGGAGGTGTGATATGTCACATCGCGGGACGGTTCGCTGCATCCCTATCCAACGATGTGTGTCGTAACCAAACGCTGTGTGTATCGGTTGGCCGGCAGGAAAGCACATCGGGAGTGTCATTGCTTGAGATGAAGTCTCTGAAAGGTTTTGTTGTGATCAACTCTGATCCGGTTGATTTCATCGTGTGGGTAAAGTGTACAACCACTGCGGAGTGTTAAACCAATCTATTCGAATAGCCACGTCCTCGGTTATGGACATGCTCGGGAATTTCACACGAGGGGTAGTTTTTCATAAAACAATTAGGAAGGGTCAGCTATGTGAGATAACTTGTGCAGCTGTGTGAATAACTTGATTAGACTTTGTGTTCTTTGTGAAATCAAATGTTAAATTAATATTCCGTATTTGTTTTCAATTACGTTTTAATCTATTATCTGGATTCAATTGCAAATGTTGTATTTCTGCAAATTAACCACGAAAGCTCATGAGTTATTAAAAACTCATGATTGTCATATTCTTCTACAAAGAATTTTACCTGCTGCCCTATGAGGAATCATGAGTAAGGAAATATATGAAGTAGTTGCTGAACTGGGAAATTTCTTTCAGCAGTTATGTTGCAAAACTCTAAAGCTAGATGTTCTGCATAAATTGAAAGTTCAAATCCCAATCATTTTGTGTAAGCTTGAGAAAATTTTTCCGCCGGCTTTCTTTGATGTTATGGTGCACTTGGCTGTTCATTTACCTGATGAAGCAATCCTAAGAGGCCCAGTGCAATATGGCTAGATGTACCCAGTGGAAAGAAGGCTATGTACACTGAAGCGTTTTGTGAGGAATAGGACTAGACCTGAAGGATCCATTGCAGAAGCATGTGTTGCTAATGAGTGTTTAACTTTTTGCTCAAGGTACTTGAATGATGTGGAGACACGATTCAATCAAGAGGGTAGGAATAGAGAGCGTGTTGACTTAAAAGAAGGTGACCTCTCTGTTTTTCAGCATGGTGTTCATTTAATTGGAGCCTCGAGGATGACATATCTTGAAGGTTGTTATGACAAGATGGTTTGGTGTGTGCTCAACAATTGTCCTGAGGTTCATCCATTTATGGAGTATGTGATCCCTTCTAACACTTTTGACGTTTGTTTCAGATATAATATATATACTATTTATCTGTAATTTCTGAAGCCACTATGCAGGTTTTGTAGACAAGAGTTAGAGAAAGAAGGTAGTCATGATGTGGAAAAAAAGGCTAGAGCATGAATTTGCCACATGTTGTAAGAAGCATGTGAGTTTTCTTTGCAATTTTGGATGGAACTCTGATCAGGTGTATAGGTTATAATCATGCTGACCTTTCTGTTGTTCAGATGGTAAGATTGCGTTATTTGGAAGGAGTAGAGGTCAGTGATGACCTATATTCATTGGCATGCCAACCAGATATGCGAGTGAGATTATATTCAGCATGTATTGTTGATGGTGTTCGATATCACACGATTGACCGTGAAAAAAATAGAAAGACTCAGAACAGTGGAGTCATGGTTAGGGTACACATAATGGTGAGCATATTGATTTTTATGGTTGTCTGCAAGACATTATCGAGTTGCAGTATGACTCAAGCCAAGACGTCCGTCGAACAGTTGTTTTATTTCGTTGTGGCTGGTTTGATCTTGATGGCAAGAAGACAAGATTGAAAGATGATGGATATTTCAAAAGAATCAACACTGCAAGTTACTGGTACAAAGGAGATCCTTTTATTCTAGCCGCACAATCAACAAATAGTTTTTCTATGAAGGACCTAGGAGAGGCAGCATATAGCTTAGGTATAAAGATCTATAGAGATAGATCGATCAAGAAGGGTAATTGGATTAAGCCAAATTACTTATATTGACAAGGTGTTGATTCGGTTCAACATGCAGAATGCTAAGAAAGAGTTCTTACCTATGTCACATGACATAAGTCTTAGCAAGAGTTAGTGTCTTTCGACAATTGATGAGCGAGACTGTATGAATGGTATTTCATATGCTTCGGCTATTGGATCTATCATGTATGCCATGATATGTACTCGACCAAATGTATCATATGCTCTAAGTGTTACAAGCAAATACCAAGCTGATCCGGCGAAGGTCACTGGACAGCTGTGAAAAATATTCTTAAGTACTTGAGAAGGATTAAGGATGCGTTCCTAGTTTATGGTGGTGATGAAGAGCTCGTTGTAAATGGTAACACCGATGCAAGCTTCTAAACCGACAAAGATGATTATCATTCGTAATCTGGTTTTGTATTCATTTTGAATGGAGAAGCGGTGAGCTGGAAAAGTTTCAAGCAAGAGACGGTTGTTGATTCTACAACAGAGGCCGAGTACATTGCAGCTTCTGAAGCTGCGAAAGAAGGTGTTTTGATAAGGAATTTCATTGCTGAGTCGGGTGTAGTTCCGAGTGCCTCGAGCCCAATGGATCTCTATTGTGACAATAATGAAGCCATTGTGCAGGCTAAGGAGCCTAGATCCCATCAGAAGTCCAAGCATATACTCAGGCGTTACCATCTTATTAGCGAGTTGGTGGATAGAGGAGATGTTAAGATATGCAAAGTTCATACAGATTTAAATGTTGCTGATTCGTTGACAAAGCCTCTCACACAACCAAAGCATGAGGCGCACACAAGGGCTATCGGTATTAGATACCTAAATGATTGACTCTAGTGCAAGTGGGAGACTGTTGGAAATATGTCCTAGAGGTAATCATAAATATGATTATATTTTAATATGTTCATAACATTGGATAATATGTTATCTTGTTCATAGAATAATATCAATAATATTTATTATCAAGTATGTGACTTGATTGTGAAACTCTATATTTCTGCAATGATAATTCTTAAACGTTCCATGGTCGGAAACATATGAGAAGACATATGAATAGACTAGCATATGTATTGGTTGATGACTATGTTTCACAAGTCATGGATATAGAGATATCAAACCAATAATATGGACACATGTTAGAGAACATGGTGTTGGAAAAGACCCACCTTGAGACACTGTTGAGATTGTTATGATTCTATGTATGATTAGTTGGTCTCAAGCAATGATGATGTATAATCCTTAGACCTGAGATCAGCATGATTCCTACATATGTAGTAGCACTCTTAGGGGTTGCCAAACACTACTCGTAACTGGGTAGTTATAAATATAGCTTTCAGGTATGCTATGAAATTGTAATACCTCATAAATCCAGCTAGGTTGTATCGTTTCGAATGTCTGGGAATATTATTTGAAAACGAGATTTAAAACTTTCCGGAACCGAATCGGTAAAAAGAAAGAAGTCGGAGGGAGTAAAAGAAACAGCTTTCGTCGGATTTTTCCAATCAGCGGGGGGGGGGGGTAAATGTTATTTTTCATCAACCTGGGCCGCAGATCCACGACCTGTGGCCCAAGAGAGGGGGGCGGCCCATGTAGGCCGACCAAAAGGGGGCGCCCACCCCCAAACCCTAGCCGCCACTTTCCTCCTCCCTCCCCCTTTGGCCGCCTCCTCCCCTCCCCAAAGCCGGCTCCCTTGCTGCTCCTTGGTGCCTCCTCGCAGTGGTGGTGCCATCTCCGGTGATCCCCGCCGCTCCTCCTCAAGATCCCCTCCGACATCTCCGTTCCCCGCCGACGTCGACGGCCGTTCGTCGTCTCCCGATGGCCGGCCCTAAGAGAGGGAAGAGAGGGGAAAGGAGGAAGGCCCGTGTGCAGCGGATCATCGTCGTCCTACTGGTCTTCAAGGGTAACGAGCACCTCGATTCATTGTTTGATCGGTTTTAGTTGAGGATTTGGTCATTAGAGTTGAGACAGACTGCTATTCCAGATTTTCCAGAACAGATCTGTTTGTTGTGCGGCCTTTTGCGCTACTGCAGAGGCAGAATCTCAGGTTGACGTATTCTAGAGTTTTATTCCTGGGAACGTTAACTTTCTTTTGGCACCGAGATCAGGAAAATCCGATCTGTAGTTTGGGAGTTATGAATTTTTGATTGCGGTCTGTTCTGTCTGCCTGAAAACTGGGGTCAGTAGGTTTGTCCCTCGGTTTTGTTCAAATTAGGGGCCGAATCAGAACCTTCACCCAACTAAGTTATTGTAGCTCTCGACATTATCTTTCCAAGTTGATAAGGATCATTCTCATTGGATCAGTAGTCTAAAAGTTACGCCGTTTTCTTTATTACTGATCTGTATTCTGGACAGACGTACATGGGTGGTGTTTAGCTGATAATTAGCCCTCTGTTTTGGCCGAATCAGGGGATTCCGCCAACTAATGTTTTGTAGCCTGGTCAGTTAGGAATCAGTGAGCACTGGTTTCATGTCTTTTAGAGTTACATACAATTAATGGTGAATTTTCTTGTACGACTGCCAGAAGATAGGTAATCTGGATTTTTAGTGTAGAGGTCAAATTGAACCTTTAGGCGTGTGGGTTGATTAGAGAGTATCGTAGAACACGTGTAGCTATGCCATATTCTATTATCCTTATTCTGTGGTAATGCTTGTGTAGGCGGTGAGACGGTGAGTAGGAGGACACCTTCGTTGCTTCCCAGTACGTCACAGCACTAAAGGCAAGTGCAATGTTAATTTGTGTGATTTCAATGTTTGCATGTTAAAGTCATTACCTTATGAATGATCTTGTGACTTGAGTATGATGTGGTAGATTTCAATATCATCTTCTATGATAAACTGAGATGAAGTCATGTTATGCATTCCATTCCATGCACGCATGCTTTCTTTGCCATCCACGGGAGTGGAAGCTTGACTAAGTCCCATTAATTCCAATATGGGCATGTAAGACCTACCATTCCAAAGTAGGCAGTTTTGGACATTCCGTATGAAACGTTCTTCATACGGACTTGGGTCCCCGCTCTTGGTTAAGGGCGGGCTTTAGTGAACACCGACGGGTGTGTCACTTGTTATACCGGTATAATCACGTGAGAGGTCCATTCTCCTTCAATGCATACATTCATACCATACTTTCACAAACTCATGGATGCAATTGTTATTACTTGGCATATTCTTCTGATTTAAAACTCTTGTGATATAATCATTGTGCTTGCTGAGTTTCGACTCACCCTTGTTTTTATTTGTTTAGGTGGATTCCGGTAATCTTGTTGCTAGCGGGAGGGAGTAGTCCAGCACGTTCCACACACATGAATAACTCATACATTTATTAAGATTCTATTTACGTTTATTCGGTTTAATTATAATGTGATGAATTGTAATAAATGTCACTTGGATGTTCATCTTTCTCTCTATGGTTAATTCTTGTTTTAATATATTGATGAACTGATAGTAAACTCTAGATTGTTATCTGGATTATTCGTTTCTTTATCTTTGAATGCGATAATAATCTTAGGAGTTGATTAGTTTATTGGTCTGTTAGGTGGCATCCTGTCTTCCGAATAGACAGGGTGTTACAGAAATATACTGAGGGATGTGACTGGTCAGATATGGGATTTGCCCCTCCTAACATAATAGGAGAGATGTCTCTGGGCCCCTCGTTGTGGTCGGATAAAGAAAGTGCATGGCCATGCCACTAGTGGTCGAAGTGTCGACCACATGAAGTTATTGACACTTGATCGAGAAAGTATTGAGCAATCCATGGATGATACAAAATCTCACCTGGAGTTCAACCAGACATCGTGAGGCAAAGGGAGTATACACGAGAAGGTCTTTCGGTTCGATTAGATACAGGCTAGTCGTATAGAGATACGAGCTGGTCGTAGGCTGGTCGAACATGGTCACTAAGTGGTCGGAACCTGGTCGTAAGGAGTTACGAATTGATCAAGACCAAATATGAACTGGTCGTATAGAGATACGAGCTGGTCGTTAGTGATATGGACCTGGTCGTAGATCATATTGCATTAAGATTCGTCCGATATATTCTATGTGTGTTTGGGAATCGTTATGTGCTGCTAGGTACCGCTAACCACTAGTAGTCAGAAAAACTTTTCGAGTTACAACCGATTACACATGAACCTATAGGGTCGCACACTTAAAGGGCTGGGATTTGATTTAGATGGTGATCTGAATTCTTGTAGGCCTCGAGTTCGTAATGGGCCTCAAGTTCGAGACCCATCATGGATGCCTATTGTCGGTGTATTAGAACCGATCTTACGTAAAGATTATTTGATTCGGGGGGTCTCCTAGAGGTGAAATCACACAGAGTGGTTGACACGGGATGTTTAGACAGGTTCAGGTCTTCTCCGGAGAGAATAATAACCCTAATCCTGTGTGTGTATGGTATTCTTGATGATCAAGTAAGAAGCTAAGACTATTACAGAGAATAGTACTTGTGTTTCTCCTTGACTCGCTCTATTTTGCTGTCTCCCCCCTCGTCTCCCTGATTGATGCCCTTATATAGTCGTGAAGGAGTAGCCGTTTTGTCCTGCGGAAGAGGCGCCTTAATTGAGCCAGTAATGGGCGCATGATGACAGTAATTACCAGCGCATTGGCTTCTCCACGCCGTCTGGCAGTTATCATTCAGAGGTAATGGGGTATTTAAGTACTATTACTATGCGGAATAATAGTGCGTGTAGACCGTTCGGATTCCTTAATCAATTGGACCCACTTGCCTGTAGGTTTGATTATAAGGTGGTCGTGGTTTACCTGGTCGTAGGAGGACTTACGACCAGGTAGTAGTCGTAGAAGGTCTTACGACTATGCAGTGGTCGTAGAAGGACTTACGACCATATAATGATCGTAGAAAGACTTAGGACCAGGTAGTAGTCGTAGAAAGACTTACGACCATGACATAGTCGTAGTAAGACTTACGACTACGGGGGTGATTGTAGAGGATCTTACAATCACTTGGTAGGCCTCTCCCTTATAAAAATAAGGGGTACTTCTGGAGACTATGTGACATCATATTTACCCATAATAAGAATTATAGATAAAAGATAAAACGAGGATTATTAGATCCTCGTCATCTAGCCCCCCAGCTTCAAGTGAAAGTAACTTACTTGGTGAAGGATTCGTAAATTGACTTACGACTATGAAAATGTCGTAGAACCATAGTCGAAGGAAAAACTCTTCGACATTTGAGTGCTACTTTGACCAGGAATTTACTTGGTCAGGAAGGTTGCTTACGACTATCAAAAAGTCATAAAAACCCCTACGACTGTGTAGTGGTCGTAGTAGGGCGATCGGAGAAAAAACCCTTCCGATTGATACTTCCTTCGACCAGAAAGATTTGGTCAAGAAAGTAATTTTGCTTGGAGGTGACAAAACGAACCTAACTTTCCTGAACAGACCGTCTGGGGAATTGCAAACGATTTCCACAAATCTGTTGATGAGACGGTTCCCGAAGCGATTGCAATCGTGAAGATTGCTTACGACTATCAAAAAGTCGTAAAAACCCCTACGACCGTCTGGTGGTCGTAGTAGGGGAATCGGAGAAAAAACTCTTCCAATTGATACTTCCTTCGACCAGAAAGACTTGGTCAAGAAAGTAATTTCGCTTGGGGGTGACAATACGCACCTAATTTTTCTCGAACGGACCATCTGGGGAATTGCAACCGGCTCTCTCAGACTTGTCCGATGAAGCGGTTCGGCGGTACAACCAACTCCACAGACCTATAGGCGAGGCGGTTTCAAGCGGCGGAGATCGTCTTGATTATAAAAACTTACCAGAGGTAGACTTGGGTTTTACCTTTTCCTCAAATCACTCCATTTGTTCTTGAGCTCTTGCTTTCTCAGTCCTCGACTAGGTTTCATCTTCTCACGCTAACCCAATCAAAAACTTCTTGCTTACGAGCGAAATGGCCAAGAGAGTTTACGAATGGGAAGAATCGGAGATGGATGCGCTAAGATCAAAATCTTGGTCGATGTCGGAAGATTCCGAGAAGGCTCGGTAAAGTGGATTCCGCCTCGGCAAAGATCGCCATCGGGGAAAATGGGCAAATCCCCATCTTTCAAGCGTATTGTGAGAGTGCGCCTTCGATTGCTGCTCACCCCTTTCTTCGGTGGTACTCGAACACTTTGGGGTGGAACCGTGAACTTAGGTCCCAATTCCATTACCATGTTGAGTGTGTTCGTATCTGTATGAGCGTACACTGGGATTAGGCGGATCTCGAGCTGTTCCAATATTATTATGGGATGGCTCGACAAACCGAATCGCCGGAAGTCATGATCTCAAGCTCCACGACTCGAAGTCGAAGGAGTATATTGAGTTTCACCCGGTCTTCGTGGCGGTGGAGGAAGAGGTGCTTTTCTTTGGAAGGTCACCTCTGAAGACGACCTTTCTTTCGCGGGAAAGGTCTTAGAAAAGAAATCTTCATGGATTCAACTCCTGAAGATATCAGCCGGATTAGCCCTTATATTCAAGCCATTAAGGACTTGAAGGAAGAAGGGCTGACCGGATGGCATGTGGTGAAGGATTTCATCACACGTCGAATTAGTCCTCTGAAGAAACGAGCATCTCTTATGTGGAGATACTCGGGGAGAGGAGACCCAACCAGAGACTACGACGAGGGTAAGTAACTGTCAACTTAGCTCTCGGTTTGGTCCTTCTCAACATTGTCTAATATTCTTATCTGTTTACGGATCTTTCACAGCAGTGAGGTTGACTCTAGAGTCAGACTCATCTGTGAGAAGTCTCCGCCACTCCGAGTGGCGGTTCCTCAAATCATTGCGGTTTTGTCCGCAGATGAAAGGATAGAGCGCCTAAAGGTAATCAAAAAGTTGATTCTTTTTTTAGGACTTTATAGTCATAGAAGATACTTACGACTAATGGTGATCGTAGAATATCTTACGATCAAGAAAGAGTCGTAGAAAAACTTACGACTTGGCACTGGTCGTAGAAAAACTTACGACTGATTAGTGATTCTTCTTTTTCTGTTTTGCTTTACAGAAAGTAGGCATGGAAAATCGTCAGGACGACGAAGAAGTCGTACTGATGACTATTGGCGCTGGGTTGTCGAAAGACAAAGGCTCGGCTCCTCCCTCTAAGAGACGTCGACTTGTAAAATCTGCCGACAAGGGAGGAGCAAGCTCGAGCTCTGGTCTTTCGACCAGACCCTCTACAAAGCCTGCGGCAGCTATAGCTATATCTGAAGCCGAGGCTGCAGCTATCGAAGCCGAGGAGGTTGAAGCAGCTGAATCTCTTAAGCGCAAACCTCGCAAGGCTAAGGTACCCTTCTATTATGACAAGGAATCTTTCGCAGTTGCTGCCACTCCTAGTTTTGTTAAGCAACTGGAAAAGGAGAACTGGAAAGATTTTATGTCTTTTATGAAGGGCGATCTTTGCAAAGACAACTGCGGTGAGGGCGTCTTTGCTCTTGGAATGGTCGAGACTGATCTCGGCCATCCAGAGAATCAGGAAACCAGAGCCCTGGTTCCTGTCCAAACTCTACGACCAGACGTGGTCGTAGCTGGGCCAATTGTTGAACCTCGACCAGACGTGGTCGTGGAGAAGAAGAGGTCCTCCGTTGGGAGGATTGCTCCAAAATTCCTGGTTAAGACCAGGGTGCAGAGGTATGTGAAATGTACTAAAGTGTAAGAACAACATTTACCTTTTTCTTTTCACAACCTGATTTGCTTTTCTTTATTTTAGTCCGACTCCTTCAGCCCCCGGGAATGCTTCCGTTGAGAAGCCCATTGCCACCCCTTCAGTTACTGGAGAGGTATCAATGGAGGTGGTCGAAGAATCACCCTTGGCCCAGGTGGCCGATGCAGTCGAGACTCCCAGAGTGATTCCTACATCTGCTGAAGTTGTAGCTACGACCCTTGAAATAGCGGTATTCTTGTTGAGGTGGCGCACGACTCTCGAGGTCGTAGAAACAACGAGGCAGTGTGGAAACCTCTCCGTCAAGGTGGTGACCAGCTTGTGCACCGTTCTGGGAAGGAAATCGTAGGAGGCGTTCCTTCCCCTACCCAAAGAGAAGTTACAGAACTAGAAGAAGAAAATTTCAACTTCTGTGGTGACTTCTTTGGGCCTGCCTCCGTCGTAGGGTCTTCTGCTTACAGATCTCGTGACCGAGTCCCCCATCCCAAAGATATTCCCAACAGGGAGAATACCTTCGATAATGAGCGCCTCGAGAAGGTGTGGTGGGACAAAGTCGCGAGGATAGATAAGCTGCAGAACCCGGACCTTGTATATTCGATCTTTGCTAGGACGACTATGAATGTAAGTATCTTCAAAATACTTATATATGTGGCTTTCCTTCTCTTCTCACTGTTTTCTTTTTGCAGAAAGCTCTGGAGCAAATTGCTGTTGTCGGTGAGTACCATCGACAACTTTTAGAGCTAAGACAGGAGAAAGAAATACTCTGTGCAGAGGCAGAGAGATGGTAAGTCACTATTATTCATAGTTGTTTTCGACTTAACTACTCGTATAGTGTTTTAAGAGAATAGTCATGGAAAAAACTCATGACAAAATACTAGTCGTAAAAAGCTTACGACTACTTACGACCAGATAGTGGTCGTAGAAAGACTTACAACCATATCGTAGTCGTAGAAAAACTTACGACTAGGTCGGTGGTTGTAGAAGTACTTACAACTAATCGGCTGATGTTTATCTTCGTTTCTGTTCTTTGTAGGTTAAACAGTGACACGAAGACCTTAGCTGACTCACACGACTATGAAAAAGAGGAGTCGAGAAAGCTAAGGAACGAAGTATTAGTCCTCTCGGATAGACTCCGAGAAGCCATCTCTGCATCTAAAAGATTGCAGGAAAAAATAAACAGTAAGTGCTGAACTTAAGACTGCTTTTGAATTTGACCTTTACCCATCTCTCATTTCTTTTTCAGAAAAAGAAGATGAGATGAGGAAGCTCCGGACCGAAGTTGGAGACAAAGCTTTGGTCATTCAGGAGTTTTCCCGCATTACCAAGAATAAGGATCAGGAACTCGAGGGCCTGAAAACTCGAGTGACAGGTAAGCAAATCTTTACCTGTTGCCCTTTTCGAGCACTTTTCCTTTTCTTATGCTAATTTCTTGTTCAGAAATTACTGCTGAGTTGAGAAGCCTCGAGGCTGAAATCCAAGAGAAGACCTTGATCTACAATGAGTCCGTCCGCATTGCTAAGATGAATGCAGAGGACATCAGAGCATGGGAGAAAAAGCATGCTGAAACCGTTGCTTCCCATCAAGAAGAGGTCAAGAAACTGGATTCTCAACTTGTAGGTAAGAGATGCTTTTACCTACAATTATCTTTGTGTTATCTTCCTCTAGAAGTTTATTTTTGTTTGACCGGTATTATTCTTTTCAGAACAAGTGGTCGAAAACAAGAAACTTCGCGAGGCTTCGACTTGTACCCAACAGGAGATGGAGTCGATGAAGACTAGTCTTCAAGGCAACATCACACTCCTGAACAATGTGCTTAGTGAGCTACATTCTGAGGGAAAAACTTCTCGAGAAGATACTATAGCTGCTCACATAAGTACCATTGGGGAACAAGTCGGAAACTTGCAAGAAATGGTGACCACTCTGAAGGCTAATCAAGCTGAATCAATAAGGGAGGCAGTCGAAGCCGGAGTAAGTTACGCTTTGGCGAAACTTAAAGCTCAAGACCCCCGCCTTAATGTGCAACCAATTGAAGCCGAGTTCGATTGCTCTGAATCAGAGGCAAATCGTCTGATTGAGGAAATGCAATTGGTTGGCAAAAAGGTGGCGGAGGAAATGCAGCTAGGCACTCCCCCTTCAGAGTAATCTTGTAACTATTTTGTAAGGCAGACAATTTCTGTTGACGAGTAATATATGATCCGTCTTGTTTTCTGAAAATCATCTTGTCGAGTAGTTAGTAACTCAAAAGATAATAGACGAATGAAAGACCAAGGATTGAAGTTAAACTAATAACTTTATCCTAGGCCATCTTGTTTCCTGAAAATCATCTTGTCGAGTAGTTAGTAACTCAAAAGATAATAAACGAATGAAAGACTAAGAATTGAAGTCAAATTAATAACTTTATCCTAGCCCCCGACTATTTGCTTAGCTTGTTTAGACAATCTAAGTAAATAGTGTTTGAAATGGGGTTTCGAAAACAAAGAGAGGTTTATTTAACTTATAGTTTTGTTACGGTTGTCAAGCCTTTGGTCGAAAGAGTAGAAACGACTCGACACTAGGAAGTTCCTTCTAGTGGCGGGACCACGTGCAGAGAGGAAAGGCTTCGACTAGGTGATGTTACCATCTCCGACTGGTTTAATCGAACCAAAAACAGCAACTTGAGTTAAACAAATGTCTTAGAGGACTTTAGTAATTCGTTCGCCCTTTTTTGGTGGACTTCGATAAGTCTTTTCAAAGAGCAAAAGTAAGAGAGGCGAGCGACACTAGGAAGTTCCTTCTAGTGGGCGGGACCACGTCTTGAGAGAGGAAAGACTTGACTAGGTGTGTCTCTTCCTTGACCAGTTAAAACGAATCGAGTACACCAAAGGTGGTCGAATAAACATAAGAAAGTACACTCTACTTAGAATATTTTTTTGGAAATTACTGAAAAAATAAACTAAGATTGAGAGAGTTGGCTTTGAGAACATTTCGACTGGATAGAACCCGAGCTCTTTGTATTGGCAGCAAAAATGAGTAGCAGTCGATGCTAGGAAATTCCTTCTAGTGGGCAGAACCACATGCAGAGAGGAGAAGTTTCGACTAGATGAAGTTACTCGCGACCGACCGGTGTAAAGAAAGCGGGTGTTTTTGTATCATAGTCGAAAGATTAAAAAGCACTACTCAAAAATAAGGCAAGAGAGGTAGAAAGAACCTGGACTTTTATTGCCTGAGAAATTGGTCACACATAGAATTTGCGAATCGGTCGATGTTCCAAGAGTTTGAGAGAACTCGTCCGTCTTCCATCGCTAGTCGTGCATCGACCACGCCGAGTTACTTCGACCATGTGTAAGGACCTTCCCATTTGGGGAAAGTTTATTCGATTAGACTTGGATTCGCAGAGCCTCAATACCAAGTCACCTCAAAGAAGGTGCGCGAGGTTGGACCTTACGATCATAGTATCTGCGCAGGCTTGTTGGTAGACCGCGAACGGATTAAGGCTAGGTTTCTCCTTTCTTGAGTAGGTTAATATCATCCGCTCGAAGTTGTTCTGATCCGAGTTGTTGAAGGTTTCAACTCGTGTCGACCGCAATTTTAGCTCGGAGGAAGCATGGCTTGACTCGAACACTAGAAAAATGGTGTTTCTCCTGTTGCTCGATTGGTGGTCGCATCTAACCGCCCATATACGAAGGTAATTCTTGTATCCAAGCCCCGAGCGCTTAACAAGTCGGGTCGAAGACTCGGGTTTTAATTCCTCGCATTATTTGGCCGTTTGCGTTCGACCGCCCGTTGCTTTGGGGATGTGCAATGAAGCATAGCATAACTTGGTACCCAACTCGTCGCAAAATTCCTAAAATTTTGCACTTGCGAATTGTTTACCATTATGCGTAATTATCCGACTTCGGAACTCCAAATCGGCTAATTACGCATCTCATCATGAACCTTTTGTTGCTTAGTTGTTATCGATTCTGAGTTCACTTCAATCTATTTTGTGAATGTGTCAATAGCCACAAAAGGAATTGAAACCTCCCGGAGCTTTGGGAAAGCGGTCCTAGGATATCAAGACCCAGTCGCAAAAGGCCAAGAAAGAGGTATTATGCTGTAATGCTTGAGTGGTTGGTGTATCTGTCTACCATGAAATTGTACTGGACACACTTTTTAACCACCTCCTTAGCATCGTGCAGGTCAGAGGCCAATAAAAACCTTGTCGAAAGGCTTTACCAACCAATGTTCTCAGAGGAAGCATGTGTCCCACAGATGCCCTTGTGTATATCGTGAAGGAGTGTTATTCCTTCGTTTTATGGAATGCATCGCATGAGTATCCCTTGGGTTCCTCGTTTATAGAGGACTCCTTCGACCAAAGTATACATTTTGGCTTTTGGGATAAGCGATCCGCCTCAAGATCATCTTGGTCTGGAACCCTTGCGAAGATACTCGTAGATGGGAGTCATCCGGTATCCTCGTATTCTAATGAGGCCATCTCAATAGGAGGTGTCTCGGTTCTTCGACGAGAGACGGCTTTGGAGTTGCTCAAGAAAACTCCTTTTAGTGCTGTAGATCGGGAAGAAGCCATCCGAGCAAGTTGGTCTCATGAGAAATTATCCTTCGAGGATGAATTGTACCTCGAAACCTAAAAATGCTTTTCTAGCTTGCGTACCTCGATAAGTGCGAGACATTGTCGAGCTAGAGCACCGTACTCTTTCCGACTTGATTCACGACTAGTTGAGAGTCTCCTCTCACGAGTAGTCGGATTTAATTGAGAGTGCTTTGCGGCTCGTATGCCGCCTAGCAAACCTTCGTACTCGCCACATTGTTAGTGGCACGAAAGTTTAATTGTATGGCATACTTTAAGGTTTCTCGGTAGGAGATACCAGACCACCCGAGCCCCGAGCCACTTAAAGTAAGTGACTGTCAAAGTACATCATCCACCGGTCGTGGGAATCGTCTTGGGGATCTGAGCGAGTTCAGATTTGTCCATTCGGCGACAAAGTCCGCCAAGATCTGGGATTTTATGACCGTTCGGGACACGAAATGGAGGTCAAACTCCCAAGTTCGATCGACCATTTTGCCATGCGTCCATTGTTTCCTTATTATGGAGGATTGCTCCCAAAGGAAACTCGGGCAACACTGACTATTTTGTGCACTGAAAATAATGCGCAGATTTCCTCGAAGACATGAGGAGGGCATATAGAAGTTTTTGGACACGAGGGTAACGCTCCTTAGGCCCGTGTAAAACTCGCCGACGTAGTAAACCGGTCGTTATGCGTTTTCACGTTCTACGACCAAGATGTGCGCTTCTTTGCTGTGGCGTGGCGGCTAGGTAAATTAAGAGCGTCTCTTACGGCTTTGGAGAAACGAGCAGAGCACTCGAAGGTACCTCTTGACATCCTCAAGGCGGCGTTTGCCTCGTTCGACCACTCAAAACATTCATGTCTCCGAGAAGTTTAAAGAAAGGTAGTCCTTTTTCTCCTAGTCGTGCGATGAAACGACTTAAAGCCGCCATGCATCTGTGAGTTTCGGACTTCCTTTTTGTGGTTGGAGGGCGATCCGGAGGATGGCCTTTATTTTTCAGATTTGCTTGATTCCTCGTTCGGATACTAGGAATCCAAGCAATTTTCTGAAGAAATTCCAAACACACACTTCTGGATTAAGATTTAAGCGGTGCTTTACGAGGTTGTCGAATGTTTCTTGTAGGTCGATGATATTATTAAGTCTCTTAATGCTTTTACGACTAGATCATCAACATAGGCTTCCAAATTTGGCCTAATTGAGATGAAAAAGTCGATTGCATTAGGCGTTGAAAAGAAGCACCGCATTCTTTAGACCAAATGGCATTTGACATAGCAAAAGGTACCAAATGGAGTAATGAATGCGGTCTTTTCTTCATCGTTTAGACACATATTGATCCGGTGGTATCCGAATATGCATCTAAAAACTTAATATCTCACAACTGCGGTAGAATCAACGGTGATCGACACGAGGTAAAGGGAAATCATCTTTTGGACAAGCTTTATTAAGATCATAAAGTCACGCACATCGCCATTTGTCGTTTGACTTTTGACCATTCTGAGGTTAGCCAACCACTCGAGTGGTTGACTTCTCTTATAAAGCCCGCTTTAAGGAGCTTATCAATTCGATTTAATAGCATCTCGTCGATCGGGGCAAATCTCCGTAATTTTTGTTTTACTGGTACTTTATCGGCCGTAAAGCTAGTGCGTGCTCGATCACCTCCACGGGACTCGGGCATGTCGGATGCTTGCCACGCAAAGACATCTGCGTTAGCTCGGAGGAAGGTAATGAGGTGTCTTCCTATTTGGGGTCGGAAGTCTCACGATGCGAGCGATCTTGAGGGCTCCTCTGCGTCCAGAGGAACCTCTTTGACTTGGTCGTTCGGCTTTGGTGCAGCTTTAGGCTTCGACTTGCTAGTCGAATGCTGACTTTCATCTCGAGTTGGTATTTGACCAACCATCTCGAGGATCGACGATCGTGACTATCGCCATCTTTTGTCACATTGAATTGTGATCACTCCTTTGGGACTGGCATCTTAAGACATTGATACCCATAATGAGTAGCCATTAAGAATTTTGCCAAAGTTGGTCGTCCAAGTATGGCGTTATATGCCGTATCGAAATCGACCACATCAAAGGAGACTTTCTCTGTCCTGAAATTACTTGGCGAGCCAAATGTTAAAGGAAGAGAAACTTGACCAATGGGTTTGGCCGAAGACCCCGGTACGATTCCATGAAAGGAGTATCGTACCGGCCTTACCTTTGTCCTGGGTACTTGCATCTCGTCCGGGGCATTAGTAAATAGTATGTTCGAGCGCCACCATCAACCAACACTCGATTGACCCGACGGTTGTTGATGGTGGGTTCACCACAATTGGATATCGACTGATCGACTCGTAGTGATCGGGCGATCATCCTTCTCAAAAGAGATGGTAACTTCCGACCACTTGGTAAATTATTGTGAGAGGAGCATGTATGGAATTTACCTCTCGTCCGTGACTTTAAGTTGTCGTTTGGAGTCGATATCCGATGATCCTCCGTAGATGTGCTCAACGGTATGTTGTGGATCTTGGAGCGGCATCTCCTCATCATCGGCGACTTTTGGCCACTCGTATGTCCTACACCTTTCGAGAGTAGGGAGTGGTGCTTTGCCGTTGTAGTAGTCCTCGAGCTTTCTTTGGAAAACTTCGGCGATTCATGAGGTCATGTCCTTCCTTTTATGAAAAGGACACCACCTTGGTTTGTCGTTCCTACGATCAGGGTGCTTACCTTTGCCTTGATCAGGGTACGACTTGGTGGTTTGGGGCTCTCTATCTTTCGCGGCCAAGACCTCCTTGAAACCACTGGTTTGTGATTTTTGACTCTTTATTTTCGTCTTGGACTTTTTTGCTTTTTTGTCCTTACCAACTTTACCTGGCTCTCGAGGAGTGTACGTTTCTCGATCGATAGTGTTGTTCCACTCGACTGCCTCAGAAGCAGTTGCATATCGATCGGCCATCTCGAAGAGCTCGGCAACAGTGTTGGGAGGATTCAAAGCAATATCCTCTGTTATCCTTCTACTACGGACTCCTTGCTTGAAAGCTCTGATCACAGAGGAGTCAGAAATTTCCAAAATTGAGTTATGAACCTGACTAAAGCGTTTGATGAATTGTCGCAAAGTCTCGTTGTTGTTCTGTTTTATCCGGTGCAAGTCGTCTTCCTTTCCAGAGCGATTGTATGTGCCTTGGAAATTCGCCTGTAGAAGATCGCAGAGGTGTTGCCAAGAGTAGATCGACTCGAGTGGTTGGTTTAATAACCAGGATCGAGCGGATCCTTCGAGCACAGTCGGAAGGTAATTTGCCATTACATGCTCTCCTCCTCCTGCTGCTCGGACAGCTGTTGTATAGATCTGAAGAAATTCGATGGGATTTTGAGATCCATCAAATTTCTCCATGTTCCGGTCGAAAATGAGGTGGCGTGAGCGCTCGAAGGTCAGGCGAAAATGCCCGGCATCCGGTAATCACTTCTTGACGCCTTCTTTGTAAGAAAGAAGGGTTAATGTCACCAGGTGATCGTATTCGACGATACCCGACCAACGGTGACTGTCCCGTAGTAGGTCTCGATTCTCGAGGAATACTCCTCGTACTCCACCGTTGTGAATTTCTTTGTCGAAGTGGTGAATGATCACCTCTCAGGGGCTTCTTGATCATCACCGATCGAAATGTATTTCTCGAATAGGGATCGATTCGACTTATGGCGTGTCGATTCCTACGTGAAATATTCGATTAAGCGGTAGCCGAGGAAGTCGCATTGCTACGACTACCGAATGTTGTCGACGAGGTACTTCGATCTTGTCATCACGATTGAAGCCTTTGCGCAATCTCTTGACAAAGAGATCGTACCACAGCGTTCGAGCAAGCTCTTGATTGGGATTCTCGAGCAAGTCGTTGATGTCTGGAGTTCTTGTACCTCCTCGATCGATGTTGAATGCGCCAGCGAGTTCTTACGGCTGCAATTTTCTTTCTTGGATGACCTCAAAATCCTCCTCATTAGATCTTTGAGGCCTTCTCGGTGGAGTGCGAGAATGTCGAGGATTTCCCTCGCGTTCATCAGTGTTGGTTACATGCATCACCGGTGGTGCCTGTCCCATTACCACGAGGGCGCGGTGTGTGATCTTCGGGAGTGTTCTTATCTCGGCCTCTATGAGGTGACCACGATTGAGGAAGGGCGAAGACCTCCGTTGATGATTCTCACTTGCGCTCGAGGCCTCCCGCTTGAGGAGTGCTCGAGAGACACCATCTGGCGACTTGGAGTAATCCTCCGTAGGGGAACTCGGGTTATAACTGTCTCCGTTCAGTAAATGAGATCTGCGGAGGCGGTCGAATTTGCGGGAAAAGCATGTTTGATCCCACCTCTCTGGAGTTACCCTGAGAGAGAGGATCACCAGATGTTGGTGGAGTCCTGGAATGGTGGCTCCCAGAACTTGTCTCACCAAGTCGGACCGCCTTAGGGGGACTTGAACACTTGGAGGAAAAACTCGTTGTGTTGTGAGTCCTCACAGGTGCGGTTCGTCGGATTGACCCTTGTCCTTTGAGGGAATTGGCTCCTCTGTTGGACGTATCGTTGTGGGGGATAAGGATCCCTCCTCAACTCCATTGATGGGATGGTTTCCTGGAGAATAATCTCCGGAGGCAACATCACCATCAGCGGATGCATCACTCGGCTCGTAGTCAAAACCGGCATCCATGTCGACGTCTGCGTAATCTGCCAAGTCAAACCAGTTCTCCTCGTTCCATCCTCCTGCCATGATTGCATGAGATTCGGAAAAAGAGAGTATGTTGACAAGAGATTACCGGAAGATCCCCACGGACGGCGCCAACTGTCGGTGTATTAGAACCGATCTTACGTAAAGATTATTTGATTCGGGGGGTCTCCTAGAGGTGAAATCACGCAGAGTGGTTGACACGGGATGTTTAGACAGTTCAGTCTTCTCGGAGAGAATAATAACCCTAATCCTGTGTGTGTATGGTATTCTTGATGATCAAGTAAGAAGCTAAGACTATTACAGAGAATTGTACTTGTGTTTCTCCTTGACTCGCTCTATTTTGCTGTCTCCCCCCTCGTCTCCCTGATTGATGCCCTTATATAGTCCTGAAGGAGTAGCCGTTTTGTCCTGCGGAAGAGGCGCCTTAATTGAGCCAGTAATGGGCGCATGATGGCAGTAATTACCGGCGCATTGGCTTCTCCACGCCGTCTGGCAGTTATCATTCAGAGGTAATGGGGTATTTAAGTACTATTACTACGCGGAATAATAGTGCGTGTAAACCGTTCGGATTCCTTAATCAATTGGACCCACTTGCCTGTAGGTTTGATTATAAGGTGGTCGTGGTTTACCTGGTCGTAGGAGGACTTACGACCAGGTAGTAGTCGTAGAAGGTCTTACGACTATGCAGTGGTCGTAGAAGGACTTACGACCATGTAATGGTCGTAGAAAGACTTACGGCCAGGTAGTAGTCGTAGAAAGACTTACGACCATGAAATAGTCGTAGTAAGACTTACGACTATGGGGGTGATTGTAGAGGATCTTACAATCACTTGGTAGGCCTCTCCCTTATAAAAATAAGGGGTACTTCTAGAGACTATGTGACATCATATTTACCCATAATAAGAATTATAGATAAAAGATAAAATGAGGATTATTAGATCCTCGTCACCTATAAATAGAGGGGCGTTGGAAGGGGTGTGATGATGATCTTTTAAAGAACTTCCCAAAACCCTAATAGCCACGCCTTCCTCAACCCACTACCGGTGCTAGCACTCCAGCGCGTGGTGTCCCTGCCCCGTACATGTGGATACCTTGGAGGTGTTGTTGCGAAGCATCAGCACTAGGACGATCCACAACTCAGTACGACCACTCAGAGGAGCAGGCGCGCGGCGAGTACATGTACTCGGAGGAGCGGTCCCGCGGCGAGTATGACTATTCGTAGGAGAAGATGCACGGCGAGTACGACCACTCGGAGAAGAATATGTGCGGCAAGTACGACTACGACCGCATCATCTCGCTACATCGACTCTACTTTCGCTACGAGTCGGCACGTCTAGTGGTAATCTTGTGATCTATTACTAGCGGAGATTCCTCGGTTGCACGGTAAAAATTTTATTTTATGCTATCGTAGCCTTCCCGTGATCCTTCAAAGATAATGCAGTTTGTGTTGCATAAGTGCAAATGGGTTATGTGAAGAGTCCTCTCACTAAGCATATCAACCTCAAGTTCTTCTATGCTCACGAATTGCAAAAGATGGACGAAATTAAAGTACTGCATACTAAGTCATGTGAAAATCTTGTAGATTTATTCGCTAAATCACTACCAGCGTCTAGCTTTGAAAGATGTATACGTTGAATTGGAATGATGAGACTTAGAGAAGTGCAGAATTCGGGGGGATCTTCACTAACTCTTTATTAAAACTTGATCACGAAGATCGAGTACCCAAAGAATAAATCCTGGAGATTAAATAAAATTGGGTGGATTGTACTCTTTTTCCCTTGACGAGTTTTTCTGAAGTTTCTCGGCTAAAGTTTTTAATGAGTCAATTCGTGCAACACAGTAGAACGCATGTCATGTACTCTTTCTCCAAATTTTTCCCACTGGGTTTTATAGAGTTTTAACGAGGCATGCACATGTTAGAATGGGTGCCCAAGGGGGAGTGTTAAGAAACTCTAGGCCCAGCCCATAAGCCGGCACATGTATGGGCACCCCACCGAAACCCTAGCAGGGTTAGGAGGCCATATATAGGGGGGACCCCCTACCATTATAACACGATTGATTGAAGAGCAATAAAGCGAAGCCTGAAGTCCCCTTATATCTATGTATTCAATCTACTGTTATGTTCTTGTGTTCTTGCTTTGTTCTTACGATTATGTGTATTGTTTACGAGGTAATCGCTCGGACTGGACTCGCCAGCGACGGTTACTCAACAATATAGACAGGGACAGGGGAGAAATAGAGACGTGCCACCGCTACTGACCCACTGTTCACGGACCAGCGAAGCTAGCGAAAAGAAAGGGAAAAGAGTGGAAAAAAGAGAAAGAAATGTAGGGGAAAAGAGGAAAAGAAAAGGAAAAAGGGAATAGAAGAAAAGAAATGATAATAAAGAAAGGGAAAATATAAAAGAAAAGATAATATTTCAGTACATACAATTTTGATATATTAATTGCCCCTTAACATTACCAAGATCACAATTAAATTCTACAAATAGTTGTTTACTACGGATAGAAAGAATAAAATTTTTGCAATCAGCATGTACAGTTTTGATATATTAATTATTTCTCTTTGTGAAACCACAATTATGTGAAATTATTGACACTTAATTTAGGGGAAAACTAAAATTTCATTGATATTTTACATACATATTGTTGATGTCTCGTTAAAAAACTTATGCTAGGGGAGTAGTTGGAGATTGAGCGACGTGAGATTGAGGGTCTTCCTCTCCCCGCTACTGCTTTCGTGCTACGACTTCTCGATAACATAGCATTACCGAGCTCCGCCGGCTTCATGCTTCGACTCCTTGGTAGCATATTTTTTTTATTGTATTTAGTACTATAGCAAAGAGAGAATTAGAGAATGAAAAATGTGCTTCGCTCGGTGGTGAATAAATGAGCAAAAGATAATTTATAGGAACAGAGAATAAAAAACGAATGAGCATTGGAGCGAAAGACAAACTGAGCTTCGTATGGTGGAAAAATGAGAGAAAGAATCTCGTGTAGAGTCGTTGTCTTGCATGTTGCCTCTTATCATGTTAAATTTATATCCTATCATGCTTCGTAACTCGCGTAGAGCCGTTGTTACTCGCGTGGTCCTGTTGCCTCTTAACTTTTGTGTCTGTGCCACTGTATTGATGCCTAGTTACATTAGTGCAAAGCGTACATGGTGTTCCAATGTCCCATTGTTTATGAATTACGACCATGTGCCGGCAACGTCCTCGTCCAGCACCCACGCATTCACATCCCCGATTCCCCGCTGACGACAAGAGGACAAGAGCGGGGCTTTGCAGCTCTCACGCACTCACAGTCCCACCTCTCCGGCTCTTCCACTCGCCCGTCAGTCGCAGCCTCGCAGCTGCTGCTGCACTGGTCACCTTCTTCTTGGCTTCTTGACCCCGCTTCTCAGTTCTCCCACCGCCACCGGCGGCCCGGCGCGTCACCCAGGCCCCAGCGCCTCGTAGACAGACATACATCACACAGACAAAAGGGTGAGAGAGAAAGGAAGGAGAACGGAGGCGCCATGGCGGAGACTGCGCTGGGCATGGCGACGACACTGGTGGGCGGCGCGCTCGGCGTCGCCTCGTCGGCCGCGAGGGAGGAGGTGGGCCTGCTGCTTGGAGTACAGGACGACATCTGGTACGCACCTTAACGGCTAACACAAAAAAAGTATATTTTTTGTTTGCGTCTTCTCAATAGAGTTGCCTATATGGGCCTTCCTTGACTAGAGGCATGTGTTTCCTCCAGTAGTGGTTTATATTTTAGTCAGTGCCTCGTTTTCAAGTGATTCGTCATGTATCACGCTGAGATCTGGACGAGCAGTGCATCGATATGGATGCTCTGATCCGCTTGCTGCATAGTGACCTTGTGTTAAAACTTAGTGAACATCAATATTGTCAATGTTACCACTAAGGTTAGGTAGCCTAATCAATATTGTACAGTCAGTATGAACCTCATCAATATTATTACCAGAGTTAATTTCTAGGAAATTAACATGGTTGGACAAAAGAATACCATCTATATGCACTAATACAAGATTAAATTGCAACAATAAATAGAGTAGTATCAACAATATAAGAATGAAAGAAAGACGCAATCACAACTGGGCACATATGGCTGGCTGAAGACCTCGACGCAGCATAGATGATCCGTTGCGGTGACCAAGCAGCGTATCATTAGGGCCCAACGACAGTGAAACACAAAGATTAAGAGCATGCGACAATAACACGAGATAGAGAGGGAAATTGTATGTTTAGGGGGATTTACTTTTTGCCTAAATGGCAGTTTTTGGAGACGAATTAGCAGAAATGGCATTTGTTCGGGCGTAATTGCAGAAATGGTCTGCACATCCTTCCCAGGGATGAACAAACGTGTGACGTTGCGCCACGCAACCTTAGCCGTCCGTTCCGCGTGCGGAGAAGCCGATGCGGTCCGTCCTGTGCGCGGACAAGCCAATGCATCCACCCCGCGCGCGGACGAACACTATGCCGCTCGGCCAAACGTCACGCACGTGGACGAGTCGGGTCCGCCCCTCCCACGTGCTGTCGAGTCGGGTCCGCCCCACCAACGTGTCGAGCCCCTCATTCGCTCAGCCATTCAGACAGCAATAATAAACACGCTCGTTACATATTGCAGTAAGATTAATTGGAATTTTTTTGCGCAAATAACACGTTTGCAATGTTTTATTATGAAAGTTATGCCCGTCGCAATGAAATAGCAAATTGGAAGCCTCGTACGGTCACGGGTGGTGACCGGATGCATCAATTTTATTACGGTAACAAGGAATGTACATTTCCAATAGAGTTGCAATATAACTTTGCAGACATAAAACGGGGCACCATAGCCACTAGTCTCCGCGGCGCCATAGCCACTGCCTCTTGTCTCGAGGCTGCCCACGGTGACGGCGAGTGTCAAAGTTGGCCATGTCCTACGATTCTATGATGTAAGTAGATCGTACAATAGCAAACGCAATAAGGATGTAAATTGTATATAACTAATGTCTTCGATACAGAGTGCGTCTGGGCGACCAGATACGCCACGACGTCGGCCGATTTTAGTCGAAGGAGTCTTCCCCTTCCCCTTGTCGTGGGACTCCCCACGTCGGTCGATTCATGCATGAATAAGCAACTTGAGACTAAACTAACTAATGGGCCTTGTGGGTTGACAATCTCGTAATAGTTTTTTGTTTGGATAAAGAGTTCACATAATCGGGTACCGGACTGGCTGATATACAACAAAAACAGCACCAATTGATGCTACAGGTTCAACCAAAAACACCACATGAGTCTTAATGTCTCTCACACCATGCAAGCACATGCGTCTAGTTATTGGAACGCCCTAAAGTAAAAACGCTATGCTTACGTATGCCCCTCCTTGCTTACATATGCAATTCAAGATTTTACCCTTTTCTGTAACAGACATTTTACAAAGCTTATATGAAGACATTTCAGGAATATGACATTAGGAAAAAAAAATGAAACGACTATAATTTTTGTGACGAGCTTCCACGAATGTCTTGAACACAGTAATAAATATACCATGTCCCTATATTTTTTTAAAGCTTGGTTCAAATAATTACATTTATATTATGATTTTTATTATTTTGTAACATGGAAATTTTCGTTTGAACCGCCACCATATTTTTCTGAATCATAAGGATGCATTTACCATATGGTGGAACATATATCAGAAAAAACGAAAATCACACAGTAATATATGGGAAGCACATGTTTCTGAGCTTACTGTTGTCAGGTTCATCAACGACGAGCTAAAAATGATGCAAGCATTCCTCAAGGCAGCGGATGGGGCACGCAAGAACACCGGGGTGCTCAAGGCATATCTAGAGCAAATCCGTGACCTGGCCTACGACATTGAAGACTGCCTCGAGGAGTACATGATTTTCATCAAGCGTCGGAGCCTCTTGCAGCAGCTCCTCAGACTAGGAGCGCGTCACCGCATTGCCATTCAGATAAGGACAATCAAACAGAGGGTCCAGGAGGTGAGCCAGAGGAACGTCCGATACAACCTAATCGAGCTCACACCTTCCACATCTGATGATGCAATAGGTGACATGGAGCTGACACGGAATTTGTCAGCTCTGTATGTTGAGGAAGCAGACCTCTTCGGCCTGGAGAAGCCAAAGGCCAAGCTCTTGGAGTGGATAACCAAGCCGAAGTCTGAGCTCGCAGAGTCCATAACCAACCGAGCTGGCCCAAAAGTGATCTCAATTGTTGGCATGGGTGGCCTCGGCAAGACAACTCTCGCCAAGAAGGTGTATGATAGCACCGAGTGCAGTGGCAGATTCACCCGTGCTTGGGTCACTGTGTCACAATCATTTGACACCAAGGAGCTTCTCAGGGAGATGTTGAAGAAACTTGAGGTGGCAGATCCAGAGGAACATCAACGAAAGGTGGATACGGTGCAGCACCTCATTGATCGCCTAAGAACCACACTCAAGGAGAAGAGGTACCTTGTTGTTCTTGATGACATGTGGACCACCCAAGCGTGGGATCGCATTAAACTTGCCTTTCCTGACAATGGTATGGAAGATAGTTGTGTGGTGGTAACTACAAGAATTGGCCTCGTAGCAAAGCACTGCAGTCCTGAGCCACTCATCCACCACCATGACAAGCTAGAGAAAAAAGATGCTGAACGGTTGTTCCTGAAGAAGACAAATAAACGCCTCGATGATCTAGAGAAAGATGGTCTGAAGGGAATAGTTGACAAGATACTGAAGAAATGTGGAGGCTTACCCCTAGCTATTGTGACCATAGGAGGTCTCCTTGCCAACAAAGACGTAGAGGAGTGGGGAAGGTTGTACGACCAACTCCCCTCCGAGCTTGAAAGAAATCCAAGCCTTGAAGCACTGAGGCGAGTGGTTCATCTTAGTTATAACCACCTGCCTTCTCATCTCAAGCCTTGCTTTCTACATCTCAGCATCTTTCCAGAAGATTCGGAGATCAAACGGAAACACCTGGTGAACAGGTGGATATCTGAAGGGTTTATAACAAGTGGTACTGCTAGGAGAACACTTGAAGAGGTTGCTGAGAGTTACTTCTATGAACTCATCAGTCGAAGCATGATTCAACCATGTGAGTTGGGCTTTCTTGGAAATGTGAAGACCTGCAGAGTTCATGATATCGTGCATGATATCGCAGTGTCAACCTCTAGGCAGGAGAACCATGTGTTACTAGTTGAAGAGCACACAAGTACCACCACTGCAACAAAAGAAAGCATCCGGCATATATCATGCTTTGCTAGAAAGAAATTGAACATCGGCTTGGATTTAAGTCGTACTCGATCTTTTACTCTGTTCAGTGAACCTCTGGAGCCTCTAGCCACACCTTTGTCATCCGAATTTAAGATGCTGAGGGTATTGGATATAGATTATGGTGCATTCAAAGCAAGGCAACAAGACATCAATAAGATAGGATTGTTGATCCACCTGAAGTACATCCGTTTTCCCGGTTCTTCATATGTTTATGCAATTCCAAGATCTATAGGAAACCTACGAGGCTTGCAGACACTGGACGTGGGGCAATCATGTGTTGCAAACTTACCAAAAGAAATCACTAAACTTCAAAATCTTCGCAGCATCCGATGCAGCAAACAACGTAGTTATTTGTATTTTGATATAAGAGACCCTGTAGGTTGCATGATGGATGCAATACACTTTCCCATAATTTTCTTACCTGAAGTTCGTGCTGACATGCACCGGGCTTTGTCTAGTTGTTGGTCTCTTTCATCTGGCGTGAGGGTGCCGAAAGGAATGGGAAGGTTAAAAGAGTTACAGATACTAGAAGAAGTGGACATTAAGCGAACCAGCAGCAAAGCAATTAAAGAGCTGGGGGAACTTACTCAGCTGAGGAAGTTGGTTGTGACTGGGAGAGGGGCTTCCAACAAGAAGTGCAAGACATTCTGTGCGGCCCTAGAGAAGCTCTCCTCCCTCCGTTCTCTCACTGTGAGTGCTGATGACGGGGCTCCTGGAATTGGGCCGCTGGATCTGTTAGTTTCTATTTCCTCCCCTCTCCCATCCCTTCAGAGCCTCAAATTGGAAGGGACTCTTCGAGAGATACCAGCTTGGGTTGGTAAGCCTGTGAACTTGGCGAAGATTGATTTACAATATTGCGAGCTAAAGGATGTAGAGGCCTTGGCAGGACTGCCCAACCTCATGCGCCTTCGTCTTTTCGAGAAGGCATACAACGGAGAGAAATTGGTGTTCCGCTGTGGAGCATTCCCAAAGCTGAGGATCCTACATATTCGAATTTCAGAGGGACTAAGGGAGGTGATATTTGAGGAGAGCACCTCACCTCAGATGGAAAGCATAATCATTGAGAGTTGTATGCTGAGGTCAGGGATCCATGGTATCAAGCACCTCCAAAACCTCAAGGGGTTTTCACTGTACGGCTGTAAGGTGGCGAAGCTAGATATGCTGCAGCAGGAGGTGAACAAGCTCGCCAACCATCCTATGCTACAAATACCAAGGACGGAAAGCTTCGATGATCTGGGGAATACTGAAGAATCCGAAGTGATTGTGCAAGCTACAGAATCCTTTTCTGAACCTCCAGGAGAGAGCTCGCAATCCTGACCTTGCCCCGACGACGCGACCCTCGACAATCCACTCGCCAGGCCACCTCTCAAAGTGATCATCTTAGAAACAGGGCAGTACTCCCGCACGGCATCGTCATCAACTCCTCCCTTTCAGAGACTTCACTCCGTTCAACATTTCAATTTGTATCCGCCTCCGTGTGAACTAATTCATCAACTTGTATCAACGTATATTGCGCTTTCCTACTTGTATCAACGTTATTTCTATTTCAGTGCATGTTCTTGTCAGTTACCATCATAAGTGTATTTCTGCCTGTATATGTAACTGATGAGTGGAAATACATGCTACCATCATAAGAGATGACATGAATAGTCACGATTGTCATACATCACTGCGTACAGCCACGTTGCCGTCTGCACACTGCGAACAGCCGCCCACGTCGCTATGTGCTGCTACCGCCCACGCTGCTAGCTGTTAAAGCATGTACCATGCATGCAACTTATCTAGCAGCCAATAGATGTTAGCTATTTCACGTATGCATGCACTATACAATTTACACACACGTATACATTTAACATTTATTTAGCAAAAGGAGAGAAGAGATTAAAATCCTTGATTCCAATTCTTCAATTTGGTAACCATCACACTAGAACTTTTAATACTATAATCAACCTAATAAATTACATAGGCTATAAAAGATTAAATCAATCTTACAGCAGCTCCTTCTTGACATGGTCCAGTTCTTGCGTCACCTCGCGCTCCTCTTGCTCATGCGCGTCCAGTGCATCGGTGCCCTTCACCCTTGTCCTGGTCGCCCACATTGCTCGGAGCTTTGACCTCTCGGATGTCACTTGGGCTTTGGTCTGCTCGATTTGGCACTCTACCTCCTTCGCCATGGCTCGTGCTCCCGATAGCTCAGACTCGGCACCAGCTCGCTCTTTGTCCAGAGAAGCCTTGCGTTCATTTAGCTTGTCCATGCCAGATTTCGCTAGTTGTTTGATTTTAGAAGACAAAACAGTCATTAAAATTGTACTCTCTCATATCATACCAACTTGCTGTTAAAGATAGATATAGAATATAACGGCAATGTCATTTTCAATATTTCAGAGTCATCGGGGTGCAATTTTGCGGTGCGTCTTCAAAGCGATGTACTTTATCTAAATATGAGCGAAAATGATGTTACTAAACCAATTTTCCCTTCTATCTATTGTCGAAGAGAGAGCAGAGAGATGCCTAGGTGGGGAAGACGCGAGGAGCAACAGCAGCATGTGTGCGCGTGTACAGAGGAGAGAAAGCAGAGCAACGGGAAGCGCTGTTGTGTTATGTGTGTTAGTGAGGAGGCATGGGAACGGGGAAAGTTAGTGCGGGCCAAATGCGTGGCCCAGCACTGGCGTCATGTATACTGGCACGTCTCGGCTTAGCTCATTTTGGTCTGGTTTGTCATGCTGTGTCGATTCACATATCGAGGAGGTGGCTCAGGTATGATCCATCGGCTATTCCTATTGTGCCGCGCTGGTATGAGTTCGTTTAGTTCGACGGGTCTTTTCGGCCTACTTAGTCCATTAAGCCCAAAAAAAATCAGAAAAAATTCTGAAAAATTCAGAACTATGTGTAAAATTTAGAAATAGATATAAAAATTGTAAAAATTGAGACAAGCATATTGAAAATGTAATAAAGAATTTTTATTAATATTCAAATTGTTGCCTCGTTAAAACATTACCAAGTAAAAACTCAATATGAGAAAACTTTAGCAAAGAAAAAAGAGTACAACTTGTAGCTCTACATATATCCTTGTTCTACATATCATTGTCTAGGTACAGATTTTCAAATACCTTCGACAATTGTGGATTTTATACAAAGTGTTGTGTTTGTAAATCAGCTTGTTATCAGTCCTTCACAGTTCGTAAATCAGCTTGTGTTCGTACTGATCAACATACGACAGGTGTGAGTACCCTGGGCCAAACCCTGACGTCGTGTACTGCTCTCTAACAGAAGCTGAGAGTCTCATATCCTCATATGTGGACGTAAACTTATCATCACCCCCCACGGTCAACTGAAGGCTGCAAGACAGAACGATGTTAGTCAGAATAAATACTCTGGATGTGAACTGACAATCTCGTACCTCCCAGATGTCTAGTGTAGATGACCGAGGGGAGCACTAGTTTGTGTATGGGGTGCAGATGACAGAAGTGATGTATCTCGATGGACCTACAATGGGAGAATGACATAATGTTAGCAGAACGTAAGGCATAACTAAAAAATATAACATAGATTTGTACATAACTTGCATGTATGCTACCACTCTTTTCTTTAATCACTTAATCATGTCCAATTTCCAAAGCGTACTTGAGCTGCTCCTACGAATTACAAGCAGCGAACGCTAACTAAAAGATCTACGACCGCGTGTTAAGGGGGAGTTTGTAAGACCGAGGTGGCCGACTAGAGGATGGTGAATAGGCGGTTTTAAAAATTCTTTCGCGCTAAACCAATATATAAATGCGGAAGCTAATAGCGAATTAGTTTTGCACAATTAAAACCTAAAACAACTAGGCTCAACTAAGTGCACCAACAATACAAGGAGGCAATCACACAATGATATATGAACAATTAAAGCATGTAATGTAAATTGCTCAAAGTAAAGCACAAGTAAAATAAGATGGACACAATTATGTTTTACCGTGGTGTTCGGAGACTTGCCGGTCTCCCCTAATCCACGTTGAGGTAAGCCCAACCACGTTGGATCGGTTCCACTAATTAAGCCAACACCTCCAAGGTAAGTCCAACCACTTGGACCGGTTCCAAACCGAACCAACACCTCGCTCCACTATGGTTGCACTTCCTCCACTCCAGAGATGGCGAGCACCAAACCACTCACAACACGCCGGGTCTTCTCACAAGCTTCTTGAGAAGATCACCGCTCACGACGCCTCCACGCCGTCTAGGTGTCGGCAAACACCAAGAGTAACAAGACTCAATGATCACTTGAACTAATCAAGTGTCAACGCTTAAGTGGATACACAATCCACTATCTAAGGTAACACATGCACTTAGGGTTTACTCTCCAAGCTCACCAAGTGCAACACATGCACATAAGAGAGGAGAGGCTTGCTCTTAGCTCAAGAAACTCAACAAAGACTCTAGCACACAGCCAACAACATCAGCAACCACTCCTAACCGGCCAAGGTGGCTATATATAGCCCACACACAAAAACTAGCCGTTGGGAGACAAACCCCTGAAAAATCAGGGAAATCGGAAGTTCCGCCGTATAAAGTCCGGAACTTCCGCACCTCAGCGACAAGCACAGCAACGGCTATATCAGACGAGAAACTAGCCGTTGGAAAATGCAATCGGAACTTCCGCCGTTCAACACGCGGTACTTCCGATTATCGAACGTTCCGATTCTGATGGGCGGTACTTCCGATTACACTCAGGTCCAACACATGGCACCTTCTGGAAAAAATGTACCGCGCCAAATCAGAGCTTCCTCCAATGCGGTAGTTCCGCGCCCAACATGGCGGTACTTCCGCACTTCCAAAAATTGGTTAAGTCCCGAAAAGAGTGCTTCTCTGAAAAAATCATTCCACCGGAAATCGGACCGTCTGGCATGCGGTAGTTCCGTCGTTACAACTCCGGAACTTCTGATTATCCAGACAGAAGGCAGCAATGGCTTTTTCAACAACTTTAATTGCAAAACACATTTGCCAATTGATGAGCCATGCCAACAAGGATCATAAGCAAGATTCCCAACAAGTTGCAAAACACATTTGCCAACTTTAGAATCATACCACAAGAAATAAGGTACATTGACTTACACCATTTGCAAAACACATTTGCAAACTTAAGTCACATGCTACAAGAAATCCAACATGAGCTTCAACTATTTGCAAAACACATTTGCAAATAACAACATTATGCCACAAGGCTAAGGTACATGGACTTCAACCATTTGCAAAACACATTTGCAAACTATAATCCCATACCACAAAGATTAAATGCATGAGCATCATTGTGGATATCATGGGGATATGTTCCAGATCTTAGGATGATGTGACAATTGGCAATGGTGTTTACGGTTTGTCGTTTCACGAGTTTTCGACAAAGTCTTAGGCATTCTGGACAGGGGCGGTCCGACCGGTCCTAGCACGGTGGTCCGACCGGTCCCAAATCGGTCGGACCGGTCTTGTGCGGCGGTCGGACCGGCTGTGACCTAAAAATGGTCAAATCGAGCTGGGCCAAAAATAGGTGTTGTAGGAAAGTGAGGGGATCCCAATGCACTTGGTCTCATAATTTTTGGAGTCTCCAGTAAGAAGTTCTATTCATTTTAATTTTCCAGAAGGTTTCAGAATTTCAGGGCATGAATTTCGGCTAACTCCCTAGGAGCGGTCACAGGGAGCGGTCCGACCGGCCAGAGGGGCGGTCCGACCGGCTCACATGGAGCGGTCGGACCGGTTTTGACTTGCTCGTCCGCCAACTTCGTGGCGATATTGTTTTGTTAGGTCAAAGTCATTGGTATCGTGGCATATGGTTTGCATGATGCATGTTTTGACTAACATGGGTCAAGTTGTGAAGAATTTGTTCCCGAATTCGTGTTTGCTTGTCTATGGTTGTGCAGGTAGCTTGGTGGTCAACGACGGTCAACGGCGAGAAGGATCGGGACTAGACTTGGAGAGTTGAGGTCCAGAACGATCGACGATGCTGGGTGAGGTCAACGACTCAAGCGTGATACAAGATGGACAAGGGTGACCTATTGGCGAATCCATGGTGCATGGTGAAGCGGTTTAGGTCAAAAGGTTAAAGACGGCGCTTTGCGAAGCGTGCGTGTGTGACCCGTTTGTTAGTGGGCCTTAACGGGAGCCCAATTGAGTCAAACCCTAGAGAGTTCTAGGCCTCCACTATAAATAGGAGGAGGTGGGGGCTGCTCCCTCTCTCTCGCTGTTTTTCATCCCTTTTGTTGCTTGCAAAACCCTAATTGGCTTAGGGGGAGTTGAGGTGGAGGCTAGGGCTTTTCATGGTTTGAGGTGAATTTCGTGATCTTGGATTGACCACTGATCCATGATGGTGTGGGTGTAATCCCAAGAACGATCACGTTCTTAATCTATGCAAGGTTTGCTTGAGATAAGTCTCTTTTCGTTCTTGCTTTCAATTTCGTGATTTTAGGGCTTTCTTTGATCCGCGAGTTTGTGATTGATTCTTTCACGTAAATTAGCTTGCTGTGATATGTGTGAATCTATCTAGAATCATCTTGATCATCAATCACTCACGAACAAGCATTAGGATCAAGTTTTCGTTCTTGCCCGGTTTTAGACCCTCTGTTATTCAATTAGCAATTGCTCAGGATCTATCCAAGAATTATCATAATATTCGATTGGAATAGGTCCTCAATAGCATAGAGAAGGTGTGTGCAAAGTTTCGTAAAGATTGGAGTTGAGAATCAAAAGTTTGACCTAATTGCAACTTCGTCATCGGGCTGATTTTACTGTTTCAGATCAGTTCTGGAGCCTGCCGGTCAGACGGCCCATCAGCAACGGTCAGACCGATTTTGGAGCGGTTCGACCGCTAGCACAACAGCGGTCAGACCGCCCAGCAATCGTTCCAACCGGTTGGGTCCAGAGGTCAGACCGCCCGTGCAGTGTGATTTGATAATCTTAGTTGATTTTGTTATTTTGCTTAGGGGATTTAATTGGATTCAATACTAGTCTTCCGCTGTACTGGTATATTGATCTTCATAGCTTCCTAATAGCTATTGGAGTGAAATTATGTTGAATTCATTATTTGGGAAAAAGTGAGCGTGCTCCTATTCACCCCCCCCCCTCTAGTCGCCTTTTCGGTCCAACAAGTGGTATCAGAGCCCGGTTAGTTTACTCTTGATCTTAACCGGTCACTGAACTTTAGGCGATGGATAAGTTTTCTACTAAACCGCATATCTTTGATGGGCACGACTATGCCTATTGGAAGAATCGTATGCGAGTCTTTCTTGAGAGCGAGGGACAAGCTATTTGGGATGTTGTTAGAGCCCCGCTTGTTATTCCAGAAATTGCAACACCTGCTTCAGCAATTCTTGTGGCAAACAACAACAAGGCCAAAAATCTTTTATATGGTGCACTTGGTAGACAAGAATATGATCGCATTTGCAATCTTGCCACTGCTCACGAAATTTGGAACACTCTCGAAACATATCATGAGGGTTCGTCCCAAATCAAAAAGGTGCGCCAAACAGTTTACAAGCGTGAATACAATAAATTCGAGATGCGTCCTGGAGAGAGCATCGATGACATTTTCAGTCGCTTTAATAAAGTAATTAATCAAATGAAAGCTGTTGATATTGAATATTCTCAATCTGAAAATGGCACCCATCTCTTGGCTGCAATCAACACCAAGTAGTGGGAGATGAAGGCTACTGCTATAGAGGAGAATGTTGATCTTTCAAGTCTTACTTTAGAATTGCTTTATAGTAAACTCAAGACTCATGAAATTAAAAGAGTTGATCATCCTAAGAAAGAGAACATGGCATTGATAGCTGATCCTCTCAAAAGGTCTTCTGATGGTACTCTTGAATCATTTTCTGATTTTTCATTTACTTGCTTATCTGCGATTTCTGAGGAGGAGCTTGAAAGTATTCATGAGAAAGAGTTAGCTCTCCTAGCTAAAAAATTCACACGGGCCTACAATAATGTGAGAAACAAAAAGAGAGGTGGTCCGGTGACATGCTATGAATGTGGTGAGCTCAATCATATCCGGGAAAATTGCCCCAAGCTGAAAGGTAAGAGCAATCATAAGGAAGTAAAGCCAACTTGGAAGAAGCCTCCTTTCAACAAATCAAGGTATGAAGCTAATAAACTTGTGAAGGCCGCTCACCGGGTCCTTGCCGCTTTTGAGGATCAATCCTTGAGCGATGTGGATTCCGGGAGTGAGGAGGACAAGGAGGAGGAGATCCCTCAAGGCAAAAAGAAAGGGCAGGCCAAGGACTTCACTAGCATGTGCTTCATGGCTGACACTGACGACATTGATGATGATGAGGTATCTTTTTCTTATGATGAGCTGCTAAATATGATTCTATAGTTGAGCAATTGCTTAGTTAAGATGAAGCGCTAGAATTTGTCATAACAAAAAAAATAAGAAATTAGAGTCAAAGATTAACAAACTGAAAGTAGAGCTTAAAAATGCTAAAACTCTTGAACCTGATGAATGTTTATCTTGTAATGCTATGTATTCAGAAATTACCAAGTTACAATCTGCTTATAATATTTCTATACAACAACTTGAGAATGCTAGATCTGAACTAAATGAAATTAAAAGTTCTCCTTGTGAAAAATGTTTAGAATCTAGTAAATTGATTACTTTTGATGTGTTTGATTCTAGCCCTTGTACTTCATGCTTAGAAAAAGAACGTAAAATCAAAGATATCTTAGAAGCTGCTAGAGTCAAATATGCTAAGCTTAAGGACAATATTGAAAATACTATTTATGCTTCTTGTTCCGCTCTTAAGCTTGAAATTGCTTTATATAAGGAGAAATCTATGGATAAAAATTGTGATGCTTGTGTTAGTTTGAGAAAAGAAAATGCTTACCTTCATGATACACTAGAGAAATTCTCTAAAGGTAAGAAACAATTAAACATGATTCTTGACAAGTCTAAAACTCCTTATAAGAAGCAAGGTTTAGGATTCAATTCTTTTCAAGACAATTCAAAGCCACAAGTCATTCAAGTCGTGGAAAAAGGTTTAATTGAATTCAAAACCCAACCTGCAAAAACATCTTTTAAATCTGCAGGTTTTGCCCAACCTTGTATTAATTCAAATGTTGCCTCCTCTAGTGGTACCAAGTACCATTGCACCTATTGCAAGAAAAGTGGGCATTTGATTGATTTCTGTTGGCGTAGGTTGAAAAATAATAGGAAAAATCTTGATAGAATTTCATTCAGGCAACCTAGAGCTTTTAGGAGACATGATAACACTGAAAGGAATAAACCTGGATTAGGATTTTTCTCACATGCTAATCATTATGTTTCTACATATCCTAATTCTCATGTTCTTCAGGCTGCCGGCCTGACCTCTGGTGGTCACCGGTCTGACCGATTTGGTCGCCGGTCTGACCGCCAGAACAACGCCGGTCAGACCGCCCCTGGAAAGGTTAATTCCCAT
This sequence comes from Hsuehochloa calcarea, assembly GCA_036346395.1. NCBI lineage: Eukaryota > Viridiplantae > Streptophyta > Magnoliopsida > Poales > Poaceae > Hsuehochloa > Hsuehochloa calcarea. The sequence goes on along the minus strand of CM070604.1, from coordinate 36,408,277 downwards.
ATAAATTTAAACATTGCTCATAACACAAGTTTAGATAAAATCAAGGATAGTACTTCTGGTTTGTATACTCCTTGCAGACGTGTGTCTCAGTACCAGATTCCTAAATCTTGTTTATCTAACCCCAGTATTGAGACACATCGTTCTTATGTTCCTTGATTTTCAGGATTACCGTGGAAAGGGGAAGAACACGTGGTTCGTCGACTCCGGGTGTTCACGCCACATGACCGGAAACTCAAGATGGTTCACCTCTTTCACGCGGGCAACAGGTGATGACTTTATCACCTTTGGAGATGATACACAAGGGCGAATTGAAGGAACAGGATCAATTAGGGTTAACAACAAATTCATTCTAAAGGATGTCGCTCTTGTGGACAAGCTTAGGTATAATCTCCTTTCTGTATCTCAGCTTCTTGATGATGGCTACGAGACTGTTTTTAAGAAAAATGCTTGTCGTGTGCTCGATTCTACTGGTGAGCTTGTGTTTGGAATATCTAGAGTTGGTAGAATTTTTGGAGCTGATTTTTCAGAATCTCTTGCTGGATCTCTTAAATGTTTGCTTACATCTTCTTCTGATTTCTGGCTTTGGCACCGACGTTTGGGGCACATTGGTTTTGATCATCTGAAACGAGTTAGCAACCTTGATCTCATGAGAGGTTTGCCCAAACTCAAAGTCATCAAGGATCTTTGTATGTGCGCCTGTAGGCATGGAAAACAAGTTGCCGCCTCACACCCTTCTCGTGACTATGGTTATGGACCGACGGACCGTGACGGTTGCTTTATATGGATCTTGTTGGTCTGCTAGAGTCCGTCGATTGGTGGAAAATGGTATATTCTAGTCATAGTCGATGATCTTTCAAGATATACTTGGGTGTTCTTTCTTACTTCAAAAGATGAAGCTTTTGGTTATTTTCATGACCTTATTCTTCGTTTGGCTTCGAGCTTCACGGTGCTTTGAGAGCGATTCGCAGATGATAATGGCACGGAGTTCAAAAATACTTCTTTTGCTTCTTTTTGTCTTTGGCGTGGTATTGAGCATCGTTCTCCTCTCCACACGTCCCTCAACAAAATAGCGTGGTGGAAAGGAAGAATAGTACCTTGGTCGAAATGGCTAGGACGATGCTAGATGAGTATAGCACACCGAGGAGATTTTGGGCGAAGCTATTGCTCTGACTTGCCATATTGCAAATCGTGTCTTTTTGAGACCTTCTTTAGGCAAGACTCCTTATGAGCTTCGTTCTGGTAGAAAACCCTCTGTTTCGCATTTTTGAGTTTTTGGATCAAAATGTTTTATTCTTAAGATAGGCAACTTAGATAAATTTGAATCAAGAACTTTTGATGGGTTATTTCAGGTTATCCCGCTCATTCGAGGGTTTTCGGGTTTTAATCTCGAGACTAACCTTATTCAGGAGACTTGTAATGTCACTTTTGATGAGACTAGTCCTGGAGCTAGATCAATTGTTACAGATGATTCACAGGTGACAGAGAGCATTTTTGTGGAGGAAGATGAGAACGAAGCTGATATCATTCCTTCATCTGCTGCTGCTGAGGCGCACATATTGATTGATACAAGAACCTGCTACATCTACTTCACCTTCAGTTGAGGCTCCTGCTGCATCATCATCATCAGCAGTACCTGCGGAGGTCGAAGAAACGATATCTCACCCAGGCGCTCCACTTCGCATTCAGAGACAGCATCCTCCGGATCAGATAATAGGTAATCTACATGAACGAGTCACTCGCTCCAGGTATAATGATCCAAATCTCTACTCTCATTCGGCTTTTGTTGCTTCTTTTGAACCCCGCGATACATCACATGTTTTATCTGATTCTAGCTGGGTAAATGCCATGCATGAGGAGTTAGAGAATTTTGAAAGAAACAAAGTTTGGAACCTAGTAGAATCTCCTAGTGGTCATAATGTTATAGGAACCCGTTGGGTGTTCAAGAATAAACAAGGTGAGGATGGTTCTGTGGTTAGAAACAAGGCCAGATTGGTAGCTTAGGGTTTCAGCCAAGTTGAGGGGTTAGATTTTGATGAGACATTTGCTCCTGTTGCTAGACTAGAAGCCATTCGCATTTTGCTCACATTTGCTGCATCAAAAGGTTTTAAATTATATCAGATGGATGTTAAAAGTGCATTTTTAAATGGTTTCATAGAAGAGGAAGTGTATGTTAAGCAACCCCCTGGTTTTGAGGATCCCAAGTATCCAAATCGTGTTTTCAAGCTATCTAAAGCATTGTATGGTCTTAAACAAGCCCCTAGAGCCTGGTATGATAGACTTAAGACCTTCTTGCTTAAAAATAATTTTGAGATGGGTAAAGTGGATAAAACTCTATTTATTCTTAGGCGTGGAAATGACTTTTTGCTTACTCAAATCTACGTAGATGATATTATTTTTGGTGATTCTTCTAATACTCTTGTTTCCAGTTTTTCTGAGACTATGTCCAGGGAATTTGAGATGAGTATGATGGGAGAGCTCAATTACTTTTTGGGACTTCAAAATAAGCAATGCAAGGAAGGAACCTTTATCCATCAGACAAAGTACACTAAAGATCTACTCAAACGCTTTGACATGGGTGGCTGCAAGCCAATCTCAACTCCCATGGCAACTTCAACTGTTTTGATCCAGATGAGGAAGGAGAAGTCGTGGATCAACGCGAGTACCGCAGCATGATCGGCTCCCTTCTGTATCTGACGGCCTCGAGACCGGACATTCACTTCACGGTATGCCTTTGTGCAAGATTTCAGGCGTCTCCGAGAACTTCCCATCGCCAAGCCGTTAAGCGCATATTCAGGTATTTACACTCTACCCTCTTATATGGCATTTGGTATTCCTGCTCTTCAGTTTTGTCCATTAGGGGTTTTTCAGATTCTGATTTTGCGGGCTGTCGGTTAGATAGGAAGAGTACCTCAGGCACCTGTCACTTCCTAGGCACTTCTCTTGTATCTTGGTCTTCTAGGAAGCGGTCTTACATTGCACAATCCACGGTCAAGCGGAGTATGTAGTCTGCGCGCTAGTTGTCAGAGCTGATTTTGTGGATGACGTCCACTCTGAAAGATTATGGGTTAAATTTTGCTAGTGTTCCTTTTTTCTGTGATAACACTTCTGCTATTAATATTGCTAAAAACCCAGTGCAACATTGTAGGACTAAGCACATAGACATTCGTTTTCACTTCCTTAAAGATCATGTTGAAAAAGGGGATATTGTGATGCACTTCGTGGAGTCCGATGCTCAATTGGCGGATATTCTCACCAAGCATTTAGATCAAACCAGGTTTGCAACCTTGAGAAGTGAGTTAGGGGTAATTTATCCCTATGGGTTGGTTTGAGGGGGAGTTTGATCTTTTCTAATCTTTCCTTGTTCTTTTGATCTTTTACTGTTCTTTTTCTGAACTTAGTGATCTTTTTGAACTTTTTAGGTTTTTAGGCTTTTTATTGCATCTCATTGTATTATATTGCATTCATATGAAAAATACAACAAGTGGTATGAAAAATCCAAAAAGATGCATTGTAATATAAGACTTTCTGCTTATCTTTTAAAATTGATGGAGCTTTGCCTATTACCCTTTGGAGCTTTAGTACTTCAATTCGTGCTCAATGTCATGTCCAGTTCCTTGACTTGCTAGAATTATCATGCTTTTACATGTGTAGCTAAGTCTTTGCTATATGAGCTAGAACTTTAAAACAACTCGAACTAAGAAATTGCAATTTATGGATGATTTAGCGAGTTGCGCAATTAGTGCTCCTCTAGTGACATTGGCCCTGTCAGAATTGCGTTGTTAGCTCTTTGATCTAAAATTGACCATTACTTGAGCTTGTGTGTTCTTGAGATTCTAAAACTGCTCATGTGAAAAATGAAAATCAAGATTGTCTTATGCTTAAATTGTGCCAAACTATTCTTACGAGACTGCTTGTCAAATGACATGAACTTGGAGATAGTTTGATGAACCAGACGATCTCATGGGGACTGCATGTCAGAAATGACATGAACCTCAAGATTTGTCGCCCTGGTAGAAGCTTAGAAAGAGTTTGTGGATGGCTCCTAGTCCAGGATCTTCTTTACTAAGATATACCTTTAATCAACTTCTGGTCGAAGCTTAGGATGAGTTTGTGGATGGCTCCTAGTTCAGGATCTTGTCACTAAGTTAGATCATTAGTCAACTTCAATATTCAATGCATATGAGAAAAATATTGACAAATGGACGTTTATAAAATATTGAGCAAAATGATTCAATACAGGACCTGATTGACTCTTAATGTGGTCTTTGTTATATTCTTGATCTCACTTTGACATTTTGACTTGGCCAATTTCACTTTAGGATCCCTGTTGATGAACTTGCTGAATTTGAAGCGTTGCTTAAATTGATCAAATCTACTGCTTTACTTTTGAGCCTTTGTGCTTAGCTTTGATATACATGTCTTACCATGATCTTGCTAGCGCTGTCAGGCTTGATATGCTGTTTGTGCAATATTAGAAATACTGGCTAGCTCTTTTGGGTAATCTCCAAAGCTTCTTGTAATCAAAAATTGAAAAATACAAAAATGAAGCCACTCCATTGCACTTAATGCATACTTCTCTTTATGCTTCTTTTGTTTTTGTTTCTTTCTTTGTTCTCTATTTGTTATCTCTGGATGAGAGGAAGGCGTGATTCCTTGATGAATCCATTGTCAAAGGGGGAGAAGATGTGTTAATGAGAAGATATTTCATTGTTGGGGGAGAATATTATACAAAGGGGGAGAAACTGAAAATTTGAAATTTTTTGAAATTTGAGTATCATAGTGAGGGGGAGTTCTTGAGTTGCATTCTTATTGTCTTATGGAATATTCTGAACTTGAATTGGATTCTTTTATCCTCACAATGATCATAGGTCAATTGAACAATTGTTCTTTCATATGGACCTTATGTGAGAATTTTGACCCTTTTCTGAAAATCAAAGTTTTTATGCTTTCTTTTGCCTTATCTCACATGCCTATACTATTCTGATGCCAGCTTGGTCATTTACATTGCTTTTTCTTGCTTATGGACCAAGTTGTGCCTTTGTCTGCCGCGAGTAAACTCGTTTTCAAACCTCTTACTTACATTTTCTGGATAATTGCCAATGTGTTCATCAAGGGGGAGATTGTGGATATCATGGGGATATGTTCCAGATCTTAGGATGATGTGACAATTGGCAATGGTGTTTACGGTTTGTCGTTTCACGAGTTTTCGACAAAGTCTTAGGCATTCTGGACAGGGGCGGTCCGACCGGTCCTAGCGCGGCGGTCCGACCGGTCCCAAATCGGTCGGACCGGCCTTGTGCGGCGGTCAGACCGGCTGTGACCTAAAAATGGTCAAATCGAGCTGGGCCAAAAATAGGTGTTGTAGGCAAGTGAGGGGATCCCAATGCACTTGGTCTCATGATTTTTGGAGTCTCCAGTAAGAAGTTCTATTCATTTTAAGTTTCCAGAAGGTTTCGGAATTTCAGGGCATGAATTTCGGCTAAGTCCCTAGGGGCGGTCCGACCGGCTCACAGGGAGCGGTCCGACCGGCCAGAGGGGCAGTCCGACCGGCTCACATGGAGCGGTCGGACCGGTTTTGACTTGCTCGTCCGCCAACTTCGTGGCGATATTGTTTTGTTAGGTCAAAGTCATTGGTATCGTGGCATATGGTTTGCATGATGCATGTTTTGACTAACATGGGTCAAGTTGTGAAGAACTTGTTCCCGAATTCGTGTTTGCTTGTCTATGGTTGTGTAGGTAGCTTGGTGGTCAACGACGGTCAACGGCGAGAAGGATCGGGACTAGACTTGGAGAGTTGAGGTCCAGAACGATCGACGATGCCGGGTGAGGTCAACGACTCAAGCGTGACACAAGATGGACAAGGGTGACCTATTGGCGAATCCATGGTGCATGGTGAAGCGGTTTAGGTCAAAAGGTTAAAAATGGCGCTTTGCGAAGCGTGCGTGTGTGACCCGTTTGTTAGTGGGCCTTAACGGGAGCCCAATTGAGTCAAACCCTAGAGAGTTCTAGACCTCCACTATAAATAGTAGGAGGTGGGAGCTGCTCCCTCTCTCTTGCTGTTTTTCATCCCTTTTGTTGCTTGCAAAACCCTAATTGGCTTAGGGGGAGTTGAGGTGGAGGCTAGAGCTTTTCATGGTTTGAGGTGAATTTCGTGATCTTGGATTGACCACTGATCCATGATGGTGTGGGTGTAATCCAGCAACGATCACGTTCTTAATCTATGCAAGGTTTGCTTGAGATAAGTCTCTTTTCGTTCTTGCTTTCAATTTCGTGATTTTAGGGCTTTCTTTGATCCGCGAGTTTGTGATTGATTCTTTCACGTATATTAGCTTGCTGTGATATGTGTGAATCTATCTAGAATCATCTTGATCATCAATCACTCACGAACAAGCATTAGGATCAAGTTTTCGTTCTTGCCCGGTTTTAGACCCTCTGTTATTCAATTGGCAATTGCTCAGTATCTATCCAAGAATTATCATAATATTCGATTGGAATAGGTCCTCAATAGCATAGAGAAGGTGTGTGCAAAGTTTCGTAAAGATTGGAGTTGAGAATCAAAAGTTTGACCTAATTGCAACTTGTCATCGGGCTGATTTTACTGTTTCAGATCGGTTCTGGAGCCTGCCGGTCAGACGGCCCATCAGCACCGGTCAGACCGATTTTGGAGCGGTCCGACCGCCAGCACAACAGCGGTCAGACCGCCCGGCAATCGGTCCAACCGGTTGGGTCCAAAGGTCAGACCGCCCGTGCAGTGTGATTTGATAATCTTAGTTGATTTTGTTATTTTACTTAGGGGATTTAATTGGATTCAATACTAGTCTTCCGCTGTACTGGTATATTGATCTTCATAGCTTCCTAATAGCTATTGGAGTGAAATTGTGTTGAATTCATTATTTGGGAAAAAGTGAGCGTGCTCCTATTCACCCCCCCTCTAGTCGCCTTTTCGGTCCAACAATCATTCATTTGCAAAACACATTCGCAAATAATAGCTCCATGCATAGATGAGCTAGAGCAAACACAATGAGCCATCAACACATGACTAACTCATGCTACTAGTCAAGACCCCTCTTAATAGTACGGCAATTCTATACTAGAAATCCAGTCTACCAACCAAACTCCAAGACCGGTAAAAGACTAGGAACACATCCTTAGCCCTAGCTAGTCATACCTTTGCCTTGCATCTTCTTGAAGCTTGATGACGCATATCAACACTTCAAGTCCGGGTCTTTCACTTTGACAATCATCAACACATGATGATTTCTTCACTTCGGGATCTTGTCTTGAACATCATCAACACATGATGATTTCTTCATCCCGAGTCTTCACATGCATCAACGCATGATGCATTCCGTCTCTTGATCTCCATCAACACATGATAGATCTTCTTCTTGACTTGATGATTTCATACTCAAAACTTGAAAATACAAGAACTACATAAGTTCTTTATACTCAAATCGTGAATATATAAAAACTACACAAGTTTTATATATTCTCGAAACATGAGTATACACGAACTACACAAGTTCTATATACTCATACGGATATGTTTCAAAGTAAAGATCTCAAATATATGTGGAAGATGGAATATGGATCAATACTAGTGAAACCACAAAATATAGAATGAGCTCCCCCTAAATGTGTGCATACACATATGTGTAAATAGAAACATATGCACATATTCAAGATATACTTATGGTGGAGTTCAACCTATATTTTGGATCCGAGGAATGCAACAATATATAAGAGTATGAGTCAAATGCATACCTCGTTGAATTTCACCTTTATATCCAAATGAGACTACACAAAATAATACTTGACAAGAGAGTTAGTCTCACAATTAGATTTATCATTAATCATCAAAACACTCCATTAACTCATAATAATGGGTCTACATCTTTCAGAGTTGCAAAGATGGCGGCGGCATACGTACCCCAATGTGCGTACACACAATATCGCATATCTTTTCAAATGCATACCTCGTTGAATTTCACCTTTATATCCAAATGAGACTACACAAAATAATACTTGACAAGAGAGTTAGTCTCACAATTAGATTTATCATTAATCATCAAAACACTCCATTAACTCATAATAACGGGTCTACATCTTTCAGAGTTGTAAAGATAGCGGCGGCATACGTAACCCAATGAGCGTACGCACGATATCGCATATCTTTTTGGATCCCGCAGCCTCTCAGCTGTGGCCATAGAGGAAGACCACCGTCATACGTACGCATCTCTGCATAGTACAGCTAATGCTATAGCCCATTGCACCCTTTTCTCAGCCCCCCTTCTGCCAGCGTATCGATACACCATCCTACTATATGTTACACTTATATGTTAACGAAAAGGAAAAAATATTTAACAAGGAAAAACTAAGTTATGTCAGTTTAGTCTACAGACATCTCTTGATACATATATTTTCTGAAACGTCCCTTTTATGTATCAAAATAGATGTATACCAATGTGGTTTGTTTTGCTCCAACATTTCCGCTTTATACTACAGCCATTACTTCTTATTAGCTTTCCTACTTGCAGTAAGCTTCCTCCTCTATTCGATGTGCCTTATATACCTACATTACTCTCTATCACTAGATCTTTTTGCAGTACTATGCTATAATAAAACCTTCACTTCAGACTGATCTTTACGCAGGTCTCTTCGAATCTACAGATGTCGTATACTCCGCTTTCTAATATAAATTAAAGCAGCCGTCAATGGACTATCCGTGTTAGAATTTCGCGACGCTGGCCCAATCGATCATACTGATTTAGTCCTTCTTGATCAACATGCACTTCTCATCTTAACTCATTACTTTTGTACATACCTTTTAAATTATTTACTAAACTCAGCACATCTCGTTCTTTGTTCTAAACTGTGTAAAACCCTCACCATGTAGGGAAACCATATGTACGGTGAAATCAGTATAGATAACGTCAGTCGTTTCGAACCTCTATTACAAGAAGGCAAAATCTATGAGCTTAAAAAGTTTATTGTTGCTCCTGCTAATACTTCTTTTAAGCCTGGTAGAACACCTTTCATGATTTGGTTCACAAGAAAAAGTTGATGTATCAAACAGTTTTCCAATGTGGACATATAATCTTGTTCCATTTACGCAGATTCCTAACCCTGCTAGCGCACCTGAATACTTTGTTGGTCAGTGCTATTACTCTTATGCCAACATTCCCAATGTGGACCTTGACCTGTTTGACAACGAGGTTCTTTTCCCCCCTGCTGTTTACACTCATTATCTGTCTCTCCATACGACACATCTATAGAATCGCTAACGTCTTCCTTCTATCTGATAGGGTGTATATTTTACATGCACTGTCACAATCACACGCTTACTTACTGTAACATCCCGTTTTTGAAAAAGGATTCAAAATCAAAACTTTGATTCCAATTCAAAATCAAAACTTGATTTCAATTTCAAAATTTCGAAATTTCCAAAATAAAAAATCAAAATCCCTAACCCTAACCCTAATCTAGCCTAAACCCTAGCCCTTACCTCGCGGGCCCGGCCCGGCCCGGTTCCTCCGGCGCCTCCGCGCGCTCGGGTCCCGCCGCCTCGCGCTGCCCGCCTCGATCGCCCCCGCGCCGCGCGCCGACTCGCCGCCGTCCGTCCGTCGCCGCGGACCCCTCTTCTCCCTCCTCGCGCGCGCGCGGCTTTCTCCGCTTCCTTCCCCGCGCGGCGGCTTAGGCCTCGCCTCGGCTTTAAAAGCCAAGACGCCCCTCCTCCTTCCCTTCCTCCCCCTCCGCCCCTCACCTCCTCGCTCCGCGCCGAGCATTGTCGCCGCCGTCTTCGTCTTCGACCCGGCCTCCTTCCGCCCCGGCGCCTCCTCCGCCGCCCGCCTCGGCCTCGCCTCCGTCGCCGCGCCTCCTCGTCTCGGCTCGGCGCTCGGCCCGTCTTCGCCTCTTCGCCTCCACCTCCGGCCGCGTGCGCTCGCGCCGCCTCGCCTCTCCTCTCTCCCGACGCCCTCTCTCTCCCTTCTCTCTCGCGCGAGGAAAACGAGGCGACGCGCCGACGCGTCGCCGTCGTTTTAACGCCGTCCGCCAGAGCGACGAGTGGGCCCATACATGTGTAGCGGCCGACGAGTGGGTCCGCGAGCACGATCTGCGTGACGAGTGGGCCCCGGGCCTTGTCTGCGGCGCTTGCCCGTAGCGTGGACTCGGTCCACGAGCACGGTGCCGTGGATCGAGCACAGTGACGACACGTGTCGCCCACAGGCTTTTCGATTTTTCAATTTCATTTAATTGAAAAATCATTTAAAAACTTCCAAAATTCATATCTTTTTCTGTATAACTCCAAAAATTGTGAAACCAATTTCTAAAATTTTCTAAAATCAAGATCTTGCTAATGGTACTGGTCTTGTTCATTTTGGAGTTCATTATTTATTGAGTTGGTATTTATTTGCTCTCTTTGCCGTTGTGTCTTTTCCGGTACTTTCGACCGATTAGGATTCGACGACGCCGGAGACCTCCCCTTCGACCAAGCTCAAGATTTCCAGGACCCCTCTGCCTTTAACCAAGGCGAGTCAATACTTTGATCATTCCGAACCTACATTTTATGGAAACTATGTTTATTTAAAATAGCAAAGTTGCATGCTTTAATTTTGTAAACAATGATATGTTAAAGCTTAAGGTAGTTAAATACCCATTTGTTGATTAATTACTTATTAAGCCATCCTTTGATAATTGAATCCAGTATTCCTTGTCACCCTAGTAATTATATGGTAATACTAGTATAGGTTGTACTTAAGCGACATGCTAGTCTTGCTTAAGTACCGGGACAATAAATGTCCCGCTCATCATCCTTTAAACATGAAAAATGGTTTTGGGTAGTCATTGGATGTAAGATGACTGGTGTGTTGCGTTAATTGGTTTTCCTTCCCAAAACCCTAATAACTTGCTGTTACTGTCTGGGCGGATGGTATGAGGAATGTGATGTTGATGGGTGCTAATGTAGCCCAGGGAACGTGGTTAACTTTGAAATGAACCGCCCAGATAACCTTAAGGACTTAATCTTGTCATGACCTCCTGTGTAAAACAAGTACAACCGCAAGTCTGCAAATTGCAACTTGGCTTAGTAAATGTAACAAATCTTGGAAGTCATCTCATCGGTGGTCGAGCAAGATAGTGCAAGTAGTGGATTCGATCCAGCTTGAATGGGACACCAAAGGAAGGGTGAAGTCGCCAGCTACGCAAGTCGTGGTGGCAGACATCCCGCACAACTTATGGGACCCACCGCAAGTGGGGTTAGCCCATACTAGTGAGATGACGGAAGAGGCAAGATACATTGAAACGTTACTGTGACGATCGCTCAACTACATGACTAAGGAATCATGTGGAGTAACGAGTATGATTATCTCTTGTGGGTACAGTGTACAACCTCTGCAGAGTCTAAACTGTTTAAACAGCCGCGCCTTCGGTCAAAGGCAGACATGGGAACTTAACCTGAGTTAGTTCTATTTCAAAATCTTTGTGGGTGGAATGGAAATGTGTTGGGCTCATCCAGCCCTTGTTTTGGATTTTTCCTGGGTAGTCATATCCAGTGTTGATAATCGGTGGACGTAACCACTATCAAAAGTTAAGCATAAGGTGGAGGTAGCCTTCGCTGTTATTTAATATTGCACTTACTCTCTTTAATGAAAATGCAATCTGTTAAAAATGCTATGTCATAGGACTTTGAAATTATGATAATTGAAAATGTTGCTTTAGCAAATAAAAGAACCTGAGCCATCCTTGTTAAGCCTTGCATGTATACTATTGCATACTGTGTGTTGGCTCGCGAGCACGGTAGTTGTGCTCACTCTCGCTCCTCCCCCAAACCCTCCAGATGATGCGGAGCAAGGAGACTACGCGTACTACGAGGAACCAGATGCCTGAAGACCCTGGAGTTCTTGAAGCGTAGCTTAGTTCGTAGTTGTTCTAGTCTCACCCCAGTCTAGCTGACTCCGCTGGTACCTAGGTGCGTCCTATATTATCTGAGTTTTCGGGTAATATCGGATGTACATGAGTTTCCCATCACTTGCTGTGGAGAGATGAGCTCCGCCTCCCTTTTGTTTCATTGCTTTTGTGTAATGTAATCCATTTGGCCTGGTGGCCCTTATGTAAAACTTGACCCGACGTGGTCTATGTCACTCTGATGTTTGTTTAATTAAATATCTTAATTCGCGCCTTGTATGATGTGATTCAGCAATGAGTCTGTGAGTGCTACCTACTGATCCAGGGAGTAGCACAGTAATATTCACAGAGGATCCGGGATTTGAAAATCCGGGTCTGACACTTACCACGTCGTTTCTCTACGCATCTGTTTATATGATTTCGTTTTTCTATCATTATTTCATGTTCTATAGCTATTAACAGTGATACCGTTCCAATATATGTTTTTCTATTTGTTACACAGCACAGCCAACCAACACCACTCCGTCATTTAGTACTGCTTATCTAATCTCCTATACTTTACCATTACTACCTAATTTACCCTGTTTTTTTCCTTCTGCCGCCTAATATATTTGTCCCTATTTATATATTTCCTGAATCATATATAACTTACTCTATGACACCATAACAGCTCCATGACGATCATCCACAGAGTAGACTACACCAATATCCACTGAAAAAACTAAACCTGCAACGAGCGCTTCGTCAAGGTATTTACTAGCTTATCTGACAATCTATATCTATCCCTGTGAATGTAATCTTTTTAACAACACTCTTTTGCTCTCCCTGCCGTTCTAACTATACATTGTCCAATACAGCCCAGAGACCGACCCTCTGCACTCTGTTCGCAAAACCTTATTCACTGATCCCACACTTGACAAGCGTTCCACGGATGCAAAGGTATTCATACAGATTTTACGCTAAAGCCCCAGTTCAAAGTACGCAATACCCAAATCAAGGTCGTTCACAAAACTTGCCATATCTTCTATACTTCCTACTGTTGTTGCCTAAACATACCATCTATTTACAGACATAACTTCGCAAACTCTTTTAGTTCAACTTTACATTCCCTTAGCGCCTTTTTTTTTACCATTAATTAGATTACATGATTTTTAGTCCCCTTTCTGATATCTCACAACCTACTTCTTCTGCACAGGAAAAAAAAGACCCAAATATATACATCAAACATGTACCTTACAATTTTGCCTGCTTCAAATCCACGCATATCATCATCTTTTATGCATTGTCTTCCAGACATAGATTTAATATTCCTTTCTCCTCTCTAACAACTACTCTCACAGATCTATCGAGAACAAGAGCTTCAAGAGTCGGACCCTAAAAGCCCTAACGTGCCACTAAGGAAGCTCCACATAGGTATATTATCATTTTACATTACATTTCGTCCATCATTGCATATTAAAACAGTTTATTGTATGATCGTTAATGACAATCAGAGACGGTGAATAATTGTAATCCCTAGCGAAGCCTTTTTCTCCAAATCCTACTGATTTTTATTCATTTAACCTGCTAATATAGGATGAACACACAAAAAGAAAATAAAAATTGTCACTTCAATCTACTGTACACTACTAATTCCTAGCTTCCTTCCTGTGCGTGTCCAGTATATGCAATCCGAAATGTGATATTGCTTTCAATTCTTCTCTCCTTGTACTTTTCCTTGTGCATATATCATTTCAAGCAAAAAGTAGCACATGATCATCCAACCAATGGTAATTTAAAAATCATAACCCAGCTCAAACAGGCTTCTGCACGTTGTCGCTAGCTAGTAGTGCTGTCTTTCCTCACGGTGATCGAGACGACACAAGCTGCACGCACCTGTGTCACATGAAGCTGCAGCGGCCTTCGTGTGATACATTGGCTTGTGCACATGAGGCGCGATAGTTCCGATCCAGAACCAACGCACGAACAATACACGCCGATCTGGGAAAACAACCGCCGAACAAAGGACAAAGCGTTGTAAAATGCGCAGTCGCTAACACATCAAAATTATCGTCATTGTACTTGCACAAGAGAACACTCGGGACGATAAAAACGCACCCAGCCGCCGCCAGCCGTAACAGTGGCTAAAAATTCTGTCCATAGCCTCCGAACCATAGTACCCGGTATATATATATACCCTAGAACTCATAACGGATTTCCCAGCATTTGTGTATAAACACCTATATATGATCCAAAAGTTCTAAATCCTAATACGTGAACTTAACACTTGATTACAAAAATACCCAATTTTAAATACCCTAAAATTATGTCACGTGTTGTAGCCTCCGGACCGCACCTCCATAGCTCTAACACGCTTCACCTATCTTTAATCTCCATACGCTCCAACTCGAGCTCGACCGCCTCCTCCAGCATCCTCGACCCTCTGGACTATAACTTCGCAACAAGCCATCTCCCGGTCATCGCCGTAGACCACGATTGCCTCCGAGTTACCCTGCACATGCAAAGACCAAAGCAACATATTTTACCGGCACAAGTTCTTCCCAGCTTGACCGATATAAGTTCATACACCACAACACGTCTCAAGTAATATCTGTAAATAACATTGTCAATTATTCATCAGTTAAAATAATTTAAACTTAACCACGTAGTCTAACATTTATTCATCTACTCCTGCAATAGAAGATTGCGCCTACAATTGCTAAGCAGATCTGCATCACCACCTCACCATTCATCCACCCGCAAAAAAGACAAAAAACACTTGCAACTCCTACAGAATAGCACCGACACCCTGCAGGAAACATCGCTGACTCAGGTACATCACCCTACTTCCAATAAAACCGAATAGACAATCAATCTTTCCGTCTCTTTTTAACTAGCTACCTATTCTGTTCCATTCATACAGCTCCCTTCGACAGCAAGCATCACCATCCCATCTTCTTACAGTAGTACTTCTTCCAGCTACTATACAGTTCCTCCATCCTTTTAGTGCTCCTGTTAATGCTCTATAAACCTATTATGTAAATATCCTGAACTCAGATGCAATCAGCGTTTAGTTCTTGACCTTCATATCGGAACCTAAACAGATCCGCTATGTTACCTACTGAAGATAACCTTTCCCTTCATATGTCTAGAATGATATATACAGAGCGTTTATCAACCAAACCTGATCGAATTGCATATCAACCAACCAATGCTCAACGTTTCACATGTCATCGATACCCTATAGCTAACCTTCCATATCAACTTTAACGCATGCTGAAAAAATCATCAGACTATACGAACATAAAACATAACATCGCGCGCTAGATCACTTAGGGAACTGTATACGAAAAAACAATAACAATAAAAACACCCTTGCTTTATCTATTCACTTTCAGAAACAAAAACAAAAAACCCACACTACATAGGCCTAATAGACGGTCCTTATAGACTTTCACGCTGATCGGCGCGGGTGAGCTCCTAGTAGATGAAAATTTGAAGTAGACTCGTTTAGACGGGATAGGGGAGAGATAGAGATGACCCACTGTTCATTGACCAGCGAAGCCAGCGAAAAGAAAGGGATAAGAGTGGAAAAAAGAGAAAGAAATACAGGGTGCCGGCCCTGTCCTCGTCCTGCACCCGCGGGCCCGCCCACGCCTTCCCATCCCGCATCCCCAGCTGACGTCCTCGTCCTGCACCCACCGGCGGCCCCGCCCACGCCTTCAATAATTGTCCCTCATCCCCAGCTGCTGCTGCACTGGTCACCTTCTTCTTGGCTTCTTGACCCCGCTTCTCAGTTCTCCCACCGCCACCGGCGGCCAGGCGCGTCCCCCAGGCCCCAGCGCCTCGTAGACAGACATACATCACACAGACAAAAGGGTGAGAGAGAAAGGAAGGAGAACGGAGGCGCCATGGCGGAGACTGCGCTGGGCATGGCGACGACACTGGTGGGCGGCGCGCTCGGCGTCGCCTCGTCGGCAGCGAGGGAGGAGGTGGGCCTGCTGCTTGGAGTACAGGACGACATCTGGTACGCACCTTAACGGCTAACACAAAAAAGTATATTTTTTGTTTGCGTCTTCTCAATAGAGTTGCCTATATGGGTTCCTTGACTAGAGGCGTGCGTTTTCTCCAGTAGTGGTTTATATTTTAGTCAGTGCCTCGTTTTCAAGTGATTCGTCATGTATCACGCTGAGATCTGGACGAGCAGTGCATCGATATGGATGCTCTGATCCGCTTGCTGCATAGTGACCTTGTGTTAAAAATTAGTGAACATCAATATTGTCAATGTTACCACTAAGGTTAGGTAGCCTAATCAGTATTGTACAGTCACTATGAACCTCATCAATATTATTACCAGAGTTAATTTCTAGGAAATTAACATGGTTGGAAAAAAGAATACCATCTATATGCACAAATACAAGATTAAATTGCAACAATAAATAGAGTAGTATCAACAATATAAGAACGAAAGAAAGACACAATCACAACTGGGCACATATGGCTGGCTCAAGACCTCGACGCAGCATAGATGATCCGTTGCGATGACCAAGCGGCGTATCATTAGAGCCCAACGACAGTGAAACACAAAGATTAAGAGTATGCGACAATAACACGAGATAGAGGGAAATTGTATGTTTGGGGGATTTACTTTTTTTTTTGCCTAAATGGCAGTTTTTGGAGACGAATTAGCAGAAATGGCATTTTGTTCGGGCGTAATTGCAGAAATGGTCTGCACATCCTTCCCAGGGACGAACAAACGTGTGATGTTGCGCCACGCAACCTTAGCCGTCCGTTCCGCATGCGGAGAAGCCGATGCGGTCCGTCCTGTGCGCGGACAAGCCAATGCATCCACCCCGCGCGCGGACGAGCACTATGCCGCTCGGCCAAACGTCACGCACGTGGACGAGTCGGGTCCGCCTCTCCCACTTGCGGTCGACCCGGGTCCGCCCCACCAACATGTCGAGCCCCTCATTCGCTCAGCCATTCGGACAGCAATAATAAACACGCTCGTTACATATTGCAGTAAGATTAATTGGAATTTTTTTGTGCGAATAACACGTTTGCAATGTTTTATTACGGAAGTTATGTCCGTCGCAATGAAATAGCAAATTGGAAGCCTTGTACGGTCACAGGCGGTGACCGGATGCATCAATTTTATTACGGTAACAAGGAATGTACATTTCCAATAGTGTTGCAATATAACTTTGCAGACATAAAACGGGGCGCCATAACCACTAGTCTCCGCGGCGCCATAGCCACTGCCTCTTGTCTCGAGGCTGCTCACGGTGACGGCGAGTGTCAAAGTTGGCCATGTCCTACGATTCTATGATGTAAGTAGATCGTACAATAGCAAACGTAATAAGGATGAAAATGTATATAACTAATGTCTTCGATACAGAGTGCGTCTGGGCGACCAGATACGCCACGACGTCGGCCGATTTTAGTCGAAGGAGTCTTCTCCTTCCCCTTGTCGTGGGGAGTGACTCCCCACGTTGGTCGATTCATGCATGAATAAGCAACTTGAGACTAAACTAACTAATGGGCCTTGTGGGTTGACAATCTCGTAATAGGCTTTTGCTTAGATAAAGAGTTCACACATAATCGGGTATCGGACTGGCTGATATACAACAAAAACAGCACCAATTGATGCTACAGGTTCAACCAAAAACACCACATGAGTCTTAATGTCTCTCACACCATGCAAGCACATGCGTCTAGTTATTGGAACGCCCTAAAGTAAAAACGCTATGCTTACGTATGCCCCTCCTTGCTTACATATGCAATTCAAGATTTTACCCTTTTCTGCAACAGACATTTTACAAAGCTTACTGAACTTACTGTTGTCAGGTTCATCAACGACGAGCTAAAAATGATGCAAGCATTCCTCAAGGCAGCGGATGGGGCACGCAAGAACACCGGGGTGCTCAAGGCATATCTAGAGCAAATCCGTGACCTGGCCTACGACATTGACGACTGCCTCGAGGAGTACATGATTTTCATCAAGCGTCGGAGCCTCTTGCAGCAGCTCCTCAGACTAGGAGCACGTCACCGCATTGCCATTCAGATAAGGACAATCAGACAGAGGGTCCAGGAGGTGAGCCAGAGGAACGTCCGATACAACCTAATCGAGCTCACACCTTCCACATCTGATGATGCAATAGGTGACATGGAGCTGACACGGAATTTGTCAGCTCTGTATGTTGAGGAAGCCGACCTCGTCGGCCTGGAGAAGCCAAAGGCCAAGCTCTTGGAGTCGATAACCAAGCCGAAGTCTGAGCTCGCAGAGTCCATAACCAATCGAGCTGGCCCAAAAGTGATCTCAATTGTTGGCATGGGTGGCCTCGGCAAGACAACTCTCGCCAAGCAGGTGTATGATAGCACCGAGTGCAGTGGCAGATTCACCCGTGCTTGGGTCACTGTGTCGCAATCATTTGACACCAAGGAGCTTCTGAGGGAGATGTTGAAGAAACTTGGGGTGGCAGATCCAGGGGAACATCAACGAAAGGTGGATACGGAGCTCATTGATCTCCTAAGAACCACACTCAAGGAGAAGAGGTACCTTGTTGTTCTTGATGACATGTGGACCACCCAAGCGTGGGATCGCATTAAACTTGCCTTTCCTGACAATGGTATGGAAGACAGTTGTGTGGTGGTAACTACAAGAAATGTCCTCCTAGCAAAGCACTGCAGTCCTGAGCCACTCATCCACCACCATGACAAACTAGAGAAAAAAGATGCTGAACGGCTGCTCCTGAAGAAGACAAATAAATGCCTCGATGATCTAGAGAAAGATGGTGTGAAGGGAATAGTTGACAAGATACTGAAGAAATGTGGAGGCTTACCCCTAGCTATTGTGACCATAGGATGTCTCCTTGCCAACAAAGACGTAAAGGAGTGGGGAAGTTTGTACGACCAACTCCCCTCCGAGCTTGAAAGCAATCCAAGCCTTGAAGCACTGTGGCGAGTGGTTCATCTTAGTTACAACCACCTGCCTTCTCATCTCAAGCCTTGCTTTCTACATCTCAGCATCTTTCCAGAAGATTTTGAGATCAAACGGAAACACCTGGTGAACAGGTGGATAGCTGAAGGGTTTATAACAAGTGGTACTGCTAGGAGAACACTTGAAGAGGTTGCTGAGAGTTACTTCTATGAACTCATCAATCGAAGCATGATTCAACCATGTAAGTTGGACTTACTTGGAAATGTGAAGACCTGCAGAGTTCATGATATCGTGCATGATATCGCAGTGTCAATCTCTAGGCAGGAGAACCATGTGTTACTAGTTGAAGAGCTCACAAGTACCACCACTGCAACAAAAGAAAGCATCCGGCATATATCATGCTTTGCTAGAAAGAAATTGAACATTGGCTTGGATTTAAGTCGTACTCGATCTTTTACTCTGTTCAGTGAACCTCTGGAGCCTCTAGACACACTTTTGTCATCCGAATTTAAGATGCTGAGGGTATTGGATTTAGAAAGTGGTCCATTCAGAGCAAGGCAACAAGACATCAATAAGATAGGATTGTTGATCCACCTGAAGTACATCCGTTTTCCCGGTTCTTCATATGTTTATGCAATTCCAAGATCTATAGGAAACCTACGAGGCTTGCAGACACTGGACGTGGGGCAATCATGGGTTGCAAACTTACCAAAAGAAATCACTAAACTTCAAAATCTTCGCAGCATCCGATGCAGCAAACAACGTGGTTATGATTTTTTTGATATAAGAGACCCTACAGGTTGCATGATGGATGCAATACGCTTTCCCAAGATTTTCAAACCTGCAGTTCGTGTATATATTCCTGACTTGCACCAGGCTTTGTCTAGTTGTTGGTCTCTTTCATCTGGCGTGAGGGTGCCAAAAGGAATGGGAAGGTTAAAAGAGTTACAGATACTAGAAGAAGTGGACATTAAGCGAACCAGCAGCAAAGCAATTAAAGAGCTGGGGGAACTTACTCAGCTGAGGAAGTTGGTTGTGACTGGGAGAGGGGCCTCCAACAAGAAGTGCAAGACATTCTGTGCGGCCCTAGAGAAGCTCTCCTCCCTCCGTTTTCTCACTGTGAGTGCTGATGACGATGCTGGAATTGGGCCGCTAGATCTGTTTGTTTCTATTTCCTCCCCTCTCCCATCCCTTCAGAGCCTCAAATTGGAAGGGACTCTTCGAGAGATACCAGCTTGGGTTGGTAAGTCTGTGAAATTGGCGAAGATTGATTTACAATATTGCGAGCTTAAGGATGTAGAGGCCTTGGCAGGACTGCCCGACCTCATGCGCCTTCGTCTTTTCGGGAAGGCATACAACGGAGAGAAATTGGTGTTCCGCAGTGGAGCATTCCCAAAGCTGAGGATCCTACATATTGGAATTTCAGAGGGACTAAGGGAGGTGATATTCGAGGAGAGCACCTCACCTCAGATGGAAAGGATAACCATTTACAGGTGTATGCTGAGGTCAGGGATCCATGGTATCAAGCAGCTCCAAAACCTAAAGGAGTTTTCCCTGTTGTTCTGTAAGGTGGCGAAGCTAGATATGCTGCAGCAGGAAGTGAACAAGCTCCCCAACCATCCTATGCTACAAACACTAGAGACGGAAAGCTTCGATGATCTGGGGAATACTGAAGAATCCGAAGTGATTGTGCAAGCTACAGAATCCTTTTCTGAACCTGCAGGAGAGAGCTCGCAATCCTGACCTTGCCCCGACGACGCCACCCTCGACAATGCACTCGACAAGTGATCATCTTAGAAACTCCTCCCTTTCAGAGACTTCACTCCGTTCAACATTTCAATTTGTATCCGCCTCCGTGTGAACCAATTCATCAACTTGTATCAACGTATGTTGCGCTTTCCTACTCGTGTGTGTATTAATAAACAGGCATGTTATTTCTATTTCAGTGCATGTTCTTGTCAGTTACCATCATAAGTGTATTTCTGCCTGTATATGTAACTGATGAGTGGAAATACATGCTGGTGCTGGTGCTCGGTCTTGTGTGTAATAATCAACAAACACGTCATCTGTATTTCGGTGTGTGTTCTTGTCAGCAATCGTTTTTACTGCTATTGCGTCTATGTAACTGAAGAGTGAAAATACATGCTGTTGCTGTTGGTGCTTCTCCTCCCTTGGGAGAAGGTTCCATTCTGTGAGAAAAGAATGTCGTTTGGAGTTTGGACTCGATAAAGCACAACCACAATCATGCTTGGTGTGTGTAATACTAGTTAAATTGGCCTCCCACATTATTAAGCGGCAGCTACCTCCTTGTCTACCTCATTATTAAGCCGCACGTCGTCCTACTGCCGAGCGCCGGCATTGGCCACCTGGTCCCCTTCAGCCGCCTCGCGCTGGCCCTCTCCTCCGGCCACGCCTGCGACGTCTTAGTGGTGACAGTGCTGCCCACCGTGTCGTTTGCGGAGTCCAGGCACCTCCAAGGGCTGCTCGACGCGACCCCGGCCGTCCGCCGGTTCGACCTCCACCTCGCGCCGTTCGACGCTTCGGAGTTCCCCGGAGCCGACCCGTTCTTCCTCCGCTTCGAGGCCCAAACTAAGGATTAAAATAAAAAACACTAGGGTGCCAAATCGAGAGGGGAAAAGGGATAGAGAGCATCTGGGAGCATGTGGAGCTGATTTGCGGTGGCCGGCGTAGAGATCTGTTGTCCCTGGTGGCGGATCTGGAGGCGGCAACTGAGCTGGGATTTTTAATCCCACGAGAGGAGGAAGCGAAATCGAGCAAGCAAACGAAGGGAGTAGCACCGGGGTAGCCTGGGGGTCCAGTTTGTGGTGGCTGGTGGCGAATTCCGCCGTTGCCGGCGTCGGATTAGGTGGCGGCGGCGCAGTCGAAGAGAGAGCAGGGAGATGCCTAGGTGGGGAAGAAGCGAGGAGCAGTATGTGAGTGCTGCAAACTGCTGCTCCGTAACAATTGCAGGTCCAAGTTCATAACACTTAGTTGTACAAAGTTAACAGTAGCTGCAAATATTAAATATACTTATTTGTTAATAAGAAAAAAAAATTGAGTTAAACAGTAAACTTTAATTGCATATATAAGAAAATCTTTTGATGATACTTAAACATGTCATTTATTCAATAATGATATGTATGTAACTTTATGGATGATTAAACACACTCAAGATAATAGAGATATCATTTTTGGATAAACAAATATATCTCTCAAGTATGTGGTCATTCCCTTTTATTCTACTTAATTACTTGTAGCAGCCCACCTTTGAGTGGCCTTATGATATAATAATTTGTGATCCAAAATGTCATTTATTACGGTATAAAAAACAAACATACATAATTAAATATTTAAATTATTATAAGTTAGGCCACTTTGGTGACAAATAAGCTTTGTCATTTAATAAATATTTAACCAGCAATATTACAATATAATTAGACCAATGTGCACATCCACTGTCATATTAAATGTTGTTACTGGACATACATGCAACTTGACATCCAATTAATTAAGAAAATAGAAAAGAAATCAAAATAAAATAATGCTTCATTAATGCAAACCATGCATGTGACCTCAAGACAAGAATATAATGATTTTTCTTGTGTACATTAAAATATTTGGATAGCAGTAATGACAAAAGAATGACAAGATGTTGCTTTAAAATATGATTCCTTGTAATATATATAATGAGTCATGAAACCCTTCTATTATCTGGTAGACATGTACACATATGCAGATAATGGGTCATGAAACACTTTTGTATGAAACAACCGTGCATATATATGTACAAATAATGGGTGCATCAACCCAACTGCCATCCAACAATATTATATTCAGAGGTAAAAGGAAATCAAACAACAAGTCTATCAAGAAAACATCTAGAAAGTGACAAATCATTCAAAAGAAATAATCCGACCATAATCTATAACGCTACTTTGATACCAATTGTAAGAAATGAACTTTAATTTTTACGGAACTTTGCAGTACTTATATGATTCAACAAAATATCATTACTTCTATTAAATGCACAAATTGATCTTGTTCAGTGTTTGGAATCTGCATAATATCTTTCTTCTTCTCTCTACCCTACAATTATATATTCTCTTGATGGAGAGAGAATATAATATTAAATGATATGTGTGTTATACGGAATAGCCCTAGTTATAGTATACAAAGAGATGCCATGAATAGTCGTGGTTGTCATACATCATTGCGTCTGACCACGTTTGCCGTCTGCATGTTGCGATAAGTACCACGTCGCTATGTGTCGCACATCACCACGCTACTAGCTGTTAAAGCATGTGCCATGCATGCAACTTATCTAGCAGCCAATAGATGTTAGCTATTTCACATATGCATGCACTATACAATTTACACACACATATACATTTAACATTTATTTAGCAAAAGGAGAGAAGAGATTAAAATCCTTGATTCCAATTCTTCAATTTGGTAACCATCACACTAGAACTTTTAATACTATAATCAACCTAATAAATTACATAGGCTATAAAAGATTAAATCAATCTTACAGCAGCTCCTTCTTGACATGGTCTAGTTCTTGCGTCACCTCGCGCTCCTCTTGCTCATGCGCGTCCAGTGCATCGGTGCCCTTCGCCCTTGTCCTGGTCGCCCACATTGCTCGGAGCTCTGACCTCTCGGATGTCACTTGGGCTTTGGTCTACTCGATTTGGCGCTCTACCTCCTTTGCCATGGCTCGTGCTCCCGATAGCTCAGACTCGGCACCAGCTCGCTCTTTGTCCAGAGAAGCCTTGCGTTCATTTAGCTTGTCCATGCCAGATTTTGCTAGTTGTTTGATTTCCGAAGACAAAACAGTCATTAAAATTGTACTATCTCATATCATATCAACTTGCCGTTAAAGATAGATATAAAATATAACGACAATGTCATTTTCAATATTTCAGAGTCATCGGGGTGCAATTTTGTGGTGCGTCTTCAAAGCGATGTACTTTATCTAAATATGAACGAAAATAATGCTACTAAACCAATTTTCCCTTCTATCTATTGTACAACTCTAGTGTTTACATATGTTGGAATTAATACGGGCTAGGCCCAATTTTAATTCTTAAAAATCTCAAAGGCCTATGTGCATATGCTAAAACTATTTAGTCCTACATGAAGAGTTGAAGGGGAGTTACACCATTTTATAAGGTGGAACGTGGTAACCACCCTTGTGGAATTGGTGAGAGCCAACACACGCGCGCGCTCGCTCGAGCGTTCGCCGAGCCAAGCCGTGCCATGCTGTGCCGTGCACCGCAGTGCGGTGTGTGTGTGTGTGCGCGCGCGCACGAGCACGCGTACTGATGAGTCTATGGCCCGATCTTCCGAAAGGTACGGATAAGTCGATTGTGGAGAACTTGACGTTGATGATCCAGATACTCCGATCAGAACAGATCAAACCTCCCGTAATTACTACACCACTGCTCCGTTGGTTATCAACCGTGCCGAACGTGGTTGGCCTCGCCAAGAAGGCTATCTCCTGCATGCGAATCGAGAACACAAGCAAGAAAGTAGAAGATGCAATCTGATATTGTATTGCGAATATAGATGAAGCTCACAATGTGGGGTTCCTCAACCGAACGTGCGGCGAGACTGCTAAGCAGAATAATCTCAAAGAAAAACCCACGTTAAACTATGACGGCTACTGTATATATATAGGGGGACGTGAGGAGGTCAACCTAGGGTTGTGCGGCTGTCGGACCCGGATTTTCTAATCCGAATCCTCTGCGAATAACTGTGCTATTCCCTGGATCAGTAGATAGCACTCACAGATACATCACTGAATCATTCATACAATGGCGTAAAACCATACCATTCATTAATTTAACACATCAGAGTTACATAGACCGCATCGGGTCAAGTTTTACAATAAAGGCCGAACAGGCCAAATGATTACATCAAAAGTAGCGGGCGACAACGGAAGCAAAGGGTGAGAGCACATCTCTCCACAGCAAGTATCGGGGAACTGTGTACATCCGATATTACCCGAAAACTCAGATAATATGGGACGCACCTAGGTACCAGCGGAGTCAGCTAGACTGGGGCGAGACTAGAACAACTAAGAACTAAACTATGCTTCAAGAACTCCTGGGTCTTCAGACATCGGGTTCCTTGTAGTAGTCGAACTCTCCAAAATTTCCTGCTTCTGAGGGTTTGGGGGAAAGAGCGAGAATGAGCACAACTACCGTGCTCGCGAGCCAACACACAGAATGCAATAATATACATGCAAGGCTTAACGAGGATGGCTCAGGTTCTTTTATTTGCGTAAAGCGGCAATTATAAATACAGATATTAGAAGATCCTATCACTTAGCATTTTAACACAAACATGATTTTGTAGATAGAATACTTGTGCAATATTACTAACAGCAGAGGCTACCTCCACCTTATGCTTATCTTTGGTTGGGGCTACCCCCATATTTTAACAATGCTGGATACGATGATCCAGGAAAAACTTAAAACCTCAGGCTAGGTTAGCCGACCTGGTTTTGTTGACCATCCGCAAACCTCAGGCTAGGTGAGCCGACCTGGTTTGTGGACCATCCCCAACCTCAGGCTAGGTGAGCCGACCTGGTTTTCATTTCCACCCAACAAAGATTTTTGAAATAGAACTAACTCAGGTTAAGTTCTCATGTCTGCCTTTGACCGAAGGCGCGGCTGTTTAAACAGTTTGGACTCTGCAGAGGTTGTACACTGTACCCACAAGAGATAATCATACTCGTTTCTCCACATGATTCCTTAGTCATGTAGTTGAGCGATCGTCACAGTAACGTTTCGAACTATCTTGCCCTTAGTCATCTCACCTATATGGGGTTACGCCCATCGTTGTGCGGGATGTTCACCTCGTGCCCGAGGCGCTTGAGTGGAGAGTCAACCTACCCCTCAGCGACTGGCAAACTTCACCGTGTTCGGTGTCCCATTCAAGTCAGCGTACGTCCTGCCGCTTGCACATTCCCTTTTTCCCACCATGCGAGACGACATTCAAGGTTTGAAAGTTTTACTAAGCCAAGTTGCACTTTGCAGACTTGCGGTTGTACTTGTTTTACACGAGAGGTCATGACAAGATTAAGTCCTTAATTCACCTGGACGGTTCATACCACATACCAACCATTCTCGTGCTACGTTCGCACCCACCATTCTTTCCATCCGTCCAGATGGAGTACTAGCAAGTTGTTTAGGGTTTTGGGAAGGAAAACCAATTAACGCAACACATCAGTCATCTACATCCCATGACTGCCCAAAACCATTTTTCATGTTTAAAGGATGATGATCGGGACATTTATTGTCCCGGTACTTAAGCAAGACTAGCATGTCGCTTAAGTACAACCTATACTAGTATTACCATATATTTACTAGGGTAACAAAGGATACTGGATTCAATTATCAAAGGATGGCTTAATAAGTAATTAATCAACAAATGGGCAATTAACTACCTTAAGCTTTAACATAACATTGGTTACAAAATTAAAGCATGCAACTTTGCGATTTTAAATAAACATAGTTTGCATAAAATGTAGGTTCGGAATGATCAAAGTATTGACTCGCCTGGGTCAGATTATCGCGGCCTTGATCTTACTCAGGGCCTTCTCTGCCAGGGGTTTTGGAATTCTGGATCTTCGTCTTTATCCAAATCTTGATCCTGCTTGAGTCGCTGCTTCTTCTGGACTTCGATTCCTAATTACGCGATACAAGCAAGAACAATAAATAAATCCGAAGAACTTCCAAAAGACCAAACATAAACAAAGCACTTTTAAATAAGTTTTGCGAGGAACGAGCTGAAGAGACGAGATTCAGCGAGGCGGGAATGTTTGACGAGGTCAAACGATCAGCTGAGTACACGAGACAAGGCGGAGGCACGCTGTCGAGGGAAACAAGGGGGGAAACAAAGTCGAATGAACTATCGCAGGGATACTTCACTTTGGATACCGCTGATCGGCCAAGATTAAAATACACGATAAATCAATAAGACCATAAATCATTTTATTAAAGACGACTTTTGAACAGGGATAAAAAGAGATAAACAATATTTAGACCAACGAATACTGGAAAGGACTACAAGATTATTAATTAGGTTTTCAAAGTAAGCTGTCGAGATTAACAGGTTAATCTCGAATAGCCTTCCAAAAATATTTTGAGAAAATGCAAGATTATTTTAAAGCATTTTACGCAACGCAAGAAATTTGAATAAATATGTTTTAACAAAAATAGACACGATTGCAGAGACGATTACGAAGGTCATTTGCATAACCTCGATTTCCCGAGATTGTGCAAATTTCGCTCTTTAATCGATAGCTCTCAACTAAAATCGAAATGGATAATTCTACTAATACTTATCGATCGACGAGTTAACCACTAACAACGGTTAATCGATTCCTCGCAAGTCGTAGCAAAATCATCGAGAACAATTGTTTTGGAAACGTTTTCGCCGAAATGGAATAACTACTAATCGACTGAGTCAAACAAAATAACATATACAAAATTGCCATACCAACTTTCAATACTCAACTCTAATACACAAAACAATACAAATCTCAATTATCGCTCCACGACTACCTGCACAACCTAAACAAAATACTCACAATAGACATCCAATTCTCAATACACAAAACATTAGTTACCAAAACCTAACTATTGCTCCAAGACTCCACTGCACAGGTTAACAACCACAATACAACAATACACACATTTTCGAAAGCCAAATCTTCGCGGCAATTCAACTGCATACACAATATTCACTGCATACACAAATATTCACACACCGACAATTCAATCCAAATGCAAAACACACAACTCAATTGCTGTTGCTCCAAAGCTGCTGCCATGATACTCTGCTGAGGAGAGAGAGAGAGAGACAGAGAGAGAGAGAGAGTCAGAGAGAGACAGAGAGAGAATCGGCCAGAGGGGTGATGGCGGCGGCGGTTGCCGACAACAGGAGGCGGCCGGGGGAAGCTCCGGGGAGGCGGCGGCGAGACTGCACCGAGGGGGGGGAGAGAAGAACCGGGGGGGAGAAGAGAGAAGCGCGACGGGAGGCGCCACAGCTGCAGCGGCGGGGGGAGGGGGCTCACCGAGAGGAGGGGCGGGAAGCACTGGAGGTGGCGGCCGACGTCGGGGCGAGGCGGCGCGAGGGAGGGAGCGCTTCGGGCGCCGGTGGAGCCGAGGGCGCAGAGGGAGGCGGCTTCGAGCGGCGACGACGCGCGGACGGGCGCGAGCCGAGGCGACCTCGGCGGAGCTCCGGAGCGGAGGAGGCGCTTCGGGAAGCGGCGCGGACGGCGACACCGAGAAGAACAAAAAGGCGAAGAGGGAAGAAGGAAAGGCGGCTCGGCCCTTTATGGCCGGAGAGAGAGAAAGAGGAGGAAAAAGCCGTGCGTGGCGGAAGGGAAGAAAGCCGCTGCGCGCGGCGTGAAGACCGGCGCACGTGGGCGACGGCAATGGAAAGGCAAAAAAGCGTGTGCTGGCAAGTGCAGGCGGCGCCGATTCCGGAGGAGGCGGGCGAAACTCGCGCTTATATAGCCGGAGAGAGGGAAGAGGAAAGCCGCGGGCGGCGCGAGGGAGGAGAAAAAAGCTGCGGTGGGAAGAAAAACCGGCGACGAGGCGGTGTCGGCGGACGGCGCGGAGGTGGGGTCGGCGCAGCGGCTCCGGAGGAGGCGGGGTCGGGGTGGAGGAGACGAGGGAGCGGCGGCGGCGGGCGCGGGAGGAGGGCCCGGGGCGGAGAACGAGAGAGGCGAGAGAGGGAGAGGAGAGGCGAGAATGGCGGCGGTGCAGGAGGGATCCGGGGGGGTGGAGAAAGAGAGAAGGAAGGGAGAGGCCGGGCGGGGAGGCTGGGGAGACGGCCGGTTGGCTTGGGCCGACCGGGCGGAAGAAAATGGAAATGGTAGGAGAAACCGCCCGTAAGAAATAGGAAGAAACAAATAAATGAATAAATGGGTTTTGAATTTGAAGATAGATTCAAAGCAAATTTGGAAACCAGAATTTGAAATAATATTTGAAACACAAACCCGAGCTTAATTAAAGCTATGAGTTTTTGAACTTTAAACCAAAATTTTAAAATTCGAGCAAAAATCAAAATCAAGATAATTACTATTTATAATTTGAAAAACGGGACGTTACAGCGGCCGCGGGAAGAAGCGTACACAACCTGGACTCCAACCTCGACACGCTTACAAGACCATATTAGGCCAAAACGGTGACGCAGCACCTTATTCACTATTCAGATCGCGTATCTCTGGTCGTAGGACTGGTCCTGGGGTGGTCTTGAGGAGTCTATGTTATCTCTGGTCGTAAGCCTTCTTGAAGTGGTCGTAGATTATGCGGAACTGGTCGTAGACCTTCTTGAACTGGTCGTAGTCCTAGATTCCTAAGTACAAGTAAATCATCTTCGTTAGGCAGCATCATAGAGTTCTCAAATAATACACTCAGCCCTAGAAACGAATTTACCTGATAAATAAGTTGACGAGCACGTGCTCGAGTAATTGGACCTTGCATATGAGGGGTGTTCGTATCAGTAGAAGTGATGTCCTCATCACGTACGCAGACATGTCGGGTGAGGACGTGTTTTTCTTTATCTATTCGAAAATCGAAACGCACCGACTTGTAGTAAATGGTATTAACAAACGGTTGGTAGTAACGGTTCAGTTACTAGTGAGTAATGGCTGCGGTTAACACTGATTGATGGCAAATCAATGTCGACTGTTTCCTTGGCAACTCTCTGGCCTCTTTGTTTTTGGCTATTTAAAAAGAACAGTGAACTGGTTCTTCTCCGATTCACTCCACGAAAGACTAAGACAGAACCCAACGAGTTTGTTGCTGGATCTAGCGATCTCCATCCCGGCGAGGCACGTGTACTGTCGAATTGGGAGAGTAGGCCTCCGGAACCCTTGTCCTTGAAGTCTTGCACGAGTGACGACGAATAAGGTTTTTGGGGAGCGTTCGCGCGACTGCTTGTTGCTTCTTCTTCATTCGATTCTCTGCTATGTCTACATCAATTACACGACTACTACCACGACGTCTACTACGCCATGACGAACGACGACCTCACGAAGACTCCTGCTGCTGCTGCTTATTCCACTGGATCTGGGTATGCCTATCTCATACTTGTTTGGTTGGCTTTATTATCTATTGTTGCCTTGAACACTGATATAGGAATGCTAGTTTATGTTCTTCTAGAAATTCGTATAATTATAGTGTTCTTGATTACCTGCTTTATGAAAAAGGCAAAAGTTCTTTCCATGATTCATCTAGCATATTTCCAGATTAAAGTAATTCGGAAAATGCTCATATATTTATCAATCCAAAAACCTTATTATTGGCATTTTTCGTCAACTAGCTTTGCTATTGCGCTCAAACCCTCGTTGGCGCACCAAGATGGTGCTTTGGCTAACTGCCATGAACGTTTTTCATGTGGCAAATGGCAAACCTGAAGGAACACTTACTCCTGAAAATGAGCAAGCGTTCGAGACTGCTGATAACCTCTTTAAAGGTGACGTGGTTAGTGTTCTTGGTGAGAAGTTAGTTGATGTATACATGGTGATTAAAACTGGGAAAGAGATGTGGGATGCACTCGAGACCAAGTTTAGGGTTTCGGATGCAGGCAGTGAATTGTATCTCATGGAGTAATACCATGACTATAGAATGGTTGATGACCGTTCTGTAGTTGAACAGGCTCATGAGATACAATCCATGGCCACAGAACTTGAGCACTTCAAGTGTGTGTTACCGGACAAGTTTGTCGCGGGAGGCATTATTGCCAAGTTTCCTCCTTCTTGGAGGAATTTTGCTACTTCTCTGAAACACAAGAGACAAGAGTTTGCTGCTGAAAATCTTATTGGGTCTCTTGATGTTGAAGAGAAGGCGAGGGTAAAAGATACACACACTAGAGGCAATGATGGACATTCTAATGCCAATGTGGTGCAGAAGAAGAATGACCACGCTCAAAAGTTCAAAGGCAAGAACAAGACTGCACAAACAACTAGTTTCAAGAAGAAGAAGAAGAAGAACACAAAGGATGGTCTTTGCTTTGTGTGTGGCGAACCTAGTCATTGGGCCAAGGATTGCAGCCAATGCAAGGGTGGGAAGAATCAGCAAAGGTAGAATTCCAAGTCTACTAACATTGTTGTTGGTACCACTGAGACGGGAACATCAGGGTATGTTAATTTACCTACTATTCTTTTTGTATGTCAATCTACTGATTGGTGGATAGACACTGGTGCTAATATACATGTGTGTGCTGATATTTCTTTGTTCTCTTCTTACCAGGTCATTCAGGATTCAGCCGTTCTAATGGGGAACGGGTCACATACCACTGTTCATGGTGTTGGCACGGTCGATCTGAAGTTTACTTCGGAGAAGATTGTGCAACTGAAGAACGTGCATCATGTGCCATCTATCAATAAGAATCTCGTTAGTGAATCTCTTCTGTGTAGAGATGGCTTTAGACTGGTATTTGAGTTCAATAAATTTGTAGTGTCCAAGTGTGGACAATTTGTTGATAAAGGCTATGTGTGCAGAGACTTATTTCGCCTATCTCTTTCAGATTTGTGTAGTAATGTTGTAAACCATATTTGCAGTGGTAATGAGACTACTATTTGGCATTCACGACTTTGTCATATAAATTTTAGTTGCATGACGTGGTTAGCCAGTTTAGAGTTAATCCCGAAATTCACCCTTACCAAAGGTTCTAAGTGTCAAGTTTGTGTGCAATCAAAGCAGCCTCGTAAACCTCATAAGGCCGCAGAGGTAAGAAACTTGACACTATTAGAACTCATACATTCAGATCTGTGTGAGATGAATGGTGTGTTGACAAAAGGTAGTAAGAGATATTTCATGACTTTGATTGATGACTCCACTAGGTTCTGCTATGTGTATCTTTTGAAAACTAAAGATGAAGCTCTTCACTACTTTAAAATCTATAAGGTAGAAGCTGAGAACCAACATGAAAGGAAAATCAAAAGGGTTAGGCCTGATCGTGGTGGCGAGTACTTTTCTAATGAGTTCAATTTATTCTGTGAGGAACATGGTATAATCCATGAGAGGACGTCTCCCTATTCACCCAGTCAAGCGGGTTCTTGAAAGAAAGAATCATACTCGAATCGATTTGGTTAACACCATGTTAGACACAGTGGGTCTTTCCAAAGCATGGTGGGGAGAACTATATTGACTTCATGTCATGTCCTAAACAAGATTGAGAGACCATGTGAGAGGTCCTCCACTCTGAGTGATGAGTATTTGACATCGTGGTTGAATAGGTTGAGAGTTGAGTTTTTCGGTATGGACTGTTTCTGTGCTGAATCAGGGAAATCGGAACTACCGCTGTGTATGGAGCGGAAGTTTCGATAATCGGAACTACCGGCGTTGGAAATAGGAACTTCCGATTTACCAGGGTTTTGAGTTCGGCTGAAGGAAATCGGAACTTCCGCACAAGGGGTAGCGGAGTGTCCGATAATACTGACATTGAGTGTTCCTCTGAGATGGCAATCGTTTTGAAAATCTGGAAAGGCGGATGTTCCGAAGATCGGAAGTTCCGCAGTGTTAAGCGCGGAACTTCCGATAATCCTGACAAGTGCGGACGTTCCGGTAATCGGAACTTCCGCAAGGTAAAGTGCGGAACTTCCGATTGTGTCGAATCGTGCGTAGAAGGATATTTTGTGATTTTGATTACGTATGAGTTTGAGTCTTATACAAATGTTGATGCTATGATATTGTGCAATGCTATGTGATGTGTTTTTATGCGTGTTGTTGCGGGACATCGAGGCGAAGTC
Organism: Hsuehochloa calcarea; assembly: GCA_036346395.1. Lineage (NCBI taxonomy): Eukaryota > Viridiplantae > Streptophyta > Magnoliopsida > Poales > Poaceae > Hsuehochloa > Hsuehochloa calcarea. Next base: position 36,375,683 of record CM070604.1, on the reverse strand, counting down.
GTGGCGAGACACGAGGTGATCGTACTAGGCGAGGCGGCGTTGAGGTCGAGCGGTCGGATGTGTCGAAGACGGCGTGAATCTTGAGGTGGTTGCGTGTCAAGGGCGACAAGGCGGCGACGGAGGCTTCGGAAGGTGCGCAAGGGGCGAAACGGGATTTCGCAAAGCGGCACAAGTGGAGGCGGTTCCGTTCGGGTATAGCGGGCTTAATGGGTTGGAGGCCCATTAAGCAAAGGCTATAAATAGAGCTCAACCCCTGTTGTTAGGGTTAGACCTTGAGAGAGGAAATTAGGGTTAGCTCCACCAAAAGGTTTTGTTTTGCTTTTTGAGAGTTTGTTGAGTTGGAGAGTATGAACTGAAATCTCTTGTAATCATTCCTCTGTGTTTCCATCTGTAAACGTTTGATTTCTATCAATGAAACTCTGAGTTTTGATTACTTGTTTATGTCCTCTTCCTTCTCTCTGTTCTTCTCTTGAATAGTTAGGATTTTGATGTATCTTTTGATTCGTCTTATGAAATAGCGTGAAACTTGATATCTAGAGTCGTTTTGATATTGCTAATCTATCATCAAAGTTTCATAAGCTAAGAATCTGAGAATCGTGTCTATTGTGGGTTTTAGTCTTTCTTGCCCCTTCCTCAAGAAATCCGTTTTTGGCTCTATTATTGAATCTTTGGTTGCGATTCTTCTCCATAAGGTCAAGATTGTGTTTAGGATGATGTCCTATGAAACTTGACCTGAGAAGAGCATTCAAGATTAAGTAGTTTGGATTTTGAGAAAAACCGAGCGGCGTTACGTTCTTCATCGGGATAATCAGAGCTTCCGATTTTACACAGCGGAACTTCCGCAAGCGGAACTTCCGCACTGGAATTTCGGAACTTCCGATTTCCTAACTTCGCACCTTCTTGGCGGAGCTTAGTTTTCGTAAGAAACGGCGAGGCTTGTTTTTGTTATTTGATTTTGCTTCATTTACTTTCTTTAGATCTCCAGAGATTTTTGTAGGCTTGATTAAATACAGTAAAGGGGAGTTATTAATTTTAGGCACCATTCACCCCCTCTGTTGCCATTTCGGTCCTTCAATTGGTATCGAGCGGTTAGCTCTTCTTTATAGATCTTAACCGGTCGATTGAGCCATGGCAAGCGGACAAGTATTCCACCAAGCCTCCGGTCTTTGATGGCATGGATTACCCTTCGGAAGAGCCGAATGGAAACATACATCCGTGCTCGGGGTATGCCATCCGGAGAAAGGTGAAGGTGAGATTTGCGATTCTGCCGATGAAAACATCAATGCGGGAAACATGCCCGATGTTGAGGCCAATGCTAAGGCTAGGAACATCATCATTCGTGGTTTGAGTAGAAGTGAGTTTGATCGCATTTCTCATTTAACACGCATTTACGACATCCGGGTGACCCTCGATGCATACCATGAGGCACCACCCGATTAAGACGGTTCGACAAGACCGGTTCAAGCGTGAATACTGATAAATTTGAGATGCTTTCTGGTGAATCTCTTGACGAGTGCTTTTCTCGTTTTCACAAGATTTTGAGCAACCTCCGAGCGGTCGGTCTTACATACCCGACTCGGATAACGCCGACAGATGCTTTCGCACTTGATCTTCGTGTGCAGGAGATGAAAGTGACTACCATCAAAGATAGCACGGACCTCTCGACCACGACTCTTGATGCGCTTTACTCGCGTCTCAAGACTCACGAGATTGACATTGTCTCTCGAAGGTCGAAGTCACGATCGATGGCTTTAGTCACCGATCCCACATCCGGATCTTCTTACGAGTCGATCACGCGGGTTCTCCTAGCTGCTCTCGTGACATAAGCGATGATCGTTAGAGCGCTTGAGGATGAACACTAGCCCTCCTAGCTCGGAAGTTTTCCCATGCTTACAAGAGGAGGAGGGATGGAAAAGAGGAGGTCTGTGATTTGTTTGAGTGTGGTGGCCCCAACCACATCCGAGCAAACCGTCCCAAGCTTGGGAAGGGCAAAGGTGACTATGGCGGTCCGAACAAGAACGACTACATCGACAAGAACCGCAACACGAAGCCCTCAAAGACTGACCAAGGCAAGAAGAAGTTCCGCAACTTTGAGAAGGCAAAGAAGGCATTCCATCGCGTCCTCACCGCCTCGATTTAACCGGACACCGGCGAGGTGGAGGGTGTGGAGGACGATGATGGGAAGGACGATCATGATCCCAAGGACGACGGCAACTTCTCGGCATGTGCTTCATGGCCCTCGGGCGAATCGAGCGACAATGGCAGTACTCCGACCGATGAGGTTAGTCCTACTTATGACCCGATTTTAATGATGCTTTTCTTAAGCTAGGTAGATTTCATGCTAAGTCTAGGACTAAGTGTCTTTGAGTTGGAGAAGTAAGTAGCTAGACTATCACGGAGCTTTCTTTACTTACATCCGCTCCCTCCGTGATGATTGTGACACATCTTGTGCTTTGCTTGATGACATGGAAAAACTAAGGACCTTGCATGGTAGTGTGTCCTCTGAACTTGACATGATTAAAGTAGAGAACATTAGCCTTCTTCTGAATTAGAGATGAGTAGAGTAGCACCTCCTTCATCTACTCTTTGTTGAGGCTCTCGCTTGCACCTCATGTGAGGTTAAGGACAATTCATTTAGAGGTCTTTATACCATGTTGCTCGATCTGCTGAGACTTGTGAAAATTGTAATAAACTCAAGATGAACCTAAAGCGGAAGATCACAAACTTCTTTGAATTTCAAGGCGCGCTACTAGAGCCTATTGTTTCTTGCTTAAATGTCCTAAGTTAATTTGAACTAGAATCAGATCTCAAGCGGTTCAAGAAATGATTGATCACAATAACAAAGCGCTCAAGATGCTTCTAAGGACCTTGTTAGCTCACCATGCAATCAATGTAATAAACTAAAATGTGATTTGGTTGCCTTGGATGAAAAATGTATGAAGCTAACTAAGGACTTTCTAGAAACACAATCTTACCTTGTATTGTGTGTCTTTGGGAAGAAGTCTAAGGGTTTGGTAGAGACGCCTAGCAACGTGAACCAATCTGCTAGCAATAGGACTGTCCCCCAAAAGTCGGCTGTGTATGCACAAGCCAATCTTTCCTATGCTGTTGGTTCTTCTTCCTCTACTCCCTTATCTTCTGCTGTCCCTTCTTCCCCCTGCTCTTCTTGCACCTCTCTTTTTCAGGAGTGTCAGTATCTTATGAACACTCTTGAGAAATTTGTAGGAGGCAAGAAGAAGCTAAATATCATTCTAGACAAATCCAAGATTTGTAAATTTAATCAAGGTCTATGATATGATTTTCATGAGGATATAAGGAAGCATCCACCTGTCGTGCTCAGAACCATAGCACCAGGTGTGATCAAAACTAAGCCCAGGACTGAGAAAGTCAATTTCAAATCAGCGGGTTTTGTTCAAAGGATCTCTGACAGCAAGGTGATTCCACCTGCAGCTTCGGCCTCTCTGAAGGCGAAGTATCATTGCACCTTCTGTCAAAAGGATGGACATTTGGTTGATCATTGCTTCAGGCGCGCCAAGATCGCGCGTAGAGACCATGTTGATTCTTTTAGGCGCATTCATGGTCAGCCCCAGACCATGAGTGCACCTAAGACCAACATGAGGTCTAGGTTTGATACAGCTGGTGATTTAGGGCAGCATCGAGGACTTGGTTTTTCTGAGTTTTCTGATTTTCGTCCTCATGCTCCCTTTGATCGTGACTTCCGTCGCTTTGAGGGTAGATCTCGGTTTCCCTTTCGAGATGGCTACGCATGGCGTGATCGACATGTTGCGAATTTCACTCGCTCTTCCAGCAATGGATTCAAAGAACCAGCGACCAGTCTGCACTCAGACCATCTAACTTGTTGAGCGACAGAGAGCGTAGGGTAGATAGAGGTCAGTCTTGCTTGACTACTTCATCTGTTCGACGTGTTACTCAGTATTGGGTGCCCAAATTACTGTTGATTCACCCCGATCGAGACTTTACTCTGTTTGACTCGTGGTCGCGCCAATTTGGGAAGGCAAAGGTTTGGATTGTAGACTCCGGGTGTTCTCGTCATATGACCGGAGACTCTCGTTGGTTTTCTTCCCTAGCCCGTGCTCGAGGTGATGAGACGATCACCTTCGGAGATGCTTCTTTTGGGCGCGTCATCGCTAAAGGTACAGTGAGCATTAATGATTCTTTTATTTTAAAAGATGTTGCCTTAGTAAGTAAGCTGCAGTATAATCTGCTTTCAGTCTCTCAGCTTACCGATGACGGTTTCGAGGTGAGCTTTAAGAAAAACAATTGCAAAATTCTTGATTCTTCGGGTAGTCTAGTTTATGGATTTCGATATGGGAGGATCTTTCGTGCTGATTTTTCTGAGTCTTCTGGTGATCCTCTCCGGTGTTTAATTGCTTCTGAATCCCGTGACTTGACTTTCTGGCATAGGAGACTAGGTCATATAGGCTTTGATCATCTGACACGAGTCAGCGGCCACGATCTCATTCGTGGTTTGCCAAAACTCAAGATGGTCAAGGATCTGGTTTGCTCTCCATGCCGGCACGGCAAGATGGTTGCCGCTTCTCACTCTCCAGTCACAGTGACAATGACTGATGCACCAGGACAACTGCTCCATATGGATCAGATTGGTCGGCTCTGAGTCCGACCGGCTCACTGGAGCGGTCGGGACCGGTTCTACTTGAACGTCGGCCAACCGTGGCGATGTTGATTTGTTAGGTCAAAGTCATTGGTTTCATGGCATATGATTTGCATGATGCATGTTTTGACTAACATGGGTCAAGTTGTGAAGAACTTGTTCCCGAATTCGTGTTTGCTTGTCTGTGGTTGTGCAGGTTGCTTGGTGGTCAACGACGGTCAACGGCGAGGAGGATCGGGACTTGACTTGGAGAGTTGAGGTCCAGAACGATCGATGATGCTGGGTGAGGTCAACGACTCAAGCGTGACACAAGATGGACAATGGTGACCTATTGGCAAATCCATGACACATGGTGAAGCGGTTTAGGTCAAAGGTTAAAGACGGCGCTTTGCGAAGCGTGCGTGTGTGACCCGTTTGTTAGTGGGCCTTAACGGGAGCCCAATGGAGTCAAACCCTAGGAGTCTAGGCCTCCACTATAAATAGGGGGAGATGGTGGCTGCACCAGCTAGCTCTTTTCTCTCTCACCTTTTTATGTTTCAAAACCCTAATTGTCTTTAGGGGAGTTGAGGTGGAGGCTAGGGCTCTTGATGGTTTGTGGTGAATTTCGTGATCCTTGATTGTCTACTGATCCATGATGGTGTGGATGTAATCCAGCTTCAATCACGAAATCAATCTATGCAAGGTTTGCTTGAGATAAGTCTCTTTTCGTTCTTGCTTTCAATTTGGTGATTTTAGGGCTTTCTTTGATCCGCGAGTTTGTGATTGATTCTTTCACGTGAATTAGCTTGCTGTGATATGTGTGAATCTATCTAGCATCATCTTGATCATCAATCTCTCACGAACAAGCTTTAGGATCAAGTTTTCGTTCTTGCCCGGTTTTAGACCTTCTGTTAATCAATTGACAATTGCTCAAGATCGTTCCAAGAATTATCATAATATTCGATTGGAATAGGTCCTCAATAGCATATAGAAGGTGTGTGCAAAGTTTCATAAAGATTAGAGTTGAGAATCAAAAGTTTCACCTAATTGCAACTTCGTCATCGGTGATTTTATCATTGCGGATCGGTTCGAGTCGGCGGTCGACCGCCTTGGACGCTTTAATTCCCATGTTAACTTAAACATTGCTCATAACAGAATTTTAGATGAAATCAAGGATAACACTTCTGCTTTGCATACTACTCGCAGACGTGTGTCTCAGTACTGGGTTCCCAAGTCTTGTTTAACTAACCCCAGTATCGAGACACATCGTTCTTCTGTGCCTTGATTTTTCAGGACTGCCGCGGAAAGAGGAAGAGCACGTGCTTTGTTGACTCCGGCTGTTCACGCCATATGACCGGAGACTCAAGATGGTTCACCTCCTTCACGCGGTCGACGGGTCTCAAGCATCTCCGAGAACTTCCCATCGCCAGGCCATTAAGCTCTTATTCAGGTACTTACACTCTACTCTCTTTGTATGGCATTTGATATTCCTGTTCTTTATCCTTGTCCATTCGGGGGTTTTTCTTATTCTAATTGTGCGGGCTGTCGGCTAGATAGGAAGAGTACCTCAGGCGCTTGTCACCCACTAGATTCTTCTTTTGTCTTTTGTTTTTATCCTCACCAAATCTTTAGACCCAACTAGGTTTGCCACCTTGAGAAGCGAGTTAGGGGTTATTTATCCTTATGGGTTGGTTTGAGGGGGAGTTTGATCTTTTCGATCTTTCCTGTTCTTTTGATCTTTTATTGTTCTTTTTCTGAACTTAGTGATCTTTTTGAACTTTTTAAGTTTTTAGGCTTTTTATTTGCATCTCATTGTATCATATTGCATTCATATGAAAAATCCAACAAGTGGTAACAACAAGTGGTTCTGACAAGTGGTATGAAAAATCCAAAAGATGCATTGTAATATAAGATTTTTCGCTTATCTTTTAAAATTGATGAAGCTTTGCCTATTACCCTTTAGAGTTTTTGTATTTCAATTCTTGCTCAATGTCATGTCTAGTTCTTTGACTTGCTAGAATTATCATGCTTTTACATGTGTAGCTAAGTCTTTGCTATATGAGCTAGAACCTTTTAAACAACTCGAATTAAGAAATTGCAATTTGTGGATGTTTTAGCGAGTTGCGCAATTAGTGCTCCTCTTGTGACATTGGCCCTGTCAGAATTACTTTGTTAGCTCTTTGATCTAAAATTGACCATTACTTGAGCTTTTGTGTTCTTGAGATTCTAAAAGCGCTCATGTGAAAAATGAAAATCAAGATTGTCTTATGCTTAAATTGTGCCAAACTATTCTTACGAGGCGCTTGTCAAATGACATGAACTTGGAGATAGTTTGATGAACGAGACGATCTCATGGGGATTTGCTTGTCGAAATGACATGAACCTCAAGATTTGTCGCCCCGGTAGAAGCTTAGAAAGAGTTTGTGGATGGCTCCTAGTCCAGGATCTTCTTTACTAAGATATACCTTTAATCAACTTTTGGTCGAAGCTTAGGATGAGTTTGTGGATGGCTCCTAGTCCAGGATCTTATCACTAAGTTAGATCATTAGTCAACTTCAATATTCAATGCAAATGAGAAAAATGTTGACAAATGGGCGTTTACAAAATATTGAGCAAAATGATTCAATACGGGACTTGATTGACTCTTAATGTGGTTTTTGTTAGATTTTTGATCTCACTTTGACATTCTGATATGGCCAATTTCACTTTAGGATCCCTGTTGATGAACTTGCTGAATTTGAAGCGTTGCTTAAATTGATCAAATCTACTGCTTTACTTTTGAGCCTTTGTGCTTAGCTTTGATATATATGTCTTACCATGATCTTGCTAGCGCTGTCAGGCTTGATATGCTGTTTGTGCAATATTAGAGATACTACATTGTTCTTTTGGGTAATCTCCAAAGCTTCTTGTAATCAAAAAATTGAAAAATACAAAAAAAAATGAAGCCACTCCATTGCACTTCATGCATACTCCTCTTTATACTTCTTTTGTTTATGCTTCTTCTTTTATTCTATATTTGTTATCTCTGGATGAGAGGAAGGCGTGATTCCTTGATGAATCCATTGTCAAAGGGGGAGAAGATGTGTTAATTAATGAGAAGATATTTCTTTGGGAGAAGATGTGTAATATTTCCTTGCTACTCTTATTTGGAGAAGATGTGTTAATGAGAAGATATTTCTTTGTTGGGGGAGAAGTTTATACAAAAGGGAGAAACTGAAATTTTAAAAATTGAGGATCATAGTGAGGGGGAGTTCTTGAGTTGCATTCTTTTATCCTCACAATGATCATAGGTCAATTGAACAATTGTTCTTTCATATGGACCTTATGTGAGAATTTTGACCCTTTTCTGAAATCAAAGTTTTTATGCTTACTTTTGCCTTGTCTCACATGCCTATACTATTCTGATGCCAGCTTGGTCATTTTCATTGCTTTTTCTTGCTTATGGACCAAGTTGTGCCTTTGTGCGAAAACTGCGAGTAAACTCGTTTTCAAACCTCTTACTTACATTTTCTGGATAATTGCCAATGTGTTCATCAAGGGGGAGATTGTGGATTTCATGGGGATATGTTCCAGATCTTAGGATGATGTGACAATTGGCAATGGCGTTTATGGTTTGTCGTTTCACGCGTTTTCGACAAAGTTACAGGCTTACTGCTCAGGGGCGGTCCGACCGGTCCTTGCACTGCGGTCCGCCGGTCCCAAATCGGTCGGACCGGCCATGTGGGGATCGGACCGGCGATGACCAAAGTGGTCAAAACAAGTCGGGCCAAAAATAGGTGTTGTAGGCAAGTGAGGGGATCCCAATGCACTTGGTCTCATGATTTTGGAGTCTCGATAAAAGTTCTATTGGTTTAAAGTTTCGAAGGTTTGAATTTGGGAGCTTGAATTTGGCTAAGTCTAGGCGGTCCGGCCGGCTCACGAGGAGCGGTCCGACCGCCATGGGCGGTCCGCCCGCTCACTGGAGCGGTCGGACCGGTTTCTACTTGAACGTCGGCCAACCGTGGCGATGTTGATTTGTTAGGTCAAAGTCATTGGTTTCATGGCATATGATTTGCATGATGCATGTTTTGACTAACATGGGTCAAGTTGTGAAGAACTTGTTCCCGAATTCGTGTTTGCTTGTGCGTGGTTGTGCGGGTTGCTTGGTGGTCAACGACGGTCAACGGCGAGGAGGATCGGGACTAGACTTGGAGAGTTGAGGTCCAGAACGATCGACGATGCGGGTGAGGTCAACGACTCAAGCGTGACACAAGATGGACAATGGTGACCTATTGGCAAATCCATGACACATGGTGAAGCGGTTTAGGTCAAAGGTTAAAGACGGCGCTTATGCGGCGTGCGTGTGTGACCCGCTTGTTAGTGGGCCTTAACGGAGCCCAATGGAGTCAAACCCTAGGAGTCTAGGCCTCCACTATAAATAGGGGAGGTGGTGGTGCACCACTAGCTCTTTTTCTCTCGCCTTTTTATGTTTCAAAACCCTAATTGTCTTTAGGGGAGTTGAGGTGGAGGCTAGGGCTCTTGATGGTTTGTGGTGAATTTCGTGATCCTTGATTGTCTACTGATCCATGATGGTGTGGATGTAATCCAGCTTCAATCACGAAATCAATCTATGCAAGGTTTGCTTGAGATAAGTCTCTTTTCGTTCTTGCTTTCAATTTGGTGATTTTAGGGCTTTCTTTGATCCGCGAGTTTGTGATTGATTCTTTCACGTGAATTAGCTTGCTGTGATATGTGTGAATCTATCTAGCATCATCTTGATCATCAATCTCTCACGAACAAGCTTTAGGATCAAGTTTTCGTTCTTGCCCGGTTTTAGACCTTCGTTAATCAATTGACAATTGCTCAAGATCGCTCCAAGAATTATCATAATATTCGATTGGAATAGGTCCTCAATAGCATATAGAAGGTGTGTGCAAAGTTTCATAAAGATTGGAGTTGAGAATCAAAGTTTCACCTAATTGCAACCGTCATCGGCCGATTTTATCATTGCGGATCGGTTCGAGTCGGCACGGTCGATCGCCGTCATCACCGGTCGACCGATTTTGAGCGGTCCGACCGCCAAGACAACGCCGGTCGACCCGCCCGCAATCGGTCCGACCGGTTGAGTATAACGGTCAGACCGCCCGTGCTGTGAGTCTTGGTAATCTTAGTTGATTTTGTTATATTGCTTAGGGGTTTAATTGGATTCAATACTAGTCTTCCGCTGTACTGGTATATTGATCTTCATAGCTTTCTAATAGCTACTGGAGTTAAATTGTATTGAGTTCATAATTTGTGAAAAAGTGAGCGTGCTCCTATTCACCCCCCCCCCCTCTAGTCGCCTTTACGGTCCAACAGTATCTCATGGAGTAATACCATGACTATAGAATGGTTGATGACCGTTCTGTAGTTGAACAGGCTCATGAGATACAATCCATGGTCACAGAACTTGAGCACTTCAAGTGTGTGTTACCGGACAAGTTTGTCGCGGGAGGCATTATTGCCAAGTTTCCTCCTTCTTGGAGGAATTTTGCTACTTCTCTGAAACACAAGAGACAAGAGTTTGCTGCTGAAAATCTTATTGGGTCTCTTGATGTTGAAGAGAAGGCGAGGGTAAAAGATACACACACTAGAGGCAATGATGGACATTCTAATGCCAATGTGGTGCAGAAGAAGAATGACCACGCTCAAAAGTTCAAAGGCAAGAACAAGACTGCACAAACAACTAGTTTCAAGAAGAAGAAGAAGAAGAACACAAAGGATGGTCTTTGCTTTGTGTGTGGCGAACCTAGTCATTGGGCCAAGGATTGCAGCCAATGCAAGGGTGGGAAGAATCAGCAAAGGTAGAATTCCAAGTCTACTAACATTGTTGTTGGTACCACTGAGACGGGAACATCAGGGTATGTTAATTTACCTACTATTCTTTTTGTATGTCAATCTACTGATTGGTGGATAGACACTGGTGCTAATATACATGTGTGTGCTGATATTTCTTTGTTCTCTTCTTACCAGGTCATTCAGGATTCAGCCGTTCTAATGGGGAACGGGTCACATACCACTGTTCATGGTGTTGGCACGGTCGATCTCAAGTTTACTTCTGAGAAGATTGTGCAACTGAAGAACGTGCATCATGTGCCATCTATCAATAAGAATCTCGTTAGTGAATCTCTTCTGTGTAGAGATGGCTTTAGACTGGTATTTGAGTTCAATAAATTTGTAGTGTCCAAGTGTGGACAATTTGTTGATAAAGGCTATGTGTGCAGAGACTTATTTCGCCTATCTCTTTCAGATTTGTGTAGTAATGTTGTAAACCATATTTGCAGTGGTAATGAGACTACTATTTGGCATTCACGACTTTGTCATATAAATTTTAGTTGCATGACGTGGTTAGCCAGTTTAGAGTTAATCCCGAAATTCACCCTTACCAAAGGTTCTAAGTGTCAAGTTTGTGTGCAATCAAAGCAGCCTCGTAAACCTCATAAGGCCGCAGAGGTAAGAAACTTGACACTATTAGAACTCATACATTCAGATCTGTGTGAGATGAATGGTGTGTTGACAAAAGGTAGTAAGAGATATTTCATGACTTTGATTGATGACTCCACTAGGTTCTGCTATGTGTATCTTTTGAAAACTAAAGATGAAGCTCTTCACTACTTTAAAATCTATAAGGTAGAAGCTGAGAACCAACATGAAAGGAAAATCAAAAGGGTTAGGCCTGATCATGGTGGCGAGTACTTTTCTAATGAGTTCAATTTATTCTGTGAGGAACATGGTATAATCCATGAGAGGACGTCTCCCTATTCACCCCAGTCAAACGGGGTTACTGAAAGAAAGAATCATACTCGAACTGATTTGGTTAACACCATGTTAGACACAGTGGGTCTTTCCAAAGCATGGTGGGGAGAACTATATTGACTTCATGTCATGTCCTAAACAAGATTGAGAGACCATGTGAGAGGTCCTCCACTCTGAGTGATGAGTATTTGACATCGTGGTTGAATAGGTTGAGAGTTGAGTTTTTCGGTATGGACTGCTTCGTCTTGAATCAGGAAATCGGAACTACATTGTATGGAGCGGAAGTTCGATAATCGAACTACCGGCGTTGGAAATAGGAACTTCCGATTTACGGGGTTTTGAGTTGGTGAAGGAAATCGGAACTTCCGCACAAGGGGTAGCGGAGTGTCCGATAATACTGACATTGAGTGTTCCTCTGAGATGGCAATCGTTTTGAAAATCTGGAAAGGCGGATGTTCCGAAGATCGGAAGTTCCGCAGTGTTAAGCGCGGAACTTCCGATAATCCTGACAAGTGCGGACGTTCCGGTAATCGGAACTTCCGCAAGGTAAAGTGCGGAACTTCCGATTGTGTCCAGAACTGTGCATAGAAGGATATTTTGTGATTTTGATTCTGTATGAGTTTGAGTCTTATACAAATGTTGATGCTATGATATTGTGCAATGCTATGTGATGTGTTTTTGTGCGTGTTGTTGCGGGACATCGAGACGAAGTCGTGGCGAGACACGAGGTGATCGTACTAGGCGTAGGCAGCGTTGAGGTCAGAACGGTCAGATGTGTCGAAGACGGCGTGAATCTTGAGGTGGTTGCGTGTCAAGGACAGCAAGGCGTACGGGAGGCTTCCAGAAGGTGCGCAAGGGGCGAAACGGGATTTCGCAAAGCGGCACAAGTGGAGGCGGTTCCGTTCGGGTATAGCGGGCTTAATGGGTTGGAGGCCCATTAAGCAAAGGCTATAAATAGAGCTCAACCCCTGTTGTTAGGGTTAGACCTTGAGAGAGGAAATTAGGGTTAGCTCCACCAAAAGGTTTTGTTTTGCTTTTTGAGAGTTTGTTGAGTTGGAGAGTATGAACTGAAATCTCTTGTAATCATTCCTCTGTGTTTCCATCTGTAAACGTTTGATTTCTATCAATGAAACTCTGAGTTTTGATTACTTGTTTATGTCCTCTTCCTTCTCTCTGTTCTTCTCTTGAATAGTTAGGATTTTGATGTATCTTTTGATTCGTCTTATGAAATAGCGTGAAACTTGATATCTAGAGTCGTTTTGATATTGCTAATCTATCATCAAAGTTTCATAAGCTAAGAATCTGAGAATCGTGTCTATTGTGGGTTTTAGTCTTTCTTGCCCCTTCCTCAAGAAATCCGTTTTTGGCTCGATTATTGAATCTTTGGTTGCGATTCTTCTCCATAAGGTCAAGATTGTGTTTAGGATGATGTCCTATGAAACTTGACCTGAGAAGAGCATTCAAGATTAAGTAGTTTGGATTTTTGAGAAAAACCCGAGCGTTCTGTTCTTCTGTCAGGATAATCGGAGCTTCCGATTTTACAGTGGAACTTCATAGCGGAACTTCCATGCTGGAATTTCGAACTTCCGATTTCCTAACTTCGCACCTTCTTGGCCGAGCTTCCGTTTTCGTAAGAACGGCCGAGGCTTGTTTTTGTTATTTGATTTTGCTTCATTTACTTTCTTTAGATCTCCAGAGATTTTTGTAGGCTTGATTAAATACAGTAAAGGGGAGTTATTAATTTTTAGGCACCATTCACCCCCCCTCTGTTGCCATTTCGGTCCTTCAATTGGTATCAGAGCCGGTTAGCTCTTCTTTATAGATCTTAACCGGTCGATTGAGCCATGGTAACGGGCAAGTATTCCACCAAGCCTCCAGTCTTTGATGGCATGGATTACCCCTTCTGGAAGAGCCGAATGGAAACATACATCCGGGCTCAGGGGTATGCCATCTGGAGAAAGGTGAAGGTGAGATTTGCGCCTCGCCGATGAAAACATCAATGCGGGAAACATGCCTGATGTTGAGGCCAATGCTAAGGCTAGGAACATCATCATTCGTGGTTTGAGTAGAAGTGAGTTTGATCGCATTTCTCATTTGACTTACGCTACGACATCCGGGTGACCTCGATGCATACCATGAGGGCACCACCCAGTTAAGACGGTTCGACAAGACCAGTTCAAGCGTGAATCTGATGAAATTTGAGATGCTTGTTGGTGAATCTCTTGACGAGTGCTTTTGCGTTTTCACAAGATTTTGAGCAACCTCCGAGCGGTCGGTCTTACATACCCGACTCGGATAACGCCGACAGATGCTTTCGCACTTGATCTTCGTGTGCGGGAGATGAAAGTGACTACCATCAAAGATAGCACGGACCTCTCGACCCTGACTCTTGATGCGCTTTACTCGCGTCTCAAGACTCACGAGATTGACATTGTCTTTACTCGCGTCTCAAGACTCACGAGATTGACATTGTCTCTCGAAGGTCGAAGTCACAGTCGATGGCTTTAGTCACTGATCCCACATCTGGATCTTCTTCTGAGTCGATACGCGGGTTCTCCCTAGCTGCTCTCTGTGACATAATTGATGATCGTTAGAGCGACTTGAGGATGAACAACTAGCCCTCCTAGCTCGGAAGTTTTCCCATGCTTACAAGAGGAGGAGGGATGGAAAAAGAGGAGGTCCTGTGATTTGTTTCGAGTGTGGTGGCCCCAACCACATCCGAGCAAACTGTCCCAAGCTTGGGAAGGGCAAAGGTGACTATGGCGGTCCGAACAAGAACGACTACATCGACAAGAACCGCAACACGAAGCCCTCAGCACCTGACCAAGGCAAGAAGAAGTTCCGCAACTTTGAGAAGGCAAAGAAGCTGTTCCATCGTGTCCTCACCGCCTCGATTTAACCGGACACCGGCGAGGTGGAGGGGTGGAGGACGATGATGGGAAGGACGATCATGATCCCAAGGACGACGGCAACTTCTCGGCATGTGCTTCATGGCCCTCTGGGCGAATCGAGCGACAATGGTGTACTCCGACTTCGATGAGGTTAGTCCCACTTATGACCAGCTTAATGATGCTTTTCTTAAGCTAGGTAGATTTCATGCTAAGTCTAGGACTAAGTGTCTTTGAGTTGGAGAAGGAAGTAGCTAGACTATCACGGAGCTTTCTTTACTTACATCCGCTCCCTCCGTGATGATTGTGACACATCTTGTGCTTTGCTTGATGACATGGAAAAACTAAGGACCTTGCATGATAGTGTGTCCTCCGAACTTGACATGATTAAAGTAGAGAACATTAGCCTTCTTCTTTGAATTAGAGATGAGTAGAGTAGCACCTCCTTCATCTACTCTTGTTGAGGCTCTCGCTTGCACCTCATGTGAGGTTAAGGACAATTCATTTAGAGGTCTTTATACCATGTTGCTCGATCCGCTGAGACTTGTGAAAATTGTAATAAACTCAAGATGAACCTAAAGCGGAAGATCACAAACTTCTTGAATTTCAAGTCTGCGCTACTAGAGCCTATTGTTTCTTGCTTAAATCGTCCTAAGTTAATCTATTTGAACTAGAATCGTATCTCAAGCGGTTCAAGAAATGATTGATCACAATAACAAACGGCTCAAGATGCTTCTAAGGACCTTGTTAGCTCACCATGTAATCAATGTAATAAACTAAAATGTGATTTGGTTGCCTTGGATGAAAAATGTATGAAGCTAACTAAGGACTTTCTAGAAACACAATCTTACGCTTGTATTGTGTGTCTTTGGGAAGAAGTCTAAGGGTTTGGTAGAGACGCCTAGCAACGTGAACCAATCTGCTAGCAATAGGACTGCCCCCAAAAGTCTTTGTGTATGCACAAGCCAATCTTTCCTATCTTTGTTGGTTCTTCTTCCTCTACTCCCTTATCTTCTTTGTCCCTTCTTCCCTCGCTCTTCTTGCACCTCTCTTTTTCAGGAGTGTCAGTATCTTATGAACACTCTTGAGAAATTTGTAGGAGGCAAGAAGAAGCTAAATCTCATTCTAGACAAATCCAAGATTTGTAAATTTAATCAAGGTCTATGATATGATTTTCATGAGGATATAAGGAAGCATCCACCTGTCGTGCTCGTAACCATAGCACGTGTGTGATCAAAACTAAGCCCGGGGATCGAGAAAGTCAATTTCAAATCAGCGGGTTTTGTTCAAAGGATCTCTGACAGCAAGGTGATTCCACCTGCAGCTCCGGCCTCTCTGAAGGCGAAGTATCATTGCACCTTCTGTCAGAAGGATGGACATTTGGTTGATCATTGCTTCAGCGCCAAGATCGCGTAGAGACCATGTTGATTCTTTTAGGCGCATTCATGGTCACCCTGCACCATGAGTGCACCTAAGACCAACATGAGGTCTAGGTTTGATACAGCTGGTGATTTAGGGCAGCATCGAGGACTTGGTTTTTCTGAGTTTTCTGATTTTCGTCCTCATGCTCCCTTTGATCGTGACTTCCGTCGCTTTGAGGGTAGATCTCGGTTTCCCTTCGAGATGGCTACTCATGGCGTGATCGACATGTTGCGAATTTCGACTCGCTCTTCCATAGCAATCGGATTCAAGAATGACTGTGTCTGCACTCGCACCATCTAACTTGTTGAGCGACGAGAGCGTAGGGTAGATAGAGGTCGATCTTGCTTGACTACTTCATCATTCGACGTGTTACTCAAGATTGGGTGCCCAAATCATCGTTGATTCACCCAAGATCGAGACTTTACTCTGCTTGACTCGTGGTCACCATTTGGGAAGGCAAAGGTTTGGATTGTAGACTCCGGGTGTTCTCGTCATATGACCGGAGACTCTCGTTGGTTTTCTTCCCTAGCCCGTGCTCGAGGTGATGAGACGATCACCTTCGGAGATGCTTCTTTTGGGCGCGTCATCGCTAAAGGTACAGTGAGCATTAATGATTCTTTTATTTTAAAAGATGTTGCCTTAGTAAGTAAGCTGCAGTATAATCGCTTTCGGATCTCTCACGACACCGATGACGGTTTCGAGGTGAGCTTTAAGAAAAACAATTGCAAAATTCTTGATTCTTCGGGTAGTCTAGTTTGCGGGATTTCTCGATATGGGAGGATCTTTCGTGCTGATTTTTCTGAGTCTTCTGGTGATCCTCTCCGGTGTTTAATTGCTTCTGAATCCCGTGACTTGACTTTCTGGCATAGGAGACTAGGTCATATAGGCTTTGATCATCTGACACGAGTCAGCGGCCACGATCTCATTCGTGGTTTGCCAAAACTCAAGATGGTCAAGGATCTGGTTTGCTCTCCATGCGCAACGCGGCAAGATGGTTGCCGCTTCTCACTCTCGATCCACGGTGATAATGATCGATGCACGGGACAACCGCTCCATATGGATACAGCTTGGTCTCAAATCTTGATCGGCAGGAGGGAAGTGGTATATTCTTGTAGTGGTCGATGACTTCTCGAGGTACTCTTGGGTGTTTTTCTTAGCCTCGAAGGATGAGACGTTTACTCTTTTTCGTGGTCTTTTAGTAGGCTTTCGTTGAGCTCCCTGTGCATTACGAGCAATTCGACCGATAATGGCACCGAGTTCAAGAATTCCTACTTTGAGAGTTTTGTGGTGAGGCAGTGTAGAGCACCGTTCTCGTCTCCATACGCCCCCAACAAAATGGCGTTGTGGAGAGGAAGAACCGTACCTTGGTCGAGATGGCCGGGACGATCTTTGGATGAGTACTCTACACCTAGGAAGTTTTTAATGAGGCAATTGCTCGCTTGTCATGTTTCTATGAGTTTTTCTTGGGCACTCTTGCATCGCACTTCTTATGAGTTGAGATATGGGCGAAACCCAGTCTCGCATTTTCGTGTGTTTGGTTGCAAGTGTTTTATTATGAAGTCTGGGAACCTAGATAAGTTCGAGTCACGATCTTGTGATGGGATCTTTCTGGGTTACTCGACTTCTTCTCGTGCCTATAGAGTCTGGCTGGAACTGTGAGACTAGTAAAATGATAGAAACCTGTGAAGTGACCTTCGATGAGGCGGTCGGGACTAGGCACGATATCTCGAGTTCTCTAGAGCGACCGAGTCCATCTTTGTGGACGAAGAGGAAGACGGAGATGAGGGTTGTCTACCTGATCCAGTTCTTCCTTCTCCTCTTGAGGTGCCTTCTTCCACAGTACCTCGAGGAGATCAGCCCTTACCTTCTGCTTCTTCTGAAGCTAGTGACTCTGTTCCTATCTCATCTGCTAATGAGGTAGAGGCCACTTCTTCATCTCACCCTGGACCTCCAAGACACATTCAAAGGACCATCCTTGAGAGAGATCATTGGAGACCTCTTCGAGCGTGTCACACGTTCCAAAGCTGGCTTGTCTCTTTTCTATCTCCATTCAGCCTTCGTCGCCTCATTTGAGCCCAAAGACGTTTGTCATGCTCTATCTGACGAGTCTTGGACAAACGCTATGCATGAGGAGTTGGAAAACTTTGAAAGAAACAAGGTCTGGTCCCTTGTTGAGCCCCTCAAGGTCACAATATCATTGGGACCAAATGGGTGTTCAAAACAAACAAAGTGAAGATGGGTTAGTCATTCAAACAAGGCTAGTTTGGTAGCTCGGGGTATTCTCAAGTTGAGGGTCTAGATTTCAAGAGATCTTTGCCCTCAGAGCTAGACTTGAAGCCATTAGAATCTCGCTTGCCTTTGACTTCTAAAGGTTTCAAGCTTTACCAGATGGATGTCAAGAGTGCCTTCCTCAATGGCCTTATTGAGGAAGAAGTCTATGTCGACTGACCTCCGGTTTCGAGAACCCCAAATACCCTAACCATGTCTACTGTGCTTTCCAAAGCTTTGTATGGACTCAAGCGAGCTCCCGAGCTTGGTATGAAAGACTTAAGTCCTATCTCACGAGTCATGGTTTTGAGATGGGTAAAATTGACAAGACCTTGTTCATCCGCCGCCTTGGCACCGATCTTTTGCTCGCCCGGATCTATGTGGACGACATCATCTTTGGCGGCTCCTCACATACTCGTGTCTCAGTTTTCTGATGTTATGAGCTCGGAATTCGAGATGAGCATGATGGGCGAGTTGAGCTTCTTCCTTGGCTTCCAAATCAAACAGACTCGGGAGGGTACTTTTCTTCATCAAGGCAAATACACTCGAGACCTCCTGAAGCGCTTCGACATGAATGATGGAAAGCCAGTATCAACTCCGATGGCATCTACTCCAAAAGGAGTTCAGGAGTATGATTGGCTCTCTCTTGTACCTCATAGCCTCGAGACCAGACATACATTTCTCTGTGTGTCTTTGTGCTCGGTTTCAGGCTTCTCCTCGCGTATCTCACCGTCAGGCGGTGAAGCGCATCTTCGGTACCTTCGAGCTACCATTGACTATGGTATCCGTACTCTTCCTCTTCTTGTCTATCTCTTATAGCCTTCTCCGATGCGATTTCATTGGTCAGAGGATAGATAGGAAGAGCACTTCCGCACTTGCCAATTCATTGGCACTTCTCTTGTCTCCGGTCGTCAAGGAAGCAATCCGGTGTTGCAGATCCCTGCGCAGAGGCCGAGCACGTTGTCGCAGCCGATTGTTTGAGCCAAGTGCTTTGGATGGTCTCGACCCTGCAGGATTTTGGGTTATCTATCGACTGTGTTCCACTCTTTTGTGATAACACGTCTGCGATTTGCATTGCCAAGAACCCAGTGCAACATTCACGGACCAAGCATATTGACATCAAATATCACTTTCTTCGAGACCATGTAGAGAAGGGTGACATTGTGCTCCGGCCAGGAGAGTGAGCACCAGTTGGTCGATATCTTCACTAAGCCTCCGGATGCTCTCGGTTTTGACTCTGCATGGGAGAGCTTGGGGTGGTTTGTCCTTACGGACTGTTGTGAAGGGGAGCTATGTGCTACTACTGTATAATATTATATTATATTTATACTATTACTCCTTTCTGGTTGTATTTCTTTTAATATTTTGGGTCGAAGTCCTTTCAGCATAGGTTAGAGTGGTTCTCTTGCCAAATTGCTTTGACTGCTATTTCTTATCTTGTGCTTCTAGGATCTTCGCTTATTAGTTGTCTCTTTCTTCTCTAAGTAGAGCTTACTCACTTCTTATAGGTTCTAGCAGGGTCGGGCCACCCTTGGGTAGACAGGGGCGATGTTTGCTCCTTGGTGTATGAGTTGTTCAAATTGATAGTCCTAGAATCATATGGGGTAGATAAGAACACATGTCGAGCGATAGTTTTCTCTATATCTTTTCTATGCTCTAAAGGACTGCCTTTTCTGTTTCTCTTATCAGATTCTCGCTTTTGTTCTTTTGGTTCAGGGGGAGTTCATCCTGGTTATTCCAGTTCTTAATTATTACATAACTCAACCTGTAATTAAAAGATGCATCTCATCTCAAGGGAATCGGATTTTCGTGCATTTCATCATGCATTGCATTATAATCAAATGGAGCCTTGTTTATTATCCCTTATGATCTGTTTTCACTGTTTTACATCTTGCCATGATTTATGCTAAACTGCTAGATCTATCATGACTTTTTATGTGTAGCTTAGTCTTTGTCATGCTAAGGTGATTAAAATGCTAAACTTGAATTAAAATCTTGTCATAATAGCTCTTGAGACTAATCTGTTGAAGCTATCCTTTTATGTTTTTCGCCATGTCAAGTAGGTCGAGTTGAGTCTTGAATCTCCATTGAACTGTTGAGTAAGCTATGTCAGTTTGTTAAGAAACTTGACTTCTCTTTAATCATTGGTCTAAAAATTTCAAAAGCAAAATGATCTCTTTTGTGCGAAAAACCGATCTCACCAAATCTTTCTCATGAGATCGCTTGCCATTGCACTAGGCATGAACTCGGGGAGCCTTGATGACCTAAGATCACCTCCTTAAGTCTCATTGCTTGGAGTGGTCGCATAAGGCTTGGGATCTAGCACATGGCTAAGATTTGAAAAATTGGTTGAAGCTTAGGAGGCAGTTGTGGATGGCACCTAGTCCAGAGCTTGCTTTACTAAGATAAAACCATAAAGAGTTTTCAGAAAAAGAAAAATGTGCTAAAATTGCTTATCATTAAAAGGACCAAGTTCTGGATAAAATGAGTCTTTCTTCAACTGGTAGCACTCTAAACTGTTCGATATGAGTCTTCTTGGTTCAACTTAGATTATTTGACATGGCTTGTATCATCCTTGGATATCTTTAGCTAGACTTCAATCTTGGTTTATTTGACTTGCTAAAGAATTGGATCATTAATCAGAATTATGGACTTTCTGACTTAGCTTTTCTATACATCAATTGTCATGATCTTGATAGCATTCTTCTGTGTTATGGCTTGGTGTAATACTTAAATAGTAATTTTGGATAATCTACATGGCTCCTAATGCTTAAAATGAACCTCATATAGTCTTTTCCTCCCTTTTCTACATCTTGATGATTTTATTGCCAAAGGGGGAGAATTTTGGAGAGAAAAAGCCTTCTGGAGAAAAGCCTTGAGTTTTGTGCGAAAAATTGCTCTTTCATCTCATCTCAAGTCTTTCTCTTTTGTCAACATGGTCTTGAGCTTAACTTCTCTTGTTTAGACCTTGGTTGACTTTAAACTCAAACTCATCTTATGCTTTTTCGGTGATTGTCAATATACTCATCAAGGGGGAGATTGAGAGACCATGTGAGAGGTCCTCCACTCTGAGTGATGAGTATTTGACATCGTGGTTGAATAGGTTGAGAGTTGAGTTTTTCGGTATGGACTGCTTTGTCTTTGAATCAGGAAATCGGAACTACATGTGTATGGAGCGGAAGTTCCGATAATCGAACTACCGGCGTTGGAAATAGGAACTTCCGATTTACGTGGTTTTGAGTTGGTGAAGGAAATCGGAACTTCCGCACAAGGGTAGCGGAGTGTCCGATAATCCGACATTGAGTGTTCCTCCGAGATGGCAATCGCTTTGAAAATCTGGAAAGGCGGATGTTAGAAGATCGGAAGTTCCGCAGTTGTTAAGCGCGAACTTCCGATAATCGACAAGTCGCGGACGTTCGTCGAATCGGAACTTCCGCAAGGTAAAGTCGCGGAACTTCCGATTGTGTCCGTAATCGTGCGTAGAAGGATATTTTGTGATTTTGATTCTGTATGAGTTTGAGTCTTATACAAATGTTGATGCTATGATATTGTGCAATGCTATGTGATGTGTTTTTGTCTGTGTTGACTGCAGGACATCGAGACGAAGTCGTGGCGAGACACGAGTTGATCGTACTAGGCGTAGGCAGCGTTGAGGTCAGAACGGTCAGATGTGTCGAAGACGGCGTGAATCTTGAGGTGGTTGCGTGTCAAGGACAGCAAGGCGTACGGGAGGCTTCCAGAAGGTGCGCAAGGGGCGAAACGAGGATTTCGCAAAGCGGCACAAGTGGAGGCGGTTCCGTTCGGGTATAGCGGGCTTAATGGGTTGGAGGCCCATTAAGCAAAGGCTATAAATAGAGCTCAACCCCTGTTGTTAGGGTTAGACCTTGAGAGAGGAAATTAGGGTTAGCTCCACCAAAAGGTTTTGTTTTGCTTTTTGAGAGTTTGTTGAGTTGGAGAGTATGAACTGAAATCTCTTGTAATCATTCCTCTGTGTTTCCATCTGTAAACGTTTGATTTCTATCAATGAAACTCTGAGTTTTGATTACTTGTTTATGTCCTCTTCCTTCTCTCTGTTCTTCTCTTGAATAGTTAGGATTTTGATGTATCTTTTGATTCGTCTTATGAAATAGCGTGAAACTTGATATCTAGAGTCGTTTTGATATTGCTAATCTATCATCAAAGTTTCATAAGCTAAGAATCTGAGAATCGTGTCTATTGTGGGTTTTAGTCTTTCTTGCCCCTTCCTCAAGAAATCCGTTTTTGGCTCGATTATTGAATCTTTGGTTGCGATTCTTCTCCATAAGGTCAAGATTGTGTTTAGGATGATGTCCTATGAAACTTGACCTGAGAAGAGCATTCAAGATTAAGTAGTTTGGATTTTTGAGAAAACCCGAGCGCTACATTCTTCATCGGGATAATCTGAGCTCCGATTTTACACAATCGAATTTTGAACTTCCGATTTCCTAACTTCCGCACCTTCTTGGCGGAGCTTAGTTTTCGGTAAGAACGGCCGAGGCTTGTTTTTGTTATTTGATTTTGCTTCATTTACTTTCTTTAGATCTCCAGAGATTTTTGTAGGCTTGATTAAATACAGTAAAGGGGAGTTATTAATTTTTAGGCACCATTCACCCCCCTCTGTTGCCATTTCGGTCCTTCAAAGATTCTCACAAAAGAATAAAGAGATAACCCCCATATGAACAATGAGAGAAGAAAAGACTATCACTTTCATACTTGCGCACTTGGGGTTGTTTGGCGAAAGTCAATGTGCCAATTCCCAAAAAGCGTAAGCTTAGACCAAAAACCGTGGATTGTGTCTTTCTAGGCTATGCTCATCATAGCATTGGATATAGATTTCTAGTGGTGAAATCTGGAGTACCGGACGTGTATGTCGATACAATTATGGAGTCTAGAGATGCTACATTCTTTTAGAATATTTTTTGATGAAAGATATGCCTAGTTCATCGAGTCAGAAGCCTGATACAACTCCTGAATCTACCTTTCCAATGGAATATTTTGAGAAAACTCCTGAGACAAATTCATGAGAAGAAAGACAATGAAACTCTGAGGAAGAGTAAAAGACAAAGGACTGCAAAGTCTTTTGGTCCTGATTTCATTATGTACATTGTGGATGATACTCCAAGTACCATTTCTCAAGCATATGTTCTCCAGATGCGGAATACTGAAAAGAAGCAGTCCGTAGTGAAATAGATTCCATTATCTCTAATGGAACTTGGGAGATCACCGAGCGTACTTAAGGTTGTAAACCTATAGGATGTAAGTGGGTATTCAAAAAGAAGCTTAGGCCTGATGGTACTATCGAGAAGTAGAAGGCACAGTTTGTGGCCGAGGGTTATACCCAAAAGGAAGGAGAAGATTTCTTTGATACTTATTCACTTGTGGCTAGATTGACCACTATTCGAGTACTACTATCTCTGGCTGCCTCACACGGTCTTCTCGTTCATCAGATGGACGTTAAGACGGTTTTCCTAAATGGAGAGTTAGACGAGGAAGTTTACATGGAACAACCAGATGGATTTGTAGTAAATGGTCAAGAAGGAAAGGTGTGCAAGTTGTTGAAATCTTTGTATGGTCTTAAACAAGCACCTAAGCAGTGGCATGAAAAGTTCGACAGAATTTTAACATATGCAGGCTTTATTGTGAATGAAGCTGACAGATGTGTGTATTATTGCCATGGTGGGGACGAGAGAGTCATTTTATGTCTGTATGTTGATGACATACTGATCTTTGGGACCAACCTTAATGTGATTAAGAAGGCCAAGAATTTCTTGTCTCAGAATTTTGATATGAAAGATCTGAGAGTAGCTGATGTTATCATGAACATCAAGCTGTTGAGAGGTGATGATGGTGGAATTACATTGTTGTAAACTCATTATGTGGAAAAGGTTATGAGTCGTTTTAGTTATAGCGACTTCAAATCCTCTTCAGCACCTTATGATCCTAGCGTGTTGCTTAGAAAGAATCAGGGAATAGGCAGAAACCAATTGAGATATTCTCAGATAATTGGTTCACTCATGTATTTAGCTAGCGGTACTAGGCCTGACATCTCGTTTACTGTGAGCAAACTAAGCCGTTTTGTTTTCAATCTGGGAGATGATCATTGGCATGCTCCTGAGAGGGTAATGCGCTATCTAAAGGGTACTATGAGCTATGACATTCACTATACCGGGTATCCCAGGGTACTGGAGGGTTATAGCGATTCAAACTGGATTTTTTGATGCTGATGAGATTAAGGCCACAAGTGGATATGTCTTCATACTTGGAGGTGACACTATTTCATGGAAGTCTTGCAAGCAGATCATCTTAACGAGGTCAACAATGGAAGCAGAACTCACAGCATTAGATACTGTCACTGTTGAAGCCGAATGGCTTTGTGAGCTCTTGATGGATTTGCCGGTAGTTGAAAAACCGGTACCGGCTATTCTGATGAACTGTGACAATCAGACTGTGATCGTCAAGTTGAACAGTTCTAAGGATAATATGAAGGCATCAAGACATGTGAAGAGAAGACTGAAGTCTGTCAGGAAAATGAGAAAATTCAGAGTAATAGCTTTGGATTATATCCAAACAGTTAAGAATCTGGCAGATCCCTTCACAAAGGGTTTATCACGGAATGTGATAGACAATGCATCGAGGGAGATGGGTTTGAGACCCACGTGAATTATACCATAGTGGTAACCCATCCTATGTGATCGGAGATCCCGTGAAGTAGGATTAGCGAAACAAGCTATTGGTTAACTAGGAGGAGAGTACTTTTATAGACCCACTCCATTGGAGATGCAATTCTCTCCTAAATTTGTATGGTAGGTTGATTTTTATCTTAATGTGTTATGTGCCTTGTTTAAGAAAAGATGCAGCAGTCTTGTAAGAACACACCTATATGAGCCCGACCGCTAGTCACAGTCTATGAGATAGGGTAATCTCTAGGAAGCTCATGAATAGGCCAGGAGTATGACTTATATGCTCCAACCCGCGGGGATGTCTGATAGCCTAGTATCAGTTAAGGACTTAAGTGCAAATTATTCACACAAAACTGCCAATTCAAGGCTTAGTCCATTGTGCAATTGTGGATAAGTGTAGCTTCTATTCTAGGTGGATGTTCAACCTTAACCGGTCTCCATCGAAACACTGGTATATTAAAACAATACTGTGGATCAAGGCATTTGACATGTGCCTTTGGGATCTGGTGGGGGATTGTTGGAATTAATACGGGCTAGGCCCAATTTTATTTCTAATTAATTCCTAAAAATATCAAAGACACATGTGCACGTGCTAAAACTGTTTAGTCCCACATGGAGAGTTGAAGGGGAGTTACAACATTTTATAAGGTGGAACGTGGTAACCCCCCCGTGGAATTGGAGAGAGCCAACACACGCGCTCGCTCGCTGAGCCGAGCCGTGCCGTGCACCGCGGTGCAGTGTGTGTGCGCGCGTGTTTTTCTTTATCTATTCGAAAATCGAAACGCACCGACTCGTAGTAAATGGCATTAACGAACGACTGGTAGTAATGGTTCAGTTACTAGTGAGTAATGATTGCGGTTAACACTAATTGATGGCAAATCAATGACGACCGTTTCCTTAGCAACTCTCTGGCATCTTTGTTTGTGGCTATTTAAAAAGAACAGTGAACTGGTTCTTCTCCGATTCACTCCACGAAAGATTAAGACAGAACCCGACGAGTTTGTTGCTGGATCTGGCGATCTCCATCCCGGCGAGGCGCGTGTACTGTCGAACCGGGAGGGCAGGCCCCTGGAACCCTCGTCCTTAGAGGCTTGCACGAGCGACGACGAATAAGATTTTTGGGGAGCGTTCGCGTGACTGCTCGCTGCTTCCTCTTCATTCGATTCTCTGCTACATCTACATCAACTGCACGACTACTACCACAACGTCTACTATGCCATGACGAACGACGACCTCACCAAGACTACTGCTGCTGTTTCTTCCACTGAATCTGGGTATGCATATCTCATATTTGTTGTTTAGTTAGCTTTATTATTTGTTGTTGCCTTGAACACTGAGATAGGAATACTAGTTTATGTTTTTCTAGAAATTCGTATAACTATAATGTTCTTGATTACCTGCTTTATAAAAAGGCAAAATTTCTTTCCATAATTCATCTAGTATATTTTTAGATTAAAATAATTCAAAAAATACTCATATATTTATCAACCTATAATTCAAAATATAATTGTATTTCTTACAAAACTGTGATAGTTTTAATGTATATTTTTCCTTTTCCTCCAACTGTTAGAATTTCTAGCAACTGAGCGAATACGCGGAAGCTCCCTTTAGCCCCAGCATAACGGCCACAGCAGGGGATTACACGGTCACTGAACGTTGTTGAGCCAATTACATCACATATGTCATAGCATGATTAGGCAAATAAAAGCCCAAACTCGCTCTAAAGCCGGAGAATTTGACAGGTTTAGTACAGGGATAATTCGGCTTGTCTACAATACTTTTGAGCTTCTCTGCTTGACACTTTCGCATGTCTCAATCCTTCATCAGCTAACCATCCTGTAAAATGTAAAATGTTTAATCATCTTAGTTAATGTTCTCTGTTGAATGCTGGCCAAAGATCAAGTTCTCACCTATTTTTCTATGAAAAAATTGCATGTTTTGAATTATCCTCAAGATTAGCCCATCTCCTAATGATTGTGAAAATAGGCAAACATGCACGACTGCACCAATCCAGTTCATCTCTTCTGTACCGACACCAACTCATCTAGCGAGCTGACCTCTGCCTTGTCTGCTCGCCACCTCGTCTCAATATCACCATCCTCACCATCGCTAGCATCCGGTCAACATTTAATTAACCCTGTGTGGTTCAACTTTGCCTGTTCCATCGTCGAATTGCAAAAATTCTGAAAGTTGAAGCTTTCCCGTTGAATGTTCTATGATTTTGCTGTGGAAAGTCCAATGTTTCCAATGGCGACGGCGTGCATTGAGCTCAACCAATGAGCACGGACACGATTCAAATGGATAGTGTGGACCCTGGAGGTGAAACAGGTGTCCGAGGCTTCCTTGAACGTAGTTAAACTAGAGGTGGCCAAAGAGGCGGCTCTGCATTGAGCGGGCTGGTTTAGACACAGTTTGGCTGGCTAAACGGGTCAGACCATGCTGACCTGTGGGCTTGGCTACCGACCCAGACACAGCACGCTGAGCTCACGGACCATGCCATGCCGGTCCAGACACGATTAGTCCGACGGGCCAAGTAGGCCAGTGTAGCCCATATGGATAAAGAACCAACCACGTGCCACCTCCGCCACACACTGCCGTCACCTCCTCCGTCACGCGCAATCGCTGGAGCTGCTGCCTCCTGCATCGCCGGCCGTGCCAGTGAAGCTGTGTCGTACCTGGGCTAGGCCGTGCCAAGCACGGTTCTGTGCGTGCTATGTCGGGGACGGGTCAACAATATTGTGTATCGGGCTGGCCGAGTAGGTACGGTCCATTTGGTCACCTCTAATTGAAACCTTGTGGTGTTTGCTTGAAACCTTTAAAATATTACTAACTTCATTCTTTATTACTTGTCGTTTTGAACATGCGACCGAAATGGTCTCCAATACACATCTTTAGCCACCACCTTTTGTATTTATATATTAATGAAAATTACTAAAAACATGATGATATGAAAGTATTTTTATGATAAATCTAGGAATATCATTTGCACATGATAAATCAAAATACTTTTGTGTATAATAACGGTCAAAGTTCTAAAAATTGGTTGCACACATTCTAAAACGATATCTAATAAAACGGGGAGAATAATACATTGAAATTTACTCACATGAAACCTAGGGATTTTTTTTTTTTGCAAAGATTCGCTCACAAATTGGGAAGTTTGGCAAAAACCCACCCACATCTCAAATTGTGCTAGTCTCACACCCACAAGTTTTATGCGGTTGCAAATCCCCTCCCCAGGGCTAGTTTTCCCTTTAATTGTCTAACATGACGCTTGTTTGATGCTCCAATTGAGCTTCCTATGTCCTAGAATGCCACCACAATACAAAAATCCCCCTAATATCCACCAAATAAAAAGCCTAAAATCACAAAAATTCCCACTAAATAGTTTGAAATAGATTGAAACCTACCAAAATTAGGGCAAATGCAAATTACCTGCAAGCACCGCTGCGAGCAGCTTTTCCACTTTGCGCCCTCCGTCTTCTTTGTGGTGACCACCACAACCTAAACTCTACCTACATCGCCCCCAACACCTTGTGTCGAGCCTTAGAGGGCAGTTCCCTAGTCAAGGGAGATGACCATTAGGGTCTGCTATTATAATTGATCCACGTTGGAGAGACACGCAAGTGCCACGTCGGACCGGGAAACTAGCTGTGGGGAGGAGATTTGCAACAACGTAAAACTTGCAGGTATGAGACTAACAAAATTTGAGATACGGGTCGGTTTTTGACAAACTTCGTACTTGTGATTGGGTTTTTACAAAAATCCCTAAAACCTATTCAAAACTTTGGCTTTCAAACATGAACACTCACATGAAACTTGCTACCCGTTGGATGCACTTTCATGAGAAACCACCCAATAGCTGCTCCGTGAACTTATACACACAAATGAAACACTATGTACAATTGTGCGCAGTATGTTAGATTGAGTGCAAGGGACATTGCTGGACACTAAATTGCTGGATATTGCTGCAGCACAATATGGTAAATAATTTTATCAAATTGGTATTCAGAATTGGGTTCAAAAGGAGAAAACAGACATTTGAATGTAAAAGTCAAAGCCATGTATGTATATCTATATATTTATTTATCTTGGATTCAAATACGAATTTGGACAGAGAAGAGCTTGTTATTCCAAAAGGAAAAAAATAATAATCTAAACCACACTTTTCAAAGTCGGGTGTGTGTGGTTGGGTATGCGCATGTGTAGTTTCACGGTTGCACTTATAAGAGGCTGGCACAGGCGCGGTCTGACGGCTCCGGTGCATTCTCACGTTAGACCAACTGCCCGGCCCCATAGGAAATGCTTCCCCTAAAAGAAAGATAAAGGTAGCTTGGATACTCCATCCGGTTAGGATTATATATTGTTTTGAATATTGATATAGTCTGTAAAACACAACTTTGATTACTAATTTATGATTATAAATGTATATTATTTTAAATACGTATAGTTAAACTTTCAAAATTTTAATTAAAATCATACGATGTAAATTTATCATGAAAAATATTTTTATTATATTACAATTTTGTTAGTTTGTATCCGATTTGGCTTTACCTACTAAGCCGCCTTGTTGGAAGTCATTCCGTCGTCAAAATAAATTAAACAGAGATAATCAGAAGATCGAGTTTACAAATCACAGGTTACCTAATCACCAGTCAAGTAGTACAACTCAATCCGAATTGGTGCCCTGCAACGCGCGTCACAGATACCTAGTGCTCGACGACCATGGCCTCGCGGGCAATGCCGAGCTCCAGCGACCGTACAGGAGGAGCGCCGCGCGTCGTTCTCCTCCCGAGCGCCGGCATGGGCCACCTGGTACCCTTCGGCCGCCTCGCGGTCGCCCTCTCCTCCGGCCACGCCTGCGACGTCTCCGTCGTGACGGTCCTCCCCACCGTGTCGTCCGCCGAGTCCAGGCACCTCCAAGGGCTGTTCGACGCGTTCCCGGCTGTCCGCAGGCTCGACCTCCACCTCGCGCCGTTCGACGCGTCCGAGTTCTCCGACGCCGACCCATTCTATGTCCGCTACGAGGCCGTGCGCCGCTCCGCGCCCCTCCTTGGCCCACTCCTGGCAGACGCCGATGCGTCGGCACTCGTCGCTGACATCGCGTTGGCCTCCGTGGTCATCCCCGTGGCAAAGGAGCTGCTCATCCCGTGCTATATCTTCTTTACCGCTTCTGCCACAATGTTCTCCCTCCTCGCCTACTTCCCCACCTACCTCCACAGCAACGCCGGCCACAGCATCGGCGACGTCGACGTCCCCGGCGTGTACCGCATTCCAAGGTCTTCCATCCCGCAGGCGCTGCACGACCCCAACAACCTCTTCACACAGCAGTTCGTCGCGAATGGCCGGAGCCTCGCGGAAGCTGACGGTCTCCTGGTCAACACGTTCGACGCCTTGGAACCCGAGGCCGTGACGGCACTGCGACATGGCACGGTTGCCCCTGGGTTCCCGCCGCTGTTTGCCTTGGGACCGCTCAGCCCGGTGGGCTTTCTGGCAGGCGAAGCGGCGAGAGAATCGGGTAACTACACGGCATGGCTCGACGCGCAGCCGGCGCGGTCGGTGGTGTACGTCAGCTTCGGCAGCCGCAAGGCCTTACTCAGGGACCAGCTCAGTGAGCTCGCCGCCGGACTAGAAGCAAGCGGCTGCCGGTTCTTGTGGGTGGTGAAGGGCACTGTCGTGGACAGATACGATGACCGTGAGCTCCGCGAGCTGCTCGGAGAAGGCTTCTTGCAGCGTGTGAATGGCCGCGCCCTCGTGACAAAGGCGTGGGTGGAGCAAGAAGAGGTCTTGAAGCACCCGGCCGTCGGGCTGTTCATCAGCCACTGCGGGTGGAACTCGGTGACCGAGGCAACGGTGAGCGGCGTGCCGGTGCTGGCGTGGCCGAGGTTCGCCGACCAGCGGGTGAGCGCCGGCGTGGTGGCGCGCAGCGGGCTCGGCGTGTGGGTGGAGCGGTGGAGCTGGGAGGGGGACGAGAGGGTGGTGACCGGGGACGAGATCGCCGAGAAGGTGAAATCGGTCCTGGCAGACGAGACATTGAGAAAGAACTCAACAATGGTCTGCGAGGCAGCGGCGGCGGCCGTGGCCGCCGGTGGAACGAGCTACAGCAGCTTAGCCAAGTTTGTGCGACGGTGCAGTATACGTGATGGGAGTGTCAGTAATACGCCGTGAAAAGAATTAATGCCAAATTGAGAAGCAAAATGGCACTTCTAATTGGTTATTCTCGGTGATTTGTTCTTGTTGGCCGTTAATCATATGCATCGCCCGGGAGCACGATGAGAATTAAAGATTCCACTTGAACTTCCGTTAATTCCTGTCCATGTTTGTTCGTCTTAGATGTACGTCAGTGTGTACAACGACAGGCATGAATGCCGCTACTGTGACAGTGGAAGACGTCTTGTTTGTGTTGTGCTTGTAGAATCACGGTTCCGGGGGGGGGGGGATCTAGGGTATTCTAGTAGGGTATACAGGACACTGGGTCTAAAAATTATTTTTCCTTGGATATAATCATGTATATGTAGTATGTACATCCTAAACCTAATATGAGAGGACACCCTAAGTCACAGCCCAGCCGAACGTAACACATCTTGCCTCAGGGATCCCCGGTCATTTTCGTTTTGGATTCGCCAGCCTCGCCGGGCAGTGCACTGGGAGCAGCCACCTGACGATGTACCGTTGAAAAAGTCCGGTATAAAATTCGGCAAGCCCGAAGCCCGAGAAAAGGCTATAGAACCTTTTTTTGTGAGTAAAAAAAATTGAATTATTATTCCAAAAAAATGTTATTTAATTCATTTTCAGAACAATAATAGAAATGTTTATTATTTTATTACAGCTTACGGACTTTGGGTCGGGCTACCGATCAAAAATTAGGGCCCAAGCCCTAACCGACTTCGAGCTGGCCTGAGCCCAAAAAACTCGGGTGAGTAGCTGAGCCAGGCTACCCATGAACTGGTTAGTTGAAAGTGCTTCCAAAGGTACAGCAAAGTTTCATCGGTGCAACAGGCTTCATAGAAGTTTTAAGTTTAATGATTGAAGTTTTAAGAAGGTTTCTAAAAAGGTTTAGACTACATTTCAGCCAGTTTCACAAAATTTGAAGAAATTTCAAAAGGTTTCGTGGAAGTTTTGAAATTTCAAGTTGAAAATTCAAGCAAATTTTTTAGACAGTGTCATCAGGTTTTGGCAGAGTTTCAAAATAATTTCAGCAAATTTCATGAAACTTTGAGGCCGAGTGGACATTCTACACGTGGTTGCTCCTACAACCGCCCAAAATGTTCATCAAGATTAGTGCTGAGATCTTGTATACGTATCACTACATATTGTATTTACTCATACATTTTGCTACACATACCATGGATCCCACACATTGTACATATACATCCGCTCCATCCACTCTCTCTCTCTCGCATGGTTCTCTCTCCACCGCTCTCCCCCCTCCTCTCCTCTGCTCTCTCTCTCTCTCTCTCACCCGCGTGGCCGGTAGCGCGCCTACCTGCACTCAACCCCCGCACCGGATCTAGGCACTCCCATCTTGCCGGCGACAGATCCAACCACCCACAACCCCGCCAAACCGCCACCGTCCCCAGTCCAAACGAGGGCGAGGAGGAGTGGATCTAGCCATCCCCTGTCGCGGACGAGGGCGAGGAGGAGTTGAACGAACCAGACCCGGCCACGGTATCGCCACATCATTCTCCTTCCTCGGCCATGGTGATCGCGCCGCCGCCGCTGGAATTTTGTCGTACTTGTGTTAACTCTGATTTTGATGTCTCCATGATCTGCTGCACCATGATGCAGGCCACTGTTTTTTTTTAACGGATTGAAGCAACCCACTATGTTCTGGTAGATTTTCTTATATGAAAATACGTACCAACGTTCAAATCTTTAGGAATATATGTAACAAGAATATGTACAACCGAGAAAATGTTCAATAATTTGAAGAAAAAAAAACCTGAATTCCGTACATAATATGTATAAATCCGGATTTTGTACAAACAAAATAGACATGTACAATCAAAATAATCCTGTACGAACAAATTTATACAAACAAAGTATTCTTGTACAATCAAATATCTACAAACAAAATAAACTTGTACAAAGAAAGTAATTTTGTGCAAACAAAATAATTTTGTATGAACAAATTTTGTACAAACAAAGTAATCTTGTAGAGCCAAAATAATTTTGCACAAACGATTTTTTTTGTACGAACAAAAGTGCTCAAATATTTTTTATTTGTTCCTTCCAAAATATTTCAAATCCAATTCTCCAAAATACATATGACTTGTATTTCCTACTCTCTCAAATACAGAAATTATTTTTTGAACGTATATGCACAAGTATGCCCTTTTCTCGCTCCAAGCCTTACGAATCTCAGAGCAAGGCCAACGGTGCACATGCATGTATCCTTCCATTTCCCGCATGTAAATTTGGATAAAGTAGCAGTTGATGGTTTGCCCAATGTGTAATGTCTCTCTGCTGACAAGTGACAACCAGCTTGTGTCCACTGAAGATGTGAAATCTGCATCGAGTGGCGATTTGAACAGCATAGAACGCAGCATGTCCAGGACCTGTCACAAGTTTGGCAAAAATAAATGGCAACCATTTGACTTGTGGCCAAATCAGATACGATCACCCCAATGTGTGAAGTCACATGTCAGGATGGCCTTACAGTTGTGCTACCTGCTTAACATGTGTATAATAATGGTAATGATATGGGCCGGGCGACTGAGCCCATAGCACGCAACGGACGCAGTTGTCCCCCAGCTTTTCGATCCAACTCCAAAATTGGATGCTGTATATACTTCACAACCTGCTGCTCATCCGCTCCCATTGTGATGAATCTCTCTGTCTCCCCCTTCGATTTTCCTCCGGTGATCTCTATCTTGGGTCTTTCACCACCCTCTCGTGCCTCATCCCCACCCACTACCCCCCGCTCTCCCTATTGTGCGCACGTATCTTCGGCCTCCGACAAACTCCGACCGGAGCTCCACCCTACACGGCGGTGGTGGGGACGTTGAGGGTCAAGGCCTCCTAAGCTCGAGGAGCAGGTAGTAGTCGATGGTGATGGAGCTCTGAGGTGGCAATACCGACGCATCTCAAGCTCTTTTGGCGGCGCGATGAGGCATCTTGTGCTTGGCCAGGGAGGTACCGCCAGATCTAAGCACACCGAGCGAGGCGCCAGACCAGCACCTCGTACTCTGAGCTTGGCCCCTTTACACCACTGTTGACTCCTTCCGCTCCGGTGGGCTTCTTTGCGTGTTGTTGCATCATATTTTTCTCAAATATTGCTATGGACATTTTATTTTGTTGCTTCTCAAAATTGTTGCGGCAAGAGGTATTATTGTGATGTCGTATGCTTTTCGCGATGTTGCGCATGAATTGTTGTGGGTGTATTAGTGATTTGTTGCGCCTTTTTTTTTTTTGGATAGATGGTGTTTTTGTTGAAAAAGCTTGTGAATTTGTTGCAAGTGTTTTTCACAATTGTTGCAAACGCATTTCCAAAATATTGCAACGGTTGTAATGTGGTAGATTTTTTTTTTGTCTCGATTTTTTCCCTACCTTTTCAAGTACATCTTTATCTAGGAATGAGATCCGTAACTTTAATTGAATTGTATCAAGAGACTATGATTTTTCTCCTCTCACTTTTTTTAGGTAAACCATTTTTTTTTCTTTGCCACGGATGTGCAATAATTTTGTTGCACATCTTTTCCTGATATGTTGCGTCGGATGTCCGAGCGCTAGTCTCCTCCGTATAATAATACACTAATTGATAATTGGCTTTTACAAAATAAAAATCAACTTAACTAAAATAACACTACTAGCGCCAATCCACTTAATATAAACCTACACTTTCAAAGTAGACGGTGCTGCAACTCATCAAATTCATTCAATGGAATCAACTACAGCCGCAGCACAACAGGAGGATACACACAGGACGGTGGAGTTGTTTCGCACGATTTATTTAGGGAAAGTGGAGATTGCTGGGGGGTTTTAGAGGTGGTCAAATGAGTTGTGTCAGTCGAGCTGACTCGAAACACTTTATTATTAGTCTGATCCAAG
Source organism: Hsuehochloa calcarea (assembly GCA_036346395.1). NCBI lineage: Eukaryota > Viridiplantae > Streptophyta > Magnoliopsida > Poales > Poaceae > Hsuehochloa > Hsuehochloa calcarea. Next base: position 36,340,971 of record CM070604.1, on the reverse strand, counting down.
CACGACACAGACTGTAACATCCCAATTTTCAGAGCTTTAAAAATCTTTTAAACAATGGTATTAAGAAAATTCACCATTTGGATTTATTTGAATTTTAATTTAAAAAGCTTAATATGGACTTTAAGGATAAACCGATTTAATGAGCTTAATCCCAACATTAACAATTGCCAAAATTATTTTATTTAGATTCCATATGCTTGGTTATATTTTACAGAATTTTCTAGAATTTTTCCAAGATCATTTGCTATTTTCCATTGCTTATTTGAATTTCTGCTATTTTCTAAAAACGAAAAACTAATTTAAATCTCAAGCGATCGTTGGGCCGAATCTCTCCGGCCCAACACTGCTCATCTGGCCCATCTCTCCGTAGCCGTCCGATCGGGACTGGACGGCGATCTCGCCCACGCGCGCGCCTCGCCTCCCCGTCTCACTGCCCGGTGGACCCCACCGCCTTCGTCCTCGCCGCCTTCTTCTCATGGCGACGCTGCTACAAGAATCGCCATTGGCGGTCAACACCGAAGCCCAGCGCAGCGCCGCCAACCACCACGACTCGCGCGACGCGTGCGCGCGAGACTCGCGCCTCCTCCGCACGACCTCCACGCCTTCTCCTCTCTCTCGCGACGCGGGCGCCTAAGCCGCAACCGCCGCCACGACCTCCACGCCGCCACGCCGCCGGACCTCCCGGCCCTATAAAGGAGAGCCCGGCGCCGCGTCACCCATCCCGGCCGCCACCCACTCTCTCTCGCCTGTGCTCACCGGATCGCGAATTCCCGCCGACACCGAGGGCTTGAGCTTGATCAAGGCCGCCTCCGTCGTCCTCGCGTGCCGCCACCGCCACCGTTGATTCCCGTGACGCCGCTGGCCGGTGCTCACTCGCCGCCGGAGGAGCCCTCTAACGCCGCCGCCGTCGCGCCGCACCACCTCCTCCGCCAAAGCCTCGCCACGGCCACCTCGCTGCCCCGAGCACCGGGAGCACACCCCTAGGTTCGTGACCGACGCCTCTACCCACTGGTACCACCCACTCATGGGAGAGCTATTGTCACGGAACCCTTGGTTCCGTCTTGGCGCCGCCGCCGCCGTCGTCGTGTCACTGCCACCTCGGTGGCCGTCGCGACGTGTCATCCCCGTGGCGCCGCGTCGATTGCCACGCTGAGCGAGCGCCACCTCGGCCCATCCTCGGTTCAGTGGCTCGGTGGACTTGGTCCACCGTGAGCCGGGTCACTGACATGTGGGTCCCACATGTCAGTTATTTCTTTAATTCTTTTAATTCGGAAAATCCTTCACGACGTCATGCTTGCGCAATAATCCGATTTTTCTATTGAAAAATAATTCGAATTCCAAGAATCCTATTTTAGGGTTTTTCTTTTGATTCAAACTTTGAAACCTTATAACTTTTGCATCCTAACTCCAAATCCATCCATTCAAATTTCTAAATTTGTATAAAATCGAGATCTATTTATTGGAGATTTTTAATTATTTTTATCAGAGTTATTTACTTCTGTTATTTATTTTCTTGTTGTTGCTTCACTGGGTAGACTTGACGATACTTCGGAAGGTTTGAGGAAGAAGGAGCTTTCCAAGACCAAGACCAAAGACTTGAACCTATTCCAAGGCAAGCTATACCCTTGACCATTTTGCTTCCCGCTTTATAAAAGTATTTTAATTCAAATTATCGCATTTTAATTTTAAGTATTTATTTAAAAGCTTTTGGGTGCAGTAGTTAATCCTACATTGTTATGCCATCCTTGTTAATTGCTATGTCCTGATTCCTTGTCACCTTAGTTGGTAAATATGGTAGCACCAACGTGGGTTGGTTAGTTGCGTATTAGATTGCTTAGCCATGCCACGAATCACTTGTCATGTATCTTCTTTGTTATAAATTGACTAAGTGAATATGGCTAATGTGAACAAACTGTGTGTACTATGTGTCTTTGTGGCATATGTTGCACTTAAATCAACCAGGTGGTAAAAGGATTTGACCGAGGCAAGGGGTGGATCTTGTGTGAAAGGGTGGACGTGTGGACTGTGTGAATAATATTAACTGTGTGTCTATGTGGTTTGGTTAGTGGAAGTCTTGCCTTGGTCAATTAAGGACCTCACCATGTGCGTCATTGAACTGAGCTTCTGACGACCACATGCCTGCTTTTAAGACTGGTCTAGCATAGTAAGATAAGGTATCCGAATTGCTTTGCTATGCTTAGTGTTAGCTACACTAAGTGTATCTTGTGGGTAAAGTGTACAAACCTCTGCAGAGTGTAACTTAATCTATTCGAATAGCGCGTCATGGTCATGGACAATGCTCGGGATTTCACACTAGGGGTAGATGTTTTCATAAAGCTGTGTGGGAAGGGAGCTATGTGATTAAATCATCTAGCTATGTGAATAAACTGTCAGTAGTGTGTGTCTTTGTGAAATAACTTGTTAAGATTATTATTGTCTATTGGTTTTACTGCTTTCAATCTATTAATTGTATTAAATTGCAAAGGTTGCATTTATGCAAAAGAGCCACAAAATGCCTTTCCTTGTAAAAAGCCCATATATACATTTTGCATCTCGTGGTGTGGCTTATAGTACGGTGTGTACTCACGCTTGTTTTGACGAATCAAGCGGAGGAGGAGTCTTCACCAAAGATTCGAGGACGAGTACATCAAGGTGCTTAATTGCGAGGTCTTGATCCCAGTCGGTTGCCTGTGGTGAATCGATGGGGTGCCACTACCTTTTTCGTTTCCGCTGTCGTTTATTTTCTCTGTTAGCCCTGCGTGGCTCAGTAATTGTAACTCGACCTTAAGGTCAAAACCATTATTTATTAATCAAAGTTATTCGATTATGTTACTATTCGCTTGTATGGATCGATTTCCATCTTTGTTAACACTGTGTGCACTAGCGTGATCCTGGGCTAGTGCATTAAACACAGAGGGTCCTGAATCGAAATTTTGGGTCCCGACACAGACACCACCTAAACAGGTTGTGTCGTGCTTGGATCGCAACCTCGGCCCAGCGGACTGGTCTGGCCTGATATAAATAGTATCAGACCTAGCACAACACGGCCTAGACACGACCCAGCCCATTAGGCCCGTTCATTTTTTTAAGTATTTGTATGATTTTTATTTTGTAGCTTTTGAATTTTATACGGTTCATTTTATAAGTATATATAAATTTATTTTGTATTCCCCTCCACATCACGCCAATTTTTTCTCGAGAGGGTGAGGTTAGCACGCCGCATGCGGAGTGCCTAAGGCTTGGCATTTGGCGAACGATTTGGCCGCCACATCTTCGCCAAAAAGGTCCGTGGCAAAGTAGATGGCAGGTTCCTAACTAGTCGTGGCGTGCCAAAGTTTGGTATGTAAACAATCACCAGGCTGACTAGATGTGGCACGCCTAACGTGTGGCATGGCAAGTTGTTCATTCTACCACTGCAGGCTTCATCGGGCCAAATGCAACATCTGGTAATGGAGGAATCCTCCTTTCAGATGCATCTTAATGCCAACAGCAAGAGGAATTTATCAGCAGGACCAGGGGCGAATCCACCGGGGGGGCTTCATCAGGCTGAAGCCCACCCTTCGACGCCCGAAAACCACCCCCACCCCCACCCCACCCCAAGTCCAACTTTTGGCTGATCGGCTCCCCGCTGCCATGGTTGATGGCTGTGCCAAAGAAGAAGGCCAAAGAAGAAGAAACACTAAACAGAGAACAGGAAGTGGAAATGGGCTTGCCCTTGCCGAAGCTGAGCCCAACTCACATCCAGGGGCTCATGCACATGGATGGCCCGTGAGCACCGGCGCGGGCCAGGCGCAAGCAGGCGCACGGGCACGGCTGGAGGTGGGGACACGCGCATGGATGGCCCGTGAGTGCAGACCAGAGGAGAGGCATAGGTGCAAGGGCGCCACTACTGAGCGGAGGAGGCGCCGGTACCAGAGGTCCAGAGCTAGAGGCGCACGGCTATGACCAGGAGGTGGCTCCATGGGAGCATTCGGCTAGAGAAAATACCAGGCGCAAGAAGCGCAGTGGAGAGAGAGAGCAACGGGGAAAAGAAATACGAAGAAGGAAGAACCAAGTGTTGTTGGCCGAGTGAAGCAAAAAAGCAAGGAAGGAAGAGATAGGAGAGGAGAGAGAGAGGGGATTAAAGAAAAGAGGAAGGAAGAATGGGTGGCCAGGAATACATTCAGCCCAATGGGTAGAAAATGATAGAGAGAAAAAGGAAAAAGGTGGTTAAGAGGGAACTAAAGAGAAGGTAATTAGGGAAAGAGATTGGATTAAAAAGGGGATTAGGAGCATATTATCCATTAGCTAGGTATTAAATTTATTGTATTGTACATTTACAATTTATTATCTTTCTATCTATATATGAATTTAACATTCCAATAGCAAAAAAAGACCAGTAGACGTAGTTTTGATATGCTTATGTTGTGTTATAACCTCAACAGTAGAGTCCCCTCTTACTGGATTCGCCACTGAGCAGGACAGCATGCTAATATCAATATATCATTGCAGAGGCCAATGGAGAAGTTCCGCCATTTGAGAATGACAACACCAGCACCAGCAATGATCAAGGCACACATCATCAAGAGAAAAGCCAATAAGTAGTCTTTAATTTTCTCCATCGCTGACAACGCCCGCGTCGATGGTCAAGTGACAACACCGAAGATGAATGTGTTCGTCCATTTATTACAGGAACGTATTTAGCGACCAGCAAGAACAAATTGCCGCGGAAAACGAATTAAAAGGACCATTTTATTTCTAAATTCCGTCTTGACGCTTGTCACGGCGGATTGCCGGCACTTCCATCTCGGCACCGTCTCACAAACTCGGCCATATTCCGGTGGCTGGTGCCGCCGTCGGACATGGCCCTCGCCGCCGCCTCGGACATGGCCGTCGGACGAATCCCACTTCACTTCTTATTTTTTGGAAATATTTTAAATTTTAAATTCAAATTTGACCCTAACCGTTTGAACGAAATTCATCAAAAATTACCAAAATTTCGGTCATTTCACTGCCCACCGAAAAAAAAAAACCGAAATTGTTTTCCCAGCCCTGCACCCGCTCCAAGAAGCCAGCTCCCATCTGCTCACGGAGATCAGCAGCATCATCTCTGTCCACCACCGAGCCCTTCACCACCCTCAAGAACCGGTGGCCTCTGGCCTCGAGCCCAGCGGCGAGCTCCCTTAGCTGGTCCGTCAACATAGCCTTGCGGCTGCCGAAGCTGACGTAAACCACCGACTGCGCCGGCTATATCGCGCCATGCGGAGTAGTCACCTGATTCTCTCGAGGCCTGACCTGCCGGAAAGCTCACCGGGTTGAGCGGTCCCACGGCGAACACAGGCGGGAACGCAGGGCAGTGACGGCCTGTGGCTCCAAGGCATCGAACGTGTTGACCGGGACGCCGTCGGCTTTCGCGAGGACCCGGTCGTTCTCGATGATCTGCCGGGTGAAGACGTACGTGGTTTGGGTCGTGCAGCGCTTGCGGGATGGATGACTTTGGAATGCGGTACACACCGGGGACGTCGACGTTGCCGATGCCGTAGCCGGCGTTGGCATCGAGGTAGGTCGGGAAGTAGGCGAGGAAAGACAGCATGATTGCACCCGAGGTGAAGAGAATGTGGCACGGGAGGTGCAGCTCCTGGGAGATGGGGATAGCGTGGGAGGCCATGGTCACGTCGGTGACGACGGCCGACTCGAGGGGCTTGGCGCCGCCGATCAGCCGATGAGCGGGCCGAGCAAGTGGGCCGAGCGGTGCGTGGCCTCCCAGCGGAGCAAGAACGGGTCGGCCCAGGGAAAAATATTTCGTTTTAATTTCTCTTGCGGTGGGCAACTAAATGAGTGTAATTTCGGTAATTTCAGAAGAATTTTGTTCAAACGGTTTGGATCAAATTTGAATTTAAAATTTAAAATATTTGCAAAAATTAACACCTAGAGTGGGATTGGAAAACAAAAACAAAAAACAACGCTTTGTCACTGTGCTTTATTTGGTCTTTTGTTTCTTTAATGGTTTTTACACTCTTTAACCCTCTAAATTCAAGTAAAAAGAAAAAAAAATATATATGAAAGAATCGATTTTCTTTCGGAGGGTAGCAAAAAATTTTCGAAAATGTGAACCCTGACTCAGGAAGCGGGGAATGCGGATAAGTCGAGCGGCAAGAGATTGAAGTCGATTAGGCGTATGCGGGAGTGGTTGTCGAAGAAGCTGGCGAAGTGGTCGGCGTCGGCGCCCAACACGGTTGGGAGGACGGTCACGACAGAGATGTCGAGGCCATGGCTGGAAAAAGTGACTATAAAGTGAAAGAATGGGAGCATGTGCTCCATTCATCACACGATAAGGGATATGTTTAGAGCTGAATCCAGATGTCAGCTCATTACTTGTATAAGCAATTATCTGGTTCGGGACTAGGTACAAAATCTCGTTCGACCAGGGTACATATAAGTAACCTATGGAACCCTCACGACCACAGAGGTCGTTGGCTTCAGGGGTTACGACTTATGACCACAGGGGTCGTTAGTCTTATGGTTTACGACTCTTACGGCTACATGTGGCTGTTAGTCTTAGGGTTTACGACCACGAAGACATATGATCTTTTAATTATGTATTTAAAGTAATACATAGAGATTTTAATCATCGTCACAATGATGTGTCTGTGTTGCCACCGAAAAATCTCCAGGATCGGCAAGTGTTCCTATGGAGGGTACAAAGGTCAAGCACACGGTGAGCCAAGATATGCCAGCCAATTTCAAACTTTGTCGTATTATGTTAGGTCAAACATACGAGGGTGTCTTCGACGGGACTGATTAATCGCAAAAAATAAAAGTTGGCTTCGGGACTCTTCCTTTGTATTGTTTAGTGTTGGCTAGATATAACTTAGCACAAACCGTAGATTAAACCAGTAGGCGATCATGATTTTTTTTTCTTTTCTCATGTTAACGTGGGATTTTTTAGTCTTTTTTTTTCCGATTAATATGATAATTTATAAGTTTTTTCTCCTAGAATTAACACATTGGATTCTCGAAGAGCCTAAATTAGTACAGATAAAGAAGCGGATGCTATTATATTTATCATATTATAATATACAAACTCATGGACATCAATTGAGGTATCTTTCGAACGGGTATCCTCAGTACCTTCTCCATCCCAGTAGGCCTAACCTTTTGAGAGGATAAACTAAGACAGAATCCTCCGTGGGTTTATCTATGCACAAAATACGGTCTCAGTCCATTTTTGGATACTGTATCTACGGTCTCATATATTACGAAACATCATTTTGCACTCCTATGGCCCATCCAAACCAATGGAACCTACTCCATCAGATCAAGCTAGCTTTTTGACGGGGAGATGGGGTCCGTGGTGTTATCAGCGTCAGCGGGCACCCCGTCAGCATCAATGCGTATGGGTAGGTGAGTCATACGTGTCGAAGCTCATCACACGAGACATGGACTTTCGAACGTAGTCGCAGGGCAAGACCTGTTCTGGGTGGCCCGGCCCGGCGTTCCAGCCTGAGCCCGGCTCGATCACCGGGTTCGAGACTTGATTTTCGACCGAAAAGCTCACTGAATTTAATAAAAAAATCAGTGGATAGATAAGCCTACGGAGGATTCTGAAATAGCAATAAAAAAAATCAGTGGATAGATAAGCTTACGGAGGATTCTGAAATAGCCCTGAGAATTTGAAAATTTGAAAATTTGAAAATTCTCAATTTTTTTGGTTCAAATTTGAATTCTTTCCGTTTTTGAAAACTTCCGCCGAAAACCCGCTTTCCGTTTTCGGAAATCCGCTTCTCTCAGCTGAAAGCGCCCTTTCTCCCGGGCGCTTCTGCCTCCGGCTTCTTCTCCCTTCTCCCTTCTCCCTTCCGCCCGAGCGTCATCCTCCTGACGCCATCGCCGCCTCCTGTGCTGCCGTTAGCCGCCACCTCGCGTCGCCCGCAGCTTCTACTGCCTTCGCCGCCTCCACCTAGCCTGCCCATGCCGCCACCTCTCCCCTCTCGGCGCCGCCCGAAGCTTCCCTCGCCACCACTGCCGCAGCTCGCCCAGGCTATAAAAAGTCACCGAGGGCAAGCTCTTCTCTTCATCTCCACTTCCAGCTCCTCCCCTAACCGTCTCCTTCCCCGGCGCCGGCGAATTTGAAGAAACTGCCGCCGCCTTCTTTGCTTCCCCCAACGAGGCTTCCGGTAAATTCGCCGCCCTCCCTCCTCCCCTTCCCTTCCACCTCCGGTGGTAGCACCCCCTCGTCGTCGCCAATCGGTTCCCCACCTCGCCCCACCTCCTCCCTCACCGGAGCTCGCCAGCACCGAGCTCCACCGTCGCCACTTCCACGGCCACCGTCGCCATGCCGCCTCGGTGCGCCTCAGGCCACCCCCCACCTCCATTGTGACCCCCTCCACTCGCTGATACTCCCCCGCCCTTCACCCTCGCCGAAGCGCCGCCGCATCGCCGCCAGCTTCGTCCCTTGCTTCGGCCATGCGCCACCGCCGTCGCCGCCCCACCTCCGCATCCCTTCCGCTCCTCCAACTCCCCAAAATGGGTTCAGCTCCCTTCCGTGATGCTCCCGGTGCCCTTCCCCACTGCCGCCGCCGCAATCGTCGTCGCCGCTGGTTCGGGCGAAGCCAGAGCCTTTCGCTGCTGCTCGAGCTCGAGCACGGACGGTGGGCCTTAAAAGGCCTGGCCAAAACAAGCCTCAGGCCGCATAGTAACGGGCCGGGCCCAGCGCCATTCAGAGCATAGTAATTCTATTCACTGTTCATCATCCGAAAAATTATTTTTACTATTCACTATCATGAACAATAATCTTAGTTACTGTTCACCACCGTATTTTTCATTGATAAATAGTAAAATATCACTATTCATTATCTATCGCTATTCATCCGCAAAACCATAATTCGACATTATATATCCATTTCGTCCGTTTAGAGCCCAAAAATCCATTTCTCCACTCCGTTTAGTCCAATTAAACCCCATATAAATTCCCACCCTTCCGCACCACCTTCTTTGTGTTTCTTTTCCGTTTGTTCTTACTTGCATATTGTTCCCAGCTCATTCCTTGTCGAGCCGGATTTTACTTGGTTTGTTTTATTGTTTTACTTCTCGTTAGGTTACGATCTTGACGACCAGACTGCAGAAGACATCAGACAAGACCAGGATCTACAGGACTTTGTTCAAGAAGACAAGCCACATTCTTTGATCATTTTGAACCTACAATTCATATATTTAATATTTTTCATTATTGTATTTGTGCTAATTACTTTAAATATTAAAATAATACTTTTGAATGCTATGATGTTTAGATAATTCCTATTACCCCACATACAAACCCACCTAGCACTTGTAGGCCATATTTACCTTGACAAGGTTAAAATTTCTTGTAAGCCATATTCACCTTAACAAGTCCACATAAAATATTATCTATGCAAATAGCTTTATCACCAAAATTGTGGTTATCAATCAAAGAGAGTATTGGCGGTTCGCCAATGGTTTTGGTGTGAAGTTGAGGGTTGTGTCCAAGAAGTTGGGCAACCCAATAGACTTGTGTTAAAAGTGAGTCAAAGGTGAGATCAAGCAGGTGGACAACCACGAGTTGATGTCGGTCCATTTCCTCACTGGAGACAAGTAAGAAAAAAAAACTTATGCCAAAGTAACAGACACAGAATACCGCTCAACCACAGGTATGATCATTACTCCCTGGCTTAGCGCACTGCTCTTCCAAACGAATATCTATAGGGAAAGGCGTGTGCTCCTGTGCGGTAGAGCAGCGCGGAACTGGGGTTGAACAAGAGTGGACCTGTAGGGACACTCGGTAGTATAAACAACGGTATGGTCTCATCAGCATCGGGGTAAAAGATCCATAGCGGCGGCCGGTGGAGTGTCCCGAGGGCTGTATGGGATAGATCCTACCGGGTAGAGGCTAGAAAGGTTAAGCAGTGAAAAAGCTTTGTTATCTCAGCTCAGTCGCACGCTAACATATTGCTTATCTATGATCTGACAGTACGAACATGAGGTATCTTGTGGGTAAAGCTAAGCAACTCTCCAAAGTATATCAAATGGTATTCGAATACGCCATGCTTCAAGTTAATGAAGCTGTGTTCATGGGTGATTCCAATACATGAGGCATAAGTAGATTTTTTTTTGATATGTGAATCTGGTTTTTGCATTTGTTGAGAAACCCCTGTTATTATTATTTATTATTGTTTTACTGTTTTAAAAGTTAAACTGCTTTAAACTACAAAATGCATCCACAAATGCCTGTTAAGGTAAACCCTAACCATCCATTGAACTTCTTGCATATATTTATTTAGCTTTTTCATGTGGCTTGTTGAGTACGGTAGTAGTACACATTCTTACAAAATCTGCAACCCCTTCACAGAAGAAGATTGAGAAAATGCTGAGAACCCCAATGAGCAGGATTTTGGTAGACCCCCAGAAGGCAGCGACTATTGTTATTAGGTCTCAATCATGCTCAAGCGTGCATGTGGTGTGAAGTTCTTTTGTTTTGTATTATATTATCTTTGGGCTTGGAAGCCCGTGTCTGCATCAAAACCGGTTGTTAAACCTTAATCTTATGTAATAAAAGTTTAGTTTTGTTGTTATTGAAAGCTTGTTTGAGACACTGCTTACTTCGCAACTGCACATCCTGGGTGGTTGTGAAGAGTCTAACAGTCCCAGATTTTGGGGCTGTTACAAAGTGGTATTAAAGCTTAGCTTGACCCTAAATTGAGACCTAAGGTTGGTTATAGAAATTAGGAAGTGAAGACCTTCAAAAATCTTAATTAGAAAAATTATTAAAGAATTTCTAAAAACAAAAATATAAGTACTATTGCTGTCTTTTCCCTTCTTTTGCTATCTCATCTAAAGTTTAGATTTGTAAAAATCTCGATTTGTCTTTGTAAAAAGATTTATCTCTCTCTCAACCAATTTCAACTTTTCGTCAGAAGTTGCAGGAGTGTTCAGAGTACGCTAGAGTAGTGTCAAATAGAGTAAACCCTAAATAGACGATCTTTCGGTTGTAACACAAGTTGTATTATGTGGTCTAAGTAGTGCGTATACAACTCGTATAAATAAATTGAGCTATGTTATTATTTGATAATTTGTTTTTCTATCAGTACCTGTATATCATCCTTATCAAAATTTCAGATCATTCTTTTCGTCTAAATTCTTACCTTGATCTTTCTCAACTTAAGCTAAGTCTGAATCTTACTTACTTATCTGTATTTGGTCAAAATAGCTGTAGAAATACATTCTCAAGATGTCAGGAATCAGAACAAGAAGTCATAAGATTCCTCAGAATGAAGCTGACTCAGAAGATCACCAGCCCAGCATGGCAGAAGTGCTGGCTATGATAGAAAGAAATAGATACCAAGCAGAATAAAACCAAACCAGACTAATGGAGCAACATACCAGACTTCTAGAATAGATAGCAACCAGATCACCAATGCCATTAGGACCTTATCCAGGAACAACAAATGGAGGAATCACTACAGGATCAAGACGGGCAGACTTTCAGAAGACAAGACCACCAACTTTTACAGTCGCACCGGAACCGCTAGCAGTAGATGATTGGATAAGAGATATGGAAAGGAAGTTAGATACAATCCAATGCACTGATCAAGAGAAGACTATTTTTGCCTTCCACCAACTCCAAGGACAAGTCGCAGCATGGTGGATGAATCATCAAACACTTCACCCTAGAAGAGATATACCATGGCAAGAATTTAAGGATGTTTTTCATAAGGCACACGTCCCCACTGGCGTGCTTGCTTCCAAACGCCGAGAATTTCTTGCTCTCAAGAAAAGATGACTTACTATGACAGAATACCTACATCAATTCAACTATCTGGTACGTTATGCTCCAAATGATGTCAATACTGAAGAGAAAAAGATGGAGAAATTTGCAGAAGGATTACAAAAGTCTCTAAAATTTCACATTTCAGCCCTGGATTTCAAAGACTTGTCAGCTATGGTAAATAAACTACTAATATCACAAGAAGCCAGAATAGAATTGCTGGAGATCAGAAAAAGAAGAGCAATGCAGATGACACCTCAACCAAGTGCACCCAGAAAAAGAATGATGACAGCACCGCGAGTACAATCTCAGCAGAGACCAACTACCAATCCAACTCCAAGACCTCAGTACAGTATGAATCAGTCAGCCACAATTCAGTGTTACATTTGTGGGCGAAATCACCATCAAAGGGATTGTCCACAAAAATCAGTAAGCTGCTATCACTGTGGACAACCAGGCCATATACAGTTTTATTGCCCAATGAAAAATATGTCAGCAGAAGCAGCCAAAGTTCAGGTGAAAAGTCAATTAGAAATCAACAAGACACCACAAGCTAACAAAGGAGGTATGCTAAGACCTATAGAACAGCCAAGATTTCAGCAACCACGACAAATTCAAGGCAATGTCAATTATGTCGCTACCAGTGAAGCTGCAGAAGCCACCAATATCATTGCCGGTATGTTTATACTTCATGCAGTATCAACATTGAATTTGGTTATTCTGGGAGCCACCCTTCTTTTCAGATTTGTGCAATAGAAAGAGCAGCATGAAAAAAGGAACAGATAATACAGCGTGATTTTCCAACCTAGCCCCTAGCTTTGTGTGAATCTTGGGGTCGAGATTCCTTTAAGGGGGGTAGATTGAAATAGCCCTGAGAATTTGAAAATTTGAATTTTTTTGAATCTTTTGGTTCAAATTTGAATTCTTTCTGTTTTCGGAAACTTCCGCCGAAAACCCGCTTTCCGTTTTTAGAAATCCGCTTCTCTCAGCCGAAAGCGCCTTTTCTCCCAAGGCTCGCCCCGACTTCTTCTCCTTCTCCTTCTTCCTTCCGCACGAGTGTCATCCTCCTGATGCCATCGCCGCCTCTCGCGCTGCCGTCAGCCGCCACCTCCCGCGCCACCTCGCGTCACACGTAGCTTCTACTGCCTTCACCGCCTCCACCTGGCCCGCCCATGCTGCCACCTCTCCCCTCTCGGCGCCGCCCGAAGCTTCCCTCGCCGCCACTGCCACAGCTCGCACTGGCGCCAACGCCTCTCCCAAGCTATAAAAGCCACCCAGGGCAAGCTCTTCTCTTCATCTCCACTTCCAGCTCCTCCCCTAACCCCCTCCTTCCCCGGCGCCGACGAATTTTAAGAAACCGCCGCCGCCTTCTTTGCTTCCCCCGACGAGGCTTCCGGTAAATTCGCCGCCCTCCCTCCTCCCCTTCCCTCCCACCTCCGACGGTAGCACCCCCTCGCCATCACCAATCGTTTCCCCACCTCCTCCCTCACCGGAGCTCGCCGGCACCGAGCTCCACTGCCGCCACTTCCACGGCCACCATCGCCATGCCGCCTCGGTGCGCCTCAGGCCACGCCGCCACTTCCATTGTGACCCCCTCCACTCGCTGATACTCCCCCGCCCTTCACCCTCGCCGGGAGCGCCACAGATCGCGCGCCGACCGTCCCTCGCCCCGCCCGTGCGCCGCCGTCGCCACCCTACCTCCGCACCCCTTCCTCTCCTCCAACTCCCCAAAATGTGTTTAGCTCCGTTCCGTGATGCTCCCGGTGCCCTTCCCTGCCGCCGCAATCGCCGTCGCCGCCGACTCGGGTGAGCGTGCAGGCCTTTCGGCCGCGCGGCTCGAGCCTAAGCACGGGACGGCTGGGCCTTAAAAGGCCTGGCCGAAACAAGCCTCAGGCCGCACAGTAACGGGCTGGGCCCAGCGCTATTCAGAGCATAATAATTCTATTCATTGTTCATCTACCGAAAAACGCCGTTCATCATCCGAAAAATTGTTTTTTACTGTTCACTGTCATGAACAGTAATCTTAGTTACTGTTCACCACCGTATTTTTTATTGATAAATAGTAAAATATCACTATTCATTATCTAGCACTATTCATCCGCAAAACCCTAATTCGATATTATATATCCATTTCGTTCGTTTTGAGCCCAGAAATCCATTTCTCCACTCCGTTTAGTCAAATTAAACCCTAGATAAATTCCCACCCTCCCGCACCACCTTCTTTGTGTTTCTTTTGTGTTTATTTTTACTTGCGTGTTGTTCCCAGCTCATTCCTTGTCGAGCCGAATTTTACTTGGTTTGTTTTATTGTTTTGCTTCTCGTTAGGTCACGATCTTGGCGACCAGACTACAGAAGACATCAGACAAGACCTGGATCTACATGACTTTGTACAAGAAGGTAAGCCACATTCTTTGATCATTTTGAACCTACAATTCATATATTTAATATTACTTTTATTGTTGTATTTGGGCCAATTACTTTAAATATTACAATAATACTTTTGAATGCCATGATGTTTAGATAATTCCTATTACCCCACATACAAACCCACTTAGCACTTGTAGGCCATATTCACCTTGACAAGGTTAAAATTTCTTGTAAGCCATATTCACCTTGACAAGTCCACATAAAATATTATCTATGCAAATAGCTTTGTCACCAAAATTGTGGTTATCAATCAAAGAGAGTATTGGCGGTTCGCGAATGGTTTTGTGTGAAGTTGATGGTTGTGTCCAGGAAGTTGGGCAACCCAATAGACTTGTGTTAAAAGTGAGTCAAAGGTGAGATCAAGCAAGTGGACAACCACGAGTTGGTGTTGGTACATTTCCTCACTAGAGACAAGTAAGGAAAAAAAACCTTGTGCCAAAGTAACAGACACAGAAACCGCTCAACCACAGGTGTGGTCATTAGCTCTTCCAATTGAATATCTACAGGGAAAGGCGTGTGCTCTTGTGTGGTAAAGCAGCGCGGAACTGGGGTTGGACAGGAGTGGGCCTGTAGGGACACTCGGTAGTCTAAACAACGGTATGATCTCATCAGCATCAGGGTAAAAGATCCATAGCGGCGGCCGGTGGAGTCTCCCGAGGGCTGTATGGGATAGATCCTACCGGGTAGAGGCTAGAAAGGTTGAGCAGTGAAAAAGCTTTGTTATCTCAGCTCAGTCGTTGGCTAACATGTTTCGTGTCTATGATCTGACAGTATGAGCATGAGGTACATGTTGCGTGTCTATGATCTGACAGTATGAGCATGAGGTATCTTGTGGGTAAAGCTGAACAACTATGCAGAGTATATCAAACGGTATTCTAATATGCCGTGCTTCCGGTTAATGAAGCTGTGTTCATGGGTGATTCCAATACATGAGGCATAAGTAGAGTTTTTTTGAGATGTGAATCTGGTTTGTGCATTTGTTGAGAAACCCCTGTTGTTATTATTTGTTATTATTTTACTATTTTAAATGTTAAACTGCTTTAAACGGCAAAATGCATCCACAAATGCCTGTTAAGGTAAACCGTAACCATTCATCGAACTTGTTGCATGTATTTATTTAGCTTTTTCATGTGGCTTGTTGAGTACGGTAGTAGTACCCATTCTTGTAAAATGTGCAACCCCTCCACAGAAGAAGATAGGGAAAATGCTGAGAACCACAATGAGCAGGATTTTGGTGGACCCCCAGAAGGCAACGACTATTGTTATTAAGTCTCAATCATACTCAAGCGTGCCTGTGGTGTGAAGTTCTTTTGTTTTGTATTATATTATCTTTGGGCTTGGAAGCCCGTGTCTGCATCAAAACCGGTTGTTAAACCTTAATCTTATGTAATAAAAGTTTGGTTTTGTTGTTATTGAAAGCTTACTTGAGACACGGCTTACTTCACAATTGCATATCCTGAGCGGTTGTGAAGAGTCTGACGGTTCCAGATTTTAGGGTGTTACATATTCTCTCTTAGTTTATCCTCTCAAAAAGTTAGGCCTGGTGGGATAGACCAGGTATCGAGGATACCCGTTCGAAAGATACCTCAATTGATGTCCACGAGTTTGTATATTAAAGTATGATAAATATAATAGCATCTGCTTCTTTATCTGTACTAATTTAGGCTCTTCGAGAAGCCAATGTGTTAATTCTAGGTGGAAAAAAAATTAGAAATTATCATATTAATATGAAAAAAACTAAAAAATTCCCATATTAACTGAAGAAAAGAAAAGAAAATCCTGATCACCTGCTGGTTTAATCTACAGTTTGTGCTAAGTTATATCTGGCAAACACTAAACAACACAAACGAAGAGTCCCGAAGCCACCTTTTTTTTTCTTCTACAATTAGTCCTATGAAGCCACACTCGTAAGTTTGACCTAACATAGTACGACAAAGTTTGAAATTGGCTGGCACATCTTGGTTTACCGTATGCTTGACCTTTGTACCCTCCTTAGGAACACTTGCCGATCCTGGGGATTTTTTCGGTGGCAACACGAACGCATCACAGACCGATGGACACATCTGGCACCGTAGCAATCTAAAATTCCAAATTTGGCTCTCGGTGCAAAAAAATTCCAAAACTGGCCCCCTTCCCGACCGCGAGATTACCCGGCGGCGACACGTGGCGAGTCGTGCGGTCTGGCACCGCACGACCACACTGTTCACGGGTCGGCGGCGCTGATCAGACGATTCTCGCGCTCGCGACGCCGCCGCACGACGCCGCTCCCGATCAAGACGACGCCGCCTCCGCCAGCATGATCATGAAGGTCGATCGCACGACCTCATTGCACAAAATTTTTGTTTAGGGTTTGATATATGTATTTAGTATAAGAATTTATATGTATTATTGAGTTATTTACAATAAAAATAAATTTGGATATATGAAATGTTGTTTCAAAAATTTGAATTTGATGTAGAGTCTAGTTTATAGCTTATGTGATTTTTGTTGCATTTTAGAAAATTGAAAATTTTGTTTGGTAGAGTACTGAACGAAATATGTGTGAAGTAATGATTGATGTATTTGTGATTTTGTAGATTGTTGATCGTGAAAAAATGTTGAACTGACAATAACAATTTTCGATCATGGTATGTTGTTTTATTGTAGAAAATTTAAAGAAATTTTTTTGAAAACAATCGTGATAAGAACAATTAGGCGAAAGGAAGGAAAGTGATATTTAATTGGGAAAAATGAATGCTCATTGCGGGAGTCGACTCGTAGTCAGCAGCAGCCTTTGCTTGTTCCTCGCGAGCCGCACCCTTGCTATGTTGCGTGTCTCCTCCCATTGTGCCTTCTTGCGGGACTCCTCCTTAGCCTTCCGCCTAGTTTCATTTATCCCGTCCGCGAATTCTCGCCAACTATTTATATTCCCGCAAAGTCGGTCTCTTTGTCACGCCATCGCGCAAAGTGGCCTCTTTGTCATGTCATCGCGCAAAGTGGTCTCTTTGTCACGCCATCGCGCAAAGGCGGCCTCTTTTGTCATGTCGCCGCGCAAAGTGGCCTCTTTGTCATGTCATTGCGCAAAGTCGGCCTCTTTGTCACGCCACCGAGCAAAGCCGGCCTCTTTTGTCACGTCATCGCGCAAAGTCGGCCTCTTTTGTCACGCCATCGCAGTAAGTTCTCTCGTTTCGTATAAATAGCACGGTTGGGGTCCCATGATATTGTAGGCGCGAACGTGCAAATCGAAAAAGAAGTGTGTCCTCTTCATTTGTGAAACATAACATGTCGGAAGCCGAGGGCCGATCGGATATGGGTCACCAAGGAAGACCTTCCTTAGAAAGGAGGGAGGTATTTGGTCCACACTACCGCTTGATACCAACTCGGCGTGCTCAACCAAAGATGGCCAAGTGCCGACACAATGAGGACGCGGTTGTGCAGCCCTCGAATGCGATTCGATGGCGGGCGACGTTTCTTCCGATGCCCACGATCCGGGGTAAAATGTAGTAACAATACTTTCTTATTTCTTATGCAGGCTGCATGTTTATCCTCCTTTCCTGCAGATGGCGAAATGCGAGTTCTCCCGGTGGATCGACCCTCCCCACGAACGTTATATTGTCAATTATGTATTCACATTATGGCAATAATATTTAAGTTGGAGGAGCGAATTGAGACCTCAATGAGGAGAACACCGACCTCCACCAACAGATGCAACGCCAACGTATGAAGTAGAAAGAGTGACTAAGTTAGTAATGTGTCGTATGTAATTTGTTGTGGTCGTTGTTGTGTTGATGGTGTGGCGCTGAGCATGTTGTTTTGATTTTATTTCTTGCGTGTAATCTTGTATATATTGTCTGTATGTGCAATGTATGTTTTGTTTCGTGTTGGCATTGCGTCACGCATTCTTATTGTGTGGACTTTATGACTGAGGCCCCCCGAGCCTATAAGAGGGAGCCATTCCTCACCTAGCCCCCCGCATTGTTCTCCCTCACCTCCTGAATTAGTTCTTCCCATTCTGTGTAGTTATCATTCCTTCTCACTCCCCTGGACGCCGATATGAGTCATCTTAGCACCGCATCGTCCGCTCCAATGGTGATTTGCCCAAAATGCAACACGGTTGTTAGACGTAAGACCTCACACACGGCCACGAATCCTGGGCGGCACTACTACAAGTGCCCCTTTCACTCGGTGAGTATGATTGTTTCGGGTTCATTAAAACGGTCCAGGCATGTTTGACAATATTGTTCTCGTGAAACGCAGGAAGTCCCCGGCGGTTGCCGATTCTGGGTGTGGGAGGATGAAATGGGCGGTAGGGCCGACATTGCGAGGCATGAGAGAGTTGTCGTGGGGGGTAGCGACCCCGTCGAGATGCGCCATCGTTTTGATAGACTGGAGTGGAAGATTAATTTAATGTTGTGTGCTATTTTCTTTCTTGTGTTTATTGTTATCGTTAAGGTGTAGTGTTGGAGGTTATTATTGTGTTTCTTGTTATCGTGTGTCTTAGTGCTGGAGGGTTAATGTATGTTTCTGTGAAGCAAGATGTAAATAAATAATTTGCAAAACATGCCATGGATATGTATTACACATACGTACATTTCATAAATAGTTACAGCAAACCATGAGACGTTACGAAATCAGAATTACAAAAACTCATTATGGATCTCGTCGTCGCCTCCTCGGACGGCGTATGTGCTCCTCGGAGAAGGTGAACCTGCTAGGGGAGTGCGGTGCATCTCGAAGGTCGTACTGCGATGCCTGCGTCCGAGGTGGTGCCGGGTACGACTACGTGGGGAGGTCCGTCGGATGGCCGAGAATAGAGCTCAGCCAATCGGTCGACGAGGGGTCTATGTCCTGCTGAGATGTTACATCTGAATTACGCCATGCACATCGTTGTTACTAATACATAGTAATATCAAAAGGCATTTACTGCGCGAGGGTGAAATGCCGATGACCCACCATACTCCTGCACCGTGTAATCTTGGTAGGTCTCGCCAAACCACTCGTGCTGCTCCTGCATGCTGGACTGACCACCATGAGCGAACGCGGGCAACGGCACTCCGAAAGTCTTTGTCGAGTCGTGGTCATTGTTCGAGATCGGGCCCGTCGGCCAGGCGAGATTGTTCGCTCCCCCGTACTCCTCCGTGATGACGATGGCTATAGCAGGGTGCTATCCTGTCGTAAATGCTGCAAGAAAAAGATGGGGTTAGAGATAAATGGCAAACGAGTGAACGAACAAATAGGTGGCAAATGTCGTACCGACGGTCCGAACAGCGTGGACGACGAGCGAGAAGGCGGGTCGAGGCCGGATGCGATGGACGTGGACGATGATGGACGGCCGATGGCACCGCCGACGGTGGCGCGGAGGGTGGTGGTGGTCGGCCCGCCCGCGACCACGTCGTGCAGCGTCATCTCGTGGTGACCATAACCGATGGTCCGTAT
This sequence comes from Hsuehochloa calcarea, assembly GCA_036346395.1. Classification (NCBI taxonomy): domain Eukaryota; kingdom Viridiplantae; phylum Streptophyta; class Magnoliopsida; order Poales; family Poaceae; genus Hsuehochloa; species Hsuehochloa calcarea. The sequence continues at coordinate 36,321,371 of CM070604.1, read as the reverse complement.
GGCGGACTGGCGTTATCATATATGTTGCGCATCGGGTGAGCGACGATCAATCGAATTGGCTCTCCCACGATGGAGAGCCTGAGCTGCCTCGTCGTGGATACGATGCAATCGGTCGAACTGCAGTTACAGAAGTAACCAGTTAAAACATAATCATGCACATTAATTACATACTAATCTCTTACCGTCTCGTCGTGCCGTGCCGCTCGATGCCGGCTCGACTCGCTCTATAGCGACCTCGTGTGTGATCTCCATCGACGCCGTGGCGCGCGAGAAGCCTCTCGCGGGTGCGTGGAACGTACCACTCGAGGTATGTGCTATACGCGCGAGGTCGACGGCCAGTCTCATCCACAACCATCGTGTCCGCGTGGTCACGCCACATGTCCGCCCACTCCGTTGTACGCATCTCCAGTCTTCGTTCGCTCGCCCTCTCCTCGATTGCCTGCAAGTTAATTGAGACATCCACAATTAGTAGGGGCACAAAGTAATGCATTAATTACAGTTGCCGTGAAATCACATACCGGTGGGTGGTGGGTGCAAGAGGCGTCCTGGCAGGGGTGGGACAACCTGGTACATGCCGAACTGCCTCATGACTCGCTGCGGGTTGTATGGCTCGACGCAGTGAGAGAACACCAAGTGGCAAGTCGTCAACCAGTACATGTGATCCTGCCCGCACTGAGATGATAATCCGTGGGGGGCCGTGTCCATAATGAACGGTGGAGTCCATGGCCACCAGACTATCTCTACCTCGTGGAGTGTCTCGAACATGTTGTGGAACTCCGGGTACGCACGTCTCGGTCTCTCCTTGGCCCACCGCAACCGAGCATGTGTCCAACGCGTACCCATGGTGGGCCCTTCGACGGCGTCGTCTCCATTACCAACTCCGCATAAATGTGGGCTGAACTCGTAAGGGTGCATGTAGTACCAAAGTAAGGCTCGCGACGGGAAGTGTTCCCACGACCACAATCAAGAAGAACGTAGCACACGGCTAGGACCGCTCGGTTGGCCGTAGTACTGTTGTGAGGCATCACACAAACCTCGGTATGTGGCGCTAAGAACGGCCGATCCCGGCTATCTTGTGGCACCTCACCGTGCCGACCATCCGCCAAGGACTCGCTAGATGTATGTAGCTAGGTCAGATCAATCTCCGGTGGTGCTAGGGAACAAGACCCACCCAATGTAAATAGCAGTGCACGCAACGAAGTGTGTCCGCACTGGTCGTCATGTGCGAGAGCAGACATGTCATGTACCGACGGCCGACCATGTGGCACACCGGCCACGTTGTCCGGATCGGATGACCGAACGGCCGAGCCGATGGACCTTCCAATCTGCAGCCTTCTGGGGTGGCACTACAAAGAAGACCACGGAGGGGTAGACACGTAAGCATTGTCACATCTCGCGAGTAACCGTCATCTCGCCCAATGAAGTGGAAGGTGTGAGTCTCCGGCCTCCGGTGATCAACAAGAGCGACAAAGAACGGCGCATCAAATCGCAGCGCGTGCGGTACATCCAACATGCGGGCAATGGGCAAGAACCGGTGTACCGCAAGAGGGATGTACCGGCGTGGTCGAGGCCGGTGCTCTCGGGGCTCCTAAGGATCAAGCTCGGAGGTCTGCCTCCGACGACCACGATAGGCATCGGTGCCGCCATCCCACCGGGGTCAAGCAACTCGTAAGCCATCTCCGCCAAACAAGAAAAACAAGTGAGTCTACATTGATAATATGATGTGCAACAAATCACAACATAACTAATAAACAAACGTAATGACAAATAAACGTGCGGAATGTACGAAAACATACATCAAATGTGCACACAAATATGACCTGCATAACATGTACACATACATAATGTAGACAAACAACATACGTAATGTACAAAAACATAAAATGTGTGTGACATACGGACATAGAACCAACAATACATCGTCGGGTTGCTTGATGTCGGCCTATTTGGGCCTTTGGCCGAGGAGTGCCCAATCGTCTTGCAAAGCCTACACTTTGGCCGAACTCGATCCCCAAGCCGGTCATCATCCATGTCATTGCGGATGCAACGGCTTTGTCGCCCGCCACGACCGACATGCTTCAAAGGCATCGCTTGGTACCCACTTTACCTCCCCGCCATAATTCTCTATAGTGCATATATACCCGTATGAATGAAACTCGTGACTCCTGTGTTGCATACAAGTCTTCGCATGTCGTAGTAATCGTGAGATGTCTTGGTCGACGCTGTCGCCATACGCGCAGTCGCATACACATGAGAGCACGGTTTGTGAAGAAGTCGGGCTTGTTGCAGTGCAAGATGCTTTGTCATCAATCGTGCATACGTGTTTGCGATCCCCTCCGATGTGACCCATGACGTATTTACGCCGAGGCGAACCTCGAACTTGTTCCTTAGGCCATCAATGGGTCGAGCAATGGGAACGACTCTTCTCCATCTTTTTCCCCATATCGCTGCATTACCTCGTAGTCATCGCTTGTTTTCGTTGAGGTGCTTCTTCGCCATCATGGCTCTATTGACAAAATACCCGACAAGCGGTTCGGCTCTCGCCCACGACACGTGATTGGTAGAGATCCGACGCCTTCAAGACTCCGTTGTAAACCTCCGACATATTAGTTGTCATGATCCCATACCTCGCCCCGGTGTCGTGCAACAAAGACCACATCTCCAAGTCGGTGCATTTGATTGAACCCATTGTGTGAACACCCCAACTCTTGTGGAGCCTCCTCCACGGCCCCACTTCGTCGGACATGCTTACTAGCCTCCGATCGAGTTGCCTCCACAAGGTGTCAAACTTCCGCTCGTTCGCACACATAGCTTCTTAAACATCTTCATTAAGTCCTTGCTACGGAACCTTCGTGGAAGTTCACGCAAGATGCCTCATGCACCAACGGTTCTTCGATCATTCCACGGAAGAAATTGCATTCTCATACGCATCGTTCGCAACGCAGACAAAGAAGCTCGCATTGCGGTCCGAGATGATACACACTTCGGACGACCTTGCACTATGGCTCGCTTCACATTGGCAAGGAACCAAAGCCGACTATCCGTATTCTCATTCTCCACAATTGCAAATGCCACCGAGTAATCGGTCATTTGCGTCCACGTGAATCGCGGTGAGGATAGTACCCTTGTACTTGCCGGATATGAACGTCCGTCTATCGTTAGCACCGGACGGCACGACCAAGCCTTGTATCGCTGATGGAAGGCCCGAACACTCTGTCAAGAATATAACGATTCGGGCCCTCGAGGATGAACCCTCTCCGCTGTTAATGTACGTGCTCGGATTTGATTACGTGATTTCTTTGCAAAGATTCTTGGGACCAGTCGCACGCCTCCTCGACGTCCCAAACATACGGTGCAACACCTTTCGTTTCGCCTCCATGCCTTCTTGTAGCTCACCTCAATCCTCCGAATTTGCTACTTCGCCATTATAACCTTCGAGAAATGGATACATCCGCCACGATGAGGTGGCTCACCACCTCCGCAACATATGCCGATGTCATGTTGCGGTGCCTACGATCGCCCCGCAAGCTCACAATCGTGATCATGCAAGACCGTTATCCGAACTCGCTTACGCGCCCTTGAACCGTGCACGAATTTTGCCAAAGACAGACCCGTCAACACACTTCACAATGTACGTGTCAGGTTTGACACATGGTACCGATACGTCCGGCTCATGTTCACAACAGATCTAGCAATAGCTCTTTGGACAACACTCTTATTACTAAGGCTCGCCCCAAAATGAGTGTGCCTCATTGAACCCCATTCTCCTCCTCCGCCTATGGCGAGAACTAGAAGATGCATTGCGTTGTCGCCCGATCTGGATGGCACGACGCACCGTCGGTGGTCACAACACCACCTACCACCCCTCCAATTGCGGCTTCGCCATCGTCGTCCTCTCCAATCGCCTGCTTCTCATCCTCCTCCTCCTCGCCGCCACTTCTTCCACTGGTCCCCAAGGTACTCATGATACCAATACGGGCGCCCACCACCTCTCCTCCACACCTTCGTTGGCACGAAATTCTCCGCACGCCTCCGAGGTCTTCATCACCCACTTCCTCGCCCACATCTTCTCCGCACAAGCGTCTTCATGACCGCCAAGATGAACCTGGGCACTACATCTCGCACGGTGATATCGAGCCACCCATGGCGATGATTACATCCTCTCCACGAACTCGACATATACCATTGGTCCGCATATATCGCAAAGATCGTGGTTGCACACAACCTCCATGTAGTTGGCCCACGAGGCATCGTTGGTCACCTTCAGAGGTTGCCACATTCTCTCCCCTGCATCACCCACCATTGACGCATATACTGCCTCGATCCGTAACTTCTTCCTTCCGGTGTGCCGATCGAACGCCGAACGGACACACCTCCGTAGGTCAGACAAGTTCATGGCGTTGGGCCGGGTGCGGATCACGGTCCGGTCACAATTAGACAGGTCTGCCCCATACGGCCCGTCGCGTACTAGACCACTACCGTAGAATACGAACAAGTCTTGAATGTCAGCCATGGCGTACCTAACATAAGTGCACAATCAACCATCTCATTACACAACATGCAACAATCGATCATCACACCCCACTACCCCATTGTAACATTAACAGTACGGTATTTATAAATCTACAATTTACTTCTAACTATTTTACTTCTAAATTCTAACATACATCAAATTACATATTCACTTCATTTTTATTTCCATTTCTAATTCATATGAAAATTACATTACAACGTTATTTTATTTTCACTATTGTTCTCAGATAAGCTTGTTTCGATTCATGCCAAATTCCCATTACATGTTAAGTGCATAATCAACCATGTTAGTTTCAAACATGCAATAATCGTACCATCAAACACCCGCTACTGCACTTTATTTTCAATTTATTTTTACCACCAACCGCACTATATCCACTTCTTCCCTAACCGTACTAATTGTATGTTTCTAATCCTGTTACTATTGTTATCACCTACAAATGCTCTAAAAAATATGTACTTTCTCACCGTCTACAAATCTACAAGTTCATATTTTCGCACAACATGAAATTACATTACAATACGTATGTTCTCAAAAAACATAGTATAATATTACATACACTACAATACATCATGCCTAACATATGTTAGATTTGCTACAAATACATAGCGTATCAAAGATTGACCTAAAATAACATTAACCAAACATGGTTTGCTTAATTATAAACTAATGACATACATAAAATATTAGTTACACGGGTACAAAACTTACCTCTTCTTGAAGATCACGAGACGATCTACAACTTTTCTACTTGCCAAATCCGCTGCTTCCGAACGAAATCAACTCAAATCTTCCTTCTTTCGCTCCTCAGTTTTTCACTGCATTCCTCGCTCTCGCTCGGTTGAATGAACTACAAATGAGCTTCTTCCTTCGTATGCCAACATATACGCTGATCTTTTGCTCATGGAGAGGGCCATAGAAATGAATAGGCGATCGTGTGCTAGCGGGTGGCCAGCTCGGCCGTTTTTGCTTTGGCGGATGGAATGACAGCAGAGAGACGCGCGGTCGGGAGAGTGCAGCTACAGTCGGGTCGTGCGGTATAGGACCGCACGACCGGTGCACAGTGTAATCGTGCGGTGTGGCACCGCACGACATGATGAATGATCGCGATCGTGCGGTGCCACACCGCACGACGGACACGTCTTCGGCCGGCGCTGCTTCATGATCGAACGGGGGCTAGAAACGGAATTTTTTTTCGTACAGAGGCCAAATTTGGAATTTCGGATTTACACAGTGTTATATATGTCCAAAATTCCGCATCACACCTCTCAACCCTAAAAACATTTCCGTACAAAATTGAAGCACAATACATCGCCACCTCTCCAACCCCCTCATCGCGACCTCCACACCGTCCCATACCATGGAAGTCGATTGATGGATAAGAATGCCAAGTCAACAGAAGGATTAGCGCGTCATTACGTGCCATCCATGAGAATCAGCCGGCTTGGAGTTTTGTCATGACGAAATAGGATTACCTACGGGAGTACTAAAACAATGATGAAATTCTCTACAAATTAAAAAGGTCAGTGATGCCAGGGACCAATGCAACAACTTGTTTTATTGCAACATGACAACGATGCGGTGGTAGGTACAACATGTGGTTCCAAGTTACTTCATCCAAATCTACGTCTCTGTACCTTTGCCGACGAGCTGACCCGACAGAGCACCTAAGCAAGGTGGGTCGGTAGAACGTGTGGACCGTAAGCAAGGAGCGATCCAGATAACTGCGAGTTCCTTCCAAAAGTCCATGTCTCGAGTGATGAGCCTCGACACGTACGGCTCACCTAGTCACCCACACGCATTGATGCTGACGGGTAGGTGCCCGCTGTCGCTCAATAAATAGGTTTGTGATTTGTGAAGCAGCGCGAGCGGGGCCGCGGAGACAACGTGCCCGGCAAAAGCACGGACCCCATCTCCCCCGGCAAAAAGCTAGCTTGATATGATGGACTGCAAAGTGATTTTTCTTACCATCTTTGTTTCGTCGTAATATATGAGGCCGTAGATACAGTCTCCAGTACTACTAGACTTTGAGCACATTTTGTTCGTATATAACCCTACCGAGGATTCTTAGTTTATCCTCTCCAAAGGTTTGGCCTCGTGGGATAGACAAAGGTACCGGGGATACCCGTTCGAAAGATACTTCAATTGGTATCATTAGTTTTGTATATTAATTAAAACGGGTCTGTGTCCAAAATAATTAAATTTTAGTTCATTTGCAATTTCATTGAGTATAAGTTACACTGATTTATTTATGTAATTTTTGTTTTCAGTCACTATAATTATTCTGAAAAATCTTAATAACTCATATTTTCATCGTATGATTCAAAATCTAACATATACATTGAGAGATTGAGTAAAAACAAAGATAAAAAATAATGAAATTCTATACCAAGAACATACGGCAATGTGGCAAACCTATTATATTCTAAAGAAAAAATCATAGTAAATTCGGATCCAATTCATCACATGAGAAGAAGTGCAAATCTCAATGCATATCGGACAGAAAAAAATTCAACTATTTTAACAAAATAAAACAGTCGAATGTTGTTTAGCAAAACCGTATTAAAATATGATAAATATCATAACGTCCGCATATTTCAAAATAATTGGATCATAACACTATATCCAGGACCACCCAACATTTACCTTTCATCGACCTCTGTTTTTCTTGTACTTTAGGAGTTGTCTCTAGTCAGTATATCCAATCTACCCTTTTGTAATTCGTTATTGATCAATATTGCTTCGCAGCAACGTGGTAATCTTCATTGGTTTATGTCCTATTTTTGAGAGATATTTGTGTTTGATATTTCTTTACATCGACATGTCGTTCAGGATAGACTATCGTCCAAATCATCTTGCAATCGGGCAATCACCACCGATTCGCATCTCCTTGCCGATTTCAGTCAAATTGGCTGGCACGCCTTCATCCACTTCGTACCCTCCCTATGGACATTTGCCGATCCTGTGGATTTTTCCAGCGGCAACACAGACACATCACACCTCTCAACTTAAAAACAATTCATTACTAAACCAAAGCCCGCTATATTGCCACCTCTCCAACCCCCTCCTCGCGATCTCCGCACCATCCCATAGCATCGAAGCAGACCGATGAAGAAGAATGCAAGTCAACGGAAGGATTGGCGCATCATTATGTGTCATCCATGAGAATCAGGGCATGTGGGCATTTTTGGCTCCATATTCATCCGAAATTTCAATTGTAGCTCCCTTTATCCGTAATTTGCACTTCTAGCCCCCTTCTCCGTAGCTCCTGCATCGGGGACACATTTGCCGCGTGCTACGCCCGCGGGACGCAGCAGCACGGCTGCTGCACCTGTGCCACCCTTGTGTCAACTTATGGATTTTGAATTTAATTCTATTCCGAATTTGAAATTTTATTTCAGTCTGAGTTTGAATTCAATTTAGAATTTGAGCGCGGATTTGGTTTGTATTTGTTTTTAAATTCAAATTTTTGCAAAGCATGAATTTTTGCTTTTGCCTAGGTAATTGAATTTGGATCTCTAAATAATGAATTGAGCTCATGGTTGAATTTAATTTGGACTTGAATTGAGGAATGGTTTACACTTTTAAATTTAAATTGTGGAATTTTGATTCTCGATTCATCCTTCCGATCCAAATTAATTTCCTTTGATTGTAACTCATGTTTTGCTTGTAAAGTGACAATCTTTGAAATTGAAGTTTAGCTTTGCTTCAGGTTTTCCTTGAATTAGTTTCAGTGTAAATTCTCCTGTGTTACCTTCTGGATCATCTTTTCAGATTCGGCGTTTTATTCAAATTGATTTTGTCAATGGTATTTCTTTTATTGAATCAATTTTCATAACTCAATTCCAGAAAAAGCCCCAAACAAAACTTCATTAATATCCGAGTGTCAGCAAGATGCATCAAAAGTTTGTAAATGTTCACATTTTCATGCGATGGAACTGCCACACAAAATTCAGGATGTTACACGTTGATATATTGCACTCAGGTTTGACTTACTTCAATCCATCTTTCATGCACCATAAAGCCCAAAAACTGCCCTGCTAAAACAAGTTAGATTCTTTATGATAATAAATACCTACTTTTCGAAGATCTCTTCCTTCTCTCGGAGATCGAGCATCGATTGCAACAATTCGATAGATAGCTTATTGGGATAGATGCAGCTAAACAATGCCCCCTAGAAACGTATAAGAAGTTTTCCCCTCGTACGGCTCGAGAAAATTATTTGAATGTATGTACGCTTGTAGAATGCATTTTGTAGAACCGATACATACTGCATCCTGAAAAAAATTAACAAATATCTGGACTGTGTGATACAACATGAGGCACAAGGATGAACATATGGTAGTGCGTAGTTGTGAAAGGCGTGAAAGCTATTGTCAAGCGTCGAACTTTTAAGGTAAGGTAACATACGTGCATTTGTGAAAAATATTTTTGTATGATTCGTTTTCACATAGTTACGTTTGGATAATTCATTTTCACATTGTTACGAAGTCCATTTTTTGTACGAGGCTTACAGATTACAAATGTAGTCATACTGATGAAATCTTTCGACCGAAGGTAAAGTGCGAGGCACGGAACCAAAAATACATTAGAGTCCGCAAACAGAAGCATGTTACATATGGTCACATAGCATGATGGTTCAGCTAATTGCTGTAGTCATCCTCACTACTACTACGGTACACTACAATACAAGCATCCGGACCATGTAAGTATACATGCCTTCAGGAGATAGGATTAACATGGCGGGTAGGACGGGGGACTACTACGGAATGGCCTGACCTACTGCGTGGATTGGGGCCATTTGCCCTTCCTTGCAATGTTAGCGTTGTACTCCTCGCTGGCCGCCTTGGCCTTAGTCCCCATTTCCCTACGCCTGCACGCCTCGACATTAGCTTGTGTCTCCTGCCGCATACACTCACTGTGCTCTTCGTTGCGGCGCTCCTCCTCCCTCTTCTTGCGGTCCCTCTTGGCATCCCACTACTCACAATCAAGATGCCACTAGTTGTGTGGGTGGATCCCTTGGTTGATCCACTTGCGATAGCCACATAGCAGACCCGGGAACCACGGGTAGATGGGAGATGTTGTTAGTGCATACTTTGAAAGAGAAATAGTAGGAGAACATAATGTAACTGGTCCTTATCGACTGCCGATAGTGGCCTGACTCCCAACGGCTATCGAGATCCCAGGAGTAGTTCACGCAACCCTAGTAACGCATGCCCAGGCTGAGCCACTCCTTGGACCTCAAGAACTTGCATGTGTCCCTACACCAACAGAAGGGTGGCGTCTTCCCCCTCGGGCGGGTGTTGCGGCGAATGTTTGGTTGAAATGTTTAGGTAGGGGTTGCTGCTACGGGGGGCATCATTGCGGGGAGGTGCCCTCCAAGCACGCTCCGTTTATTTGTCCTGGGTCGTAGCACCCCTTGCGAGTTCAGGGATTTCATCCCATTGGTTCTCCAACTGAGCGAGATTGTGTTGAAGTCTTGATGTAGGAGAATCCACCATGAAAGGGGTAGTACTTATATGCCGAGCCAGCCCTGCATACATGGCTGAATTGTAATTCAGTTGAAGGAAATTCGTGTTCGCGAGGCAGCGGCCCTGAGGAGGAAATTCGCGTCACGTCTCTAAGGGAAGCAAACTCGTTGGGTCACGTCGCTGCACAAAGCTTTCTTGTCGGGTTACGTCGTCCTGACATGTGGAACTACCCTGATGTCTGCAAATTGCTATTACTTTTGGACATTGGGGTGTTGTTTTTCTGTTACTGTATGAGTTACTGTGATGCAAAGTTATTGAAGCGGTAGTAATAACTTGCAACCATCTATTATGGTAAAGGCGTGGACATGCATTGTACGGACACACGTCCTAGGGAGGAGTGCACATAACGACGCAACGGCATTGAAGACATCATACGTTAACTTATGGTACATCCGCCCGCTGCTTGCCCCGACGATGTAGCTGATCCTCAGGGAAGGTGAGCCTATCAGGGGAGTGGCGTACGTCTCGAAAGATGTAGTAGGAGTGCTACGTGGGAGGCGGGGCTATGGAGATCTCAGTGTAGGTGTCCGGGTGAGGCCCATGCATATCGTCGACCTAGTGGTGCACATCCCGCGGGAAGGGTACTGCTGGGTTAGGGCAGAGGTTGTCACATTTGCAATGCGTAGTCGTGCTGAAAAGCATTTACCTGTGGACTCCCACGTGGGGCCGACGAACCTTTCCCTCACTGTCGAAATTCCTCTCCCCAAACCTGCAAATTTGGTGGGGTGAGTTAGTTATGGGTTTGATGCATCGAAAAAATTATTGTAACTACGTTAAAGCGTACTGGAGTACGTGGCTATGTGGCCGATGATCCTCCTAGCCAATCTGCGCTGTAATGCTGCATGGTGTACCCTTAGTAGATCTGGGCGAACCACTAGTCACGCTCATGCAAGTGCGACCAAATGTCGTGTGCTTATGAGCCCAACCCGTCGTCTCGACGCTGCGGCTAGTTAGAGTCACTATCTGGAGTGGAACACCATCACCCGGCATGAGGAAGCCTGGTCATGCGCCTCCCTCCGTGACGACGATGGCTCAAGTAGGGTGTCGTCCTCTCGTAAGTGCTGCAAGAACAAACGGTAATGTGTGATACGTTCAAAAGGAGTGAATGAACATATACTGATGACAACAACTCACAAATGACATACCACTGGCCCAAGGTGCATCGAGGCTAAGCAACGGTAGCTCTGACGACTCCCAGAGTGCGATGGACGTGCAGATGGAGGAGCCGAAGGCGGTGGGGGTGGAGGGTGCCCTCCGTGTCCGCGATGTTGTATGTCAACGTCGTTGTGGCGACCACAACTTTTGATCCTCATTGCAGCACTCGTTTCATCGTAAATGGCACGCAACGCGCCTAGGAGGTGATCATAGGTGTTAGTGTTCCATTGGCATAGAGCGTCAACAGCCTCGCGCTGGATACGAGCAAGGAGGTAGTACTGCGAGGAAACCAAGAATAAGTTAGAAACATGTTGCCAGACAAAAATTCTACTAAGAATGTTCTACCGTCTCATCATGGCATGCCGCCCAGTGACGATCGGGACCTGCTCGTACAACGACATCGCGCATAACCTCCATTAGACGCTGTGGCGCCGGCCCAATAAGCTTGCACCTGGCGCGCAGAATGTACCACCGTAAGTATGCAACATACGTCTCGACGTCGTAGGGTCGTGGCTCCTACACCACATCCGTTGCCGCCCTCTCGCCCCATAGCGCCATCCACAGCTGTTGTGTCTGCCTCAAGTCGTCACTCCTCCAGCCTTTGCTCATTTGCCTGCAATTGAATTTGGATGTCAAACAATCGAAGTCAGACATGCGGCTAATAGGTAAAGGGATTATACCAAATAACAACATACTCATGGGCATGCGCTACAAGAGGTCATCTTGGTGGCAGTGGCACCTGCTGGTAAAGGCTAAACTATCTCATGACCCATTGTGGGTTGTACGGTTTGACCATGTGGGAGAAGACTAAGTGGTAGGTCGTCAACCAGTGTGTGTGGTCCTAAGTGCACCGCGAGGACAATCCGTAGGGAGGCGTGTCTGTAAGGAACTGTTCAGTCCATAGCCACCAGATTACCTCGTCCTCGTGTAGAGTCTCGAATAGGTTATAGAACTAAGGGCACACACGCCTCGATCTCTCCCTAGCCCACCCTAGCTTGTCACGTGTCCATCGCGTACCCATTGTAGGCCCGACAACGGGGTTGTCGCCTCCACCATGACCGTAAAGCTCGATGCTCAATTGGAAAGGGTGCACGGTGCTTCAGAAATACGACTGGCCAATTGGGAAGTGCTCCCACAGCCATAGTTGCAGCGGAATATAGCATACCGCGAGGCTTGGTTCCCCACCCATACTGCGCTGAGAGGCATTACACAACCCTCGGTATGTGGCACAAAGCAATGCAAAGCCCCCAATTGTACTATGGCACCTCATCGGGCCAGGCGTCCGCCAAAGACTGTGCTAGATGGATGTAGCTAGGATACACACAGTCTTCCTGAGTTGTAGGAAACATGATCCATCCGAATAGGAATAATAGGTACGCGAGGAAGTGTGTCCCTACTACCTCCTCAATCGCATGCATGGGGTAGATCATCATGTACTCTCGTAGCCAAGAATGTGGCACACCCGATATGTTGTCAGGGATCGGGTGACCGAATATGTTAGCCATACACACCTTCAAGTCTACTCGCTTGGGACGGGGCACTACTGGAATACCACGCAATGGCAGACCTGTCAGCATAGCTACGTTCTGCAAAGTTAAGATCATCTCCCCCACCGGAAGTAGAAGGTGTGAGTCTCCGGCCTCCAACGATCCGCAAGCGCAGATAGGAGCACCACATCAAACTGGAACGTGTGTGGTAGGTCCAACATGCAGGCAATGGGCAGGAGACCGGTTGTAACATCCCAATTTATAGGGTTTTTTTTGAAAATTTTCAAAAATAAAAATAACCATTTGATTTTTGTTGAAGTTGCTAAAGCTTAACTTGGAATTTTTTTTAAACAAAAAACAATTTAATATGGATTAATAAAACTTCAATTAATTCAAATTTGGTTTAATTGGGTTTTCTAGTATTTAAAGTCAAAACCTAATTGAAATTCATTGTCTCTGTTTGGGCCAAATTCCCGTCGATCTGTTTCTATTGCCGTACCCTTTCGGTTGTCATCCTTTTGGTTTCGACCACTGTCTTGGTTTCAACCACCCTTTCAGTTTCGATCATCCTTTTGGTTTCGACCACCCCTTCAGTTTCGACCACCCTTTCGGTTTCGACCACCCCTTCAGTTTCGATCACCCTCGCCTCGGCACATTCTCTTTTTCCTCAGGAACGTGTGCATTAAATGTCATCATCCCCTCAACGACGTGCGCATTAAATGCCTTCGTCCCCTCAGCGACTTGCGCATTAAATGCCGTCGTCTCTACCTCGCCGCTGCGAATCCCATCGCTCCACCTTATCACCTGGTTTCCCCTCTCCTTCCTCTTTAAATAGAGCATGAGGGAGCCCTCGCCCTCCTCTTTCTTTCCACTCAACTCTCCCCCCTCTCTCTCACCCTCATTTCACTGTGCTTCGAGTTTCACCGTCGCCGACTGGAGCCTGCGCCGTCTCCAACCTCCTCGCCGCCGAAGAGTCCACTAGAGCCTGCGTCATCTCCAACCTCCTCACCGTCAAAGAGTTCACTGGAGCCAGTGATGTCTCCATCCTCCTCGCCGCCGAAGAGTTCACTAGAGCCTGTGCAGTCTTCAACCTCCTCGCCGCCGAAGAGTTCACCAGAGCGCTCGCGCCGTCTTTGACCACCGTTCGCCATCCACTAACCTCCTCCAACCTCTCTCTTAGTCTTGGTAAGCTTCCCATGCCCTGTTCTTCTTTCGACCGCGTCGAGCAGTCAAATCTTTCCTTGTTCTTTCGACTGTGTCGAGTAGTTGAATCCTTCTTCTGACCAATCGAACCTCCTTCGACCAAGTATCCTAAACCTTTTGACCAGTCGAACCCCCTTCTGACCAGGTAATCGAACCTCCTTCTGACCAGGTAATCGAACCTCCTTCCGACCACCTGCAGTCAAACCTCCTTTCGAGAGCTCGTTCTCCTTCATTCGAGCTTCGATTTTAGTTATTCAAATTCCTAAATTTAGCACCTTTGTTTTGGTTTTTGTTTGGCATTCTTGGATTTTATTTATTTATTTGGCTCCTTTCGCACGTACAGATTGCGGCGTTTCCGAAGGATTATTGGACTCGTCGACTGAAGCGTCTTAACTCTTCAACGAAGGCAAGTCGTAGACCTTTGATCATGTTGTACTCAGTTTATAAAATTTTATTGTTTTATATCAACATGCATTGTTAGGTTTATAACAAATGCTTTTGGGAATAGTTAAATGCCTAATTGCCATTATGCCTCTTTGAATAATTGAGAATGACATGTTGACATGTACCATTGGACACCATATGTTGGGTTAATTTTACTTGAACATATTTAATTACCAACATGGGTGCATATTATGCTTAGCCATGCTTTAGTTGTATGTTGGGATCATGATCACATATTTATAAATGATTAATCTTGACTTAATGATATATGGAATTATGGCAGAAGCCACTGCTATTAAAATTAGTTGTACGTTGGAATCGTGATCACATATTCATAAATGATTAATCTTGACTTAACGATATATGGAATTTTTCCATTCGGCCAGGTTGAACGAAAATGATTTATGCTCGAGCTAGTAGTTGGGTATTAAAGGAGGAATGCACGAAGCACATTGCGCGAATCAAAGAGAGCGAAGCATATTGCGCGAAACAAAGTGTGCGAAGCACATTGCGCGAAACAAAGTGTGCGAAGCACATGGTTTGAGGTAGTCTCGCTTGAGCTATCACTAAGGACTTAACTTTGTGCGCCATTACTGTAGGCCATACCATACAACCACATGTCCAAGATGGGGTGGACCTGGCCAACTAATTAGCAAAGTTTCGGTTCGGTTCTGTTTTGATTAACGAAATAGCGCAAGAGGGGGTCTAGAATCGCGAAACCTTAGCGAGCAAAACTGAGTTAAAACGGAGCTTTGTAAAAACCTTGTGATAGTCTCTCCTTGGTTCACATGTCTAAGGAAACGTGTGTTTTATCAAGATGATTATCTCTTGTGTGTTAAGTTGTACAACCCATGCAGAGTGTTAAAAACTATTTGAATAACCGTGTCCTTGGTTATGGACAATGTCCGGTGATTTCGCACGAGGGGTAGATTTTCTCTAAATGTTGTCTTGGGTGATTACGAGTTGTTGGAATGTTTGTCGGTTTGGAAGTGAACAGGGTGTTCACAAGTTGTTTGGGAAGTGAACAGGGTGTTCACGAGTTGTTTCAACAAAACTTGATTACTTATGTATTAATCTTTCGAATTGTGCTTTACTATCTAGTTACTATATTTCCTATCAATACTGCTTTCTGCAAATTAAACATAAAACTATCCTTGTTAAGCCTTGCATGAATACTATCTGCATATTGTTCCCTGGGACTTGCTGAGTACTTTATGTACTCACAGCTTTACGCCATTTGTTGATCAGTCATAGAAGAAGACCTGGGGAGCACCGACTTCTTTGAAGAGGAGTACTTCGAAGACCAAGCGAACTAGGTCCCTCCACTCAATTTTCTGTGAGCATGTCGTATGGCTTCTACGAGTTGTTCCTTTCCGCTACAAGTTTACTATGGTCGAAGATCTGGTCGTGGACTTGGTCATGACTTTAGACCTACGTAGCAAACTCTGTAAAACCTTGACTGTAAAGTCTTTTCCTACTAAGTAATATTAATTCGCCTGCTTCTTTAGCCGTGTTGTTGTATAGTTTAGAGTACACCAATGTTGTGACTGTGTGAGCTAGCTGCTGATTTGGGACTAGTTCAGAATACACAAAGGGTCTCGGGGTTGCATACTCGGGGTCCCGACATCGGTGTCCCGCAGTTGTGGGACATACCCTCGTACAGAGGCCAGTGCTCTCAGGGGCACCTTAGGACCAGGCTCGGAGGGCCGACGCCGGACGACTACGCCAAGCATCGGTGTTGCCAATCCCAGCGTGCGTCGAGCAACTCATACACGGAGTCAACTAGAGGCTGCGCCATCTCCTGCCGAGAGTGAAACAATATGTTAGTCCGTAGTAAAAACAGGATGTACAACAAATGAAAGCAAAGCGAAGCATATGACAGGAGATCAAAACATGCATACCATTCTCGAATGTATTACAATGTAAACAAATTAGGGTTGGGAATAACACTATACACACACCCGATATGTCGTACACATTGCAACTCATACAACAAGAGAACATATGACCGAAGTATCTTTCAACGTATTAAAATAAGCATGCAACATCACAACAGGGTAATTATATCTTGGTCACTACGGTGCACTACTTGGGCTAGGTCTATTTGGGCAGTTGCTGATGGAGTGCCCAACCGTCTTGCACAGTCTGCATCTAGGGCGGCGAACCCGTTGCCCACGTTGTTTGTTGTCCATGTCGTTCTAGATGCATCATGACTGTCGTCTTCCATGGGCGGCCTGCTTTAGTGTGTCGTTCGGTACCCACTTCACCTGCCCCACCCAGAGGTTCCTATAGTGCATGTCCAGGTTGTACAAATGGAACTTGGCACTCCAACTGGCATACAGGTGGTGGATGTCGTAGTACTCGAATATGTAATGTGCTGAGGCCTGACCCCACGTCACGCACGCCGCGTGTACATGGGAGCATGGTTTGTGGAGAAGCTGCGGCTTGTTGCAGGTGCAAGACGCTTCGTTAGCAATCGTGCAGACTTGCTTCTGATCCCCTCTAGCTTGGCTCACGGTGTACTTCTCTCTAAGACGGATCTCGAACTTCTGCCTGGTGCCATCCATGGTACAAGAAAAGTGCAAATGAGCCTTGTTGATATTCTTCTCTATGTACGCGTGCATTACTTCCGAGAATTATTTGTCGTCCTTGAAAGATCTAGACCCGCCATTATGAGTTAATGGAGTGTTTTGGTGATTAATGACAAATCCAAATATGAGACTAACTCTTTTATCAAGTATTATCTTTGTGTAGTCTCATTTGGATATAAAGGTGAAACACAACGAGGTATGCAATCGACATCTCAATCTTATATATTGTTGCATTTCTCGGATCCAAAATATAGGATTGAACTCAACCATAAGTCAAACTTGAATATGTGCATATGATCTTATTACACATTTGTGTATGCACACATTTTGGGGGAGTTTTATCCTATACTTTGTAGTTTCATTAGTATTGATCCATATTCCATTCTCCACATATATTTGGGATCTTTACGTTGAAACAAAACCTTTGAGTATACAAAACTTGTGTAGTTCGTATATACTCATGTTATGAGTATATAGAACTTGTGTAGTTCTTGTATACTCATGTTAGAGTATATATAACTTGTGTAGTTTATATATACTCATTTGTTCTCTCATTTATCATCATTAAATTTATGAGAATTTAAGTGGTTATCATCAATTACCAAAGAGGGAAAGATTGAGGTATCTTGTCCCACCATTATGAGTTAATGGTATGGTGAGGTAATTAATGATGATCACATTGTGGAACTAATATTTTTTCATGAGTTGGATATATAGGTTATGTTCCAGGATGATGAAGACTTGGGATGATCATGAGTTGATCATCAAGTCAAGAGCTTGGTGTAAATGATGATCATGAGTTGATGCTTATCAAGAAGAGATGATCATGAGTTGGTCATCAAGACAAGAGAAGACCCATCATATGTTGATGGAGGTCAAGTGGAGGAATGCATCATGTGTTGATGCATGTGAAGACCCGGGATGGAGAAATCATCATGTGTTGATGATGTTCAAGACAAGATCCCGAAGTGAAGAAATCATCATGTGTTGATGATTGTCAAAATCAAAGACCCGGACTTGAAGTGTTGATGTGCGTCATCAAGCTTCAAGAAGATGCAAGGCAAAGGTATGACTAGCTAGGGCTAAGGATGTGTTCCTAGTCTTTTACCGGTCTTGGTGTTTGGTTGGAAGACCGGATTGCTAGTATAGGTTGCCGTACTATTAAGAGGGGTCTTAACTAGTAGTTTGAGTTAGTCATGTGTTGATAGCTCATTATATTTTCTCTAGCTCATCTAGGCATGATGCTATTTATTTGCGAATGTGTTTTGCAAATAATCGAGGCTCATGCATAACCTTTATAGCATGTGACTTAAGTTTGCAAATGCGTTTTGCAAATGGTGTAAGTCCATGTACCTTATTCCTTGTGATGAGTATTCTAAGGGTTAGCAAATGTGTTTTGTAACCTCACGAGAATATCATCTTTGAAACCTTGTCGAAAATTGCATTCAAATGAGCGAATGTGTTTTGCCATTTGGAGTGGAGCAATTGGAGTTGGCTCTGTGGTCTGCCGGTCGGACCGGCAGTGGTCACCGGTCGGACCGGTGGCAAATCGGTCCGACCGGTGTGCTACGGGCGGTCTGACCGGTTTCACTTAATCCGATTTCTTTGTGCGGAAGTTCGCGATTGTAAAAATCGAACTTCGCGGTGAGGAAGTTCCGAGATCAGCGGATCGTTTTTCCGAGAGCTCCTTTTTGGGACTTAGCCGACTCGCGACGGGCGGTCGGACCGGCCAAGACGCAGGCGGATCGGACCGATTTACCGGCGGTCCGACCGGCCCGTGCATGGCGGTCAGACCGGCCGAAGGCCCAACGGCTATTTTTCTAGCCGTTGGCACATGGGGCGGTCCGACCGGCCATTGGTTGGCGGTCAGACCGGCCCTGGGCTGTTTTGATGGAATCTTCTCCCCAACGGCTAGTTTTTGTGTGTGGGCTATATATAGCCACCTTGGCCGGTTGGGAGAAGTTGCTGGTGCTATTGTGAACTCTTTGTGAGCCTCTTGAGCTAAGAGCAAGGCTCTATTCTCTTTTGTGCATGTGTTGCACTTGGTGAGATTAGAAAGTAAACCCTAAGTGCATGTGTTGCCTTAGGTAGTGGATTGTGTATCCATGTGAGCGTTGACACTTGATTAGTTCAAGTGAAAGTTCGGATTTGTTACTCTTGGTGTTTGCCGACACCTAGACGGCGTGGAGGCGTCGTGCGCGGTGATCTTCTCAAGAAGCTTGTGAGAAGACCCGGCGTGTTTGTGAGTGGTTTGGTGCTCGCCATCTCCGGAGTGGAGGAAGAGCAACCATAGTTGAGCGAGGTGTTGGTTCGGTTTGGAACTGGTCCAAGTGTTGGACTTACCTCGGAGGTGTGTGCTCATTTGAGGAGCCGGTCCAACGTGGTTGGGTTTACCTCAACGTGGATTAGGGGAGACCGGCAAGTCTCCGAACACCACGGTAAAACATAATCGTGTCATCTTGTTTTTACTTGTGCTTTACTTTGAGCAATTTACATTCTTGCTTTAATTGCTTATATATCTTGTATGATTGCTCATATTGTATTGTGTTCATATTGTCGGTGCACTTAGTTGAGCCTAGTTGATTTAGGTTTTAATTGAGCAAAACCAATTCGCTATTAGCTTCCGCATTTATATATTGGTTTAGCGCGATAGAGTTTTTAAAACCGCCTATTCACCCCCCTCTAGTCGGCCACCTCGATCTTACAGTCCTCTAGATGCTTCTTGGCCATCATGGCTCTGTTAATGAAGTACCTGATGGTACGATTCTAGCTCTCCTCTACCATTGCAGTGATCGGCAGGGATCGGACACCCTTGAGGACACCGTTGTACACCTCGGACATGTTGGTCATCATGATTCCGTACCTTGCACCACTGTTGCCGTGCAATAGAGACTATTTCTCCAAGTTAGGTGCATGTGAGTTAACCCAACGCATGAACTTCCCAACTCTCGTGGACCATCCTACCACTACCCCCGCCTTGGCGTCCTCCGAGTTCCTAAAATGCTTGTCGGTCTCCTCGTCGAGTTGTCTCCACATGGCCTTGAGCATCTGCCTTTGGTTCTACATGTAGATCTTCTTAAACATCTTCATCAGGTCCTTGTTCCAGACCTGGTGTGGAAGTTCGCCGCGAGATGCCTCATGCACTAACGGTTCTTGACATCGTTCCATTGGAATGCTGGCTGTGTCCTGTTATGCGTCGTGGTCAACGCAGATAGCAACCCAGAATTGCGATCCGAGATGACACACAAATCTGGGCGGTTTTGGACCACCGCCTCTTTCACATTCACCAGGAACCACAGCTAGCTATCGGTGTTTTTGCTCTCAACAACTGCGAAGGCCACGGGGAGTAACTTGTCATTTGCATCGGCTGCAACCACGATGAGGATCGTACCATTGTACTTCCCATATAGGAAGGAGACATCCATCGTCAGCACAGGACGGCAATGCTTGAACCATTCGATCGCTTGATGGAAGGCCCAGAAGACTCTGTCAATAACAAAACAATTGGGCCCCTTCGTAGTATACACCCGCTCAAGCTTATTTATGTCCTGGGATTTGATTCTGCAATTTGATGCAACATTCTTCAGACTAAGTCGTAAGCCTCTTCGAATGTGCTAAACATTAACTCCACGACCTTCCGTTTCGTCCGCCATGCCTTTCTTGTAGCTGACCTGGAACCCCACCATATTGACAACATCCGTCAGTAGAAGCTTTGGCAAAATAGAAACATCTGTGACGACGAGGTGGCTTATCAGGCTGGCAACATATGAGGACGTCATGTTGCTGTGCCTATAAAATAGCTCAGCTAGCTCGCATGTGTGATCCTTCAGCACTGTTATCCAGAAGTACGTGGCTGCGGTCCTGAACCGCTGCGCACGGACCTTGCCAGCACAAGATTCATGAACACACCTAATGATGTAGGTGTCGACCTTTGCACCCAATACGTCCGGCCAATGTTAACAATGTATCTGGCAATAGCCTGCTGGGCGACACTCTTGTTAGGGAAGCACTGCCCTAAGAGTAGAGTGTCTTCATTGAACCCCCACTTGGCCCCCTCTAGCTGTGGCAGAACCGACATTGTCGTTGCGGTGTCATCCAATCCAGAGGCGACGTAAGCAATGTCAGTGGTGACAACACCACCAACCGCACCTCCCGTAGCAGCTTCTCCATCTTCCTCATCTGCAGAACTGGCTGTTTCCACGTCCTCCTCCTTGCATTCGACCTCTTCCACCTGGTCTACCAGGTACTCGTGGCAATCAATACGGGCTATCCACCATCTCTCTACTCCTTCGTTGGGCTCAAAATTATCGGCACACCTCCTCAGGTCTCCATCACCCT
Source organism: Hsuehochloa calcarea (assembly GCA_036346395.1). Lineage (NCBI taxonomy): Eukaryota > Viridiplantae > Streptophyta > Magnoliopsida > Poales > Poaceae > Hsuehochloa > Hsuehochloa calcarea. Next base: position 36,300,088 of record CM070604.1, on the reverse strand, counting down.
CGCCCGCGTCTCCTCCAACACCGGTGTCTACACCATGACCGGAGGCCAACATAGGATCCTCCTCACTAATAGCTTCACCGGAATCACCCACGTCGGATGTCCCCATCCTCTCTACAAACTAAACATAGACCACCGGCCGTGCATATATCGTAGTAGCAGGGTTGCAAACAACCTCCATGTAATTGACCCATGAAGCGTCACTTGTCACCTTCATAAGTTAGCAAACAGTCTCCCCTGCACCACCCACCACTGAGGCATACAACGCCTCGATACACAGCTTCTTCCTTGTAGTGACACGATCGTACGCGGAACGCACGCACCGTCTTAGCTCTGAGAGGATCATGTCCTTCAGACCCGGCCCCTGGATCACGGTCCGGTCACAATTTGACAGGTCCGCCCCCGTACGGCCTGTCGCGTAAGAGAGCGTTCCCGTGGAACATGAATAGATCTTTAATATCTGCCAAGAAATACTTAACACAGGTGCATATGAAACTACTTATATACAATGCTCGTACCATCTAGCAACTACTATCGTACGTCAGGTGGCTTTCTTCAGATGTAACAACTTCATTCTGCGCATATAAATTATTGTACCATAAACTACCATAAAAATGCATTCGTGCAGGTGCAATCTTGCGGGGCACACAACCATAAATACAGAAATCTCCTAAGATTTAGGAGAACTTTGCAGGTCATTGTGTAATTTCTTCATAATTTAATATAATCTACATTTTTCTCAAAAAAATGTAGGAAATCTATTATTATGTGTACTAGTCATTGTTTTCGTTTAAATCATTTTGACACCATATTCTAAATTATTCAAAATTTTATTTCCATTTATATAAATATATTTATGGGTTTTTCAAATAAATTCTTCTATAATTTTTGTCATGCCCACTTTACACTATCTTTTCATACTCCATATTTTCAATTCTATTTCTATTGCGTCTTATGAAATTTTATGTTCAAGTTCCTGACACTGCGCAGATCATTGTGTAATTTTACGTCCAAGCACATATACGTCATGCATGTAATTGCCCGCACTGAGTAAAAATTTACCACACTAACAACACTAAGTCTTCTAAGTCAAGTAAGGGCATACACCGACTACACAACCCTAACTACTACTTTGCTACAATAAGAAACTACAATTCAGCTAAATACATGCTAATCACATTGCTAAAATGATAACCGCATGTCGATGATAATTACCTTTTCTTAGTGCTCACAAGATGATGCACAACTTCCGTAACTGCGTGAACTTCAACTGCTCTCTAGTTCGTTTCTCCCTTTTCTTCCTCTCTGGTTCTCTCCTTCCCGCCTCAACGAGAAAATAATAATGCACGGGAGAAAACGATGACGTTGGGTTCGTTTTATCACTGTGTGGGGGCTAGCGGCGTGCCAGTCAGCGAGCACGCGGGGGCCAGCCACGCCACGGGCCGGTGCATGCAGGTAAGCGTGTGGGGCGCAGGTGCGGGCGAACAAGTGTGGCGCCGCAGCAAGCACGCGAGCGGGGGACTTGAGTGGGCGAGCGGGGCGTGGCGTCGGGTTGCCCACCTGCTGTGGCCTTGCCCCGCATTTGCATGCCGCCCTGCTGCGTCCGTGGGATATAGCACCTTCCTTGCTGTTGTGGCCTGCAGGCGCAGCTGCTACGTGTCGCGGGCCCTGGGCGCTCGAAGGCCTACTGCGGTCACATGGCGCAGTAGGCTAACCTCTAGATCAACTGTGCTCGGAGGGGTGCTATAAATGAAATTTGAGATATAGGAATGCTAGATTTGGAATGTTGGTGAATCATGAGGCGCTCAAAATTCGAGAATCAGCCGGCTTGGGGTTATCGGTTGGAACTGTCTTTTTTTTCTCATGACGAAATAGGATTACCTCGGGGACTACTAAAACAGTGATCAAATTCTCTAAAAAAAAGATAGTGATGCCAGGGACTAATGCAACTACTTGCTCGATTACATTGATGCCGTGGTAGCTACTTGTGGTTCCAAGTCCAACACGATGAAAATGATCTACATTTTTTTTGGTTCTTTGGATTTTGAATTTGTTAATCGATTTTATGTAAACCTGTTAATAGGAGATTTCAACAATTAACATTTTAAGTTTTTAACCGATTTTAGGATAACTTTCAATGAAAACATTGTTTGGCTAAAATTGGTATTAGTAAATTTTATATTTAGATTTAGGGTTTTGTGAAAAACAACTAAAATCGGTGTGCACAACTCGAAAAATACTAAATTTCGGTGGGCCCAACTAATAATTGCACTTTGCAGTAGACGAGAATGGCACGTGCTGACGTCTAGAGAAAGAAACTACTATAAAAATGAGCCAACAGATTAGAGTGTGCCAATCCTCAAGTCACAAAACCAAGTGTTCGGCCATGGCTCCGCCGGCAACGCTGAGATCTGGCGAGCCCGACCGAGACATGCCGCACGTCATCTTCATCCCAAGCGCTGGCATGGGCCACCTCCATCCCTTCTTTCGCTTCATCGCCGCCCTTTCGAGCCACGGAGTGGACATCTCCGTCGTGACCGTCCTTCCGACCGTGTCGGTCGCCGAGGCCGACCACTTCGCCGGCCTCTTCGCGGCCTTTCCCAGCATCCGCCGCATCAACTTCAACCTCCTGCCCTTGGACACCGCTGAATTCCCAGGCGGCGACCCATTTGTGCTCCGCTGGGAAGCCCTGCGCCGCTCGGCCCACCTCCTCGGCCCGCTCATCGCCGGCGCCACGCCGCGCGTCTCGGCCGTCGTCACCGACGTGACTTTGGCCTCGCAGGTCATCCCCATTGCTAAAGAGCTGCACGTCCAGTGCCACGTTCTTTTCATCTCCTGTGCCACCATGCTGTCGCTCTGCGCCTACTTTCCCGTCTACCTCGACACGAAGGCTGGGACTGACGGCGTCGGCGACGTTGATATCCCCGGCGTGCGTCGCATCCCTAAATCCTCCCTCCCGCAGTCGCTGCTCGACCTGAACAAACTATTCACAAAGCAATTCATCGAGAACGGCCGCGAGATCACCAAAGCCGACGGCATTCTGGTCAACACGTTCGACGCCTTGGAGCCGGAGGCCCTCGCTGCCCTGCGGGACGGCATGGTCGTCGCCAGGTTCCCGCCGGTGTTCGCCATCGGCCCGCTCACGTCACTCAGCCCCGCGGCGGGCGAGAGAGTGGACGCGGGCTTCCCTCTTGCCTGGCTCGCCGAGCAGCCGGCGCGGTCGGTGGTGTACGTCGCCTTCGGTAACCGTAGCGCCGTGACCCTCGACCAGATCCGGGAGATCGCCGCGGGGCTGGAGGCCAGCGGCTGCCGGTTCCTGTGGGTGTTGAAGACCACCGTGGTGGACCGCGAAGACACCGCGGAGCTCAAGGACGTGCTCGGTGACGGGTTCTTGGAGCGCGTAAAGGGGCGAAGCCTGGTGACCAAGGCGTGGGTGGACCAGGAGGCGATACTGAAGCACCCGGCCGTGGGGCTGTACCTGAGCCACAGCGGGTGGAACTCGGTTGCAGAGGCGGCGGCGTACGGCGTGCCGATGCTTGCGTGGCCGAGAGGCGGCGACCACCGCGTGAACGCGACGGTGGTGGTGAGCGGCTGCGTCGGGGTGTGGATGGAGCACTGGAGCTGGGACGGAGAAGATAGGCTGGTGAGCGGGAAGGAGATAGAGGATAAGGTGAAGGAGGTGATGCTCGACGCCGCTGTGAGAGCGAGGGCGGCGAATGTCGGCGAGGAGGCGGCCAAGGCCCTCGCCGAGGGTGGCTCGAGCTACCGGAGCATGCAGGAGTTTGTTGCCAAGCTCAAGGCTAATTAAGCACCACCTTAATACCATGCTTTCGTTGTGTAATGCTTCACGGTAATGTGTGACAGCCGTACGTCTTAAGTGACGAGAATAATGGAGGACCCCCTCCGTTTCGCTATATTTCGTATATCTGAGTTCGTTTTTATATATTTGTTTATTTTGAAAATCTAGAGTGTTGTTATTTTAATTTTGTCTCTCTTTATCCTTACTTAAATATTTTAAAAGATGTTAAATGATTATGATATGCCATTTAATAACAGTACGTATGGTCATGCTCGGGTCTTGCATCTTGATTTGCAAAGTTAAGTCATGACCACTATTATACAGCATAATGTACTCCGCCATACAAAAATTTCAGAGGCAAAAGGAAATTTCAGGATTATTTCAGAAGCATTTCACAATCCTAGTGAAAACACTTGCCATCTCCCTCAAAAAATAAATGGAAATGAAAGAAAACAACTTTGCAGACGTAATTAGGATCCTTTAGTTATAATAAATTAGTCTCAGGTAATGTCCCTTGTTACCGCGAAAAGGTACAACACAAGGGAGCCTTTAGGGAGGAAAAGATTCGGCCTTGCTTTCATCCAATCACAATACAAACAAATAGCAACTGATGAGTACAAAATTTCATTTTGCGTGCCTATCAGAGAAATTCCAGTACACAGATCGTCCTTCCAGTGTAAATGCCATCAATTGGTAAGAGCAAACAAAAAAAATTGGCAAACACCAACAGTTCAAGGATCAGAGAATATTCATCAGCACAGCAACTGGGCAAGTACATCCACAACCAGACACAATCACAAGACCAAATCCTTCCCATCAGGCAGGACGAATTCTATATCACCAATTGCAGAGTAGCCAAGTTGCCACAAAACTGAAACCAAGATTACTCAGTAACCGAAGGCCTCACTTGCCGCTAGTGAAGAGGAGCTCCTCGCGGCGCTCGTTCCTCCACGAGATGACCCGCCCGCCGTGCAGGCTGACCTGCAAACACAACATCAACCAAAAGACTCACATCAGACCAACACGAGGCCAAAAAAAATGAAATGCCGAGGCGCCAATCGCCCATCAGAAAGCCACAAAAAATTCAGGAAGGACACAGCGCAGCGACGCACCCGGACGGACGCCGCCCACGGCGACTGGATCACGACCTGGTTGGCGCCGTTCCAGTCCTTGGTCACCTCGAACCCCGGCCTTTGCTCGGAGCAATGCCCCATGCTCATCAATGAGAGCAAGAACACCGGCACCACCACCCCCACGATCCGCGCAAGAACTGATCACCAACCAACCACTACCTTCCCGACGCGAAGGACGAGGGTGTTGGCGCTAGCAGACAATCGCGACGAACTGGCTCCGGCGAACAGATGAACCGGACGAACTACAAACACACACGGGACTAGGAAGTTTTGGTGCTGCCAACCGATGCAGCGTTTTCTGGTTTTACTTTGCTATTTATACACAAACGAAGCAAACAGACTTAGGCAACGATGCCCGACTTTTGTGCCACACCGCTCACGTACTGCATCGTGCCGTCGTGCGCGTTGTGGTGATGCTGAAGACTCGGCCACGAAGTGAACTCCGCACGTCTCTGGCCGTTACTCTAGGATATGCGAACAAGAAATACATGCAACGGGATTACGTCTAACAAATCACCCCCTAATCTCGGTGCACATTAACAACATTTAGCCGCTGGCGCATCTCCACGAACTTGACTCTGCCGAGTGCCTTCGTCAGAATGTCAGCCAGCTGCCCCTCGGTTCCGACGTGGTCGACATCCACCCTTCCGTCATCGATGCACTCACGAATGAAATGAAAACGAGTATCAATGTGCTTACTTCTCTCGTGATGCACCGGATTCTTGCTAAGCGCGATCGCTGACTTGTTGTCCACCAGGAGTTTGATCTTTTGTGCGCCACTGCCGGTTAGCTCGCCCAGGAGCCGGCTCAGCCACACGCCTTGACATGCTGCTGCCGCTGCTGCTATATACTCCGCCTCACACGACGAGAGCGCAACAACCTTTTGCTTCTGGGACGTCCACGTGATCAAGCTTGAGCCGAGGAAGAACGTGACACCGCTGGTGCTCTTGCGGTCATCAACATCTCCCGCGAGGTCACTGTCACTGTAACCCACAAGACGTTGTTCCTCCGTGCCCATCTTCCTGTACTTGCAGCCATAGCCTAGCGAGCCGGACAGGTATCGTAGGATACGCTTGACAGCCGCCCAGTGTTGTTCCGTCGGTGCCTCCATGTACCTGCTAACAATGCCCACTGCATAGGCAATGTCCGGCCGTGTGTTGACGAGGTAACGCAGGCTTCCAATGATGCTTCTATACCTCGTCACGTCGACTGCAGCGCTGCCGTCGCGCTTGCTGAGCTTTAGCCGGTTCTCCATGGGAGTATCACACGGATTGCAGTGAGACATGCGGGCTAACTCAAGGATCTTAGTTGCATACGCACTTTGGCACAAGGTGATCTCACCTGCTCCTTGCTTCACTTCAATTCCCAAGTAGTAACTCAGGAGCCCGAGATCACTCATGCTGAACCGGAGCATCATTTGCTTCTTGAACGCAGTGATCTCGTCGCTGCTTGGGCCGGTGATGATCAGATCATCAACGTATACACCGACCAGCAGGAATGATCGCCTGTTCGTCCGTCGGTACACCGCGTGCTCCAGCGGATTTCGCTCAAGACCGAGCGAGATGAGCTCCTTGTCCAGCCGCGCGTTCCATGCCCGGGGAGCTTGACGAAGACCGTACAGAGCCTTGTGGAGCTTGAACACCATCTCTCCATTTCTGGCGTCGACGAAGCCCGGGGGTTGATGCACGTAGACCTCTTCTGCAAGATCGCCATTCAAGAATGCAGATTTGACATCCATATGGTGTACCTCCCAGTCGCCGTGCGCGGCGAGCGCGATAAGCAGCCGCACAGTCTCCATCCGCGCTACCGGTGCAAACACCTCGTCGTAGTCCACTCCCTGTCGCTGGGCATATCCTTTAGCGACTAGGCGCGCTTTGTACTTGAGGATGTTCCCCGCTGGGTCCTTCTTCACCTTGAACACCCATTTGAGCCCAATGGCTCGGTGTCCGGGCGGGAGCGCGGCGAGCTCCCACGTCTTGTTCTCGCGGATTGATTTCAGTTCGTCCTCCATGGCACTGCGCCAGCAGCTCTCCTTCAATGCCTGCTCCACGCTGCTTGGCTCCTCAGCAGCGAGCAAGCACAAGCCACTGTACTCGAAGTCATGGACCTCCTCGGTGGTGCTCATCACATTTGGCAATGTGCGGAAGCGGAGCGCCACGCCATCAGAGTCGATCGCACCGTCTGTCGGTGGCGTCGCCCACTACACGCCCGGTGGCGTGCTCGTTGATGCTGTAGGTGTCACTGATGAGGCTGCTGGAGTCGTCGGCAGAGGCGACTGCTCTGGCGCATGTTGCTGAGCGACATTGTCGTGCATCGGTGCTGCGCCAGCCATGGTCACGTACTCAACGATGAATGTTGCTGCCGGTGCTGGATCGTTGTCATCCCTGGTCCAGTTCCACATGCGATGCTCCTCAAACACCACGTCACGCGTGACGTGGAGCCTTTTAGCCACCGGATCATAGACCCTATAGCCCTTCATTCCCGGCTCATAGCCTAGGAACACCATGGGCGTTGATCTGTCCGCGAGCTTGTTCACGCCGGGGCCGACCTTCTTGACGTGCGCCACACACCCAAACGTACGCAGATGGTGTACTTTGGGCTTCTTCTTGTACCAAACCTCGTACGGTGTACGACCATCAAGGCTTCTCGTCGACGCGCGGTTGAGGATGTACACTGCAGTCCTCACGGCCTCGCCCCAAAATTCTGCTGGCACCTGCATACTCTTGAGCAAGCACCGCGCCATCTCCACCACGGTCTGGTTCCGTCGCTCGACGACGCCATTTTGTTGCGGTGAATACGGCGCAGTGGTGAAGTGCTTGATGCCGTGCTCGTCGCAGTAATGCTCGAACTCGATGGAGTTGAATTCTCCGCCCCGGTCGGAGCGGAACGCCCTGAGACGGCCGCCGAGCTCATTTTCGGCCAGCGCCTGCACCTTCTTGAAACATCTGAAGGCCTCATCCTTGGTCGCAAGGAGCTCGATCCACATGAAACGGCTATAATCATCCACAATCAGCAAAAAATAGCTTTTACCTCCCGGAGTGCTTGGAGTGATCTTGCCGCATAGATCACTGTGAAATAGCTCCAGACCACGTTCTGCACGGTGAGTTGCAACCTAAGGGAATGGTGTGCGATGTTGCTTCCCTAGGGCGCATCCATCGCAGAACTGCTCGACCCGCTCGATTAGCGGCAGGCCATCCACCATCTTCTTCAGGCCCAGCTCACGAAGTGATCGGAAGTTCAGATGCCCATAACGAGCATGCCACAACCATGCCATGTCGCTGGTCTTGGATAATAGGCACACTGGTGCCGTCAGGTTCAGCTTCAGAGTGTACAGCCTGTTTCTGGTGCGTGGCGCCCGAGCAAGCAGTGCACACTCACGATCGTACACACGCAGCACGCCGTCGTTGATGACAATCTCGCATCCTCCTTCTTCCAGCTGACCTATACTGATGATGTTGCTCTTTAAACGGGGTATGTAATATACCTCAGTAAGTACCTTGTGCTCTTTATCCTTGCACTCCATCATCACCGAGCCGATGCCGCAAATCTCCACGACTGAGCCGTCGCCGAACCGCACTGATCCGCGTACATCCTCGTCGAGGGATGTGAGCGCCGATCTGCATCCTGTCATGTGGTTACTCGCCCCGGTGTCGAGGTACCACACGTCGTCGTCGGCGTCGACTGGGAACACGCGCTCCTCATTGAGGAACACGCTCTGTGTTGGGGTTTGGGCGACGTTGCAGACGTGAGCCAGGAGCAGTGCCGGCTGATCGGTGTCGGTCCTCACGAGATGCACCTCCTCATGCCGTTCACGGCGCGGCTTGCGACACTCTTTGGCCCAATGTCCATAGATGCCGCAGTTGCGGCACTTTCCCTTCCTACGCGGCGCGGTGTCCGCCGCAGAGTCCCTGCCATCACGAGCTACCCAGCCCCGTGCGCGAGACTTTCCCTTGGGGTGCCCTTGGCCACCGCCCTTCTCGCCGCCGGATGACGAGTCGCCGTGCTGTCGCTGCCGTGATCGCGCCAGCCATTCCTCTTCTGTGAGGAGCAGCCGTCCGGCCTTATCCTCGATGTCCCCGCCGTTGTATCGATCCTCTGCCGCACGTAACCGCCCGGTGAGCTCCTCGACTGACATCTCGCTCAGGTCGAGCAAGGTCTCAATCGAAAGAGCGATCTGAGTGTACCGGGGCGGCACAACGCGGAGGAACTTCTTGACGACGCGCACCTCGTCCATCGGCTCGCCTAGCGAACGGATGTTACTGGCGAGGCCGGAAATTCGCATGGCGAAATCGTCGACGGCCTCACCATCCTTGAAGGAGATGTTCTCAAACTCCTTCAAGAGCTTCTGGGAATTCGCCTGCTGCACACGAGCGACGCCCATACGCATCATCTTCACGGCTTCCCAAGCAGCCTTGGCGGTCTTCTTGACGGCGAGAGTCGAGTGCAGCTCCGCGGGCACTGCGCGGAGTATGGCTGCCAGAGCCAGCCGATCCTCACGCCGCTCGACCACACCATCTTCAATTGCGTCCCACAGCCCTTGTGCTTCAAGGTTAACCTGCATCACAAGAGCCCACTCGTTGTAGTTTGTTCGTGTCAACACAGGGTAGACGACCGATCCGCCCATCTCCTTCACGATCCGCTCCACCACGACGTCGCGCGAGGCACTGCCGTCGCCGACCTTGTCAACTTTGCTGGCGAGAGACTTCGGAGGAGTCCCCGACGGAGAGCGAGAGCCATCACTCGTCATCGCAGTTAGCTCTCCTCTTCACTGGCTCTGATACCACGTGTTGGCGCTAGCAGACAATCGCGACGAACTGGCTCCGGCGAACAGATGAACCGGACGAACTACAAACACACACGGGACTAGGAAGTTTTGGTGCTGCCAACCGATGCAGCGTTTTCTGGTTTTACTTTGCTATTTATACACAAACGGCAAGCAGACTTAGGCAGCGATGCGACTTTTGTGCCACACCGCTCACGTACTGCATCGTGCCGTCGTGCGCGTTGTGGTGATGCTGAAGACTCGGCCACGAAGTGAACTCCGCACGTCTCTGGCCGTTACTCTAGGATATGCGAACAAGAAATACATGCAACGGGATTACGTCTAACAGAGGGGGCGGCAGCGTCCGACGACGGGCATGTGGCGCGGAGGACGGGGCGGCGGGGCGGAGGATGGGGGACGGGGCGGAGGATGGGAGCGACGGATCAGGAATAGGATGAGTACTCTCTAGAGTTTACTCCCTTGGTTTCCTGGCCCCTCAACGCAGTGCGGCTTTATGGGCTGCTGGCAACCAATCTACGAGCCGAACGAGCGGCTCGAGTCCGGCTAAAATTTCTGCAAGCTGAGCAAGAGGCTTGGGTCGGCTTGAAAACGCTACGAGTTGGAGCCGAGTCGTCTCGAGTTTGTTCTGAACCGAGTTAATTCGCGAGTCTCAAGTTATTTTTTTTAACTCTAGCACTAGCTACTAATTTAGAAGCTAATGCTGTAAACAAAGAAGATTCCGAATTATAAATTTTGGGTCTGACAATATACCACTGCAACGTTTCGCTTTTGAAATATGTCACTACTAACATATGAGAAATAGAAATATGCCATGATAAACATTTTCATACCATAATGCCCATCCTCCTCCCTGCTCCCACTCCAGCCCCTCCAATGGTGTCTAGCCCCTACCTTCTTCCTCCTCCCTCGCTCTTCCTTTTCTGAGTGGGTTCCTCTCCAACCACAGTATACTCGTTGATGCGCCGCACCTACCCTTTCCCATAGCCCTCACCGCCACCTACCAACGCACGCCGCCTGTTCCTCGCCATGTGCGCAAGCTCCCACTCTGCGCTCACCGCCACTCGTGTACCGACACCCGCGAGCCGAACATCGAATCCGGCAGAAGCGGTTCATGGGTGCATTCCTCAAGCTGCTCCAACTACCTTCCTCGTGGCCGACGGATCACCACTTTCTCGTGTCGATGGCCGAAGCCCAACTACCGCCCCATTGCGCTAGGGAGGCTGCCCGACCACAACCTTCGCCGATAGGGACATGCCATGAGCTCTGATCTGGCGGCGGGTACCTCACCACTTCCAGTGTGTGATGGTGGAGGTGTGAGAAGGTTGCGTTCATGGAGGAGGGAGGAGGGAGGAGGAAGGAGGAAGAAGACATGGGTATTATGGTAATAAATTATCCATAATGACATATCTCAAAGACTTAGGCTCTGTTTGGTACAGCTTCTACTCACAGATTGTCAATCGATTCTCGTGGTACCATACCAAACACCCCGATTCTCAAAACTACCAGATTCTGCTTCTCGCGAGGAACTATCTCGAAAATGAACTAGCAACGAGAAGCAGTATTCCCACAGATTCTCATGAGAATCCAACTTTTAGAAATGAAAATACCCCTTAAAGTTGAAGATTTTTTTCCGCAAATACCATTGAGTTACCCCCGCACATCCCACAGTCTCCCCCTTATTTTCACTCTTCCCCAATCTCCTCCTTCCTCCAAGGCGCTTCTCCCGACGTGGTCCTGGCGCCTCCGGCCACCTGCTCCCTGCCGCCCCCTAGCTTGGTGGTAGCCCGGTGTCGCTGCTCCACCCTGGCTCAGCCCTCCATGGCACCTGCTCGGCCCCGGCTCCGGCTGGAGCTCCTCCCGGCGCCGCCTCCCTCTGGTTCCTCCCCGCCTCTCTGTGTCCACCTGCCGGCTCGGCTCCTGCTCCGGCTCGCTGTCACCTTATCCTGATCTGGCCCCTCTCCCATGACGCAGTCGGGTGGCCAGCGCCGCCGCTCGGCTCAGCTTCTGCTCCCTCTACGTGCTCAGCCCGACCTACGGCCACCTCGCGCCCGCACCTCCCTCTCTGGCCCGGCCCTGCCCAAAAGCCGCCCAAGACTCCCCTCCTCCCCATGTTTCCCCCTTTTTTCTGCTTGTCTACTTTGATTTGGTTATCAAAATATGTGCTTGTGAATAACTATGGGTTGCAACCTTCATAAATATGATTTATTTTCCTCCCCAATTTTTAGTTGCACAGAACCTTAGTACTTGTTATCTTGCAGGGAATTGAGATGATGTCACTAGGATCATTCAAAACCGCTGCTATTCTCTTGGTATGGGTTGAGTTTGTACCGAACTGAAACTTATATATTTCTATTTTATGATGGAACTACACCTTTCATTATTTCAATCACCCACATATCTTCTCTTAACAAGTTATATATATTTTCTGGTAGTCACTAAATGCATTGAAGAAAATGTGCTTTGTTTTCAAATTTTGATTTTATAACGTAGAATTAAGTTCCAAATCATTGATTATTTTTACTGTGATGATATCTTACTTTTTCTCTTTTTTTTTGGCAATTCACAGCAAAATAGGTTCTGGCTGGTGTATCACGTCAGCAAGTTAACTATTCATGTATGAATAGTTAACTACTACAGAACAGACCTTTGGTCGAACTGCCAAATGGGCAATAGTCTCGGAGAAAATTACGTCCGGGACCAAAAAGATCTTTAGTCCCGGTTGGTAACACCAACCGGGACTAAAAGTCCCCTGCCCAACGGCTCGGTGGCGAGCTTTGCGAGAGGACTTTTAGTCGGTTGGTGTTACCAACCGACTAAATGTTAACCTTTAGTCGGTTGGTACTACAATCAGGGACTAAATCTTTAGTCCCGGATTGTAGTACCAACCTGGACTAAAGGTTGGCATTTAGTCCCGGTTGGTAACACCAACCGGGACTAAATGTTCCTTCTATTTAAACTCTTGTTTGGCGTTAAATCACAGAGCCGAGAACGTCGTCGCCGCCGGGACACACGCCATTGCCATTGCCACCACCGCCGAGCCGTTCATTCACTCAACCGTATTCACCGGCGTGTTCGCGGTAAGCTCCTGATGCTAACCCTGCCGTCCATTATGAAAAATATGAAATGTGAAATTTGAATAATTTTTATATGTTATAAAAATTGCCAATTAATTCATAAATAGAACTTTCATGATTTTTGTAGGCCACAATAAATTTCCAAAAATTATGAAATTTGTTTTTTCACTAAGTTACACTGTGAACAGTCCATATAAAAATTTTAAGACTATTTGGACAAAGTTGAATTTATACCTATTTTATGCTTATTTATTTAATTATATTTCCATGAATTTTGTAGGCTAAATTAATGATCCAAAAATTCTGAAATTTGTTTTGCCATCTAATTAGGCTATGAACTATCTGTACAAAAATTTTGGGATCAATCTGAAGACTTTTATTTTTCACCTTATTTAATAATTATTTAAATAAATGAAAAATGACTTTTACATGTGTTAGTTAGGTTAAGCTTTGAGGGGTGTTTGATGAGATAAGTCTTATCTTATCAGATCCAACCTCTTGGGTAAAAATAATAAATATTAATTTTGTTTTAATAAATAAGTTTAATATTTAATTATTAAGTAATTAGTTAATCTCTTAATTAGCTTAATCACTTAGTTATTGTTTGCCTTTTGGATTGATTGTTGACCTAGGGTCATTCACCCTTAATGACTTTGGGCAATTTAGTTAATTATTAATTATCATTTAACTTGATGTCCCTTCTCCTTAAGCTTGCTGTTTTGCGTTAAATCACACAGAGTCGAGAAGCGTCGTCGTCGCCGGGACACTCACTTAGGGCAAGGCGAAGCTCCTAGTGCAAATCTGTCAAATAGTGCTGATTCTTTGAAAATTCAAAATAAATTCATCTTAATTTCAAAAATTCTAAAAATTTTTGGGTAGCCTCTCTATCATGTGTACTATCTGGGAAAAATTTGAAACTTGAAATTTAATTATGTGATATGTCATATAATGCAGACGATAACACGCCATTGGATGTACAATGCCGATCGCCGCTCAAAGAGTTCATTGATGGCGTGCATTATTTCTTAAGAGTGGCCGAGGCAAACAAGCGGGATGGTTTCATGTCTTTGTCCATGTGCCCCTGTAAGAATTTGAAGGAATATTCTAGCTCAAGGAGTCTTCACTCACACTTGTTGAAGTCGGGTTTCATGCCAAACTATATTTGTTGAACCAAGCACGGAGAAACCAGGGTTATAATGGAAGAAGGTGAAGAAGAACAATTGGACCCTAACGACATTATTGCTCAATACGGTGACTTCGATGATCCGCAATGGGCGAAGTCAAGAAGAGGCAAGGCGGAAGACACACTCGTGAAGATGATGCTCTTGGTGATGTCATTCGTGATGCACAAAGAGATTGCGAAAGTGAAAAGGAGAAGGCTAAGTTTGACCGCATGCTAGAGGATCACAAGAAATTACTATACCGTCCGTAGAAGATGGGCAAAAAGTTGGGTACAACTTTGGAGTTGCTACAATGGAAGGCATGAGAATGGTGTATCCGACAAGGCATTTGGGCAACCATCGAAGATCCAAAAAGATGCTTAGAAGCCTAACAAATTGCACGCCACTACGTGCGAAGCAAAGCAGTCGTCGCCCTTTGGGATTAGAAATCCGGAAGATACATGCATGTCCTAATGATCGCATCTGTATCGTGGCAAGGACTACGAGAATTTGGATGAATGCCCGTATGCAAAGCGTCGCGGTATAAGATCGGCGAGATGACCTGGCGATGTTGAGGCGAAGAACGCCCCAGAAGAAAATCCTCGCCAAGGTTATGTGGTATGCTCCTATAATACCACGCTGAAACGTCTGTTCATAAACAAGGACCATGCAAAGTTGTCGCGATGGCACAAAGAAGACCGTAAGGTAGACAACATGTTGAGACACCTGGCGATGGGTCCCGGTGGAGAGCAATAGGCAGAGAATTCCGGAGTTTGCGGATGACGCAAGAAACCTAAGGTTAAGCTTTAAATACGGATGGTATGAATCCTTTTGGGGACGAGCACTAGTCATAGCACTTGGCTGTTACTCTATGTATCTACAACCTTCCTCCATGGTTATGCATGAAGCGAAGTTCATTATGATGCGGTGCTCATCCAAGGCCCGAGGCAACCGCAACGACATCGATGTCTACCGAGGCCATTAGTTGAGGAACTCCCGCTTTTATGGAGCAAACCGGTGTGCGTGTGTGGGATGAGTACAAGCAGAACACTTCGACCTGCGAGCATTGTTGTTCGTAACAATCAATGATTGGCTGCTCTAAGTAATCTTCGGAGACGGACAAACAAGGGATACAATGCATGCACACAATGTTTTGATGACATTGACTGTATATATTTGAAAAAATGTTAAAAGGTCGTGTACCTTGGCTATCGTCGTTTTCTTCCTATGAATCACCAACTAAGAAAGAAAGGCAAGCATTTTAACGGTAAGGCAGAACACCGAACCAAGCCTCGCAACCGAACTGGGGAGGATGTACTTGATATGGTCAAGGATGTGCAAGTAGTCTTTGGAAAGGGACAAGGCGTGAATAACCTTAGAAAGATGCTAAGAGACACGCACCCATGTGGAAGAAGAAGTCCATATTTTGGGAGCTACCCTATTGGCAAGTCCTAGAGGTCCGCAACGCGATCGACGTGATGCACCTGACAAAGAATCTTTGTGTGAACCTGCTAGGATTCATGGATGTGTATGGAAAGTCTAAGGATTCACTCGAAGCACGCACGGGACTTGCGGCGCATGAAAGAAAGAGACAACTCGCATCCCGAGAAGGCAGACGATGGGCGCCATTACTTAAGACACGCTAGCTTCACTCTTAGCAAAGAAGAGAAGGAAAGCATGTTTGAATGCCTAAATGACATCAAGGTCCCATCTGGATTCTCCTCCAATATAAAGCGTATAATAAATGTGCGGAGAAGAAATTCCTACACTTAAAGTCCCATGATCGCCACGTGCTTATGACGCAATTGCTTAGGTTGCTTTAAGAGGAATTCTACCTCCACATGTACGTCTAGCCACCGTGAAGCTATGTGCATTCCTCAATGCAATTTCTCGAAGGCAATCAATCCAATGGAACTAGCTACTCTGAATGATGTGGTTCAATGTCTTGTCGACTTTGAGTTGGTGTTCCCTCCATCCTTCTTTAATATCATGACACACCTCCTAGTTCACCGGTCAAGGAGATTAATATTCTCGGTCTGTGTTCCTACACAACATGTTCCCCTTTGAGAGGTTCATGGAGTCTGAAGAAATATGTTCACCGGCGTGCTCGGCGGAAGGAAGCATCGCCAAGGGCTACTGGACAGAGGAGGTCATTGAGTTCTGTGTTGACTTCATTCCCTACCTTGACCCGATTGGTGTTCTGAATCGCGACACGAGGGGAGACTTAGTGCAAAGGAACACTAGGAAGAAAACATATATCGATGCGGGGACGATTATTTCAATAAAGCGCACTACAGTTCTTCAAAACTCCTCCGTGGTGGAGCCGTATGTCGAGGTACACAAGGAGTTCCTACGATCCCAGTTTCGTGGAAGAATGAAGCTTGGATTAGGCGTCATCACATGGAAACTTTCGGTGGTTGGTTGCGAAAAGAATGTCGTGGTGATGACAATATTGATGAGCAAGCTGTATTTGTTGGCTAGGCAACCATCGTGGCACATCCTCACGTACAAAGTGCGAGATAAATGGAAATACATTTTACACCGTAGCCCAAGATAAAAGGAGCACGAACCAAAGCAGTGGTGTCGCGTAGATGCCATGCAGACCCAAATGGAAAGAGGCAAACATATTATGGCCGCATAGAGGAGATTTGGGAACTAGACTACGCACCTAATTTTAAAGTCCCTTTGTTCCAGTGCCAATGGGTGAAGATGACCGGAGGCGGGGTAACAGTCGACAAGGAGTATGGAATGACAACAGTGGACCTCAACAATATTGGGTACAAAGGCGAACCATTCGTCCTTCTTTGCGATGTGAATCGGTGTTCTATGTGAAAGACATGTCTACAAAACCCAAGAGAGGGAAAACGACGACAAATCAACCAATGAGCCAAACGCCACATAGTTCTTTCAGGGAAAAGAAACATCGTGGGAATTGAGGACAAGTCAGACAAGTCAGAAGATTATGAAAGGGATGACCGAATCCCGCCCTTCAGTGTGACCAAAGACCCAAGCATCCTGCTAAATGCCGAGGACACTCCATGGTTACGGCATGATCATAACCAAGGGTCATACGTCAAGAAGAAGTTCACCATCGTGCCCGCTTGATATATAGTGATGTTTAATAAATAGTGTGTATTAGAGATTTTATGTAATAATTGTAACTTCAGATGTTTCTATCATATTTTTCTTGTTTTTTATCGTTTCAAATGAAATTCCTATTCGATAAAAGGACACATGTACCTCTGTGAAGCATGTCTTCTCCACGGGTGTAAAAATGACTTGAAATTTTTTAGCAAGTATTTATGCCTTCAAATGAAATTCCCGACTTGTGGTTTGAGCCCTTCATTTTGTTTATAGTTGGCTCTTCACTTTGACTTGTGGTCACTATAAAAGTCGTTTGAAATGTCAATAAGATAAAAGGAAATGCAACTATTATTTTTTAAAAATTTATGCCTAGTATTTAATTTACTATGCATTTAACAAGAATTAGCATATTTATACAAATAAACTTAATACAAAACCCAAGCTGTGAAAAGCGTGGCGGGAGGCGAATAGTGGGGACCTTTAGTCCCGGTCCGTGTCTGCTTGGGACTAAAGGTCACACACCGGGACTAAAGGTTCTCTGGAAAATATGTCCCACAAGAAGACCTTTAGTCCCGGCCGTGGCACCACCCGGGACTAAAGGTTCAGCTTTAGTCCGTCCAGTACCACCCGGGACTAAAGGTCTTTAGTCGGTTAGTATCTTGCCGGGACTAAAGGTCCCCTCGATATTTAAGCAACAAAGTGGCTTCTTCCCTTCTTCCACCCTTCCGTCTCCCTCGCCGTCTCTCCTCGCGCGCTTAATTCGTCGGCTCGGCCTTCGTCGCGCTCACCTCCTCCTTCCTCCCGTGGCGCCCACTCCCGCCACCACCTCCACTCGGCTCCTCCCTCCGCCGCTCCGGCTCGCCCGGCTCCTCCCTCCTTGGCCGGATCCGCCCCCTTGACTCCGCCGGCAGCAGCTCGCCACCACCGCTCGCTGAGCACTCCTCCACGCCGGTGAGCTCCTCATCTCTTGTCGCATTTGCGGGAGCGAAAAGGAGATCGAGAGAGAAAATATCTGAGTTCACAGAGGAGGCAAGCGAGATTAGCTAGCCGCTCTTGTTGTCGGTGCCTCGGTGGCAATGTGGTATAGATGATGATGAGCTCCCTCTCGTGTTGCATCTCAGTGTGTGAGCATATGGCAGTGAGTAGGATGAAGTAGCTATTGGATGTCCCTAATTAGCCAAGGCCATTAGTGGGTTAGATAAGTTGTTGATGTTCAATTGCCAGGTTATGTTTTCATATAGTAACCTTCAGTAGATAGATCTGTGCATTTCTCTGCAGGAGACGACGACACAGCACTAACCCCCGACGGCGAGCCCTCTTTTTGTGACCGGCCATCGAGCCGAGAAATCATTTTTGCAGGAGCTGGCGAATTGAATGTATATGTTGTTTTTCTTTTGTCGATGCATGTCACGAACCGCACGCCACTTGATGCGAAATCATAACCCGATCACGAACCGTTCTAACGTCCTACACATATATTTGTAGAAATGGTCGACCCGAATGACAACATGGACGATGCCATGATGGATATTATCAACAATGACGCCTTACAAGGTGCCCAATTCGAAGGTGATGACAACAATCAAGAAGTAGATAACGGGAGTCAGTACTTTGCCGATTATGAAGATGAGCAAGACAATACTGGCGAGGTCTATCTACAATCTCTTATGTATACATGAAATTCAGAATAATTTCATTTGTCGTATAAATATATTTATTTAAATCTTTGTGTTTCTACATTCGTAGCCCTCTGGATCGACGACAACAACGGGGAAGAGTAGAAATGTACGAGGCCCGAAGAAGCCGTTGGAGGGTCGGTTCATTCTCTCGGAATTCGAGGAGGATACAGGCAAAGTACTTGGACCACATGCACAGAAATTTGTCAGCCACTGTGGGTACCTTGTAAGGGACAGGATCCCGATCAATGCTCGTGAATGGAAGCAAAAGAAAGTTGCTCCTCATATTAGTTTTGTCTCTGATCGTGACAAGGCACTAGTTTGGTAAGATGTCCTTCAACATTTCGCGCTCGATACAGAAGATGAAGCTTTGAAGGAGAGAGTTAGGAACTGGGCTATGAAGAAGATGGCCACACAATTCCAGTGTTGGAAGAAGAAATTGTACAACACATTTATCAGGAAGAACCTGACGCCAGATTTCAACACTAAGGCCTACGTCAAGTTGAGGCCGTTTTGGGATGAGTTTATGCAGTTCAAGACATCGGAAGAGGGTGAGGCACGGGTGAGAAGGAACCAGCAGAATGCCCGACAAAGCAATACCACCATCACTTGGGATCGGTGGCTACAGAGTGCCATTCCTAAGTGGGAAAGAATGGAGCAGGAGATTCTTGCCAAGGGATCGAACAGAATCAATCAACTGGCCTGAGCGCGCCAAGTATTGGTTTTTCGGTCATGGGGGAAGCCTGGACCTAGAGACCGGAAAGATAGTGTATGGCGCAAAACTCCAAAGAGCAGTAGTAAGATTTGCTTATGCTCGAGGCTTACCGAGAGTGGCAGGTGGCAGCCGAACAGAGATAAGGATGAGCTGACATACGCCCTGGAGAGTACTGAACACGGTGGGCGAACAAGAGGCTATGGGGAGGTGTCGTGGGAGCATGCCTTCCCTAAAGACAAAGCCACCTATAGAAGCCGCCAGAGAAAGAAGTACGAGGAGGCTCGTGAAGCAGTAGAGCGAGAAAAAGCACTTGAATCCAAAATGAATGAGGAAATCAAAAGGCAAGTGCAGATAGCAGTAAGTTCCATCCAAAGGCAAACTGCATCAGAGCCGGGAGTCAACATCAGCCCCCCTAATCAGTTGAAAAGCAGTTGCGCTTCCACGGAGGTGCGAGTGATTCAAGATGACGCAGGGCTGCGCTTCCCCGTGGATGACATCACCGATCCTCTCACGACATGTGAGCTGCACATTCCAGAGGGGAATGCCACAGTCATGGTGGCTATCGGTGTTGTATCTCGTATCGACCCTACGAAGACACCAAGATGCCATGGGGCATTAATACCTCCTGGATATGCTAGCGTCTCGGTGGATAGAGTTGTGAAAGGTAATAGCAATGTGCCTCTTGACATTGAAGGAGGTGATGGGGAGAAGACTTTAGGAGAAGCGGAGAAGACATTCATATGTTGGCGCAAGCGCTATATCATTATTCCTAGGGCGTCACCTCCTCCTCCTCAACAACCTAACCCTAGGTGCGGATGAAAGTGAATGAAATATTTTTTCACTAATTATGTATTGGCTTAAATAACGGTTTACTCATACCACGTTGTTTTCACAGCAGAACCTCCCCCAACCTAAGTCCAATTATCCATTCACCACCTGGTCACAGTGTTGCGGGCGATGACAATGAAGTGGAAGACACAGCTGCATCCCCACCGGCCCCATCGCCTCCACGGCGGGCTCCAACGCCGACACCGGCCGCCCCATCGCCTCCACGGCGGGCTCCAACGCCGCCACTGGCCCCATCGCCTCCACGGCGGGCTCCAACGCCACACGGCCGCTCCATCGCCTCCACGGCGGGCTCCAACGCCGACACCGCCGCTCCATCGCCTCCACGGCGGGCTCCAACGCCGCCACCGCCCCATCGCCTCCACGGCGGGCTCCAACGCCGACACCACGGCCCTCTCGCCAAAGAAGAGGCGCACCCACAAGCGGCGTCGGCCCCACCGCCAAGAAGAAAGCCTCGTGGAGAACACCGGCTATTTCTAAGACGACGAAACTTTCCTATGAGAAGATCGCCGAGAAATAGATGCTTGATGAAAACAGATGTGGGCAGTTTCTTGCGAAAGTCAAGGCTAAAAGTGAAGCGAAGTGAAACCGAGAAGCCGTACTTCTTCGCACGCCCGAAGTTCTAAGGCAAAGGTGGGCGCTCACGAGAAAAATTTACGTCATGCTCGTAAGGATTCGCCACTATCGGACTATGACCGCACTCTCACCAAGTCAATTGAGGAGGCGAAGAAGAAAGAGAAGAGAGCACGGAAGGGTGTTGCGGCTCGGGAACAATCACAACAATCGGTGCCCCGCTAGTTATTGGGAATGAATATGGTTCAAACACGCGTGCTAGAACAGATATACTGAAATGTGCATTTGGATCAACTTGATGAATTTTTCGCGAAGCTGGTCTAAGCATTTCCCAAATGCTCGTGAGCACACATCAAAAGTGCTCGGAAGTTGATCATTGGAAGAAGGAATATGTATATGGCAAGAGTCTATACAACCCCGAGAAGCTCATGGAACTTCAGACACAAATGTACTTGTTAAACAAGTGGTACATGGCGTGTCATGAAAAGCGGATGACTATATTTGCGTCAAAATTAGAAACCATCATTACTTAGTGGCGATGACATTATAATGGTTCATTTAATGAGTTACACCGGCTATGCCACATGAGCGCTCTAGACAAATCTCTCATCATTTGCTTTTATGCATGCGTGATTCTTTCTTTTAATAATCTCACTCTAGCATATGTATATGTATAAGTAATTATCCTCACACTAGCTAGCATGTCTATACATATGCAGAGACATGATGAGAGACCTCACACGTAGAAACGACAAGAACATTGGTTTCGTTGATCCATATATCGTATTCAAGGACCCAAACACTCCCTACGATCAATGGAGACCTCAAGCGGAGAGGAATTTCCGGAGGTTCTTGATCAACCAAAAGAACAAAAGATTTATACTCTTCCCTACAACTTTGGGTGAGTGTTGTTATCGTGTGCACATTTTACTTTACTTACTCAATCCAACATAAAGATATATATGTTGACTCTACAAACAAATGCGACTTTCATGGATAACGATTGTCTTCGATCTCTCCGACGGTCATTTGCTAATCTATGACTCGTTGAGAAAACCGCAGAAGATTACCAAGATATGATAGACATTATCCGGGGTAACCGATCTTTAAATATTTATTCTGCTCTTTAACTCGCAATAGTTAATTAACGATCCAATTATTGGCGGGGTTTGGGCTTGGTTCGTTCGGCTACACCGTCCGGATCCGAAAGCGCCACTTCTCGATCCACACCGATTGGATGTAAGTTGTACTGGCTCCCGCATCTTTACCTTATCATGCTTCACTCACGCGGGATGACGAGTAATCTTTTATATCGCATGATGGGTTCTCTGGCACCACCGGGCAACAATTTGTGTGGATACTACGTTTGCGAGTTCCTCACGGTGTATGCAAAAAGAACCCATCTACAGATGCAGAAAGTACGTAACAAGTATATATAATAAATCCATTTTATTTATTTGTTGCTATTAAATAAATCTTATGTATATTAATACTTCTTTCGTTTAATGCAAATTGAAGGAGATATGGTTGAAGGAGCAGTGTTGGATATGGACCGCCTCAAAGGAATTCAAGAGACAATCGCGGGATTTCTTAATGAGCATGTCCTCAAGCCCGACCGAGTTCTACTTTAACCTGTGATGAACAATTGAAGCCAAACCAGGACGAACATTTGTATGACATTTAAGTGGAGGACAACATTTGTGTTGTAAATACCAAGGATGCATGAATAATGTTGTAAATTTTATGTGCATATATATATATTATACATATATATAGCTCCATAATATATATAGTTTCATACTTTATTTGTGTGTAATAATGTTCCAAACTAAATTATATGTGGGCGTATACATATATTAGCAGCGAAGAATACGCATTTGAAAACCTAATGTAATTGTAAAACCAAAATCAATAATGAATTGAAATGGAAACAAAAAAGAAAAAAAAACACCTTTAGTCTCGGTTGGTAATACCAACCGGGATTAAAAGGGCCAGCCCCGTGGCCCAGCCCAGAGGACCTTTTAGTCCCGGTTGGTATTACCAACCGGGACTAAAATCGTTTTTAGTCCGGGCCGGGACCCGGACTAAAGGTGAGACATTTAGTCCCGATTTCCTAGTCCCGGCTCTATAACCGGGACTAGAGGCCCTTTAGGCCCGGGACCAAAGGTCTGTTCTGTAGTAGTGTTTGGCCTTTGTGACATTGTAATACCTAGTTAGTAATAAAATTATTTGTTAGTTTTGTCTCATCTTCTAGTGATATTTGCAGTGATAACATATTTTTTCCTTCTAATTTCTAATTGAATAGTAATGTTAGCTACATTATGACGTGGATAAAGAGATGCTCTCAAATCACATGTAGAGGTTGATTCTTATGGAGAACTCTGGTCTTGTGAATATGCTCATTGATGACAAACACGATGATCTGAACATGATATACGACTTGTTTAAACGTGTTTCTGATGGCCATGCAACAATTAGATCTGAGATATGTCATTTCTCAGGATGCATCGGATGCGTGAACGTCGCAAACGAGTGCTACATCCTTGGATAGTTTCTGTGAGAACCTTGTAAGTGCAATTGCTCAATCAGGATGATGGACACACTACTTGTGATATTTTGTGGTCTTTTGTTATCACTCATTTAGCATTCAAATACTTGTACGTTATAGCATTTAATTATCATTTCAACACTTATATGATATAAATGCAATATTTGTCCAGCTTCATCTATCGTGGCGTGAACAACACAAATTTTGCTTGTACACAATCAATAGTTGTGCGTCAATTCGTTATCTGCCAATAGTTGTACTCCATCATGAATTGTAAATACAATGTAACCTGGCATTGTGTACAAATACAACGTATATACATTGCTATGGTCTAAACAAATTTGGGGGAAAATTCTATAATTTGTGTACAAATACATAGGAGAAAGACACAAATACAATTGAAGTATTATAACTAGGGGTAACATAGACTATTTGTCTCCGATCCTCTCTCATACGGTTTTTGGAGCCAACCTACCAGCCAAACGCTTTTAACAGACAGCTCTAGATTCTCAGATAATTAGGAGCAGAATATGAAAAACAAGAATCTTGAGCAGTACCAAATAGGGCCTTAGTAATTTGTGGTAGAATTATCAAACAATTTTTTTTGTAGTGCCATATATCAAAACCGGGAACTTACCAGTGCCATGTATCTAAATAAGCCAATTATTAATTAACTAGGCAACCAATGCTCTGCCGCGGTTTACCATGGTTTGGAATTTTACCATAGCAACCAATGCTCTGCCGCGGTAGGGTTTGGGCAGCCAATGCTCTGCCGCGGCAGAGGATTGTGTGTCAATTGTGTGCCGCGGCAAAGGATTGTGTGCCAATTATGTGTCGCGGCAGTGGATTGGGCTGCCGTGGTAGGGTTTGGGCAGGTAATGCTCTGCCGTGGTAGGGTTTGGACAGGCAATGCTCTGCCGCAGCAGTGGAAAAATGCCAGCGACCTGTCTAAATTCGAAGAGTAAGGAAAAATCCAAGCCATGGTAAATTCGAATAGTAAGGAAAATTCCAAACCATGGTAAAACCCTAAAATCACAGACGGTTTTATACACAAACCGTCTGTAATGAGATACTCATCACAAACAGTTCGTGGTTAGAACCGTCTGTGATATCTACATATCACAGACGGTTCTCATAGACGGTTCTCTAGAACCGTCTGTGATTATTTTATCACAGACGGTTCTTTGAAACCGTCTGTGATTATTTTATTTGAAACCGTCTGTGATGAGGCGTATTCTATGACCTGTTTTGTAGTAGTGTAGTCATCAACCCGTGAGGCTGCATCATATGTGTGCTAACAATAATAATTAGTATATCTGAATGTACGTAAGTTAACAATAATAATTAGTACATATGTATGTATGTTAACAATATTAACTAGTACAAATTCTAATGAAACTATAAGTGAGAATAGCGATAAAATAGTAACAGTTGCACAAATGTGGTTGAGCAAAGGATAATTAAGACGTCACATTTTCAGCTCACACGATCCAGAACCAGCAGCCTATCCCGGGAACTATCCCAACAGGAGCCCAGGCTGCCCTATTGAGCCGGTTACCCCAACACGGAAAGAAATTGACGGGAGGAGGGTCTCACGTGAGACTCTTTCCATCAGCTGTTGGATCGAATCGGCTCTCTCAAAGCCAATCCAACCGGAGAAGGGTCTTACGGTGAGGCCCCCACCCCCCCCCCAACAGGTTATGTATGCTCCAAGCCTCCAAACTGACGTGAGAGGTCAGAAGTGTGCGTGCGTGTGCGGGTGATCCGGGACCAAAACCTTCAATAGCGCCGTCGAGTATGCATGACATGCGAGATCACCCTTGGCAAAGTCGCCGCGCGCCGCGGTGCCGCCGACCGTCTCCTCTCGTCTCCGGCGAACGGTTCAAGGATGTCAGCTGGGCAGCTGGCTTTGACCCCGACGCCGATCGCCGTCGCGGGATCCGACCGCGATCCCCGAGCATATTCCCCCTCCAGGTCCACGCCCTCCCCAATCATCCGCATTACATTACTAGTTTACTACATACATGTATATATATATGTGTGTGTTTACTTGTTCGCTAGCTTCACCTGCCATGATGCGCCCTGATTATAATACAATCGTTCTTGACGCGTGATTCCCATACGTGTTTTGCGTGCCCGAAACTCTGAAACCAAATGGGTTGATTAATCGTTCGGTCTGTTGGTTGGTTCCGAATTCTACTGACCAAATCAGAAGAGTCGGTGATGAAAATAAAACCTAATGGAGAGATGGCTTCCGTTTCACTACGTACCTTTGTGAATGTTGCAACTCTATGCTTTCTGGACGAGATCATTCTGGGGGTGATTACGAGACGACCCTACACAAGAAAAGTTAGATCGGTCGAGGCACTATCGAATGAACTCCTTTCCATTTGTCGTACCAATCGAAGAACATGACCGATGAGAGTAGCATACACGTCAGTGCGTCGCTACTGACAAAAGGCATCCCTACTTGGCTACATTACATACACATCCCTTACATCTGTCCTAATGTACAATTCCAGAATAGCAATTCTGAAAATATACAAGTGCTTTTGCATCATGAATGAACAGTATCGGGAAAAGGTCAGGCTAGAAAGTAGAAACCTACACACCATATCTTCCAACTGGACACGTTAACCGATACGACACAAAGCACACAAACACCTCCTCCAACTCCTAGCCTTCCTCCCTCCGTCTCCGTTGCTCCATCTCACGTACCACAGCGTTCACCAAGAAATAGGGCTGCTCTCTCGCTCACCAGGGAGGCCAAGGCATGGCCGAGGCAGCCCGAGAAGGTCAACACGGCGTCGTCGACGTCGTTGAGGACGCCGCCGGCCGGCTGAGCAGGAACAGCAACAACAACGACAGCACGTGGGAGATAGAGGAGGTGGAGCCGGATCAGCCGGCCGGGCCGGCTCCTACAGCCGGCGGCGTCCCACCACAAGGCGCCATCGTCTCCGACGGAGCGGACGACGTGTACGTTGCGGTCGGCAAGGGCGGGTCCGGCATGACGGCGCTGTCGTGGGCGCTGAGGTGCCTCACCAAGCCCCGGAGCTTCGTCTACCTTGTGCACGTCTTCCCCGTGGTCACCAGCATCCCCACCCCATGTAAGCCTCTCTCCGTCTACATCTTCATCTTGATTTTTCGCAGCTAATCTGCATGCTGGGACCAAGGATCAAAACTTGTTCCAAATTGTTCACCTTAGCATGTACCGTATGATTAAGCTAGTGCACATCTGGTTGTAATTGTGAGATACATTTTTTTATTGTGAGATGAAGCTAAGCTAACTACCTTCTTGAGCCGATCGGAACCATAGTGTTTTTGCCTGATGGAAAAGTAAAATTCAAGTGAGGAGTTAAAGCTGATTAATTCTAACTAAGGACGATTCTTGTAACAGTTGGTAAGAATAGTTGCAACAGTTGGTAAGAATAGGTGGTAATGTTGCAATTTGCAGAGAAGTCTGGTATTGGATCACCAATGGGTCCCAGCAATCTTTGAACTTGAGATTGGCAAGGATAGTTGTAAAGGTCAAGTTCTTGGACTGGTTTAAGATATTTGGCTTGTGTGACTGAAACTTTCAAAGGTGGCATTTTCACATCTTGGAGTTTTGGGGCTCTTCGGGACTCTTCCTTGCAGAATACTTTTGCCCGTTGCTAAGTTCCAACAAGAAAGCTCTGAAGTGTCATTGATGCTGACCTCATGGAATATGAACAATGCCATTTATGATCACTCCATGAGGTGTTAGGTTGCACCGCCTAAATTTTCGGATGGATCGTTGTTGTCAAGACTCACAAGACACATTCCCATTTTGGGGGCGTGACGCATAGTAATTAACTTGCAAACTCACGATTTGATCCGTCTGATCAGCGTGGAGGGATAAACCACCTTCATCATATCTACGTCACTGGGCACTTACTGTCCCAGCATCCGTATGGATACTACAGTAGGTCAAACGGATTGTATTCCTCCCTTTACTCATTAGATGGCTCGTAATGTTTTTTTAAGAGCATTACATTGTTCATATTGTGAGTTCTATGTCCGATGATAGTAGTAAGAAAGAATAAATGCATCTGCTAGCTAGATTTCAGGGTGAGGTCAAAACAACAAACGTATACGAATTCAGTATTACATTCTGCTATATATTTCATCCCTTAACTCTTCAGTCTGTTTAATTTTCATCACTCATCTACAATACTAGGTAAAACACGTCCTCGAACTATCAACGCCGCACAAAAGATACGATACCTTTTCATCTATTTTAAAGCGGTTTTGCGTCACGTCGACGTCCACGCTGGTACCAGTGGCGAGGTACTCCCATTTCCCCTCTGTGTCGCCTGCCGCTTCTCCTCGACGGCTTCGACGGGGGCGTACTGCAGCCCGGCCTCAAAGTCCTTCACCAGGTCCTCTGCCACCCACACCGCCTTCACCAACTAACTCTGTTGTCATCGTCACGCCACTCCGCCAGGTACTCCCGCCAATTGTTGTTGCCCCGCCTGTCCACCACCTTCTCCACCTTGGCCCACTCGTACAAGCCCTTCTCCAGCTCCTTGGCCGCCGCATCCAGCGTCAGTCGCCTCTCAAATGTCGCCGGGTTGCCGTTGGGCGTCGCGGCGAGCACTTCCTGGACCTGCCTCAGTGAGCACCTGCTGCACACGAAGGTTGGGGCATGGAAGCAATGATGGTCGCTAGTGGTGAAATGGACCATGAGTACGATGTCAATTTGGGCAGAGATGGCCAGAATTGGCTGAGCACCGATGTACCAGCCACGAAGAAGGCGACTTTGTCAATGACGAACCTGGCGATGGCTGGAGAACATGAGGGGTCCGAGAGCATCTAGGGGACATGGGGAGCCCATCCATAGTGGTATATTGGCTTGGGATGGGCCATAGCGGCTTGAGAGGTGAGCTGCAGAACTAGGGGTACGACGATCATCAGCGGCGACCCACTGGCATTGGAGACGAGGGAGAAGCGTTCTACAGACTCATCGATTCGAGGCGGTGCCACTGACACTGTTTTCGTGGATGGAGATGGTCCGAGACAGCAGGGCAGCAGCAATGGCGAGATCAAAACAGGGGAGGTGTAGGTGCTTGCCGACGGTAAAGAGAATTAAGCAACTAGAGCTTGGGCAAGCAATAGGGAAGGATCTACGAGGCATTGATAAGCTAATGATGTAGTCAATTTCAAGGAAGAGGCAATGGTTCGGAAGAATTTAATATGGCAACGAGATAAAGGGAATTTGGGGCGGCACGAGTTCACCGTGGTGTTGGTGTTGGCGTTGGCCGACACCGGAGGAGGAACTATAGGTCCAAGTGAATGGGAGTGGATGAGGAACACGTCTATTACATGGTGGATACAAGAGCGAAGGAAGTTATACACAACCTTGTGGATTTTGCATGGCAGCATCATCGTCTGCGTCCGGGTCCCATCGCCCGGTCGTACCCCACCACAATCTGCAGCGGCATGAGCCCGCTACTGGCGCACTCCGGGCGGTCCACATCCGCCCTGACCTCAGAGAGCCCACACACGCGCTCCTAGGTGCCTATCCCCACAGTGAAGTGAATCGTCGTGCGCCCCTGCACGTCCACCGCGTGGCCGTACCCAACCATGATGTGCAGCGGCGTGAGCCCGTTGCCGGTGCGCTCCGGGCAGCCCACGTCCGCCCCGGCCTCGGCAAGCATGTGCACTCACTCCTCAGAGCCCAACCCCGCATGTGGAGGGAAAGATATGAATGTCATAAGACAACCTCCATTGGGGCAAGAGGAGGTTGTGGCCGGTGGTGGCACGTGTGGAGGGATGATGGGTTTGGTTTCGGTTGGGGGTAGAGGATAAGGTGATGGGGTTCTGGATTCTAGGCGAGCTGAGCTGTTTATGACGTGCGATGGACGGTTGAGATGCCACTGGTGTCAGTGTGCACGCCAATGTGACACAAAACCACTCTAAAAATAGATAAAGGGGTGTCTTTTATGCAGTATTGACAATTCGAGTACGCGTTTTACCCAGTATTGTAGATAAGGGACAAAAATTAAACAGATTGAAGAGTTGAGGGAGGAAATATATACTTATTCCTTTCTTTGACACACGTAACCCAATTCATTGATGCAAATTCAGCACCTTTACAAGAGGAAAAGAAAACACGTGTTTCTGAAGTTCTACATTCATGGCCTGAAAAGCTGAATTTTCTGAATGTATTCGTGTTCGTAAGTCGCAACTGAGTATCCTGTGAGGAATCTGACACATTGAGCATTCATTTTCTGAAATAGTAGGAATGATGCCTAAGAGCCAAGCAAGCCCAGAGCAGGTAGAAACTTACATGAACCGAGAGAGATTGAAGAGGCGAGAGATGCTGCAAAAATTTCTAGACCAGTGCCGCAACTTTCAGGTAAACTGACTGCATGATTCAGTTCTTGATCATTCTTCTTAGTTCCTATCGCACTTTGAGTTGGCATCTGCGTCCCAGATTTGATAGTCAATCCTCGTTCTTGTGGTATATTCAGGTTAATGTTGATGTGTACCTCATCGAGAGTGATCAAATTGCTGATGCAATCATCGAACTTATTCCTGTTTTGACTATAAAACAGCTAGTATTGGGGGTTTCAAAATCCAATGTGCGGTAAGGTCTACACCATGCAGCAGGGAATTAACAGAATTGCAAATAATTTGCTTGCCATTTGCAAATACACACTGAATTTCACAGAATGAACACAGGAAGTTGAAGAGAGGAAGCACTATAGCAGGACAGATACAGAAGAACGCACCTGTCTACTGCGAAGTCAAGATTGTCTGTGATGGCAAAGAAGTTACAACGGTGACGACTGCTGACCCGACACAACCATTTTCACCTTCTCCTGTAAATAGTAACAACAGATCTAACAACCTGACACCACCGTCGTCTACACCAAACCACAACAACGTAGCAGTCGATGACAAAAAGGGCAGTAAACCTAAAGAAAGAAAGAAAATTCCCAAAATTTTTAGATGCCTCCTCTCATTTTGATTTCCGTTCAATTCCTGTTTCAGTCACTTCGACAACTAGAACGTTGTATGCAGCATCTTCAGACAGCAAAAGTTTGTGATTAACAGTTTTTCCAATGCTTTGATTCTTGAGGTTCTCGATTATTTTTGTAAAAGAAGAGATACTTTTGTCATGTGGAAACTTTTCAGCGTTTTGCTGAACTGTTTTGTAATGAAGAGTTGTATTTGACACAAATGTTAACAGAATTACATGAAAATTGCATGTTAAAATATGTAGTAATGAGGGTGGGTGGGGGGGGGGGGGTAGTGCGGGGGATTTTGTTAGTGAATATTCAGTAGGATTTTGTTAGTGAATGTGATTCAGCTCTTGCAAATGGTAATACAGACATCAAATATAAGGCCAGCAACGATAGAACGACCAAACTGGCATAGACATTATATGTTATCTTGATATGCTCCATGAAACAGAACAATTGCTACGAGAAATTACTGCGATAAATATATGCCGCACAAGACTGAACTTAATTCTGCACATCACAAAAGTAGAGGCTTTTGATTCAGTAGGAGATTAACCACTTCAAAACTTGTTGAGGAATACAAAATGGAAATCCGTTTGTTCACTAAGAAATAACAGAAACAGGTTGACATAGACAAAAATCTACATACCAATCATCTGCCAGACACATACATGCGAAAATCCTACTACTTCCAATGACAAAAAAAAGGAAAAATCTTATGTTCGCTAAAAGAAATCAAATTCTAAATAGTTATCAGAACCTTTCTGGGTAGCACCAGTAGGTGCAGTAGCGGTCTCAGATGTCGAGACGGGCAGCTTTGGAGGCCTCTCAATCTCAACAGGCCTTGGAACCTCTGGAGGGCTCGCACAGCGTATCAATGCCCAATTCACACCCTCAAAAAATGGATGCTGCTTTATCTCCGTGGCGCCACGCTTATAAGCCAATCGCTGTTGGGGCTCCTTGACAAGTAGGCCCCTTATTAAATCTTTTGCTGAGAAGCTCACAACCGGGTATTCTGGGAAACGCAACGGCTGACCGATGACGTTGAACAGTGTCACCCGGTTTCCAGAACCTTTGAAAGGTGTTTTTCCAAACAGAAGCTCATATAAGAATATACCAAAGGTCCACCAATCAACAGCACTACCGTGGCCCTCACCTTTGATAATCTCAGGGGCCAGGTATTCATGTGTACCAACAAATGACATTGAGCGCGCATCACTAGGTTCTGCTATGAGCTCGGGCCATGGGCTGACCTGGTTAACAACTTCAGGCTTTGGTTTTCGATCTTTCTTAGACTTGGAGAAGAGTCGGGGACCGAAGCATGTTGTGGGGGCTGCGCAAGATGGCTGCATCATGCAGGATGGCTCTACACAAGCTGGTTGAACACAGTAGGCATGGTTGTTCTTCCGAAGTGCTTCTGCGTCAAGGTTAGATGACCGGATCAGAGTCGGGCTCACTGCACAGCGAAGGGAGAGGTCGAAATCGGATAGCATGATGTGTCCATCCTCACGTACAAGGACATTTTCAGGCTTGAGATCACGATATATGATACCGAGCATGTGCAAGTACTCCAATGCAAGGAGGATTTCTGCTACATAGAATCTGCAATTAAGAAGAAAATATAATATCAGATTAGTATGCTAGTTTTTATTTAGTAGAAATAAATTAAGTTGCAAAACTATGTAAATTCAAGAAATGTTTGATTTTATGGAATGACACTAATATTGCTAGGATATTCATGTCGCTGTATGTTGTATTTGCTTCATTTATTTTGATGCATTTTTAGTTTTCTTATATGGATGTAAGCTATAGTGAATTAAATGAAGCCCTGTGCATGCAAATTAGCGTTGCAAATGTTACTTTCTTATTGAAAATTTGCACAATGTTATGCAACTAATTAGCTAATCTACTAAACTATATTCCATCCGTTAAGCTAGCATAAAACAAGCCACAACATTTCCTCAATTCGGTACCCCACATTTTCACAATGTATCAGAAGATTCAGAACACACAAACGCCTATTTTTAAAAACTAATAACAAAATGCTGGATCCTACAAGAGTACAAGACAGTGAAGTCTGTTATGTGCATGGGGTAAAATATCAGACATACTTAACGGCTTGTTCTGGAAAATGCTTGCCACGCTGCCTCTGTCTAAGGGTATGCAGGTCTCCCCCTGGGCAAAACTCCATAAGCAGGCATGAAAACTTATCAGTCTCAAAGTGGGTGTACAATGTCGGGAGAAAAGGATGATCCAGGCACTGCAAGATTTCCTTCTCAGTCTGGGCTCGAAGCAATTTCTTACGGCTTGCAAGTGATGCCTTGTCCATAACCTTCATTGCAAAATAGCTCTTTGTTCCACTCAATTCCGAAAGATACACACTGCCGATGTCACCACATCCTAGCTTCTTCAGTAGCTTAAAATGGCTCAGGCCAAGGATCCCATCTCTGGTCCTGATCATCTGGATTGCTTCCCATCGTGAATCATTTGCCTTGTGAGGTTTGCTGATGCTACTAATGCTGCTGCATGAGCTTTCATCACTGACATCACTACTTTTGCTCGGCCTGCATCTGCTACTAATACCTCTTTCATCAGT
The DNA here is from genome assembly GCA_036346395.1 of Hsuehochloa calcarea. Taxonomy (NCBI): domain Eukaryota; kingdom Viridiplantae; phylum Streptophyta; class Magnoliopsida; order Poales; family Poaceae; genus Hsuehochloa; species Hsuehochloa calcarea. Next base: position 36,267,115 of record CM070604.1, on the reverse strand, counting down.
CTCAGATCTTCCGATCAACCTGGCACTTCCACTTGCATTTGCTACACCATGCTCCTTGTCGAACACTGAGGATGGATTCAAGCTTCCATTTATAATTCCATTTTCCACAACTTCCTTTTCATCATCTGCAGGACGCTCCGCCACCATTTTAGTCTCAATGGTTTCTGCAGGAACCTTACTAGATGTAACATAAGCAGACTCATTTGGCTGGTGAGTTCGTTTCTGCTCCTTTGACTCCATTTCATAATTCGGACTGCTCAAGATAGCAGATTCCGGCAACCTTCTTGGCACCGGTGCGCTGGGTTTACTGGGTATACTCGGACTGGTAATATCCAGAGAGGAATCATTCCGAGAATACTGCTTCACTGCTTGGATGTTGGGGATTGCTGGGAGGGTTTGAGGCATTGTCTTTGAAGCCATTGCTCCGACAACTGAAACGTGTATGTAAGACCAGATTGCAGAAAGACTACTGGTCAATCAAAGATTTAAGCTTGGATGGGCCATTGAGGTGTAGCCATGCATTCTAAATCTGCAAAAAGAGCAAAAAAATCTGATAAATTCGAAGATGCATACATGCAGCCAAGAATTGCACAAGACTACAGAAATCCATCAACTCAGTGAGCAAAACATCATCAACCAACCACCCCAAACAAAATCAAGAAACAACCTCCACACTCAGATCCATCAACTTTCCACAACAGTGAGACTTGTCACAACCGGATGCACACTGTACACCACACTTACTAATTTTACCTGCCTACCTCAAAAAGTATCACAAAGTTCATGTATCCCTCCTATGGCTTTAGTAAAACCATCGAACCAGTCCAACCGCCCACTAACTGCAATCATACAACACTACAGATCTAGCACTCCCCACTTTGCAATAAACAAGTGTGGGGTATCAGCAAAGAGGGCTTGTCCTATCTAAGGTCTCATCTTTTCCACTCAAAGAGAGAGAAAGGTGGCTCCTAATTTCCTATCACCCACCCCAAAACGAGGCCCTTTAGTTTCTTGCAGGCGCATTGCAAGAAATGAAACGAAACATGTAAGCACAGCCCAGCAGATTAATGGCATCCTTTTCAAGAATCCGCGCAAACAAAGTGCGCGTGGATAGCAATGGCTGCTGCTGATCATTCCAGTAAAATCAAAACACAAACTTTCTTGCAGAAAGCTGGGGAATTAACGCGAGAAATCAAGAGCTGCCAAAAGCAAGGATGTCCTTTCATCTTTTCTGCAAAATGCAGAGGCATGGAATCTTGCACTCATCGTACAAAAGAGCAAAGAAAGAGGCACGAACCATCCAGGCGGCGCAGATCTACATGGCCAAACCGCATTCCGATAACAGCGACAGGAAAAGGAACCAGGAGCGAGAAATCAAAACAGGGTAATGCCCTGAAAGAAATAGAAGAAAAGAAATCTCACCAGAATGGGTTAAAACCTTAACTTATGCGCCTCCAAGAATCAGACAAACAAGGAAAGCCCAGAGGAAACGGATCGAGTCATGGAGTATTTGACCAAGAAGTTCTTGTGGGCTGTTGCAAGTGAGAGGGGTGTGGGCGAAGTGTATGTGCAGGGTGGTAAGGAAGGACCGACGTGCCAGGTCCTTAAAGGCCATCTCTCTCTCTCTCTCTCTCTCTCTCTCTCTCTCTCTGAAATTGCTGTGGATTCGTTCACAGACGTAATGATTCTGTCTAATATTTGGTCTCCGGTTGATGTGGAGATGATGTGATCTCCCCTAGGAGTTGTGTCAAAATGACGTGGCTGCCCTCAATCTCTCTGTCGGTACCCAGTACTAACAATCGGATTGGCGATTGAGAGGAGCAAATTTTAGGCGTACAGCCTACCATATCGATCGAACATCGGTCTGATCATGTCGATTTTTCCCTTATCAGCTCGGTGATGTCTACTCTTTAAGGACTACATGGGGCGTATTTGGACTGCAGTCAACCCAAAAACGCACAGTATTGAAACAACGGATTTGATAAACTTGATTATGTTAGAATGATCTCATCTGGGTCAAATGCCTTCTCCTTTTGATCGCGCCCTGATCGGGGGCGCTCAATCCATTTTGGTTGGTGGGCCCCTGTCGTCAACGCCATATAAAAGAGGGGTGGGGGCCGGCGGCACGCAACACGAGGTTCACCGTGCCGCCCCAAACCCTAACCAACAAACCCTAGACCGATCGTAAGGGGCGCTGAAGCGACGGGATCCACCACCGGCCGCCTCTACCCCAGGGAGATCGCCGACGCCCCGGGAGACGCCGCCGTCGGGAGACCCGCAGATCTTACCAACGAACCGCCATGGCCAACCCTTCCTCCTCTACATCGGACGGTAGATCCTAACCCTAATGCTCTCTCTCTCTCTCTCTGTTTCTCTCATGAATCCAAAAGAACACCACCCCAACAGACTCCAACAATGGTATCAGAGCCAGGTTCTAAAAGGCAAGAAGAGAACGGCGAAGATCCGAAAAAGAAAAGAATCGCAAAACCCTAACCCAGATCTAAAAGGCTGGGACTTACCCGGCCGTGAAGGAGGGTCGGGCGAGCCGTGCGCTCGCCGGAGTCGTCGCTGGCATGTGGGAGACCGGCCGAGCTGTGTGCTCGCCGACGCTCCACGTGTGGCGCCGCCCACCGCCGGGACCAGATCTCGAACGCGCGGTCGCGTGAAAGGGCGCCGACACGGAGCCGCTCGACGGCGCGCGCCTCCTCGGGGGCGCGCGCGCGCCGGCGAGAGGGCCATGGCGGCCGGCTCTCCTTCTTCTTCTCGCGTCTTCCGCCGCCGGAGCGAAGTGAGAGAGAGAGAGGAAGAGAATGAAGCTAGGGTTTGGGGGCCGCCGCGCTGGTTTTGTTCGGCGAAATCGCCGCCGAGCCGTAGGATCGCGTTCGACGGATGAGATCGCGAGCGGTGCGGCGAAGGCGATGGTCATTCTTATGAGGACTCGGCCGTCGGATCGCGATCCGACGGTGAGATCAGCGCGCGAAGCGCGGCGAGTCTTGCAGCGATTCCGACCTAGGCCCAGTTGCGACTGCGGCGCGGAAGGCTGGATAGCGCGCCAGCGAACGCCGCCGGGCCGAGGTCATGTTGAATGGGCCGAAATGGCTGGTTTAAATAGTAACTTGGCCGGTTTTGAACAGTAACTCCGAAAAATTAATTTTAATTATTTTCAGAAGCATTTTTTGAATGAGTTTGAATGAAATTTGACACAAATCTCTGTAATTTTTTTTGCACCAACGTGTTATTTTTCAGAGATTAAATGTGTACAGTAATAATGCTTCTGAGAATGAATTAATTTTAGAATAATTTTATGTTTCCGCTGCAAAAGTTAAATGTTGATTAATTCTTTTAATTAAATTCGAACCAACGGGAGAATTTAATTTTTTAAGAATTGTTGTGAATTATGATATTGTTAATTTCTGACCAACATTGATAATAACAGTATTATAATTTTAATTGATGATTTTTATGCATTATTTCTATTTCTGCCCAACGGTGATATAGATTTAATGTATAGATAAAATTGTATGTTTTAATTTTAACCAACGTTGAAACTAAGGCATGCAGTTATTGTTATTATAAATGTTCTCACTATATATGGATTGTGTTTTCAGGAGGATATTCTTTGATGGGCTACATCAGAGATATCCCGGTTCTCAAAAGAGACAATTACGGTGAATGGAAGAAAAAGATAGACCTGGCTTTCATTTTGGCTGAGGTGGACTGGGTAGTCACCACACCGTGTCCTACAGAGCCTGTGGCACCGGTGAGGGAGGTAAATGAGGTCGATGTCGCTAAGGCATCAAGCAGAGAGGACTTTGCTCCCATAAAAATGTCATATGATCTTGATCATAAAAGTGGGTCACTGCCAACAAAAAATATTTGGCTGTGATAAAGAACACGATTGAGCCTGCAATTGTGGGCTCAATCGCAGAGTGTGACACTGTCACAGAGTACCTTGAGAAAATAAAGAGTCAGTTTACTGGCTCTTCAAAGACTTATACTACACAGCTGATTAAGCAGCTTGTGACAGAAAGGTACTCTGGTGGTGGCAGTGGCATAAGAGAGCACATACTAAGGATGAGTAACTTGGCATCCAAGCTTAAACCAATGGATTTGGCTCTCGGGGATGAGTTTCTTATTCATTTGATTTTTGCTTCCTTGCCGGAAAAGTTTGACACCTTTGTTGTCAACTACAACATGCAGCCCGAGAAATGGGATTTAGAAAAGTGCATAGCTATGTGTGTGCAAGAGGAGGAAAGATTTAAATCCTCACATGGTGGTTCTATCAACTATGTGAAGGACAACAAGAAAAGGAACTTCAACAGTAACTTCTCCTCAAAGAACAAGGGAAAAGCCCCTGTCTATCAGCCTCAACAGAATAAATTTGCAGTAGACAAAGATCAGTGTCTTCACTGCAAAAAGACGGGACACTACAAGAAGAACTGTCCCGATTACTTAAAGATGATAATGACAAAGAAAGGTGAGAACATTATTACCTTTATAAATGAATCCCTGTATGTGCAATATTCGAAATCTACTTGGTGGATTGATTCAGGAGCAACTGTTCATGTTGCTAATTCTTTACAGGGATTCCGTTCGACGAGGACTACGCAAAGAAAAGAAAGATGCATTAAAGTTGCAAATGGAGTCCAAGCTGAAGTTGAAGCCGTTGGAGATCTTTCATTAGAGCTAGCTGATGGTTTCACTCTTTTACTTAGAGATGTTCTTTATGTTCCCTCTTTACAGAGGAATTTGATTAGTGTTTCAAGATTGGACAATGATGGTTATGATTGTCATTTTGGAAATGGCAAGTGTGAAATAATGTTTAATAAAGAATGTGTTGGTCTTGCCATCAAACAAGATGAGCTTTATTTATTGTCACTTCGTGAAAATGTGAATTCCGTATGTGATGTGAATGAGCGTATATCCTCGCCTTGAGAATGCGAAAGGAAAACGAAAGAGAACTCATAAGGCATCGTCGAAATTATGGCACTGTCGTTTAGGCCATATTTCGAGGGGAGAATAGAAAGACTAGTTAAGAATGATATTCTTCCTCTATTAGAGTTCTCAGACTTAGAACAATGCAGAGAATGCATTAAAGGAAAATATGTAAAGAAAATTAAGAAAGACGCAAAAAGAAGCACATGAGTTCTACAAATTATTCACACAGACATTTGTGGTCCTTTTCCTGTGAAAAGTGTGGATGGATATGACTCGTTCATAACATTCACGGATGATTACTCCCGTTATGGATATATTTATCCAATCAAAGAAAGAAATGAAGCCTTGGATAAATTCAAGATATTTAAGGCTGAAGTTGAAAACCAACACGATTTAAAGATTAAGATAGTTCGATCTGATCGTGGGGGGGAGTACTACGGTCGACATACCCCATATGGACAAGTTCCTGGACCCTTTGCAAGGTTTTTACAGGAAAATGGCATAGTGGCCCAGTATTCTACACCGGCGAACCTCAAAGAAATGGAGTAATGAAAGACGCAACCGCACTCTGATGGATATGGTGCGAAGCATGATGAGCTACTCCACACTCCCATTGAGTTTATGGATGGAGGCGTTGAAAACCGCCATTCATATTCTCAATAGAGTGCCTAGTAAGTCGGTGCCCAAAACACTGCGAGTTGTGGGGATGGAAGAGCTCCTCACTAAACCACTTACGTGTGTGGGGAGTCTCACGAGGCTAAAGTATTTAACCCAAACCTTGGGAAGCTTGATCCCAAAACAGTAAGTTGCCATTTCATTGGCCACCCTGAAAAGTCAAAAGGTTTTCATTTCTACTGTCCAGACAGATATACAAAGTTTGTAGAAACGAGACACACTGTCTTCTTAGAGGATGAAATGATGAGGGGGAGCATGGTAGCTCGAGAGATTGATCTTGAAGAGAAGCGGGTATATGTGCCCACTCCGATGATTTAAGAGCCATTCTTCACACTACCTGCTGTCGCTGCACCGACGGTACAAGACACTGTGGTGCCAGCACCTGTTATTGTTCCTCCTGTGGCAACAATGAATGAGAATGAGGAACCCGTTCTTCAGGATCCTATAGAACCCATTGCCACAAATGAGGGGAGCAACAAAGACCTCAAAGAAGATGTACCAAATGAGGAGGCCCCGAGGAGGTCTCAAAGAGTAAGAAGATCAGCTATTTCTGATGATTATCAGATTTATCATACAGAGGAATTCCAAATGGAGGATGATCCCACCTCATTTGAAGAAGCCATGAGAAGAGAAAATTCTTCAAAATGGCTTGAGGCCATGGAAGAGGAAATGAGGTCCATGAAGGCTAATAAAGTCTGGGACTTGGAAATTATTCCTAAAGGAGCCAAAACAGTAGGCTGTAAATGGGTCTACAAAACAAAGCTTGACTCCCAAGGGAATGTAGAAAGATACAAAGCGCGACTTGTGGCAAAAGGCTTTACGCAAAGAGAAGGGATTGATTACAATGAGACTTTTCTCCGGTCTCTCAGAAGATTCCTTGTAATCATAATGGCATTAGTAGCACATTATGATTTAGAGTTACATCAGATGGATGTAAAGACGGTATTTCTTAATGGGGATTTGGAGGAAAATGTTTACATGGCACATCCGAAAGGTTTTGTCGTGGAAGGAAATGAAAGAATGGGATGCCGCCTAAAGAAATCAATTTATGGGTTAAAGCAAGCCTCAAGACAGTGGTACTTGAAGTTTGACAGTACAATAAGAAAATTTGGGTTCAAAGAGAATGTAGAGGACAACTGTGTTTATACAAAGTTTAAAGATGGGAAGTTTATCTTCCTAATCCTGTATGTGGATGATATCCTACTGGCTAGTAGTGATGTCAGTCTGCTACTGGAGACAAAGATGTTTTTGTCCTCAAACTTTGATATGAAAGATCTTGGTGAAGCTTCGTTCGTTCTTAGGTTTTCCGCCCAACACATATGTGTGTACGTACCCCTCCTTGCTTCTCTCGGCTAAGGCCCAACAGCCCACGCCCCCACCTGGCCACCTCACCATTCACCTCATGCAAGCCATGCACCCACAGACCACACTTGCACAAGGCCCACCCTTGCCCAGCTCTCTTATGAGCTCTAACCACTGTCCACCTCCGCTCTTCGATCTCCCACCTCACCGGCCGCTCCTCCCACCCCTCTTGGATCTCCTCGGTCGCCACCAAGATCTCCATCGCCACCTAGGCGAGGCTATCGGCCGTGCCCTTGCTCCCGCCCCACTTGATCTCCTCCGCCGCATAGGTGTGGCCACCGAGCGCCCGTGCTCCCGCCCTGCTTGTTCTCTTCCGTCGCCTGGACGAGACCTTTGGTTTCACCTGCTCCCATACTTGCCTGGATCTCCTCCTCTGTGAGAACCCAAGCGATTTAACTTGTAATGCTTAACCCTCCAACTGGTCCTAGTATCACAAATTAAATTTTCTATTCTCGGTGTAATATGTACCTCCCAGGAGCGGTACACATACACCATCACAAATATCAATATCAATCCATACACAAGTTCTTACAATATTGAAACTTCATAATTTATAACATATTGAACCTACAAGGTTCAGTTTCATACAAAAGGGACTGACCGACCAAATAACAACATAAATATCGAATACCCAATGAATAAATTGAAATAAAAATATGAATTAATAATAAATAAAGTCCCAATGGCTTGTCATAACCCGCAGGGCAACCGACTGGGTTCAAACCATAGCAAATCGACGTTCCTGCGCAATCTTTCTTACCTGATTCAATCTCAGTACCCGCTATCCAGATTAGTAAATAAAAACAAACAGGGAGTACACGAATGTACTCCGCAAGACTTTACCAAGTCTATACATAGCTACATGCAAGCTCTGCTCAAAGGAGAAGGCTATATGGTTTATTTTCAGCACAAAGCAATATTTCAATTGAATACAAGTAGTAGATTCAAATTGTAAGTTTGTAAATATTTTTAATACTTAAATAACAGTGAGTAATTAACATTAGACATCAACAGAACATCTACAGGTGGCTGCCCCTGCAGCACACAAGCACAGCATGAGAAACCATTCTAAATACCACCCATCAAGTTTTAAGATTAAATTCTAAAATATTGAGTCTAATTCTTGCACGACCTAACCAAACATTGTCATAACCAAGAACGTGTCTACTCGAGTAAATTAAACCTTGCAAGTGTGTACAACTTTACCCACATGTCAGACCGCTCCTTATGACAAGCTATTTAACACACTTCCTTAGATATGCTAGCAGAACTAAATCCTACAAGACATTTTCCAATATCATTCATTAACTACGAGTCGCCCGCATGGGTGAAACCCTTCATGAGCCGTCCTTGTGTGTACAGACAGGGCCCCAATGGAGGACCCACACGTTGTGTCAGAGACATCGACCCAGCCTTAGCAACTGTCGATGCTCCTCGGGTTGGAGGACCTTGATAGGCAGCCACCCCGCACACCCAACACACACAGAATATTTTTTAACACAACACACACAGCCTCCTGCGACTTTGAGCTAACACACGCCAACGTGCTAAGTCAAGAGAGTTCACATATGCCCTCGTGTGGATGCACGCAAAAGTGCTTGGATCAGTGACACAAGTAATTCGGTCCTTGTTGACTCGGACATGAGCTACATACCCAATAATCACACCAACAGCCATTTGCCCGACTCCAAATCATTTTATTTTTATTTTTAGTTTTCCAAATATAATAGCACAGGGTGCTGGATATATCATAATAAAAATGATTCATGTGATCAAGGTAATCGACAAAGTCGACAACCGCTCAATCTACCGGAAACTAGGCATTGCTAAGCATAACATCGCATGAACATAATTAGACTATATAACATCCACCGGGCTCTAATTCACGAGCGGAATTATTAACTTAGGCTAGTGGCAGGGGAGGAACAATTTTAGGAAATTCATGTAATAGGATTAACCACTTCTAATTGCAAACATAACTTGACAAATAAAGCACGCATACATACAGTTGTAAAATAAGATAATAATTTTTTAATGTAATAGGATCAACATTGTCGTAGCAAAAAGGCTAGACAGTGGGTACAGGGTACCCTTTTGTCTTGAGAGAGGATCGAAGGGAGAGGAGCCAAAACCAGAGTATGTATGAGTGTATTGCTAATGTGTGAAAATGAGGAGCCCCCCTTACAAGCCCATGGGGTCATATATATAGGGGGCAAGAAGAGGCATTCCCCTTCTTGCCCTCACATTACATTGAGAGATGGAGCGGTATTTAGGAACATTGCCACGAATAAACTACATAGAACTAGTCTACAGATGTACAGTATCCCCAACGGCACACAGGTATTCCTGACGACCCTAGGGTGCGGGGCACCCCTTAGTGCCCGACTACGACAACTCCCTCGTGCGTGTGATGAGGACATCCTTTCTATAGATACAACTATGCCAACTCCACAACAAACTCAACAAACTGAAACTATGATACAAGGACCAATGACTCGAGCGCGAGCACGTCAACTTAACCATCAGGTGAATGCGTCCCTAAGTTTGCATACAAATATTTCAAAGAATGGTATACTACTTAATGTTTGTGATGATTTAATTGTCCTTAGGAACCATGGGGAAGAATCACGCGAGCTCAAGTGTAGAAATGGAACCGTCAAGAGCAATCCAAGTCCTATTCGTGAGTTCAATTCAGATTCGGCCTTCGTAACAGCGTCTACTTCAAACGGCCATAACTTTTAATCCAGAAGGCTTTTTGGGGGCCGTGAGTACTCGTTGGAAAGCTCTTGAAGTCTACTTTCAGATGGATCTGGTTTCACCTCCAAACTCCATCCGAGCAGATCAGAAACTGCAAAACAAGTCACGTCACTTTTCTAGTCCGAGTCAAAGTGGGCCGAGGGCCTTGTAACTTGGGCTATTTGGGCCGATACTGTTCACGTGAACAGTACCACGGCCGTATGAACAGTAAAACCGAATAGTACCACCTCCCTTTTCATTAGATAAGTGTGGCTTCCCCCTTCCCTATTTAAGGAGGTCACACCCCTCTAGTTTTCCTCGGGTTTTTCTTAAAGATTATTCTGCTTAGCAGTTTCACCGCATGTTCGGTTGAGAAACCCCACTTGTGAACTCAAACTTTATTCGCAATACAATTTCATATTGCGTCTTAAACTCTCTTGCTTGTGTTCTCGATTCGCTTGCAGGAGATAGCCTTCTTGGCGAGGTCAACCGTGTTCAAAGACGGTTGATAATATGAGCGATGGTGTAGTGATTGCAAGGGGTTCGATCTGTTTTGGTCGGAGCCTTTGGATCATCAACGTCGAGATCTCCACAATCGATTTATTAGTACCTTTCGGAAGATCGGGCCATTGACACATCAGTTGGTATCAGAGCAACGGTTGCCCGTGAGGTAATTCTTGTATCCCTAGTTAGTAGATTGGTTTTTATTTCCTATAGTCCAAAAAAAAATTGCCCTACAAAAAGAATTAATTCCGCTGTCCAAACCCCGTTGTGCCTTTCAATCTGTTAGTTTTGGTTTGCTAAATTGAATTTGTGTCCATATTAACATTGTCTAGTTGCTGGTCATATCTTTATTCCATTAAAAAAAATCCAAACAAAAGAAAAATTCCTCACCCCAAACCCTAATTTTCAAATTCGGCTGATTTTTTTCCTTTCTCTGCAACCGCCACCAAAAATGCCATATTTTTTGATTCCGAGATTATTTTTGAGTGAGACCACCGCCATTAGATTCAGAAATTCCTTATCCATCTATCTGTAAAATTTCACGTCATTCCAGCAAGGAATTTAAGAGATATATGCGGTGAAAGTTGACCAAATTATATGTTTTGAATCTGCAACAGTCAGCAGTTGTGATTTTTGTGCGAATTTCTGTGTCGGGATTCAGAAGTTGGCCCCAAAAGAAAATTTGTAGAAAAAGCTGTCAGAAAACAGATAAAAAAAGAATCAGTGAAAAAGAGGCATCTGACAAAAAGTTACGGCCAAAATACCGACATGCTGTCCAGTGGACAGAAATCTTCAGTTTTTTAATTTTGAGTCAATCCTTGTGCTCTTCAATTCCAAATTGCATTGGATTGAATTATCTTGTATTTACCACTCCTACACATTGTCATACACTTGATTTTAGCCTTCTTCCATTCTTGGTTGGTCAGCAACATAGGCTAAATGTTAGATACGGACTATAATTCAATTCTATGCAATTCGAAATTAAGCGATTGTTCTCCATTGCTACCATATTGTGCCTTCCAAGCTACACCTACTCTTGATCAGAACAGGTTCCCTCTTGCAATCGTACCCACGCTCGACACGGTGTCACGAACCAGCCACCGATTGTACCACCTGCTGCATTGGTAAGAACACTTGTAAGAGTGTGATAAGACGCTTGAGAGTGTGTGATTCTACTTCTCGCCACCTAGTAGTTGATAGGGATAATACCTTTGTGTTGTCTTTTGTTTGCTACTAACCATGGCGGTGAGGCGTCGATGCGCAAGAGTGTGTTTTTAAGGAGAGCTCATGGCGCTTTTGGATGAACAACGCGCTGCCATTACTGATGACATCGATAGGAAGATGGATACAATGCAACGTTCCATTAATGAGAGCATTGCAACACTCACTACACGCCTTGAAATAATGGTGAATCGGCCACCAAACAATGGAGGCCAAGATCATGAGGAGGGAGATGATAATGAGAGACAAAACCGTGGACGGTCTTTGCGCACGGCCACGACACCGTCCTCATCAAAACCGTCATGGTATGGGAGGTAACAATAATTTTTAGTATCACAATGCTCATGTTCATGATGACCCGTTTGCTAAAGTTAAATTTTCTATACCATCTTTTGCGGGTACCTATGATGCTGAAACTTATCTAGATTGGGAGATGACAGTTGAACAAAAATTTAATGCCCATCTAGTTCCTGAAGTGCATAGAGTCAGACAAGCGACTAGTGAATTTAAAGATTTTGCTATCATTTGGTGGACTCAAGTAGTTAATTCTGGTTTAGCCCCAGATACATGGGATAGATTGAAGGTAGCTATGCGTGCTAGATTTGTCCCTCCTGCTTTTAAACGTGAAATGCGTAAGAAATTGCAGCGCTTAGACCAAGGCAATAGATCTGTTGAGGAATATTATCAAGAACTGTGTTGGACCGAAAAGGCGACTAGAGGGGGGGGGGGGTGAATAGGAGCACGCTCACTTTTTCACAAATTATGAACTCAATACAATTTCACTCCAGTAGCTATTAGAAAGCTATGAAGATCAATATACCGATCAAATGGAAGACTAGTATTGAATCGAATAAAACCCCTAAGCAATGCGACAATAATCAGCAAGAATCAAAGCAACACAAGTACTGGCGGTCTGACCGCTGTAGTGAATCGGTCGGACCGATTGCCGGGCGGTCGGACCGCTGTTATACTGGCGGTCGGACCGCTCCGAAATCAGTCGGACCGGTGGTGACGGGCGGTCGGACCGGCGATCTGAACCGATCCAAACAAGAAAATCGGCCGATGACGAAGTTGCAATTAGGTCTAACTTTTGATTCTCAACTCCAAACTTCACGAAACTTTGCACACACCTTCTCTATGCTATTGAGGACCTATTCCAATCGAATATTATGATAATTCTTGGAACGATCTTGAGCAATTGTCAATTGATTAACGAAGGTCTAAAGCAGGGCAAGAACGAAAACTTGATCCTAATGCTTGTTCGTGAGTGATTGATGATCAAGATGATGCTAGATAGATTCACACATATCACAGCAAGCTAATTCACATGAAAGAATCAATCACAAACTCGCGGATCAAAGAAAGCCCTAAAAACACGAAATTGAAAGCAAGAACGAAAAGAGACTTATCTCAAGCAAACCTTGCATAGATTGATTTCGTGATTGATCTTGGATTACATCCACACCAAAGCATGGATCAGTGGACAATCAAAGATCACGAAATTCACCACAAACCATCAAGAGCCCTAGCCTCCACCTCAACTCCCCTAAAGACAATTAGGGTTTTGAAACATAAAAAGGCGAGAGAGAAAAGAGCTAGATGGTGTAGCCACCACCTCCCCCTATTTATAGTGGAGGCCTAGACTCCTAGGGTTTGACTCCATTGGGCTCCCGTTAAGGCCCACTAACAAACGGGTCACACACGCACGCTTCGCAAAGCGCCGTCTTTAACCTTTGACCTAAACCGCTTCACCATGCGTCATGGATTTGCCAATAGGTCACCCTTGTCCATCTTGCGTCACGCTTGAGTCATTGACCTCACCCGGCATCGTCGATCGTTCTGGACCTCAACTCTCCAAGTCTAGTCCCGATCCTCCTCGCCGTTGACCGTCGTTGACCACCAAGCAACCTGCACAACCATAGACAAGCAAACACGAATTCGGGAACAAGTTCTTCACAACTTGACCCATGTTAGTCAAAACATGCATCATGCAAACCATATGCCACGATACCAATGACTTTGACCTAACCAATCAACATCGCCACGAAGTTGGCCGACGTTTAAGTCGATACCGGTCTGACCGCTCCAAGTGAGCCGGTCGGACCGCCCCATGGCCGGTCGGACCGCTCCCTGTGAGCCGGTCGGACCGCCCCTCGGGACTTAGCCGAAATTCAACCTGAAAATCCAAACCTCTGGAAACTTTAAACCAATAGAACTTTTCTTGGAGACTCCAAAAATCATGAGACCAAGTGCATTGGGATCCCTCACTTGCCTACAACACCTATTTTTGGCCCGACTTGTTTTGACCACTTTGGTCACCACCGTCCGATCCGCCCACATGGCCGGTCCGACCGATTTGGGACCGGTCGGACCGCCGTGCAAGGACCGGTCGGACCGCCCCTGTCCAGTAGGCCTGTAACTTTGTCGAAAACACGTGAAACGACAAACCGTAAACGCCATTGCCAATTGTCACATCATCCTAAGATCGGAACATATCCCGTGAAATCCACAATCTCCCCTTGATGAACACATTGGCAATTATCCGTAAAATGTAAGTAAGAGGTTTGAAAACGAGTTTACTCGGTGCCAGCACAAAGGCACAACTTGGTCCATAAGCAAGAAAAAGCAATGAACATGACCAAGCCGGCATCGAATAGTATAGGCATGTGAGACAAGGCAAAAGAAAGCATAAAACTTTGATTTTAAAAGGGTCAAAATTCTCACATGAGGTCCATATGAAAGAACAATTGTTCAATTGACCTATGATCATTGTGAGGATAAAAGAATGCAATTCAAGTTCAGAATATTCAATAAAACAATAAGAATGCAACTCAAGAACTCCCCCTCACTATGATCCTCGATTTTCAAAAACTTTCAACTTTTCAGTTACTCCCCCTTTGTTTAATCTTCTCCCCCAACAAAGAAATATCTTCTCATTAACACATCTTCTTCTCCAAATAAAAATAGCACATCTTCTCCCAAAGAAATATCTTCTCATTAATTAACACATCTTCTCCCCCTTTGACAATGGATTCATCAAGGAATCACGCCTTCCTCTCATCCAGAGATAACCAATAGATGATAAAGAAAGAAGCAGAAATAAAAGAAGCATAAACAGGAGTATGCATGAAGTGCAATGGAGTGGCTTTATTTTTGTATTTTTCAATTTTTGATTACAAGAAGCTTTGGAGATTACCCAAAAGAACAATCTAGTATCTCTAATATTGCACAAACAGCATATCAAGCCTGACAGCGCTAGCAAGATCATTGTAAGACATATATATCAAAGCCAAGCACACAGGCTCAAAAAGAAAAGCAGTAGATTTGATCAATTTAAGCAACGCTTCAAATTCAGCAAGTTCATCAACAGGGATCCTAAAGTGAAATTGGCCATGTCAAAATGTCAAAGTGAGATCAAAAATCTAACAAAGACCACATTAAGAGTCAATCAAGTCCCGTATTGAATCATTTTGCTCAATATTTTGTAAATGCCCATTTGTCAACATTTTTCTCATTTGCATTGAATATTGAAGTTGACTAATGATCTAACTTAGTGACAAGATCCTGGACTAGGAGCCATCCACAAACTCATCCTAAGCTTCGACCAAAAGTTGATTAAAGGTATATCTTAGTAAAGAAGATCTGGACTAGGAGCCATCCACAAACTCTTTCTAAGCTTCTACAAGGCGACAAATCTTGAGGTTCATGTCATTTCGACAAGCGGTCCCCATGAGATCGTTCGGTTCATCAAACTATCTCCAAGTTCATGTCATTTGACAAGCAGTCTCGTAAGAATAGTTTGGCACAATTTAAGCATAAGACAATCTTGATTTTCATTTTGCACATGAGCAGTTTTAGAATCTCAAGAACACAAAAGCTCAAGTAATGGTCAATTTTAGATCAAAGAGCTAACAAAGCAATTCTGACAGGGCCAATGTCACAAGAGGAGCACTAATTGCGCAACTCGCTAAAACATCCACAAATTGTAATTTCTTAGTTTGAGTTATTTAAAAGGTTCTAGCTCATATAGCAAAGACTTAGCCACACATGTAAAAGCATGATAATTCTAGCAAGTCAAAGAACTAGACATGACATTGAGCAAGAATTGAAATACAAAAGCTCTAAAGGGTAATAGGCAAAGCTTCATCAATTTTTAAAGATAAGCAGAAAAACGTATATTATAATGCATCTTTTTGGATTTTTCATACCACTTGTTGTAACCACTTGTTGTTATACCACTTGTTGGATTTTTCATATGAATGCAATATGACACAATGAGATGCAATTAAAAAGCCTAAAAACCTAAAAAGTTCAAAAAGATCACTAAGTTCAGAAAAAAAACAATAAAATATAAAAAGAACAAGGAAAGATCAGAAAAGATCAAACTCCCCCTCAAACCAACCCATAAGGATAAATAACCCCTAACTCGCTTCTCAAGGTGGCAAACCTAGTTGGGTCTAAAGATTTGGTGAGGATAAAAACAAAAGATAAAAGAAGTGCCTAGTGGGTGACAAGCGCCTGAGGTACTCTTCCTATCTAGCCGACAGCCCGCACAATCAGAATAAGAAAAACCCCCGAATGAACAAGGATAAAGAACAAGAATATCAAATGCCATACAAAGAGAGTAGAGTGTAAGTACCTGAATAAGAGCTTAACGGCCTGGCGATGGGAAGTTCTCGGATATGCTTGAAACCCGTCGATCGCGTGAAGGAGGTGAACCATCTTGAGTCTCTGGTAATATGATGTGAATAGTCGGAGTCGACAAAGCATGTGCTCTTCCTCTTTCCGCAGCAATCCTGAAAAATCAAGGCACAGAAGAACGATGTGTCTCGATACTGGGATTAGTTAAACAAGACTTGGGAACCCAGTAC
Source organism: Hsuehochloa calcarea (assembly GCA_036346395.1). NCBI lineage: Eukaryota > Viridiplantae > Streptophyta > Magnoliopsida > Poales > Poaceae > Hsuehochloa > Hsuehochloa calcarea. Next base: position 36,250,808 of record CM070604.1, on the reverse strand, counting down.
TGAGACACACGTCTGCGAGTAGTATGCAAAGCAGAAGTGTTATCCTTGATTTCATCTAAAATTTTGTTATGAGCAATGTTTAAGTTAACATGGGAATTAAAGCGTCGGTGATCGGCCGGCGTTGTCTTGTGATCGGGCCGTGACAAAGCAGATCGGGCCGGTGACCACCGGTGATCGACCGTGACTGAAGAACATGAGAATTAGGATATGTAGAAACATAATGATTAGCATGTGAGAAAAATCCTAATCCAGGTTTATTCTTTTCAGTGTTACCATGTCTCATAAAAGCTCTAGGTTGCCTGAATGAAATTCTATCAAAATTTTTCCTATCATTTTTCAACCTACGCCAGCAGAATTCAATCAAATGCCCACCTTTCTTGCAATAAGTGCAATGATATTTGGTACCACTAGAAGAAGCACCATTTGAATTAATACAAGGTTGGGCAAAGCCTGCAGATTTAATAGATGTTTTTGCAGGTTGGGTTTTGAATTCAATTAAACCTTTTTCCAAGACTTGAATGACTTTTGGGTTTGAATTGTCTTGAAAAGAATTGAATCCTAAACCTTGCTTCTTATAAGGAGTTTTAGACTTGTCAAGAATCATGTTTAATTGTTTCTTACCTTTAGAAAATTTCTCTAATGTATCATGAAGGTAAGTATTTTCTTTTCTCAAGTTAACACAAGCATCACAAGTTTTATTCATAGATTTCTCCTTATACAAAGCAATTTCAAGCTTAAGAGTGGAACAAGAAGCACAAGTAGTATTTTCAATATTGTCCTTAAGCTTAGCATATTTGACTCTAGCAGCTTCTAAGATATCTTTGATTTCATGTTCTTTTTCTAAACATGAAGTGCAAGGGCTAGAATCAATCACATCAGAAGCAATCAACTTGCTAGACTCTAAGCATTTTTCACAAGGAGTAGATTTAATTTCAATTAGCTCGGTTCTAGCATTTTCAAGTTGTTGTAAAGCAATATTATGAGCAGATTGTAAATTGGTAATTTCTGAATGCATAGCATGACAAGATAAACATTCATCGAGTTCAAGTGTCTTAACATTTGCAAGTTCTAGTTTCAGTTTACCAATTTTTGACTCTAGTTTCTTATTTTTAGTCATGACAAATTCTAGTGCTTCATCTTGACTAAGCACTTGCTCAACTATAGAATCATATTTAGCAGAAAGCTCATCATAAGAAAAAGATACCTCATTATTATCAATGTCGCTTGTCGACCATGAAGCACATACTGGGGTGAAGTCCTTGGCCTTCCCTTTCTTGTCCTCTTCGCTCCGAGTCCACATCGCTAATGGATTGCTCTCCAAAGCGGCAAGGACTCGGTGAGCGGCCTTTATGAGCTTAATGACATCATACTCGAGTTGTTCTCATGAGGCTTCTTCCAAGTCGTCTTCTCCTCCTGTGCTTACCCTTACCTTTTAGCTTGGGGCAATTGGCGGATGTGGTAAAGCTCTCCACACTCATAGCAAATAACAGGACCACCTCTCTTTTATTTCTCACATTGTTGTAAGCCCGTGTGAATTTTTAGCTAAAAGGGCTAACTCAACCTCAGGGATATTCTCAAGCTCCTCTTCATGAATAGCAGATAAACAAGCAAATGAAAATCCAGAAGAAGATTCAAAAGAATCATTAGAAACCTTTTTGAGAGGATCTGCTACCAAAGCTAAATTGTCTTTCTTGGGATGATCAACTCTTTTAATTTCATGAGTCTTGAGTTTACTATAAAGCAATTCTAAAGTAAGACTCGAAAGATCAACATTCTCTTCTATAGCAGTAGCCTTCATCTCCCACTCCTTGGAGTTGATTGCAGCCAAGAGGTGGGTGGCATTTTCAGATTGAGAATATTCAATATCAACAGCTTTCATTTGATTAATCACTTTATTAAAGCATTGAAAATGTCATCGATGCTCTCTCGGACGCATCTCAAATTTATTATAATCACGCTTATAGATTGTTTGGCGCACTTTCTTAATTTGGGACGAACCCTCATGATATGTTTCGAGAGTGTTCCAAATCTCGTGCGCAGTCGCAAAATTGCAAATCCTATCATATTCTTGTCTACCAAGCGCACCATATAAAAGATTCTTGGCCTTGTTGTTGTTAGCCAAAAGAACCACAGAAGCAGGAGTTTCAACCTCAGGAATAATGAGCGGGGATCGAACAACGTCCCATATAGCTTGTCCCTCGCTCTCAAGAAATACTCGCATACGATTCTTCCAATAGGCATAGTCTTGTCCATTGAACATATGCGGTTTTGTAGAGAATCTATCCATCGCCAAAGTTCAGAGTGACGGTAAGATCAAGATTTGAACTAACGGGGCTCGATACCACTTGTTGGACCGAAAAGGCGACTAGAGGGGGTGAATAGGAGCACGCTCACTTTTTCACAAATTATGAACTCAATACAATTTCACTCCAGTAGCTATTAGAAAGCTATGAAGATCAATATACCAATCAAATGGAAGACTAGTATTGAATCCAATAAAAACCCCTAAGCAATGCAACAATAATCAGCAAGAATCAAAGCAACACAAGTACTGGCGGTCTGACCTCTGTAGTGAATCGGTCGGACCGATTGCCGGGCGGTCGGACCGCTGTTATACTGGCGGTCGGACCGCTCCGAAATCGGTCGGACCGGTGGTGACGGCGATCGGACCGGCGATCTAACCGATCTGAAAGCAGTAAAATCGGCCGATGACGAAGTTGCAATTAGGTCTAACTTTTGATTCTCAACTCCAAACTTCACGAAACTTTGCACACACCTTCTCTATGCTATTGAGGACCTATTCCAATTGAATATTATGATAATTCTTGGAACGATCTTGAGCAATTGTCAATTGATTAACAGAAGGTCTAAAATCGGGCAAGAACGAAAACTGGATCCTAATGCTTGTTCGTGAGTGATTGATGATCAAGATGATGCTAGATAGATTCACACATATCACAGCAAGCTAATTCACGTGAAAGAATCAATCACAAACTCGCGGATCAAAGAAAGCCCTAAAAACACGAAATTGAAAGCAAGAACGAAAAGAGACTTATCTCAAGCAAACCTTGCATAGATTGATTTCGTGATTGATCTTTGGATTACATCCACACCATCATGGATCAGTGGACAATCAAAGATCACGAAATTCACCACAAACCATCAAGAGCCCTAGCCTCCACCTCAACTCCCCTAAAGACAATTAGGGTTTTGAAACATAAAAAGGCGAGAGAGAAAAGAGCTGGATGGTGCAGCCACCACCTCCCCCTATTTATAGTGGAGGCCTAGACTCCTAGGGTTTGACTCCATTGGGCTCCCGTTAAGGCCCACTAACAAATGGGTCACACACGCACGCTTCGCAAAGCGCCGTCTTTAACCTTTGACCTAAACCGCTTCACCATGCGTCATGGATTTGCCAATAGGTCACCCTTGTCCATCTTGCGTCACGCTTGAGTCATTGACCTCACCCGGCATCGTCGATCGTTCTGGACCTCAACTCTCCAAGTCTAGTCCCGATCCTCCTCGCCGTTGACCGTCGTTGACCACCAAGCAACCCTGCACAACCATAGACAAGCAAAACGAATTCGGGAACAAGTTCTTCACAACTTGACCCATGTTAGTCAAAACATGCATCATGCAAACCATATGCCACGATACCAATGACTTTGACCTAACCAATCAACATCGCCACGAAGTTGGCCGACGTTTAAGTCGATACCGGTCTGACCGCTCCAGGTGAGCCGGTCGGACCGCCCCATGGCCGGTCGGACCGCTCCCTGTGAGCCGGTCGGACCGCCCCTCGGGACTTAGCCGAAATTGAACCCCTGAAAATCCGAAACCTACTGGAAACTTTAAACCAATAGAACTTTTTACTGGAGACTCCAAAAATCATGAGACCAAGTGCATTGGGATCCCCTCACTTGCCTACAACACCTATTTTTGGCCCAGCTTGTTTTGACCACTTTGGTCACCACCGGTCCGACCGCCCCACATGGCCGGTCCGACCGATTTGGGACCGGTCGGACCGCCCCTGTCCAGTAAGCCTGTAACTTTGTCGAAAACACGTGAAACGACAAACCGTAAACGCCATTGCCAATTGTCACATCATCCTAAGATCTGGAACATATCCCCATGAAATCCACAAACTGCAAATAGGCATGCTGCGTTGTAATGTTGAAGAGGATGAGGAGGATAAGATGGCTCGTTTTTATGGGGGATTAAGGCGTGAAATTCAGGACATAATTGATTACAAAGAGTATAATGATATCAATAGATTGTTCCAGCTTGCTTGTTTGGCAGAGAAAGAATTGCAGGGTAGGCAACAAAGGATAAGGAGCAATTTTGGAGGTATGTCTACATCGAGACCGACGCAGGGGCAACCCAAGACAGCCCCACCTCCTGTTTTTCGAGTTGATGTCCCCTCGTGAGTAGGGCGCGTTCAAAGAAGACCGCCACCACCATCACGCGCACCGAGGCGAGCAAATCTACTAGCTCTTCATCGGTTGCTTCCACGGGCCGTACGACGGGCATTGTGTGCCACCGTTGTAAAGGGATGGGCCACGTCATGAGAGATTGTCCAAGTCGTGGCGTACATTGCGGCGAAGATGGTGGTTATGTAAGTGCTAGTGATGTTGAGGATGAATATGCTCTTGCGGCTAACCTTGCGGTGATGATGATGATCATGAGACAGACGGTGATGGTGAGGAGATTTTAGGTGCGGTGCTCACGGCGAGTTATAGAACCATAATTGTGCAAATGAGTAATCGAGCACTCAAAAGAGCAAGAGGAGAAGCTACAACGTCATAATTTGTTTCAGATGTTCCTCATCGTCAAGGATTGCCGTGTTCGTGTTATAATTGATGGCGGAGCTGCAATAACTTGGTGGATTCAGATTGGTCAAGAAGCTTGGCTTGACCACACGTCGCATCCTCACCCATACCACATTCAAGTGGTTCAACAACAATGATAAGGTGAAGGTAACACAATCTGCAAGAGTGCAATTTTCCATTGGTTCCTATCATGATGTTCTTGATTTCGATGTAGTACCTATGCAAGCATGCTCACTTTTATTAGGTCGCCCATGGAATTTGATACCGATGCAACTCATCATGGTAGAAGTAATAAATACTCTCTTGCGCACAAAGGAAAGAAAATAACTTTGCTACCTTTGACACCTCTGAAATTGCTAATTGTGATAAAGAGCTAGTGAAAATAAGAAGAAAGAACTTGAACAAGAATCGAAAATCAGCAAGTAGTGAAGGATGTTTTTCCACCTAAGAAAGAGAGGTTGCCATCTAGTTCTAGGACCGAGGGAATTAAATTAAAGGGTTGTGTCATGCTTGCAACCAAATCGATCTTCTTGAAATTTGTCATGATGAAATGCCATGCTATGCTTTGATATGCAAAGATGCTTTATTTTACTTAATGATGTATCTAGGTCTTTGCCGTCTGCTTTGTCATTAACCTTTTGCAGAATTTGAGGATGTGTTTCTATTTGAGATACCTGTGGTGCCACCAATTAGGGTATTGAACATCAAATTGATTTGATTCCGTGAGCTTCCCTACCCAACCGTGCGCCATACCGAACCAACCGGAGGAGACTAAGGAGATTGAGCATCAAGTGCGAGACTTGCTTGACAAAGGGTGCGACGTGAGAGCCTTAGTCCATGTCTTTGTCCTGTACTTTTGGTTCCAAAGAAAGATGGGTCGTGGCGTATGTGTGTTGATTGTAGAGCTATCAATAATATTACCATTAGATACCGTCATCCTATTCCTAGGTTAGACGACATGCTTGATGAATTAAGTGGCTCTACAATGTTTTCTAAAGTTGACTTGCGTAGTGGATACCACCAAATTAGAATGAAACTTGGAGATGAATGGAAGACGGCATTTAAAACTAAGTTCGGGTTATATGAGTGGCTAGTGATGCCTTTTGGTTTAACTAATGCCCCTAGCACTTTCATGAGATTAATGAGCGAGGTTTTACGTGCTTTCATTGGTAAGTTTGTGGTAGTTTACTTTGATGATATATTGATTTACTGACAAGTCACTAGATGAGCATCTTGAACACTTACGTGCTGTTTTATTGCTTTGAGAGATGCACGTTTGTTTGGCAACCTCGAAAAGTGTACCTTTTGCACCGATCGAGTTTGTTTTCTTGGGTATGTTATTACTCCGCAGGGAATTGAGGTTGATCAAGCCAAGATCATCGCTATCCAGAGTTGGCCGCCTCCTAAAACGGTCACACAAGTGCGGAGTTTTCTCGGGCTCATTGGTTTCTATCGGCGTTTTGTTGGGATTTCAGCACCCTCATTGCACCATTGAATGAGCTTACAAAGAAGGGTGTTCCTTTTACTTGGGCCACCAATCATCAACAAGCTTCGACACTCTCAAAGATAAGTTAACACATGCCCTTTGCTTCAACTTCCGATTTCAAGAAGACTTTTGAATTAGAATGTGATGCTAGTGGCATAGGTCTTGGGGTGTGTTAATTCAAGAAGGAAAACACATTGCATACTTTAGTGAAAAGTTAAGCGGTCCTAGTTTGAACTATTCTACCTATGATAAAGAATTATATGCTCTAGTTCGAACTTTGGAAACATGGCAACATTATTTATGGCCCAAAGAGTTTGTAATACATTCGATCATGAATCCTTGAAACATATTCAAGTCAAACCAACTTGAACCGTATACATGCTAAGTGGATTGAGTTTATTGAATCCTTTCCTATGTCATTAAATATAAAAGGGCAAAGAAAATGTGATAGCCGATGCATTGTCTAGAGATATACCATGCTTTCACAACTTGACTTCAAAATCTTTGGGTTAGAGACAATAAAGGAGCAATATGTGCATGATCTTGATTTTAAAGGTGTGTTGCTAAATTGTCAAGAGGGAAGGGTTGGAATAAATTTATTGTGCATGATGGGTTCAGTATACCGTGCTAGCAAGCTTTGCATTCAGTGGCTCTGTTAGTCTTTTGTTGTTACAGGAGGCGCATGGAGGAGGATTGATGGGTCACTTGGCGTGAAGAAGGCGAGGACATTCTGCTCCACCACTTTTATTGGCCAAAGATGAGGCGTGGCGTCGAGCGCTTCATTGCCCATTGCACCACTTGCCAAAAAGCTAAGTCACGACTTAATCCTCATGGTTTATACATACCTCTTCTGTTCCAAGCATACCTTGGGAAGATATCTCTATGGATTTTGTTTTAGGGCTTCCTAGAACAAAGAAGGGAGGATAGTATTTTTGTTGTCGTGGATAGATTCTCTAAGATGGCTCATTTTATACCATGTCATAAAAGTGATGATGCTACAAATATTCTGATTTGTTCTTTAAGGAAATTGTTCGCTTGCATGGTATTCGAATCGATAGTTTAGGATCGTGATGCTAAATTTCTTAGTCATTTTGGAGAACCTTGTGGGGTAAGTTGGGAACTAAGTCGTTATTTTCCACTACTTGTCATCCTCAAACCGATGGACAAACCGAGGTAGTCAATAGAACATTGTCTACTATGCTTAGAGTGTGCTTAAAAGAACTTAAGAATGTGGGAGGAATGTTTGCCTCATGTGGAATTTTCTTATAATCGTTATTGCATTCTACCACAAAGAAATGCCCTTTTGAGATTGTTTATGGTTTCATACCTCGTGCACCTATCGACTTGTTGCCTCTTCCGACACGAGAAGGTAAATTTCGATCGCAACAACGTCTTGATTTGATACGTAAGATGCATGAGACAACTAAAGAGAACATTGAAATTATGAATGCTAAATATAAAGTTCTTTGGTAGTCAAGGACGCAAGCATGTTATTTTGGAACACCGTGATCTTGTGTGGTTACACTTGCGTAAAGAACGATTTCCTGAATTGAGAAAGTCTAAACTCATGCCTCGTGCAGATGGTCCTTTTAGAGTACTTGAACGTATTAATGATAATGCATATAAGTTAGACTTGCCTGCAGAGTTTGGGGTTAGCCCCACCTTTAACATTGCAGATTTGCGACCTTGCTTGGGCGTGGAAGATGAGCTTGAGTCGAGGACGACTCCAATTCAAGAAGGGGAGGATGATGAGGACATCCTTTCTATAGATACAACTATGCCAACTCCACAACAAACTCAACAAACTGAAACTATGATACAAGGACCAATGACTCGAGCGCGAGCACGTCAACTTAACCATCAGGTGAATGCGTCCCTAAGTTTGCATACAAATATTTCAAAGAATGGTATACTACTTAATGTTTGTGATGATTTAGTTGTCCTTAGGAACCATGGGGAAGAATCACGCGAGCTCAAGTGTAGAAGTGGAACCGTCAAGCGCAATCCAAGTCCTATTCGTGAGTTCAATTCAGATTCGGCCTTCGTAACAGCGTCTACTTCAAACGGCCATAACTTTTAATCCAGAAGGCTTTTTGGGGGCCGTGAGTACTCGTTGGAAAGCTCTTGAAGTCTTATTTCAGATGGATCTAGTCTCACCTCCAAACTCCATCCGAGCAGATCAGAAACTGCAAAACAAGTCACGTCACTTTTCCAGTCCGAGTCAAAGTGGGCCGAGGGCCTTGTAACTTGGGCTATTTGGGCCAGTACTGTTCACGTGAACAGTACCACGGCCACATGAACAGTAAAACCGAATAGTACCACCTCCCTTTTCATTAGATAAGTGTGGCTTCCCCCTTCCCTATTTAAGGAGGTCACACCCCTCTAGTTTTCCTCGGGTTTTTCTTAAAGATTATTCTGCTTAGCAGTTTCACCGCATGTTCGGTTGAGAAACCCCACTTGTGAACTCAAACTTTATTCGCAATACAATTTCATATTGCGTCTTAAACTCTCTTGCTTGTGTTCTCGATTCGCTTGCAGGAGATAGCCTTCTTGGCGAGGTCAACCGTGTTCGGCACGGTTGATAACCAACGGAGCAGTGGTGTAGTGATTGCAAGGGGTTCGATCTATTTTGGTCGGAGCCTTTGGATCATCAACGTCGAGATCTCCACAATCGATTTATCAGTACCTTTCGGAAGATCGGGCCATTGACACATCAGCGTGGTCTGAGGTCGCGAGGATAGGTCCCGCGATCCTGAGGGGCGAGCGGATGCAATCTTGTTGTCCTCAGCCCCTCGGGAGTCGGGATACCCTGGAATAAAATTGTCACAAGGACGTCCCCACGAGCGTGGCTCTCGAGGCGGGCAACGCGCTATGGTCGCCCCGCCGAGGGTATGGCCTCGAGACGGGCAGTGAGCCGAGATGGAGCTCGCACTGGCGAAGTCAATGCGGGGCCGCCTCGCCGAGGCATGGGTTCGAGGCTGGCTGTGAGCAATAGCGAAGAACATGTGGGCGAAGTTGACATAGAGCCGCCACGCCAAGGCATGGCCCATGAGGCGGGCAGCGCGTCGGGGCCGCCCCGCCGAGGCTATAGCCTCGAGGCGGGCAGTGAGCAGTGGCAGAGGCGAAGTCGATGTGGAGCCGCCACGCCGAGGCAAGGACCTCGACGCGGGCGACACGTCGGGGCTGCCCCGCTGAGACTATAGCCTCGAGGCAGGCAGTGAGCAGCGGCGAAGTCCATGCGGCAAAGTCGACGTGGAGCCGCCACACCGAGGCATGGCCCTTGAGGCGGGTGGCGCGTCGGGGCCACCCAGCTGAGGCTACAAACTCGAGGTGGGCGGTGAGCAGTGGCGGAGGCGAAGTTGATGTGGATCCGCCACGCCGAGGCATGGCCCTTGAGGCGGGCAATGCGTCGGGGCCGCCCCACTGAGGCTATATCCTTAAGGCAGGCGGTGAGCAGCGGCGAATCCTGTGTGGGCAAAGTCAACGTGGAGCCGCCATGCCGAGGCATGGCCCTCGAGGCGGGCGACGCATCGTGGCCACCCCGCCAAGGCTATAGCCTTGAGGCGGGCGGTGAGCAGCAGTGGAGGCAAAGTCGACGAAGAGCCGCCTTGCCGAGGCATGGCCCTCGAGGCGGGCAACGTGTCGAGGCTACCCTGCCGAGGCTGTAGCCTTGAGGCAAGCGGTGAGCAGCGGCGAAGCCCGTGCGGGCGAAGTCGACACGGAGCCACCATGTTGATGCATGGCCCTCGAGACGGGCGGCGTGTCGGGGCCACCCCGCCAAGGTTATAGCCTCGAGGCGGGCCGTGAGCAACGGCGGAGCACGTGTGGGCGAAGTCGATGTGGAGCCGCCACGCCGAGGCATGGCCCTCGAGGCGGGCGACGCGTCGGGGAAAAATTAATTGCTACCCGGCTGCGCTTGATTACTTATTCAGTGTGACCGTTTGTGATGGTCCTGCTGGGGGCCAGGTACATCCCCCCTTCGGCCGCTCCTAGTGGGTTGTGCCCGCGACGTTGAGTGGCGTGGAGGGTTGATGTTTTTTATGTGAGGATGTGGTTGCTTATTATTATTATTATTGGGTTCCTCCTCTTTTTTATTGGGCTTATTTGGGAGCCCAAAGCTAGCGAGGGGGGAGAAGCTGATCGCTGTCCTCTATTTTTTTTGATTGGGCTCGGTCGGGGCCCCAAAACTAGCAAGGGGGAGGCGAAGCTGATCGCCGTCCCCCAACTTTTTTTTATTGGGCTTGTTTGGGAGCCCAAAGCTAGCGAGGTGGAGGCGAAGCCGAATGCTATCCCCCAACTTTTTTTGATTGGGCTCGCTTGGAGCCCAAAGCTAGCGAGGGGGACATGAAGCCGAGCGCTGTCCTCCAACTTTTTTTGATTGGGCTCACTTGAGGGCCCAAAGCTAGCGAGGGAGGAGGCTGTAAGATCGAGGAGGCCGACTAGAGGGGGGTTAATAGGCATTTTTAAAATCTTTTGGCGAAAATTGAGTTTTATGTGGAATTGTAAATTAATTCGGTTTTGCTCAATTAAAATCTAAATCAACTAGTCTTGACTAAGTGCACCAACAATAGGACTATTGATAATTATAGTAATAATACAAATACTAGTAAGAAATTTAATTATATGATTGTCAATTGTGCAAAGTAAAACAAGAAAACAAACCATAATGACTCGATGATGTTTTACCGTGGTGTTAGGAGACTTGCCGGTCTCCCCTAATCCACTTGAGGTAAGCCCAAACTAATTGGACCAGGTCTACTAATTAAGCCAACACCTCTGAGGTAAGTCCAACCACTTGGACTGGTTCCAACACGAACCAACACCTCGATCTGGTAGAGGTTGCTCTTCCTTCACTCCGAAGATGGTGAGCACCAAGCCACTCACAAATGCCTAGGTCTTCTCACAACCTTCTTTAAGAAGATCACCGGCGTAACTCCTCCAAGCCGTCTAGGTGTCGACAAACAGCAAGAGTAACAAGTCGAAGACGCTCACTTGAACAAATCAAGTGTCTAAGCTCAAATAGATACACAATCCACTACCTAATGCAACACATGCACTTAGTGTTTGCTCTCTAAGCTCACTAAGGGCAACACATGCACAAAAAAGAGGAGATGGCTTGCTCTTTGCTCAATAGAATGTATATGGCACCAACAACCTTTTCCACAACTGGCTAAGGTGGGTATTTATAGCTCAAACATAAAAACTAGCTATCGGAGGAAAGATTCTGAAAAAAAGCAACACGAGCGGTAGTATCGCCGTTCATCGTCCGGTACTACCGCACTTTCACTGACGCACAATAACAGCTATAACAAAGCCTCTGAAATAGCCATTGAAAATACGGCGTGGTACTACCGCCAAAGAACTTGTGGTAGTTCCGTTTTTATAGGGCGGTACTACCACTTCCTTTACAGGTACAAAACTGGTGATCTCTGGAGATAACGTACCGCCAACTTAACTTCAGAACTTCCGGTGTACGGTAGTTCCGCTCAGAATATACGGTCGTACTGCGATGCGGTAGTTCCGCCAAAAGAACCCCGGTACTACCGCTTTCCAAGAGAGGAAACATGCTCCAAAATGTTTCACTCTGAAAAACACGTACCGCCAACTAAGGTTCGGTCCGACTGGGTTGCGGTAGTACTGCACCTCCTTCCCGGGCATACCGCTGTGTGGTAGTACTGCCAATAGTACGTTGGTACTACCGACTTTTCTAAGAAAAACAGTAGTTGGCATTTTGTTTCAACTCAATTTGCAAAACACATTTGCCAATTGATGGCAATGCAAACAATGGTTAAATGCAAGATTCTCAATAAGTTGCAAAAAACATTTGCCGACTTTTAGAATCACTGCCACAAGGAATAAGGTACATGGACTTGAACCATTTGCAAATACATTTGCAAAGTAAAGTCACATGCTACAAGGAATGTGCATGAGCCTCGACTATTTGCAAAATACATTCGCAAATATCAGCAACATGCCACAAGGAGTAGTTGCATGGACTTCAACCATTTGTAAAACACATTTACAAATTATAGTCTCATGCTACAAAGAGTTAATGCATGAGCTTCAACTATTTACAAAACATATTTGCAAACAATAGCACCATGCATAGATGAGCTAGAGTAAGCACAATGAGCTATCAACACATGACTAACTCAAGCTACTACTCAAGACCCCTTTTAATAGTACAACCTATACTAGCAACCCGGTCTCTAACCAGCCGTAGACTGGTCTAACATAATCACTAAGTCGTTGAAACCTAGTCGTGAGGAGTTATAAACTGGTTGAGACTAAATATGAGCTGGTCGTATAGAGATATGAGATGGTCGTTAGTGACAAGGACCTGATCATAGATCATATTGAATTAAAGCTCGTCTGATATAATTTGTGTGTATTCGAGAATCATTATGTCCTGCTAGGAACCACTAACGACTCGTGGTCGGAAAGGGTTTTCGAGCCACAACCGATTACGCATGAACTGACAAGGTCACACACTTAACGGGTTAGAGCAAACGTTTTCGGATAGAATCCGTCATGGGCTCTATATAAGGGGATGCATGAGGTTGTTGGAACATGCGATTGTGAAGACCATGTGAGTTGCTCCACCGAAACTCTAGTCGTCATCTTCTCGAGAGAGCCCTACCATGCGAGTTGGTGCTAGCACATCGGTGTACGGTGTTTCATCCTTGAACGTGTGGATACCGTAGAGACACCACTGCAGTTGCTGTTGTGCTTGAGGACGATCTATTGGAATTGGGTCCATTTGTGTAAAGGCTCATTCATTACTAAACTTCCAAAGTATGCAAAGCCTTAGACCAGTAGTCTTAGACTAGTGTGGTCAAAGTCATTCTTAGACAAGTGTGGTCGAAGTCAGTTTTAGAATAGTGTGGTCGAAGTCAGTCTTAGACAAATATGGTCAAAATTAGTCTTAGACCAATGTGGTCGAAGTCAGTCTTAGAACAGTGTGGTCGAAGTCAGTCTTAGACCAGTATGGTCGAAATAATCTGGTTGAAACCATAGACCAGTGTGGTCGAAGACATAGACTAGTATGGTTGAAATTACTGGTCAGATCCATAGACTAGGGTGGTTAGAATACACTAGTCGAAGCTATAGACCAGTGTGCAATTAAGATCAACAAACACTATTTAATAACCATTAATTGGCTATGAATTAGAAGTTACCAATGGTTTATTATGAAAGTTACTGAAAGTTACTAGAGAGTAACTGTCTCAATAAATAGGATACGGAGACATCCAGACGAAGGTAGACGATTCATTCTATTTTTCCATCTTGCTTTCTGATCAACTATGTTGAAGAATTGAGCTATCGAACCAAGTCGTCTCTTCTCCTCAGCGTGCACCGGGAAGGAGGGTGAGCGGCTATCTCTGAACCATTATCGCAGAGTTCACCTGCACGAGGTGGCAATAAGGTTTCTGGGTAGCGCATCTGCGTGACCGCTCGATGTGCTGCTACATCTATGATCTTGTCCGCAGCGGCGTTGCTTTGCACAATGTCCACGCTGAACAAACTGTCCAGGGACTCGTACGCGCTTCCGTTGAAGTAGGCGAACTGGTCGGCGAACAGGAGCGCGTCAAACAGTGCGTCGCCGAAGTCTGCACTACATCATCTTCGACCACTGCTTCGAGTCTGCGCTGCTATTGTTCTTCATCAAACACGACTGTAAGTTAGTCGTACCACCAGTTTTCTACTATAATCATTTTGTTGAGTATGTTTAGAAGTGCAATGAGTCGCCTGCTGTTAGTATCGATATATGAATCTCTAGTTATTTGTGATCTTTGCCTCATAATCAAATCTGGAATTAAAATGGTGTCCACATTTCCAACACGATCCACGACCATGGTGAGGAACATGATAGGTTACTGGAGGAGACGATCGATGCTGAGGACGATTGACTACGCTGGACGATCGCCTACGGTGGATGATCGACTACGACCACTTCATCGACGCGTTGTTCGTTAGATCAGGCTACTCTATGTTACATCTCCAATTTAATAAATAGAATTATTATGCATCTCATGAGCATACATGACATTCTTGAAACATTTGCACCAATTATTGCATTTGAAAAATCTCAAGCAAAAATTAAACCTACACTTCAAAATTTAGCTCAAAGGGGAAACAGAAATAAAAGCATGTGAACATCTTTTGAAAATAATTTATTAAAATACTTCAAGGATTATCATGGATTAATATAATTTTTACCAAATTTTTGGGACTATATTCAACCCTCAGAAAATTCAAACACATTTCAATAACCTAAGTTAGGTTTGAATTTAAAATGGGCAATTTAAATCTTGAATAGTAATGTTTAAGAATTTTTATGGACACTAGACCTTCCCAGGAACCACTCTAATGTATTTCAGATTTTTATAAAATTTATTTCTATTTTTAGTGGCTCAGTCAAAGTAGTTTTTTGATTTTAATTCTCAGTCAAACCATGGACTCAACCCTAGCATTGTTGGACTCAGGTGCAACCGACCGAAGCACTTTCACTTGGTTGAACCCAATACGTTCTAGCTATCCAATTTGAATTGAATAGTCATATTCGAGCAGAGCCGTTTGGACTGTCCGAACACGCAACGCATCTGGATCGTTAGATCGCGATCGGATCGTCCTAGCGCGTGGTCTGAACGTCCCTCGATCGGTCCGAACATTTCGACCTGAGCCAGTTGATTCGATTGAATCCACTAACTGCACCAAATCGCAACCGCGCCCGAGCCACACTCTGACCCGCGCAACTGCCAACCGGGCCCCACCTATCAGAGTTGTCTCCTTCCTCTAGCTATTGCGTGCGCAGAACAGCTGTGCCACATCGCGCACATGCTCTGCGCTGCGCCTCTCACACCGTGTATCCACTGCCTCCGTTGACCACTCCTGGACCTCCTCCATCTCACGCCGCCTTCGTTGCCATCACTCACTCGGGTTAAAACCCCTCCGAACCCTAGCATTTTCTCGCTTTTTCTCGTTTCAGCCAAGGAAAAGGGTGCTGGTTCTAGCTCCTCTCTCGGGTAAGCTTCGAACCCTTGTGTCCCTCATTCTCACCTTTGCATGTCGCTTCCATTTTGCCTAATGCAAGCTCTCCTAATCGCTTGTTGCTTTTGGACGTTCATCATGCTCCCATCGGTTCTAGAGCGCACATCCGAAGACACCATCGTGCCATTTTCGTGTATGGTGAGTATTATCATAAATCTAGTGTGTCACCTTACATGCTTTAGCCTACTGAGCAAAACTCATCAATCAATTTTGTCATTGCACGACAGGAGATTGAGGAATTGAAGTTTTGCCCATTTTCAGCCGAAGAGCAACGTTTCATCTCCCACCTTGATCCGGTAAGGCATTCTTCGATTCCTTGCTCCTATAGCATCTCCTAATGATTCTTAAGCTATCCCAGAGCTTCATTCTCCTTCTTTTTACTCAGGCTCACCTCTCCACGTGAACCATGTCGCCGCCGTCATCCTCTTCGACGCCAGCCAGCCTCCGACGACCTCCGAACCCCTCCTAGCTTCAGGTAGCCTCTCTTAGCACCGTAGATGCTTGGGCACTTGCTTCTCTAGACACTGCAGAGCTATATCGTTGATTGCATGTTTGCCGTATTCACATCGCCGCCCCTCTCTGGCTAGCTGCCGTTGCAATCCCCCTCCGCCGTCACCACCACCACCATAGTGTGCACAGCACTATTGCACATCTATCCCAGCCCTTGGCCGGCGTCGCCGTGGCGCGTAGTGCCGGCGAGCCGCTGTGCAATTGCGTGGAATGGGAGCTCTTGTTATTGTACGCGGGCATCACTGTAACAAAGTGGTTACAGCAAACCACTATCATTATTTTGCTAATGATTGCTTAGGTTAGTTAATGCTATCCTAATGAAATGATGAGTCATTGACGTGTGGGACCGTGAATAGAAAACGAGAAGAAATAACGGTTTGAAATGAGTGTGTGACACGTGGGTCCCGAGGGTTAAGTGCACAGCCATGGACCCTATGAACCGGTTGTAGAGTCGCGGTCCACGCAATATTTTGTGAACCGTCTCTTTGACATGCAGGCCCCACCTGTTTGTTTATCTTTTAAATCAGAAATTAAATTGAAAAAATGAATTGTTCATTTCGACCCCACAAGTTAGCAACTGCGGCTAGGTAAGTGCCCGGTAAGAAAAGTATTAATGCATTTATAAAATACTAAATTGAATTATTTACGCACTAAAAATTATATTAACTTCAAAAATACATAACTAATTCATTTTAACTCCGAAAATAGTGAAACCAATTTTGATAGTTTTCATTTTAAGTGAAATTTATTTTAAAATAGGTTATGTCTCTATAGCAGAGAATATAGTTTTTAAAAATGATCCATAACACTATTGTTTTCACAAAAGAAAAAGGCGGATAACTTTAAAAATTCACAACTAATGCATAAAAACTCCAAGTGAGATGAACCATGTTATTTTGATCTTATACTAATATTATCTATCCATCCATATAATCCTTATCCTCACCACTGCTCTACAATTTTTTTTTGCAAAAAATTGAATATGGATGAACAGTAACCGATTTTAATTTTCTAGGAATTTCTAAAAAACTGATTTTCAAACGGTTATAACTCTCTCATCTTAAATCCAAATTGAATAATTCTTTCACCTAAATTCATATAAAAATCATTATATATCTACTGTAGGAATTTCATACATTTTTGAGCAATTTGGATTTCTTGCCTTTTCTCGATGTTTATTCGGTATTGTCTTTATCTAGATTCTGAAGTTATTGACATTGACTTTGAAGCCACCGAAAGTGAGCAATTAATCTACCAGAAGGGCAAGCATCTTTTGAACTTTCTTTTTGCGTCATGTTGATCCTAGTTTTTTCTTTGTTAAGTGCAATGATAGTTGCTTGCATGCTAATTTCGTTGTGTCGATATTTTTGTGAAGAGCAGTTAGTTATGTCCTATTCATGAGGTTATCCTTGAATTATTCTAGTACCTACATGCTTAAATTAGGTTGTGTGAAATATATTATATGAGGTTGCTTAGCCATCCAAGTCTAGTTGCGGTAGTTCGATTGTTGGGAATAACCCGACAATTATGGGAGACACAAATTTTCTTATCTTCTTTTTATTCCAGATCTTTGTATCTATTTCCCAAGTTAAACATTGTTATTTCAAAATAGTTTTGGGTCTGGACAAGTGGTTGCTAGTAATGGTGCCTTCGTGCACGAGATCAGGTATGTGGTTGTCTTGTTCGGACCAACAAGGACCGAACTTTGGTGACGTCGTTGATTCAAGTAAACTCATGCTATCACATGCGGGATATGGGTACCGCTTGGTCAAGTAAGGGGAATGTTTTATTGGTTTGGACCGCAGGTGGTGTGAGGACATAGCGACCGTGAAATCCTATGTTCCTTAGGAACCCAGTGTCATATATACTGTGCATGGGAGCACGATTCTTATGTTGGGGGTTCAACCAACATACTAACTACTTACACTGGACCCTCTGACACAATGTGCATGCCCTCTTAGCATTTGTTATATGCTTATGTGTGGATATCATGGGGATATGTGCATGATCTTAGAGTGATGAGTCAATTGGCAATGGCGTTGTTGGTTTGATGAATCTCGCATTTTTGGAAAACTTCAGTGCTGTCAGGTCATTGGCGGTCCGACCGGCCAAGCCATCGGTTAGACCGGCCGTGTGGCAGTCCGACAGGCAATGCTTGCCGGTCCGACCGGCCCCAGTTGATGATGGAGTTTGGGGCTAGGCCAAAAATAGGTTGTGTAGGCATGTGAGGGGAGTCTCCTGGATATGGTCACATAATTTTTGGAGCTCGCAGTCAAAAGTTCTATCCATTGGAAAATTCCAGAGAGGTTGCGAATTTTCGAGTTGAATTTTGGCTAAGTCTTTTGGGGCGGTCCGACCGCCGTTATGGAATCGGTCCGACCTGTATGGTAGGGTGGTCAGACCGGCTTCCACTTGGACTTCGGCGATTTTGGCATTGTTGTGTTTTGATGATATCTATTGTATGAATTTCAATGCTTTACTGTTGCATATTGCATTGTTGAGCTAATGTGGGTCAAGTTGTGAATAACTTGTTCCCGGAGAAGATTTCTTTGTCTATTGCTGTGCAGGTGGCTTGCAGGTCAACGACGTCAACGACGAGGAGGATCGGGACTACGCTTGGAGAGCTGAGGCCCAAAACGATCATGGATGCTGGGTGAGGTCGTGTGACTCAAGCATGGTGCAGAATGGATAAGATGGATCGAACGGTCAGTTCGTTGCAGCTGGTTGGATCAAGGGGCGCGGGGGTCGATGCAAGTGCCTTGGAGGTTCCGATGGGGTTCGGACGGGAGAGACTTGCCGACATGATGAGAGCCGCTGATCAACCTACACGTGGTGAAGCATGCGATTGCTTCAACAGATGTGTGTGTGTGGGTCCCATTTGTGTTGGGCCTTAATGGGAGCCCATGCGAGAAACCCTAGCCTCTCCTATAAATAGAAGGGGGAGATAGAAAAAAAACCCCAAGAACTCATTTAGAAAAACTCCAACTTTTCTAGGGTTAGGGTTTGGAGAGGAGAGGAGAGGAAATTTGTGTCTGCTCTTGGATTGAGCTCTTGTCCTCCTTAAGGGAGTGGATTTGTAAGCAACATCTTGAATCATTCAATCTATGGATGTTTGTTCAAGGATGAAGTCTCATTTGCTTTCTTCTCTCTTTTGATGATTTTGGTGCTTCCTTGATCCGGGTGTTTATGCTTCGTCTCTTGACCGATTTTACCTTTCTATGATGTGTGGGAATACTCTTAAAATTATCTCGATCATCAATCCCCCACAAGCAAGTTTTGGATCAAGATTATCATATTTCTAGGTTTTGAACACTTCTTTGGTAAAACCTAAAGAGATCGATTATTTGAAGTGGATCTGAATGATCGTCGCTAGAAATAGGTCTCAGATATCCTTAGGGAGGTGTGCTCCAAATTTGGTCAAGTTTCATTGGTTGAATCAAAAGTTGGACCAATTTTCGTTTTGGATTTAGGCTTTGTGCGCTGCCTCTGGACTAAATCGGTCTGACCGATTTCTCAGCGCCGGTCCGACCGCCTGACAATCAGACCTCCAATTGAGCACCGGTCCGACCGCCAGGCAGTCAGACCGCCAGCACTACACCGGTCCGACCAGCCTAGTGAGATCAATTCTCTATTTTTGAGTCTTGTGGTTAATGGGGTAATCGAATTCAGCACAAGGCTTCCTCTGTGCATTTACTGATCTTCTTAGCTTTCACAGCTAAAGGAGAAAAGTGTGTGTTGAATTTGATTAAGGCGAAAAATCGAGAAAGCGCCTATTCACCCCCCTCTAGTCGCCTTTACGGTCCTACATTATGTATGAGTTGGGGTTTCATCTTGCATGGGTGGTCTAACTCAATAAGGTTTTCTTGATGAAAAATATTGAATCTCGATTTTCCGGCCGACACACCAAAGGAAGTGTGTTAATTCCGGAGGCTTATGGGATAATCGAGTCGTGTGGGTAAAGTTATACACCTCTGCAAAGATAAATATATTCGAATAGCCGTGTCCACAGTTACGTACGATCACTTGAATTCGGGAGTCATTATTGTTAGACTTTCTTTTAAAATTGGTGCTTACAACTTGGCATTCGGCATGAATGGGTGTTTATGTATTTTACTTTATCAAAGTGGGTAGCCACTTTGGTATTTGATTGTTCAATTTGTTTATAAATGTATCACTTTATTACATGCTTACTTCTACTCCAAATCAGATTTTGAAATGACAAATTGAAAAACTAGTATATGCAGGTTGAAAATTATTGTGTCTTTCGCAAAACTAAAGCCACTAATGCTATCCTTTGAATGTCCATTATGCATAACTAATTTTTTTTCCTTTGTATAAGACTTGCGAGTATCTTTGTACTCAACCAGTTTGTCTACTAGTTTCAGGTGAGGAAGATTGTTCACTCGATGAGTTCGTTAGCGCCAATTATGGCAACGCTAACGATTAGTGTTATTATTTAACTTTCAGTCGGTTGCCTTGGGCTATGGGTACACTATGCTGGACCCTTTTTGTTTATTTACTTTGCTTCCGCTGCTACTTAGTACACTTATTTGAATTTGGTCGATCGGTCGTAGTTTTGTAATTGTTGTAGACTTAACTACTATATTGTACGTCTTTTGGATTATCAATGTACGATTGTTGTATGTTTATAATTGACGTTGATGAGGGTATGCGCGTGTTGGTCGTTGATCTTGGGAGCCAACACAAGACGCATACCCGCTGTTGTGAATTCCATTTTAACTCGTTTGAGTGTGGGCTTGGACCGTTGGAAAACCGATCATCATGCAGTGCTTGCAGAGGAGCAGCGCGCATGATCACCGAGGCTCTAGTTTCAATTGGGCTCCTCACTGTTGGGATACGCGGCAATGCTACGATAGCACAAACAAAAATTTATCACACAACCAAGGAACCACCGCAAGAAATAGATCACGAGATTACCGCTAGACGCGCCGACTCGTAGCGGAAGTAGAGTCGTTGTAGCGAGTTGATGCAGTCGTAGTCGTACTCTTGACGCGTCTCCTCCTTCGAGTAGTCATACTCGTCATGCGTTTGCTCCTCCGAGTGGTCATACTCGTCACGTTACTTCTTCTCTGACTCCGGTGATCAACACAAGTCGCGGATCGTCCTAGTGTTGATGCTTCGCAGCAACAGCTCCGAGGTATCCACACGTACGGGGCAGGATCACCACATGCAGGAGTGTTAGCACCGGTAGCGTGGTTGAGAAGGCATGGCTATTAGGGTTTCGGGAGTTCTTCCAAAGATCATCCTTTTTTGTTTCCCTTTGCACCCCATGCCACCGCCCCTCTTTATATAGGCATCCATGATGGGTCTCGACCTGGAGGCCCATTAGGAACACAAGGCCTACACGAATTTGGATCACCATCCAAAACAGATCATTGCCCTTTAAGTGTGCGACCCCACAGGTTCATGTGTAATCGGTTATGACTCGGAAACCCTTTTCCGACCACTAGTCGTCAGCGGTACCTAGCAGCACATAACGATTCCCAAAGACACATAGAATAAATCGGATGAACCTTGATGTAATATGATCTATGATCAAGTCCTCATCACTTACGACCAGTTCATATCTCTATACGACCAGGTTGTAATTGGTCATGACCAGTTCGTAACTCCTTACGACCAGGTTCTTACCATTCTGTGATTACGTTTGACCAGTCTACGACCAGCATGTATCTCCATACGACTAGTTCGTAACTGATCAAACTAAGCAACCTACTCATGCATTCTCCCTTTACCTCACGATGCCTGGTTGAACTCCAGGTGAGATGATGTGTCGTCCATGGACTGTTCAATTCTTTCTCGATCGAGTGTCGGATAACATCATGTGGTCGACACTTCGACCACTAGTGGCATGGCCATGCACTTTCTTTATCCGATCACCACGAGGGGCCCAGAGACATTTCTCCTGTTATGTTAGGAGGGGCAAATCCCATCTCGACTAGTCACATTCCTCCGCATGTTTCATAGCATACCCGAAAGCTACCTTTATAACTACGTAGTTACATAGTAGCGTTTGGCAACCGCTAAGAGTGCTATTACACATGTAGGAAACCATGCTGATATCTGGTCTAAGGATTATACATCATCATTACTTGAGACCAACTAATGACACAAAGATTCATAACAATCTCAATAGTGTCTCAATGATGGGTCTATCCAACACCATGTTCTCTAACATGTGCTCACATTGTTGATTCGATATCTCCATATCCATGACCGGTGAAACAAGATCATCAATCAATACATGTTCTAGTCATAGAGTCACTTGTGTTCCGACCAGTGACCTCTGACCAGGGATAGATTTAGAATGACATCATATAAGTTAAAGAGTTCCACCAACAAGTCACGTACTTATTGATCTATAACAAATGATTCATTCAAGGAACACGATAACATATTATCAAAATCATGAATATAATGAAATATCATCATCTCTATGATTGCCTCTAGGGCATATTTCCAACACTCACTTAGATGGAGTTAAGGCGGAATTCATTCACGTGAGACCCAAAGTTATTTTCATAAGACCGAGAAGGCCTCGGTCTTACAGAAATAACCCAAGGGTCCTCACACTCTAATTATTCATCTGCTACGCTGCGCGTCTAGTCGTAACGATCTATGATTTCCAACTTACATGGCTTCTTGGTTTACGTGGTAGAATTTTGAATTACCAGCTAGTGTAGGGTAATACCCTGGAATTTAATCGGGTAATTAGGAATTCAGCCGGGAGAAGAAAAGGAAATAAAAGAAGAGAAAATAACTGAAAAGAAAGGGGGATTTCTGCTTTTATTCGACAACTTGGGCCTGGGCCGCCGCCCAGGAGGGGCCCAAGTGTGGCCGGCCATAAAGGGGGGAAACCCTAATCCCCTCCCCCTCTCCCCATTCCTCCCACTTGAGCCGCCGCCTCTCCCCACCTCTCCCTACTGTGCGCCGTTGCTCGTCAGATTTGGGTACGTTCCGTTCATTTTCTGACCTGATCACCTCTTAGCAAGTTCTAGGTCTCGTCTTTATCTTTCTTTTTACACCGAGATCATCTAATTTGGACGTACGGTTTATGAGTTATTGTAGTTTTACAGCGACTATCCAGGAGGGTTGATGTGAATTGGCAGATTATCTTGTCTGGACAATTTGAATTTTTTAGAGGCCGAATCAGAAATGCCTCCCAAAATGAATGTTGTAAATAATTCTGTAAGCTTTCCAAGTTGATAAAGAATATTTTTTTCAGAGTTGGTAATCAAAAGTTATGCAAGTTTTACCATCACTGTTTTCAGTCTGTCAGATTGTTAGGACAGAGATCTTCACCTGAACATTAGGACAAGTAGGAGGCCGAATCAGGGGAATTACCCAACTAGATTGTTGTAGCTGGTTTTGTCTTGATTCCATAGAGCCCAAGATCACCCTGTTCCAAGTTGCATAGCAAAAGTTATGGTAGTTTTGGTGCTCTGTCCAGAGAACCCGACGTAAAAAATTGATATTCTGTAGATTGGCTTGGTAGGGATAGTTTATGGCAGAATCATAAGAGCTCCCCAACTAATTTTATTTAGGTAATTTAATTACCTTTCCAGAAAGTCTGAGAACACATAATTTGGATCCCGGTAGTGAAAGTTATGAATTTTATAAATTGACTGTCCACTGAGGGGACAGATCGATGTTTAGGATTTGGGGTGGGAATCGAGTTAGACCCTTTCGCGAGTTCGAGTAGGTTGTTATATTTTTTTTTGCTTTGGCCCGCTACTGTCGCCTTAGTGTGCGTTAATTATTTATTTAGGTGGTGGACGGGTCCCGGGGGCAGCGCCTTCTGCACGTTCTACGTTCTCTCGCGGTTAAGGTAAGTGTGATTATGGTTATATTAGATATTATTGAATGACTTGACCGATACATTCTATGGTTATTTATATTGTTCTTGATTGATTTGGTCATATGTCTGGTAATGAGCATGGACTCTTTTGTTACGAGTTACGTGTTTATCATGGTTGCATTGAAAGTTGGAAGGACTATGTTTGTGAGTTTTGTAGTATGAGTAGGATATTCATATGTAATGTTGTTATGGATGTATATTGTTGTCAAATGGAGAATTCATACATATGCATCATGTAGTTTATTGAAGTCTTGGTCATGTGTTGATCAAGCCAGATTTGGGTCCCCGTCATGTTGGTGACGGGCAATAGGTCCCCATGCTTGAAAAGCATGGGCAAGGGTCCTCATACTTGCAAAGTATGGGAAGGTCCCCGTGCGGATGGCACGAGCATGGGTGTGCATCGACGGATGCGCACTTTGCATTACCAGTAAAATGCAAAAAGACAAAGATAAAGACAAAGAGCATAAAGAGCAGGTTGCATGTCATGTGTATGTGGTTTATTCGATGAATAGATTTGTGATGTATAATTGATGGGTTTTTTTCTTATACTGTTGTTACCAATTATTATGCTTGCTGAGTCTTTGGACTCACCCCTTGTTGTTTGTTGTGTTTTAGGTACCTGTATGAGATCGGCATGCATGGGAGACAGGAAGGGCTAGGGTAGTTGCACGCTCGCACTATATACACACATGAGAATAAAAAGAAAATTAATTCAGTAGATGGAATAATTACCTAAAATTCCGCTTACGATCATTACTTGATTGGATTAGACTGTAATAAAGGAGTTTAAAAATTGAATACTTATGATCTACTTTCAAATGTCTATTTGATAAAGATGAATAGCCTATGTGGGTTATGTTTGGATCATTTTTTTTACTTGACTACCTCTTGTTATATTTGCTTGTGGGAACCTCCAGTATAGTAACTATACAAAGGAGGTTCTGCCGGAATTTGGTAAAGTGTTTTAGTTAATTATGTTTAACTTATTATTTTAGTAGCATTCCAAGCTCATGTTGGGCTGGGGTGTTACATGTAGCCTACCAGTATCCCTTCAGTACGCCACGTGTGGCCCTTGGCTTCGTCCAGCGAGACGGCCGCGGGCACTTATGCGAGTATGTCAAAGGATCTAGCGGCCGAGGTACCCTACCACCGCGAGTAGTGTCGGGACCCCAGATATACAACTTCGGGGCCCTCTGTGTATTCTGAACTAGTATCATGATCAGTAGCTAGTCCACACAGTTGTAACATAGATGAAATCATATCCATACAACAAGATAGCTAAGAAGCAGGCAAAATAATAATACTTAGCAGCAAAAGGACCTTATGGTCAAGGTTTTACAGAGCTTGCCACACAGAGCTAAAGTCACGATCAGGTCCATGACTAGATCCACAACCAAGTCCACGACCAGATCTACGACCAAGGTAAACTTATAGCGGAACAAAACAAACTCGTGGAAGCCATCCGACATGACTACAGGCAATCGAGTAGAGAACGCCTCTTAGTTCGCATGGTCTTCGAAATATTCCTCCTCAAAGAGCGTTGTGCTCCCCGGTTCTTCTCCGGCGACTGATCAACAAATGGAGCACAGCCGTGAGTACATAAAGTACTCAGCAAGTTGTAGGGAAATATATGCAAGTGGTATTCTTGCAAGTAGTATTCATGCAAGGCTTGACAAGGATAACTTTATGTTTAGTTTGCAGATAGCAGTATTGACTGTAAATATAGTAAGTAGAATGAAGCATGATTTAAAAGATTAATACATAAGTAAACAAGTTTATTTGAAACAAGTCGTGAACACCCTATTTACTTCCCAACGAACGACCACGACCAGATTGCTTCCCAACCAAACAATTCCAACAACTCGCAACCAGCCACGACCACATTTTTGAGAAAAATATACCCCTCGTGTGAAATCACTAGGCATTGTCTATAACTGGAGACATAGCTATTCGAATAGTTTTACACTCTGCAGAGGTTGTACAGCTTGACATACAAGACACGACTTCTCTAGTTTATTTGGCATTCGTCGATACCACCGCTTACTACATTAGGTAAGCAGTCTAGAGTATGTGACAAAGCCTTTAGAAAGCTCCGTTTTGACTTGATTTTGCCTGCTAAGGTTTCGCCTTTGTAAACCCCGTCTTGCGCCATGTGAATCCATCCGTAAACTCGGGGATCGCACCACCACTACAGAACCAAATCAAATCATTGCTAATTATTCATCTAGGTCCACCCCATCCTAGACATGTGGTCGTACGGTATGGACCAGATCAATGATGCATAAAGTTAAGTCCTTAGAGACTACTCAGGAGAAACATCCTCATCCCAATATGCTTCCTACACCCCCTTTACTCCACGATCATTCGCTTGAGTATGAAATCATTTTTGGTTCAACCCGACCAAATGGCTATTGGAAATATGCCCTAGAGGCAATCATAAAGATAATTATATTTTGTTATGTTCATAATATTGGATAATATATTATCATGTTCCTTGAATGAATCATCAGTTATATAGATAAATGAGTATGTGACTTGTTGGTGAAACTCTTTAACTTATATGATGTCGTTCTAAATGTATCCCTGGTCGGATGTCATTGGTCGGAACACCAGTGACTCTGCGACCAGCACATGTATTGATTGATGACCATGTTTCACCAGTCATGGATATAGGGATATCGAATCAATAATGTGAGCACATGTTAGAGAACATGGGGTTAGATAGACCCACCTTGAGACACTATTGAGATTATTATGACTCCATGTGTCATTAGTTGGTCTCAAGTAGTGATGATTTATAAATCCTTGGACCTGAGATCAGCATGGTTTCCTACATGTGTAATAGCACTCTTAGGGGTTGCCAAACGCTACTCGTAACTGGGTAGTTATAAAGGTAGCTTTCGGGTGTGCTATAAAACATGCGGAGGGATGTGGCTGGTCGGATATGAGATTTACCCCTCCTAACATAACAGGAGAGATGTCTCTGGGCCCCTCGTTGTGGTTGGATAAAGAAAGTGCATGGACATGCCGCTAGTGGTCGAAGTGTCGACCACATGAAGTTATCCGACACTCGATTGAGAAAGTATTGAACAGACCATAGATGACCAAATATGAACTGGTCATATAGAGATACGAGTTGGTCGTTATGGAGATATGAGCTAGTCGTAGGCTGGTCGAACATGGTCACTAAGTGGTCTAAACTTGGTCATAAGTAGTTATGAATTAGTCAAGACCAAATATGAACTAGTCATATAGAGATACGAGCTGGTCGTTAGTGATATGGACCTAGTCATAGATCATATTGCATTAAGGTTCTTCCGATGTATTCTATGTGTGTTCGGGAATCGTTATGTGCTGCTAGGTACCGCTAATGATTCGTGGTCGAAAAAGAGTTTTCGAGTCACGACTGATTACACATGAACCTTTAGGGTCACACACTTAAAGTGCTAGGATTTGTTTTGGATGGTGATCCGAATTCATATAGGCCACGAGTTCCTAATGGGCCTTAAGCTGGAGACCCATCATGGATGCCTATATATAGAGGGGTGGTGGTATGGGGTTAGCGATGATCTTTCAAAGAACTCCCGAAACCCTAACAGCCACACCTTCCTCAACCACGCCACCGGTGCTAGCACTCCTGCGCGTGGTGTCCCTGCCCTGTACATGTGGATACCTTGGAGGTGTTGTTGTGAAGCATCAGCACTAGGACGATCCGCAACTCGTGACAATCACCAGAGCAGGAGGAGAAGACGTGCGGCAAGTACGACTACTCAGAGGAGAAGTGTCGGCGCCCCGGGTGTCACACAACCCCGAGACCCTCTGTGCATACCAAGCTAGTCCCATGATCAGTAGCTAGCTTGCACAGTTACAACAATGATGTAATCATAACCATTCAACAACGAACTAATGAAGCAGACAAAGTAATATTAATTAAAACAGCAAAGACCTTATGGTCAAGGTTCTTACAAAAGTCGCCTCACAGGGCTTAGCAATAACAGAGTATCTAGCAGCGGAAATCTCAAAATACGTGGAGCCCAATCGACATGCCCACAGGCAATCGAGTGGAGGACGCGACCTAGTTCGCAAAGTCTTCAAAGTAGCCTTCTTCATAGTACTCAACATTTCTGGTTCTTCTCATTGGGATGATCAACAAAGGGCATAAAGCCGTGAGTACATAAAGTACTCGACAAGTCGTAGAGAAATGTATGCACATAGTATTCATGCAGGCTTAAACAAGGATGTCTTTATGGTTAATTTGCGTAAAGCAAGTTTAACGATAAATACAATAATTAGATTGCAAAGCGTGATTTTAAAAGAATAATACATAGATAACCAAGTTCTTTTGAATCAAGCGGTGAACATCCGTTCACTTCCCAACCATTCAACCAAGCGTTTCCATCGAACCAAACCACATTTTTGAAAATACTACCCTTGCGCGAAATCACTGGGCATGTCCGTAGCATCGGGACACGGCTATTCGAATAGATTTTGACACTCTGCAGAGGTTGTGCACTTTACCCACAAGACACGAATTCTCTAGTTTGTTTGGCATCCGTCGATACCACCGCTCACTTCCTTGGGTGAGTAGTCTAGAGCACGTGACAAGGCTTTACAAAGTTCCATTTTGCCTCGGTTACGCGCTAAGGTTTCGCCATCACGGCCCCTCTTGCGCCAATAAATGTACCACAACAGAACCGACTCAAAACTTTCCTAATTAATTGGCGGTCCGTCCCATACCGGACTTATGGTTGCACGAGGTGACCGGATCAATGACTTGCAAAGTTAAGTCCTTAGTTATTGCTCGGACAAGTCTACCACAACCCAGTGTGCATTACGCACCCACTCTAGCTCCCTACCTCAAGCCCGAGCATAAATCATTTTTGTTCATACCCGACCAAATGGCAATCCCTGCCATGGCACAACATCTTTTAATAAAAGTGGCCTCACACCACTGTTCCATAGTTCCATTAGTCAAATTTCAACAATCATTGAACATGTGATCGAAAGTCTCGCGGGTAACTAAAGCATGTCTAAGCAATAATACGCTCCCAAGTTGGTAATACAATTATGTCCAACTAGCAATAACCATCCTATGGTATCCAAGGATACATGTCATTCAAGGAGACATTTCATTTTCAATTTATCAAGGAGGCATAATGGCAATTTGGTAATTATCTACTCCCAAAACCATTTTTAATAAAACTAGCCATGCATGATAATTTAATACTATATACATTTGTAAAATGGGTTCAACATGGTCAAAGGCCTACGACTTGCCTTCGTTGACGAGGAGAGGTTCTTCGGTCGTCGGGTCGAAGAAATCTTCCGAAACGCCGGAATCTACACGTGCGAGAAAAGCAACAAATAAATAAAACAGCACCAAATGAACTCCAAAAATTACAAAACCAGTACCAAATGAAAGAGGGTGAATTTATATGAATTTAGAAATTTGGATCACCCAAATCGGAGTTTGGATGTGAAAGTTATAGCCAAAAGAAGTTTCAAAATCACATGAAATGATAGAATTAGGGTTTTTCGGATTTTCGGATTTATTTTCCAACTGAAAAACCCGGTTTTGACGTCAGCGCTGCGCAAGCGTACACGTGCGCGCTACGTGGCGGCCACGCGGGCAGAAACGCTGACGCGGCGCCGACGTGGCGCCACGTGGGTGGCCACGTGGGCTCGGGCCACGGTCGAGAGAGAGAGAGAGAGAGAGAGAGAGACTGGCGCGCGGGGGCGGCGGCCGAGCTGGGAAGACGGCGGCGTTGGCGGGAGAAGGCGGTGGCGGCGGAGAACGGCGACGCAGAGGCGGCCGGAGCCGGGAAGACGACGGGAGAGGCGGCGCGAACGCGACCGAGAGAGAGAAAGAAGAGAGGGAGAGCGCGGGATTTATAGAACTCGTGGCGGGGCGGAGCAGCGGAGTGGCGGCGCGCGGAGGCGGGACGAGACGGCACAGGCGTGGCGGCGGATGCGGCGGAGGCGCGGCGAGGCGAACGGATTCGCGGCGGCGGAATCGCGTGGCGTCGTGGAGAGAGAGCGGCGCGCGCGGGAGACGACGACGACGCCGTCCGATTCCGTCGGACGGTGGGAGCGAGGGAGACGCGGCGACGGAGAGCCGTCCGATTTTGATCGGACGGTGGGAAGTCCAACGGCGCGGCGAAGCGGATGTGAAGCGGCGCCGTCCGATTCGTCGGACGGTGGGAGCGAAGAGGCGCGGCGCGACGATGGCGTCGGATCGCGATCAACGGCGGAGAAGAAAGGAGAGCGCGGGTGAGGGAGGCGAGCGGCGCGGCGAACGGAACGGCCGGATCTTGATCCAACGGTCGAAGACGGGCGACGCGGCAGCGGCGAGGGCCACACGATGAGGATCCAACTACCGAGGCGGCGCGCATGAGCGGTCAGCGGGAGTGGGCGAGGCGGGGAGCGATCTTTGGGCGGCTAGGGTTTCGCCCACGCACGTAAAAGAGATTTTAAATACCTTTTTCATTTCAGAAATTCAAATAAATCAAAAGGCAATTTAGAAAATGGCAAATAGACTCCAAAAATTCTAGAAAAATTCACAGAAATTACTTGAATTATTCTTGACTTAATAAAAATACTTTTAACTTTAAATTTTCTTTTTCTTTTACAAATAAATTAATTTTTTTCCATTTCGGATAAAACAAAAATCAATTTCTAAAATCCAATAAATCCAAGAAAATTCTTAAAATAATAAGTTTTGATTTTAAATTCAAGAAAACTCAATCAAACCAACTTTAATTTAATTGAAGTTTGATTAACTCATATTAAACTGCAAATGAATTTTTTTGAAATTTCAAAATTTAAGCTTTTGGCAAATAGAAGCAAATGGTTCTCTTTTAAAATTTTCAAAAACTCCGAAAAACGGGACGTTACAAACCTACCCCTCTTAAAGGGAATCTCGACCCCGAGATTCAGGCTGACTAGAGAATAGGTGGGGAAACTCACCTTGGTCATCTTCTCGTTCCCAAGTGGCTTCTTCTTCGGTGTGGTTGCTCCACTGGACCTTGGCGAAAACGGATGATCTTGCTTCTTGTCACTCGTTCTGCTACTTCCAAGATCTTGATGGGATGCTCCTTGTAGGTGAGGTCTTCTTGCAGGGCAATTGCTTCCATTGGCATCTGCTCTTCGGGCACACGCAAACACTTCTTCAACTGTGACACGTGGAAGACATTATGCACATCTGACAGCTGAGGCGGGAGCTCCAACTGGTAAGCGACTTCTCCTCTTCGGGCTAGAACTGGGAAAGGTCCGATGTACCTTGGTGCAAGCTTTCCACTTACTCGGAAACGACGCATCCCTTTGAGAGGCGACACCTTTAGGTACACATGATCACCAGGTGCAAAAGCTAGATCTCGGCGACGGTTATCAGCATAACTCTTCTGCCTGGTCTGTGCTGTTTTCAGCCTTTCTCTGATTGATCGAACTTGCTCTTCGGCTTTTTCCAAAATATCTGGCCCAAACACTTGTCTTTCGCCTACTTCATTCCAATACAACGGT
This sequence comes from Hsuehochloa calcarea, assembly GCA_036346395.1. Classification (NCBI taxonomy): domain Eukaryota; kingdom Viridiplantae; phylum Streptophyta; class Magnoliopsida; order Poales; family Poaceae; genus Hsuehochloa; species Hsuehochloa calcarea. Next base: position 36,219,535 of record CM070604.1, on the reverse strand, counting down.
GTTCTGCATTTTCTTCCATAAAGAGCTTCAAATGGAGACATCTGGAGGCTGGACTGGTAACTGTTGTTATAAGAAAACTCTGCATAAGGTAGCATTTGATCCCAACTGGTCTGATTTGCTAAGGCACAAGCCCTTAACATATCTTCTAGGATTTGATTTACTCTTTACGTGCATCCATCCGTGCAGGGATGATAAGTCAGATCTTGAAATTTAGATTAGTACCCAAAACAACGTGCAACTTCGCCAAAATCTTGAGGTGGCTGGGTTCCTCGATCGACACGATCTTCTTGGCACTCCATTTGGCACACTATCTTTGCCATGTACAATTCGCGATCTATCACGAGTAAGTAGTCTTGGTGGGAGAAAGTGAGCAACTTTGGTTAGGCGATCCACAATTACCCGGATAGAATCATATCGACCTTGTCCTTGGCAAACCAAAGTGATAAAATCCATGCCAATTTCTTCCCACTTCCATTCGGGCACTCTCAAGGGTTGCAGGAGTCCAAAGAGTCTTTGATGCTCGGCTTTAACTCGTTGACGGACATCACACCGAGCTACAAACTCGGCAATCTCACGCTTCATGCTAGGCCACCAATACATTTCCTTGAGGTCTTGGTACATCTTTGTGCTTCGGGGTGAATGGAATACAAAGTTTCATGGGCTTCCTTGAGTATCATTTGCTAAGCTCTTTACGATCTGGAACACAAATTAAACTTGTCAAACCAAATGGTGCCTTGCTCATCTTACGAAAATCTCGTGGCTTTACCCTTCTTCATGTTGCTCTTGATTTCCTTAATATTGGCATCTTCAACTTGAGCTTCCTTGATCCGATTCCGCAAAGTGGGTTGAACTTCTAAGGCGACTAGGTAACCTTCTTCAACCAACTCTAACTTGAGCTTCGAACTCTTCATGAAGGGTGGTGATTTTCCTTGATCGCGTGGTATTGCAATAGACTTTTTCGCTCAAGGCATACGCCACAACATTAGCTTTGCACAGGTGGTAATGGATTCCAATATCATAATCCTTGATTAGCTCTAACCACCTTCTTTGCCTCATATTAAGATCGGCTGAGTGAAAATGTACTTCAAGCTCTTATGGTCCAGTATAGACTTCACAACGATTACCAATAAGGTAATGACGCCATATCTTTAAAGCATGCACTACTACAGACTAACTCCAAGTCATGAGTGGGGTAATTCACTTCATGAGGCCTCAAGCGACGGAAGCATAAGCTACAACCTTCCTTTCTTGCATCAGACACAACCAAGTCCTTGGGATGCATCACGAGAAAATCTCAAAATCCTTAGGACATCCGCAAAATCAACACCGAGCCGAGGTCGACGCTTCTTCAACTCTTGAAAACTTTGCTCACAATCATTGTCCAAGCAAATTTCTTTTCTTTCTTCAACAAATGAGTGAGGGTCTTGCTATCTTGGAGAATCCTTCTATGAATCGGCGATAGTATCCTGCCATTCCGAGAAAACTTCTGACCTGAGGCACTGACTTGGGTGACTCCCAATTAAGCACATCCTTAACCTTGCTAGGGTTAACAGATACTCCTTCTGCAGACATGACATGTCCCAAGAAAGTAACTTCTTTCATCCAAAACTCACACTTGCTGAATTTAGCATAGAGTTGATGATCTCTAAGCTTATTCAGGACCAAACGGAGGTGCTCTTCATGCTCTTCTTCACTCTTGGAATACACCAAAATATCGTCAATGAAGACAATGACGAACTTATCCAAATACTCCATGAATACTTTATTCATCAAGTTCATAAAGTAAGCAGGGGCATTGGTCAATCCAAAAGACATGACCGTGAACTCATACAGTCCATACCGGGTTGAGAAAGCTGTCTTGGGAATATCTTCTGGACGAATCTTCAACTGGTGGTAACCTGACCTCAAGTCTATTTTGGAGAACACTCCGGCTCCTTTCAACTGATCAAACAAATCATCGATCCTGGGCAGAGGGTACTTGTTCTTGATGGTGACCTCATTGAGGGCTCGGTAATCCACACACATCCGTTGGGTACCATCCTTCTTTGCAACAAAGATCACTTTGGGCTCCCAAGGTGAAGAACTTGGTCGGACAAAACCTTTCTCTTGCATTTCTTCAATTTGCTTCTTGATTCAACCAAATCATTGTGAGCAATCAGAGGGTCTCTTGAAAATAGGTGCAGTTCCTGGAACAAGATTGATGACAAACTCCAAGTCTCGATGCAGCGGCATTCGGGTAGGTCATCGGGAAAGACATCCGAAAACTCTCGACTCTCGGCACTTCTTCCATAGATACAACAACGCACAAAGCAGACTAAAGATCCGGCTAGCTTCTGCGGGAGGCTTCAAACTTTACCTTGGTTCCATCCGGATGACCAAAGTGGCTTCTACCACCACAATCCAAGAGGGCTTGGTGATTGGCAAGCCAATCCATTCCCAAAATCACATCAAGAGACTTGGTGTCTATGATGATGAGATTAGCAAGGAATTCTACCCTTCTATGGTCACTTTAACCTTAGGGCAACCTTGGTTCGTACTCAATTCGAACCGAGATCGAACCAACAAAACACTTTTAAGAGGCAAAACTTCCAACCTGGTGCCTTTCGGCAAAACTCAGAAACAAGCGAATGCGAAGCTCGAATCAAACAAAGCAGTGGCGGTCTTTGAATTGACAAGGAACTTACCCAAAGACGACGTCCGGGCCATGTCGGGCTTCCTCCACAGTGGTGTGGTTCACACGACCTCTTCCAAAAGGCTGAGGAGACTTGACTGGTGCAGTTGGAGTCTGAGGGGCTCCTCGTGCGACTCCTGGAGCAGGGGTCCTGGTCGGAGTGGCTCCCATGTTGAAACGAACAGGAGAAGGGCCTTGCCTCTGCGGGCAACTATTGGCGAAGTGCCCCAGCTGATGGCACTTAAAGCGGTGATCCATTGCAGGTTGCCATTCCTTGGTTCTTTGTTCTTTGGAGCCGTTGAAGCCGCGGGTCACTTTGGGCTCGCCGGGCGAGGTTTGCTCTGAGGGCTCTGAATGTGACAGGTGGAGCAACACGGGCAGGAGGCGGCACATTCATTCTAACTCTCTGAGAGTGAGACTGATGGGCACTGTGCTGCATCATCTTTCTCTTGCGGGATTCTTCAAGTTCACGGCGGGATTCCTCAATGAGCATGGCCTTGTTCACCAAGTGCTGGAAATCTGCATAATCATTCCCAATGACTTGCACCTTCAAACTGGGGTTGAGTCCTCTCTTGAAGCGCTTCTGGCGGGCATCATCTGTGGCAACGTCCTCTGGGGCATAACGGGACAACTGAGTGAATCTGTTGAGGTATTCACTCACTGACATGTTGCCTTCTTTGCGACTCACGGAACTCATTCTTCTTCATTTCCACCTTTCCATCAGGGATATGGGAGTGGCGGAAAGCTCCTGAAAACTCGGCCCAAGTGATACTCTCGGGGTTTCCATGGGCGGCACAATAGTTCTCCCACCATTCTGCAGCGGTACCTTCAAGCTGGTGAGTGGCATACAGAACCTTCTCGCGATCATCACAACGGGTGATAGCGAGCTTCTTTTCCATGGAACGCAACCAGTCATCTGCGTCCAATGGCTCCGAGGAGCTAGAGAAAGTGGGCGGATGGGTCCTTAGAAACTCGCCACTGGATCGAGAAAAGGCGGGGTGGAGCAGGCGTGGGCGTGGCAGCTGCTTGACTGTTCTGATTCATCATTGCGAGAAGGGCGTGATGCAGTTCTGGCGATTCATCATCGAGTCATATTCGCATCATAGAGCTCATCGGTGCGTCTGGCTGCCATGAACCGACTCAAACCGGATCTGCTTGGCGGCTTGGGAAGGCGGGCATCGGGCGCTTGAGTCTCATCCGGCTTATGGAGTTGCGGTCCGAACCATCTGCGACAAAGCTTCACCTTGGTTTAATAGGCGAGAAGAAGAAAGCAATTTAGATGCGAGGGAAAGCACGGAGATGAGCGAGAAACAAGGGAGATAGATGGATCAACCTAATGCGGACCAAGTTGGTTTACCCAACGAACGGATAGCCGGAAAGCTATCAAGAAGCAAACAAGAAAGGGACACTTAAGCACAAAAACCCTATTACGCGGACTAAGCGATACTAAAACTAGGGAGGCAGCTACCAATCTAATCTTTATGGAGGGTCAACTGGGAACAGACGGCGGAACTTGAGCTTCCAAGACTTCCATTGCTTGATCTTGAAGGGCTCGATCCTAGGGATAATCCAGAGATGAGGGAGTCAAATTTAAATTTGAAAACCAAGTTCTAGAAAAGATAAGATGAAAGAACTCAAGAATGATATAAGAGGGTAAGATGATAAGAAAAGAATAGAATAAGATAAGAAAGAATAGAATAAGATGAGAGAAGAATATCTAGTCAAGTTAATTGGTTGATTTGTTTTAGAAAATATATTTTGAATCTTTGACTTAGACGACCAATCTAACTAAAGGCTACGTCCTACAGTCGATATGGCTCTGATACCATCTCTTGTCGGCGCCCCGGGTGTCACACAACCCCGAGACCCTCTGTGCATACCAAGCTAGTCCCATGATCAGTAGCTAGCTTGCACAGTTACAACAATGATGTAATCATAACCATTCAACAACGAACTAATGAAGCAGACAAAGTAATATTAATTAAAACAGCAAAGACCTTATGGTCAAGGTTCTTACAAAAGTCGCCTCACAGGGCTTAGCAATATGAGTATCTAGCAATGAAATCTCAAAATACGTGGAGCCCAATCGACATGCCCACAGCAATCGAGTGGAGGACGCGACCTAGTTATAAAGTCTTCAAAGTAGCCTTCTTCATAGTACTCAACATTTCCTGGTTCTTCTGCTGGGACTGATCAACAAAGGGCATAAAGCCGTGAGTACATAAAGTACTCAGCAAGTCGTAGAGAAATGTATGCACATAGTATTCATGCCAGGCTTAAACAAGGATGTCTTTATGGTTAATTTGCAGAAAGCAAGTTTAACGATAAATACAATAATTAGATTGCAAAGCGTGATTTTAAAAGAATAATACATAGATAACCAAGTTCTTTTGAATCAAGCGGTGAACATCCGTTCACTTCCCAACCATTCAACCAAAGCGTTTCCATCGAACCAAACCACATTTTTGAAAATACTACCCCTTGCGCGAAATCACTGGGCATGTCCGTAAGCGGGACACGGCTATTCGAATAGATTTTGACACTCTGCAGAGGTTGTGCGACTTTACCCACAAGACACGAATTCTCTAGTTTGTTTGGCATCCGTCGATACCACCGCTCACTTCCTTGGGTGAGTAGTCTAGAGCACGTGACAAGGCTTTACAAAGTTCCATTTTGCCTCGGTTACGCGCTAAGGTTTCGCCATCACGGCCCCTCTTGCGCCAATAAATGTACCACAATGAACCGACTCAAAACTTTCCTAATTAATTGGCAGTCAGTCCCATACCGGACTTATGGTTGCACGAGGTGACCCGGATCAATGACTTGCAAAGTTAAGTCCTTAGTTATTTGCTCGAGACAAGTCTACCACAACCCAATGTGCATTACGCACCCACTCTAGCTCCCTACCTCAAGCCCGAGCATAAATCATTTTTGTTCATACCGACCAAATGGCAATCCTCGCCATGGCACAACATCTTTTAATAAAAGTGGCCTCACACCACTGTTCCATAGTTCCATTAGTCAAATTTCAACAATCATTGAACATGTGATCGAAAGTCTCGCGGGTAACTAAAGCATGTCTAAGCAATAATACGCTCCCAAGTTGGTAATACAATTATGTCCAACTAGCAATAACCATCCTATGGTATCCAAGGATACATGTCATTCAAGGAGACATTTCATTTTCAATTTATCAAGGAGGCATAATGGCAATTTGGTAATTATCTACTCCCAAAACCATTTTTAATAAAACTAGCCATGCATGATAATTTAATACTATATACATTTGTAAAATGGGTTCAACATGGTCAAAGGCCTACGACTTGCCTTCGTTGACGAGGAGAGGTTCTTCGGTCGTCGGGTCGAAGAAATCTTCCGAAACGCCGGAATCTACACGTGCGAGAAAAGCAACAAATAAATAAAACAGCACCAAATGAACTCCAAAAATTACAAAACCAGTACCAAATGAAAGAGGGTGAATTTATATGAATTTAGAAATTTGGATCACCCAAATCGGAGTTTGGATGTGAAAGTTATAGCCAAAAGAAGTTTCAAAATCACATGAAATGATAGAATTAGGGTTTTTCGGATTTTCGGATTTATTTTCCAACTGAAAAACCCGGTTTTGGCGTCGCGCTAGCAAGCGCACACGTCGCGCGCTACGTGGCGCCACGCGGCAGAACGCCGACGCGGCGCCGGCGTGGCGCCACGTGGGCCACCACGTGGGCTCGGGCCACGGGTCGAGAGAGAGAGAGAGAGCGAAGCGGCGGTGGCGGCCGAGCTGGGAAGACGGCGGCGTTAGCGCGGAGAAAGCGGTGGCGGCGGAGAACGGCGACGCAGAGGCGGCCGGAGCCGGGAAGACGACGGAGGAGCGGCGGCGCGAACGCGACAGAGAGAGAGAGAAGAAAGAGAGGGAGAGGCGCGGATTTATAGAACTCGCGGCGGACGGAGAAGCGGAGTGGCGGGCGCGGCGAGGCGGGCGAGGCGGCACGGCGTGGCGTGGATGCGGCGGAGGCGCTTGGCGAGGCGAACGGATTCGCGTCGGCGGAATCGCGGCGTCGTGGGAGAGAGAGAGCGGCCTTGGCGAGACGACGACGACGCCGTCCGATTCCGTCGGACGGTGGGAAGCGAGGAGACGCGGCGACGGAGAGCCGTCCGATTTTGATCGGACGGTGGGGAAGTCAACGGCGCGGCGAACGGATGCGAAGCGAAGCGCCGTCCGATTCGTCGGACGGTGGGGAGCGAAGAAGCGCGGTAGCGGCGATGGCGTCGGATCGCGATCAACGGCGGAGAAGAAAGGAGAGCGCGGTGAGAGGAGACGAACGGCCGCGGCGAACGGAACGGCCGGATCTTGATCCAACGGCCAAGAAGACGGCGACGCGGCGAAGGAGGGCCACACGATGAGGATCCAACTACCGAGGCGGCGCGCTTGAGTGAGCGGGCAGCGGAGTGGGCGGAGGCGGGAGCGATCTTTGGGCGGCTAGGGTTTCGGCCCACGCACAGAAAAGAGATTTTAAATACCTTTTTCATTTCAGAAATTCAAATAAATCAAAAGGCAATTTAGAAAATAGCAAATAGACTCCAAAAATTCTAGAAAAATTCACAGAAATTACTTGAATTATTCTTGACTTAATAAAAATACTTTTAACTTTAAATTTTCTTTTTCTTTTACAAATAAATTAATTTTTTTCCATTTCGGATAAAACAAAAATCAATTTCTAAAATCCAATAAATCCAAGAAAATTCTTAAAATAATAAGTTTTGATTTTAAATTCAAGAAAACTCAATCAAACCAACTTTAATTTAATTGAAGTTTGATTAACTCATATTAAACTGCAAATGAATTTTTTTGAAATTTCAAAATTTAAGCTTTTGGCAAATAGAAGCAAATGGTTCTCTTTTAAAATTTTCAAAAACTCCGAAAAACGGGACGTTACAAGAAGACACACGATGAGTACGACCACTCGGAGGAGAAGACGTGTGGCGAGTACGGCTACGACTGCATCAACTCGCTACATCGACTCTACTTCCGCTACGAGTCGGCGCGTCTTGTGGTAATATCATGATCTATTACTAGCAGAGATTCCTTAGTTGCGCGGTAAAATTTTATTTTGTACTATCGTAGCCTTCTTGCTATCCTACAGTGGTATCAGAGCCATCCCGTCTAGTTTTACATTCGGATTAGATGCATATTTAGATATGTGGAAGTCATAAATGTGATCTCTCTCTATTTCTACTGGTCGTACATCGTTTTTGGCGATGGTCGATATGATCGCCCATGCGCGATGGTCGTAAGATGGGTTCATGTTCATTTTTTCGTGATCGTGCTTTCATGGTCGTATCATGACTTTCCTCTACTGGTCGGTTTCCGTTATCAAGGAATACAGTGACCGTAAAACCATTAGAGCACGCGAAGATCAATCTGGTTGATCGAATCAGAGTTGTGATCGAAAAGAACCAGATGATTTATTGCGCTTGTTCACGATCACACTGCATAACACTGCTACCGGTCGGAATTCCGCCATCGAAGTATGCCGTAGTGTGTAGTCGTATCAAGGCAATGATCAGATTGGTTCGGAATAGGGTTAATGTGATTAATCAAATGCGATTTACATGGATGGAACAATAGATTGGATCTATGTAGTCCGAAACCGCCGAAAAAGACCTTCGTGATTGGTATTTCTAGTTCACGTTATCCGTTGGAATGCGATTCTATGCCTGACTTATTTTTGAAGGTTTTTGTGAATAGTACAACCCATGATGTATGAGATGCATGTATGTGTGTAATGTTCGTGACCTGCGTGTCATGTTTATTGCAGCCCAATGCTGTCTATATTTGTATAACGGCCTGCGTATCGACTTATGATGCTTCTTCACTCCTTGTAATTTATTACTAGTGTTATTAGGAGTAATGTCTTAGTGGGAGTACTTGGAGGATTTGGCCACTTGGAGACATGACGAATAGGAAGCTCGGTGATGGAGATCACCATGTGGAAGGGTCATACTATATGACAATGCAATCTGATTGTCTGTGAATGCCTTTATATTCCTGTTCATTTATTTATATGCATGTTATTTAATTGCTTTAAATGCTTTTAACATGGTAGAAGTAAAATTCTTTCACATAATATTAAGTTAAATTGATGCCCTCCCAATTAGCTGCACCATCCAAAGTCATGTATTTTAATGGTAGGTCTTGCTAAAGTAGAGTGCAATTAATATTCCTTGACTAGATGGGGTTTGTGTCGAACACTTACACACACAATATTGGTTTAACTTGACAAGGTCATCATAATGGTTATGGACCTTGGGGCATAGGGTTGGGTACCGGAGCAGAGAGATGCTACCCAACAACAAGAGTCATATAGAGATATGATTAGGAAATGGTTGCTTATTAAATTCACTAATCTTCTAGCAGTGATGCCAAAGCTCACTAGTAGATTAACTAATTGCGGGTCTTGAATTACTAAATATCATAAGAGGGATATGGTATTTAGTGGGAGTATCTTTATTAAATTATTTCATACAAGTTACTTTTCTTGAACATATGTCTTAGTTTTGCATATTTTATGTTGTAGATCATGGCACCAACTGTTGTACCTACATCTAGTTTTGCTTTACGTTCGATACTTCATAAGGAAAAACTAAATGGAACAAATTTTGCGGATTGGTCCCGCAACCTAAGAATTGTTCTTAGGCAAGATAAAAAGGAACATATTCTAGAGGAACCAATTCCTGATGTGTCTACTGAGAATACTGTTGCTACTCTTAAAACCGCCTATAAAAAAGCATGTGATGAGTCCCTCGATGTTAGCTGTCTCATGCTTGCTACCATGAACTCAGACCTTCAGAGGCAGTTTGAGAATATATAGGCCTACGATATGATCATGGCACTCAAAGGCAGGTTTGAGACACAAGCAAGAACTGAGAGATATGAGATCTCAAAGAAATTATTTGGGAGTAAGCTAGTTGGGGTAGTCCGGTGAGCCCACATGTAATCAAGATGGTTGGTTACACACAGAGATTGGAATAACTTGGTTTTCTACTTAGTCAAGAGTTGGCTATAGATTTGATTCTTGCTTCGCTTCCTACAAGCTATGGACAATTCATTCTGAACTTCCATATGAATGGCTTAGACAAGAATCTCACCGAACTGTATATGATGCTCAAGACTGCAGAGGATAGCATTAAGAAAAGTAACAGTCATGTTATGATGGTGCAAAAGAGTACAAGCTTCAAGAAGAAGGCTAAGACTTGGGTCAAAGGTAAGATCAAGGCTAAAGTTTCAGATGGGATCCAAGCTAACAAGCCCAAACCCAAGACTAAGTCTAGCCTGACTCAAGAAAATGAATACTTTTACTACAAGGAGCCAGGCCATTGCAAGAGGAACTGCAAGAAATACCTGGCTGATCTGAAAAAGAATGGTGGGACTAAACCTTCCAGTTCAGGTATTAATGTTATAGATGTTTTTCTTGCTGATTCTTCTGTTAACTCTTGGGTATTTGATACCGGATCGGTTGCTCATATTTACAATTCGATGTAGAGTCTAACAAGGGGTAGGAGAATAGCAAGGGGCGAGATGGATCTTCGCGTCGACAATAAAGCAAGGGTTGTTATTATGGAATTAAATAATTGTTATTATGTTCCAGCTATAAGTAGAAACATCATCTCCGCCTCATGTTTGATGGTAGAGGGCTACAAATTTATTATTGAGAACAATGGTTGTTCTATATTTTTGAATGAAATGTTTTATGGCTATGCTCCTGTTTTGAACGGGTTATTTATTTTAAATCTTGATGATGCACTAAACTATAATATTAATGCAAAGAGGCTTCGGTCTAATGATGTGAATTCTACTTTTATTTGGCATTGTCATTTGGGTCACATAAGTGAGAAACACATGAAGAGGCTCCATGATGATGGAATTCTAAACTCATTTGATTTGGAATCATTTGAAACGTGTGAATCTTTCCTACTCGAAAAGATGACCAAGAAATCTTTCACTGGTCGGAATGAGAGGGCGTCCGACTTGCTGGCACTCATACATACTGATGTATGTGGACCAATGAGCACGACAGCTAGAGGTGGTTTTCAGTACTTCATTACTTTCACCGATGACTATAGTAGATATGGATATATCTATTTAATGTGGCACAAGTCGGAATCCTTTGAAAGGTTCAAGGAGTTCCAGAATGAGGTGCAGAATCAACTTGGCAAGACAATCAAATCTTTACGATCTGATCGTGGAGGTGAATTTTTGAGCCATGGATTTGGTGATCATTTGAAGCGATGTGGAATTATTCCATAGCTTACACCACCAGGCACTCCACACTGGAATGGGGTGTCCAAGTGGCGTAATCGACCCTTGTTGGACATGGTTCGATCAATGATGAGCCAATCAGATCTGCTTTTGTCTTTTTTGGGTTACACTCTAGAAACTACCGCTTTCACTTTAAATACGGTGCCATCTAAATCAGTAGATAAGACACCATATGAGATGTGGACTGTGGAGAGTCATTGTTTGCCTTTTCTAAAGATTTGGGGGTGTGATGTCCATGTTAAACGTTTGACGTCTGACAAACTCACACCCAAGTCAGATAAATGCTTCCTTATAGGATATCCTAGGGAAACCAAATGATATTATTTCTACAATCGAAAGGAGGGCAAAGTTTTTGTTGCCCGAAATGGTGTCTTTTTGGAGAAAGAATTTCTTTCAAAAGGAGTCAGTAGGAGAAATGTGCTACTCGAAGAAATTCAGGAAGCATCTAAAAGTGTTTCAACTCCTACCGAACCTCTACAGGACGAACAAAATATTGTTGAACCTGTAGATGAGGCATCAGCCCCACGTAGATCTAAAAGACCACGTCAATTGCCTATAAGGTATGGGCATGACGTATTATTGTTGAATAATGATGTGCCTAAGACATATGAGGAAATGATGATGGACCCAGACTCTGAGAAATGGCTTGGAGCCATGAAGTCCGAGATAGACTACATGAGTGACAATCAGGTTTCGAACCTGGTCGATCCACTTGATGGTGTTAAAACCTTTGAGTACAAATGAATCTATAAGAAAAAGATTGGCATGGATGGAAATGTTCACATTCATAAAGCTCGACTAGTCGCGAAAGGGTTTCGACAAGTTCAAGGAGTTGACTACGATGAGACTTTCTCACCAGTAGTGATGCTTAAATCTATACGGATCATTCTAGCTATTGCTGCATATTTCGACTATGAGATATGACAGATGGATGTTAAAACGGCTTTCCTTATTGGAAACATAAGTGAGGATGTGTACATGACACAACCTAAAGGTTTTGTTGATCCAAAGAATGCTAGTAAAGTGTGCAAACTTCAGAAATCCATTTATGGGTTGAATCAAGCATCTCGGAGTTAGAATTTACGTTTTGATAAGGAAATCAAAAGGTTTGGTTTCGTCAAAAATAAAGAAGAACCTTGTGTTTACATGAAGGTTAGTGGGAGCACACTTGTAATCCTAATATTATATGTAGATGATATATTATTGATTGGGAATGATATTCCTATGCTGGAATCCGTTAAGGCATCATTGAAAAATAGTTTTTCTATGAAGGACATACGAGAAGCAGTATATATATCTTAGGGATAAAGATCTATAGAGATAGATTAAGAAAGCTAATTGGATTAATCCAAAGTACTTATATTGACAAGGTGTTGATTCGGTTCAACCTGTAGGATGCCAAGAAAGGGTTCTTGCCTATGTCACAGGGCATAAGTCTTAGCAAGAGTCAGTGTCCTTCGACAACCGATGAGCGAGACCGTATGAATGGTATTCCATATGCTTCGGCTATTGGATCTATATGTATGCCATGATATGTACTCGACTAGATGTATCATATGCTCTAAGTGTTACAAGCAGATACCAAGCTGATCCCGGTGAAGGTCACTGGACAGCTGTGAAAAATATTCTTAAGTACTTGAGAAGAATTAAGGATGCGTTCCTAGTTTATGGTAGTGATGAAGAGCTCGTTGTAAATGGTTACACCGATACAAGTTTCCAAACCGACAAAGATGATTATCGTTCGCAATCTGGTTTTGTATTCATTTTGAATGGAGAAGCAATGAGCTGGAAAAGTTCCAAGCAAAAGACGGTTGCTGATTCTACAACGGAGGCCGAGTACATTGTAGCTTCTGAAGCTACGAAAGAAGGTGTTTGGATAAGGAATTTCATTGCTGAGTTAGGTGTGTTTCCGAGTGCCTCGAGCCCAATGGATCTCTATTGTGACAATAATGGAGCTATTGCGCAGGCTAAGGAGCCTATATCCCATCAGAAGTCCAAGCATATACTCAGACGTTATCATCTCATTCGCGAATTTGTGGATAGAGGAGATGTTAAGATATGCAAAGTTCATACGGATTGAAATCTTGTTGATCCGTTGACAAAGCCTCTCACACAGCCAAAGCATGAGGCGCACACAAGAGCTATCATAATTAGATACTTAAATGATTGGCTTTAGTGCAAGTGGGAGACTATTGGAAATATACCCTAGAGGCAATCATAAAGATAATTATATTTTGTTATGTTCATAATATTGGATAATATGTTATCATGTTCCTTGAATGAATCATCAGTTATATAGATCAATGAGTATGTGACTTGTTGGTGAAACTCTTTAACTTATATGATGTCGTTCTAAATGTACCCCTAGACGGATGTCACTGGTTGGAACACCAGTGACTCTACGACCAACACATGTATTGATTGATGACCATGTTTCACCAGTCATGGATATAGAGATATCGAATCAATAATGTGAGCACATGTTGAAGAACATGGGGTTGGATAGACCCAAATTGAGAGACTATTGAGATTGTTATGATTCTATGTGTCATTAGTTGGTCTCAAGTAGTGATGATGTATAAATCATTAGACCTGAGATCAACATGGTTTCCTACATGTGTAATAGCACTCTTAGGGGATGCCAAACGTTACTCGTAACTAGGTAGTTATAAAGGTAGCTTTTGGGTGTGCTATGAAACATGCGGAGGGATGTGACTGGTCAGATGTGGGATTTGCCGCTCCTAACATAACACGAGAGATGTCTCTGGGCCCCTCGTTGTGATCGGATAAATAAAGTGCATGGCCATGCCACTAGTGGTCGAAGTGTCGACCACATGAAGTTATCTGACACTCGATCGAGAAACTATTGAACAGTCCATGGATGACACAACATCTCACCTGGAGTTCAACTAGATATCGTGAGGCAAAGGGAGAATACACGATAAGGTCTTTCAGTTCGATCAGATACAGATTAGTCATATGGAGATATGAGCTGGTCGTAGACTGGTCAAACATGGTCACTAAGTGGTCTAAACTTGGTCATAAGGAGTTACGAATTAGTCGAGACCAAATATGAATTGGTCGTATAGAGATACGAGCTGGTCGTTAGTGATATGGACCTGGTCATAGATCATATTGCATTAAGGTTCATCCGATATATTCTATGTGTGTTCGGGAATCATTATGTGCTTCTTGGTACCACTGATGATTCGTGGTCGGACAAGAGTTTTCGAGTCACGACCAATTACACATGAACCTATAGGGTCACACACTTAAAGGGCTAGAATTTGTTTTGGATAGTGATCCGAATTCATATAGGCCATGAGTTCCTAATGGGCATCAAGTTCGAGATATATCATGGATGCATGTATATATAGGGGCAGTGGCATGGGATTGACGATGATCTTTCGAAGAACTCCTGAAACCCTAACAGCCACACCTTCCTCAACCACGCCACCAGTGCTAGCACTCCAGCACGTGGTGTCTTTGCTCCGTACGTGTGGAAACCTTGGAGGTGTTGTTGCGAAGCATCAGCACTAGGACGATCCGCAACTCGTGACAATCACCGGAGCTGAAGGAGAGGACATGCGGCGAGTATGCCTACTCGGAGGAGAAGACACGTGGTGAGTACGACTACAACTGCATCAACTCGCTACATCGACTCTACTTCCGCTACGAGTCGGCGCGTCTAGTGGTAATCTCGTGATCTATTACTAGCGGAGGTTCTTGGTTGCGCGGTAAAATTTTATTTTGTGCTATCGTAGCCTTCCCGTGATCCTACAATGGCAACCCTTGCCATGTCTCAACAAATTTTATCAACAGTGGCTCCGCCACAATTCTATATACCAGTAAGTCAAATTTATCATCATTGAATCATGTGATTGATATTCCATCGCATAACTACAGCATGACTAAGCATAATACGCGCCCATGTTGGTATCACAATAACGTCCAACTAAGATTACCCAACTTACGGTGTCTAAGGGTACATGTCAACATGTCGTTCACAATTAATCAAGGAGTGGTACTGTCAAGTAGGTGTTAACTATTCCCAAAACTATTTTTATACAAATAGCCATGCATGTTGATATAAATCAAGATAATATTATAAATTGGTTACGACATGATCAAAGGTCTACGACTTACCTTCATTGAAGTCTATGACTAGTCTTCGTTGTCGACTCGAGATGCTTCGACAGGCAGTTCCTGAAATTCTTTAGAGAAACCAAAATCTACACGTGCGGAAAGAGCCAAATAAATAAAAAAAAATTACAAATAAAATCCAAAAATTACCAAACTAGAACCAAAAGAAAGGTACTAAATTTAGATGAATTTAAATATTTTAATCACTCAAATCAGGGTTCAGACGGAGGAGAACTGGCTCTCGGAAGTTTAAAAACACATGGTCAAAAGGAGATTCAATAGGTTGGAAGGAGGTTCAACTAGTCATAAGGTTTCGGCGACCTGGTCAAAGGAGGTTTGACTGGTCGGAAGAAGGTTCGACTACTCAACGTGGTCGGAAGAAGGTTCGACTACTTGACGCGGTCGAAAGAAGATAGGAAGATTCGATTGCTCGACACAGTCGAAAGAAGAAAGAAAGATTCGACTGCTCGACGCAGTCGAAAGAACGAAGAAGGCGAACATGGCACGGGGAGCTCACCAAGACCAAGAGGGAGACCGGAGGAGGAGGAGACGGTGAACGGCGGTCGAGGACGGCGTGGGCACTCTGGTGAACTCTTTGACGAAGACATGGGGAGCCTCAGGTAGAACGTGGTCTAGCAAAATCGGAGGTGAGGGAGAGATGGCTAGGGAGTGGAGCTGCTGTGAATGATAGGTGGGCCCCTACAAGGAAGTTGCTCAAAGAAGAAAAGAAGGAAGGCAGTGCACTGGCAGAGTAGGGAGCGCGCGGTGCTCACTTACAGGGGAAGGAAGTACACAGTTCGACGAGGAATGCGAGTGGGATTCATGGTGGCGTACGCGGTCAGCCGCGCATGGGGCTTTGGCAAACCGGCAGTGCTTCGGAGAAAATGAAAGGAGCACGATGTAGAATTTCACGAGGCGAACTCAACGGAGTGAGCAATGTCTCTTGGGAATCAACGACGGCGGCGGAACGCGAGGAGGAAGGTGGTTCGGCCATCAGCAGGGAGAAGCTTTGACGGTGACGCTAGAGGCGGTGACGCGAGCTCCAGTCGATGGCAATGAAACTCGAAGCACTGTGAAATGAGGGCGAGAGAGTGGAGAGTTGAGGGGAAAACAAGAGGAGAGCAAGGGCTCCATGATGCTCTATTTATAGAGGAAGGAGAGGAATCGGGCGATAAGATGGAGCGGTGGGGTTCACGGCGGCACGTCATGGGCACACGGCTGGCAGGTAAGGGAGGGGATAGAGGTAGGTAGGGGAGGAGACAAGAGGGGGAGCAAGTGCGTTGGAGGGGACAACATTTAATGTGTGAGGTCCTTGGCGATTGCCGTGATGCAGGCGCTAGCGGCATGGGCCCGACGAAGGTGACGGTGACCGGGCAAGGAGGCTGACAGACGGGTCTGGTCAAAACCTGGTCGGAGGGTGGTCGACACCGAGAGGCGGTCGAAACCAAGAAGCTGGTCGAGACCACAAGTGATGCGGACATCCTTAGCTATATTGTTTCATATAATATTTTCAATTCATTAAATACCTCAGAACAACATGAGCTTACTAAGAGAGTTGAAAAACAAGAGAAGCTTATCCAACAGGTGAATCTGTTCACTGAATTTCATTTTAAATTAGATAAGAATTTCATACTACCTAAAGCTAGTATTTTGCTTGTGCTCAGATTGGAAGATTCAATAATGTACGGAGATGAAGGATATGAGGCTGTTCTTGAAGAAAGGCCGTCACAATAGAGGAGAAACTCGTGGGAGACAAGCAAGGGGAGAGAAGCCCAAGAATCCAAGTCAAATTCGAAACCTCCACAAGCTCAACCAAATTCAAATTCGGAATCAACTCAGAATTCAATTCGGATTCGGAATCAGCCTCAAATTCGGATTCGGAATCAGCAGGACAGTCCGGAGTAAAAAGGTCATAACTTTGTCATACGAAGTCGGATTTGAGTGTTTTTGGGCTTGTTGGAAAGCTAACTTCAAGCCCGATCCAACGGATCCTCCCTCACTCCGAAATTCGTCCCGGATCAAAAGATATGACCGAAACAATATAACGGTTGTGAAATCAGGATTTCCTTTTTTGTTTTGGAATGTGTCGGAATTGGAGTAGGACTCCAAATCCGAATTAGCATAGGAGTAAGGCCTCTTGGCCAGCCATGAGGAGGAGAAGGGGCACTATATATAGAGGGGTAGACCCCCATTGTAACCTCAGACCAAGTTTAATATATTTTCAAAGCTTTTGCTTGATTCTCCTGTTGTGCTTATAGCCAAAACAGAGGGAATTGGGCGTTGAGAACAAGGGGTCGTTCTTGCTTTTCCGCTGGGAATTGAGGGTTCGACGATCTTCGCTTGTGGTCAGCGAGGATCCAATCAAGTGTGTG
The DNA here is from genome assembly GCA_036346395.1 of Hsuehochloa calcarea. Lineage (NCBI taxonomy): Eukaryota > Viridiplantae > Streptophyta > Magnoliopsida > Poales > Poaceae > Hsuehochloa > Hsuehochloa calcarea. The sequence continues at coordinate 36,202,029 of CM070604.1, read as the reverse complement.
TTTGGGCGAATTTTCCATAGAGTTGCAAGTCCGTGCATTGGCGCGGGGGATCAGCTGGTGGTTCGTCAGGATACACAAGTTATCGAGAGGTTCTACATCGAGAAGATCGGGCACCCCGCATCAGGTGGTATCAGAGCTCCGTTGACTCGGTAGGATCTTTATCCAGTTATCTTTTTTCCCATTCACGAAAAAGCCATACAAAAAAAATTCAGTCGTAGTATTTAATTTGTTATTCTAGTGAGTTTTGTTAAGTTTTTGTCCATTAGAATCAAGTTTAGTTTGCTGATCTTGAATTTTTTTGCGTTGCTTTTTTATTTGAGCCTAGTTTGATTTTTTTAGTCGTGTCTATAAAAAACACCAAAAAAAGTGAGTAACCAATTTATCCTTTGTGAACCTTTCAATCCTTTGCGAATACTTTGAACCTATTGAAGACTAGCTAAATCGTTGCTTAGGGCTGCATATTAATATTTGTGTTCTTGCAATTGTTCAAAGATCAAAAGGTGGGAAAGAATTTTGCTCATTTTTGGTAGAACAAGAATTTTGGCAATAGTTCAAAAAAGAAGGAAAAAGAGAAGAAAAAAAAGAAAGAAGAGAAAAGAAAAGAGAAAAGAGAAAAGGAAAAAGGAAGCGCATAGCCGAACCATAAACTTGAGCGAAAATCCCACTCATTCTTGATTCAATTGTTAGAATATCAATATTTTTGCAATCTTGTGCCCTAGTTTCATTATTTGCAACTAGCTAGCGTCTTTCTATAACTTGTGCAATCTGAGCTATTTTGTTCTTCACTTATATCTTACATAGCTCATTCCTTGATTGCACTAAAGTTCCAATATCTTTGCGTGTGAGTTGTTTTGATTTTTACTTATATCTTTGTGATCGGCAACTAGGCATTGAATTCTAGTTTGGATATTTACTTAGCCTTACAATACCTAGAATTTTCAAATTAAGTAGGTATCCATACCAAACTCCACAAAACACCCGTTGTCGTGCTTTGACTTGCTCTTGAAATTCGCTCACACATCACCTTGTGGTTCCTGCTGCCCTGAAGTGTAAGTATTGTTGATCTTAATTCCTTTCGGAACGGTAAAGAAACTTCACCTTGTTAGGATTGTGAGTTGAGTGACCTCTACATATCCAGATACACCTACATACATATTCTTTGCTTTGCTGCTAACAATGGCAGATCGCGAGTATACGTATCTTCCCTTCTATGGTAGTAATGATCCAGAGGAGTATCTTGAGTGGGTACAAGACATGGAGTTCGAGCTTGAATCCCATAAGTTCGAATCAGAAGCCGAGGAAGTGAGAGTGGCCACTTTGTTTTTTACAGACTATGCCTCTAGTTGGTGGCAACAACTAGGTGGAAAACGATTCATTACATCTTGGTTCTGTTTAAAAAGCATCATGAGAAGAGAATTTGTTCCGTCCTATTATGAGCGGGAACTACTACGACACGTGGAGAGCATTAAACAAGGATGCAAAGTTGTCAAAGATTACTATATTGAGTTGAACCATGCAATGCGCCGTGCCAATATCACTAGTGCATATCAAGAAAAGGCATATTTCAAAGCAGGCTTGAATTATCAGATCGTTCTTTGCACTTCAAGATGAATATTTTCGTAGTCTGCAAGATCTTGTGAAATTTGCTATGAAGGCAGAAAAGAGACTTAAACACATTCAAGCACATCAATTAAATCTGCGCCGGCTCTTTAGTTCTAATTCATCCACTCGTGTCTCACTTGAGAAGAAGATCGAGCATGAGAATTTTTCTTCGACCGAGGTGATGAGTAGTGCTGCCCCGTCACAACCCGCAACACGTGAGGAGGTCGTGGTTGGTGGTAGATGTGCCCTTCTTGCCCACGGTCTTACAAGGATGAGATGTATCAAAACCCATGTGAGAATGAGAGCCACATAGCCAAATTGAGTGAGAGTGATAAAAAGAGTGAGCTGTGTGAGTCCACCATATGCGAGGTTGAGAGCATCCCAATTGAGAGTGTGAGAGATACACCAAAAGAAAAGGGAGAGATAGATGATAGGACAAGTAAGATTATTTTTGAACCTAACAACTTACCCTCTATTTCTAGTGTTGTATCACACATTGTGCAGGTGGACCAAGCAAATAAGGAGTTGGACATTCAAGAGCCCTCACCATTGGAAGAGAAAGATGAAGATATAACCATAGTTGGAGAGGAACACATGATACCCGTCGTTACATGATGACATTACGATACCATGGCACCTACATCAAGCGAGGAGGACGACAAAGGTAACACTATTGGTACTAAATCGATATATCATCAAGACAAGGTGCGTAAAACTGAGAACTCCATTATTCCTTTGATGATTCCAAGTTCTAAATTTGATATGTTTAATTTGCATAATATGGAATTGATTACTCATACAGAAGTTCTTACTAGAATATCCCTTAATGATTCTTTGTGTCATATCATATTTGATAAACCAAAAGAGGTAGTTAGTGTTATTAAGAAGGTTCTTGAAATTTCACATTTAAGATCACTAGTAAATAGCTACATACATACATATAAATTCAATTTGATCGGAGATTTTGATGTAGACAACAACATGTTTCAAGTTTATCGAATATGCATTACCTGTGATAATCTTGTTGATTTAAAATTACATGTTTTATGCAAACCATCTATTGAGCAATGTCACGATCTCTTTAAGATGGGTTTCAATACAAGTGTCTATTGTTTAGAATGCAACATGATGCCTACTTGTTTATCTCTTAAATGTATAACTAATCAAAGTAGCTTGATTGAAGCATGGAATGGTATCAATTGGTTTTCACCCACTTTACTTGACTTTGGTATTGGGGAGGTGAAATTTTATCATATGAGTCAGTTATGCAATTTGAAATGTGATTAGAGCTATCGATTGTACAAAACAACGCGAATAACACAACAATTGATTCATACATATATCACGTATATACGTTGTTCTCTTTGTTTAATACATGTTTGGCAAATCATCATGCGCTACACAGAACTTGTTTGGATGATAAATACATATACCATACATATACGTTGTTTTCTTCGTCTAGCACATTTTCAGGCTATCAAAAGCCGAGGACGGCTTTTTTTGAAGAAAGGGAGGATGATGCGGACATCCTTAGCTATGTTGTTTCATATAATATTTTCAATTCATTAAATACCTCAGAACAACATGAGCTTACTAAGAGAGTTGAAAAACAAGAGAAGCTTATCCAACGGTGAATCTTCTCTTTGAATTTCATTTTAAATTAGATAAGAATTTCATACTACCTAAAGCTAGTGTTTTGCTTGTGCTCAGATTGGAAGATTCAATAATGTACGGAGATGAAGGATATGAGGCTGTTCTTGAAGAAAGGCCGTCACAATAGAGGAGAAACTCGTGGGAGACAAGCAAGGGGAGAGAAGCTCAAGAATCCAAGTCAAATTCGAAACTTCCACAAGCCCAACCAAATTCAAATTCGGAATCAACTCAGAATTCAATTCGGATTCGGAATCAGCCTCAAATTCGGATTCGGAATCAGCAGGACAGTCCGGAGTAAAAAGGTCATAACTTTGTCATACGAAGTCGGATTTGAGTGTTTTTGGGCTTGTTGGAAAGCTAACTTCAAGCCCGATCCAACGGATCCTCCCTCACTCCAAAATTCATCCCGAATCAAAAGATATGACCGAAACAATATAACGGTTGTGAAATCAGGATTTCCTTTTTTGTTTTGGAATGTGTCGGAATTGGAGTAGGACTCCAAATCCGAATTAGCATAGGAGTAAGGCCTCTTGGCCAGCCATGAGGAGGAGAAGGGGCACTATATATAGAGGGGTAGACCCCCATTGTAACCTCAGACCAAGTTTAATATATTTTCAAAGCTTTTGCTTGATTCTCCTGTTATGCTTATAGCCAAAACAGAGGGAATTGGGTGTTGAGAACAAGGGGTCGTTCTTGCTTTTCCGCTGGGAATTGAGGGTTCGACGATCTTCGCTTGTGGTCAGCGAGGATCCAATCAAGTGTGTGTTTGGGCGAATTTTCCATAGAGTTACAAGTCCGTGCATTGGCGCGGGGGATCAGCTGGTGGTTCGTCAGGATACACAAGTTATCGAGAGGTTCTACGTCGAGAAGATCGGGCACCCCGCATCAACAAGGCTGGTCGAAACCGAAATACTGGTCGAGACCATAAGGATGATCAAAACCACAAGGATGGTCGAAACCAAAGGCTGGTCGAGACCACAAGGCTGGTCGAGACCACGAGGCTGGTCGAGACCGAGGGGGTGTTCGACACCGAGAGGGTAGTCGACAACGAGAAGATGATCGACACCGAGAGGGTGGTCGACTACAAGAGGATGGTCAACACTGAGAGGGTGGTCGACTACGAGAGGATGGTCGACACCGAGAGGGTGTTTAACTACAAAAGGATGGTTGACACCAAGAGGGTGGTCAACTACGAAAGGATGGTTGACACCGAGAGGGTGGTCGACTATAATAGGATGGTCAACACTGAGAGGATGGTCGACTACGAAAGGATGGTCGAACACTGAGAATGGGAGGGGAAGAGGGAACAGCTCGGGGAAGGTGGTGCCAGGGCATGGCAAAGGAGCGCACGGGGAGGCAACAAGGTCAAGGGGTAGGTAAGGGAGGAGGTGGGAGTAGGAATGGCCGACGGGAATTCGGCCAAAATAGAGAAAGGGAAATTCAAATACCAGAGAACTCCAATAAACTCAAAATAAACCAAATTTAGATTTAGTTGAAGTTTGATTAATTCACATTAAATTTCTTTGAATTCTAACATTACAAATTAAGCTTTGGCGATTCAATAAAATCAAATGGTTATTTTTATTTTTAAATTTTTTTCAAAAACCCTTAAAATTGGGATGTTACAAGTAGCCTGCACGGGTGTCGCGATAGGGTGTTGCGTCGGCTGGCTCGCTCCAGCCACACTGTGCAGTTGAGAAGCCCCAAAAGAGACCTGGCTGGGAGTTCTTTTGTCGTGTGAAGGCCCACCGCCCTCTCACCGTAGCACCCACTTGTCATCGATGTCGTAGTTCGCAATCTGTGCTCTCCCGTGTGACACCAGCTCCTCGTCCTAAAGGGGTGTACGACATGTGGAACTGTATGTTATGCATGTAAACAAGATGGAAATACTGAAATAGTATGTTATACATGTAAACAAGATAGACATACCTTATGGCAGGGCTGGCAGAAAAGGTTGAAGCTCGCGAGCTGCTCGAGCTTGGTTTGTAAAATTATGGGTCAAGTCGAGCTTCCTTCCCAGCTTGTTCTCTTAATGAGTCGAGGCGAGTTGGCTCGCGAGCCGCTCGTTAGCTCATTATGAGCTCAGACTGTAAAACATTTTGGCGGTTGTAGTTTAACTATTGAATTTAGGTGTGCGGGTGATGGCTTTTGATGTGAAAGTCTTTTAATTAGCTAGATATTTAAATTATTATATGTCCATGTAACCATGTAAACATGTGCTTGGACTAGAATTTGTTATTCGCTAATCGGCTCCGACCTAATTGGCTATGTTTTACTTGTATTATATATAATGAGCTATTTTTCATTTATCGTCCTCATATTGCTGGTATGTATGCCATGATATTGATCCTTCGCTTAGCTTGTTTTTGCTCACTTGGCTCACAAGTCGCTCACGAGCAGCTCGAGCTTTTATAGAGTCGAGTTGAGCTGTGTTTTCAGCTTGTTAGCTTAACGTGCTGAGCTACTTTGTTAGCGATCTTGCGCGAGCCGAGCTACTTTGTTAGCTCGATAGCCAGCCGTACCTGGTCGTTGCATCACAGTGGATGGCTCCGTAAAGTTCTGTCCCATGTATGGGTGGAACTGAGGACCTGTCAGAAGGAATTGTCGTTAATAAATAGTGGAGTTCGAAATAAACAAGCATACATGAGTGTTTTAGGTGTACCTATGAATTGTTCTGGGGTACTCCAGGCACGGTGCCACGAGGATCCACCCGGCACGTCCGGGTGAGGAGACATGGGGTGTGACGCAGTGTGTCTTGTTAGGAATAGTAACTTGTATTTCCAGGAGGCCAAAGGGCCAATATATATAAACAAAGTACAGGAGGTAAATATGAAAATAACCCCTCATAACAATGGGGAATAACACACTATACATATATATCTAACACCCCCCTCAAACTCATGGTGGATCAACAACACTGAGTTTGGAGAGATAGAAGTCGTGTTGTGCTCGAGTCTGGGCCTTCATGAAGAAATCCGCTATCTGAAGCTCGGAAGGCACATACTGAAGAGCAATCGCCTGATCACGCAAACAAGACCTCATTAATGAAGCATCAACACCAATATGCTTGGTGAGCTCATGCTTCACAGGGTCACGGGCAATACTGATAGCACATGTACTGTCTGACAAGAGAGGAGTCGGTGTAGTGACAGAAACACCAAAATCCTCAAGTAACCACCGTAGCCAAGTAATCTTTGCTGTCAAGAGAGCCATAGCTCCCAACTCAGCCTCTGCACTCGAACGGGATACTGCAATCTGTTTCTTCGTCTTCCAGGCAATGAGAGAGCCACCAAGAAAAACACAGTAAGCAGATATAGACCGGCGATCAGAGGGATCGCTGGCCCAAGTAGCATCCGAATAAGACTGAAGCTGTAACGAGCCGGAGTGCGGAAAAAATACACGGCGAGAGATAGTCCCATGAAGGTATCGCAAAACTCGAAGAAGGTGGCTGTAGTGAACCTGAGTGGGAGCAGAGACGAACTGACTCAGAATGTGGACTGGATAAGTGATATCCGGACGAGTAACAGCAAGGTAGACAAGACTCCCAACAGGATGACGATAGCGAGTCGGATCAGAAAGAGACTCGCTATCAGAGGGCCGGAGATGAACATTGAGCTCCATGGGAGTCTCAATAGTACGTTGATCAGTGAGAGAGGCGCGATCAAGAAGATCCTGAATATACTTCTCTTAGGACATAAAGAAACCATCTTAAGTGGAAGTAACCTCAATCCCAAGGAAGTAACGAAGAGGACCAAGATCCGACATACGGAACTGCTCACTCAGACGAGCATTGACAAAGGCAATGTACTTAGAATAATCTCCGGTGATGATCATATCATCAACATACAGAAGAAGAAGAGTCCGACCACGAGACGAAGTGTGGACAAAAAGGGCAGGATCATGATCACTAGCTGAGAAGCCAGTAGCAGTGACCACAGAGGAGAAGTGTTCAAACCAAGCACGAGGGGCTTTTTTAAGGCCATAGAGAGAGCGACAAAGATGACAGACCATACCCTCAGGAACAGAATACCCAGGTGGCGGATGCATGTAGACCTCCTCACGCAACTCGTCATTAAGAAAGGTATTCTTGACATCAAGCTGAGAAATAGACCAGTGGCGAACAGACGCCACCGAAAGTAGAGTGCGAACAATGGTCATGTAGGCCACAGGAGCAAAAGTCTCGTCGTAGTCACAACCATGCTCCTGCTGGAAGCCACGAGCAACAAGACGCGCCTTATATCTCTCAAGTGAGCCATTAGAGCGAGTCTTAATCTTACAGACCCACTTACACGTGATGGGACGAGGGTGAGATGGAAAAGGAATAAGATCCCAAGTATCAGTACGCTCGAGGGAAGCAATCTCCTCGGTCATGGCATGCTGCCACTCAAGGTGAGTAACAGCATCCTGGTAGGAGACAGGCTCATGGGTAGCTGCACCAGCGAAACCAAAACGGGCAAGAGGCTGAATTGATTGACGATCGCCGAGAGCGTAGCGAGGAGATGATGACCCATCAAGGGAAGATGAAGCATCAGGAGAAGATGAAACATCAGGGGAAGATGGCTCATTTGGAAGATCCTCAATACGAGGTCGACGAGTGTAGAAGAGAGTGGGAGGAGCCTGAGGAGCCGCAGGAGACGAAGCAGGCGGCGACAACGGTGGAGAGGCCTGAGGAGGTATATGTGGAGACTCAGTGGGACGGATGGACGAGGGAAAGACAGAGATGGGTGTATCTGGAAAAGTCAAAAAAGACAGGGACTCCACAGAGAAAACCGAAGGAGAGGCATGACGTGGGTAGAAGGGACGAGACTCGTCGAAAGTCACATCCCGAGAAATCCACACCCAATGACCAACAGGGTCCCAACAACAATAGCCCTTGTGCTCGGCACTGTATCCCAGAAAAACACACTCAACAGACTGAGTAGTTAGTTTGGTGCGTTCTCCGGGTGCGAGGAGAACATAGCAAACGCAGCCAAACAGACGAATGGTAAGGTAGTCTGGAAGAAGACCACAGAGATGCTCAACAGGGATCTCACCCTGAAGAGCAGAAGAGGGCCGAATGTTGACGAGATAGGTGGCAGTGGAAACAGCCTCAGCACAAAAGTGAGGTGGAATAGATTCGGCAATCATTAGTGTACGAGCCGTCTCAAGGAGGTGACGATGTTTGCGCTCAGCGACACCATTCTGAGCATGAGCACCAGGACAAGAGAACTGAGCGAGAGTGCCGTGCTCAGCAAGGAAGCTACGCACGTAACGAAAGATGTACTCACCAGCAGAGTCAGTATGAAAGACACGAATAGGAGTGGAGAACTATGTGCGAACCATAGTGGCAAATTATTTATAGATAGACAAGGCCTCACTACGAGAAGACATAAAATATATCCAAGTATGGCGAGAGAAATCATCTATAAATATGATATAATATCGATGACCCCCTTTCAAAATGGAGGAAGCCGAACCCCAAACATCGGAATGAACAAGATCAAAAGGACGCTGAGACACTGACTCACTATGAGAATAGGGAAGCTGAATCTGTTTCCCTAACTTACAGCCCTAACAATCTAAAGACACGTCTCCTGAGATAGACCCCAGAAAACCATGGCGAACTAAAGATGACAGACGAGATCCACACAAATGACCAAGACGGTGATGCCACTACTGGAAAGAGCTGGTAAACGGAGTGGCAAAAGCGGAGAGACTGGCGGCGACGGTGGAAGCGGACGGAAAGTGAAGCCAGTCAAGCTCCCAGAGACGCTGTAAGTCAAGGCGCGGAGGGCCAGAACCAACTAGAGCCCCCGTGTGGCAGTCCTGAACACAACAAGAGTCAGAGTCAAGAATGACCCGACAACCAAGATCAGTAATCTGCCCAGTAGAAAGAAGTTGCATGTTTAGGCGAGGAACATGAGCAACAGAAGGAACAGAAGGAATATAAAACGATGAGTTGCTAAGAGGTCCTTGACCAGAGACAGAAAGAGAGGTACCATCAGCAGTAAGAACACTGACGGGTGAATCAAGAGGTGTAATGAAAGGCAGAGTGGAAGAATCAGAAGTCATGTGAAAAGATGCTTCGGAATCAAGAATCTACAGGGAGGTACCTGACTGTGTAGAAGGTGGTTTCTCATTGCTCGAAGAGTTAGTAGCAGAACCTGCAGAACCTATCGAGGGAGAACCTGAAGCGGCAAGCAGGCGTCGAAGTTTGGCTATCTCCTGTTTAGTGAGAGAAACTGCTGAAGGAGTCGATGCAGACGTCTATGTAGCAGCACCAATGCCAGTGCTAGTAGAAGAACCGCGTAAAAGATGTCGCTGCTTCTTATAGCACTGGGACTCAATGTAGCCGACCTTGTCGCAGTAGGAGCAGCGAGGACGACCACTGCCAGATGGAGGGCGGCCACCACCACCACCACCCCAGAGACGAAGATCACGTATGTGGATGCGCATGTGAGACACGAAGTCGGTGTAATTAACATCATCAAAGATCACTAGGCAGCGAGGGAGGGAAACGGTGCCCATTGGTAGGCGGCGCTGGATGGTGCGGCGACCAAGGCAACGAAGTCTAACAGGCGACGCTGGGCGGCGCGACGGTTAGAACGACGTTTTTTTCTTCTCGGTCGCACAGTGCACCGGCCTTGTTTTAACTGGGTCAGCCCAGTTCCCACATGTGCCCGACGCGCACATGCAGGGGGATTAGGTTTCCCTCCTACTGGCTGCGGCGGCGACGACGGGGCAAGGGTAGTGGCGGCGATGGGTCGGCGATGGCGGCAGGCGGTGTCGATAGTGGCGATCAACCCAGCTGCGGCGGCGTGGCCGGATCCACTGGATCGGGCGGCGAAGGTGAGCTGCGGGTGAGCAACCGCAGGCCGAGGCCGAAGTGGCGCCGCGGCGAGCACCTCGGCAAAGACGAGCGCATAGCCGAGGCCAAGCGAGGAGCCCCCGAAGGCGGAGAAGAAGGCGTAGGCGACGCGACTTCCGAGCCTCGTCTTGATGAACCCGCGGGCGAAGAAGAAGGCGAGTGCGATGAGCCAGGGGATGGGTTCCCCAAAGGCGGAGAAGGCGGCGGTGAAGGTGAGCGTCTTGGTGAAGCAGCTGCCAGGCCGAGGCCAAGCAAGCGGCGACGGCGCCGAGCAGCGATGGAGAGTGAAGCCGTGACTGGCGAACAGAGAGGGAAGCTGGCGGCGACTAGGGAGAGAAGCTAGCGGTGGTGGCCAGGGGAGGATGAGTTGCGCGTCCAGGAGAGGTAACCCTAATGGGCTCTGATACCATGTAAGAAATAGCAACTTGTATTTTCAGGAGGCCAAAGGGCCAATATATATAGACAAAGTATATGAGGTAAATATGCAAATAACCCCTTATAACAATTGGGAATAACACACTATACATATATCTCTAACATGTCTCACCCCCGTCCACGCACTGCTTGGTCATACACGTCCCTTGGCCTCCGTCACGATGTAAGCTCGATGCCTCGCCTTGCCTTCTCCATGATCTAGTCATGTGTGTGAGGTCGTGCGCCGTCATGGTGATGCGCTCCCTGAGCGTCATGCTACGCACGGAGCTCACCAACGTGCACACCTCCCAATTTAGATCGTTCTGTACATAGAAATAACAAGTTAGAAACTAAAAACATAAGAAGTAAAAAAGAAGTATGGATCGTTTAATACATACCGCACGATGGAATGCGGACTCCAGTGGGGTATGTGTCGGTCGTTGTAGCCTCGTGTTGTGGTGGGTCGTCCAAGACCCTGACGCAACGGACCCTCGTTCGAGTAGAGTATTACTCGATGTACTCCTCATACGTCTGGTGGTCGTAGGGAGCATCCTCCTAGACTACGCCTTTGAAGCGTGGAGCCACTGCGAAATATAAGGGACCAGCTTCTCAGCCTAGAAAGTCCAACCAGATACTCCCTTCCTAGTCCATCTATGGAAGGCAAAATGATAAATTTGTAAGTACGCAAGGCAAAGGCTACGACAAAATTAATGTTAAATTATCGATGGACGTTCGGCCGCAACGACTCCCCCAGGGCACTGGGACCTACTGTGGTAGTTTTAACTGGCGCATCATCCGGTGCACGTGGTACTCCTTCACGAAGACATCGTGCACCAAGCGATGCCCCATGAGCCAGTACTCGGAGTCTCGCTGGCACAAGCTCAACATGCCTCAGGGTGCATGCGCGCACATTCGCTCGGGAGTGTATGGTGTCTAGATGACGCGATCATCCATCAACTAGTCGAACATCACTACATAGTCCGGGTAGGATGCGTCATAGTGATTGGTGTGAACATGACCTGTGGAATAGAACAACAAAACCTGAGCACATGCAAATAAAGCACATTACGAAACAAACTAAAGATTCAAAAAACTTACTCGTCGACGACACCACACCACATCCATAGTCGGGGTGTCCACGTCATCGTCGGTGGCTTACGTGGTGATGGTGTAGGTTCCGAGGTAGTGCTGTGGTCATCCAATCTGAAGCACTCTAAGGACCACAACTGAAGTAGGAGCGGGCATCTGGAGAGGACAGAACTATCCCTAACCCACTGGCATGTGTCGCACAGGGCACGATATATTGCTCATAGCATTACCGGGCCCCAAGTATACGGCTGTATCTTTTCTACCTTCATCTCCGCCAATTCCCGTGCGTAGCAGATTATATGCTTATCGACGATGTCACCGTAGAACTAAAAGAACGTAACTCACCCGAATAGCCACAGCCACAGTAGGTAGGCCATAGGACCATGAGACCGCTCACCCGTCGAACCAATCGGCACTCGGGGTGGCCTACCTGCAGTGGCCGATACGAGCTTCGCGGGCCATTTTTCGGTGAAAAGAAAAGAATTTTATGCAGGGCTTCCCCGACAAGCCATGGTCCATTGAGTTGGACCTAATGGGCTAGAGTTGCGCCAGTTTTTTTTTTTTTTGTACGATTTCGTCCATTTTGATTGATTTTATTTGTTCGAGACCTTTTGACGTCATTGGCACTGTAACAACCATTTCAATACAATACAATGATCGTAAGGAGAGTTCTCTACTTTTTTACATCAGAAAACAAAAAAGAGTAGCGCCAATGTGCCATGGAGGTTCGACATGATAATCATGGAGGGCAGTGTCATGGCAGCAGCCTCCTACAGTTAGAGTGTAAGGGTCATGGCCCTCGTCGGAGCCCATCAAGGGTACCTATCTCAGAGTTGGCCCCACATCTGCATCCCTCTCAGCTTACATCGTCTCGCAAATCATGCCATGGCTTACCTCGAGTTAAATTAACCCCATGCATTTCGAACAAACAGCTGAAGCATCGTGCCTCTTGGCGATGGAGATCGCGGTGGGCGAGAGGTTTTGTGCATCTCTGTGTCTCAACTTTCCTGAACCCTACGCCATTCAACAGAATGGTAGATGATACGAATCCGTTTGGTTATAGATGATATTTTTCTTCTTAATTCACTTTGGGTCATGTATCAGATACTGCTATCAGAAAACTAGGACTCTAGCACAGTAGCATCTGTCTGGCTCTTTTGTCTGTAACTATACCCTGGCTGTGAAGATTACATATTTTTGAGAAGAATAAACCAGCCATGCATGCATGTGACACCACACAGCTGCCCTTGGGAGTTGGCTGAAACAAAGATTAATGTGGGGGACCTTCGAAGCTTGAAAAATCTTTCTGTAGGATAATGCAATGCAAAGGCATCCAATGTGTCCATCCACTAATTTGCCCAAAGAACACGTGCTGGGTATGAATACCTTTATTTAATTACTTGGTGAGTGTGTTTACACATATAGCTTCTCGGGTGCTATACAAATCAACAGTCTGACTTTTGTTTGCATCCAATGAATGTGGATATTGTGACATGTTCATGAACCAGAGTGAGCTAGCTTCATTGAAGAAAAAAAATGGATTGGAGAATCATAAGGTCTATGGTCCAGACAATGTACGTTTAATTCAAGCCAAGTTGGATTTCTCTTAACTGTTCCATCTACATGTAGAGACTGAGAGACTTAAAAAAAATTCTACACGTAGAGATGTATTGAAGCAAAATATTGCACATTAGTAATGCACTAATGCCTAGATCTCCCTACAATTAATCCTATCATGATTGTCTTCTGCTCGCAGCTTGTGCTGTAGGGGCAGTCACACACATGCTCAGATGTCCCTGCTATGTGTGGCCTCGAACTATCTCACATTCTCGCTACTTATGCCTCAGTAGTCAGTAGATCAGTTTTGTGTCCCTACAGTTGCAATTTCCAACATTAAATTGCACTATGATTTATGGAACCACTCGAGATTGGACTACATGAACCATTCAATGTTTTGTTTTGGAGCTCTAGCTAGGTCAATGGTTTGCAATTAGGATAGCTAATCATGTGACACCCTATCCTCACAGGGATCCTGTCAAAAGTAAAGGTTTTGAGAAACAAGTACTCTAATCTCCTGAAGGCACCACCACCACCAATGAGGTCATGCCTGCCTTGTACAGTTGTACTACAAATTACTTCGAAGGAATAGGATCTTGTGAACCCTACAAGACCTACACAATAATATGCATAGCGTACATTATAACAGCACATGTCACATGGAGGAGTTCCTTATTGTTCTTGATGGCACCATCGAAGCACTTTAATATGTTAGCACTGCAGTAACTCCAGAGGTGGTTCCACTGAATAAGTTGCTCACCAAGCTCCATCAGGGAGAGCATGTGCAATGCACATGGAACACTAAGGTAGCATCCTTCAGAACAAGACATGCCATTATATATGAGAAAGCCAGTTTCAGATTTGTTTCGATGTTCTCAGCAAAGAGCATGTTAAAAAGAGACAACCAGAAAAAAATTTATCTCTGCAAGGGAATTCAAAGACAGTCACATCTTGGTTCTGGGACAGCAAATAATACTGAAATTACTTGGTGATGAGCCACTCTTTACATAATAAGCGTTGTGGGCATCCCCATCATTCATGGCTTCTCCATATTCTTTTTATTTGCATTTTCCCTCAGAGATCCTAGTATGTTTGGGATTAGAGAGCTTCATAAGGTCCTGGAGCAGAAATTTTTTTTATCAATTAACAAGAATAGAGAAGTCTCAGAATAAGTAACCATAGAAAAATGTTGAAAGTCGACATAGCTGCGGTCCTTTACATTCTCTGATCTGAAATAGCACTACTAAACAAGGGCAACAAAATATTTGCCATATACCTTCTAAAAAGGAGTACCATTCAGAGGTTAAAAAATTATTCAGGCCGTAGGATTCAGAACTAATTTTGTGCATTTGCACTTTTCATCTATGTACTTCAAGAAATTATAAATTCTGTTTGGAAACTAGAGGCGTCAATGATTTTGCAAGCAATGTGTATTGTAGCTAGTTCCTTCTGTGCATAACTACACAAACGAAATATGCTCTTTTAACAACCAGCTCTGCATAGAACTTCTTAGGCATTACAAAAGCTTCATAATGCTTCACTAACAGCTACAGAAACAAGTTGGATCTGTAATAATAGCAAGACAGTATTACAAGAATCGTACACATACTTGTTAATGTATACGTATTAGGAATAGTTTGGATTTGGTCCCACATATATAGCCTTTACATGTATATATAGAAAAAGGGCATTAATCATGAAAGATGCAATCAAGTTTCTACGTAGTAACCCTGCTCTTTTGCACAGGTGATGACCACATACCTTTTCTGGAAAAAAGCCAGGTTATCCAGATTGGAGACAATGTCCCCTCAACTTATTATTTGTGTAGTCTTTAGGTTTAGATTGTTGTCAATCTTGTGTGTTGATCTCTTAGGATCCACACCTCATTTATTTATAGTCTCAAAATCTAATCCGAGTATTACACAATCTACTAATCCGAGTCTAATAGGATTGAGATATCTAACTCCAACTCAAACTCTCCAACACTCCCCCTCAAGATGGGCCGAAAATATCAATCATGCCCATCTTGTTACATATTGTATAACACTCACTAGGACCTAACCCTTTAGTAAAGCGATACCAAGCTGTTCACGGACTTGACATACTCCAACTTTAATATTCTATCATCGAGCTTCTCCTTAATGAAGAATCTGTCAATCTCAACGTGCTTGGTACGATCATGCTGAACTGGGTTGTTAGCAATATTGATTGCAGATTTATTGTCACAATGCAATATTAAGGGATTATTCTTCCATATTCGAAGCTCGGACAATAAACCCTTCATCCATATCATCTCACTCACACTCAACGCCATTGCTCTGTACTCTGCCTCTGCAGTAGACCGAGCCACAACCTCCTGCTTCTTGCTTCTCCATGACACAAGGTTACCTCCCACAAAGATACAATATCCAGAGGTAGATCTCCTGTCATCCATACTGCTTGCCCAATCAGCATCACAATACCCTTCCATATTGGATCTTTGGTTTTTTGAACCAAAGGCCCTTTCCGGGGCTTTTCTTCAAATATCGTAAGATTCGATAAACAACATCCATGTGTCCTGTTCTAGGATCATGCATATATCGACTAACCACACTTACTGCATATGAAATATCAGGTCTTGTATGACACAAATAGATAAGACGTCCAACAAGCCTTTGATAAGCTTCCTTGTTGACTGGATCTCCCGACTCAGCACATAGCTTGTGATTCCTATCAATAGGTGAAGCAATAGGACAACACCCAAGCATACCTGTTTCTTCTAGTAGATCAAGAACATACTTTCTTTGGGAGAGAACTATGCCATTCGAAGAACGGGCAATCTCAATCCCAAGAAAGTATCGAAGAGGTCCAAGATCTTTCACCTCAAATGCCTCTCCCAATCTTTTCTTTAAGGACTTGATTTCCTTGGCATCATCTCCAGTAATCACAATATCATCAACATAAACTGCTAATATAGTGATATGTGATCCTTTATGCCTATAAAATACGGTATAATCTCCATTGCGAGAATAGCCCATACTACAATTGCACGTCAATCTATCAAACCACGCCCTTGGAGGCGCTTGCATCAGTATAAAGACTTCTTGAGTTTACATACCTTCCTCTCAGTCTGCCTGTTTTCAAAGCCTGGAGGAATCTCCATGTATACCTCTTCTTTTAGATCACCATGTAGAAAAGCATTCTTCACATCCAAGCGATGTAGAGGCCATCCAAATTAGTTGCACGGAGATCAACGTTCTTCACAGTACTCATTTTTGCCACGGTGCAAAGGTCTCATCATAGTCTATCCCATATGTTTGACTATAACCTTTTGCAACCAATCGTGCCTTGTATCTTTCTATCTTGCCTTCAGGAGTTTGCTTAATTGTAAACACCCATTTGCATCCCTCGCCCTTTTCCCTCTTGGAAGTGGAACAAGATCCCATGTCTTGTTCTTCTGAAGTGCACTAAGTTCCTCCTTCATGGCATTCTTCCACTTAGGATCTTGCTTAGCAATTCGCCAATCCTTCGGAACATGCATAGTCTGAAGAGATGCAATGAATGCTTTGTATGCAGGTGAAATATGAGAATACGAGATGAAATTTGCGATATCATGATCATGCTCAAAGCCATACCGGACTGGAGGCTTTCCTGCATTAGCTCTAGTTTCCCTACGTTGTGCAAGTGGTAACTCTGGATGGAAATGACTAGAATCAATATTACCATTCGTCCCAAGGGGAGGCAAGAAACTTGATGGAGAGAGACCCGATGAGGGGTTTGGGACTGGATCAACTGGCAGAGCTGGCTGTTCAGAAGGTTGTTCTGGCTGTGGCAATGTCGTCTGTTCAAAAAACTCCACCGTTGTTGGCTCCGGTGCTGACTGCTTGTCTTTTGGTTTCTCCCCCTGTTTTCCGAAGCGTCTTCGCTGATAAACTTTTAAGTCTTTTTTGGTTATCACATCTCTTGCATATTCTGTTAGATTTGGGCACGGAATTGTCCCCACAATAACTTCTTCTTGTTGACTAACACTCTCCTTGTTCTCCCCCCCTTGACTTTCATCCTCAATGATAGAGGAGATTTCCAAAAACTGATCAAGATTACCTCCACTCGTGTAGTAAGGCTCTAACTCCCGGAATGTTACATCCATACTCACAAATAACTTTCGTTCAACTGGGTTCCAGCATCTATAGCCCTTCTGACTTGATGAATAGCCTATGAAGATACATTTCACAGCCTGTGGATCAGCTTGCCAACTGTTGGTCGGTGATCTCGCACAAAGCACACACAACCAAACACCTTGGGAGGCACCTTGAACTCCCGCTGACCCAAAAGAAGTTCCGTTGGAGACTTCATCCCAAGTATTCGAGATGGCATGCGATTGATGAGATATACTGCCGTCATTCGCCTCGCTCCATAATCCCTTTGGCACATTCATACGAAACATGAGTGAGCGTGCTACCTCCAATAAATGTCGATTCTTCCTTTCAGCCACTCCATTCTGAGATGGAGTTCCTGGACAAGTAGTCTGATGAAGTATCCCCTCTTCCGAGAGATATGTTGCAAACTCATTATTAACATACTCAGTTCCATTATCTGAGCGAAGAATCCGAACTTTTGCATCAAACTGAGTAGCGACCATCCTATGGAAGTCTTGAAAACATCGAAGGACCTCGCTCTTGTATTTCATCATATAAATCCAAGTCATACGAGTATAGCAATCAATGAATGTGACAAACCACTTAAAACCACTCACAGAAGTAACTGAGCACGGACCCCAAACATCCGAGTGTATTAATATAAAAGGTTCATAACTCCGAAGACCAATACTACTATATGTAGACCGTGTATGCTTTCCAAACTCGCAAGCATCACATACAAGTCTACTCTTGTCTACCCTTTTGAATAAATCAGGGTATAACCGACTTAAATTCTCAAATGATAGATGTCCTAAGCGTCGATGATGTAATAAGACTTCTTCCTCGACTCCTCCTATAGCCACAGCCAATGCCGCATCAACCTGATCAATGTACCATAGCCCATTACGCCTTATTCCAGTCCCAATCCTCTTCCCAGTTCTCTTCTCCTGTAACAAACACGAATCCTCATCAAATGTGACAGTGCATTTGAATTGGTCAATGATAGAACCGATCGATGAAGGTTGGTGGAAAGGAGGAACATGCAAAGCGGTGGGCGAGCAATGGATGGTGTACATTCTACAGATCCAATACCCTGAATAAGCTGGGCGGTTCCATCTGCTGTTTGGACGGTTTCAGAATGAGTATATGGGGTGTAAGATGTGAAAGCACTACGTGAACCTGTGACATGTTTGGATGCCCCTGAATCTATGATCCAATCAATATGAGAGTCCTTATATGTGGATGCAAGTGCATGTGTCTGAGTACCTTCGCCCACGTGGGCGTAGTTTGCAAAGTTGCCAAAGGAGGTGGAATCATGAGAAGTCTTCAATGCCTTTCCTTGTCGCCACTTCTCCCATTGCATAGCTTGTTACTTTGTCGAGTGATAGGCGTGTTCTCTTCATGCAGGCCATGTTAGCTCTGGGGCCAACTCGGCCCCTTCCTCGGCCTCCACGACCACCCCGATCTCCACCTCGGCCTCCACGACCTCCACGACCTCCACTTGGCCTCCATATCGTGGAGAGGGACAAGCACGGATCGATGTCCTCTTATCCCACAGTTGTAGCACTCTCTATCATCGGTATGGCATATGCGGACTGGCCGGGTTGTTGTCCCCATTACTCGTAGTCGAACTTCCTCCTGCACCATAGTGAAATAGCCTCCTCCATTGTAGGCAATTTTGCCAAGTGAAACATTGCAGCCCTCCTACTCTCAAATTTTGGATTTAGTCCCTTTAGAAAGTGTGTAACTGTCTGCGTTGCACCACACCCTACCGACCTCAATATCACCAAAGACATGTCAAGCTGCAGTGGATCATAATGGTCTAAATCGCCCAAAGTTCTTGCAATTCACTAGCATATTCTGGGACGGTCTTTTCCTCTGTTTGGGGCCTCCACCTTGCCTTGGACTTCCACCATCATCATTACATTCCACCTTGAGTACATGTTGCTTAGCGTCTTCCATATTCTTTGGTGCACTCTGCATCATCTCCACCATCCGAGCTATGGATGGAGACATCGAGTTAGCAACCAAGCTACCACCACGAATTGGTGGTGTTCCACATCCTCCAATCAATGCTCGTCTTGTCTGCGAGTTCAACACAAGTCTCTTGCAGATAGCATTCCACCCCCTTTGTCCTCAGAATTAGCTGAGCCCTTCTAGACCAACTCAGGTAATTCTTATTTCCTTCCAATTTTACATCATTTGGCATCAGCTCCAGCTTTAAGTCGGATGACCCTGCACTAGTCCTCGGACCTATCATACCTGTTGCGAAGAGATCCTGTAACATGCTTCTTATGTCACCTTGAGTTACTAGCGGAGAAGTAGTCTCAATAGTGCGCCTTTTCGCACCTCAATTTCCTCGGGGGTCATCTTCTCAAACAGCCAGAGATGCCAATCAATATCAAGATATGCCGCGCGTATCTCCCACGATCACGGCAACTCTTCACGCATTAATATTCTGCCGAACCTCGATAACCTCGATGACAGTCTTCATGATTACCAAAAAAATAGTATGCTTTTGTAATCAAACCGCCTTGAATTTTTTCTTTTATTCCGAGCGCATCCCGAGTGCAGCCGACCCGAGTCTGTCCCCTTTTTCCTCTCGCCGTTTTTTCTTTATTCCGAGCGCAGCCCGAGTGCAGCCCGAGTCTGTCCCCTTTCTCGCCGATCTGCTACTTCTCCCGATCCCCTCTTCTCTCCTCAGGCTTTCTTGCCGATCTGCTACTTCTCCCGATCCCCTCTTCTCTCCTCAGCGGCACTGTCTCTTCCCAGCCTCGCTCGGCGTCGGCGCCGTTTTCTTCTTCTCTGGACCACCGCCTCGGCACCGCGCGGCTTCTTCTCTCCGTTGCCCCGAGCGGCGCCCACGCGCTCGTCCGCAGGGGACGGCGCGCCGCCCGCCCATAGCGCGCGCGACTGAGCGGTAGGCGGCGGCGGCGGATCTGGATGGTGACGGGGCGACGCGGCGGATCTGGATGGTGACGGGGTGACGCGGCGGCGGCTTCACAGAACAATCACGAACGGCGACGGCGACTTGGATCTGAGGTGAGTACCCGGCTCTGATACCATGTAGTCTTTAGGTTTAGATTGTTGTCAATCTTGTGTGTTGATCTCTTAGGATCCACACCTCATTTATTTATAGTCTCAAAATCTAATCCGAGTATTACACAATCTACTAATCCGAGTCTAATAGGATTGAGATATCTAACTCCAACTCAAACTCTCCAACAATTTGTTATAAGGCTAATGCAACATATAAAAGCTACAATTCAAAACAAAAAATGGTTGAACAGACATTGAAGGCTGCGTCCACTCAAACAAAATTCAGTTATTTTCCCTAGTTTGATGCTACATACCATATGTTCTTACTAAAAAACAAAGCTTAATGATAATGGAATAAATGGAAAGGAAGATCTTATCATAAATTGCAGAATCTGGTGATGCCATTCTTCCCAATATAAATATCGATTGCCCTTTCTACTGGGATGTGCACCAATAAAAGGATCAAGAAAATTCCTTGACTGATAAAATCAGGAGACGTTTCTGCAAACCAGATCATGCAAAATTGTTCTACTCATTTGCCTCTGCGTGCACGCTACTTGAATTCTATACAAGGAAAACAAAATGAAGAGTTCCAAGCTTTCTTCATCAAACCAACCCGCTTCAGAGAAGACAGAAATCTAAGCAGCTTCAACCACCACAACCTGCTCATAGTTCCATCATAGGTGAAGTCAACTACATCTAATGTACAGAGATAATTTACTGCAGCCTACATGCTTTTCTCCTGATTGAACATTGCTGAATATTTGTTCAAGAACGAAGAATATCACCGTTCTTATCATGAACAGAAGGCAAAATGCTCAACATACAACTGAAACACTTATGGTTTTCATTTAAAGTTCAAAAGACAACACAATGGTGAATAAATAAAGATATTAAAACATTCCGTTCAGGTGCCAGTGTGTCTGTTGCAGTAACATGGCTAGGACATCTTCAGCACGGAAGCCACCTTCCTTTCCTTTCTTTCAGCCATTTTGCGATACCACTTGACAAAATAATAACAATCAAAAGGTACACCATGATGCCACATACTACCACAAAGACATATATTGAAGTTACCACCTTCCTGCAGCTTCCAGCTGCATAAGATGTCATCAGAGCCAACAGGTCCAGTATCATGATGAGGTGCAATGCTTGGAGCGGAACGTTCTTCTTTCTTACAGATTTACTCAGGAGAAGCAGGATTACAGAAATAGATGCCATGAAAGAGATGGAATTGAAGACAAAGAATACCATGTAGCGTCGGGAGTATATGTCCTTGAGGACCGGGTTGCCAGCCTTGTGGCCATCTGAACTATCGTCGGACCAAAAGCCACCGGGTGGGTTCAGGCCAGCTTGGTATGCAATGGATGCAGCAAGAATCGCGAGGAGCATCAAGTACTTGTGTCTCTTTTTTTCTTTCTTCTCACAGTTCGGAGGCACAGATCCGGCAGCATTACTTTCAGTGTTTGCCTGCTCTAAACTTTGTAGTGATATGTCCGAATCTGGTTTTAGCCGAAAAATCTTCTGCAACCATCTCCTTAACCAGGCCAGTGGCCCTATTAATGCATCTTTTGTTGACGAGAGTACAAGGACTTGAATGACAAGACATAAGAGAACTGCAGCAGCAATGAAAATTAGATAAATTATTGATTTTACTTTCCTGCAGCTCCCTGCAGTATAAGCAATCAGGAGGCCAAGCAAACCCGCTACCAAGCACACGCGCAGTGCATATGACTTGATTCCATGCTCACATGATTCCCTATTTACAAGCAGTATGATGATAGCCACAGATGACACAAATGAGACAGCGTTCGAGTAGTAGAAAACATCATAGAGCTTTGGATGGCTGTCTTGAAGAACTGGATTGCCTGGTTTGCCACCCTTACTGTTCTCATCAGGCCAAATGCCTCCTGGAGGGTTCAGGCCAGCTTGGTACGTGACAGTTGCTGCTATAATAGCAAGAATAAAGAGAAAATTACGCCTCCGCTCCAAGTCCTCTTTAGCATTTCTTAAGTTGTTATTTGTCTGAAGTGATTCTGCCTGTGCATGCTTTGGCTTCTTGGCAACCCATCCTTTCCACCGTCCAGAAATTACATGCATAGATACCAAAACGTGAAGAGGAACATATGCAACAAGAAAAAATATCACCACCGAGATGTAAATGGACTTTGTTTTCTCCCTGCAGCTCCCAACAACAAAAGCCCTCAATAGAGCAAGTAAGTCAGTTATCATTGCTGTTTGTAGTGTGCGGCGTTTTATAGCCTTATTGCTCATCTTCCTGTTCAGGAGCATAATGATCATGACAAGGGAGGCTACAAAGGCAGTCGCATTGAAATAAAAGAAAGCAAGGTATCGCTTATGGTAATTGTCCTCAAGGATGGGATCACCAGCTGAGTGATTACTGGCATTTGATGTCCAGAAGCCATCTGGTGGATTTAGACCAGCTTGATATGTCAAAGACACCGCAAGAATCGCAAGAAGCAATAGGTATGTGCGTGACTTCTTCAGACGAACATCATTTGGATTTCTGTTGCCGTAATCACTGTGTATCTCTCGATGCTGTCTGGCTTGATCATCATTGCTGTTGTCATTCTCTGCACCATCATGATGATTGGCCATTGGCGAAGCATGCTGTTCTGCACTATCTCCATGGCTGTTGACTACCATATGTTGCACCTCAGAGGATTCCTCCCTTATCGAATCATCAGCGGCTATCCTCAGTTCACCAGATGCTGTATTTTTGTCCCCCAAGCCCTGCAATGGCAGAATACCTTGGATGGACTTCACACTGTCAACTTGTTGACTGCCAGCAGATTCTTCTTCCCTGGTGGACATGGCAACTTCCTCGGTAGTTAGGGCATCTGCTGATGATGCAACTTGCTCACTCTGACCATGAGACTCTTTTTGAGTATTGGACATGCTGTCTTCCATGCTATTCAAATCATTGGTTGATGCAGATAACACATCTGCAGTTGATAAAACATGGTTATAAGTTGACTGAGAATCATCCTGTCTCGCATTAGATAGTTGCCTCTCCCGTGGCCACGAAAGCATACTTAGAAATTTGCCAAATCTTGGTTTCAGAGCCTTATTGATCCACACTGTTACAGTTGGGGATTGAAAGAACATAACAAGGATCACAACACAGATAAAAACTACAACAATTATGAATACCACAGACAACGATGTTGCAACATCCCTGCAGCACCCTGCAGCATAAGCGCCAATTAGGCTAAGCAGGTCAGCTATGACACACACAAACAGCGCTTGAGTCCTTATCCCATGCATGCTCAATTCTGTGCTCAGAAGCAGTATGACGATGACCAAAGATACCACAAAAGAAGTGTCATTGCAACAAATGAAAATATTGAAGCGGATACGGTTGTGCCTGCGAAGAACAAAAGTAGCTGGACGGTATCTATATTTATTTGCAGCCCAAAAGCCACCAGGTGGACTCATCCCAGCTTGGTATGTGATAGTAGCAGAAAAAGTTGTAAGCATCAATATGAACTTGCGAGCCTCCTCGATTTCTTCTTTCTCATTTTGCCTGCTCCTTTGCTCCTCACCGACATGTCCATTTTGTCTGGTCCTTTGCTCGTCAGAGACATAGCAAATGGATAGGACTGGATTCAAAATTGTATGCAGCTTCCCTATGATCTGTAGTAGGAAATTCTGCACCTTCTCCTTTAACCCATTTGGAACTACCCTTATGGATACTAGGATATGAATCCAAACATAGAGGAAAACAGCAAACACAAGCACCAGTATGTAAACAGAAGACCTTAGTGCTCGGCAGCTCCCCGCAGCATAGGCCCCCATAAGGCTGAAAAGGTCCAATATCATGGTTACCTGCATCGAGCGAAGCCATACATGCTGACTTGACACTCCCCTACTTAGAAGCAAGATGATTAAGACCACAGAAGCAGCAAAGGCTGTTGCATTGCAGTAAAAGAATATTTCATATCGTTGGAAAAATTCAACTGGAAGGAGAGGGTCACCGGCGTGGTGGTTGAGTCTGTTGTCCGTCCAAAATCCCCCTGGTGGACTCAAGCCAGCATTGTACGTAACACCAACAGCTAAGACAGACAGAAGTAGCAAATACTTCCGCAACCTCCACAAAAACTCAAAATCAGCCATGATTCTGGATTTGTGGCGACTGACTGCTGCTGGCCTGCTGGAGGGGTCATTGCTAGAATCTTGCCCATGAATGTTGGCCATCTCGACGTCTTGCTCCTTTACTCTGTTGGCTGCTTCATCTGCCATCTGATGATCACTGACTGTGATGTATCCTGCTTCTACTACGCAGGTGATATGGATGGTTTGCTGGCCGCCAAGGCCGAGGTGTTCGACGATCAGGTGCCGTGGTGAAGTAGCAGGATAACAGGGGAAAAGACAAGAGAATATTTAGAGGGTGCAAGGATAGCAATTGGAAGATAATAGATTGATTATTCCACACGCTCGATTACAGGACTGCTAGCAGTATTTAAAGGCTAAATATGCTAATCCGATTTGTATACAAACTGTAAGGTATTACATATTTGGAAAGTAATAAGAGCTCTGCTGTTTTCCAATCGTGTTGCCATATAAGCTACAGAGTTCTATTCGGATCTTGCTTATTTGGTTCGGGGGCGTTGTCCAAAGCAGCAGCTGATGTGTTTGGATGACTTCGTCTTTGATAGGGTCTTCCCCAATATGAGTCCACAACATTTCTCCCCCCCTCGACACACAGCTCGTCCTCGAGCTGAAATTCGGGATACAACTGTTTGAATTGATCCAAAAACTCCCATGTAGCTTCGCTTCGCCAAACCCCTCCATTGGACAAGCACTTCCCAGATATCACGACGGAGACGGGATTGCAGAATTTTTTCTGGAATAGGAATTACCCTACCATGCATAATAGGAGGTAGGACAGGGATTGCCAGTGGGGGCTCGCCATGGAATTTCTTGAGCAACCCGACATGAAAAACATCGTGAATTCGTGCACTTGGTGGTAATTTCAAGCGGTAGGCCACATCACCAATGCGATCAATAATCTGAAATGGACCATAGTACCGTGGAGCGAGTTTCGACTGTTTTCGGGCAGCAATAGAAATAGCTTGTCGATGTTGTAAGCGCAACCAGACCCAGTCATTAGCTTGAAACGTGAGATCTCGATGGTGGGCATTGTGCTGATCTTTCATAGTCTGCTGTGCAAGGTGTAACCTCTCCTTAATTTCCAATAAGAACTCATCTCGATCAAGCAAGGATTGATCCACTACTGCTACTTGAGCTAGCCCAGGCTCATAAGACAGTATAGTTGGGGGCTCCCTGCCATAAACCACTCGAAAAGGACTAGTCTTGATCACCCGTTGGAAACTTGTATTATAACAGTACTCGGCCCACGGTAACCACTTTACCCAATCACGTGGACGATAACCTACTAAGCACCGAAGATACATGACAATTATGCGATTAATAACTTCGGTTTGACCATCAGATTGCGGGTGAAATGCCGAACTGAAATTGAGTTGAACTCCTGAAAAACGAAAAAGTTCTTTCCAAAATTGGCTTGTAAATGCAGGATCGCGATCACTCACGATGGAAGATGGCAATCCATGGAGTCGAACAATTTCCGCAAAGAAAGTATGAGCAACCGAACTGGCTGTATACGGATGAGATAATGTGATAAAGTGGGCGTATTTTGAAAACCTATCCACCATCGATAAAATGATGATTTCCTCCAATTTTGGAAGACCTTGATAAAATCCATTGATATATCGGACCAAATCATCTGGAATCTCCAAAGGTTGAAGAAGCCTGCTGGTGCAAATGTTCGGTTTTATTACGTTGACATCTTGCTGGCTGCGAACCCAATCGGCTACCAATTTGCGATCACCTGCAATGGAGAAATTTGCTCGAAGACGGTGTAATGTCTTTTGCGTTCCTTCATGACCCATACCATGAATGGCTTCGAGTATCTTACGGACTATCTTGAGAAGCGGGATATAAATCGCCTCCTTGGTGATCATTCCATCAACGACTGCCCAAGGTGGTCCTAACTGACCTGCCGATATCTGTTGCTGTAAGGTGATCAACTCATGGTCCTCCTGTAATTCTGTGCGAATATCATCAAACAGTTGAAACTGAGGGACCGAAATTGCGCACATAGTGACCGTCTCTTCCTCCCGTCGTGAGAGAGCATCTGCAACACGGTTTTGCTTCCCTGGCCGGTATTCCACACGGAAGTCAAAACCAAACAATTTGCTTACCCATTGATGCTGTGGAATCGTGGATAAACGTTGATCCAACAGGAATTTCAAACTATAATGGTCCGTACGAATAACAAATTGGCGACCCCAAAGATAAGGTCTCCAATGTCTTACTGCCTTGACCAACCCAATAAGCTCTCTTTCATATGCCGCTAACTTGGCATGACGTTGTGCCACTGGTCGACTGAAGAATGCGATGGGTCGCTCGCCTTGAGTGCAAGACTGCCCCAAAACCTGTGCCGGATGCATCACAGTCAACCGTAAAGGGTTGCGAAAAATCGGGCAGTTGTAATACAGGACTAACCGCAAGAGCTTGTTTGAGTGTATCGAATGCCTGAGTGGTTTCAAGTGACCAAGAAAATGCCTGTTTCCTCAAGAGCCGAGTGAGTGGTGCGGCAATAATACCATAGTTTTGGATAAATTTTCGGTAATATCCCGCCAACCCCAGAAATCCGCGTAAGGCACGCACCGAACGTGGAGTGGGCCAATCCATCACCGATTGCACTTTACTGGTATCCATGGCAACCCCTTTTGCCGAGATCACATGGCCTAAGTAGGAGATGGATTCTTGGCCAAACAAACACTTGGATTGTTTCAGATGTAGCTGATTATCGCGCAATAAACGGAGAATCGCCCGTACATGTTTGAGGTGCTCCGACCAAGACCGGCTATAGATCAATATGTCGTCAAAGAATACCAGCACAAATTTACGGAGATACAGTCGTAGTACCTCATTCATCAATGCTTGAAATGTGGCTGGCGCGTTTGTCAAACCGAACGGCATAACGAGGAACTCAAAAAGACCTTCATGTGTACGAAAAGCTGTTTTTTCAATATCCGCTCCATGCATACGAACTTGATGATAACCCGATCGAAGATCCAATTTAGAAAAAAAGTGAGCTCCCTTAAGTTCATCAAGGAGTTCATCGATAACAGGGATTGGAAACTTATCTTTAACAGTCTTCGAGTTGAGCGCTCGATAGTCGACACAAAACCGCCACGAGTTATCTTGTTTTTTTACTAATAACACGGGAGAGGAATATGCCGAAGTGCTGCGGCGAATGATCCCTTGTGTAAGCATTGACTGGCATTGTTGTTCAAGTTCTTCTTTTTGCAGCATCGGGTACCGATATGGGCGTACTACTACCGGAGGTGTATTTGGCAATAAATGGATACGGTGATCACATGGCCGAGAGGGTGGCAGTCCTTTTGGCTCCATAAAAAGGGTCCCGAACTCCGTAAGCAAGGTAGCTAGCAGCTCCTTGCCCTCACAACTCTGAACTTGCGGTACTGGCCGTGTGCCTGGTATCCCATGCCATAGTACTTGGTGGTCATTATGCCAGAAAGCCATTGTCAGTAAGTCGAAATCCCACATTATTGGACCGAGCCCTCGAAGCCATTGAACTCCCAGTACCATGTCAAAGCCATCCAATTGCAGATCATAAAAATCGGCCTTGAAGTTTTCATTACAAATATTGATGGAAAGTCCGGATCACCCCTCTTTGAAGATTTTTCGCCGTTGCCACGGTACCTTCAATTGGCGGGGATGCAACACGAGATCTAGTTGGTCAACCACCTTATCCGGATGAAGTTGTGGGTTGATCCCGAGTCAATGAGAGCTATCAATTGATTGTGCCCGGTGAACACGTGCTTGCATAGTTTGGTGGCACAAAAACCCGTGAGGGCATGTAACGAGACATGAGGGTCCTCCTCCGCCGGTGGTTCCTCGGCAACCTCCTGTTCTTCATCCTGAACGACCTCCAGGCAGTAGACACAACGATGTCCCCTCATGAATTTCTCATCACAATTAAAGCACAATCCTTTCTCACGCCGTTCGGCCATCTCATTTCTTTGTTAGCGGCGAAATTGCCGTCGCCCATGCCAGTGTTCCCGACCGCCTCCGGCTAGAGTGCGGTGGTGGTGCCTCGGCCGGTCCCATTAACTCCTTTGCTTGCCGATTAAAGACGCGACCAGAGCGTTGAGTCGGCGATCTTTGCAACCGCCGCCCTTTGCTCATATGCTCTTGCGAAGCTCATCGCGACCTGTAAGTCAGGTAAGTTCTGCAACTCGACGTCAATGCGCAAAAGCTCAGTCAACCCAGAGGTAAAAGCTGCACTTGTTGCTCGCAGCGATGGTCGGCCGACGAGTAATGCCAAAAACCGTTCTTGGTAATCGGCGACGAGATTCGTCATTCGCGACCTTGCTATCTCCCAAGAGGTTGGAACGGATTGGAGGACCGAAACGAAGATTGCACCGTTCTTTAAAACGAGGCCAATGCGGCGTGCCTTCGTCCCTTTCCAATTGAATGTACCAGTGTTGTGCCGCTCCTACCATGTGATATGCCGCTAGCCAAACTTTGTATCCTTCCTCGGTGCGCTGCCCCCAAAAAAACTGCTCGCAGCGATTCAACCACCCGAGAGGATCATCTTTGCCGTCATAGGTTGGGAAGTCGAGTTTGTGATAACGTGGAACTCCCGCCGTGTCCGCGAGGTGAGTAACTGCTGCTGATATTTGTGGAGCAGCTATCCTCGGTGGCTGATATGGTAGTGTAGATGTTGAGTTTGTAGTCATACCATATGGGAACTGCATTGGATGGTTGCTTGAGGACGGCGTGAAGATGGGTCCGTGCAGCGGCCCTGAAGCCGGATGCCCCATGCGTATCGGCGGAGCCGGCGGTAGCGAGCCAGGCGGTGGTCGCAGTAGACCCGGCAATTCGGACGCGGGCTGTTTTTCCACGGCCGTGAGGCGGGAGACGACATCCCCCATCTGTTGATTCATACCATCGAGTCGCACTGTGATCTTCTGGAGAGATTGTAAGAGCTGTGCCATGGTTACTTCCTCCGCTTCTTCGGATGCCGGCATTGTCTCCACCTTAGATGGCTCTGATACCAAATGATGTATCCTGCTTCTACTACGCAGGTGATATGGATGGTTTGCTGGCCGCCAAGGCCAAGGTGTTCGACGATCAGGTGCCGTGGTGAAGTAGCAGGATAACAGGGGAAAAGACAAGAGAATATTTAGAGGGTGCAAGGATAGCAATTGGAAGATAATAGATTGATTATTCCACACGCTCGATTACAGGACTGCTAGCAGTATTTAAAGGCTAAATATGCTAATCCGATTTGTATACAAACTGTAAGGTATTACATATTTGGAAAGTAATAAGAGCTCTGCTGTTTTCCAATCGTGTTGCCATATAAGCTACAGAGTTCTATTCGGATACTGCTTCGCTGGTTCCAGGGACGTTGTCCAAAGCAGCAGCTGATGTGTTTGGATGACTTCGTCTTTGATAGGGTCTTCCCCAATATGAGTCCACAACAGACTGGTTGCAGACCAATGGTGCTATTGATCGGAATGGTGGCAGGCTCAGGCCGCCATCCGCAGTATGACCATTCCCCAGCCGAGGTTGCATGCTTGAGCAGCCCTCCTCCATCATAGCATTCGGAATGATGGACAACGACGACTCAGACAAAAGTGAACAAACTTTCTAGATTAAGAGATACCTCAAGGTTGTTGTAAAATGTGAACAAGAAGAATAGTGGAGATGAGAACGCTACAAAGAGAAGACCGGGTGAGGTCAATGTCCAAACAAAAGGTACAGAAAGAGAGTAGGGACTGGGGATTGCTCGGCTCGCTTGACCCCACAGCAATAACCACGTTATGTACTGCAGTCTGCAGTAGCATATATGCCCAAGATGCGTTTCAAAAAAATATATGCTCAAGTGGCTTAAAGAAGTTGGGTGCGAGTTGCAAACTTGTAAATGACTAATAAGTTGGAATGGGTAGATGATAAGAACCCAGAGGTCCCAGACAGACCTGATTGGTATCCACATTTTAAAAAGCATCACAAGTAATCGTGACCAGTCTTAGTATATAGATACGCAATAAAAGCAAGAACTACCAAAAGTATTAGTGGGGCACATACATGGTACAACTTAAACAGACATATAGCCCATTGTTTATATCATGTTGGACTTTAAATATTAGTGGTGCCATTCTAGCACTCAGATTTGATTGCCATCATCAAATGGCTAGTAATAGTCTAATATATGCAGTATAAACAAGTTATTTACTAGAATTTCTCGAGACATTCTGCTTTTGCGAAATTAATTTCCTGACAGGTAATGTGGAAACTGTAGACTGGCAAATCGGCAATGGTAAGTAGCAATGTAACATGGGCAGAATAAGCTAAAAGGAACACAAGCTAAAAGGAACACCTGACATCGGAAGAGATTGCGATGCTCAAATATGGTTCAATCTGCAGAGCTAGTGCGATCCATAAAAGCCATAGTCCGCGCCGCCATCAGTGCTTTAGTCACTGGAAAATCTTCAGAGGGTTTCCATGTCTGCCTCATTCACGCACGCCATCTACTTGGCTGGCTGCCTGGCTCCATGTCCTTTTCTCTTCTTCCTCCCTCAGAAGCCATCTTGGCATTTCCACCAAGCGCGCTCCAAGAAGGCAAGAGACGTCTCCCATCTCCTGACCCCACCGCATGGAGACGGCCCATAGAGCAGCGGCACACACTAGTAGCGCTACGGCAGCACGCGGGCACAGCCAATGGCAGGCCCGGGGCGACCGGAGATGCCCCAACGCACAGGCATGCATTACTGAGAGACCGTCAGCAAAGCCGCGCGCCTTGCTTCGGCATTTCGTCGAGCACCGTGCGTGCAGGTGCAGTGCAGGGGGCACTCCCGCGACGCTGAGAGCCCAAGCCCCAACACACCAACGCGACGCGCGATTGGATCAGACTCGGGTCCCGTCGTGCTTGGTCGTCTCCTAGTCTCTGTCTTCTTGCACTCCGCTCTTGGTGCCGTAGTAGAGAAAGACCGAGTAATCAATCGCCGTCGTCGCCGTGTGGGACATGGGGGCGTCCAGAGCGCGAACTCGACCGCTGGTCTGCTGGAGTAGGTCTGTCTTTTTTCCCCCAACACGTAAGCAAAAATATCTACAGGCTGACATACTTCGCGATCGCGGTAGATCTGTTCAAACGGCCTGGCCCTGTTGGCTTGTATAGTTAAACAGATGGTGTGTGTCGGTCCGTGGGCTTAACTTCTTATCGTCCGGTAAGATGAGCTCACGGATAGTTTCGTGCTGGTTCGGTACAGTTAACTTGACGAGACAGAATTGATCTGTTTACTATTCGAACCAGCACGACATTATCCGTGAGCTCAGCGTACCGTTTTAAAAAACTTTAAAAATTCAGAAATATATATATAATTCAAAAATAAAAATAATTTTTTAAAACAAAATATTTCTATACTGATAAAAAGAAACAAATATATAAAAAATGTAATAATAGTATTTATTAATGTTTAAATAACTGTCTCGTTAAAAACTTTGTTAAGTAAAAACTCAACATAATAAAATATTGACGAAGAAAAAGAGTACAACCTATAGCTTTACATATATCGATGTTCTAAGTGTCGTTGTCTAGATAAATATTTTCGAACGTGTCCACCAACTCTAGATTTTCTACAGAGTGCTGATCTCGTGCATCAGCTTGTTCCCAGTCTTTCATAGTTAGAAGTATTTCCATCATCTCACTCGTGATACTTGTTTTTCTTTCCTCTAATATTCTTTCAGAAAGACTGGAAGTAGACTCAGAAGAAACGGTCAAGATAAGAACAGTTAACATATCATGTGCTAATATAGACAGCACTGGATATATTACCTTATGGCCATGCCACCATTGCAAAATTTTGAAGTGTTCTTCCTGGTAATCTGTGGTATCACTGTCTAGATAGGTGGATAGCTCCACATTGCTATGGTGGACGATGTGTCTTACTTCAGAAATTAACGTTGTAGAACCTGACTTCCTAGAGGAAGAATATGTGCCTCATATTTTGCCCCACGCGATTGTCTTCGTACCTATGGTAGGCAGTACTGGAGGTCATTACAATCGAACTCTCTAAAACTTTAATTCGTACTTTTGATAAACATTAGAAATTTTAGTATGAACATCTGAAAAATAGTTAGAATAATATATGCATGTAACATCACTTAGAAGTTGGAGAACATTAGTGAATCCTCGAAGTTTAGCTCTGGGATCTAAAATAAATACAAATGCATATAAGAATGGGATATATTTCCAATATTTCAAATATTTAGTTTTCATAGCAGCGATAGCCTCTTGTAACACTATTTCATTTTCATGAGCCTTCAAGTGACTAACAATTTCAAGAATAGTATGCACAATTAAAGGAGATGTTGAAAATATATTTTGAATAAAGCAACAATGGAATCATAAAAAAGTTCTAAAAATGATAGTAACTTCTCAGCAATAAACAAATGATGCTCAATCAATAGTGTATTATCGTCATAGTTGTGATAGTGTGTGCGAATAAAAATAGAAAATATGCTCTTATATGGTAAAATATTCTTAACCATCATGTAAGTAGAGTTCCATCTTACTAGCATATCCAAACTAAATTTTCCTGGACGTACATTTTTTGTAATGCAAAAGTTCTTATATGTTGCTATTCGTTGGTTAGAATGATTTAGGAAAGATATTGTATCGTAGAAAGCTTTAATATTGTAACTATAATATTAATAATATGACATGTGCAACGCTAATGTAGCAAGAAAGATTCAGCGTATGTACTAAATAACGGAGTGCGAATATCTATTACCCTAGATTTTGTAATGGCATTGTCTAAAGTTATTGCAAAAATATTATTTGTAATAACAAAATACTTCAAAACTTTGATAACATAGTCCACAATATTCTCGCTTGTGTGTGCTACATCAATTAGTTTAAACCCTACAATTATTTTTTTCCATTTCCCAGTTGTCGTTAACACAATGAGCAACTACAATAAGATAATTATCCCTAGCCCGACCACTCCAGATGTCTGAGGTCAAAGCCACCAAAAATGTACAGTTATTAAAGATTTTTTTTAAAATTTAGCATGATATTCATTATAATATTTAACTAAATCTCTTGTTGTTGTATGTCTAGAAACGGTAGAAAATCTAGGATTATTAGTAGTCCTAATGTAATTTTCAAACACTTTGGACTCACAAAAGTTTAAAAGTAGATCTTGTGAAACAATTAAATGACAAAAGATATTGACGAACTACCCCAGGACTATAATCCTAGCTACGTACTGTACTATTGGGATTGTACTGAAGCAACATCTACCTCATAGTTAATCCTTGTCTTGCTTTACATCTTGCAAAGTGTCTAATCGAGGCCCTATTTCACCTAAAGACTTTGCAGCTAATTCATTATGATAAATTTTACAAACATCATATCTTACTTGAACTCCATTTTTTTCTAGCTTAGATTTCTTATCAAAATCTGCCAAGACTCACGGTGTATTGGACCTGCAGACGTAGAGCACTCGCAGAGCGTGATGATTGGTGGACTCAGAAAATTTAATTTCCAAATCATATGTGTTTGTCATACTAGTCCCATGATCAGTGGCTAGTAGACACATTTAAGAATATTCATATCACATCTATACACATATAAATAAAACAGAGCAGCATGACATAATTAAACAACAGAAATTTGGTCATACATGACCAAGTACTTTAGAACGTATGGGCTGACTGACCAAATGGTTCACATAACATAAAGTTTGTAGGAAAATTAACGATAAAGAAGCATAAAAACCAGCAAGTATGCCTCAACCCAACCATATGCAATTGACTTGGTTAAACCCTAGAAACCGGTGTCATCATTGCCAAAACTCGAAGTGTAAAAGTGTCCGATCGACAAGTCGTCATCCACATCCTCTGAATATGTTCAACAAGCAATTGTGAGTATAAAATTGCACTCTGAAATACTTTATAGCAAAGATCATATATTATGCAAAGCTATGTCAAGAGAGGTGGCTATCCTTCTAAATTTTACCATCTTTGAATAAAGCAAGCCTTCATTTGCAATAATAAATAATAGATTGCAATTGGAAGTTGTAAAAGCATGTGACATTAATAAGCAATAAACGATAAGGTATAAATAGCATAAATAAAATTGTGGCTTTTTACCATAACATCAAAAAAGTGATAAAGTCCTTTTGCCGAACAAACTATGCATGGATTGCCTATCCATACATCACCCAAACCATTTTTGCAAAACATAACACTACTTATTGTGGGGTATAACCAAGTAATGTACATGACCGAGACATGTCTATTCGAATAGGTTTACACTTTGCAAAGGTTGTATAACTTTACCCACTCGATATAAATATCCCACCATGTCATCCATGTCACGTGATACCGAAGGTACCCGATTTGCAAGTTTATGACAAAGCTTTTACATTACCAGTCGTAACAACAAACCACGCTATGGTACCTTCTTAGGATATGGATAGCTCTCCAAAATCCTAAGAACTCATATGTTGTGTCATAAAACTTTGCGTTCATCGCAAAGTCCCTACAAACATGGGGATCTTCCATCATGCTCTCACTAGCCCAATTGAATCCTGCTATCTACCACATGTGGTTTGATTGCTGGAACCCAATAACTTATTATGTTAGGGCCTCCCATAAGGCACATGTGGTTGTATGAATTTACTTGGGTATATGGCACAATAGATCAGTCCTTAGCGACTCAGGCGAGACAACCACAAACCATAATCTTATCACTACTACAGAAAAGGTCATTACAGATGGTTCAAAATCGTCATCACAGGCGGTTTTCTAAACTGTCTAACTTTATGGGTGTGTGATAATATGAGGTCATCATAGACGGTTTTTTAACCGTGTTTGAAAAAAGCTATCACAAACGATTTTGAATAATAACCATCTGTGATAGTCAATTATCACAGATGGTTCTTGTTTAGAACCGTTTGTGAAAATAGACTATCATAGATGTTTTTTACTAAAAAACCATCTTTGATACTTTTTCTATTGCAAAAAAAATTCTAATTTTGAGCCAAACCAATCAATTGTTGGATGGTAGTTTCCATATGCTCTTTCAATAGTTTACAAGGTAATTAAAATATACTCTCTATCTCTCTCGATCAATAGATCACTCTCTGACGAGGATAAGGTCGAGTAGAGGTGTCTATCTCGAACCGAATCGGCTTCCCTTGTCGACCACAGATGAGGGTCCAGCTCACTAAGAATCAAATCTGATAGGATGGAGGGGACGAAATCAGAGTGAGAAGGAAACCTGGATCGAAATTTGGGAGCAAAACTTCGTACTCACCTGAGGCCAAGATGGGGGGCATCTAGATCTAGTGGTACTGGTCGAGCCGCAGCGCCCTGCTCACCAGAGGCGCTGTGAAACAGTAGACTGCAGACACATGTCGACCTCCTGCAGAAAACATGAAGCTCTTACGTGTCCCTCCTCTCCCTCCTCGTTGGCTGCGTCTCCTCGCTGAACCGTGTCGGGGAATTGAGGGCGGTCACCGAAGCTCGACGTGGGGAGGGGAGAGGGAGAGACTGATGGGAGACAAGGCGGGGGTGGTTATAATATATAAGGACAACGCCAAAATATTTTGCCTCCTGCGCACGTGTCCAAAAATTTCCACCCTCCCCGTGCTACGATGGGCTAATATCACAGATAGTTCATATTAAAAACCATCTGTAACTTTCTAATTTTACCATGACTTGGATGGCTACATATATTACTTACTCTGTGATTTTACCATGACTTGGTGATTTTACCATGACTTACTCTGTGAATATAGGTAGGCATCCAACTCATGGTAAAATCCAAGTTATGGTAAAATCATATAGTAAGGAATATAGGTAGGCATGCAAGTTATGGTAAAATCGGGAGATACATATCAAAAACAATTTTTAATAAGAACTGTTTTCTTACTAAAAATTGTATGTGATAATTACAATTGTCATTGATTGTTCTAGTTAAGAATCGTCAGTGAAGTATCACAAACAGTTCTTATTAAAACCATATGTGATAATGATGTATCACAGAAGGTTCTAGCCATCGCTAGTAACATGGATGGTCACGCTTATAAAACTGTATATGATAATTGCAACAATGATGGTTTCTAGAAACCATCTGTGATGAGGTATTAATGAGGACATCACTATCATGAAGGCTTCACTTACATCATCATCACCTATATCATCAGATTCAAACAAATAATGACAATGACAAGACTAGTGTTGGTCCTACGACTGAAGCTTTGCAAGAATTGTACAAGGGACAAATACTCGAGCTAGAGCAAGGGAACTCACTAAACAGGTGAATCTGATCCTAAGTTCCTTTGATTTCCTTGATAAGGATAGCTTGCTACCTAATGCTTCAACTTTGTTTATTCTCAGGTTATTAGGTGAGCAAGAACATGGTGCTACCAAGCGGGGGGAGAGAGACGCCGGCGCACCAAGAGAGGGTCTAAAAGGACGAGATGATGACACTTCACTTATATCAGTGGGAGAAGCCACCAAGTTGTTGGAGTCAAGTTTTCAAGCTTCGGAATGATGATTGGAGAAGACTACGCTTCGGAAGCTCAATTGTGTCCAAGTTTTCAATTCTAAGCTCGTTTCAGTTTTTGGCCAAGTTCCATGTGTCATGGGCTTGTTTGTATCTATATTAAGACATATTATATGTGTGTTGGGCTTTAGTATTCATTTTGGTTCAGATTTGAGGTGATGGCGACGCCGAAGCTTCAAACGGGCTGAAAACGAATACTTAGACCGTAAGGGGTGTTGGACTGTTGCCAAAGGAGTTATGCGCCACAGTCAGGGCCAAGAATCACATGGGGGCCCACCTCACGGCTGCACAATCCAAGGTAACCGCCAACCACTTTGTATTGATTTCGGTTTAGGTTAGGTTTTCGTTTGGTGGACGGTCAGGCTAGTTGGGATAGCTATAAAGCCTTGGCCGCCGCCCCCTGTAACCCTTGAACGTATATTTTGAGTATAAGCAATTTCTTGGTCTTTTGGTTTATGCTTTGCGCCGCCACAAGAGTTGGAAAGCCGACTAGTTATCGTTCCACCAAAATACCGATTACTAGTGTTCTTGTTGTTCCTCACGGATCAACAAGGTCGTTCTTCTTGGCGTGGTGAGAAGACGGAGATCCAGAGCATGTTGCTAGTTGAATTCCAGTA
This sequence comes from Hsuehochloa calcarea, assembly GCA_036346395.1. Classification (NCBI taxonomy): domain Eukaryota; kingdom Viridiplantae; phylum Streptophyta; class Magnoliopsida; order Poales; family Poaceae; genus Hsuehochloa; species Hsuehochloa calcarea. The sequence continues at coordinate 36,164,433 of CM070604.1, read as the reverse complement.
CACAGGAGTCTGTAATTGCGATAAGCAATTGTGTGCTTTCGTTCATCAAAATTCACGAGATTTCAGATTAGCCACATATCAATCCATAAAGGGAGATCCTACGTCATGAAGATCGGACACCCCCGTATCATCTTGGTATCAGAGCACCGGGTTGACATGGTAGGATCAATCTTTAACCCTAATTTAGTTCTTATTTCTGTCCTACATACAAAAAAAATCGTAGCCCTAGTTTACAATTCGTTTGCATCTTGTGAGTTTTGTTAGTTTTCAATCTGTTAGTTTCAATTGCATAGTTGTTGTTCATTGCATCTAGTGTTCCTTCGCGTTGCTTGATCATTCTTTTATGGTTATTAGTTTCACATCTTAAAAAAATTATGGGTTAGAACTCCTCTAATCCGCACCAAAAAATTGTTTTCGTTTCCACTTCATCCAATCTGAGTTGCTTGCTGGAGTTTAGGTCGGTTTCACCACGAACCCGAGGGGGCTGCTGTGATCTATTCCGAAATCCTTTGGGAGAATTAGTCTCTGAGTCCAGCATCTGAACTTGACTGTTGATTATGACTTGCAGAAAACCCTAGGGCCGGCCAAAGAGTAAAAGGAAAAGAGGCAACCGCATAAAGAAAAACTGCGGTAGGATACCAAAAAAAAAAGAAGAATAAAATTACGTGAAATTGGTAGATCCCTTCTATATATGCCCACATTTTTTCAAAAAAAAATTAAGCAAGTTTGGCTCCCAAAATCGGTCATCTCCAGTCTCGACTTTGCGTCACAAGTTTTCGAGTTCTGTTTTTGCCGTTTCTTTCGGCCTTCCCTTCGGAATTTGTGGTTGGCCTCAACTGCAAAGTTGTAGATATCGTCGAAACCTTTGAAATGAGTATATATAAGCCATATAAACCTTTGATTTTTTATCTCTTGAGACTAGCTGTTATTTCTACCCAAATTAGAGGGCTGTTGTAACACCCTGGCAATTCGGAAGCCAAGATGTCACCTAAATAACCTAACATATAACCATCAAGTGGAAGAATTTAAACTATAACTCATCTAAGGATATAAAGATATCAAGCTTTAATAGTACAATGGCAGGAATAAAGACTGAATCCAAATAATTATATCAAATGGGTGATCAAGGACCACATGCAGTACTTAAGCAACCATAACATGGATAGAGATATCAACCACATCTAACTTTATTTATTACAGTTCATCAATTAACGAATCAAAGACAAGAACCAAATCATATTATTGAAACTAGAATATGGTGAAGTGAATAATTTATGTGTGTCTATTCCCTCCCAGTAGAGTCATCATCAACGATCACCTAAAATAAACAAACAAAGTAAGAATGAGTCCGAGACTCAGCAAGTACAGTGAATAATTGGACATACAACAAATATGAACAAGACGACAACATTAAAGAATATGAGCATAACACCGAATGTATATATGAATGAATGGAATGAATGAACTATACTTCTGCTTATACCGGTATAGCTAGTAGTGACACACCCAATGGTGTTCACTTAGGCCCGCATTTAACAAAATGCAGGGATCCAAGGCCCGTATGAAGAACATTTCATACGGGGATCCAAATATGCCCACATTGGAATGGTGGGTCTTACGTGCCCATACTGGAATTGATGGATCTTTATTTTCCACTCCCGTGGAAGAAACATGAACAAATGAATGAATGGAATGAATCATGAATAATGAAAGATATCATCTCTTTCAACATGGATTAATGGATATGAAAGGAACATGAAACATTGAATATAATCATGGATCATAGAAATAACAGTATGAATATAAGCACTCATCATTCATCAACATAAAGAATTACAATGTACTTGTCTTCCGCTCTGCGAAGCGTTATGAAGCAAGACGGAAGCTGCTATACTCGAATTTCCCCCTCCTACACAAATTAAATATATTTGAATGAGGAACCACGTGAACAGGACCTCACTCGAACCATCTAATCGCAGCATCCTAACCCAAGGATCACAAAGTTGATCTACTCACATAAACCAATAATCCAACAGGGCTACAATCTGGACATCAAGTACAAAATAAATCATAACTTTTACTACGAAACTCGGAACGGAGTGATCTTGGACTCTATGGAAACGCGACAAAACCATCTACGATAACCTAGTTGGCAAGGTCCTCTGATTCATTCCTCTAATAAATGTAATGATCAGGTGAAGTTTATGTTCCTTCAATTTGTTAGTCAGAAATACATCGGTAGAAGAAAATTCGTATATTTTGATTGGCTGATCCCAAAACTAAGTTATCTACCATTCTGGAAATCTTAAAGGATTGCCTACAACTTTCATGTTAGGTGAACTTTCTGATTCGGCTTCTAACTAAATCATATTAGCCACACAAAGTGACTGCTAATCCTCGTCAGCCCTTCTAAATAGTCACAAAGAAACCATCATAACTCCTAAACTGTAACTCTAAATCGAGTGATCTTTAGGCCTATAGAAAGCTAAGGACGAGCAGTACAACTTTTCAAGAGATGTCTACACCATAAAACACACGTAACCTACCCCAAATCGGCGACCAACGCCGCTGTACCAAACCGATCTACTACTGACAGCATCAAAATGAATCGATTAATCTACCGAGCGATCGGGGATCGAGTTTACCCTTGAAGAACTGCTGGAGATCGAAGTATCGTTGCGTGAACGCGCCCTTCCTCTCCTCTTCCTTCCTCCACTTTCTTCCATCTCCCTTTCTTCCTCTTCCTTTCTTCTTCTTCCTTCCTCTCCTTCCTTTCTCCTCTTCTCCTCATCTTGGTAGAGCAACATGGAGGGGGCTGCTACAGTGGTGATGTGCACTGTAGCTATAGTAGCATTAGGGTTTTCCCCCTCCTTTTATACATGGTCGGCAACTCATGGGCCTCTTGGGCCAAGGCCCGAGACCCAGGTTGCCGAAAAACTGCAGAAACCCCTTTTTTTCTTATGTCCAATTTCCTTTTTGAGAGCTTTTTTTCTTATAATAAATCGGAGTATTACAACTGTTTACATTGCACATTTTTCCATTTTAGAGCCGCACGTGGGCGAGCCGCTGCACGTGGTGGCACCCATGGAGGCTTCCTAGGAGGACGGCTTGGTCGCTACAGGCCAGGCTCCGACAACGATGATGCGCACTTTGCTGAGGCCTTTGAGGAGAACTACGACACCAACTGGGCACTGATTGATCGTGGCAATCACCACGGCCGTGCTGCACGTGTTCCAGTACCACGCGGGAGGGAGATCCCCTTACTAAGGTAAAGATTACTATGCCTAAATTTGTTGGTGGTGCAGATCCGAAAGCATATCAAAAGTGGGAAATGCGCGTGGACAAGATCTTCCATATGCACGATTTCAGCGAAGACCATAAAATCAAACTTCCTTCTTGGAATTTGCGGATTATGCACCGATGTGGTGGGAGAAAGTTCAGAACGACCACAGGGATAACGATCTACCTCCTATCATCACGTGGGAAGTGCTGAAGCGAGAGATGCGTACTCATTTTGTTCCTGTACATTTTCATCGAGATGTTTTTACTCAATTGCATGAGCTAAAGCGAGACGCACAATCGGTCGAAGAATACTACAAGCAGATGGAGCAACTCTTGATTTGGGGCCGTGTTCAGGAGGACAATGAACAAATAATGGCAAGATTCTTGGATAGGCTGAACTGCAACATTTTCAAGCTAATCAAATTTTAGCCATATTCCACTATGACTGAACTGCAACACTTAGCGATTAAAGCAGAAAAATAGCTCAAGGAAGAGGCACTATTGCAGTCCAGGCGCAATACTTTCACGCCCCGGCCGAGCTATCCATCTACATCAACCTACATGCCCAGGGATAGGCCCAAGATAGACATCAGCAAAGGTATGTTCAATAAACCTTCGAATTCAAATACCCAATCACAAGCTGTGTCTGATGCTTCGAATGTGAAATCTGTTCCATCCACTAGTGCTAAACCTGCTAGTTCTTTTAAATCATTGCAATCATCTGCTGGTTCTAACACTAAATCTAGTTCCATTCAATGTTTTCGCTGCCAAGGACGTGGTCATTATGCTCGTGAATGCCCTAATGTTAGGTCTATTATTGTAACTAAAACTGGTTATGATTCTGCTTCTGATTCTGAAACTGAACCTATTTCATGTGATGATAATAACACTAAGAATGAATCTGATTCTGATGATCGATGTCCTGGCGAAGGTGAATTTTCTTTAGTTGTTACTCTATGTTTATCAATGCTTGTTAAAGAAGACAACTCATCTCAACATTGCATTTTGTTCATGAACAGTGCTAAAGTGAAATATACTAATGTCAAAATGATCATTGATAGTGGTTCATGCCAAAACCTTGCTAGTGTTGACATGTGTGAAAAGCTTAACCCAAAATTGCTTAAACATCCTGATCTATATTGTGTGCAATGGCTTCATGAGGGAAGTAAAATTAAAATTCAGCACCATGTGGATGTTTCTTTCAGGGTTAACAACTATGAGGATATCGTTTTATGCTATGTTGTGCCTATGACGGTATGTCATTTACTACTGGACCGTCCATGGTTGTTTGATCGACATGTACATCATGATGGATGAGCCAATATCTATAGCTTCAAGTGGGAAGGTAAGAACATGGTTTTACTACCACTTACTCCATTTCAAATACATGCCGCAGAACAGAAATGAAAAGAGAAATCACAGCATGTTGTTCAACACGGTAAGCCAAAGATAAGCACTGAAAGAGTTTTGATTGCGATGAAAACAAATCCGAGAGAGGTGAGCAATAATCCTAGTGTTATGCACTTTGTTATTCTTTATGTTGGACCGAAAAGGCGACTAGAGGGGGGGTGAATAGGAGCACGCTCACTTTTTCACAAATAATGGATCCAATAATATTTTACTCCAGTAGCTATGGAAGCTATGAAGATCGATATATCGATCAAATGGAAGACTAATATTGAATCCAATAAACACCCCTAAGCAAGACTACAAACGATCAAAACACAAGATAGCAACTATCAGTGCACTGCTAGTCGGACCGCTGGCCTTGGGCGGTCGGACCGATTCGAGCGATCGGCCGGTGGCTATGGCGGTCGACCGCCGACCTCCAAAAGTAAAAAACGACCCGATGACGAAGATGAAAATAGATGCAACTTTTGATCCACTAATCCAAACTTGATGAAACTTTGAACACACCTTCTATATGATATCAGGAACCTATTCCAATCGAAATTTATGGTAATTCTTGAAAGAATAAATATCCTTTTTCGTTTGATCAAAGATGGGTTCAAAACCAGGTCAAAACGAAAACTTGATTCAAGATCTTGCTCGTGGGTGATTGATGATCAAGATGATCCTAGATAGGTTCTCACACGTCACAGCAAGCTAGATCACGTGAAGAATTCAATAAAAAAACTCTCAGATCAAAGAAAAGACCCAAAATCATCGAATAGAGAGAAAGAACGCAATGAGGCAAGACGTGATCCAACTTTCTCTAGATTGATTTGATATGATATGGGCTTACAGCCACTCCATCAATGGAGGACAATGCTCAATCCAAGAGCACAAAAATCACATCAAACTCTCTAAACCCTATCCTCCACCAAAGCTCTCCCTAAGAAAATTAGGGTTTCCAAAATAGCAAAAAGCGAAGCGGTGGTGCAGCCACCACCCTCTCCTATTTATAGTGGAGGCTTAGACCTTCTAGATGTTTGATCCTATTGGGCTCCCGTTAAGGCCCAAAACAAACGGGACACATACACACGTATTTTAAAGCGTCGTCTTTATCTCCTCTTGACCTAACTAACTACACCTAGCGCCATCTTGCGCCTCGGATTAGCTAATAGGTTACCCATGTCCATATTGCACCACGCTTGTGTACATTGACCTCACCCGGCATCGTCGATCGTTCTGGACCTCAGCCCTCCAAGCCTAGTCCCGATCATTCTCACCGTTGACCGTCGTTGACCACCAAGCAACCTGCACAACAATAGACAAGTAAACTGAATTTGGGAACAAGTTCTTCACAACTTGACTCATGTTAGTTAAAACATGCATCATGCACCATATATGCCCTGAAACTCATGACTTTGACCTAACAACCGCACATTGCCGCCACACCGGGCGAGGAACCAAGTGCAAATTCTCCCCCTTTGTACAATAATGATATATCTTCTCCCCCAATATTGAAATATCTTCTCCCCCTTTGACAATGGAGTCATCAAGGAATCACGCCTTCCTCTCATCCGGAGATAACAAATGCAGAATGAAGAAAGAAGCATAAGGAGTATGCATGAAGTGCAATGCAGTAGCTTCATTTTTTGTATTTTTCAATTTTTGATTACAAGAAGCTTTGGAGATTACCCAAAAGAACAAGCTAGCATCCACCTCTGGAACCTATTAGCTAATCCGACCTCTGGAACAACCTAGCCTCACCTCTGGAACCAAGCGTGGTACAATTGTCATGCAAAGGCTAGCCTAAAAAAACAACCTAGCCCCACCTCTGGAACCAACTAGGAGATCATCCACACGCGAACAGCAGCTGCGCAACAAAGAGGTGATGATGGGCCAATCTCCGTAGCGGCGCCTCCAAGAAGGGATATGACTCACGTTGTCGTCGCCAGATCCAACTAGCGAAGGTCAGATCAGGAGTTTTCACTCCGGAGCTTAGGTACTGGTTCTCCAAAACAACGCCTCCAAGAAGCTAACGCCGCTCAGGTCGACGTCATTGTTGGGTCCAACCAGCGAAAGCCAGATCAAGAGTTTTCACCCTGGATCGAAGGTATTAGCGCTAGAAGATCACACTACAGTACGACCTCGTCGTTGGATCCAACCAATGAAGGCTAGATCGCCTAGACGACGTCCGCAACATCCCCAACGGCCAACCGCCACCAGCACCAAAGGAAGGCGACGTCCACCGTAGCCCACGCGTCGGTCGGTTAACAACCGTCCACTTGGGGGGGGGGGAGTCGAGCACCGCACAAGCCACCGCCACTGAGGCGTCGCGATCTCTACCAACTGCGCCAAAACTGGATCTGCATCGCGCCACCTCCGTCGTCATGCCATCGACGAAGCCGCGCCGCCGGAAGAAGCCGGCGGAGAAGGGCCCTGGATCGCCACACCCGAAGATGAGCCGACGGAGAAGGGCCCCTGATCCAACCCCGACGAAAGTCCACACAGTTGGAAATCGGCGGACAGACGTCGGGCGTCGGGAGCGCGATGCAGATTAGGTGACACTACCGAGAAGAAGAAGCCCCGCCGGCACCACTGGCCGGCCGACGGCGAGAAGGAAGGGAGGAGGACAGGAGGGGGGGGGGGGGCTTGTTTGGTGGCGGCTAGGGTTTTTTAAGAGAGCGCCAAGTACGTGGCCTGGCCACTAGTTCACATCCTCTCTTTTGACCTGTGTTTTGGAGGTGTCTTTCTAAGTCGCACCAATCAGATTATGCGTGTCTCAAATATGAATAATGTATTATGCGATCAAAACTACATACAAGTCAACTTGCAAGATTTTTTTTTTTTGCATAAAACAAAATCGAAGCTTGCCAGGTCTGTCAAAAAAACAACAAACATTATCAGCTGGTTCATAAAAAAAGTGGATTTGCTGTACATCCGTCGTGGGAATTGTACTGCTTGATAACCCACTCGGCTCATACTCTGCCATGTTTGGCCCCTTCATTGTTTGCCCTACAGGCAACAAACAATGAGTTTCGAGCTAGTCGTCATGTAAAATATCTTAGTTCTCGAATGGACCCACGAGTTCGGTATAAATTTACATTCTTTTCTGTTTAGTTTATTTTTAGGGACTGTTTACACATAATTCGACTGTTTTCTCTGTAAAAAAAACTGTCACATTCTGAAAGTTCATTTACAAGTTCATTATATATAAATTACAATAAATTATTTATGTAATTTTAGTTCTTGCTTAATAACTCATATTTCTATCATATGATTCAAAATCTCACATGTATTTTAAGAGGTTGAGCAAATATATATATATATATATATATATATATATATATATATATATATATATATATATATATATATATATATATATATCATCAAATCAAAGTATAGCAATGTGGTGAACTCGTTATGTTTTTCTCATGTACTTTGACAGGTTGAGTAAAAATGAAGATAAAAAAATAAAATTATATAGCAATAAAATACGACAATGTGGTGAAGCCGTTATATTTCGAAGAAAAAAATCATAATAAATTCGGATCCAATTCATCGGATAGAAAAAAAAAGTACAAATCTCATAGTATATCTGACGAACAAAAAAATAATAGTTTTAATTTCAAAAAACTATCGGAAGTCATACAACAATTCCCTTATTTTTATCTGGATTTTGGGGTGCGAAAAATGTGTAAGCTAACGAACCAGGTAGTGCGTATAGTACGGATTTCGGATTTGTGCAACCATACTTGGTCCAAACTCATTTTCAAAAAAAAAAAAAAAATAACGTGATGCAGACTCGAAATACACCGAGTCACCGTTCGCCATCCAGTCGGAGACCCAGCCGGACACTCGCATTTTGTCTAACGGGGCCGAGCTAGCTGCCTCGGCTCCGCTGATCGCGAGAACTTGCTGGGCCGGTAGAAACGAAGCCCGGTCACCTTCGGTGGGCAACGCTTGCTCGCGCGCGCTTGGCCCGGCCAATTTCACCCGGGCATGGGCTCTTTTCTGGGCAAAACCCCCGTGCCGCGCGCACACGGCGCGCCGCATGCAGCAACCGCCAGTTCGCCATGATCTCCCGCACGGCACGGTTTCAAGCAACCGCCAGTTCGCCATGATCTCCCGGACGGCACGGTGAAACCCGCCGTCTGCCCGCGTGAAAAATCGCCATGGTCTCCCGCACGGCACACGGTGAAACCCGCCGGCTGCCCGCGTGAAAAATAGGCTCGTCCCGCGAGCGAACCGAGTTTCTACACCTTGGTGGTGGGGCTGGTGCCTTGCAAATTAATTAAGCACGTTATATAGTCCCCTGAAGGGGTGGAGCTAGCCATGGATCGAACCGAGCAAGTTACTTTTGATTTAAAGTTAAATTTATTTTAAATTTTTTTTACATAGCATTTTAACTTGGTGTCTCAAACCATTACCCCAGAGGTTCGAGATCCAACTCCGCCCTCACCCCTCGTGCTTCAGTCCTGAACACACTATTCTTGTCCCTCGTCTAGGAAGAAGTTGATACACGCAACGCTAATCGCATCTGATTCAGATTCTCCATCTATTGGTTTCCGGCCAGTTCCATATTCCGCATATCACTTCTTGCGTTCACGTACCAAGACGCATAGACGACAAGCACCTACGATGTGACTTTTATCTTCTAAGAACATGTACAATAGATGCCTCGAGAGAAATTTAGTAAATAAAAACTAATTTTTTTACTACATAGGATAAATAAGATATTTATTTTGTAGTATCAATGCTTAATCAGGCACCAGTACTTAACGGATGCTTATTTATATAACTATATCTAATTAAAAACAATACAACTATCTAAGCGTTTACGAAAGAGATACGTGCATTGTAGAAAATAATTTTTACATAACTACCCGATGATATGGTTATATTATCTCTCTTTAAGCACCTATATATAAATATCTTATATTGTACCTGCCCTAAAGCTGGCGTTTGTGCTTGGTCTGTCATTGGCTTTTGGCCTGGTAGCAACTAGCATTCTAGCAAGGTCGTCCTGTGGGATCTAAGCTTGAACCTTAAGTGTGTACTACCAATACAAGCTGAAGCTATGCTAAGCGGGGTCAATTCACAAGAAACGTACGTATCCAAGCAGCATAAACCCCTCTGCCCCATCAGCTATTAATTGGAGAAGGATTGGAGGCTTCTGGCAGAAGCGGGAGAACAGACCACTGATAATGTGCACTAATTCAATTCTCATGTGGAGATAACAAAGAATTAAGCCTTTGTGAAGCTAATATATGTGGCTGTGAGAAAGGAAGGGAGAATAAGGGCCAAACACTACAGCGAAATCCATTCTATAGTGCTAATTGTTGTCATCTACAAGCTAGAGTTAAGAGGACCACGATTTTCAAGTTAATCGGTCGAAAACAAACTAAAAAATCAAAAGGAGAATTAAAGGTTTGTTCTTCATGGGCACTCGTAATCGCAAAAGTGAAATATGGATCCTCTTCATGTGATTGTGCGTGTGTTGGCTTCGGTGCATAGCTTTTTTAAGAGTAAACTAGCCGAATTTTTCGTGTGCCTGTGATTGAAAATACATATGCTTATATTTTAAAATAAATCTATGCTTGTTAAAAAATCTAATGTGTGTGATTGAAAATACAAATATATTTCTTATACAATTGTAATAGCTCTAATATATATATGATCAGTCTACACCATTATAATCTAGACCCACCATAATTGACAGTATAGATATTTCTCTTTTTCTTTAATTAATGTGGTAATTTCTAGACCTTCACAGCAAACTTGGTGGTTTTTTTTTTTGCTTTGTTTTAATAATACTGGTCATCAACATCCCGTGTGCCTGCACTGGCAAGCAAATTTAGAGTGGTGTATCTTTGTATTTTTCTAACTATAAAAGATCATTATTTGGCACTAGAAATGTTTTTTATTCAAAAAAATCCTACAATTATTTTTTCATACTCCGTCAGCCACCAAATATATATAGATCATTGTCTATATTTAGTCCCATTTTTTGTATAAAAATAAATGCTTCATATTTGCCCCTAGAGATTCGAGACCCAGCTCCGCCCTCACCCCTCGTGAGTCAAGGCCTGGACACGCTGTTCTGGTCCCTTGTCTAGGAAAAAGTTGATTCACGCAACCTTAATAACTCGTTGTGGCATCTGATTCGGATTCTCCATCTATTGGTCTCCGGCCAGTTCCATATTAGCATACCTCTTCTCGCGTTCACATACCAAGGCGCATAGACAACAGACACCTACGACGTGAGAGCATGTACAATAGATCCTTCGAGAGAAGCTTAGTAAATAAAAACTAATTTTTTTACCACATAGGATTAATAAGATGTTTATTTTGTAGTATCAATGCTTAATTAGGCACTAGTACTTAATGGATGCTTATGTATATAACTATATCTAATAAAAAACAACATAACTATCTAAGCGCTTACGAAAGAGATACTTATATTATCTCTATTTAAGCATCTATATATAAATATCTTATATTGTACATGGCCTAAAGCTGACGTTTGTGCTCGGTCTGTCATTGGCTTTTGGCCTGGTAGCAACTAGCATTCTAGCAAGGTCGTCATGTGGGATCTAAGCTTGAACCTTAAGCGTGTACTACCAATACAAGCTGAAGCTATGCTAAAGGGGGCCAATTCACAAGAAACGTGCGTATCCAAGCAGCATAAACTCCTCTGCCCCATCAGCTAGCTATTAATTGGAGAAGGATTGGAGGCTTCTGGCAGAAGCGGTAGAACAGACCACTGATAATGTGCACCTGAGGGACGCGATTCTGGGGCTCATTTCTCACTAATTCTATTCTCATGTGGAGATAACGGAGAATTAAGCCTTCCTGAAGCTAATATCTGCGGCTGTGAGAAAGGAAGGGAGAATGCGTACCAAACACTACAGCGAAATCCATTCTATAGTGCTAATTGTTGTCATCTACAAGCTAGAGTTAAGAGGACCACGATTTTCAAATTAATCGGTCGAAAAGAAAACTAAAAATCAAAAGTAGAATGAAAGGTTTGTTCTTCGTGGGCACTCGTGATCGCAAAAGTGAAATATGGATCCTCTTCATGTGATTGTGCGTGTGTTGGCTTCGGCGCATAGCTTTTTTAAGAGTAAACTAGCCGAATTTTTTTGTGCAATTGAGTGTGAGTGAAAATACACATGCATATATTTTAAAATAAATCTATGCTTGTTAAAAACTCTAATGTGTGTGATTGAAAATACAAATATATTTCTTATACAATTGTAATAGCTCTAATATATATATGATCAGTCTACACCGTTATAATCTAGACCTACCATAATTGACAATATAGATATTTCTCTTTTTCTTTAATTAATGTGGTAATTTCTAGACCTTCATAGCAAACTTGGTGATTTTTTTGTATAAAAATAAATGCTTCATATTTATCCCCAGAGATCCGAGACCCAGCTCCGCTCTCACCCCTCGTGATTCAGGGCCTGAACACGCTGTTCTGGTCTCTCGCTAGGAAAAAGTTGATTCATGCAACGTTAATCACTCGTTGTGGCATCAAATTCAGATTCTCCATCTATTGGTCTCCGGCCAGTTTCATATTCAGCATACCTCTTCTTGCGTTCACATACCAAGGCGCATAAACGACAGACACCTACGACCTGAGAGCATGTGATCCTTCGAGAGAAGCTTAGTAAATAAAAACTAATTTTTTTTATCACATAGGATTAATAAGATGTTTATTTTGTAGTATCAATGCTTAATTAGGCACTAGTACCTAACGGATGCTTATGTATATAACTATATCTAATAAAAAACAACGCAACTATCTAAGCGCTTACGAAAGAGATACTTGCATTGTATGAAATGACTTTTACATAAGTACTTCATGATATGATTATATTATCTCTCTTTAAGCATCTATATATAAATATCTTATATTGTACATGCCCTAAAGTTGACATTTGTGCTCGGTCTGTCATTCGCTTTTGGCCTGGTAGCAACTAGCATTCTAGCAAGGTCGTCCTATGGGATCTAAGCTTGAACCTTAAGCGTGTACTACCGATACAAGCTGAAGCTATGCTAAGCGGGGTCTTGGATGTATTTCTCGAAGAACTACCGGGCTTGCCTCTCGCACGAGAAGTTGAATTTGTTATCGAGCTGCCGCCTGGAACAGCTCCAATTTCCAAACGGTCTTACCGAATGCCGCCGAATGAGTTGGTGTAATTGAAGAAGCAACTCACAAAGCTTCAGGAGAAAGGTTTCATTAGGCCGGGCTCTTTTTCTTGGGGATGCCTGGCTATATTTGTGAAGAAGAAGGACCACAGCTTGCAGATGTGTATTGACTATCGTCCGCTAAATGAGGTCACAATCAAGAACAAGTATCCACTTTCATAGATCGATGATCTGTTCGGCCAGTTATATATCCGGTGCCCTTATATTCTCTAAGATTGATTTGAGATTGGGCTACCATCAAATTAGGATCATATATAAATATATTCCAAAGTCAGCATTCTCAACTCGCTATGGCTTGTACGAGTACACCGTCATGTCTTTCGGGTTGAGGAATACACCAGCTTGTTTCATGAGTCTCATAAATTTAGTTTTCATAGAGTATTTGCATAAATTTGTGGTCATATTTATTGATGACATCCTCATATACTCCAAATCGGAAAGGGGGCATGAGGAACACCCTTGGACGACGAAAGCCCTCACCGCTACCGGACTGTGGCTAACATGTACGATACAACTAAAGGATTACGGGTAGGCTATGATAGCACAAAACAAATTTTTTTTACAGTGCAATCAAGGAACCTCCGCTAGTAATAGATCACGAGATTACCACTAGACGAGCTGACTCGTAGCGCAAGTAGAGTCCATGTAGCAAATTGATGCAGTCATAGTCGTACTCGCCGCACGTCTTCTCGTCTTGATCTTGAGATCGTCACGAGTTGCAGATCATCCTAGTGCTGATGCTTCGCAACAATACCTCCAAGGTATCCACACATACGGGGTAGGGACACCACGCGCTGGAGTGCTAGCGCTGATGGCGTGGTATTAGATGAGGAATGCGTGGCTGTTAGGGTTTTGAAAATTCTTCAAAAGAGTATATGAAACCCCATGGCACTGCCCCTCTATATATAGGTATTGATGATGGGTCTGGAATTTGAGACCCATTAGGAACTTGTGGCCTACAAGAATTCGGATCACCATCCAAATCAAATCACAACCCTTTAAGTGTGTGACCATATAGGTTCATGTGTAATCGGTTGTGACTAATAAACTCTTTTCCAACCACGATTCGTTAGCGGTACCTAGCAGCACATAACGATTCCCGAACACACAAAGAATATATTGGACGAACCTTAATGCAATATGATCTACGACCAGGTCCTTGTCACTTACAACCAGCTCGTATCTAGTCACGACTAGTCCATATTTAGTTACGACCAGTTCGTAACTCCTTACGACCATTTAGTACTTAATTATAACCCATTCGTAACTCCTTACGACCAGTTAGTGATTATGTTCTACCAGTCTAGGACCAGCTCGTATCTCTATACAACCAATCTACGACCAGCTCATATATGGTCGAACTGAACGACCTGCTTGTGTATTATCCCTTTGCCTTAAGACATCTGGTTGAACTCCAGGTGAGATAATTTATCATCCATAGAATGTTTAATACTTTATCGATCAAGTGTCGAATAACTTCATGTGGTCGACACTTCGACCACCAGTGGCATGGCTATGCACTTTCTTTATCCGACCACAACGAGAGGACTAGAGACATCTCTCCTGTTATGTTGGGAGGGGAAAATCACAACGAGGGGACCAGTCACATTCCTCCACATGTTCATAGCATACCCGAAAGCTACCTTTATAACTACCCATTTATGAGTAGCATTTGGCAACCGCTAAAAGTACTATTACACATGTAGGAAACTATGCTAATCTCAGGTATAAGGATTATACATTATCATTGCTTGAGACCAACTGATGACACATGAAATCATGACAATCTCAACAGTGTCTCAAGGTGGGTCAAACCAACACCATGTTCTCTAACACGTGTCCATATTATTGGTTTGATATCTTCGTATCTATGACCTATGAAACATAGTCATCAACCAATACATATGCTAGTCTATACATATATGTTCTCATATGTTTCCGACTAAGGAACGTTTAAGAATAATCGTCACAGAAATACAAAGTTTCACAATCAAGTCACATACTTGATAATAAATATTAGCGATATTATTCTAGAAACAAGATAACATATTATCCAATATTATGAACATAACAAAATATAATTATCTCTATGATTGCCTTTAGGGCATATTTCCAACAATAACCACAGTCCACGACCTCGCTCACGAGGAGCTGTACCTGACAGCGGCAGATGAACCAGTCGGCTTCTCTAAGGCGGAGAAGCACGAGTGTTGGCACCGCGCCATGCTCGAGGAGATAAGCTCCATTGAGGAGAACAACACTTGGCAACTTGCTGATCTCCCGACGAGTCATCATCCCATCGTCTTGAAATGGGTCTTTAAGGTGAAGAAGAACTCCTAAGGCGTTGTCATCAAGCACAAGGCCCGCCTCGTGGCAAAGGGCTATGTGCAGTGCCAAGGCGTCGACTACGAGGAGGTGTTCGCGCTGGTGGCCCGTCTTGAGTCTATGCGCCTGCTGGTCGCGCTCGCCGCGCATGAGGGATGGCCAGTACACCACATGGTCATCAAATCAGCGTTCCTTAGAGGCGAGCTCGACGAGGAGGTCTACGTCGCCCAACCTACCGGCTTTGAGGTCAAGGGCCATGAGCAGAAAGTGCTCTATGGCTTGAAGCAGGCGCCGAGAGCGTGGAATGCCAAGCTTGACAGCTGTTTGCTGTCGCTTGGGTTTCAGCGAAGTGCATCGGAACATGTGGTGTACATGCATGCCAGCGGTGCATCACGGCTACTGGTGGGCATCTACGTCGACGATCGACCTCATTATCACGGGCACCGACACACAGGAGATCCTCAAGTTTAAAAGGGATATGAAAAACTCATTCAAAATGGGTGATCATGGCCTGCTCAACTTGTACCTCAGCATCAAAGTGCATCAGTCCGATAGTTGCATCATGCTGAACCAATCTGAATATAGGCTCAAAATTCTTGAGAAGTGCAGTATGGCAGTTTGCAATCCTTGCCACGTTCCCATAGAGATGAGGCTCAAGTTGAGCAAGACAAGCTCAGCCCCTCTTACAGACGCCATGGCCTACCAGAGCATTGTCGGGAGCTTGAGGTGCCTAGTGCACACAAGACCCGATATCGTGTATTCGGTGGGCTACATAAGCCGCATCATAGAAGCACCAACCACCGAGCACTTGGCTGCAGTCAAGCATATAGTCCGGTACATTGCTGGTACGCGAAGCTATGGCTGTCGTTATGCAAGGAAGTTGGAGGAGCCACGGTTTGTCGGCTACAGCGATAGCGACATGGCTGGTGACATCGACGACCGCAAGAGCACGACAGACATCTTCTTCTTCCTCGGGCGCAGCCCCATCAGCTGGCAATCTCAGAAGCTGAAGGTTGTGGCACTGTCCTCTTGAGAGGCCGAGTACATCGCGGTGACAACGGCTGCCTGCCAAGGTATCTGGCTCGCTCATTTCCTCGCTGACTTGAAGAATGAAAAGGCAGGCAGTGTCATGCTTAAAGTCAACAACAAGTTGGCGATCTTCCTCAGTAAAAATCCGGTGTTCCACGACCGAAGCAATCACATAGACACCCGATATCATTTTATTCGGGAATGCGTTGAAGACGGCAAAGTTGAGTTGGAGTACATCAAGATCGAAGAGCAGCTAGCTGATATTCGGACGAAGGTGTTGGGCCGTGTCAAGTTCCAGGAGCTGCGTACAAGGATCGACATCGTTGAGATAAAAGAAAATGCAACAAGGATTAAGAGGTGTTTGTTGATTAATCCTGTGAGTAGTTTTTCTTGTGTTTATTACCAATAATGTTTTCGTTTCTTCTTTTGATCAGCAATCATGAATTGTTTTGCATTGCCATGCGCATTATGGCTGAGTATTAACGCTAGTTATGGGCTAGTATTATGGCTGAGTAGTAATGGTTAGCTGTAGTGGCTATAGTGTGTCTTCAGTTAGTTTTCATTGCATTGTTTCTTGTAACGTATATATAAGTGTCTCTTTCACGTGAGAACAAATAGAGTGAGAGAGAAAAAAAAAAGGAGAAAAGGACATCACAAAATTTTTGTCTCCTATGTTCTCGCTTGTAATAGGGTGTCTAGACGTTCGTCTGAGTCAGCGAGGCTAACAAGGAGCAAGGACTCTGGGCAACACACGGCGCAGTACATGAAGCTCAAGTACTTGACGCTGCTCGACATCCTCACCGCGAGCGTGATGTACCAGGCAGGCCTCGCCCCTTCGGGCGGCACGTGGGGCGACAACGACAAGGGATACGTCCTGGGAAACCCGATCCAACGCGACTCCTACCGGCCACGGTACCACGCCTTCTTCCACTGCAACGCAACGTCGTACGTTTCGTCCGTCGTCGTCATCGTCTTGCTGCTGTAGCGCACAGTGAAGCGGCACAGAGCGACGCTCTGGGCGATGCAGACGGCCGTGGTGCTCGACCTCCTCGTCCTTCTCGGTGCCTACGATGCCGGTGTTAGGTAATTTTTGTGTGAATTATTAGTTTTTTATGTAGATCATCGAGTTCTAGTTGGATTCTGATTCTTAGTCCTATTTCGTTTATGTGGCTGAGTCTTGGTGCTATATAAGCAATGATATTGTACTTTAATATGAGATAACTTGAGAAGGAAAGAATAAAAATATGCTAGTTGTGCCGCACTGAAAATTTTTCTTTGTTTGTATTCGAGAGTTTTGCCGTGAGTTTGTTTGTCTTCGATTTGGGGCCAACAATTGGTATCAGAGCTCTAGGTTCGAAACCCTAGCTACTGCTCTGGGAGGGTGATGTGACGGCGGCCCGATCTTCCGAAAGGTACTGATAAGTCGATTGTGGAGAACACGACGATGATGATCCAAAGGCTCCGACCAAACCAGATCGATCCCCTCGCAATCACTACACCACTGTTTCGATGGTTATCAATCGTGCCGAACGCGGTTGACCTCGCCAAGAAGGCTATCTCCTGCAAGCGAATCGAGAACACAAGCAAGAGAGTAGAAGATGCAATCTGAAATTGTATTGCGGATAAAATATTAAGTTCACAAGTTGGGGTTCCTCAACCGAACTACGGTGAGACTGCTAAATAGAATAATCTCTTAAGAAAAACCCGAGGAAAACTAAAGGGGTGCGGCCTCCTTAAATAGGAGAGGGGAAGCCTCACATAACAAACAACTAAGGGGGTGGTACTATTCATGTGAACAGTACCACTATGAATAGTGCAACCCAAGGGCGGGGAGGCGGCTAGGAAGATGGGCCCAACGATTATAAGGCCTAAATCGGCATAAATTAGTGATATAGCATTTTATTTTAACAATTATGAATTCTACATAAGGAATTTGGAGGTGAGGCTGGATCCGTTGGAAAGGTCTCGGAATAAGCTTTCCAACAAGGCCAAGAACACCCGAATCAGACTCCGTTTGCAAAAGTTATGCACGTTTTAAGTCGGTGCTGTCTCCGGAGGCCGAATTGGATTCCAAAACGTATCAAGCTTGAACTCTTGCTTGGCACGTGGTGTAGCACCATGGTATGTAGACGTAATAGCATGGCATGTAGATGTAGCACCACGGCATGTAGACGTAGCACCATGGCATGTAGAAGTAGCTCGGTCCAACTGGATAATACGATATTGCAGTAGCCGAAAGTCTTATTGGAGAAGATGTGGTTGAAGTAGAAGATGCGGTGCAGCGGGTCGAAGCAGTATTTGCATCCTTAGGTTTGATGTCCTCATCAGAGGGGTGATCTAGACTCCCGGGGTGGCATATACGGCGGGAGTGCGCACGCGGCGGATCCCGACGGCGCATCAGACACGGCAAAGCCACAGCATGCGGCGGGGCGCGGCGGCGAGACCGATGCACTGTACGGTGCATACGACCCCATGACGAGGAGGATCTTGAGTTTTTGATTTGTGCCCAATATTATGTCACGTTCTTCGGGGAGTGGTGTCACCGGTGACGAGGCAACGTTGACACTCTTCCTACTGACCGAAAAGGAGACAGTCAAAGCTGTGTGGAAGGCGTTGAGGACGATGCATCTTGGTGCCGATCATCGAATGGTGAAGGCGAGGGACGTTGAGAAGATGTGTTCGTCATCCTGAGTCGAGTCCGTATGTTACTCAAGTTGACGTTGTGATCAACTTGAAGTTTGAGTATGAGTTGGGGCGTAAGTCGTAGTTGAGACCGATTGCCTCAATGAGTAAGCGTCCAAGACATGTTCAGGTTGTGCAACCGTCTTCGGCCAAGTGTGTGGGAGCCATGTTGAAGTTGAGTCCAACTGGCAGCACACGAAATATAATAAGTACATGAAGATTAGGTAGTGATTGTTAGGTAATCTTTGTGTAAAGTATTGGTTTTATTATGTAGATCATCGAGTCCTAGTTGGATTCTGATTTCTAGTCCTATTTCATTTGTGTGGCTGAGTCTTGGTGCTATATAAGCAAGGACATTGTACTCTAATATGAGATAACTTGAGAAGAAAAGAAGAAAAAGGTGCTAGTTGTACCGCACTGGAAATTTTTTTGTTCGTATTCGAGAGTTTTTGCCGTGAGTTTGTTTTTCTTCGATTTGGGGCCAACAGCCAATAGCTGCAGGGAGCTGGAGACGTCTGTGTACGTGATTGCGCTCGTCGCCGTCGTGGTCGTCTACATCACGCTGCACGTAGTACTCTCGTTTGACGCTGTGACGAGGAAGGCCGACGAGAAGCTGAAGGTGTGGAAATACTATGGAGGAAGCATTGATCAGCTAGGCGGTAACGGTGCTGATGTGTAATGGCTGCTGACTTGCTGGGATGTTGTCTTGCCCCGATCTGCAATACTGCTGATTGCAAACTTGTATGTGTAGTGTATTGGATTGTACAATCTGTAGACCGTGTATTGCAGTTCGAACTCACATCATGTGATTATATATTACACTTGTTGGAGGGAACATATCTAGTGCTAATGAGTAATTGAGTGTTAAGGTACTAATGTCAATCTTGACCATTGGATCTGGATTGAACAACCAAGATTAATAGGACTCCCACCTCTAAACCATTTAATCACCCTGCATACTCCCACCTCCAATGTGCCTTCATTAATGCATCTGCATTAAACACCCTGCATACTCCCAGCACCAATGCTCTGCATTAAACACCATGCATGACTCAATGATCAAGATTGCCATTAGCACCTTAGCACTCAATTACCCATTAGCACTAGATATGTTCCCCTTGTTGGATGTGGCTTCTGTGTGCAATTGTGTGGTTAGACCATGAAAAGGTAAAGTTCATTTGACATCACTAAACTCTTCCGAAAGTTCATAAACCAATCCTAAACTACTAAACTAGACACCCGATACCCCTCAACTCTCAATACCATCCGATTTACCTCCTTGGACCCAAATCATGGTGGTTTTGTCTGACGTGAAGCATACATGTAAATGGTCTTGACGTTTAAGCTTGTTTTCGATGACTTGGTAACCACTTAGCAAATTAAACAAAAAAAATATTTATGGGACCCACATGTCATCCTCTCATTTCCTTTCTTCTTCCTCCCACTACTACAAAAAGGCTGATACTGGACGTCTCATCAAAGACAGTTGATCAAAACTATCTGTATTAAATACAATTACGGACGGTTTTGGTTTAACGACCGTTTGTGTTACTGATTGCGCTAAAAACCGTACGTGAATAAGTAATATCACAAACGGTTCGTATTGAAAACAATCTATGATACTACTAAATTCACAAACGATTATTTATTGGAACCGTTTGTAATTAGAAATAACTTATTAGTCGATTTTGACCACTCCTAATCGGGCCAGATTGATCTTTTAAAGTGGTCGAATTGAAGCTAATTTCCCTAATAGAAGAAAGCAGAAGATATGTAATCCGGTAGGCTCCTTATTCCGTTTCATGTGTAACTTCATTGTTTTGACGTCTAACTTCCGATCAACAAAAGAATGCAGAAGTACTTCACATGATCGATCGATCGGAAGTTACACATCATAGATAGTGAAGTGCTCACCTGATTGTAAGGATATGATCTATAAATTTCTATCGACCAAATTGACTTTCCGACCACCTAAATTGAAGTAGTCGGTCAATCATCCATGGATTTTGTTCTTCGATGCACGGTGGTCGAAAAGTCGATTTGTCCTGTGAATTTTGTCTTACTAGCTAGCTAGAAGGGTAGGGATCGAGATGAGAACTTTAAGAAGAAATGGAAGTAAGAAAAGATGGGAAGTTTGTGAGTGATTTTTTCTTAGTTTTGCACGCCCTTCTGATGGTTTTTTATAGGCTTAATTAACAACTTATGGCAAGATTAAAATAACGAATAAAGATAGAAGTCTGATGGATAGGATTTATTAGAATCTGTTCCTAAAAAATCTTTGGTAACCAAAGCATCACCATCTTTTCGAGAATTGTTTTTCATAAATACGGTTGACGCTCCTTTTCCTATGTTTACAACTGAAGCTGGAGAGCTCATCACAGACAGGTTTTAATAATAACTGTATGTGATTACATACTTCACAGATGGTTTTTAATAAGAATCGTCTGTGATTCATACTTCACAAACGGTTTTTAAATATAACCGTGTGTGATAATTCAATCTTTCGGCTCCTGTGCGATGCATCTCTTCGTCTCGCGCACCGACATTTTAGAAGAATTATCATCGCGCGCCATGATGAGCATGCATAGTATTGGTGAGCACGCGGATCATGATGTCGAGGACCAAGGCGAGGATGTCGGCGATCGCCATCGCTTTTCCTCACGATGTTGTCATCCACATCGCCGGCCTCGTGGCTGCGAGCTCTCCTCAGCCCATTGCTGACCTCTGCAGCTTACGAGCACGTATGTATTCTGTTCTTTTGTTTTTGGTAGGTCTGAAGGAGTCAACATTCTATTCAGTATTTGTTAGTTTCTGAAGATGACTGTAGCATATCATATCCTAGTTAATTGTCGGAAAGCTTCAGGCGTTCGTTTCCGGTTTAGGTTCCTATGAGCCACGTACATATCCTGATTGTAATTCCTCTAAAAATCTATAAAAGGAGAAAAATCGAAAAGTTGTATCAGTTGATACGACACAAAATAATCTCGTGTTGCTTTTATTTTGTGTCCAATATCGATCCAGTTCTGAACTAAATTTCACTAGCAACAACGACCTTAATTTGCCCTAGCTTTTAATTTTATCTTATAGATTAATTATTGTATTAATATTATGTCGTCTTGAATTTTATACTTGCAAGGCCATGTACAAGGCGTCCAAGGAGCGCACCGTGGAGAGACGTGTGGCGCTGGAGCGGGAGGAGACGATGAAATGGCAGGACAACAAATGTTACCTCGCCGTTGTCGACCACCAGGCAAGTCCTGGCAACCAGGAGGCCTGGTTCATCGTCGGCACCGCGCTTGTCTTCGCACCCCCAAGACATGCAGTGTGACCTCTTGTTCCTTGAACGGGCGGCCGTCGCTGGCCACAAGGCCGCGGCCTATGTGCTCGGCCTCCTCCTTTACACGGCCGCCGAGACGCGCGATGTTGGGAAGCACTACATTAGCCAGGTTGAGGGCGAGCCAGCTGGGGGCGGGTGTGAGACGGCCAAGAGGACCAACCGGGAGTGCAGGCGGTGCCGGAGGCTCACTGTGGACATGATCTAGGAGGCGGCGTAGAAGAAGATTGCCGGGCCACTCTGCTGGGTGTGGGCGCTGTCGGAGGACGGCCACCCGTGCACGAGCACCTGCTGCGGCATGATGGAAGGGTGGGACGACTACGTCGTCTTCTGTAGTGACGATTGCAGGATTTGGCACAAGTAAAAACTTGTAGGAATATAGTTACACGAGTTCTCTACAAACAGTAAAAATTTCAGCCTAAGACGAGATCGTTTCACTACTCAAACAGATCATCTACCAAAACTGCTTTGTGCTAGAACTGTAGTAGTCTAGGCTGAAAAACCCTTCTCAAAATAGGCGCTGCTCTAAACTAATCCTCAATCGAAGCATGCAAATCGAATAGAAACAAGTCAAGAACACATTGACCAAATTTGAGCCTAGTTAGATAACGTTTGATGCTCCGATCAACGACTTGATGAAGACTGCGCAGGAGGGGAGACGCTGGACAGGGGGAGGAACTAAAGGGGTGGCGGTTGAAACGGGGGAGATGGGGGATGGCGCATGGGAGGGGAGGGATTAGGGTTGGCTGCCCCCTCCCATGCGCCGCCGCCCACTTGGGCTGACTTGTGGGCGTAAAGCCCCGATCCAGTTCGTAAACTACGCAAAATTCCCCCCGAAACAACTACTAAAACTATTTTTTTTAAATACATCTTCCTTTCTAAAAACACTTATCTCTCTAAATTAATCGGGACATTACAGGCGGTCTCAGTGGGCTCGGGGCCAGAAACAGAGGACCTCGGGCTCTTGTTCTCCTCGCTGCTCGGTGGAAGGAAGGGAATAAGGGGGAAGCGAAGAGGAGAAGATGGCGTGCCGAGCAGGCTTTATAGCTGGGCGGAGGCAGTGAGGGCTAGGCAGCAGGGCGAGGCGCAGTTGCTCCGCTACTCAGTGGGTGACGAGGGGGGTGTTGAGATGACGGCGCGAACGATTGAGGCGATGGTACGATGATCAAGCTAGCGAGGACGGTGTTGACTTGGGAGACGGCGTGGCGCCAGGGAGGAGAAGGGGGGTATGGCGCTAGTGATGGGGGCGGGGTCGATGAAGGAAGCAAGGGAGGAAGAGGAGGAAGAAAGGGCGCTGGCGGGTGGACAGGGAGGAAAGAGGAGGAAAGTTGAAAGAAAAGGAGAAAAAGAAAATAAAGAAAAGGAAAGAGAAAATAAAGAACTTGAGCTTGGCCGGGTGGAGGTTTCAAATTATTTTCTTTTTTTATTTTTTAAACTCGGTTTGAATTCAATTTTCTATTTTTGGGCTTGAGGTTTCAATTAACAACTCAAAAATTCGAATATCGATGAAGCGTAACAATTTTTTTTAAAAATATCTCATTTTTAAATAATTTCAAATGCCTGGAATTTTTAGAATGTTACATGATGTACAAAATAAGGACAAAAAAGTCATCAATGCCTGCTAATTTGCATGTCAGAACAATGTAATAAATTCTAAATAAGATGACTTGATGAAGTAAAGACGTCATGCCTTTCTCCGGTCACTAAAGGAAACCGACTTAGAATGCGTAGAATCAAATCATATAAATTTTGACCAAACATGTTATCTAAAATATGTAGTTTGAATATACGAAAATGGTACGAGTAAATTTGTGACGAAAAAGACTTTCATAACTTTTTTCGACAATATGGTGATAAAATTTAGTAGTCAAAGCGACATCGTGTTGACTTTGAAATGTTTTTGACTTACTTTTATGATGAGATGCAGTAAGATTGCATTAATTATAAGTCACCAGAAATTTCGTTAAAAGTGAGCCCCATCTTGTAAAATCATTGTTGAAAAAAAAAACTATCTGAGTCGCCTTATGTATCATGGAATAACATACAGTAGTTACTGTGAAAGACTGAAGCTGTCGAAGTCAGGGAGAAGAAGATTAAACGTGCCTACATTTCTAACTGCGACTCGGGTGTAGGTCATTTTTAATGTGCAAATGCAAGGCAGTTGTTACTTTTGACCGAAAGGCAGTCGTTACTTGGTACAAGCATCTCCGAGAACTCAAGGGAGTTTAGTCTTAGAAAACTAGAAAAGGGCTATAAAACCGGACTGTCTCAAGGGAGTTTAGTCATATTTCAAGGCTTTTTTACGCTTGTTCAGATAAGATCTCATAGAATGAACAAGCCTTCCAGCGTGAAGTGTATCAAGGAAAATGAAGTTAATTACTGGCATTCACACGTGCAAGTTGCAACATGAGGAATTGAAACCTGCCGTGCTAACAATGGTTACTTGAAGGAGACCGCGGAACAGGAATGGTGTGCAAAGTACAGAAAAGGCCATTGATGCCTGCTAATTTCCATCACAAGCTGGGCAAAGAGAAGGGAATAAAGTGGCCACTGATGCCTGCTAATTTCCAACACAAGCTGGGCAAAGAGAAGGGAATAAAGTCACAAATAAGAGAGCCATCACGCCATGGTTGGCAGACACGCAGGCACAAGAGGGCCAAATCGTGGCGTTCCAACGCACAACGACGCCGTGTGCACCCGCCACCGGCGCAGTTCTATAAATAGAGCTCATCCTAGCACAGCCGGCAATACAATGGCGCCCGGGCTAGATCAAATCGAGCCTACGAGCCAAACGGCGGCCGGCAATACAATGGCGCCCGGCAAGCCCGGGCGCAACAAGCCGTCAACAGAGTTCCAGCTGAAGAAGTACCTGCTGCTGCTGGCCACTCTGGTGGCGACGGTGACGTACGTCGCGGGGCTCAACCTGCCGGGGGGAGTCTGGCAGGACACGCAGCACGACCACCCTGCGGGCGACCCGATCCTGCCGGACGCGCACCGCGGCCGGTACCTCGCCTTCTATTACTGCAATGCGACCGCATTCGCCGCGTCGCTTGTGGTCTGCCTCCTCCTCCTCGTCCTGGAGAAGGACAGCACCCGCTGGGCGGTCGTGCTGCAGGTGGTCATGGCGCTTGATTTACTTGGCCTTATGGGGGCCTACGCCGCTGGGAGCTGCCGAGACGCATTCACAGTCATCTACTCCCTGGTGCTAATGTCTGCCGTCACCCTATACATCATGATTGCTTTCTCTGCGTACCTGATTGGGATGCCCAAGCCCAAGAAGCAAGGCGACGATCCTGAGAAGCAACACAAGGATCCTGACGAACACAATAAGCAAGGCCAGGATACCGCGAGGCAACACAAGGATGATGGCGAACATATGCGCGAGGAGCTGCGCGAGGAACTGATGCTACTCGCGGCCTTTGCAGTTACCATCACGTATGTGGCCGGGCTGAACCCACCAGGTGGCTTCTGGGACAACACCCAAGGTGGCCACCGTGTGAGCGACCCTGTTTTGCAGGACCGCCATCCCGCACGCTACAAGGTGTTCTTCGTCTGCAACACCACCGCATTTGTCGCATCCCTGCTCATCATCATGCTTCTCCTGGACAAGAAGCTGAGGAGGGAATCTTGGAAACGGTTTAAGGCGCTCTATGGCTTCATCGTCATCGCGCTCATCGGCCTCGTGGGGGCCTATACTGCTGGGAGCTGCAGGGAGGGTGACAATACCGCCTATGTTGTTGTTCTCGCTGGCGCAATTCTTGCATCCATCTTCCTGCAGGTGGTTATTACTAAATGGCTGTGTCGTGCCAAGCCTGAAAATGATACTAAACAAGAACAGGCTGGTGGCAGGTATGTAAAGTACAGACTCTCCTCTAGTACTGTACCATCATCTCCTTCCCATTTCAAGTTTGCAACGTAACTCTGTATATCTGTGCGTTTACCAGGGGTTTACAAGACTCAGAAAAGGATGGGACTACTAAACCTGTACAGACTAGTAACAGGTATGCAAAGCACAACTCCTCCTTTCTAGATTGCAATGTAACTGTGTGTAAAATCAGCACCAACACCTCCTTCTTGTTATCGTCATCCTCCTCGCCCTCCTACTTTATAGGTTGCAATTTAACTCCATGTATCTCTACGTGATTACGAGGGGCAGGGGGTTACAAGACTCAGAAACGGATGGGACTGCTAAACCACAACAGACAGGTAACAGGTATGTGAAGCACAACTCCTCTTTTCTAGATTGCAATTTACCAATACGACCCTCTTGTCATCATCATCATCCTCCTCGCCCTCCTACCATCTAGGTTGCAATTTAACTCGATCTATGTATCTGCGTGACTAACAGGGGGGCACAACATGATAAAGCACCGGAAAAGGCTCACGATCTTGTTATGTTGCTTGCTACTCTTGTCGCGAGCATCACTTACCAAGCTGGACTAGATCCACCGGGCGGCCTCTGGCCAGACGACCAGGATGGGCATAAGGGCGGTGACCCGGTACTCCTTACAACACAGCCTGCGCGGTACAAGGTGTTCTTCTACAGCAACTCAGCTGCTTTTGTGGCATCCTTGGTTGTCATCATAATGGTCCAGAGTAGATTTCTGCTTAAGCGCCATACACTGGAGGCAGCCATGTTATTGGATTTGTTCGGACTCATAGTTGCATATGCCGCAGGGAGTTGCAGGGATGTAAGCACCTCCATCTATGTTGTTGCCTTGGCAGGTGTAGTCCTTGTCTATGTGGTGATTCATATCATCTTCTTCACACTAGACCACAGGGACAACCACCAAGATGCTGATCAGCTGGATAACAGGCGTGAGATATTGCTCCTCCTTGCAATCTTGGCTGCAACACTCACATACCAAGCTGGGCTAACCCCACCAGGCGGCTTCTGGTCAGCGGATGACGCGCATGGGCACCACGCGGGCTTCCCCGTCCTCGTCGACAACTACCCTCGTCGTTACCAGGCGTTCTTTTACTGCAACGCGGCGAGCTTCATGGCATCCGTAGCTCTGATTCTTCTCCTTGTGAACCCAAACCTGTACAGGCTAGGCATACAGTGCTACGCACTCTATGTGTGCATGGTGGCGGGCATGTTTGGCCTCATGGGTGCCTACGCTGCTGGAAGCTCCCGGCATCTGCGCACCTCCATCTACGTATTAACATTGGTTGCTGCACTGTTCGCCTTTGTAACCTTGCAAGTGCTCATTTTTTTGAACCGCGTCCGAAAAAACAAGACCTCTAAACCAGGAGCCCCCAACCCCAAGACGGGAGCATCCTTTGAGCCAGTGACCCATGAGCATGGCACAGCAGGAGAGGGGTCCTCAGCGCAAGGAGGTAGTAGCACTGCGTCCTCTGAACCAGCAGGCCGTGACACAACAGGAGAGGGGTCCTCTGCGCAAGGAGGCAGCAGCAGCACAGAAAAGGAGTCCTCCGGATCAAGCGACAAGGACCTGCGCGAGTA
This sequence comes from Hsuehochloa calcarea, assembly GCA_036346395.1. Taxonomy (NCBI): domain Eukaryota; kingdom Viridiplantae; phylum Streptophyta; class Magnoliopsida; order Poales; family Poaceae; genus Hsuehochloa; species Hsuehochloa calcarea. Next base: position 36,136,699 of record CM070604.1, on the reverse strand, counting down.
CTTGATGCTGCTAGGAATCATGGCTGCGAGTGTAACATATCAGACTGGCCTAAAACCACCAGGTGGACTGTGGTCAGAGTCAGACAACAACAATGGCCACTACGCTGGCAACTCAATTCTCCACGACATCAACAAACGGCGGTACCTTGCCTTCTTCTATAGCAACTCCACTTCCTTCATGGCTTCTATTGTTGTCATCATCTTGCTTCTTTCACGGATGCTGCACAACTACACCAAGTTGCCGCTCTGGCCAATGCATACAGCCATTTTGCTGGACATGCTTGGCCTCCTGGGGGCCTACGCTGCAGGCAGTGCCAGGGACTGGGAGACATCCTGGAAGGTCGTCCTTCTGATCATCCCTGCGCTGGCCTACATTGCAGTCTACGCAGCAATGTTTGTATGGAGAAAAAGGAGCCAATGTTGCAAAGGAAAATCTGGTAATGAGGGGGAAGCAAACAGATGACAAATGAAGCGATTTTTTTTGTCTGATTTTCAGTTTTATTCATCTGCGAGTCTTGTTTGTGTATTAAGATATTGAGTTGTTTGTTCATACGTATCGGCCATATGGTATTCTGCGGATATGTATATCAATTATTATGAGTTTTCGAATAATTAAGGGAAAGATAATCCCTTCTATGTGTTCATTGCTTGTAATTGTGCCAAAAGCCCAAAACTATTGACACATGGTCAAACAATAAAATTTCCTAATGCCATACTACTACGTGGTTTTGTAACATTCCAAAAATGGCGAAATGCAAAAATGTAGGATTTTTAAAACTTTTTATATGTTATCTACTGTCGTTCCGTTTGCCTGCATTTTTTAGAGTTATTTGAGTGCATTTTCTCTTGTCAACACGAGTGAAAAATTATAGAAACCTTAATATAAGCAAAACCCTAATGCTCGCGTTTAGAAGAGCAATACAAACCTAAGGTATTATCCTTCTAAAATAATATTGGGAATGTAAACCCTAAAAAGGTCGAAAGCATAAAACCCTAAACCTAATACTCTAAGTGTTTGTAAGTCCAATTAGAATTATCTAACAGATGTCATACACTACTACAGAAAAGCTCATCACAGACGGTTCATAACAGTCATCACAGACGGTTTTTGAACCGTCTGAAATTTTATGTCTGTGATAACAGGCGGTTATCACAGACGGTTCCAACCACGAACCGTCTGCGTGATACTTAGAATCACTGAGCGGTTCGTGGTTGGAACCGTCGTGATAAGTCTTTAGACCTAATTAATTTTTATCGTATTTTCAGCTAGCCTCAGGAATTGCTAGCTATGCCTTCTGAAAACTAGCAAGTAGAAACATATCACAGATAATTGTTGACAACTAAAAGTGATCATTTAACTCAAAATCAATTACAAAAGAATGTTTCAAGTATATATCGTCGCTAGAGTTACAAATTGAATTACAACCAGTCAAAGTGAATTACAATATTGAATCAATTGTTTTGAGGTCATTCATCGGTGTCGACGGCGTGAAACTCTCCGGTGGTGTTAACTATGTCTGCCTTGATGAAGTCGCAGAGCTCCTCGAAGCGTCGTGACTGGTCCATCTCGAGTGCATTTAACTCTATGTTCAAGCCCTGTCGCTAGCAGGAATAAAGTAGTAAGCATATATATTTAAATTTATAATTAGGAAATAATTATTACGAGATTGACAAACCTGGGGATCGTGCATCCTAGAAGCAATCAATAGCTGCATATGATGGCATACGTAGAATGCGCATAGGTGATCTCGTTTTTCTTTGTGACCTTTGCAAAAATAGAATTACATATATATGATCAAATTCGAGACGCAATATTACGGAGTATGATATATGATTATTGTGTTGTAGCGCATACCGGAAATCGCATACTGTGAGTAAGTGTGGCGCTCGTTCCCTTGTATAAACCTCCCTCGGCAACATAGCCGATGAACGCCCTACATGATTCAAAAAAGTTATCCTCGTCCATTTCAAACGAAGGAAGACTACAATAGAGTTATGTGCGGAGGAAATGAACATACCTGTCGAGTATTCCTTTAAAAAGGGTGAAGTCATGATTTTTGTTGAGTGGAGAATCAAGGTACAATACCATGTTCCTCTTTGGCACAAGAATAAGAAGAATCCAGTGGAACCTACTCGTGTATGCCGCTATAGTCATAAACCTATGTTGAAACGTAATTTGTATAGTAAATATTGAAGCACTTACTTATGGTTGTAGGTCACCATTATGTAGTCCTTGTCGTCTAGAGAAAGCAATCCCATTTTTATGTAATTCTCGGCGTAGGATGCGTCTTGGTTGATTGTTTGCTCAGAGACCACGTGTGGGTCGAGGAAACCCACCGGTTCTTTGATTCGACGGGCACATTTCATAATGTATCTGTACATAAGCAATGAGTTATGATATTTATCGGTATCACGTGAGTGTAGAAATTGATTGTACACATTTATAGTGTCCAACATCGTAGAAGTGAGGCGTTGAGGGCAGTTAGGTTGTATAGGTCAAATAAGTCTTCGAAGCCCACGACGAAGTGGCCAGGCTCGTGGAGAAAATGCTCCCTCCCGTATCTGACGGTGATTCCAGTATGACCCCCCTTCTCTCGGGTCTTGCGCTAGTACCGATCATGCAAAGCTTGACAAGCTACTCCTGAGCTCTTTATTTCTGCGCCGAAGACCAACTGACTTCCGAGGGAGTATTTCACAGGTTTGGGAGGTGCCTTAATGTTCTTCGATTTCGATTTCTCCTTAACGAGACGGCTGAGAGACGTCTTCCCGTGAGACGCCTCAGGGACCGATATGGTGACACGCTTTTCTTGTCCCTTCGCCGTCTTCTCGACGGGAAGCGATGTGGCAACCTTCTGAAGCTTTGGTTGAGGTGGACTCATCGAGGGTCCTATTGGAGAGGCAGGGTCCTGTCGATATCGCGTCACTGAAGGGTCCAGTGCGATGTCCTTCTTGGGCCACTGGATAAAAGTGTGCGTGGCATCCCCTAGTGTTCTGATTTCTTTGTTCGGGGGAATCTCCAGTGGGATGGCCATGAAATTGTCATGTACCATGTCCACCTGGACCCTGTCGGAACCCTGCGCCAGCTGGGCACCGTGCTGCACTGCCCTTTCCTGGTATGGATACACCATACCCCGCACAGCCTCAATAGTAATCGACCCAACCATCCTCACTTGGAACTTGCAGGGCGTCGGCTCCTACAAAATGGTACACAATTAGCTAAGGCGTCCTATAGGTCTATCTTTGGAGCATTCCAGAGATGTACATTACCTCGATGTCATCGATCAGTAATTGCACGTCATCATGTCTAGAATTATGTGTGGACGCGACGCTACTCCGATGTCGAGGAGGACTTGCTCCCAAATTAACAGGGGCGGCTTGCGCCTGCATGAGTTGATTTACTTGGTTCTGCAAGTTTGTTATTTGTTCTTGAAATTTTCCAATAATCAGATGTTCCAACCGAGCGTCGTGCTGGTTCTTGGATCTCTTCCTACTCCTATATGTGTCGGAGTTGTGTGGGAATCCATCCTTCCAAGGTACATAAACCCTAACGCCTCGCGTGCGACCCGGGTGCTCCTTGTTTCCCAGGGCCGTAGATAGTACATCCTTCTCACTGTCTACTTCGAAGGAACCTTGGGAAGATGCGGAAGTCAATGCTTCCTGCAAGAGGACATCATGTTATTGTAGACACCATGAAGTTATGGACTTATTAACAATTAAGTGGTTCGAGAGATTTACCAGGCGTTGAGACACTGCCTCGTCTGCCGGGTTTGTGAAAGAGATGATGCCCGAAGAAGTGGCTGATGCCCTCGCTCTTAACCAGGCTCGAGCGCGCTCGTCTGAGATCTCAGCAAACGGTCGTGCAGCAGTCTCGTCCTCCGCCTCCCACTGCATGGCTTTACCCGCGTACCCAGCGGTGCCGAGTCTGTGGGGGTGAGTGTTTTGTGCCTGGATAGCTCTTTGCGCCGCACTTTGCTCCTGAAATTCGGCCATCGTTTTCATCTGCACGAAGGCGTCCCATGTATCCTGTGACAAAAATTGATACGTCGTAAAGGGCGTCCGACCCGTGTTCACGTACTGCGTGACAAGCAGGCTCTTGAAGGTCCTCCACGCGTGGGACATCGCCAGTAGCGCGTGCCATCGCACACGTGCCTGGTCTGCTTCAGGGAAAGTGAACGAGGCAGATAGTTCAGTCCACAACTGGTCTCTCTGTACATCCGTCAGAGACTTCCAGGTTGTGGTGGTGATGGGGACCCGTTCCCTTGCAAGTACCCCGCAGACGGTCCGGAATCTCGCAGCTGCTTTCTTGGGACTCAGCGGGATCCCGACGTCACTGACCTCCGTGATCGTCATGCGACCCGAGGGCAATTTGGAGATTCCTCTGCCTTCTCTCCTACGTACCACCTTGATCGGAGATCCAGACGTATTTGGCGACATTGCTGACGGCGACGAAGACGGTGCCTCTACCATCTCGCTTACTTGCTATATATATAAGTTACGTATGCAATGATTACATAAACAAATAGAAGTTACCCATTGAACCTAAATATATGATACGTAGTAAATAAAATATATGAAATTGCACAAAAAACTGCAAAGGAGAAGGAAATATTGCAAACAGTGCAGTTTTAACATATAGCTAAAATATTGCTTGATTTTGAGTGCTCTCAGCAGACGAGTTGTAAAAGAATCAACGTTTGCCATCTCAGCCCTGTTTTGTAGTAGTGCCATACCATAAAGAAACAAAGAGAAGCAATAATAACCTCACCCTAACAATTTTTGGAATAAATCATTACACCAAAACATATCAAAACAGAATGAGGTAAATGGTATGTTAACCATCAAGGGATGGCAATGAATAGATTATGTCTTATTACCAATCTAGTGGGTTGTGTGGGCATGTTTGCTTCGTAGGTTATATGGATGAGGTACCGGAGGACATGGCCTCTTCCTGTGTGCGGGAGCCGTCTTGACGGAAAGATAACAAAGGTAGGATGGAGAGAAATTAGAGGGGTCAAGACAGAAACTAGAAGAGGAAATTTATTTCTTGCTTGAAGAAAAATTACAGCCGACACTTACTTTTATAATGCTGACTTAGTTTACATCTAAGACTAGGACTCCTAATACATGATAGAAACTGTGTAGCTTTCCTAATTCTCCTCTCCGAAACACTACTGGACTCCTGTTGCTGCCGAAGCTTCTCCTGGCGTAAACACCTGCTGCTGTTGCGTGAAAACCTACTCCCTAACAAAACCAGACTCGCTAACTTCCTCTGGATGCTAACGTGCTACTGCTGCTATGCCACAACATGGGAACACTTCCATCCCTCATCCATAACTAGTGTGGAACGGAGATGCCAGAGGAGGGCAGCTAACCGTATTTGGATACTTGCTTGTTTTCAAGGAACTGTTTGGCACCAAACTAGAATTAGAATTGGTCATACCAGATTTGCTAAGTGGAGAATGGAATGGAACGTCAACAAAAAAATATTGTTTCATTAGCACTGCCATGTACAACATTATTTTTACCATGTAGAGTCTATACAAAACTGAAAAAATTAGAGCCTACTACTGCTACCTAAACAGTCAATTCCAATTCCAAAGCTAAAACAGTCAATGAGATGTCTTTCTAGTATTTTTCAAGTAGGAAAAAGATAGATTTGCCAACACAAAGAACGCCATCAGAATACATTAATGCAAGTATACATGCATGTCTAATTGTGCAAATACACAGGCATCTTATTGTGTAAACAAACTAAATATAGATATCTGTACAAATCTATTTGTGCAAATATAACTTACATGTACATCTAGTAGTGAAATTTAACCCTACCTCCCATTTCAAACAAAAGCACAGCAGAGTAAAACACCTAAAGGGGTAAAAATGCCACATAAACCACTAAAACAACATGCTTTTCTACCACAATTGAGCAGTGGCAAAGGCCCTCAAGAATCCACCAAGGAATTTTTCAAAAGTAAAAGTAACATCACCGGGTGGTCGGCAGGGGCGGGGGCAGCACTGGACGGAGGCAGGGATGAAGGGAGGCGGCACTTGACGGAGGCAGGGACGAAGGGAGGCGGCGCTGGTCGGAGGTGGCGTCAGTGGAGGAGACCGAGGGCAGCGTCGGGCTGGTGGAAAAAGACTAAGGCAGAAGAGTGCACAACCGTTCGAGTCGGGCACTTATATAGCTGGATATTGTGGATTTCATGGAGATATGTTCCAGATCTTAGGATGATGTGACAATTGGCAATGGCGTTTACGGGTTGTCGTTTCACGTGTTTTCAATAAAGTTACAGGCTTACTGGATAGGGGCGGTCCGACCGGTCCTTGCACGGTGGGACCGGTCATGTGGGGCGGTCGGACCGGCGGTGACCAAAGTGGTCAAAACGAGCTGGGCCAAAAATAGGTGTTGTAGGCAAGTGAGGGGATCCCAATGCACTTGGTCTCATGATTTTTGGAGTCTCCAGTAAAAAGTTCTATTGGTTTAAAGTTTCCAGAGGTTTGGATTTTGGGGTTGAAATTCGGCTAAGTCCCAAGGGGTGGTCCGACCGGCTCACAGGGAGCGGTCCGACCGACCAAGGGGCGGTCCGACCGGCTCACCTGGAGCGGTCAGACCGGTATCGACTTGAACGTCGGCCAACTTCATGGCGATGTTGATTGGTTAGGTCAAAGTCATTGGTATCGTGGCATATGGTTTGCATGATGCATGTTTTGACTAACATGGGTCAAGTTGTGAAGAACTTGTTCCCGAATTCGTGTTTGCTTGTCTGTGGTTGTGCAGGTTGCTTGGTGGTCAACGACGGTCAACGGCGAGGAGGATCGGGACTAGACTTGGAGAGTTGAGGTCCAGAACGATTGACGATGCCGGGTGAGGTCAACGACTCAAGTGTGACACAAGATGGACAAGGGTGACCTATTGGCAAATCCATGGCGCATGGTGAAGCGGTTTAGGTCAAAAGGTTAAAGACGGCGCTTTGCGAAGCGTGCGTGTGTGACCCGTTTGTTAGTGGGCCTTAACGGGAGCCCAATTGAGTCAAACCCTAGAGAGTTCTAGGCCTCCACTATAAATAGGAGGAGGTGGTGGCTGCACCCCTCTCTCTCGCTGTTTTTCACCTCTTTTGTTGCTTGCAAAACCCTAATTGGTTTAGGGGGAGTTGAGGTGGAGGCTAGGGCTTTTCATGGTTTGAAGAGAATTTCGTGATCTTGGATTGACCACTGATCCATGATGGCGTTGGTGTAATCCAGCAATGATCTCGTTATCAATCTATGCAAGGTTTGCTTGAGATAAGTCTCTTTTCGTTCTTGCTTTCAATTTGGTGATTTTAGGGCTTCCTTTGATCCGCGAGTTTGTGATTGATTCTTTCACGTGGATTAGCTTGCTGTGATATGTGTGAATCTATCTAGCATTATCTTGATCATCAATCTCTCACGAACAAGCATTAGGATCAAGTTTTCGTTCTTGCCCGGTTTTAGACCTTCTGTTAATCAATTGACAATTGCTCAAGATCGTTCCAAGAATTATCATAATATTCGATTGGAATAGGTCCTCAATAGCATAGAGAAGGTGTGTGCAATGTTTCGTGAAGTTTGGAGTTGAGAATCAAAAGTTAGACCTAATTGCAACTTCGTCATCGGCCGCTTTTTCTTGTTTCGTAGCTCACGGTCGACCGCCCCACACCAGAGGTCAGACCGATTTGGTGCCGGTCCGACCGCCCCACACCAGAGGTCAGACCGATTTGGTACCGGTCCGACCGCCAAGATAACAATCGATCGACCGCCGATCTCTGTTAGTTTTGATTCTTGCTGATTTTTGTCGCATTGCTTAGGGGTTTAATTGGATTCAATTCTAGTCTTCCGCTGTACTGGTATATTGATCTTTATAGCTTCATCATAGCTATTAGAGTGAAATTGTGTTGAATTCATTATTTGGGAAAAAGTGAGCGTGCTCCTATTCACCACCCCCTCTAGTCGCCTTTTCGGTCCAACAAGTGGTATCAGAGCCCGGTTAGTTCAATCTTGATCTTAACCGGTCACTGAACTTTGGCGATGGATAAGTTTTCTACTAAACCGCATATCTTCGATGGGCACGACTATGCCTATTGGAAGAATCGTATGCGCGTCTTTCTTGAGAGCGAGGACAAGCTATTTGGGATGTTGTTAGAGCCCATTGGTTATTCTGAAATTGCTACACCGCTTCGTAATTCTTTTGGCTAACAACAATAAGGCTAAGAATCTTTTATATGGTGCACTTGGTAGACAAGAATATGATAGAATTTGCAATCTTTCAATCTGCGCATGAAATTTGGAACACTCTCGAAACATATCATGAGGTTCGTTCCAAATCAAAAGGTGCGCCAAACAGTTTACAAGCGTGAATACAATAAATTCGAGATGCGTCTGGAGAGAGCATCGATGGCATTTTCGATCGCTTTAATAAAGTAATTAATCAAATGAAAGTCGTTGATATTGAATATTCTCAATCTGAAAATGCCACCCATCTCTTGGTGCAATCAACACCAAGGAGTGGGAGATGAAGGCTCTTGCTATAGAGGAAAATGTTGATCTTTCAAGTCTTACTTTAGAATTGCTTTATAGTAAACTCAAGACTCATGAAATTAAAAGAGTTGATCATCCCAAGAAAGATAATTTAGCTTTGGTAGCAGATCCTCTCAAAAGGCTTTTGATGACTCTTTTGAATCTTCTTCGGATTTTCATTTGCTTGTTTATCTGCTATTCATGAAGAGGAGCTTGAAAGTATTCTGAAACAGAGTTAGCTCTTCTAGCTAAAAATTCACACGGCCTACAATAATGTGAGAAACAAAAGAGAGGTGGTCTGTGACATGCTATGAATGTGGTGAGCTCAATCATATCCAGCAAATTGCCCCAAGCTAAAAGGTAAGAGCAATCATAAGGAAGGAAAGCCAGCTTGGAAGAAGCCTCCTTTCAACAAATCAAGGTATGAGGCTAATAAGCTTGTGAAGGCTGCTCACCGGGTACTTGCCGCTTTTGAGGATCAATCCTTGAGCGATGTGGATTCCGGGAGTGAGGAGGACAAGGAGGAGGAGATCCCTCAAGCCAAAAAGAAAGGGAAGGCCAAGGACTTCACTGGCATGTGCTTCATGGTGACAAGCGACATTGATGATAATGAGGTATCTTTTTCTTATGATGAGCTTTCTGCTAAATATGATTCTATAGTTGAGCAATTGCTTAGTCAAGATGAAGCGCTAGAATTTGTCATGACAAAAAATAAGAAATTAGAGTCAAATATTAGCAAATTGAAAGTAGAGCTTAAAAATGCTAAGACTCTTGAACCTGATGAATGTTTATCTTGTCATGCTATGCATTCAGAAATTACCAAGTTACAATCTGCTCATAATATTTCTGTACAACAACTTGAGAATGCTAGATCTGAACTAAATGAAATTAAAAGTGCTCCTTGTGAAAAATGTTTAGAATCTAGTAAATTGATTGCTTTTGATGTATTTGATTCTAGCCTTGCACTTCATGTTTAGAAAAAGAACGTGAAATCAAAGATATCTTAGAAGCTGCTAGAGTCAAATATGCTAAGCTTAAGGACAATATTGAAAATACTACTTGTGCTTCATGTTCCGCTCTTAAGCTTGAAATTGCTTTGTATAAGGAGAAATCTATGGATAAAACTTGTGATGCTTGTGTTAACTTGAGAAAAGAAAATGCATACCTTCATGATACATTAGAGAAATTTTCTAAAGGTAAGAAATAATTAAACATGATTCTTGACAAGTCTAAAACTCCTTATAAGAAGCAAGGTTTAGGATTCAATTCTTTTCAAGACAATTCAAACCCAAAAGTCATTCAAGTCTTGGAAAAAGGTTTAATTGAATTCAAAACCCAACCGGCAAAAACATCTTTTAAATCTGCAGGCTTTGCCCAACCTTGTATTAATTCTAATGGTGCTTCTTCTAGTGGTACCAAGTACCATTGCACTTATTGCAAGAAAGGTGGGCATTTGATTGAATTCTGTTGACGTAGGTTGAAAAATGATAGGAAAAATTTTGATAGAATTTCATTCATGCAACCTAGAGCTTCTATGAGACATGGTAACACTGAAAAGAATAAACCTGGATTAGGATTTTTCTCTCATGCAAATCAATATGCTTCTAAATATCCTAATTCTAATGTTTATCGATGGCGGTCGATCATTTGTGATCACCGGCTCGACCGTTTTGGTCGCCGATCGACCCCAAAGACAACGCCGGTCAGACCGCCCATGGACAGTTTAAGTCTCATGTTAATTTAAACATTGCTCATAACCGAATTTTAGATGAAATCAAGGATAGTACTTCTGGTTTGTATACTCCTTGCAGACGTGTGTCTTAGTACTGGATTCCTAAATCTTGTTTATCTAACCCCAGTATTGAGACACATCGTTCTTTTGTTCCTTGATTTCCAGGATTACCGTGGAAAGGGGAAGAACACGTGGTTCGTCGACTCCGGGTGTTCACGCCACATGACCGGAAGCTCAAAATGGTTCACCTCTTTCACACGGGCAATAGGTGATGACTTCATCACCTTAGGAGATGATACACAAGGGCGAATTGAAGGAACAGGATCAATTAGGGTGAACAACAAATTCATTCTAAAGGATGTCGCTCTTGTGGACAAGCTTAGGTATAATCTCCTTTCTGTATCTCAGCTTCTTGATGATGGCTATGAGACTATTTTTAAGAAAAATGCTTGTCGTGTGCTTGATTCTACTGGTGAGCTTGTGTTTGGAATATCTAGAGTTGGTAGAATTTTTGGAGCTGATTTTTCAGAATCTCTTGCTGGATCTCTTAAATGTTTGCTTACATCTTCTTCTGATTTCTGGCTTTGGCACCGACGTTTGGGGCACATTGGTTTTGATCATCTGACACGAGTTAGCAACCTTGATCTCATGAGAGGTTTGCCCAAACTCAAAGTCATCAAGGATCTCAGATGTGCGCATACTGTAGGCATGGCAAACAAGTTGCCGCCTCACACCTTCTCGTGACTATGGTTATGACCGACGGACCGTGACGGTTGCTTCATATGGATACTGTTGGTCCTGCTAGAGTCCGGTCAATTGGTGGAAAATGGTATATTCTTGTCATAGTCGATGATCTTTCTAGATATACTTGGGTGTTCTTTCTTTCTTCAAAAGATGAAGCTTTTGGTTATTTTCATGACCTTGTTCTTCGCTTGGCTTCTGAGCTTCCTGGTGCTTTGAGAGCGATTCGCAGTGATAATGGCACGGAGTTCAAAAATGCTTCTTTTGCTTCTTTTTGTCTTTGGCGTGGCATTGAGCATCGGTTCTCCTCTCCACACGTCCCTCAACAAAATGGCGTGGTGGAAAGGAAGAATAGGACCTTAGTCGAAATGGCTAGGACGATGCTAGATGAGTATAACATACCGAGGAGATTTTGAGCCGAAGCTATTCCTACTGCTTGCCATATTGCAAATCATGTCTTTTTGAGACCTTCTTTAGGCAAGACTCCTTATGAGCTTCGTTTTGGTAGAAAACCCTCATTTCGCATTTTGAGTTTTTGGATCAAAATGTTTTATTCTTAAGACAGCAACTTAGATAAATTTGAATCAAGAACTTTTGATGGGTTATTTCAGGTTATCCTGCTCATTCGAGGGGTTTTCGGGTTTTAATATCTGAGACTAACATTATTCAGAGACTTGTAATGTCACTTTTGATGAGACTAGCCACGAGCTAGATCTATTGCTCTGAGATGATTCTGGTGTGACAGAGAGCATTTTTGTGGAGGAAGATGAGGACGAAGCTAATATCATTCCTTCATCTGCTGCTCATCAAGCGCCCATCTTGATACAAGAACACGCTACGTCTACTTCACCTTGATTGAGGCTCTGCTGCATCTTCATCATCGCAGATACTGCGGAGGTCGAAGAAAGCAGTATCTCACCCGGCGCCCACTTCGCATTCAGAGACGGCATCCTCCGAAACAGATAATAGGTAATCTATATGAGCGAGTCACTCGCTCCAGGTATAATGATCCAAATCTCTACTCTCATTCAGCTTTTGTTGCTTCTTTTGAACCCCGCGATATATCACATACTTTATCTGATTCTAGCTGGGTAAATGCCATGCATGAGGAGTTAGTAAATTTTGAAAGAAACAAAGTTTGGAACCTAGTAGAACCCCCTAGTGGTCATAATGTTATAGGAACCCGTTGGGTGTTTAAGAATAAACAAGGTGAGGATGGTTCTGTGGTTAGAAACAAGGCCGATTGGTAGCTCAGGGTTTCAGCCAAGTTGAGGGGTTAGATTTTGATGAGACATTTGCTCCTGTTGCTAGACTAGAAGCCATTCGCATTCTGCTTGCATTTGCTGCATCAAAAGGTTTTAAACTATATTAGATGGATCTTAAAAGTGCCTTTTTAAATGGTTTCATAGATGAGGAAGTGTATGTTAAGCAACCCCCTGGTTTTGAGGATCCTAAATATCCAAATCGTGTTTTCAAGCTATCTAAAGCATTGTATGGTCTTAAACAAGCCCCTAGAGCCTGGTATGATAGACTTAAGACCTTCTTGCTTAAAAATAATTTTGAAATGGGTAAAGTGGATAAAACCCTATTCATTCTTAGACGTGACAATGACTTCCTGCTTGCTCAAATTTATGTGGATGATATTATCTTTGGTGGTTCCTCTAATGCTCTTGTTTCCAGCTTTTCTGACACTATGTCCAGGGAATTTAAGATGAGTATGATGGGAGAGCTTAATTACTTTTTGGGACTTCAAATCAAGCAATGCAAGGAAGGAACTTTCATCCATCGAGACGAAGTACACTAAAGATCTACTAAAACGCTTCAACATGGGTGACTGCAAGCCAATTTCCACTCCCATGGCAACCTCATCGTTTTGGATCCGGATGAGGAAGGAGAAGTCGTGGATCAACGCGAGTACCGCAAAGACATGATCGGCTCCCTTACGTATTTGTGGCCTCGAGACCGGACATTCACTTCACGGTATGCCTTTGTGCAAGATTTGAGCGTCTCGAGAACTTCCCATCGCCAAGCCGTTAAGCGCATATTCGGTATTTACACTCTACCCTCTTATATGGCATTTGGTATTCTGCTCTTGACTTTGTCCATTAGAGGTTTTGATTCGATTTTGGGGTGTCGGTTAGATAGGAAGAGTACCTCGTGCACTGTCACTTCCTAGGCACTTCTCTTGTATCTTGGTCCTCTAGGAAGCGGTCTTACATTGCACAATCCCTTCTTTGAAGCGGAGTATGTAGTCTGCTTTGCTAGTTCTTTGAGCTGATTTTGTGGATGACGCGTCCACTTTGAAAGATTATGGGTTAAACTTTGCTAGTGTTCCTCTTTTACGTGATAACACTTCGCTATTAATATTGCTAAAAACCCGATTGCAACATTCTAGGACTAAGCACATAGACATTCGCTTTCACTTCCTTAAAGATCATGTTGAAAAAGGTGATATTGTGATGCACTTCAGAGAGTCCAAGCTCAATTGGCGGATATTCTTACCAAGCCTTTAGATCAAACCAGATTTTCCTCCTTAAGAAGCGAGTTAGGGTAATTTATCCTTATGGGTTGGTTTGAGGGGAGTTTGATCTTTTCTTATCTTTCCTTGTTCTTTTGATCTTTTATTGTTCTTTTTCTAAACCTAGTGATCTTTTCGAACTTTTTAGGTTTTTAGGCTTTTTAATTGCATCTCATTGTGTCATATTGCATTCATATGAAAACTCCAACAAGTGGTTACAACAAATGGTATAAAAAATCCAAAAAGATGCATTGTAATATAAGATTTTCTGCTTATGTTTAAAAATTGATGAAGCTTTGCCTATTACCCTTTAGAGCTTTTGTATTTCAATTCTTGCTCAATGTCATGTCTAGTTCTTTGACTTGCTAGAATTATCATGCTTTTACATGTGTAGCTAAGTCTTTGCTATATGAGCTAGAACCTTTTAAACAACTCAAACTAAGAAATTGCAATTTGTGGATGTTTTAACGAGTTGCGCAATTAGTGCTCCTCTTGTGACATTGGCCCTGTCAGAATTGCCTTGTTAGCTCTTTGATCTAAAATTGACCATTACTTGAGCTTTTGTGTTCTTGAGATTCTAAAACTGCTCATGTGAAAAATGAAAATCAAGATTGTCTTATGCTTAAATTGTGCCAAACTATTCTTACGAGACTACTTGTCAAATAACATGAACTTGGAGATAGTTTGATGAACCAGACGATCTCATGGGGACTGCTTGTCAGAAATGACATGAACCTCAAGATTTGTCACCCCGGTAGAAGCTTAGAAAGAGTTTGTGGATGGCTCCTAGTCCAGGATCTTCTTTACTAAGATATACCTTTAATCAACTTTTGGTCGAAGCTTAGGATGAGTTTGTGGATGGCTCCTAGTCCAGGATCTTGTCACTAAGTTAGATCATTAGTCAACTTCAATATTCAATGCAAATGAGAAAAATGTTGACAAATGGGCGTTTACAAAATTTTGAGCAAAATGATTCAATACGGAACTTGATTGACTCTTAATGTGGTCTTTGTTAGATTTTTGATCTCACTTTGACTTTTTGACATGGCCAATTTCACTTTAGGATCCCTGTTGATGAACTTGCTGAATTTGAAGCGTTGCTTAAATTGATCAAATCTACTGCTTTACTTTTGAGCCTTTGTGCTTAGCTTTGATATATATGTCTTACCAAGATCTTGCTAGCGCTGTCAGGCTTGATATGCTGTTTGTGCAATATTAGAGATACTAGCTTGCTCTTTTGGGTAATCTCCAAAGCTTCTTGTAATCAAAAATTAAAAAAAAATGAAGCCACTCCATTGCACTTCATGCATATTCCTCTTTATGCTTCTTTTGTTTATGCTTCTTCCTTTATTCTATATTTGTTATCTCTGGATGAGAGGAATGCGTGATTCAATGATGAATCCATTGTCAAAGGGGGAGAAGATGTGTTAAATGAGAAGAGAAGATGTGTTAATTTAATAAGAAGATATTTCTTTGTTGGGGGAGAAGTTTATACAAAGGGGAGAAACTGAAAATTTGAAAATTGAGGATCATAGTGAGGGGGAGTTCTTGAGTTGCATTCTTATTATCTTATTCAATATTCTGAACTTAAATTGCATTCTTTTATCCTCACAATGATCATAGGTCAATTGAACAATTGTTCTTTCAGATGGACCTCATGTGAGAATTTTGACCCTTTTCTGGAAATCAAAGTTTTTATGCTTTCTTTTGCCTTATCTCACATGCCTATACTATTCTGATGCCAGCTTGGTCATTTACATTGCTTTTTCTTGCTTATGGACCAAGTTGTGCCTTTGTGCGAAAACTGCGAGTAAACTCGTTTTCAAACCTCTTATTTACATTTTCTGGATAATTGCCAATGTGTTCATCAAGGGGGAGATTGTGGATTTCATGGAGATATGTTCCAGATCTTAGGATGATGTGACAATTGGCAATGGCGTTTACGGGTTGTCGTTTCACGTGTTTTCGACAAAGTTACAAGCTTACTGGACAGGGGCGGTCCGACCGGTCCCAAATCGGTCGGACCGGCCATGTGGGGCGGTCGGACCGGCGGTGACCAAAGTGGTCAAAACGAGCTGGGCCAAAAATAGGTGTTGTAGGCAAGTGAGGGGATCCCAATGCACTTGGTCTCATGATTTTTGGAGTCTCCAGTAAAAAGTTCTATTGGTTTAAAGTTTCCAGTAGGTTTCGGATTTTCAGGGGTTGAAATTCGGCTAAGTCCCAAGGGGCGGTCCGACCGGCTCACAGGGAGTGATTCGACCGGCCAAGGGGCGGTCCGACCGGCTCACCTGGAGCGGTCAGACCGGTATCGACTTGAACGTCGGCCAACTTCGTGGCGATGTTGATTGGTTAGGTCAAAGTCATTGGTATCGTGGCATATGGTTTGCATGATGCATGTTTTGACTAACATGGGTCAAGTTGTGAAGAACTTGTTCCCGAATTCGTGTTTGCTTGTCTGTGGTTGTGCAGGTTGCTTGGTGGTCAACGACGGTCAACGGCGAGGAGGATCGGGACTAGACTTGGAGAGTTGAGGTCGAGCGATTGGCGATGCCGGGTGAGGTCAACGACTCAAGTGTGACACAAGATGAACAAGGGTGACCTATTGGCAAATCCATGGCGCATGGTGAAGCGGTTTAGGTCAAAAGGTTAAAGACGACGCTTTGCGAAGCGTGCGTGTGTGACCCGTTTGTTAGTGGGCCTTAACGGGAGCCCAATTGAGTCAAACCCTAGAGAGTTCTAGGCCTCCACTATAAATAGGAGGAGGTGGTGGCTGCACCCCTCTCTCGCTGTTTTTCACCTCTTTTGTTGCTTGCAAAACCCTAATTGGTTTAGGGGGAGTTGAGGTGGAGGCTAGGGCTTTTCATGGTTTGTGGAGAATTTCGTGATCTTGGATTGACCACTGATCCATGATGGCGTGGGTGTAATCCAACAACGATCTCGTTATCAATCTATGCGAGGTTTGCTTGAGATAAGTCTCTTTTCGTTCTTGCTTTCAATTTGGTGATTTTAGGGCTTCCTTTGATCCGCGAGTTTGTGATTGATTCTTTCACGTGGATTAGCTTGCTGTGATATGTGTGAATCTATCTAGCATCATCTTGATCATCAATCTCTCACGAACAAGCATTAGGATCAAGTTTTCGTTCTTGCTCGGTTTTAGACCTTCTGTTAATCAATTGAAAATTGCTCAAGATCGTTCCAAGAATTATCATAATATTCGATTAGAATAGGTCCTCAATAGCATAGAGAAGGTGTGTGCAAAGTTTCGTGAAGTTTGGAGTTGAGAATCAAAAGTTAGACCTAATTGCAACTTCGTCATCGGGCTGTTTTTACTGTTATGTAGCCTGCCGGTCAGACCGCCCCACACCAGAGGTCAGACCGATTTGGTGCCGGTCCGACCGCCCCACACCAGAGGTCAGACCGATTTAGTACGGTCGACCGCCAAGATAATAATGGTCGACCGGCCGATCTCTGTTAGTTTTGATTCTTGCTGATTTTTGTCGCATTGCTTAGGGGTTTAATTGGATTCAATACTAGTCTTCCGCTGTACTGGTATATTGATCTTTATAGCTTCATCATAGCTTCATCATAGCTATGGAGTGAAATTGTGTTGAATTCATTATTTGGGAAAAAGTGAGCGTGCTCCTATTCACCCCCCCCCCTCTAGTCGCCTTTTCGGTCCAACAGATATCATAGACGGTTCTATGGTTCAATGATAGAACCGTCTGTGATAATACATCACACACGGTTCCATAAATAAACCATCTGTGATGTTAACTATAACAGACGATTCTGTTATGAAACCGTGTGTGATGACTTACAGAGAAACACTAATTTTAATATCACAGACAGTTATGTAACTGAACCGTCTGTGATATGTTGATATCACAGACGGTTCATTACTAGAACCAAATGCGTGATGTGAATGAACACACACATATGTAATGCATATCAACGATATCTTGACAAACACACACACACACACACAAATATATATATATATATATATATATATATATATATATATATATATATATAATTAATGCATATCACTGATATGCTGACAAACACATGTATACAATTAATGCATATCACAGATGAATGACTCCAAAATATTAATTGAACCGTCTGTGATTTGCACAAATGGACCGCCAACTAATGGCCGGTCTGACCGCCGCCAAATCGGTCGATCATTAAGGGTAACGATCCGACCGACCGAGGCAAATTGACCCACACCAAAAATGTGCTTCTCTGGAATAAACATTCCGCAAGAACTTCTGAACTTCTGCACATCGGTAGTTCCGTTTATCAACAGCGGAACTACCGCACAGAGAATCATTTCAAAGGGAAATCGGTCGGACCGCCCAACACATGGCAGTCTGACCGATTTAGTACTGGTCCATAACACGTGACGCGTTTCCATGTTAACATCAAATTACAATGGAATACATGCTTAATTGAAATATAGTCCTTCATGATGATCGACGCGCATATAGCTAGCTTCCTCACTGGGTTCTTCCTCCAGTCTGATGCCGTCTCCGAAAGGAGGCAACTCGTCAAATTGATTGTACTCTTCCTCATCCACGACATTCTCAACTCCGACAATCCTTCTTTTCCCATGAAGAACTACGTGGCGATTCTTATTTGCTGGGTCCGTTACATAAAAAGCTTGAACAACTTGCTTAGAGAGTACGAATGGTTCGTCCTTGTATCCGACACGTTTGAGGTCCACAGTAGTGACGCCGTACTTGTCGACCTTCACGCCCTGCGGAAGTTTAACCCAATGACATCGAAACAGGGGGATCTTGAAAAGTACATAGTCGAGCTTCCAAATCTCCTCTACGAACCCATAGTACGAGTTCAACCCGCGTGCCCCCACGTACTTGTATCACATACATTCTTCTCCACGTGCATGACGTCGATGCAGTGGCAAACTTCTAAGTGCTCCCAATAAGGTAAGTCCCAAAAAATTAACCGCTTCTTCCAAATGTTTTTCTGAGGGGTCCTTAATTTACGTCCCTTTCCAAGCACAACATCGATATCCTTAACCATATCATAGACCTCTTTCCCTCTAAAAGCCCTTGGAGCTGAACCGTCCTCCTTATTTCCGTCGAATTGTTTCTTCATCTTGTGGTATGGGTAAATCCTGGGAAGGAACTTACGGTGACGCATATACACAGTTTTGCTTGAGTTGTTCAGCCATACACTCTCGGTACCATCTAAGCGGTCTTGAGATGGGCTTTGGCTCCTTTTGTAATCGAACCCGACAAAGTTACCAAGGGCAGGAAAATCATTGATGGTGCAGAATAACATGGCACGTAAAGTGAAGTTCTCTTGTTTGTACGCATCCCATACTTGTACCCCTTTGTTCCAAAGTGTCACAAGATCTTCCAGCAATGGTGCTAGGTACAGATCAATATCGTTCCCAGGTTGCTTCGGCCCTTGGATAAGTAGTGACATAAAAATGTATTTCTGCTTCATACACAGCTAAGGAGGAAGGTTGTACATACATAGATTCACAGGCCAGGTGCTATGTCGGCTGCTCATGTTACCGAAAGGATTCATTCCGTCCGTACTCAACCCTAACCTTATGTTCCTTGGTTCCGCACCGAACTCTTTGAAGCTGCGATCGAAGTTTCTCCACTGGGCAGAATCAGCAGGGTGTCTGAGCTTCCCATCTTTCTTACGCTCCTCCGAGTGCCAACGCATCAATCTTGCCTCCTTTCGGTTTGCAAATAAACGCTTCAAACGTGGGATCACAGGCAAATATCACAACATCTTAGCCGGAGGTCCTTGCTTTGCCTTAGCAGTATTCTTACGCTTGTGTCGAGATACTTTGCACACGGGACATACATGCATGTCTGCATACTCTTTACGGTAGAGGATACAATCGTTCGGACATGCATGTATTCTTTCTACTTCCATTCCCAATGGACAAATAACCTTCTTAGCTTGGTAGATCGTGCTGGGCAACACGTTTCCCTCCAGAAGGATGTCAGCTAAGAGACCTAACAACACCGTAAAACTCTTGTCGGACCAACCATTGCTTGCCTTCAATTTCAGCAGTTCACGTACGGTTGACAACCTTATGTATTCCGACTTGCAGCCAGGGAACAAAGGTTTCCCCGAGTCCTCCATTAAGCCCTCGAATTTACAAAACTCTCTGTCACCATAGTTCCCTTCTACATCGCGTACATCTGATCCAGATTGTCATCATGCGACCTATCCTCATCAAAAGCACATTCCATACCCTGCATATCGTTGACTTCCTCGGCGATGTCGTCAGTACTGACTTCCGGTATAATCTGCTCTTCACCGTGACTGCTCCAACATGTATATCCTTTTTTGAAACCCCTTCGTATTAAGTGAGATTCGGTCTGCGCCGGGTTGTTAAACATTTTCATATTACCGCAATCCATGCATGGACAATACATAAATTTTATTCCCTTCTTCAACAAATCCTGCTCGGCGGCTCTTCTAAAAGCAAACACGCCATTAATATAATATTCACTCACACGGTTCTCAATGTACATCCAGTTTCGGTCCATCTACACGTATACGCACGTAACAAATTAATTAGTGTTAAATAATATTAATAAACCACAAGTACCCTTCATAATGACCAAACACATTAGTGATTAGTCTAGAGCAAATATAAAGGGTTACAGATCGTTACACATTAGTGATTAGTCTACAGTAAAAAAAGGGTTACAGATCGTTACCCTTCTCTCCAAGGTGGCGCAATGTGGGAGGAGGCAGCAGAGGTGCCGCAATGGGGGAGGAGGAGGCAGGGGTAACAGCTCAAAACGGGGGAGGAGGCAGCAGCAGCAGCAGGGTGGCGGCGCCTCAAATGGAATGGAAAGGGGGCCTGTCGGGAGCATCTACTTATAGTGCTTGTATATCATAGACGGTTCTTTACATTAACCGTCTGTGATAGGCATGTATCACAGACGGTTCTTGTAAAGAACCGTCTGTGATGAGTACCATTATCACAAACGGTTCTTTATATGAACCGTCTGTGAAGTATCACATACGGTTCGTATAAAGAACCGTCTGTGATACTTATTTATCACAGACGGTTAACGAAGAACCGTCTGTGATAATTTTATCACAGACGGTTCCAAAGGAACCGTCTGTAATGCGGTGTCTAGTATAGCATATTTTGTAGTAGTGATATTTTATCTATCATCGCGTTAGAATTCCTTAAAACAAATAACATAATTTTAGCAAATCTAAAATTATGTTATTCTGCTTTTTCCCAAATCTTCCTAGTTTTTTTCTTCTTTCTTCCTACTTTTCCTTTGTCTAAATACTAGTGGTGCGGTTCAGTGCAGCTCGACCGACTCCCGCGACGCCCCTATCTCCTTACATTGCGGTACCTGAGCCATCGCCTCCTCTCTCTCGATTCCTTCGGCCGAACTGTTTGAGCCATGGTGCTGCAACCCAACAATCTTAGAGCACCAGCACCATCACCATGTCCCACACTGGCCCACCCGCAGCTTTTCTCCTCTCCCCACTCGACATCACCAGTGCCACCACAACCCTACACCCATGCGGCATATTACTCACCAACTGCTCCTGTCACCACGACCATCACTCGCCATCGCTCAACCCGTCACACCGTCGGCACTGTGCTGTTGACCCAGTCAAAGTCATCAACCACTCCTTAGTACTAAGCCGCGTCTAGCGCATCGACGCTCTTGAGTGATCTCCGCCCTAGTGGCTCTAAATAGCCCCACTGTCCCCCATGAGCTCCCTTCGCCACACCAAACCTCCTACCACCTCCTATCTTATTCAATCGAACCCAAGCTCACGATAAGATCGAGCTCCGTGTTTCACCCGCGGCACCGCTCCATCGTCGCCAACAATCCAGAGACCCCCATGCTCTTCTACCACTGCCACATTGCGTTCCAACCTACCCTCATTAAAATCCCAAAACTAATTCGAGGCTTTGTTCACAGGAACCGCAGTCGACCTCGTTCTTCCTCCCCTCTGACCATATTAGCCCGAGCAGCCGAATTGACCTCGTCAGTCGTCATCGCTGCTTGGAGCTTCTCTCGCTGTCACGGACCACCGTCGCCAGACCATCTCCGACCGGCCCGTCCCCTCCGCGTCATACCGTTACGTTCCTAGTGACCACTAGATGCTTATATTCACTCGAGTTGCGCGGAAGCTTTGCTGGATCAACAAATGCATTTGTAGACCCAAATGATAGTCGAACCTCCAGGTAGTCGAGCCTCTAGGGAGTCGAACCTCCTCCCACCTGGAATGTAGTCGAACCTCCTTCCTATCAGGTAGTCGAGCCTCTAGGTAGTCGAACCTCCTTACGCTTGGAATGTAGCCAGACCTCCCTTCAAGAAGGTAGTCGCACTTCCTTCCACCTGGAATGTAGTTGAACCTCCAAGTAGTCGAACCTTCTTTCGCCTAGAAAATGGTCGAACTCCCTTCGACCAGTTAGTCGAAGCTTCTTTCAACCAGACAGTCGAAACTCCTTCCAACCAGTCATTCAAAACTCCTTCGACCAGTCAGTCGAAACTCCTTCGACCAGTTAGTCACTCCTTCCGACCAGATAGTCCAACCCCTTCCGGCTAGGTAGCCGAAACAATGGATAGTACTTGAAACCAAAAAGGAAAGAGACACACGATTGGTTTCAGGAGAAACTACTCCTCTTTTGTTTTTCCATTACCCTCTCAACTATTCCCTCATGTTGAGTTTGGCTTGCCTCCACAAAGATGTCGTTGCTCCATCGTCATCCTCAAAGCTGGCCGAAGCCACCGCTACGACCGATACTCCATTGGCGATCCCAGGCTCAATTCCCCGCATGTGGAGCAATCGTGTGCCTCCCTTGACCTCCCCCAACCGCCAATTGAAGTGCTCCACCACCTGGTCGAAGCCTTAATGGAAATAGCTCTGCGCCGCCGATGGCCCACGGCGCCAACTCGCCTCTGACCTCCTCGGCTTCCACCAATAGCTCCAGTTAGTTCCCCCTATCACCCTTGAGCTCCTGCGCGTGTCAGTTCCATGGCTGCATCGCTTCCCCTCCATGGCCGACCGCCGCAGGCAGCCACCCTATTGCTCCCGGTCATCTCCGGCCACGCCACCACAGCCCACAGAACTACCTCCTCACTCCTGTTCCGTTTGAACTACTCACAGCCACCAACGTCGCATCCCTCGTTAGCGGTACGGCCTACCCGGGCCAACTTCGGCTCCTCCCCTTCTGTCTTCCACTGAGCTTCGACCACTCAGTTTCAACTACTGTGTTTCAACCACACAGTATCGACCACAGCATTTCGACCACTGTACATGACCACTGTGTTTCGACCGCACAGTTTAGACCATTGTGCTTCGACCACACAGTTTCGACTACTGTGTCTCGACCACACAGTTTTGACCACTCATTTTTGACCATGTAGTTTTAACCACTATGTTTCGACCACACAGTTTCAACCACTGTGCTTCGACCACTCATTTTCAACCACTGTGTTTCGACCACGGTTTCGACCACCTACGATTTCGACCTTCGTGTTTCGACCAAGACGATTACAACCCCGCGTAGCCGACCACGATTTCGACCACACAGTTTTGACCACTCATTTTCGACAACATAGTTTCGACCACTGTGTCTTAACCACACAGTTTCGAGCACCGAGTTTCGGCCACTGTGCTTTGACCACACAGTTTTGACAACTCATTTTTACCACTGTGCTACGACCACACAGTTTCGACAACTCATTTTCGACCACTCAATTTCGAGCACTCAGTTTGACCACTAAGTTTCGAGCACTCAATTTCGACCACACAGTTTCGACTACTGTGTTTCTACCACTGAGTTTCGACCACTGTGTTTCGATCACTGAGTTTCGACCACTCAGTTTTGACCAGATTATCTCGACCATACTAGTCTAGGCCTTGACCACACTTGTCTATGGCTTTGACTAGATTATTTTGACCATACTAGTCTATGCCTTTTACTACAATGATCTATAGTTTTGGCCAGATTATCTCTACTACACTGGTCTACGACTTCGACCAACCTGGTCTAAGACCCCTAGTCTAAGACTTCGACCACATTGATCTAATACTTCTGGTCTATGAATTTGCATTCTTTGGAATTTTAGAAACGAATGGGCCTTTACACATATGTGCCCAATTCTAACAGAACCTTTTGTGATCTGAAAGCATATCTCATATCCAAGTAACCCTTGAAGAATGTTCCTTGGACATTCTCTCCCTCTTCGTTGGATTTATCAACTTCTTGGATATAGTTCGTCTGAAGTATTTCCTTCATCGACTCTAGATAAGTACGCTTTAGTCTCATCTGAGGTACTTTGTCCTGTCAAGTTGTTGGTAGATATGTTTGCTTTCATTCGAAGTATTTTTTGTTTGAATGTATTTGGATTTATTGAATTTCCTTTGGCTATTTTCAGTTGTTCTGGAGTTCAATCGTATTATGCGTAATTAGACTCTGAAGTCATGAAGGAACATCAATCCCAACAAGGACAAAGCCGGGATCAGGATTGTCAAAATATATATTGAACAGGATGACTATCAACACGTTGAGCGAGATTATTATCAAAGTATCGAGAAAGGTGAATATCAGAATATTGAGCTTTATCAGAACATTGAGCAAGGCGAGTCAACACTTTGATCATATTGCACCTAAGTTTTGCAAATTAAATTGCTTTGAAATTATGAAATCGCATTGCTATGTTTCATACAACTATATTAGTCTAGCTCGTAGCTACTACCTTAATGATAATTGTGTATAACTCCCAATCCTTGAATTTAGACACTATCATTGTCACTATAGACTAATGGTTAACATGCCAGTTAATAAGTCTGTATCTAAGTGTCATGCTTAGCCTTACTTAGATATATTATCATTCGGGCAGTAATTTGCTCGACATCATTAACAAGCCTTGAAAATGGTATTGGGTAGTCGAGGCTGGGAGCCTGGCTGGTATGTTGGACTAATGGTTATGTTTAAAAACAAATGAGAACTTGAAAACCCGATTTCGACTTGGGCGGCTAGAAAGAGTAGCTGGTGTCGGGTGCACGAGAGGATGTGGGTATGTAGGTGTGCCACCCAAGTTAATTAAGGACTGAATCTGGTAATGACCTCTCATATAAAAATAGTACAACCATAAGTCTGTAACACCTCAGATCTGGCTAACTAATTTGAATCATATTGCAAGACTGAAGGCATTGTTAGGCACTACACCGTTCCTGGTACTTCTCAACAAAACGGTGTAGCTGAACGTATGAACATGACCATTATTTTCAAAGCCCGTTGCATGTTGTCCAATGCAGGTTTGCATAGGCGTTTTTGGGCTGAAGCCGCTTCCACTGCTTGCTATCTTATTAATCGGTCTCCCAATATTACAATTGAAAAAAAGACTCCAATTGAGGTATGGTCTAGTTCACCAGCAAATTATTCAGAATTGAAAGTATTTGATTGCATTGCTTATGCTCATGTTGATAATGAAAAATTAGAGCCTAGAGCTGTTAAGTGCATTTTTCTTGGTTATAAATCTGGTGTCAAAGGATATAAGTTGTGGAATCCTGTAACACGTAAGGTTGTGATTAGCAGAAACGTTGTCTTTAATGAATCTGCTATGCTTCATGATAAACTGCCTACTAATGCTCCTGTTGAGAGTAAGCAGAATTCAAGTGTTCAGGTGGATCATCTTATTGGTTCAGATAACGCATCAGATAAGGAAAATATTGGTGTTCATGATGCACCTATTGTTGAGAATCCTCCTATTTGTGAGCTGTCACCACAACGGTCCATTGCAGTTGACAGACCTAGGAGGGAGATTAATCCACCCAAGAGATTAATTGAAGAAGCTAATATTCTTCGCTTATGCTTTGAGTGTGGCGAGAAGAAATTGAAGGTAATGCAGAACCTTCATCATACTCTGAGGCTATTGATTCCACTGATCGTGATAATTGGATAACCGCTATGCATGATGAGATGGAGTCACTTGAAAAGAATAACACTTGGGAACTAGTGAAATTGCCAAAGGAGAAGAAGCCTGTTCATTGCAAGTGGGTTTTCAAAAGAAAAGAAGGTATTTCTCCCATCGAACCAAAGAAGGTATAAAGCAAGGTTGGTTGCTAAAGGCTATAGCCGATTCGGTATTGACTTTAATGATGTCTTTTCCCGGTTGTGAAGCATAGTTCTATTCGCACTTTACTCAAGTATTGTTGCTATGCATGATTATGAACTTGAGCAATTGGATGTTAAAGCGCATTCTTACATGGGGAGTTGGAAGAAGATATTTATATGGATCAACTTTGAGGGTTTTGTTATTCTGAAAAGAACACCTTGTTTGTAGGTTAAAGAAATCTCTTTATGGCTTGAAGCAATCTCTAGGCAATGGTACAAGAGATTTGACTCTTTTATGATCTCTCATAATTTTAAGCGATCGATTATGATAGTTGTGTTTATTTAAAAGCATCAATGGTTCACTATTTATTTGCTTCTCTATGTTGATGATATGTTGATTCTTTGCAAAAGATAAGTCGAAATAGCAAACCGAAAGCACAGTTGAGTAAGGAATTTGAGATGAAAGACTTAGGTGCGAGAAGGAAAATTCTTGGCATGGAGATTATTAGAGAGAGAAAATCTGGCAAGGTATACCTTAGTCAGCAAGGTTATATTGAGAAAGTTCTTCGTCGCTTTAATATGCATGATGCAAAACCAGTGAGTACTCCATTAGCTTCACATTTCAGATTATCTTCAGCTTTATGTCCTGAGTCAGATTATGATATTGAGTACATGTCTAGAGTTCCATATTCGGTCGATTGGTTCTCTTATGTATGCCATGGTTTGTTCTCGTCCTGATTTATCTCATGCATTGAGTGTTGTCAGTAGATACATGGCTAATCCTGGAAAAGAGCATTGGAAAGCAGTTCAATGGATTTTCAGATATCTGCGTGGTACTTCTATTGCTCGTTTGCAGTTTGGAACGTCTAGAGATAAACTTGTTGGGTATGTTGACTCTGATTATGCTGGCGATTTGGACAAAAGGAGATCTCTCACAGGTTATGCTTTCACCATTGGTGGTTGTGCTGTTAGCTGGAAGGCAAGTTTGCAAGCTACTGTTGCCTTATCTACCACTGAAGCAGAATATATGGCTATTTCTGAAGCTTGTAAAGAAGCCATTTGGTTGAGAGGTTTGTACACTGAGCTTTGTGGAGAAAATTCTTGCACTACCATATTTTGTGATAGTCAGAGTGCTATATGCCTTACAAAGGATCAGATGTTCCATGAGAGAACAAAGCACATTGATGTGAGATATCACTTTATTCGAGGTGTCATTGCTCAAGGTGATGTCAAGGTATGCAAGATAAGTACTCATGATAATCCAGCTGATATGATGACGAAGCCAGTTCCTATTTCTAAGTTTGAGCTTTGCTCAAGCTTAGTTGGTATTACAGTTTAGTCCTAGAGACTAATTGGCGCACGGTGATTCTTAATCTTATTGTGGAGATATTATGGTGATTGAAGATTCTTCATTATTGCTACAAGAGGAAATTCGTCTCAAGGTGGAGATTGTTGAAATTGTGATCCGAATTCTCTAATTTGGAAGAGTCCGAATCAGCTTCCATATTAGCGGACAAGTGTCCTACTTGGACTCTACGTCCTCCCCCCTATATATACCTCTTGTATGCCGTATGAGAAGATGAGCCGTTTTATTGTAATCCCGAGCGACTTGTAATCCCTCCACATATAGTGATCATCGCCGGTTGGCGCCTGTGGTTTTTTCCCGCAAGGGTTTTCCACGTAAAATTCGTGTCTCGCTTTTGCCCTATTTTTCTAACATTGGGGATGGCTCTGATACCATGTAGATTTTTGGGAATATTGTGTGTGTCGATCCACAGGACCCCCACACACTTTATTTATAGTCTCCATATACAATTAGACCCTAATATAACTTCTATATTTAACTTGAACACGAACTCTCCAACACGTGTGAACAAACGACTCAATATCTTAACACACACAGGGCTCGCAATTTAACTAAACTGAAAATTAGAGAAAGAATCACTTCACATCTAATCATCATTGGGGGTGGTTGATGCAGAATTTCTTTTGTGATATCGACCTTTCTTGCGGAAGAATGACACTGCTGCGTAGGCTGCAATATATGCCAGTACAGGGACGACTAAAGCGATGACATTCCTGGACGTCTCCCACTCCCTAGTACTGCCTGCTGCGTAGGCCCCCAGGAGGCCGAGCATGTCCAGCAAAATGGCAGTATGCATTGGCCAGAGCTGCAACGTGTGGTCGTGGAGCATCCGTGGAAGAAGCAAGACGATGACGACAATAGAAGCCATGAAGGAAGTGGAGTTGCTATAGAAGAAAGCACGGTACCGGCGTTTGTCGATGTCGTGGAGGATTGGGTCACCTGCGGAGTGTCCGCTGCCGCTATCCTGCCACAGGCCACCTGGTGGTTTTAGGCCAGTCTGATATGTTACACTTGCAGCCAGGACTCCTATCAGCGCCTGGTGGGGTTAGCCCAGCTTGGTATGTGAGTGTTGCAGCCAAGATTGCAAGGAGGAGCAATATCTCACGCCTGTTATGCAGCTGATCAGCATCTTGGTGGTTGTCCCTGTGGTCTAGTGTGAAGAAGATGATATGAATCACCACATAGACAAGGACTACACCTGCCAAGGCAACAACATAGATGGAGGTGCTTACATCCCTGCAACTCCCTGCGGCGTACGCAACTATGAGTCCGAACAAATCCAATAACATGGCTGCCTCCAGTGTATGGCGCTTAAGCAGAAATCTACTCTGGACCATTATGATGACAACCAAGGATGCCACAAAAGCCGCTGAGTTGCTGTAGAAGAACACCTTGTACCGCGCAGGGTGTGTTGTAAGGAGTACCGGGTCACCGCCCTTATGCCCATCCCGGTCGTCTAGCCAGAGGCCGCCCGGTGGATCTAGTCCAGCTTGGTAAGTGATGCTCGCGACAAGAGTAGCAAGCAACATAACAAGGTTGTAAGCCTTCTCCAGTGCTTTGTTGTGTTTTGTGTCCCTGGTGATTGCACAGATACACAAGAGTTAAAACATAGTTAAATTGCAAGCTAGAAAGGAGGAGTTGTGCTTTCATACTTGCTACCAGGCAGGTCTGGTTTAGTGTGGCTCTCTGACCAGGCAAAGAATTTCCTTGTCTTTTGCAGCCATTCTGAAGCAGTGTCATATATCTTTGCGAGTACTCCATAGCAGAGGCGATCCTTCTTGTCACTATGTATGGCTTTAGTAACAGCTACTTGGAGGAAGATGTATGCAAGAACTGCGCCAATAAGGGAAACGACATAAGCGGTACTGTCAGCCTCCCTACAGCTCCCAGCAGCATAGGCCCCAACGAGACCGAATAGCACTATGACGATGGACCCATACAGTGCAACAAACCGTACAGAGATTGCAGTGCTTAGCTTCTTGTCCAGGAGCAGCATGATGATGAACAGGGATGCGACAAATGCAGTGGTGTTGCAGACAAAGAATGCCTGATAGCGGCTTGAGTTGTGGTCCTGCAGAACCGGGTCACTCACACGGTGGCCACCTTGGGTGTCGGCCCAGAAGCCACCTGGTGGGTTTAGCCCGGCCACATATGTGATGGTAACTGCAAAGGTTGCGAGTAGCATCAAGACCTCGTGCAGTTCCTTGCGCTTGTGCTCTTCATCATCCTGGTGTCGCTTTGCAGTATCCTCGTCTTGCTTCCTGTGTTCGTCAGGATCCTTGTGGTGCTTCTCGGGATCCTCGTCTTGCTTCTTGTGTAACATGGAGACGACATAGGCAAAGAAAGCAAGCACGATGTAGGCGAAGACTGAAGACATTACCACTGAGTAGTAGCTTGTTGTGAATCCATCCCGGCAACTCCCGGCAGCATAGGCCCCCATTAGGCCAAGTAAATCGAGCACCATGACGACCCGCAATACAGCAGCGCAGTGTGCGCTCCCCACGTCAAGGACAAGGAGGAGGAGGCAGACTACGAGTGACGCAGCGAAGGCAGTCGCGTTGCAGTAGTAGAACGCGAGGTATCGGTGGTGGTGGGTGTGACGCCCCGTGTCATTACCCCTAGGGTAATCACACTTAGGCATACGGATTACTATTCGTCTGCCCGGTAGAACACCGCTCCGACGAATAGCAAGCCATTTTATCAGAGTTGCGTGTGAACAATAAAATAAGCTGTACATCTTTATTACGATAGTAGCCACATAAGACTAGGGTTCTTAATAAAACTATTACACAGATACAAAAGGGAGCTTCTCCGCTCTGGAGTCTGCTCTGAACTACCGCCCTCCTACTCGTCCCACGAGTCAAAGATGGCTTCCATCTCGCTCAGGTCCTCGCCGCTGGTGCTTTCTCCTCCTGCTGCTGCATTGGTACCTGCAAGTCCTTCGTCCCACTCGGGATGGCTCCCGGCCGGACTAGGATCTAACAAAGGAGGATACTAACAAGGTTGAGTCTGAAGTACTCAAAGAAGCATTAATAGCAAACAATGCATTGCATGGTGATCCTCGGTCTTTATCACAAATTCTAAAATCATCTCATTACGAAAATAAACATTAAAACATTAAGTTGCAATTTTAATTCGAAAATACTACTAGTCACTCGGAAGAAGAAAGACCCTAGCGGTTCCGTAGACTCCAATCCAGAGACGGCATGAATTCATGATTTGTATAGCATCGCGAGCTTGCGCCACTTTACCCATAGCTATTACGAACTCTTTATGAGCTAGGTCCATCGCATTTCCTTTGATGCGACTTCAAGTTCGAATACGAGCGTTTTCGAGTTACGTGATTAAGTCTCCACCCATTGTTTTCCGTCGGTGTCTGGCGCACTGGTCCTCCACCGAGTTCCAACAATGTTGGTTGGGGCGGCTATCCTCCGAGCCCAACACTCCACCTTGGACCGGCTATCCTCCGTGTCCAACATTCCGTTATGGAGAACGTAATTACGTAAGCAGTAGCATTTTACGCCCGCCAAAGCGGGAAATGGTTGGCACCGATTTTCTGACATCTGACCGAGTAAGAGTTTTGTTAGTCCTTATATTACAGCTGTAGGTAAAGGGTCCCACCTCTTACCATCATCATCATCATCATCATCATCATCATCATCATCTCTTTTCTCTACCAAGGCCCCCTTTACCCACATAGTAATTCTCATCTCATTCTCATCTCAATTTTTTTATCTTTCTCATCATCTCAATTCAATTTGATTTTGAGAAATAGTTTTGATGCAGTACATATATGATAGAGCAATATACGGTTTACATTTAAAATAGCTATATTGATGTTCAAGAGGATCGCTTGTCTTTAGAGTTGTTGGAAAGGTCGACGATGACGAATCTCTTATCGACTTCTCCTTAAGACCTTTGGTTAGCCCTCTGTAGCAAAGCGGTAGCACGAATAATATATAAATAAATACTTAGTTAAGTTTTGGTGATAGTAGATGAATAAAATGCTAATACGACTACTACGTTAGCCAATTTTTAATTTAACAAAACTTTTTGGAACTGACCCAGTTAGCACTCTTCCGCTAAAAATCGTTCTAGGGTTAAGCTCGATCTATTGTCGACACCGCCGAACTCACGTTCTAGACTCAAAACCAAACAACTAATTCTAATCCTAATCCTTAATCACATAATTACTAAACCCTAATCACTAATTAACCAACTAACACCAAACCGGCTAAACCCCCCTTAATCTAACCCCTAACTTAACCACTAACTAACCCCCCCTAATTCCTAACCCTAACCCTAAATCTAACCCCCTCTCTCCCTCACTCTCTCTCTTACCCCTCGGCGCCGACTCCTTCCACCGTCGCCCTCTCACCCTCGCCTCTCCCTCTCACCCTCGCCTCTCCCTCTCACTCGCTCGCCTCTCCCTCTCCGCTCTCTCGCGCCTCTCCCTGCCTCTCGGAAACCCCCGCCGCCATCGCCTCCGGCCTCTCGGCGCTGCTCCCTGCGCCTCCTCCGGACTGCGCCATCTTCCTCGGCTACGGCTCCGCCTCCTCCTCCTCTGGCTGGCGCAAGGCCAGCGCTGCTGCTTGCCTCCGCCTCGGCCGGTCGCTCCGCTCTCGGCCGGCTCGGCGTCTCCTCCGCTCCGATCTACTCGGCGCGGCCGCCTGGCACATCACCACCTCCGGTGCCCTAGGCTGCTCCGGCCCGACCCGGCCCTACGCGGCCCAACCTCGCGTGCTCTCTCTCTCTACCTCGCCTCCTCCGGCTTCGGCCCTGGCCCGGCTCGGCTCGGCCTCCCGGCCACCGGCCGCCATGGCTCCCAGGTATGGCCCGGCCCGGTCTACTGGAAACCCTAGGTACTCTACTCCCTCCTAACCTACTGCTCTGAGATGGAAAGGATTGCAATCTATGTTGATGCTATTTGGAACCAGGTGATGTGAATGGATGATGATCGAAGCAGATTGATTTGTGCTAGGGTTTACCTTGTGATGGATCTAGGTTGGGGAGAAGGGATGGCAGTGCTGGCTTGGCTGGTGCTCTCCCTTCTCTGCTCCTGGCTCCTGGTTGTTGGTTGCTGATGCTGGGTTGGGCTGGTCGCTGCTGCTGCCTGGGGGCTCCTCCTCTGCCCCTGGCTGCTGCTGCTGCTGATGGACTCGGCTGAACCTCCTTCAGTTCCTGCCTCTGCTGGTTGTGGAATGGGATGGATGGATTGGATGACTTAGCTTGTGTTTTACTTTGTGAATCTGGGAAGTGGCTTCAGGGGGGAAATGCATTTGGGTAGCTGGCTTGAGGGGATGAACTGGGACCTCTTGGTTGCGGTGAGGAATGCATTTGTCTTGGCTTCGGAAGGGGAATGCATTTGTCTTTGGTGTCTTCTTGGTGTTATTTGGGTAGTGCATTCTTTGTGGGAGGTGTATTCTTCTTTGCCAGGAGATGCATGGTTGGTCATTTATTTCTTTGGGGATGCACTTGTCTGGCTTGTCTTTATCTTGGGAGATGCATTTGTTGTTGGGAGGAATGTATTTGTCTTTGGGATGTCTTTCTTCTTCGGGTCGCGCCGTGGTCGCTTTTGGCGGGAGATGCACTTTCGGGGAAATGCATTGTTGGTGGCTATATTCTTGGCTTGTCTTTGTTTCTTTGGGGTTTGGGCACGGCCAGGAGATGCACTTGGTCCGCTTGCCTCGTGCTTGATATTTTGAGGGTCTTGGCTTGCTCTATGAGAGAGGCTTGGGAAATGGTTCTTTGCACCGGTGAAGCTTGGTGAGGGTGCGTTTCCGGGTATGCAATGAGGTTTGCCTTTGTGGTTTTGGCAAATGCAAATAGTGGGTGTTTGGGTTTTAATAGTCTTGGGATGATGAGACCCACGTATGACGGATGTCGAAGGATCTTGGGTGGTCTGGATATCTTGGCGATCAAGGGGCCGACTAACTCCGGTTGGTCTGGGAATCTTGATTGCCAAGGGACCGACTACTCAGAGTACTCCGGATACTCTACTGCACTTCGGGAAATCTGACGGTCACTTTCTACGCTTTAACTTCTATACACTACTGCTCACAGAAATACTTTCAATTACGATTACTAACTAATTGCTGGTTTTCTTGCGAGCGAGGAAAAATGGATTGCGAGGTGGCTCTACGGGCAGGCGCTCAAAGAACCAGGCGACGAAGAAACTGCTACTACAGACGACAAGAAGAGAAGACGGCTAGGGTTTTAATTATTTACTGCCAAAAATATTGTAAATGCTTGTAAAACAAATGTTGTAAAATCTTTTTGATGCAATGAAATTAAAATGTTTTATGTTAACAAATATGCAAATGGTGCGGGTCGTCACATCCTCCCCCCCTTGGAAAAATTTCGTCCCCGAAATTGCAATCACTGCGGAGGGGGTTTTTGGGCTAGGCTCGCGTAGTGCTTCCTCCTTTTTCCACGAAGCTTTGCTGACGGGGTGATCCTTCCACTGTATTTCTTCTTGGACAGATCTTCTGGTTCCTTAACTGACGGGTTTTTGTAGCCAGAGTCTTCACGGGAATCCTTTGAATGTTGAACGTCTTGCAGAGAAGGGTCGAGATTTGTGTGTAGAAAGGTGAGGGTCACCTCAAATGGTTCCCTCTAGGTTCAAATATTGAGGTATTAGGGTTGGGTCCTGACTGACTTTTTTGGTGGAAGCTTGCTGGAATATGCCATCTATACTTATTTGGAGAGCAGATGACTATTCCAATCAGTGGGTTCACTCCTAGGGATTTTCCAAAAATTCAGAATTTACAAGGCTCCTTACTAGCAATGCAGAAGATAAAAGGAGTGGGTTCTTTCAGCGTTTAAAAGAATAACATCCGAAGAGAATGGGAGTAATAACGTACCCGTTATTACACCTGATGCTTCTCCAACCGGTTTGGCGATCATGGGTGATAGGTGTGCCGGTTCTCCTTTTCCAGCTTCCTTCGTGACGAGTTGGTTGGCTTCAATCTGCTTCATGTAGGTGAGTTGTGGTGGTGCTGGAGCAGGTGGTCTTGGCCTAAATGCTGGTTGTGGTGGGGTTCCAAATGTCCTCCGAGGATTGGGACAATCAATCTTACGATGTCCAAACTGCCCACAATTGAAGCATGCACCTGTATCCCTCAGACAATCCTTTGTCATGTGGTTTCCTCTACACTTCCCACATTTAATTGCTAGAGTCTTGGTTCTTTGTTGGGTTCTTTCGGGTGCAAAAGGTGGGTTGAAGGGTCGCTGCTGAGGTGGTCCATATCTTGGTGGCGGTTGCTGAGACACAAAGGGATGACGTCTAGGAGCAGATGAAAAATGGTGATCGGTTTTGGCCTTCTTCCTTCGCTCTTCGGTGAGGTTGGAGTATTCATTCTCCAGAATTATGGCTCTGTTGACTAGGTCTTGGAATTCAGTGATTTTGTGGATGGATAGGAGCATTTTCAGATATGGATGCATTCCATCCAGGAATTTCTCTATTTTCTTCTCCTCGGTGTCGACATCAGCTGGAGCGTAGCGGGAAAGATCATTGAACTGACTCAAATATTCCACCATCTTTTTCCCGCCTTGGGTTAGAGCTCTGAATTCCCGTTTCTTCAATTCCATTCTTCCAGTAGGCACATGTGTTTCGGTGAAGCGTATCTTGAATTCAGCCCAAGTGATGGGTTGCTCACTGACACGGTTGCGGTTGTAGTTAAGCCACCAGGTAGCTGCTGGTCCGGTCAGCTGGTGTGACGCATACCGTACTTTCTCCACATCTGAGCATCCTACTGTATCCAACTTCTTCTCTATCTCCACCAACCAATCACTCGCGTCCAGTGGATCAGTAGCTTTAGCAAAAGTGGTAGGGTGAGTTTGGAGAAAATCACCCAGACTAACCCCAATTTGGTTGAGAGGTGGTAGGTGCTACTCGAGTTAATAGAGCTTCCATGAAACGGTTTTGGTTCTCCTGGGCTTCTTTTCTGGAGTTCTCTAGGAATATGAGTACATCAGCCATGATGCCTAGGGGATCTGTTGCTCTTCTGTTGCTCTGGTGGGTGGCTGTTGGCTGGTCCCTGGGATGGTAGTAGCTGGAGGTTGATCAGTCTTGACTCACCGGGTTTACTCTTTGGATTCTGTGTGGGTGTCCATGCGCGAAGTCGATCTCAATTTCAATGCACGGTCTTGACTTCCTTGACCTTCCATCTTCCTTAACAAGTTGTTGGAGTAGAGATGGAGGTGTTACACTTATCTGGCGGGAGGTTAACCGCAGTGAGTTGGATTATGACATGCACATGTAATCAAATAAAAATCAAGAAACAATGAGATGCAAAAAGATCCAAACCCTATACTAGCCGAGTCTTTCGTGCTCACCACGCTTGAGATCCGTTCTCAAGACCGCCCAAATCCACGTGTTTGGGATCGCTCGAGCTTGCCTCTCGAGTGCGAACCTATGCTACCACGGATCCACGCGCCGAGCACGCTCGAGATCGGCTCGAGTCCACCCAAATCACATATTTGGGATGCGCCAGGTTCATTCACGAGTGCGCCAGATTTCGCTCTGGTGCGCCAGAGCTACACTTCGAGTGCCACGAACCACTCGTCCGGGAAATCTGATGTGCAGAAGTGAGACAAGACACCTTGATATAGAAGAAGAGGTAAAGAAGCTAAAGAGTATGGTCCAGACTTGTCCAAAATTTGGAAAAGCATGTCCATACCAGAGTTCTACTCCATGCCTCTAGTCCAGGCACTAGGCTCTAAACCTTATGGTACTGCACCTGACCTATATTTTCTATCCTAGGTTGAGTGGAATCTAACCATCTACTTACAAAAGACAACCACACCGATCCTATGACAACAACGCGTTTCCCCGCACTTTCTCGAAAGAAGAATTAACTTAAAAATGGTTCTACGTTAGCAGGAATGTCACTTTAAGAAGAGGTAAGCTTTTCAACATAATATATATTTTTGAAAGAGGGCGGTTTGGAATCGAAATTGAAATGAAGGCAAGGATTAATAAAATATTTAGTGCAATATAGCAAGCAAGAAGGACATACTTAAGGTATTGTGCATAGTTTCTATTTTATTAGCGTGGCGATCTTATTGCTCGATACCACTGTGGACGCCCGTGTCATTACCCTAGGGTAATCACACTTAGGCATACGGATTACTATTAAATGCCGGTAGAACACCGCTCCGACGAATAGCAAGCCATTTTATCGAGTTGCTTGTGAACAATAAAATAGAAAGCTGTACATCTTTATTACAGAGTAGCCACATAAGACTAGGGTTCTTAATAAAGCTATTACACGATACAAAGGGAGCTTCTCCGCCTCGAGTGCGCTCTGAACTACCGCCTCCTACTCGTCCCACGAGTCAAAGATGGCTTCCATCTCGCTCGAGTCCTCGCATTTGGTGCCTTCTCCTCCCTTTCTTTGCATTGGTACTGCAAGTCCTTCGTCCCACTCGGGATGGCTCCTACGGACTAGGATCTAACAAAGGAGGATACTAACAAGGTTGAGTCTGAAGTACTCAAAGAAGCATTAATAGCAAACAATGCCTTCGCATGGTGATCCACGGTCTTTATCACAAATTCTAAAATCATCTCATTCTCGAAAATAAACATTAAAACATTAAGTTGCAATTTTAATTCGAAAATACTACTAGTCACTCGGAAGAAGAAAGACCCTAGCGGTTCCGTAGACTCCAATCCAGAGACCGGCATGAATTCATGATTTGTATAGCATTGCGCGGGCTTGCGCCACTTTACCCATAGCTATTATGAACTCTTTATGAGCTAGGTCCATCGCATTTCCTTTGATGCGACTTCAAGTTCGAATCTGAGCGTTTTCAGTTACGTGATTAAGTCTCCACCCATTGTTTTCCGTCGGTGTCCTGAGCGCACCCAGTCCTCCACCGAGTTCCAACAATGTTGGTTGGGGCGGCTATCCTCCGAGCCCAACACTCCACCTTGGACCGGCTATCCTCCGTGTCCAACATTCCCGCTAATGGAGAACGTAATTACGTAAGCAGTAGCATTTTACGCTCACAAACGGGAAATGGTTGGCACCGATTTTACGGCATCGACCGAGTAAGAGTTTTGTTAGTCCTTATATTATAGCTGTAGGTAAAGGGTCCCACCTCTTACCATCATCATCATCATCATCATCATCATCATCATCATCTCTTTTCTCTACCAAGGCCCCCTTTACCCACATAGTAATTCTCATCTCATTCTCATCTCAATTTTTTTTATCTTTCTCATCATCTCAATTCAATTTGATTTTGAGAAATAGTTTTGATGCAGTACATATATGATAGAGCAATATACGGTTTACATTTAAAATAGCTATATTGATGTTCAAGAGGATCGCTTGCCTTTAGAGTTGTTGGAAAGGTCGACGATGACGAATCTCTTATCGACTTCTCCCTGTAAGACCTTTGGTTAGCCCTCTGTAGCAAAGCGGTATACGAATAATATATAAATAAATACTTAGTTAAGTTTTGGTGATAGTAGATGAATAAAATGCTAATACGACTCCTACATTAGCCAATTTTTAATTTAACAAAACTTTTTGGAACTGACCCAGTTAGCACTCTTCCGCTAAAAATCGTTCTAGGGTTAAGCTCGATCTATTGTCGACACCACCAACTCACGTTCTAGACTCAAAACCAAACAACTAATTCTAATCCTAATCCTTAATCACATAATTACTAAACCCTAATCACTAATTAACCAACTAACACCAAACCGGCTAAACCCCCCTTAATCTAACCCCTAACTTAACAACTAACTAACCCCCCCTAATTCCTAACCCTAACCCTAAATCTAACCCCCTCTCTCCCTCACTCTCTCTCTTACCCCTCGGCGCCGACTCCTTCCACCGTCGCCCTCTCACCCTCGCCTCTCCCTCTCACTCGCTCGCCTCTCCCTCTCCGCTCTCTCGCGCCTCTCCCTGCCTCTCGGAAACCCCCGCCGCCATCGCCTCCGGCCTCTCGGCGCTGCTCCCTGCGCCTCCTCCGGACTGCGCCATCTTCCTCGGCTACGGCTCCGCCTCCTCCTGGCGGCGGCCAAAGCGCTGCGCTGCTGCTGCCTCCGCCTCGGCCGGTCGCTCCGCCTCAGCCCGGCTCGGCGTCTCCTCCCGCTCCGATCTACTCGGCGCGGCCCGGCCCTGGCACATCACCACCTCCGGTGCCCTAGGCTGCTCCGGCCCGACCCGGCCCTACGCGGCCCAACCTCGCGTGCTCTCTCTCTCTACCTCGCCTCCTCCGGCTTCGGCCCTGGCCCGGCTCGGCTCGGCCTCCCGGCCACCGGCCGCCATGGCTCCTGTGTATGGCGGCCGTCTACTGGAAACACTAGGTACTCTACTCCCTCCTAACCTCTCGCTCGAGATGGAAAGGATTGCAATCTATGTTGATGCTATTTGGAACCGGTGATGTGAATGGATGATGATCAAGGCATTGATTTGTGCTAGGGTTTACCTTGTGATGGATCTAGGTTGGGGAGAAGGGATGGCAGTGCTGGCTTGGCTGGTGCTCTCCCTTCTCTGCTCCTGGCTCCTGGTTGTTGGTTCTTGATCTTTGGGTTGGGGTGGTCATTCTTCTTTGCTGGGGCTCCTCCTCTGCCCACAGGCTGCTGCTGCGCTTGATGGACTCAGTGAACCTCCTTGATTCTGCCTCTGCTTGGTTGTGGAATGGGATGGATGGATTGGATGACTTAGCTTGTGTTTTACTTTGTGAATCTGGGAAGTGGCTTCAGGGGGGAAATGCATTTGGGTAGCTGGCTTGAGGGGATGAACTGGGACTGCTGGTTGCGGCTGAGGGGAATGCATTTGCTGCTGGCTTCTGGAAGGGGGAATGCATTTGTCTTTGTTTGTCTTCTTTGGTGTTATTGGGTAGTGCATTTGCGGGAAGGTGTATTCTTCTTTGCCAGGAGATGCACTTGGTTGGTCTTTGTTTCTTTGGGGATGCACTTGCTTGTCTTTATCTTGGGAGATGCATTCTTTGTTGGGAGGAATGTATTTGTCTTTGGGATGTCTTTCTTCTTCTTCTTGGTCGCG
Source organism: Hsuehochloa calcarea (assembly GCA_036346395.1). Lineage (NCBI taxonomy): Eukaryota > Viridiplantae > Streptophyta > Magnoliopsida > Poales > Poaceae > Hsuehochloa > Hsuehochloa calcarea. The sequence goes on along the minus strand of CM070604.1, from coordinate 36,097,681 downwards.
GCCGTGGCTGTTTTGCAGGGGAGATGCACTTGCTGGGGGGAAATGCATTGCTGGCTGGCTATATTGCTGGCTTGTGCTGTTTTGCTGGGGTTTGGGCACGGCCAGGGGAGATGCACTTCGGTGCTGCTGCCTCCTGTGCTTGATATTTTGAGGGCTGCTGGCTTGCTCTATGAGAGAGGCTTGGGAAATGGTTGCTGCACCCGGTGAAGCTTGGCTGAGGGTGCGGTTACCGGGGGTATGCAATGAGGGTTTGCCTTTGTGGTTTTGGCAAATGCAAATAGTGGGTGTTTGGGTTTTAATAGTGCCGGATGATGAGACCCACAGAAGTGACAGATGTCGAAGGATCTTGGGTGGTCGGGATACCTTGGGGACAAGGGGCCGACTAACTCCGGTTGGTCTGGGAATCTTGATTGCCAAGGGACCGACTACTCAGAGTACTCCGGATACTCTACTGCACTTCGGGAAATCTGACGGTCACTTTCTACGCTTTAACTTCTATACACTACTGCTCACAGAAATACTTTCAATTACGATTACTAACTAATTGCTGGTTTTCTTGCGAGCGAGGAAAAATGGATTGCGAGGTGGCTCTACGGGCAGGCGCTCAAAGAACCAGGCGACGAAGAAACTGCTACTACAGACGACAAGAAGAGAAGACGGCTAGGGTTTTAATTATTTACTGCCAAAAATATTGTAAATGCTTGTAAAACAAATGTTGTAAAATCTTTTTGATGCAATGAAATTAAAATGTTTTATGTTAACAAATATGCAAATGGTGCGGGTCGTCACAGTGGGTGGCTGGAAGGATTGGGTCACCAGCGAGGTGTCCCTCCTGGGTGTCCTGCCAGGCTCCCCCTGGCAGGTTGAGCCCGGCGGCGTATGTCACCGTCGCAACCAGAGTGGCCAGCAACAGAAGGTACATCTTCAGCTGGAACTCTGTTGAACCCCCGGGCTGGTTGGATGCCTTTTCGTCGTGGGATGCTAGATTGTTGTTGGACGCCATTTGCTTGGTTGGTGGTGGAAAACGAAGAAGACGCCTTGAGGCGATGTGAAGCTGTGCTTTGTTGAGCTCTTATTTCTATTCTCATGTATGAACCAAAAAGTAGAGCTGCCAACAATCTGGCAACAATCCGATTATTTAATACCATGTATAGGAACCTCCATCAATTGTCACCTCACCTTGAAGATCTCCAAAAGCACTCACGCAAAAAATAAATTCACACAAGAATACTTGCGTTGCTTACCAGATGCATGCAAGAACCAAAAAGTACCGATACCCCGATAAGTTTTTTTGGCATCTACCTCCAACCGTAAGCACCTATGCCCCCTATTTTTTTTCCCCTACGTGCTTCCGCCCCGTCCTAATCATGTACGGCGTCTAACCGTTGCACTGAAACGACGATTAAAGGGGTTGAATAGAAGCACAATCTCTTTTCCACTAAGATCAAATTCAACATAATTTTCACTCCGATAGCTATGAGTGCTATAAAAATCAATATATAAGCATAACGGTAGACTTGTATTTAAATCCAATCTAAACCCCGAAGCAAAACAACAAAAATCATCAAAAACTCAATTTTCAAGAGTTGGGCGATCTGACCTCTTAACATGGGCGGTCTGACCTCTCACAGGGGGCGGTCTGACCTCCAGCACGATGAACAGTAAAAATAGCTCAAAAAACGAGATCACAAATAGGTTCAACTTTTGATCTACAACTCCAAATTCGATGAAACATGGAACACACCTTCTCTAGGATGTCAGGAACCTATTCCAATCAAAGATCGTGAAGATTCTTGTCAAAGTTCTGACCTTTTTTCGTTTGAGTGAAGGATGGTTCAAAACCGAGTCAAAATGAAAACTAAATCCAAAAACTTGCTCGTGGGTTATAGATGATCAAGATGATCATAGACGTGTTCCCACATGTCACAGCAAGTAAGATTAAGGGCAGAAACCAAATGAAAACTTGAGAATCAAAGAAATCCCCAAAATCACATAATAGAGAGCAAGAACGAAAAAGACTCATCTCAAGAAAACTTGCATGGATTGATTTGTAATTGTTGTTGGTTTACAGTCACTCCATCAAGGAGGACAAAACTCAATACATGAGCATACAATCAATCTCAAACTCTAACCTCTCCACTCCCTAACCTTAAAAACAAACTAGGGTTTCAAATAAGCCAAAGGGTTGAGGAGACGACATAGGCAAAGAAAGCAAGCACGATGTAGGCGAAGACTGAAGACATTACCACTCAGTAGTAGCTTGTTGTGAATCCATCCTGGCAACTCCCGGCAGCATAGGCCCCCATTAGGCCAAGTAAATCGAGCACCATGACGACCATGTCTGGCGTGCAGTGTGCGCTCCCCACGTCAAGGACAAGGAGGAGGAGGCAGACTACGAGTGACGCAGTGAAGGCAGTCGCGTTGCAGTAGTAGAACGCGAGGTATCGGTGGTGGTGGGTGGCTGGAAGGATACTTGCGTTGCTTAGCAGATGCATGCAAGAACCAAAAAAGTACCGAAACCCCTGATAATTTTTTTTGGCATCTACCTCCAACCGTAAGCACCTATGCCCCCCTTTTTTCCTATGTGCTTCCGCCCCGTCCTAATCATGTACGGCCGCTAGCTCTTATCTCTCTGCAGCCGCAACCCAGTTGGTTTAAATACTCAACGTCTAACTGTTGCACTGAAACGACGATTAAAGGGGTGAATAGAAACACAATCTCTTTTCCACCAAGATCGAATTCAATACGATTTTCACTCTGATAGCTATGAGTGCTATGAAAATCAATATATAAGCATAACGGCAGACTTGTATTAAATCCAATTTAAACCCCGAAGCAAAACAACCAAAATCATCAAAAACTCAATTTTCAAGAGTTGGGCGATCTGACCTCTTAACATGGGCGGTCTGACCTCCAGCACGATGAACAGTAAAAATAGCCTGAAAAACGAGATCACAAATAGGCCTAACTTTTGATCTACAACTCCAAACTCGATGAAATATGGAACACACCTTCTCTAGGATGTCAGGAACCTATTCCAATCAAAGATCGTGAAGATCCTTGTCAAAGTTCTGACCTTTTTTCCGTTTGAGTGAAGGATGGTTCAAAACCGAGTCAAAACGAAAACTAGATCCAAAAACTTGCTCGTGGGTTATAGATGATCAAGATGATTCTAGACGTGTTCCCACATGTCACAACAAGCAAGATTATGGGCAGAAACCAAATGAAAACTTGAGAATCAAAGAAATCCCCAAAATCACAAAATAGAGAGTAAGAACGAAAAAAATACTCATCTCAAGAAAACTTGTATGGATTGATTTGTAATTGTTGCTGGTTTACAGCCACTCCATCAATGAGGACAAAACTCAATACATGAGCACACAATCAATGTCCTCTCTAGAACCCTAACCTCTCCACTCCCTAACCTCAAAAACAAACTAGGGTTTCAAATAAGCCAAAGGGTTGGGGAGGTGCTACAACACCCTCCCCTATTTATAGTGGAGGCTAACCTTCTAGAAGAGTTTTCTGTTGGGCACCCGTTAAGCCCACACACAAACGGGTTTAACTCACGCAAGCATTTTCAAGCGTCGTCTTCATCTTCTCTTGACCTAAACCACTTCTCCTCGTGCCGTCTTGCGCCGCGGTTTAGCTAAAAGCAATCAAGGCGGTATTTTAGTGATATTACCAAAATACCCCTTCTTGATCCTTCTCCAAAGACCGAGTCCAATCTTCATGAAGTAATCCCATGCTTCGCCACGTGTAGGTTGATCAATGGCTCTCATCATGTCGGCAAGTCTCTCTCATCCGGCTCCCACCGAAACCGCCATGGCACTTGCACCAACCCCCGCGCCGCTTGATGCAACCCGTCGGACCAAACTTCCCGTTCGGTCATATTTGTCCACTTTGCGCCATGCTTGAGTCCATTGACTTCACCTGGTATCCTCGATCGTTCTGAACCTTAGCTCTCCAAGCCTAGTCCCGATCATCATCGCCGTTGACCGTCGTTGACCTCCAAGCGTCCAGCACAACAATAGACCAATAAATCGATTCCGGGAATAAGTTCTTCGCAACTTGACCCACGTTAGTCAAAACATGCATCATGCAACATATATGCACTGAAACTCTTGAACTTGATCTAACCAACAAACACTGCCGCCAAGATGGCCGACGAACAAGTGAAAACCAGTCAGACCACCACCCATAGGCCGGTCTGACCGCCCAGTTAGGGACTTAGCCAAATTTCCACCCTGGAAATCCGAGACCTCTTTGGAAATTTCAAATGAATAGATCTTTTGACTGGAAGGTTCAAAAATTATGAGACCAAGTGTAGGAGAATCTCCTCTCTTGCCTACACCCTCTATTTTTGGTCCAGCTCCAAACTCAAGGTTACATCTTGGCGGTCGACCGCCGACTTCTCAACTGAGGCTGGCGGTCGGATCGCTGAGGTGGCGGTCGCCCGACCGCCCTGGCGGTCGACCGCTAGTTAATCGACAAAGACGTGAACTTTATCGAAAACACGTGATTCGATAAACCTTCAACTTGGTAATTTCCAGTCCTAAGATCATGAGCATATCCCCATGATATCCACAATCTCCCCCTTGATGAACACATTGGTAATTTCCCAAAAATGTAAGTTTAAGGTTTGAAAAGTAAAAATACTCACGTTTTCGCACAAAGCCACAACTTGGTCCAAGAGCAAGAGAAAGCAAAGGAAATGACCAAGTTGGCTTCAGATTAGTATAGGCAAGCGAGATAAGACAAAAGAAAGTAAGAAAGCTTCAATTTCCAGAGAAGTGTCAAAAATCTCACTTAAGGTCCATATGAAAGAACAATTATTCAATTTGACATTTGATCATTGTGAGGTTCCAAGAATTGCAATTCAAGTTCAGAAATGGCAATAAGATCATAAGAATGCAAATTAAAGCTCCCCTCACTATGATCATCAATTTTCCAGAATATTTTATTTTCTCCAAATAGATCTCCTTTTAAACATTTTTGCTATATATTCTCCCCCTTTGACAATGGAGTCATCAATGAATCACACCTTCCTCTCATCCAGAGATAACAAAGGCAGAAATGAGGAAGAAGTATAAGAAAGTGCATGCATGAAATACAATTGAGTGACTTTATTTTCTTGAATTTTTGCATATTTTAGTACAACAAGCTTTGGAGATTACCCAAAAGAACAAGTTAGCATTTCTACTATTACTCAATACGTATCAAGCCTGAAGGTGCTAGCAAGATCATGTTAAGATATATATATCAAAGCTAAGCAAAAAGGCTCAAGATAAAGCAATGAATTGTAACAATTTAAGCAACGCTTCAAATTTAGCAAGTTCATCAACAGAGGTCCTAAAATGATAATGGCCATGTCAGAATGTTAATGTGAAATCGAGAAGCTAACAACGACCATCCGAGAGACAAAAAGTCCTAAATTGAATCATTTTGCTCAAATGACCTCAAACACCCATTTTTACAATAGTTTTTCATTTGCAATGAATATTGATGTTGATTAATGGTCTATCTTAGTGAACAAGATCCTGGATTAGGAGCCATCCACAAACTCTTCCTAAGTTTCAACCAAGGCGACAAATCTTGAGGTTCATGTCAATTTTGACAAGCAGTCACCATGAGATCGTCTAGATCATCAAACTATCTCAAAGTTCATGTCTTTGACAAGCAGTCTTGTGAGAATAGTTTGGCACAATTTAATCACATGAGAATCTTGAAATTTGATTTTCCATTTTGCATAAGAGCCCTTTTTGATTCACAAAAGAATAGGAAGCTCAAAAGATGTTCAATCCTAGATTTAAGAGCTAACAAAGCAATTTTGACAGGGCCAATGTCACAAGAGGATGACTAATTGTGCAACTTAGCTAAAAGATCCACAAATTACAATTTTTAGTTCAAGTTGTCTTAAAGTTCTAGCTCATTTAGCAAAGACTTAGCTACACACGTGAAAGTATGATAATTGTAGCAAGTTAAAGAACTAGACATGATATTGAGTAAAAATTAAAATTCTAAAGCGCAAGAGGGTAATAAGCAAAGCTTCATCAATTTAAATGATAAGTAGTAAAGCTTATATTACAATACATCATTTTGTGATTTTCATATGAATGCAATATAATACAATGAGATGCAAGAAAAACCTAAAAGCCTAAAAGATCAAAAAGATCAACAAGTTCAGAAAAAGATCAAGGAAAGATCAGATGAACAAGGAAATATCATAAGAGAACCAACTCCCTCTCAAACCAACCCATAGGGATAAATTACCCCTAACTCACTCCTCAAGGTAGCAAACCTAGTTGGGTCTAAAGGCTTGGTGAGGATATCAGCCATCTGAGCCTCGGACCCCATAAATTGTAGCACAATATCACCCTTCTCAACATGGTCTCTAAGGAAGTGATATCGAATGTCTATGTGCTTAGTCCTAGAATATTGCACAGGGTTCTTAGCAATATTAATGACAAAGTGTTATCACAGAGAAGAGGAACACTAGCAAAAGATAACCCATAGTCCTTAAGAGTAGACACCATCCACAAAATCTGACTACACCAACTAGCAGCAGCTACATATTCAGCTTCTGCAGTGGATTGTGCACCAGATGACTGCTTCCTAGAAGACCAAGAGACAAAATTAGTGCCTAAAAAGTGATAAGTGCCTGAGGTACTTTTTCTATCTAGCCGACAGCCCGCAAAATCAGAATCAGAAAACCCACGAATGGATATGGAAGAAGAGCAGGAATACCAAATGCCATACTGGAGAGTATAGTGAAGGTACCTGAAAATGTGTTTGACGGCTTGGCGATGTGAAGTCCTCGGAGATGCCTGAAACCTCGCACAGAGGCAGACCGCGAAGTGGATGTCCGGTCTTGAGGCCATCAGGTACAGTAGGGAGCCGACCATGCTGCGGTACTCGCGTTGATCTACGGCTTCTCCTTCCTCATCTAGATCCAAAGTAGTTGAAGTCGCCATGGGAGTGGTGATCGGCTTGTAGTCACCGATCTCGAAATGCTTGAGCAGGTTCTTAGTGTACTTTGTCTGATAGATGAAGATCTCTTTCTTGCATTGCTTGATTTGAAGCCCTAGAAAGTAGTTGAGCTCTCCCATCATACTCATTCAAATTCCCTGGACATGGTCTCAGAAAAACTGGAAACAAGAGCATGAGAAGAACCACCAAAGGTAATATCATCTACATAATCTAAACAAGCAAGAAGTCATTGTCATGCCTTAGAATGAAAAGAGTCTTATTCACCTTACACATCTCAAAATTATTCTTGAGCAAGAAGGTCCTAAGTCTATCATACCAGGCTCTGGGGACTTGATTAAGACCATACAAGGCTTTTGATAGCTTGAAAATATGATGTGGATGCTTCGGATTCTCAAATCCCGGGGGTTGTCTAACATACACTTCCTCTTCTATGAAACCATTCAGAAAAACACTCTTTACATCCATTTGATGCAGCCTAAAACCCTTAGATGCAGCAAATACAAGCAGAATGTGAATGTCTTCTAATCTAGCAACAGGAGCAAAAAATTTCATCAAAGTCTAACCTCTCAATTTGGCTAAAACCCTGAGCTACCAATCTAGCCTTCTTTCTAACCATAGAACCATCATCACTTTGTTTATTTTTGAACACCCAATGGGTTCCTTTTATATTATGACCGCTAGGAGGTTCTACTAGGTCCCAGACCTTGTTCCTCTCAAAATTATCAAACTCCTCATGCATGGCATTAACCCAGCTCGAATCAGATAATGCATGTGATATATCGCGGGGTTCGAAAGAGGCAACAAAAACAGAATGGGAGTAGAGACTTGAATCATGATACCTGGAGCGAGTGACTCGCTCATGAAGCTGACCAATCATCTGATCCGAAGGGTGACGCCTCTGAATTTGAAGTGGAGCGCCCGAGGGTGATAGCGTTTCTTCGACCTCCGCAGGTACTGCTGATGATGAAGATGCAGCAGGGGTCTCAAATGAAGGTGAAGTAGTGGCAGCAGGTCCTTGTGCTAGAATAGGAGCCTCAGCAGCAACAGGTAGGAGACAAGTATCAGCTTCATCCTCATCTTCCTCCACAAAGATTCTCTCTGTCACCTGTGAATCACCTGAAACATCGAATCTAGCTCCAGGGCTAGTCTCATCAAAAGTGACATTGCATGTCATCTACACAATGTTAGTTTCAACATTAAAGACCCGAAAATCCCTCGAATGTGCAGGATAACCCAGAAATAAACCATCCAAAGTCCTTGATTCAAATTTATCTAAGCTTCCTATCTTCAGAATGAAACACTTGTCTCCAAAAACTCGAAAATGAGAAACAGAGTGTTTTCTACCAAACCGAACCTCATATGGAGTCTTGCCCAAAGAGGGTCTCAAGAAGACACGATTTGAAATATGGCAAGCTGTAGCAATAGCTTCGGCCTAAAACCTCATCGGTGTGCTATACTCATCTAGCATCGTCCTAGCCATCTCGACTAAGGTCATATTCTTCCTTTCCACCACGCCATTTTGTTGAGGGACGTGTGGAGAAGAGAACTGATGCTCAATGCCACGCTCAGCACAGAAAGAGGCAAAAGATGCATTCTTGAACTCCGTGCCATTGTCACTGCGGATCGCTCTCAAGGCACTAGGAAGTTCAGAAGCCAAACGAAGAACAAGATCATGATAATGACAAAAGACTTCATCCTTCGAAGCAAGAAAGAACACCCAAGTGTATCTCAAAAAATCATCGACTATGACAAGAATATATCATTTGCCACCGACTGACCGAATCGTAGTAGAACCAACAGTATCCATATGAAGCAACTATCCCGGTCCATCGGTCATAACCATAGTCACTAATGGGTGTGAGGCGGAAACTTACTTGCTATGCCTACAGGGTGCACATACAACATCCTTGACAGCTTTGAGTTTGGGCAAACCTCTCATGAGATCAACGTTGCTAACTCGCGTCAGATGATCAAAACCAATATGCCCCAATCGTCGGTGCTAAAGCCAGAATTCAGAAGAAGATGCAAGCAAACATTTGAGAGATCCAGCAAGAGATTCAGAGAAATCAGCTCTAAAGATTCTACCAACTCTAGAAATACCAAAAATGAGATCACCAGCAGAATCAAGCACACGACATGCATTTTTCTTAAATCTAGTCTCATAGCCATCATCAAGAAGCTGTGAGACAGAAAGCAGGTTGTACATTAGCTTGTCCACAAGAGCGACATCCTTCAGGATGAATTTGTCGTTCACCCTAATCGATCCCGTCCCTTCAATCCGCTCTTGTGTATCATCTCCAAAGGTGATGAAGTCATAACCCGTCGCCCGCGTAAAGGAGATGAACCATCTTGAGTCTCCGGTCATGTGGCGTGAACAGCCGAAGTCTACGAGCGACATGTTCTTCCCCTTTCCGCGGCAATCCTGAAAATCAAGGCACAAAAGAACGATGTGTCTCAATACTGGGGTTAGTTAAACATGACTTGGGAACCCAGTACTGAGACACACGTCTACGAGTAGTATGCAAAGCAGAAGCGCTATCTTTGATTCTATTTGAAGTTCTTTCACGAGCAATGGTCACACGAATATGAGATGCATCCTGTCTAGGAGTATGATGATGAACATGTGAAACAAATCCTAGTACATGTTTCTTCTTTTCTAAATGACCATGTCTCATAAAAGTTCTAGGTTGATGAAATGAAATTTTAGCAAGATTTTTCTTAGCATTTTTCAACCTACGCCAACAGAACTCAACAACATGTCCATCCTTCTTGCAATAGATGTTATGGTATTTGGTACCACTAAGAGAAGCACCATTTGACTCAAAAGATGGTTGGGCAACACCTGCAGATTTGAAGAGTGTCTTTGCAGGTTGGGTATCGAGTTCAACTAAGCCATTTCTCAAGATTTGAATGTCATGTGACTTGGATTTGTCCTGGGCAAAGTTGTATCCTAACCCTTGCTTCTTGTAAGGAGTTTTAGACTTGTCCAGAATTATGTTTAACTGTTTCTTACCTTTAGAGAATTTTTCTAATGTGTCCTTAACGTAAGCATTTTCTTTTTCAAGATTAAGACATGATTCACAAGTTTTATCTTGAATAGCCCTAGCATGCCTACTCTTATGGATAGCAACTTAGTTTTAGAGCTTCACATGAAGCACAGGTAGCAGAATCAATTCTATCCTTAAGCTTAGCATGCTTAGCTCTAACTGCTTCTACTATGTCTTTTACTTCATGTTCATGTTCTATGCAGACAAAGTAAAGGCTAGAATCAACATTACCAGAAGCAACCAACTTGCTATATTCTAAGAATTTTTCACAAGGAGCATATTTAACTTCAATTAGCTCAGTTCTACCATTTTCAAGTTGGTGTAAGGCAACATCACGAGCAGTTTGTAATTTAGCGAGTTCAGAATGTAAAACATGGCAGGAAGAACATTCGTCAACATCAAGACTCTTAGCATTTCCAAGTTCAAGTGTGAGACTCTCAACTTGTGACTCTAGATCCTTATTCTTAGCCATGATAAATTCTAACGCTTCATCCTGACTAAGCAGTTGCTCATACATGGTATCACATCTAGCAGATAGAACGTCATAGGATAGAGGTACCTCATCGATGTCATCGACGTCGAAGGAGTCGGCCATGAAGCACGTGCTGGTGAAGTCCTTGGCCTTTCCTTTCTTCTTATCTTAATGGATCTCCTCCACCTTGTCCTCTTTGCTCTCGGAGTCTACATCGCTCATGGATTGCTCTCCAAAAGTGGCAAGGACCCAGTGAGCGACCTTCATGAGCTTAGCAGCATCATACTTGGGCTTGTTCCCATGAGGCTTCTTCCAAGCAGCCTTTTCCTCCTTGTGGTTGCCCTTCTCTTTTAGCTTGGGGCAGTTTGCCCGAATATGATAGAGCTCTCCACACTCATAGCAAGTTACAGAGCCGTCTCTCTTTTTGTTTCTCACATTGTTATAGGCCCGTGTGAATTTTTTGGCTTGAAGGGCTAACTCAGCCTCAGGAATACTCTCAAGTGCCTCTTTATGGAACGCAGATAAACAAGCAAGAGAAAAACCAGAAGATAACTCAAAAGAACCATCAGAAGATCTATTGAGAGGATTTGCTACCAAAACCATATTCTCTTTCTTGGGATGGTCAACTCTCTTGATTTCATGAGTCTTGTGTGGATATCATGTGGATATGCTCCTGATCTTAGGATGATGTGACAATTAGCAATGGTGTTAAATGTTTATCGTTTCACGTGTTTTCGGTAATGTTGGCATGCTGTCAGGTCTCAGGCAATCGGACCGGCCGAAGCGGCGGTTAGACCGGCCATAGTGCGGTCCGACCAGCCACGCCTGGCGGTCGGACCGGCCAGTGGCAGTCCGACCGGCCATAGTGGCGGTCGGACCAGTCACTGTCTAAATGTGGTATTTTGAGCTGGGCCAAAAATAGAGGTCGCAGGCAACAGAGGGGATTCTATTGCACTTGATCTCATAATTTTTGGAGTCTCTAGTCAAAATTTCTATTCGTTTGAAAATTCCAGTAGGTTTCAGAATTTTAGGGGCTAAATTTGGCTAAGTCCCAACTGGCGGTCTGACCGGCCAATAGGTGGCGGTCAGACTGCCCAGGGTGGGTGGTCAGATCGGCCATGGGGGCGGTCTGACCGGTTTTCACTTGGATCGGGGTTCTTCGTGGCGGCGATGTTTGGTTGTTAGGTCAAAGTCATGAGTTTCAGTGCATATATGTTGCATGATGCATGTTTTGACTAACATGGGTTAAGTTGTGAAGAACTTATTCCCGGATTCGGTTTGCTTGTCTATTGTTGTGCAGGTTGCTTGGTGGTCAACGGCGAGGATGATCGGGACTAGGCTTGGAGAGCTGAGGTCCAGAACGACCGACCATGCCGGGTGAGGTCAATGAACTCAAGCGTGGTGCAAGATGGACAAGGGTGACCTATTGGCCAATCCGCGGCATAAGATGGTGTGAGGGGAAGCTAATTTGGTCAAGAGGCGATAAAGACGGCACGTTAAAATGCGTGCGTGTGTGACCCGTTTGTTTTGGGCCTTAACGGGAGCCCAATTAAGTCAAACTTCTAGAAGGTTTAAGCCTCCACTATAAATAGAGGAGGGAGGTGGCTGCACCTCCTCTTTGTCTCCTTTATTATTTGGAAACCCTAATTTTGCTTAGGGGGAGGTTTTGTGGAGGCTAGGGTTCTAGAGAGTTTTGATTTGATTTCGTGCTCATTGATTGAGCTTTGCCCTCCATTGATGGAGTGGCTATAAACCAAAATCATATCAAATCAATCCGAGGAAAGTTTGACCATGTTTTGTCTATTTGCTTTCCTTCTCTCTATTTGATGATTTTGAGTCTTTCTTTGATCCGCGAGTTTTTGCTTGAATTCTTCACCTGATCTAGCTTTCTGCGACATGTGGGAACATATCTAAGATCATCTTGATCATCAATCACCCACGAGCAAGATTTTGGATCTAGTTTTTATTTTGACTCGGTTTTGGACCTTCCCCCTCTCAAACGGAAAAGGATCATAATTCTTTTAAGAATTTTCACAATCTTCGATTGGAATAGGTTCCTGACATCATAGAGAAGGTGTGTTCCAAGTTTCATCGAGTTTGGAGTTGTAGATCAAAAGTTACATCTATTTGCAACTTCGCTCGTCGGCCGTTTGATCATTCTTCATTTACGGTCCGACCGCCAGGAGCCCGGTCGACCGCCATTGACCCAATGTCCGACCGCCCAAAGACCGAAGTTCTTCAGCTTGTGTTGATTTTTGTCGTATTGCTTAGGGGGTTAAATTGGATTCAATACTAGTCTTCCGCTGTACTAGATTCCAAACTGGCTAAGTCCAGTAGGTTTCGGAATTTCAGAGGCCAAATTTGGCTAAGTCCCAACTGGCTGTCTGACCGGCCAATAGGTGGCGGTCAGACGGCCCAGGCTAGGCGGTCAGACCGGCCATGGGGGCGGTCTGACCGGTTTTCACTTGGATCGTCATTCTTCGTGGCGGCGATGTTTGTTTGTTAGGTCAAAGTCATGAGTTTCCGTGCATATATGTTGCATGATGCAACTTTTGAGCCTTAGAAAATCTTTTATTTATTTGCTAGTTGAAAATCTCATCATCTGCATTTTATTTGAATTTATATTAAAAGCTTAATATGGACTTTAAGGACAAAATGATTTAATTTGATTAATCCCAACATCAACAATTGTCAAAACTATTTTATTAAGATTCTATATGCTTGGATACATTTTATAGAATTTTTCCAAGATCATTTGCTATTTTCTATTTGCTATTTGCATTTTCTGGAGTTTCTAAAAAGAAAAATCAAATTTAATTCTTCGGAACAGTGTTGGGCCAAAGCCCAACACTATTCCCGCGCGTCAGCCCATCTCCCCGCTCGCCCGCGTCCTCGTCCCTTGGATGTGCGACGCGTGCCCTCGTTTTGATCGGACGCTTGCGCTCAACCTCGCCTTCCTCCATTTGATGTTCACCGCGTGGCCTCGCCCGCTGATCTCGCTCGCTCGTGACGTGCTGCCACTGCCAGGTGGGACCGCCGCAGGGACATCTCTCCACGCCTTTCTTCTTCCTCGCGCCCGCACCTTCGCCCGCCATTGTCGCTCGCGAAAGCTTCGTCCGACAAAACGGATTCCGTTGAGATTTCTTCGTGCCGACCCCACCAAATCCCGGCCTTCTCTCTACCTTATCTATTCCCAACCGTATCAAACTCCGAATATCTACGATATTTTGGTATACTCCAAGTCAGAAGAAGAGCATGCTGAACACCTGAGACTAATCTAGAGAAACTCAGAGAACATCAGTTGTATGCCAAGTTCAGCAAGTGTGACTTTTGGAAGAAGAAAGTTGATTTCCTCGGTTATATGATGACAGCCGAAGGAGTAGCAGTTGACCCGGAAAGGTTAAAGCTATAATGAATTGGGAGCAGACCAAGACTTTTACTCAAATTCGTAGTTTCTTGGGAATGGCAGGATACTATCGCCGTTTCATTGAAGGATTCTCAACGATTGCAAAGCCCCTTACACAATTGTTGAAGAAGGAGGAGGAGTTTACTTGTACCCCAGCCTGTGAAGAAAGTTTTCAAGAATTGAAGAAACATTTGACTACAGCCCCAGTGCTGATTCAGATAGATATTCGTAAGGATTTTGATATCTATTGTGATGCCTCACGCCAAGGATTAGGATGTGTCCTTATGCAGGAAGGGAGAGCTGTCGCTTATGTGTCCAAGCAGTTAAGGCCTCATGAGGAGAATTATCCTACCCATGATTTGGAATTAGCTGCCGTAGTGCATACCTTGAAGATTTGGCGCCATTACCTCATCGGTAATCGTTGTGAAGTTTATACGGATCATAAGAGCCTGAAGTACATTTCCACTCAGTCTGACTTGAACATGAGACAGAGAAGATAGCTGGAATTAATAAAGGATTATAATCTTGGAATCCATTACCATCCAGGTAAAGCCAATATAGTTGCAGATGCATTGAGTCGTAAAAGCTACTACAATGCTTTGGAAGCAAAAGAGTTATGTTCGAACTTCGAAGAATTCGTGTCAAGTGGAAGTCGATTCGAGGATATGTGGCGACCGAAGTCCAGTCTACTCTAGAGAAACAGGTTCGTGAAGCCCAACCAAAGGATCCGGAGTTATCAGAAATCAAGAAGAAGATGGCAGAAGGAAAATTTAAAGACTTCACCATAGATGTGCAAGACATACTGTGGGTCAATGGACGTATCTGTGTACCAGATATTGATAGTTTGAGACAGCTGATTCTGAAGGAAGCCCACGACTCCAGGTATTCGATTCACCATAGAAGTGCCAAGATGTACCAAGATGTCAAGAATAAGTTTTGGTGACCAAACCTAAAATGAGACGTTGCAGAGTTCGTTGCCCTGTGTGATGTGTGTCAGAAAAGGTAAAAGCAGAGCATCAGAGACCAGCAGGTTTGTTACAACCGCTGAAGATACCAGAGTGGAAGTGGGAAAAGATCGGTATGGATTTTATTACCGGTTTACCCAAGACTCAATCAGGTTATGATTCGATTTGGGTAATAGTGGATCGTTTAACCAAAGTTGCCCATTTCTTACCGGTCAAAACCACTTACTCAGGAGATCGCTTGGCAGAGTTATACATGTCAAAGATTGTCAGCCTACATGGTGTGCCTAAGAAGATAGTGCCAGATCGAGGATCCCAGTTCACCTCTCATTTCTGGCAGAGTCTGCATGAAGCCCTAGGAACTCACCTGAATTTCAGTAGTGCTTATCATCCCCAGACAGATGGACAGACTGAAAGAGTCAACCAGATATTGGAGGATATGTTGAGAGCCCGTGTCTTGGCAAATACTACCAGTTGGGATAAGAGCTTGACGTATGCAGAATTCTCGTACAATAACAGTTATCAAGCCAGTTTGCAAATGTCACCATTTGAAGTTTTGTATGGCTGTGCATGCAGAACTCTTTTGAATTGGTCAGAGACAGCTGAACGTGTGGTATTCGGGCCAGATATCATCCAAGAGGTGGAAGAACAAGTTGCTATGTTCAGAGAGAGGTTAAAGATAGCCCAGTCCAGACAGAAGAGTTACGCTGACAATCGTCGTTGTGACCTGAGCTTTGAACCAGAAGATTTTGTGTATCTTCGTGTTACTCCAGTCAAAGGTGTTAGGAGATTCATGCCAAAGGGAAGCTTGCCCCTAGATATGTGGGACCGTTCAAAATTCTGGAACACCGTGGAAAGGTTGCTTACCAGTTGAAGCTACCGCAATCGTTAGCAGGAGTGCATGGTGTCTTTCATGTCTCTCAGCTGAAAAAAATATCTCCGTGTGCCAGAAGAGCAAACACTGTTGGAATCGATCGAGCTGAAAGAAGACCTCACCTATAAAGAGCAGTCTGTCAATATCTTGGATGTCGCGGAGCGCCGTACCAGAAGCAAGACCGTTCATTTTTGCAAAGTCCAGTGGAGCAACCACTCAGAAGGAGAAGCAACGTGGGAACGTGAAGAAGAGTTGAAATTCGAGTTTTCTAGCCTTTTCTCTAGCTAGCCTAAATCTCGGGGTCAAGATTCGTTTAAGGGGGGAGGTTTGTAACATCCCAACTTTTGAGCCTTTGAAAATCTTTTATTTATTTACTAGTTGAAAATCTCATCATCTGCATTTTATTTGAATTTATATTAAAAGCTTAATATGGACTTTAAAGACAAAATAATTTAATATGATTAATCCCAACATCAACAATTGTCAAAACTATTTTATTCAGATTCTATATGCTTGGATATATTTTATAGAATTTTCTAGAATTTTTCCAAGATCATTTGCTATTTTCTATTTGCTATTTGCATTTTCTGGAGTTTCTAAAAAGAAAAATCAAATTTAATTCTTCGGAATAGTGTTGGGCCAAAGCCCAACACTATTCCCGCGCGCCAGCCCATCTCCCCGGTCGCCCACGCCCTCGTCCCTTGGATGTGTGACACGTGCCCTCGTTTCGATCAGACGCTCGCGCTCAACCCCGCCTTCCTCCGTTGGATGTTCGCCGCGTGGCCTCGCCCGCTGATCTCGCTCGCTCGCACCTCGCTGCCATTGCCAGGTGGGACCGCCACAGGGTCGTCGTCTCCGCGCCTTTCTTCCTCCTCCCGCCCGCGCCTTTGCCTACCATTGTCGCTCACGGAAGCTTCGTCCGACAAAACGGATTCCGTTGAGATTTCGTCGCGCCAACCCCACCAAATCCTGGCCTTCTCTCTACCTTATCTATTCCCAACCGTATCAAACTCCGAATCTCTCTCAATCTCCTAGAATCAAGGAATTTGAAATCGCGGCCGTTTTGGACTCGAATTGGGGGTTTCCAATTTCGGCGTCCCCTGGGCCTATAAATACCCCCTAGAATCGGCCAGTCCTCCGCAACCCAGAGCCGCCACCCTCGTCGCCCCGATCGCTCTAGTGCCGCCGCAATCCAAGATTTAGGGTTTTCAGCCAAGCTTCTTCTCCGGCGAATTGCGCCACCGTCGTTGTCGCCCTTGCCCCACTGACTGCACCACCGTGTTCAGCAAGTCCCAGGCTACCCTGTGCGCCCCTCCTCGTCGCCGGAGTATCGCCAGAGCACACTTCCGACAAAACCCGAAGCTCCACCGCCGCTTCTTCCTCGCCACGGCCGCCACGATCGTTGCCGACCATCGTAAGGGCACCCTAAGGCGCGCAATAGCACGGGAACAATCTGGTACCCTTCGCCGATGACTCGCCGCCAAACGCCGGTGACTATCGGTCCCGAAGCCGCCGTCGTCGTCGGCTCGGCGCCACAAGATCGCCTCGGTCTTTGGTGTGGCAGCCGCGTTGCGCCAAATCAGCGCCAGCACACGCATGCGTGGCCCAGTCCACCGCGTCAACTCTCCCGAGGCTCGGTGCACTCAGTCCACCGTGAGCCAGAGACTGACATGTGGGGCCCACATGTCAGATTTCTTTTAAATCTATTTCTTTTTCCAAAAATTCTCGGCTAACGCAAGCATTGCGCAATAATCTGATTTTCCTTTATAAAAATAATTTAGGAAATCAAATTAAAATCGATTTGGATTATTTTCCAATCTTCTAAAGCCCATAACTTTTGCATCCGACCTCCGATTGAGCCCATTCAAATTTGTAAATTCATATAAAACCAAGCTCTATTTACTGGTGAATTTTATTTGATTTTTGGAGTTTGTTTTGCCTCTATTAATATTTTTTTTGTTTCTTTTGTCTCGTCTACGAGTAGACGTTGATACTTCGGGAAATTTTGGAGAAGAAGGAGCACTTCAAGATCAAGATCAGTATCTAGACCTATTCCAAGGCAAGTTATACCTTTGATCATGTTGCACCCAGTTTTCAAAATACTTTGTTTCAATGTATTGCATTCTAATTCAGGTATTTATTTAAATGCTTTTGGGATAGTTATTAATCCAATTTGTTATATCCACCTTGTCTATTGTATGCCATGATCTTTTGTCACCCTAGATTGGTTCAGTACTAGTTGGTATTATCATAGCACCAACGTGGGTTGGTTAGATACGAGTAGATTGCTTAGCCATGCCACGAGTCATCATTTCATGTGAGTTGCAATTATAAACTTGATAAGTGATTATGGTACTGTGTGATGAAACTGTATGTGTTGTGTGCTATTACTCGTTGATGGCATGTGTTGCACTTAATCAACAAGGTGGGAAAAGATTTAGACTGAGGCAAGTGGTGGTTCTATGTGAATGGTGGAGCTGTGTGCTTATTAAACTTTGTGATTTGGGTAAAACTGGAAGTCTTGCCTTGGTCAATTAAGGACTCAACTTTGTGCGCCATTGAACTGGGCCTTACTGTACGACCACATGCCTAGTATGGGCTGGGCCTGACTTAGTAAGTTATGGAGTCTTGACATTGACAACTCAGGTTGTATTTAAACTGTGTGATGGGCTGGAGGTGTGATATGTCACATCGCGAGACGGTTCGCTGCATCCCTGTCCAACGATGTGTGTCGTAACCAAACGTTGTGTGTATCGGTTGGCCTGCAGGAAAGCACATCGGGAGTGTCATTGTTTAAGATGAAGTTTCTGAAAGGTTTTGTTGTGATCAACTCTGATCCGGTTGATTTCATCGTGTGGGTAAAGTGTACAACCTCTGCAGAGTGTTAAACCAATCTATTCGAATAGCCGCGTCCGCGGTCATGGACATGCTCGGGAATTTCACACGAGGGGTAGTTTTTCATAAAACAATTGGGAAGGGTCAGCTGTGTGAGATAACTTGTGTAGCTGTGTGAATAACTTGATTAGACTATGTGTCCATTGTGAAATCAAATGTTAAATTAATATTCTTTATTTATTTTCAATTACGTTTCAATCTATTATCTGTATTCAATTGCAAATGTTGCATTTCTGCAAATTAACCACAGAAGCCATTCCATTGGAATAAGCTATCATGTATAATTGCATTCTGTGGTATGACTTGCGAGTACGGTGTGTACTCACTTTTGCTAAACAAATCAACAGAAGTGGAGGAGTCATCGCCAGCTTTTGAAGAGGAATTCTACGAAGGTTGATCGTTAGGGTCTTGATCCCAGTCAGTTGCCGGATCAGTCAGTTGCCTGTGGTAAATTGATGGGAGCCACTAGAGTTTACTTTGTTTCCGATGTAGTCTATTTCATTATTGTTAGCCTTGCATGGCTTAATAATTGTAAAACTCGACCTCGAGGTCACAACAGTTAGTTGTTATTCAAATTACTCGTTTATTTAATATTTCGTTGCATGGAGTTGATATTTCATCAATGTTGACACTGTGTGCACTAGCGTGATCCTGGACTAGTGCAGAATACAAAGAGGGTCCAGATTTGCATATTTGGGTCCCGACAATAGGAGGTTCTTTGCCTTATGGTTGTTAGTTAAGAGGGCCGCTGAAGCCGGCGTAGCAACCTCAGGCAAAACGAGCGGGGCTCGAATAACCTCTCATATGGCTTGAGCTTCGCTATGAAGGTAGACACGCATGCAATTCTTACAATAGGCATAGTCGAGCTTATCAAAGACAGACTGACCTCTCACAGGGGGCAGACTGACCTCTAGCATGATGAACAGTAAAAATAGTTCGAAAAACGAGAGCACAAATAGGTCTAACTTTTGATCTACAACTCCAAACTCGATGAAACTTGGAACACACCTTCTCTAGGATGCTAGGAGACTATTCCAATCAAACATCATGAAGATCCTTGCCAAAGTTCTGTGAGAACCCGGGGTATTTAACTTGTAATACTTAACCATTAAGATGATTCTAGCATTACAAATCAAATATCACGGCTCTCGGCGTATATGTACTTCCCAGAATGCAGTACACATACCCCATACAAAAATTATGCACCAATTCCATTCAACACAAAAGAATCCAAAGTACGACTAAGCAATTAAGAAGGACATACAATATAGAGTTATTACAAAAGGGGTCGACCGGCCAAATACAACTAAAGAGTTAAATAAGTTGCGGAAGCGAACAGCCATAAGATGGCGATAACAAAAGAGCCAATCATTGTGCCTTTTACCCACAAGGCAACCAACCAGGCCACCGACCTAGTGTCGAAACCACCGCACATCTCGCAAAAGTGGAACCCTTAGGGTTCAACTTCTTCCTCTGCAACAATTTAATTAAAGCATAGCAAATGAGTACAAAAATATACTCGCAAGACTTACGTGTAGAGTATCAGGCCTATATAAATAGCTACATGCAAGATTATTTAAGTGGAGTAGGCTCTAGACTCATTTTCAACATAAAGCAAGTTTTCATTTTCAATAATGTAATAGATTGAAAGCAATTTTACAATCTTATTTTATTTGATAAAAACAACGATATACAAGTAACAATAAT
This sequence comes from Hsuehochloa calcarea, assembly GCA_036346395.1. Classification (NCBI taxonomy): domain Eukaryota; kingdom Viridiplantae; phylum Streptophyta; class Magnoliopsida; order Poales; family Poaceae; genus Hsuehochloa; species Hsuehochloa calcarea. The sequence continues at coordinate 36,077,328 of CM070604.1, read as the reverse complement.
AACAAGATATCCTGGAAGTAGCTAACCCAATAGCCACCACAACAATAGCATGAATTCCCCATTCATACCACCCACATCAAGTTTTAATTAAGAATTCCAAAATATTGAGTCAAACTCCTGCAAATCCAAACCCAAGCGTGTCCATAACCTAGGACGAGGCTATAACCTAGGACGAGGCTATTCGAATAGTTTATACCCTGCAGGGGTGTACCAATGTACCCACACGCCAGACTGCCTTTTCGCCACTAGATTAGCACACTTCCTTTGGTATACCGGCACGGCTAAGTCCTACGATACATTTTCCATGAATGATGCTAATTTAAGAGCGCAACCCAACAAGAGAAAGACACATTAGCCAGCTCAAGACGATTTGCTAATGTTCCCCTCATATCACAACATTTCCTTCTTCAACAACCAACCAGCTCATAATTAACACCGCCCAAGGTACTTAGTCAAGAGATGTCCCATATCCCTCTCGTGTGGTTAGCACGCAATAATGCTTGGTTTTGGTAAAACAAGATGTTCGGACTTTGTTGACGTGGGCAAGACATTCACACACCCAATATCCCACCATGCAACCACTTGCCCAAGTCTAAATCATTTCATTTGCACTTTTAGTTTTCATAGCAATTTAGCACAAGATGCTGAACAAAGAGTAATAAAATGATTTGTATGATCGGGGTTATCGACTAAGTCGATAACCGCCCAATTCTATCGGTAGCTAAGCATTTCTAAGCATTACATCGAAAAGACAATAAAAGAGCGTAATTAAATCACCGGGCTCTAATTCACCAGTGATATTAATAACTTATGTTCGTGGCAGGGGATAATAATTTAAGGGCAACAATGCAATAGGAATAGCTACCTCTACTCGGGAAAAATACTTTGACACAAAAGCATGCATACATACAATTTGTAAACAAAGTATTAGACTTGAAAGTAATAGGACATTTATGATCAAACTGGTTGCCTTGCTGTGGATTACACTCTTGCTGCAGAGGAGCGCTCTAGCAATCAATAATATAATTTGAACCTAGCGAAAGAAGTCGAAAGCACAATAAGAACGAATAGCACCGAAAAGACCCAGAAATTCAAAGTCATCCAAAAATTATGAAAAATTCACAGAAGGTATATCATGATTTTATATGAATTTAGCAATAGGAAACAATTTATTTGGATGCTCTATGCAAAAGTTATGACAGTTAGAAGATCAGTTTTCCTAAAAATTCAATTAAATAGAGATATGTTACTGTTCATCCAAAATAATTCTCTTGGTGAAAATTTCCAGAGCAGTGGTGCACTTGAAATTTTTATGGTAAGAATAGCACCACATTATATGAACAATGGAATTTGATTCACCTCATTTGGAGCTAGGATGAATTTTCTATGATTTCTCAAATTTATGAAAGTAGTACACAAGTTACATGCAAAATAGGATTTTCAGCAATAGTATCATGTTCAGAACCTATTTTAAAATAAACTACACTAACAGAGGATTCTAATAAAATTGGGTTTACTCTATTTGGAGTTACAGAGAAATACTTATGTATTTTTGAAATTTGTGTTGTGCTGGCATTTAAGATGTGTGTAGTAAAACTCATTTAAAAGCTTTTTGTAATAATCTTGCAATCAAATTGCTAACCGTCTGTAATCTATCAACCTTCCATTTGTCAAAATTCACTAAAGTTATTTATGCACTATTATTAAAAAGCGGCAAGGTTAATGACTTAAACTGTAAAGTTTCGGATAATCAAAGTTCATGCAAATCATGTCGTCTCTAAAAAAATAATGTCAAGTAATTATCAAAGTTAAGTTAATTAATATTTTCCGCTAATGTTTAAAATTGTGAGTTATAAGAAATTAAAATGCAAAGATTTCAAAAATAAAATGAGAAGCTATTCAAGAACAATTGTGCTAATCTCATTATTTTTCTCTGGAAACTTGAGTAATAATCTTGCTAATCTTATCAAATATTTCTTCATACAAATTCGAATTATCACATCTCTTTTTTCCCGATCAAAAACCATCAAGAAAAGATTAAAGATAATTTAAAGTAAAGATAAGTTCGGCAAAAATATTGAATATCCTCTCTTTTTCCTAAAAACTCTAAAAAGACCTTTAAAATGGTAATTTAATATTTCAGGAAAAACAAAACAATTAAAATATTAAATCATTAATATTTATCTCAAGCATAAAATTGATAAGTAAATACACATTCTCGTATAAGCAACAAATAAGTTAAAAAATGAAATGATTAACCAAGAAAAGCTCTTGACTCTAAAAAGATCAAGCTGTGCTTTCCCCCGATCGGTAATATCTTGCCATCTCCCAAATCCAAAGTGGAGTATCCCTGCTTAAGCTCCTTCGACCTTACCCTACTTTGTATCTTCCCGTCCGGCAGAATTTCTCCGTCGTTCCTCCTTTCGCACAATTGGTCGTTTGACTTTGTCAAACATCCCCATGTCACTCAATCCCTTCTCTCAAACTCGTCCTCCGCGATTTTATTTAAAGCTCTTGTGTTTTATTTGGTCTTTTGGAGTTCTTTGGATTTATTTTGTTTCTCGATCGTTGTCGCGTAATTAGAAATCGAAGCCCAGAAGAAGCAACAACTTGAGAAGGACCAAGATTCAAGCAAAGACGCCGACCAAGATTTCCAGACCCCTGTCCAAGAAGGCCTTGAGTAAGATCAAGATCGCGGTAAACTAGCCTAGATGAGTTAACACTTTGACCATGTTGAACCTACAATTTATGTAAATTATATTCTTTTAAAATATCAAATTGCATGCTTTAATTTCCTATGCAAATGTATGTCAAAAACCCTAAGGTAGTTAAATGCATATTTGATGATTAAATAATTATTATACCATTTCCTTGATAATTGAATTTCCAAAATCCTTGTCACCGTAGTAATTATATGGTAACCTACTAGTTATAAGTCGTACTTAAATGACATGCTAGTCTTGTTTAAGTACCTGGGTATTAACTACCCCAATCATCATTCTTTAAATATGAAAATAGTTTTGGGCAGTCATTATGGGTAAATGACTGAATTGGTTGAGATAAATTGTTTTACTCTTCTCAAAACCTTAAAGACCTGATAATCCCCCATTTGGGCGGATGGAAGGACGGTGGGTGCCGTCGAGCACGATAATGGTTGGTATGTGGTATGAACCGTCCAGATAATCTTAAGGACTTAATCCTGTGATGACCTCCTATTGCAAAATAGTATAACCACAACTCTATAATGGTGTTGACCTGGCTAACAATTGGTGTCCACCGGTACGAGCTACACCATTGCAGGACCCCCTTCGCCGTGAGCCCACGAGGCTACGGGTTGGGGTATGCGACTTGTGGGACCCTAGGTGTAAGTCGTATGGCGCAAGAGGAGGTCTGTGTAAGTGGTTGTCGGGTCCCCCGGGAGCGAAACCCTACTCAGGAGAAACCTTAGTGGGTGTGGCAAATACCGAGGGATACCTTGTAAAGGCCTTGTGATAATCTCCCCTTGATTCACATATCCAAGGAAACGTGTGTATTTATCAAGACGATTATCTCTTGTGTGTAAAGATGTACAATCTATGCAGAGAAATAAATTGTTCGAACAGCCGTGCCCACGGTCACGGGCAGGCATGCGGAGCTTACAAGAGTTAGTTCTATTTCAAAAAAACTTTTGTGGGTGGATTGAAAATGTGCAGGGCTCATCTAGCATGAAGGTGGAGGTAGCCTCTGCTGTTATTAATTATTGCATAATTAATTTCTTTAAAAATGCAATTTGGTTAAAATGCTAAGTGATAGGATTTTATAATATCTGTATTTATAAATATTTCTTTACGCAAAAAAAAGAACCCAAGCCATCTTTGTTAAGCCTTACATGTATATTATTGCATCTGTTGTGTTGGCTCGCGAGCACGATAGTTGTGCTCACCCTCGCTCTTTCCCCCAACCCTCAGAAACAGGAATCCTGAAGTTTTCGACTACTACGAGGATCCAGAAGTCTGATAACCCAGGAGTTTTTGGAAGCGTAGTTTAGTCCTTAACTGTTATAGTCTCACCTCAGTCTAGCAGACTCCGTTGGTTCTTGTGTGCCTCCTATATTGTCCGAGGTTTCGGATAATATCAGACGTACACGGGTTCCCCAGTCACTTGCCTGTGGAGAGATATTGATGAGGACATCCCTAATATGGATACAATCGCGCCTACACACAACTCATCCACAACCAGTACAAGGACCTCTTACCCGAGCTCGTGCTCACCAACTTAATTACCAGGTGAATTCGTTCCTATATTTATATATTACTGAAGATAAACCGCTACCTAATGCAAGTAATTTAATTGTGCTTAGGAACATGGGAATGGATCAAGGAGAGGCTTGTGGAGTCATGGACATTCATGGAAGACATAATGGAGGTCACCACGTCACTTCGGGTCCATGTCAAGCAAGAGTTCGAGCTGGGCTCGTTCTGAATTTGAATTCGGACTGCTGCAATAGTACTAAGTTCACACGGTCGTAACTTCATACTGACTCCGTTTGGGGTGTTTCTAGACTTCATGGAAAGCTTATCAAGTCTACTTTCCAACGGATCCAAGATCATCATCAAACTCCATCCGAGCCGACCACAATTGTCAAAAGAGTCCAAGTCTATTTCTGAGTCCGAGTCAAATGGGTGTTGCGCCACCTCCACTTGGGCCCATGGGTCTTATAACCCTAGGGGCGTGCGCCCACTTCGCTAGCCGCCACCCCTAGCCGTCTCCCCATATAGGATTCGCCGTCTCCTTTTGCTAGAACTCGGATTTCGTTTGATTAGTTTCTCCATTGTGAAAACTCTCGTTCTTCGCTTGTGTCGACTAGACCAACCGTAAAGGATCTCTGCGAAATCCCACCTTTTGAACTCAATCATATATTTGCAATTCAGATTGCGTTTTACCTTGTTCTTGCATGCTTCTTCGGTGTATGCAGGAATTGATCTTCGTGATCAGGGCATCCGGGTATTCGTGCACGGTTGATAACGACTTGTCGAGCAGTTCAGCGATTGCGTGATTTCGGGCCTTGCGAGTTTGTAGCCAGGATCGTGAGAGTTGAGCGACTTCTACCGAATTTATCTTCTCATCGAAAGATCGGGCCAACAAACAAGGACCTTCGGGTTCATCAAGTGGTATCAGAGCAATGATGCTGCCCATATTGCTGATTTATTCTTTCGTGAAGTTGTTCGCTTACATGGTGTACCTAATACTATAGTTTCAGATCGTGATGCTAAATTTTTTAGCCATTTTTGGCGAACTTTATGGGCTAAATTGGGGACTAAGTTGTTATTTTCTACTACTTGTCATCCCCAAACTGATGGACAAACTGAAGTTGTGAATAGAACATTATCTACAATACTTAGGGCTGTCTTGAAAAAGAATTTAAAAATATGGGAAGAATGCTTGCCTTATATTGAGTTTTCTTATACTCGTTCCTTGCATTCTACTACCAAGATGTGCCCTTTTGAGGTTGTTTATGGTTTTATGCCTCGTGCTCCTATTGATTTAATGCTTCTTCCATCTTCTGAGAAATTAATTTTTGATGCTAAACAATATGCTGAATTGATTTTAAAAATGCATGAGACAACCAAGGAGAATATAGAGCACATGAATGCTAAATATAAACTTGCTAGTAGTTAGGGGAGGAAACATCTAACTTTTGAACCAGGTGATCTTGTTTGGTTGCACTTGAGAAAAGATAGGTTCCCTGAATTGAGAAAGTCAAAATTGATGCCTAGAGCTGATGTTCCTTTCAAAGTGTTAAAAAAGATTAATGATAATGCATACAAGCTTGAACTGCCTGCATATTTTGGGGTTAGTCCCACATTTAACATTGCAGATTTGAAGCAATACTTGGGAGAAGATGACGCGCTTGAGTCGAGGATGACTCAAATGCAAGAAGGGGAGGATGATGAGGACATCCCTACTATGGATACAACCGCGCCTACACACACAACTCATCCACAACCAGTACAAGGACCTCTTACCCGAGCTCGTGCTCGCCAACTTAATTACCAGGTGAATTCGTTCCTATGTTTATATATTACTGAAGATAAACCGCTACCTAATGCAAGTGATTTAATTGTGCTTAAGAACATGGGAACGGATCAAGGAGAGGCTTATGGAGTCATGGACATGCATAGAAAACATAATAGAGGTCACCACGTCACTTCGGGTCCATGTCAAGTAAGAGTTCGAGTTGGACTCGTTCTGAATTCGAATTCGGACTACTGCGATAGTACTAAGTTCAAACGGTGGTAACTTCTTCATACGGACTCCGTTTGGGGTGATTTTGGACTTCATAGAAAGCTTATCAAGCCTACTTTCCAACGGATCTAAAATCATCATCAAACTCCATCCGAGCCGACCACAATTGTCAAAAGAGTCCAAGTCTATTTCTGAGTTCGAATCAAATGGGTCATGCGCCACCTCCACTTGGGCCCATGGGCCTTGTAACCCTAGGGGCGTGTGCCCACTTCGCTGGCTGCCACCCCTGGCCATCTCCCTATATAGGAGTTGTCGTCTCCTTTTGCTAGAACTCGAATTTCGTTTGATTAGTTTCACCATTGTGAAAACTCTCGTTCTTCGCTTGTGTCGACTAGACCAACCGTAAAGGACCTCTGCGGAATCCCACCTTTTGAACTCAATCATATATTTGCAATTCAGATTGTGTTTTACCTTGTTCTTGCATGCTTCTTCGGTGTATGCAGGAATTGATCTTCGTGATCAGGTCATCCGGGTATTCGTGCACGGTTGATAACGACTTATCGAGCAGTTCAGCGATTGCATAGTTTCGGGCCTTGCAAGTTCGTAGCCAGGATCGTGAGAGTTGAGCGACTTCTACCGAATTTATCTTCTCATCGAAAGATCGGGCCAACAAACAAGGACCTTCGAGTTCATCAGATGTGCTCTCACCCCTTTTGCTTTCGTTGTCGTTTCTGCTACTTTTGTAATGTAATCGTTTGGCCTATCCAGCCCTTATTGTAAAAATTGGCCCGAGGCGGTCTATGTAAACTCTGATGTGTAAATTAATGAATGGTATGGTTTTACGTCATGTATGATTTGATTCAGCAATGTGTCTGTGAGTGCCATCTACTGATACAGGGAATAGCACAGTACTTTCACAGGGGATTCGGGATTGAAATATTCGGGTCCTACACAGGCCAGTCTGACCGCTGCCCTGGCCGGTCTGATCGCCAGTAACCTAACAGTACCTGAACTTTACCGAAAACGCGTGATTTGATAAACCTTCAACGTCATTGCCAATTATAAAATCATCCTAAGATCATGAGCATATCCCCATGATATCCACACCAACACACAAACTCTTTCGACCTAATCACATAATCATGTTCAGCCCTTGTGCTGCACCGTGAGCGCATCAATTTCTCACACAGCTACTCGCACGAATTCTTCAGCCTTCCAATTTTTGGACACTCCAAAATTATCACTTGTAGTAGTCTCCGGACTGCACCTCTGTAGCTTCAACACGCATTATCCATCTTTGATCTCCACGCTCCCCCACTCGAGTTCGACCATCTTTTCTAGCATCCTCGACCCTCTGGACCATTACTTCGCACCAAACCATCTGCTGGTCACCGCCGTAGACCGCGATCGCCTCCGAGTTACCCTGCACATGCAAAGACCAAAGCAACATATTTTTCCGGCACAAGTTCTTCCCAACTTGACCGACATAAGTCCACACTACACGACACACCTCAACTAATATCAGCAAATAACAATGTCAATTATTCATCAGTTAAGTTATTTTAGGCCCAGTCACATGGCCTGACACTTATTTATATAGCTGTGCGGGTTCACATAGGCTTCACCGTGCATTGGTCAATGATCTTGTCAGTTGTGCTCACATGGATCCTATTCAGCAGTCTTGGTCAGTGGAGGACTTAGTAGTGTTCACACGCCAGGTTTCAATTGATCATGATGCAGTTAGCTCGCATTTCGGCAACTTTCTTTTTCTTGCATATACTTTAAGTTGTAATACTTGCTTCATCCTATAAGATTTTATCTGAACATGTATAAAAACGCTTTAAAATTTGATTCTGTACCATCCAAGCGTTGCAGAACTGATGGGGATTAGTTAATACTCAATAGCCTTGTCAGGCCAAATGCACAGTGCAGCCGTGTGAAGTCGAAATTACTTACTTTATATGACCCAAGAAGAAGACTTACCTGTTTTATATCCCTTTTCTGAGACAGGAGGTGGGAGGCAGCGCTAGGGTTGGGAGGGATATATAGCAAATGGTTGGATTGATCTCGAGCGTTGGATGGAGATCTGATGGTCAGAAAATCCAAATGATTTGCAACAAAGTAAACCATGTGAATGACAGATATACAATCCCTATTTTCATGTCAGGGCCTAGGGGACAGAAAGGAAGACTTGAGGTTAGAAAGTCTTCAACGCAACGCTGCGTGTGGTGGCAACTTTGGTTGGCCATCACTATAAAAACAAACAGGTCTTTGTCCCTCTGGAAGTCTGGTACTTCAATTGCTATTAGCTTTTTATGCAATAATGTAACTTGGGTTTCTTTGGATAAAGGGAAGGCGGGCAACTAGTGCAAATGTACGTGGCACTTAGAAAAAAAAAATATCAACATGAGTCTGGCAGGACTCAGAGAGCACTCCCAAGTCCCAACAACCTATGTGCAGTACTATTGAAACTACTGTGCTTTTATGGTGGCCAAGAACAAAGTTTTTGTAAGTTGAAAAGGGCCATGGCGTGGACTTTGATGTCATTATGTGACTGCAAATTTGCAGTTGGCTCTGAAATCTTTGTTTATATTTCTCACTTCCCCGTTCCATCTTGTGGAGGTTTATCTGAAGACCAAGACCTGCGCCATATGGCTCATCCCCATCTTGCAAACTTGCAAATGTTACAATCTTCAGAGATAGAGTAGAGATCTGCAATCGATCTTTGAGCTCGACTCCATGGAGTCTGAAGAGCAACTTGGCAATGGCCATGATCTTGCCAAGACTCGCGATGAGCAAGAAGCACCGAAGCAAGGCGAAGGTGACCAAAATCCCGGCGCCGATGAGGCTGAGCTCCTATGGAAGCTGAGGAAGTACCTAATGCTGCTGGCAATCCTAGCTGCGGCCATCACCTATCAGGCAGGGCTGGCCCCTCCAGGCGGCTTCTGGCAAGACAACCAGAACGGCCACATCGCCGGCGATATCGTGCTGAGAGTCAGCTACCCCAAGCGGTACCATGTGTTCTTCTACTGCAACACAACAGCATTCATGGCTTCACTCATCGTCCTGATACTGCTTCTGGTCAGGGAGCTGAGCCGCAATGCGGTTTGGCTCCGCTCGCTTCAGTCCGCGATGGTGCTGGGCCTGCTTGGGCTCATGGGCGCCTATGCCGCCGGGAGCTGCAGGGAGGTGAGGACCTCCGTTTACATTTGGGTATTACTAGTTGGCATCTTCGCGTATATCACACTCCATGTCGTATTTATCCGGCATCTGGCACCTCAATGGCTGCGAGATATATTCTGGGCTATTCGTAAACGTTGGAAGGTAATTCTGGGGAGCATTTTCAAGAAACCACAGAACACAACAGATGAGCCAGAGGATTCAGACCAGATGGAGGAACTGGAACGAAATCGCAGTTTCTTGCTGGTTCTGGCCACATTGGCAGCAACAGTGACATATGTCGCGGGGCTAAGCCCACCAGGTGGCTTCTGGCCTGATGACAACAAGCCTAACCACCTTGCTGGTGACCCAGTGCTGCGAGACCACTACCCTCGCCGGTTCAAGGCGTTCTTGGTCTGCAATGCCACTGCTTTTGCTGGATCCCTTGTGATCATCATCATGCTCCTCAGCGACACAGCGGTCGATCATGTTGTCAAGTCAAATGCTCTGCGGTTGTGTGTGCTGGTTAGCCTCTTTGGGCTTATGGGGGCTTATGCTGCTGGCAGTTGCAGGGAGGTCCATACATCTATCTATGTCTTTGCACTTGTTGGTGCAATCCTGTTCTACCTCATCATTCAGTGGATTGAACCTGTTGTGCCCAAGCCAGAGTGTGTACAAAATTCCATCAGATGGATGAAAGAAAAGAAGAATGAAATGCTTCAGAAGCTGAATTCTTTCTTCATAACCCTGTTAGGGCCTGACATACAACATCCATCCAACAACAGCGTGTCAAGCACTGACAATGATGTTAAGGATGATCTACAGAAGTTGCGCACATATCTTCTATTGCTTGGCATCCTTGCTTCCACTGTCACATACCAAGCTGGGCTGAATCCACCAGGAGGCTTTTGGACAGATAATGGTGATGGCAATACTGCTGGTGATTCAATTTTGGAGATCATTAATCCCAAGCGCTACAAGGCATTCTTTTATTGTAATACCACGGCATTTGTAGCCTCTTTGGTCATCATCATTCTACTCCAGAGTCAGTCGATTACCATTCGTGCCATGAAGCGTCATGTATTGCAAACAGCGATGACACTGGACCTCTTTGGTCTCATGGGGGCCTATGCCGCTGGAAGCAGCAGGAAGTTCTCAACATCCATATATGTGTTCATCTTAGTCTTCCTTGTTTTTGCATATGTTGTACTTCATGTTCTGCTATCTGTTGCTCTCAAGACACAGCTGAAGAGCACAATAGAGAATATAGGGGCTTTCACGTCAGAATTGTTCTATAATTTCACAGGTTCCTCTGAAATGACGAATGATGCTCTTGAAGAACAAGATTTGCAGAAGAGGCGCAAGTTTCTGATGTTAATTGCAATTCTAGCAGCCTCTGTCACATACCAAGCTGGCATAAGCCCACCAGGCGGCTTCTGGATTGACAACAAAGATGGCCACCGAGCAGGTGATCCTGTGTTCCGTGATGAGTTCCGACACCGTTATAGGGTGTTCTTCTACTTCAATGCTACTGCTTTCATGGCGTCCCTGGCCGTGATTATGTTGCTTGTTAGCAAGAGGCTATGCCACAAGGGTCTGAAGTGCTATGCACTGCGTGCATGCGTGCTGGTTGATCTGGTCAGCCTCATGGGTGCTTTTGCTGTCGGAAGCTGCAGGAAAGTGTCTACTTCTTTGTACGTCATTCTTGTCGTTGTTGCAGTGTTTGTCTGTGTCACAGTTCAAGTCCTGCTTCTGACATTTGCAAAAGATAAGGTAACTGGCATCCTGGAGAGGTTATCGGCTTTCAAGCACCAACTTCCATCCATGAATCACAGGAAAAGCACCCGGGTTAGGAAGAGAACAGAACACAAATGGCGCAAAGATTTGATGCTGATTGGAACTCTTGCAGTCACTGTCACATACCAAGCCGGGCTGCTCCCGCCAGGTGGGCTTTGGCCTGATGACCGAGATGGTCATTTTGCAGGTGACCCAATCCTCCATGATACCCACACAACACGGTACAAGGTATTCTTCTATTGTAATTCCACGGCATTCATGGCGTCTATGGTCATGGTCATCCTCTTGTTGAACAACACAATAAGCAAGTACAAGAGATCTCTCCTTGCCATGAAGACAGCAATGGTATTAGACTTGCTTGGTCTGCTTGGGGCATATGCCTCAGGCAGCTGCAGGAAGTTGAAGACATCTGCATACATATTTGCACTCGTCATTGCTGTGTTCATTTACATTCTCATTCATGTCTTGTTGTCATTCGACAAGGTGGCAATGTTAGTGAAAAAGAAGGGAGAAAATTGGATGCCGTGTCTGAAGATGTGGGCTCTGATTGAAACGGAAGCTTCAAACAATCAGTCATCTGTTGGGCAACCAGGAGAAGTGCCTCCGCATGTGTAATAGTAGTCTCATTGTGGCATTTGTTCAATTGATAGTAAGAAATACACAACATGCAAAAAAATTATATGTGTTTTACGCTTGTTTAAAGTCATCATGTACATGTAGCATTGTTTTCTCAGGTGCATTCTTTGCATGTGAGCAAAAATGAATAGACATGAGAACTGTGAGGTGTGAAGTAGTTCTGTCTCAGTTATTACACAACATGGAAGTACAGGTCATAGGGGAATGTAATATTTGTTGGTAGTGGAGAATGCTAATTGACAATGGCCCATCTAAATTTTCCCCAAAAAAATCAAAATAAAAAAAATAAAGGAAATACCCCCACCTAGTGGAGACTGGAGGGGGCAAAACAGCCTGCATAGATACTCATTTCTTGGAACATATAGAAAGGGAGAAATAGGAGGTCTTCCAAAGTGAGGAAGTAATGGTAGCTTATCTGAAAAATATCTTTAGAAATGTAGCAATTCAGGTTCAGCAGATCACTGGTAGGCGGTTGCACCATCTTGCTGTAGCATTCCATCCACAGTAACATCTTCAGGGAGCTCTTGAGGTGCCCTGTTCTTGTGTGTAGATGATGTTTAGGCGTTAGGATCTTTTGGGCCTTTTCCCTCTACTTATTTTCTTTCTTTTACTGTGTGCAATGTTTCTACACTCTGTACTTACTCTGCGTCTTTAACTAGAATTTCAGAGGGGAATGGAAAGCCATCGTTCAAGGAAGGAGGGATGCAGCAGGAATAGATCTTTTGGTGGGAGTGGGACTACTTGCATGAACATCGTTCATTCATAACATGATTCTATGAACTCATCACTACTAATTTCATTGCCTTGTTTGAGGCCAGTGCAACGTTGGACAATGCTGATGCACGGTCTAATGTATTATTCAGGAGATAGCCAGTGGATGTCTGGACCCCAGCGGATGCTTGAGGTAGAATACCTACCGGGGACCGCCCTATTGGTTTATCTGATGAAAGGCCCATAAGGGAGTGCCCTGTTTGTGTTTGATGAAATGCCTGTGTGGCACGGCACAGGTATTGTTCGGTGAAATGCCCCTAGGAGATTGCACATATGATGCTCGATGAAATGCCCGCAAGAGATCCATCCTGTCAGTGGCAGCCCCATGGCATTGCATCCTAGCTTGCCAAACTTATCGACATGGTCCATCTATGGCTGGAATTCTGTGGAATGACTACGATAAGGACCTGATTTTGGGAGGTGTAGAATGCCAGGTTTGTTAGTGCATCTGCTGTTTTGCTCTTGATGATTTTGCTTGAACATGTGTATGTCTTCAAAAGATACTCAAATAGAAACAAGTGAAAACTAGATAACTAAGTTAGAAGCAAAAGCTAGCCATAAGTGACAATTGAGTGTAGGATTAAGCATCTAGCCTTTTTTCTCAGCTGAAATCTACAGCCTTTGCGCAGATCAAGTGGTAATTGAATAGCTATTGATTCATTTATTCATTATAAAGGAAGACTAGGATGACAGTATAACGCAACATGTATGTATTGGCAGTTTATCCACCACAACATTGATAGAAACTAGTTTCAGTTTGTATTCTTCACGTTCCTTGAATACTATTAGTTGCAACTTGTATGTCTCATCATAGAAGGCAAGCAATCCAAATGTTTGCTAAGAATTAAGAGTTTTGCAGAAAGTCAGTATTGACATCTCCCAGTGGCCGGGATATTTCTTTTCTTTTGGTATTTATATTTGTACAGTTCTAACCTATATTAATATATTTTTCTAACAGCAGGTATCTCCCCTGCTGTGCTCCCTAAAAAAAAGATAAAAGGCAAAGAAATCCAAATGTTTGTATGAATATATCAGTGCCACTCTCTTAGGATCACTCAACCTATGTACAGCTTATCCCTAAAGCAAGCAGAGGATCAGAGGAACGAACATGACATAGCAATCCTTGACTGGCAGTGATAAGATATATTATAAACTTAATCTAATACATTTAGTCCTGTTTCAGGGGTTAGTTTGATATACCTTCAGAATTTATTACCATTTAATTCATAAGTTTTTTTTACAATTCGATAAATGTACCTACAGGTTATTTCATAGGGAAAATTTTGTTCTTGTCACTCAAAATGTGTTCAATATCGTTTCCGCCATCGAAAATCTGCTCATTTCATTTTTGTCATCCTTCCGTCAGTGTGTATTTTGTTTTTGCTACTCCATCCAATTTTCAATTTTCTGCCACGTTAACGGGATTGACCATTAAGAAATACACAAAAAAATATCAGAGAGAGAGAGAGAGAGAGAAACATAGAAAAATAGCAAAAGAATATGGAAAAGTTTAATGACAACTTTTGGACAATTTTGTTTTTTTAATTACACTAGGAAAATTTCTCCAAAACATACACTAGGGAAAAAGGATCTTCCTCAACTTTAAGTTTTCCTGATGTAAACTTTTTTGTGCAATTTTAATTTTTTTTGTTCATCCCTTGATTTTTTTTCTGTATTTTCTGGTTTTTGTTTGGTTTTTTCAATGTTTTTTCTGATATTTTTACATATTTATTAACGGTCGGAAAATTAGACAAAGTGACAAAAACGAAATGTGCACTGACGGAAGGAATGCAAAAACGAAATGAGCAGATTTTTTATGGCAGAAACGATATTGCGCATTGAGTGGCAAGAACAAAATTTTCCCTATTTCGTATTGGTAGTTGGCAAATGAGACTAAACCTGTTTTGAACCTAAGACACGCACTAGATTTAAACATGTTTTGCTGTTTATGCTGGTCCACTGCGAGAGACACTTCAAATGTTGGACAAAGCTGGAACCGACTGGGAGTAACCGAATAGAAACTATTGTTCATTTCTTTCTATTTCTTTTTCGATTTTGTGGAAAGCATGCTCGTTTCTTGGTGGCTAAAACCAAATCTGTTATCATTTTGAAAAGGTCCATGACATGGACTTTGTGACTGCAAACTTGCCATTGGATTTGGTGTCACTGTTTGTTTTCTCCACATCTTCCAAACTTTCAGAGATAAATACAAGGACAGGAATCTGGGCATAATCTGCATCTGAAGCATGTCTCCATACAACACAAGAACAAATGTTGCAATCTTCAGAGTTCAGACACTTAGCAGGGATTTGCTTTCGTTCTATCAGCTCATGGTCATGGAGTCCGAATCGCAGCCTGGCAATGGTCATGCGCCTCAAAATACCACCAGTCAGCAACAACCACAGCAGCAAGGTGACCAAAAGCCAAGCAGTGCTGACGAAGCAGAGCTCCTATGGAAGCTGAGGAAGTGCTTGACCATTGCCAGGCAATTCTATCAGCGACTATCACCTACCAGGCGGGGCTGGCCCCACCAGGTGGCTTCTGGCCAGACAACCAGCACGGCCACCTGGCCAGTGACATTGTCCTGCAATTTAGCTACCCCAAGCGGTACAAGGTATTCTTCTACTGCAACACAACGGCATTCATGGCGTCACTTATTGTTCTGATCTTGCTCCTGGTCAGGGAGCTGAACCGCAATGCAATTTGGCTCCGCTCGCTGCAGTTCGCAATGTTGCTTGACCTGCTCGGGCTTATGGGGGCCTATGCTGCCGGGAGCTGTAGGGAGATCAGAACATCCGTGTACGTTTGGGTATTACTTGTTGGCATCTTCACATACACCACACTTCATGTAGTATTCTTCCAACATCTAGCACCTGAATGGCTTCGAGAAACATTCAGGGATGTTCAGAGATTCTGGAAGGATTCTCTAACACGGATTTTGAACAAAGGGCACAGCACGACAAATGAGCCAGATGCTTCTATCCAAGACAAGAAGGAAGCACTGGAGCAGAATCGCAGTTTCTTGCTTGTTCTTGCCACACTGGCAGCAGCAGTGACATATGCTGCTGGGCTAAACCCGCCAGGTGGCTTCTGGCCTGACAACAATGCGAACCACATTGCTGGTGACCCGGTGCTCCGAGACCACTACCCCCGCCGCTTCAAGGCATTCATGGCCTGCAATGCCACTGCTTTAGCTGGATCCCTTGTCATCATCATCATGCTCCTCAGCAATACGGCAGTGGATCACGTTGTCAAGTCAAATGCACTTCGATTATGTATTCTGATCAGCATGTTTGCCCTTATGGCTGCTTATGCTGCAGGGAGCTGCAGGGAGGTCCGTACTTCTATCTACGTGTTCACCCTTGTCGGTGTAGTCCTACTCTACCTCGTCAGTCAGTGGGTTGCACCTCTTGTGCCCAAGCCAGGGTTTGTCAACAAGTTCATGAAGTGTATGGAAGGAAAGAAGAATAAGCTGATTATGAAGCTAAGCTCGTTCTTTGTGGAGAGTTGCAGCACAACCAATGGGCAGGTGACACCAGTAGGGTTCGATGGACTACATTCATCCAACAACGACACATCAAACATTGTTAGTGATGTTAAGGATGATATAGGGAAGTTGCGCACATAACTTTTATTGCTTGGCATCCTTGCTGCCAGTATTACATACCAGGCTGGGTTGAATCTGTTATGAATATATTGTGTGTATTGAAGAGAGACCCAAAGGGCGATATATATAAAGTACAAGAGGTATAGATAAAGATATGTTAGAGATAGATTCTATCTCTAACATATTTCTAGTACTCTATCTCTAACATATCTCTAACACTCCCCCTCAAATGCAAGGCGTATGCAATAGCATTGCATTTGGAAAGGGTTGATACTAAAATATGGAGAATCCAAAGTCCGAGTCTTGATAATGTCGTCGTAGTATGCAGCTCTTGGAAAAATATGTCGAGTATCAAAAGATCTTCTCCCATCTGGTGTCATGCGACAGCTCATAAGGCACAAGGTGCAGGAGCGAAGTCGACCGCAGCAACACGACGAAGAAGATGATGAAACCCACAAATATAGAGAGAGCTGTCAAATCAAGTCAAATAGGAATTGGTGGAAGTATGGCGGTGCAGATCGTAGCCCAAGACGGAAGCAACGCAGTGCACAAGAAGTGCAACGAATGCACAGTGCAAAAGAAGCGCAACGCAATGCACAAGAAGCGCAATGAGGTGCGGTCGCGTAAGAAGAACGGCGCAATGCACAAGAAGCGCAACAGAGGCGCAGTGTGGAAGAAGCGCGGCGGCCTTGAACGCTTGGAGCGGCGGATCTGCAGCGGCTCGAAGAAATAGCGGCGAGAGCGGCGGCTGCTGCTATGCATAAGGCAATTCCTATGTTTCTATGACTGATAATAAATTTGTGGACTCGCATGGCTAAGACGAACTCAAAAAATAGAGCACTACGGACTTGGATGGACGCAACGGAAGAAAAATGACACAAAGGAGGAAACTCCTAAAGATAACTAGCGTAAACGATGACTCTTAACAACTAAGAAGTCGCAAGAAGTCGGAGTCAAGAAGCTATTGCGTAAACCGGCCGAGCCGTGGAAAGCTGTGGAAGCCGAGCGCCGGCTTGATCGAGCCGTGGAAAGCCAAAGTTGCTCGATTTGCTCCAGTAGTTTCTTGATATTTTCTTCTAGTACGGAGAGCTGCTCGGATTTGTCAGCAGGGACGGGAGGTGGTACATCTGCATCCTGAGCCAACCTATCTTGGCCACGCCTTATTTTCCTATCCAAATCCAACACCAGTATCTCGCAGTATTGTGCAAGCTCTGCCTTGAGCCTTCGGAGACAAGTATCATGCCTGGGGGAGTTCTCGAAGCTGTCCTTGAGCTTGAGGTCGTGGATCTTGGGGCAGGGGCCTAGGTTGCTCTTGGTGTTGACGAAGAGGTCGTGTGGGCAGAAGCATGCCATGAAGGGGCCGCATACGTCGGGGTCGTCCCAGCAGACCTCGCGGTGTGCCTTCTTCTCCTCCTCCGTCAGGTTGCGGGATGTGCCCATGAGCTCGTCCAAGAGAGCTCGCTGCGCGTCATGGCGAAGCAAACCCTAGCAGGCGGCGGCTTCAGAGGCGGAGGCAGTCCGAGACGGAGGCAGTCCGATCCGGCGTAGATCCGATCGACGCGGCTCTGGCGGCGCTGCACCAGATGCGCTACTTGCGGGAGAGGTTGTCGGAGATGGAGTCGGAGGACTACTTGATGAGGAGTATGGAGTCGGAGGAGTCGAGGAGGTCGCGGTAGCTGCGCCCGACGAGCTGCCGGAGCTCCTCCTCCTTGGCAGAGATCTCGCGGCGGGTGGAGCCCTCCGCCGCGCGGATCTCTGGGATGCGCTTCGTGCGGAACAGATCCTCGGCGTCGGCCGCGGCGGGCATCGCGGCCACGCTTGCCTTCCAACGCACGGCAAGATCCAAGAGAGGATCGTGAGGTGAGGGTGGGAGAGAGGCCGACTAGGCGACGAGAGGCTGCCCCCGGAGGGCGATGTCCTCGGCCACCTTCTCCACGATCCGCCTGTCTGGGCCGACGGGGAAGCGCCTCCTGATGACGACCCTCACGTCCGCCATCAGCGCCGGGGGTGGGGATGGTCCTACCGGGCCACGTCGGCCACCGCGGCTCGATGGCGGGAAGAAGGTGGCGAGCTGAAGACAGCTGGCGAGGCGAACCACCGAAACTCCAGGAAGATGCTTGTCCATCGCGCGCTCTTCGGATCGCCTGAATCGAACGAGTCGACGGATCAAGCAAGGGGAATGCGAGGCGGAAGCCACAGCAGCTGGTTGAAGGACGCCGGAAGGATTTGGACCTGGCCGCCCCTGGGAGCGGAGATTGCACCTCCCGGGGGCAGCGGATAGCGGAAGCTAGGTTGTAGGCTAGTGTTTAGAACCTTCGCTCTGATACCATGTTATGAATATATTGTGTGTATTGAAGAGAGACCCAAAGGGTGATATATATATAGTACAAGAGGTATAGATAAGAATATGTTAGAGATAGATTCTATCTCTAACATATCTCTAACAGAATCCACCTGGTGGGTTTTGGCCAGACAATGAGGATGGATATCTTGCTGGAGATCCAATCCTGGAGGCTATCAATCCCAGGCGGTACAACACATTCTTCTATTGCAATGCCACCGCATTTGTGTCATCTTTTGTAATCATCACCCTACTCCAAAGCCAGCTGATAACCATTGGTGCCATGAAACGATATGTGCTGCAGACAGCCATGGTTTTTGATCTCTTTGGTATAATGGGGGCATACACTTCTGGCAGCTGCCGGACTTTCTCCACATATGTGTATGTGATAATTTTAGTCATCCTTGTTTTCTCGTATGTTATGCTTCATATTGTGCTATTTGTGTGCAAAAGAATCCCTGGTGGATCAACTCAGCAAATAGAGCATAACCCTGAGCTAAAAGATTTGGAGAAGCGACGCAAGTTTCTAATGTTGCTTTCAGTTCTGGCAGCATCCAGCACATATCAAGCCGGCATAAGCCCACCAGGTGGCTTCTGGACTGACAACAAAGATGGCCACCGGGCAGGTCACCCATTGTTCGAAAATGAGTTCCCACTCCGTTACACGGTTTTCTTCTACTTCAATTCCACTGCTTTCATGGCATCCTTGGCTGTTATCATGTTGCTTGTCAGCAAAAGGCTGTGTCAGAAGGGGCTGAAAGGCTACATGCTGCGTGCGTGCGTGCTACTTGATCTGATCTGTCTGATGGGTGCTTTTGCCGCTGGAAGCTGCAGGAAAGTGTCAACATCGGTGTATGTCATCCTAGTCGTTGCTGTTGTTTTTGCCTATGTCATGATTCAAGTTCTGGTGCTGACCCTTGCAAAAGATAAGGTGAATGACTTTTTTGAGTGGATGTTCCATGCTACTGCTTTCAAGCGTCCGCATCCACCCAAGAATTATGAGAGAACCATCACGGTTGGCCGAAAAACTGAGCACAAATGGCGCAAAGATTTGATGCTGATTGGAACTCTTGCAGTGACCGTCACATACCAAGCTGGGCTCCTTCAGCCAGGCGGTCTTTGGCTTGATGACCGGGATGGCCATTTCACCGGCGATCCAGTCCTCCATGATACCCATCCGACACGGTATAAGGTGTTAGAGATATAGTTAGAGATATATTTGGACTCTAGATTTGTTTTGGTTTCCTTATCTGTAACCTTTACTCATGTATATATATATCGGCCTATTGGCCTCCTGAATATACAAGTTGCAATTCCAACATGGTATCAGAGCAGTAGGTTACCTATTCTCTTCCACGCAACTCGCCGCTGCCGCCGGCCTCCCTGCTCTAGCCGCCACCGTCGGCCTCCCCCCCCCCCCCTGCTTGCGCAGCCTGCCTCCAAGGCCGCCGCCCATCGCCGTGGATCGCTATCGGGGAAGCCGCCGAAGCCGCCATGCTGAACCTCGTGTCGACTCGGGATCGGTCGCCACTCCATCCCGACGCAGCAAGCGCCGCCGAAGCCGCCGCTTCCCGGTCGGTCGCCACCCAGCATGAGCAGCCGCCATCTCGGTGTCGTCCTCGCCGCTCCATCCGGAGGTGCCGCCGCTGCCGCCCGCGCTGACGCCGCCGCGCTTTGGTGAAGCCGACGACGAGGGCCGCGGTTGCCGACGTGGAGCAAGCCGCCGCCGCCACGAGCAGCAGCTTCCGCCGCCGTCGCCGCGTTGACGCCGCCGCTTCTTTGGTGAAGCCGACGACGAGGCCGTCTTTGTCGACGCCGCCGCTCGGTGTTCTAGCCCGATCGCGAGCCGTCGCCGACGAGCCCCACCGCCGCCTCGCTATCAAGACAAAACCACCGCCGCCGTGGAGAAGGGAAACCCTAGTTAGGGTTTCCCGATTCGCAGATCGTGGCCGATAGAATCGGCCCGGCCGGGTTTCCATCTTAAGGAGAAAAAAAAAAGAGAGAGAGAGAGAAAAAACGTTGTTCTAACCGCGCCGTCGCCCGCCGCTGTTAGACCTCGTTGTCTTGGTCGCCGCGCCATCCAGCGCCGCCTACCAATGGGCACCGTTTCCCTCCCTCGCTGCCCGGTGATCTTCGACGGTGTTAATTACACCGACTTCGTGTCTCACATGCGCATCCATATGCGTGGTCTTCGTCTTTGGGGCGTCCTCTCTGGCGATGTCACCTGCCCGACATGCCCTTCTCCTCCGACGGAGCCTACGTCTGTTGCGCTTCCCGGCTGATGACAAGACTGCTATTGAGTCTGCTGGCCTTGCTGATGAGAAGGCTGCCTCTGCCTACCAAGAGGCTCTGGACTCCTACATGGATCGCTTGACTACCTACACCCAGTGGTGTGACGACGATGCTCGAGCTGCTGCTGTCTTCATCGCCAGTGTTCAGCCTCAGTTTTCTTCCGAGATTGTGGATTTTCATCGGTACCGTCGGATGTGGACTCATCTTCGACAGCGCTACGAACCCTCTCGAGATGCCCTCTACTTGTCAGTAGTTCGTCAGGAGCACTCTCTTCAGCAGGGTGATGCTACTGTTGACGCCTTCTACGCCGAGTTACGCATCCGCGCCAATCGGACTCTCTTCGCACTTCCGGCCGTCGTTCTGCTCATGCCGCTTGGTCGTCCGTCTTGACGACTGGAGTTTCAGCGTGTCACGAGTTCCTTACTCGCCGCCCCGAAGTTCGAGCAGAGGCGTGCCCTACTACTTGCACGCCACCCTCGTGTCACTCTTCCGAGGCCCTTACCGAGATACGTGCAGAGGAGACTCGCCCGAGTGGTGCCGGTTCGATGCCCACCCCTCCGTGCTCGCCGCCCGTACACCGCTACACCGACTACTTCACGCTTCAAGACGCCTCCTCCGGCGGGCCGCCATGTGGTGGTGGCCGCCTCCATCTGGCGGTGGTCGCCCTCGCCGCTCCTATCGCGACAAGATCGCCACATTGAGTCTCGATGCTACAAGAAACAGCGGCATATTTCACGCCGTTCTTCTCCTAGCACCGCACCGGTATTTCTACAACGACGCTCGCGATCGACTACTTCCGCATTTTCTCTCACCGAGCGGGAGATAGCCGGACTTCGACGATCGCTGCCGCCTGTGTTCTTCCTCGATGTGTTCTGCGCAGTTCGCGATCGACTCTTCTGCACCGAGAAACCACCACCTACACAGCATGTGTACCTCCCGTGGATCCTTGATTCCGAGCATCCTTCCACATGACTTCCGATTCTTCCACTCTATCTTTGTTACACCTCTTGATTCCCCCGGTGTTCTTACTGCGATGGTACCTCTCTTTTCTCTCGGTCGAGGACCTCTTAGCAACTCATCTTTTCATGTTCCTTCATTGCTCATGTTCCTCGACTAACCATGCACTTCTTTCTCACGGATGACATCGACCTTGGTTATCGGATCATTCTCGACTCGACTCTTGTTGTGTTCAGACCGCCACACGGAGCTCGTTGGTTCGGCCCGGCGCCTTGACTCGCAGCGCCTCTCGGGAGCTTGGCGGCTTCATCTTCCTTCCGCCGCCACCGCCGCCGCCGCCTCTCCGCCTCGCCACTCCGTCTCACCGGATCTTTCCAACAATGGCATCACCGTCTTGGCCATCTGTGTGGCTCTCGCCTCGTCGCCTTTAGTTCGCCGTGGTCTCACGGGTCCATCTCAGAGACGGTCTCTACATTGTCGAGGTAAGTTAGGCAAACGACTTGACTTCCTTATCCTCATAGTGAGTCGTTGTCTCGGCGTCCTTTTGATCTTGTTCATTTCGATGTTTGGGGTCCGCCCTTCGTTTGAAAGGGGTCATCGATACTATATCATATTTATAGATGATTTCTCTCGCCACACTTGGATATATTTCATGTCTTCTCGTAGTGAGGTCTTGTCTATCTATAAACAGTTTGCTACTATGGTTCGCACACAGTTCTCCACTCCTATTCGTGTCTTTCGTGGCCGACTCTGTGGCGAGTACCTCTCTCATCACTGCGCATTTCCTTCTTTGTCGAAAGGTGGCACTCTCGCCGATTCTCTTGTCCCGGTGCTCATGCTCGAATGGTGTTGCCGAGCGCAAGCATCGCCACCTCCTTGAGTCGGCTCGCAATCGATGATTGCCGCCTATTCCACCTCACTTTTGGGCCGAGGTCGTTTCCATCGCCACCTATCTCGTCAACATCCACCTTCTTTCGCTCTTCGTAGCGCAATCCTCGCTGAGCGCCTCGTGGTCTCCTTCCTGACTACTCTGCCCTTCGTCTGTTTGGCTGCGTTTGCTACGTTCTCCTCGCCCCTCGAGAACGCAACAAACTAACTGCTCAGTCTGTTGAGTGTGTCTTTCTGGGATACAGTGCCGAGCACAAGGGCTATCGGTGCTGGGATCCTGTTGGTCGACGGATCCGGATTTCTCGGGATGTGACTTTCGACGAGTCTCGTCCCTTCTACCCACGTCCTGTCTCTCCTTCGGCCTCCTCTGTGGAGTCTCTATCTTTTTTGACTTTTCCAGATACACCTATCTCTGTTTTGCCCTCGTCCACCCGTCCCACTGAGTCTCCACATATTTCTCCTGTGGCCTCTCCGCCATTGTCACCGCCTGCTTCATCTCCTGCGGCTCCTCAGGCTCCCCCCACTACACTTGTCTACACTCGTCGACCTCGCATTGAGGATCTTCCAGCTGAGCCCTCTTCTACTGATGCTTCATCTTCCCCTGATGGACCGTCTTCTCCTCGCTACGCTCTTCGCGATCGCCAGTCGATTCGGCCCCCTGCCCGTTTCGTCTTTGCTGGCGCAGCTACTCGTGAGCCTGCCTCCTACCGGGATGCTGTTACTCATCCTGAGTGGCAGCATGCCATGGCCGAGGAGATTGCGCCTCGAGCGCATCGGGTACTTGGGATCTTGTTCCTTTTCCATCTCACTCGCCCCATCACATGTAAGTGGGTCTATAAGATTAAGACTCGCCCGATGGCTCTCTTGAGCGCTATAAGGCGCGTCTTGTTGCTCGTGGCTTCCAAAGAGAGCATGGTCGTGACTACGACGAGACTTTTGCTCTGTGGCCCACATGACCACTGTCCGCACTCTTCTTTCGGTGGCGTCTGTTCGCCACTGGTCTGTCTCTCAACTTGATGTCAAGAATGCCTTTCTTAATGGCGAGTTGCGTGAGGAGGTCTACATGCATCCGCCACCGGGTATTCTGCTCTCGAGGGCATGGTCCGTCGCCTTCGCCGCTCTCTATGGCCTTAAGCAAGCCCTCGTGCTCGGTTTGAGCGCTTCTCCTCTGTGGTCACTTCGCTTTGGTTTTTCAAAGCAAGTGATCATGACCGCGCTTTTGTCCACACTTCGCCTCGTGGTCGGACTCTTCTTCTTCTGTATGTTGATGATATGATCATTACCGGAGATGACTCTGAGTATATTGCCTTTGTCAAGGCTCGCCTTAGTGAGCAGTTCCTTATGTCGGATCTTGGTCCTCTTCGTTACTTCCTTGGGATTGAGGTTACTTCCACTCGGATGGTTTCTTTATGTCCCAAGAGAAGTATATTCAGAACTTCTTGATCGCGCCTCCTCATCGATCGGCGTCTGTTGAGACTCCTATGGAGCTCAATGTTCACCTCCGACCCTCGATGGCGAGCCTCTTTCGATCCGACTCGCTATCGCCATCTTGTTTGGAGTCTTGTCTACCTTGTCATTACTCGTCCGGATATCACTTATCCAGTTCACATTCTGAGTCAGTTTGTTTCTGCTCCCACTCAGGTCCACTACAGCCACCTTCTTCGAGTTCTGCGATACCTTCGTGGGACTATCTCTCGCCGTCTCTTCTTTCCACGCCCCCAAGCATGACTTCAGCTTATTCGGATGCTACTTGGGCCGATCCTCCGATCGCGGTCTATCTCTGCCATCGTGTTTTTCTTGGTGGTTCGCTTATTGCCTGGAAGACGAAGAAACAGACTGCAGTGTCCCGTTCGAGTGCAGAGGCTGAGTTGCGAGCTATGGCTCTCTTGATAGCAGAGATTACTTGGCTACGGTGGTTACTTGAGGATTTTGGTGTTTCACATTACACCGACTCCTCTCTTGTCGACAAGACAAAGTGCTATCGATGTTCGTGACCACGTGAAGCATGAGCTCACCAAGCATATTGGTGTTGATGCTTCCTTCATGAGGTCTTGTGTGCATGATCAGGTGATTGCTCTTCAAGATGTGCCTTGAGCTTGGATAGCGGATTTCTTCACGAAGGCCCGGACTGAGCACAAAGACGGCTTCTACCTCTCCAAACTCAGTGTTGTTGATCCACCATGAGTTTGAGGGGGGGTGTTAGAGATATAGTTAGAGATATATTTGGACTCTAGATTTGTTTTGGTTTCCTTATCTGTAACCTTTACTCATGTATATATATATCGTCCTATTGGCCTCCTGAATATACAAGTTGCAATTCCAACTTAAGGTATTCTTCTACTGCAATGCCACTGCATTCATGGCATCGGTGGTCATAGTCATCCTGCTGCTGAACAGCACAATAAGCAAGTACAAGAGATCTCTCCTTGCCATGAAAACAGCAATGGTGCTGGACTTGCTCGGTCTGCTTGGGGCGTATGCTGCAGGCAGCTGCAGGAAATTAAAGACGTCTGCATACATTTTCGCACTTGTCATTGCCGTGTTCATCTACATTGTCATTCACATTTTGCTATCATTCGATAAGACGGCACGATTGGTGAGGAAGATGGGAGAACAGTGGATGCCATGTCTTAAGAAGATGTGGGCACTCATTGAAACGGAACCTTCAAACCGTCAACCATCTACTGAGCAACCATGAGAGGTGTTTCTAGCTGTGCATTTTCATTCTTGCAGTGCAATTTGTTCAATTGATCTGCGTGTGTAAGGATTTGTTTTCCCATTTGTTTAAGTTTGACGTGTTTCAATCTTTTCATGGACATGCTTTTACGTTTAGTAAATTTTAATATGGAGGTGAAATGCAAAGTAGTTCCTTCCCACTTTTAACTTCCCCATGTTTAGTGTACTATTTTATTTTATTGAGATGGAACTCGGAGATTCCATTACGACAACGGGTTGGGTAAATCCCCAACGACTGCTTCGGTAACAAACGCACGAAACTAGTCGAGCCATTTTTCTTTTGCTCTCCCGGTTCAGCGACACGCCATTATTACATGACCTTGTGCGGTGCGGTGCCCTGACACTATCGAAACAAAGAGCCAGTTGAGCTTTTAATTCCCCAAACAAGAGGCCAAACTCATTGTGTATACAGATAAGAAATATAAAAGGACTCATATTATAACATCCTCCTTCTGAACTTATAGTGGATCACACGCACTGAGTTTAGAGAGAAAATACAAATATTGTACCTTAGCCTGTGGCTTCGTGAAGAAGTCAGCAACCTGTAACTCTAAGTGTACAAACTGTAAAGCAAGTACTCCCTCCTGCATCTGTGAGCGAGTATATGAAGCATTTACACCAATGTGCTTGATGATCTCAAGCTTCATTGGGTCCCGGACAATACTGATAGTACTTGTAGTGTCAGACAAAAGAGTCGTAGGTCTCATCACAGTCACTCCAAAATCTACTAGTAGCCACCTCAACCAAGTAACCTCAGCTATCACTGCTGTCATAGCTCTTAACTCAGCCTATGCACTCAAACAGAAAACTGCAGTCTGCTTCTTTATCTTCTATGCAACCAGGGAGGTGCTAAGAAAAACACAATCAGCAGAAAGAGAACTACAGACAGAAGGATGACTAATCCAGGTCGCATCGGAGTACGCCTGAAACTGTAGTGAGGTGGAGCTAGGAAAAAACAACGAGATATAGTCCCACGCAAGTAACGAAGAACACGAAGAAGGTAACTATAGTGTAGATGGGTAGGACGAGCCATGAACTGGCTCAAGATATGAACAATATAAGCAATATCAGGACACGTGCTCACAAGGTACACCAAACTCCTAACAAGATGACGATATCGAGCATGATCCTCAAGAAGATCACCATTAGTAGCACAAAGCTGGAGGGATAGCTCCATGGAAGTCTCAGCGGTTCGAGTGTCAGTCAGACCAGATCGATCAAGAAGATGCTGGACATACTTCTGCTGGGAGGCGTAGTAGCCCTCAGGCATGGAAGAAACCTCAATTCTAAGGAAATATGTAATAGAACCAAGATCAGTCATCAAAAACTGTTCAATGAGATGCTTCTTTACATATGTGATTGACGAGGAATCATCACCAGTGATGAGCATATCATCAACATACAGAAGAAGCAGTGTCATACCCTGAGATGAGATATGGACAAAAAGAGTAGGATCGTGGAAACTGACAGCGAAATCGACAGCAGTAATTACTGAGGTAAAACAAGTAAACTAGGCACGAGGAGCCTATTTGAGGCCATAAAGAGCACGACAAAGACGATAGACGTGCGTGCCCATCAGGAACAAAATACCCAAGTGGTGGTTGCATGTAGACCTCCTAATACAAAACACCATTAAGAAAAGTATTCTTAACATCCAGTTGAGAGATAGACCACCGGCGAACAGAAGCAACCGCAACAAGAGTGCAAACAGTGGTCATATAGGCAACAGGTGCAAAAGTCTCATCGTAGTTACAATCGTACTCCTGCTGAAAGCCGCGAGCAACAAGGTGAGCCTTGTAGCGCTCGATAGTACCATCAGACCTGGTCTTAATCTTGTACACCCACTTGCACGTGATCGGACGAGCATGCATAGGTGTCGGTACAATATCCCAAGTCTCCGTACGTCGAAAAGCATTAAGCTCCTATGCCATAGTGAGCTGCCACTCAGAATGAGGAGTAGCCCCACGATAAGAACTAGGCTTAGTGACAGAGAGAGCATGAGCAATCGGAGAAAATACAAGACGATCAGGAGGTCGAAAGGATGTCCAATCACAAAGGACGTAACGAGGAGTATCATCAGGAGGATCAGATGTAGGTGTAGGAAAGATACCAGGAGAGAAGACTGGTGAAGGACGAGAACGCATGGAGTAGTAAATACTAGAGAATCGAGATGATGATGTTGTAGGAACAAGAGGCGTTGTTTCAGGAGGTAGCACCGGAGGCGGAGGTACAAAAGGAACCACTGAAGACATACCAGGAGAAGACTGTGATAGTAGAGAAATGGGTGAAGAGTCAGAAAGAGACAACTATGAAATCGACTCAACGGTGGAAACAGGAGAAGGAGCCGAATCTCGAGAAGAAAGGTCGAGATTCGTCAAAGACAACGTCTTGTGAAACCCTGATCCATCTAGTAGAAGGATCATAGTAGCGATAACCTTTATGCTCAGAACTATAACCAAGAAACACACACTCAACTGACTGAGTCGATAGTTTAGTGCGCTCACGAGGCTGTAGGAGAACAAAACAAGTACAACCAAAAACCCATGATCAATGGCTAGTCCACACAGTTTGCAACATTAATGAAATCATATTCATACAACAAAACAACTAATGAAGCAGACAAATTAATATTACTTAGTAGAAAAAGGACCTTATGGTCAAGTCTTACAAAGTTTGCCACTCAGGGCTAAAGATAACAGAGTAAACTTGCAACAGAATGAAACAGCTCGTGGTAGCCATCTGATATGCCCACAGGAATCGAGTGGAGAACGCATCCTAGTTCACAAGGTCTTCGAAGTACTCCTCTCCATAGAACTCAGTGTTCTTTGGTTCATCTGCGGTGACTGGTCAATAAATGGCGTATAGCCATGAGTACATAAAGTACTCAGCAAGTCGTAGCGAAATGCATGTAAATAGTATTCATGCAAGGCTTGACAAAGATAGTTTTATGGCTATTTTGCAGAAAGCAGTATTGACCGTAAACCTAGCAATGCATATTGATATAAAACAATATAACTTTATAAAATGGGTTCAAAATGATCAAAGGTCTATGACTTTCCTTCGTTGAAGGTTTCAGTTGCTTCGGTCGTTAGGTCTAAGAGCTATTCGAAAACGCTGGAATCTATACGTGCGAAAAGAGCCAAATAAATAAAATAATTCTATATAAAATTCAAAAATTACCAAACTAGAACCAAATGAAAGACACTAAATTTAGATGAATTTAGACATTTGAATCACTCGAATCGGAGCATGAACGAAGGAGAACGGGCTCTCGAAAATTTAAAAACGCATGGTCGGAAGGAGGTTCAACAGGTCGGAAGGTTTCGACTACCTGGTCGAAGGAGATTTTGACCGCCTAGTTGGAAGGAGGTTTTGACCACACGGTCAGAAGGAGGCTTCGACCACAACCTGAAGCGGAAGCGCGGCGGGGCTCTTCGAGCCCGATGGCTCACCGGCACTACGCGCCATGGCGAGCGGCGGTGAAGGCAGCAATAGGGAGAGGGGAGCGAGGCAAACCCAAGGCGCACGGTTTCAGTGGCGAGGCTCGTCGAAGTGATCGGTAGCGATAGGAAGAGCAGTGGTGAGATTCGGCATGCGGCGAGGCTAGAGCATGCATCCAAGCACCTTGCAGTCATACAATGCCGTTTCCAATTAACTGGATCGTGCTAAAAAAATGGAAATATCTTTTTCAGAGGAAATTAATATGTTTTCTGGACTAGCTGGTTGTTGATCCATTCTAAAAAAAAATTGGTGAAAATTACATCAAAACTATGTACATATACTTTTCAAAGACAGCGATTTCCTACGGTACTTCTAATTTCTAAACATCTAAGAATTCTTTTAAGAGGAATAACTTCTCAGAATTAAAAGCACCAGCTTTGCCTTTACTTTAAAGCAATATACTTCTGAATCACCTCAGGGCAACAATTATATTGAGAGAATAATACAGGTACAAATCGGACCCACCATACGAGGCGCTCCCGAATCATACCATTTGCCGTTGTCGGACAGCTGGCGAAGAAACATCTGCGCGACAATGACTTAGCATCCACCGTAATGAGACTAAACTCAAACGTAACAAGGATTAGCAAACCTGAAACAGAGCTACTCTTCTTCAACGCTCTGAATCCGCGTGGCCTTGGTTGACCCACTACTGCGTAGTCCAACCTCCCTCCATGCCACCTTAGTTTTCTGGCTGATAGCCATATTTCAATTCAAATTGGCTACATATTATGGTTTATTTCTGTTTATTTTTCAGTATGAATTTGATGTTTAAGTTGTGAGCTTTGAAATAACTGTCCTGGCCAATTATATATATATATATACTATTTCATCTTCGTGGGATTTGCCATTGCCATGAAAAAAAGGGGGAAAGTATCATCAAATTACCATTCCACCACAAATACTAGTTTGACTCATTTTTGCCGCGACAATGGCCTACTTCTTCACATTCAGTAGACAATGCATACAGCTATTGATAGATAAAAAATCATGGTGTGCATTTTCGTGTAGTAGCTAAAGCATTGTGGGAGATCATATCCCCACCGGTACAATAGTAGGTAAGTTACAAGAGGAACATAAAATGACATTAGGTTTTTCTTGATTTATTGAACTATCATTTTATTTTAAAAAAAAATATCATGCTCACGATATCTTTTTCACTCTGGGTATCTATGCCAGGCGTCGTACCTGTGGCTTCATGATTTTTTTAAAAAAATATTACAAAAATAGTCGAATTTTTTTTTACAAAATTAGGCTAGTCTGTCGTCATTCCAAATGACGACGGTAGTCTAAGCAGTAGCGACAGGGGATTCAACAGTGTAGAGAGGTTCCTGTCGCCACTCCAAATGGCGATAGGACCCTGTCGCTATCTCAACTGGTAATATGCCTCTGCACTGCTTTTTACTAACTATTTTTTAGCACATATTTTGTGGACAAATCACAATGATATTACAAAATATTCAGCACAACATCATAACATCTTTTGTCGACAAATTACAATGATATTACGAAACATTCAGCATAACGTCATAATATCTTTTATCGACAAATTACAATGATATTACAAAACATTCAGCATAACGTCATAATATCTTTTATCGACAAATTACAATGATATTATAAAACATTCAGCACAACGTCATAATATCTTTTGTTGACAAATCACAATGATATTACAAAACATTCAGCACAACGTCATAAAATCTTTTGTCGACAAATCACACTGATATTACATAACATTCAGCACAAACATCATAACATCTTTTATCGACAAATCACAATGACATTACATA
The DNA here is from genome assembly GCA_036346395.1 of Hsuehochloa calcarea. Classification (NCBI taxonomy): domain Eukaryota; kingdom Viridiplantae; phylum Streptophyta; class Magnoliopsida; order Poales; family Poaceae; genus Hsuehochloa; species Hsuehochloa calcarea. The sequence goes on along the minus strand of CM070604.1, from coordinate 36,046,625 downwards.
ACATTCAGCACAATGTCGTCATATATTTTGTGGATAAATCACACTGACATTACAAAACATTTACCACAACGTCATCACCTAGCTTTTTGGCAAATCAAAGTGATATTACAAAGCACTGGGCACAACATATTTCAACAGGACGAACCTTTCCCGTGGCTATGACCTCAATGTTCGCCATGTGGACCACCTCGAGTGGGGCGATCGAATGAGGTCCCCATGGCGACGTCCGGACTGCCGATGGCTCCTTCGTCCTGTGGATTTCTCGTAGGGGATTTCTTGAAGGTGTGCCTAGACTCCTTACAAATGGAGCACTTCTTCGTACGACGTTTGGCTTTTGCTTTGTAAGTGTCGTTCTTGTTGCATCGTACCCATCGCCGACCAACCTTTCCCTTCAGCCTATCAATGTCCATGGCCTATATAAGCTGCTCCTAGGTCGGATAGCTAGTGAAATGGGCAACCACGCTGTAACCATGCATCTATGCACTCTAGGTTTGAATCACCTCCTCCTTGTTAAAATAGTCAGAGATGTACTGGCCAGGATGTTGCGCCACCGTTGAATATGTGGCCATGATATGGGAGCAAGGCCTATGCAAAAGAAGAAGTTTGTTGCAAGTGCATACACAACTAGAGTTGCGTAGCATGCACTTGTGGGTGATCCTCTCGTGGTTCGTCCCGCGGCGTCCTTTATCTTTGCATAGTATCTCGAAGCGAAGCTCCCTTGTGCCCATTTTGAATGCCCAGTGCATCTCACTCTTCTTGGTCTTATCCTCCATGTACTTGGCGATCATGACGGAGTAAAGTACTCCGTCATTTGACATGACGAGCGACGCGCTGTTACTTCTGTCAACAAAGTAATTTATGGTACCGCGGAGAATTATCTCCATAATACCAACCAAAGAGAGGCACATTGCAACGCGTATGATCTAATTATACACCTCGGCTAGATTGGTTGTCATGATACCATATAGAGCACCACCCTTGTTATGTAGCAGCGACCACTTCTCCTTAGGCTCGTGTTCAATCCAGTCTGAGAAGAATTTCACATGCGGCCCCATCTTCCTCGCCACACTAGGCCCATTTGTGGGTAGCTGTGACAATGCTTCGGGGGCCTGGTCAACGCTTGTAGCATCCTTTTCGCTTCCTTCCTTCTGTGCGTCTAGGTCCGCTCATCCAGAATCTTCCAGAGTGCTTCAAACTTTAGCTACTGGTTCTGGTTGCATAGCAGCTTGAATAGGTTCATCAAGTCCTTGTCGCGGAACTACTTGTAGAAGTTTGCACCCAAGTGCCTCATGCACCACTGCTCTGCAAATTCGCCTATGGAAGTGGTCTGTTCTCTCCTTGTTGTATCTGAGTTATTGCACTCAACAGGTCCGCATGCCGATCATGTATGATGCATACATTAGCATGGCCCTGTACAGTAGAAATTCTTAAATTCCTTAGGAACCACAACTAGCTGTCAATGTTCTTGCTTTCAACAAAAGCAAATGCCACGAAAAGAACTTGATTGTTCCCGTCCGTCGCTATTATAGTCAGTATCTAGCCCTTGTATTTTCTAGTTAGGAATATTCCATCCATGCACAAGATTGGACGGTAGTGCCAGAATGCATTGATACATGGACCAAAGGCAAAAAATGCTCACTTTAGTACCCTCTTATTGCCCCACTTCGGATGCGTGGAATCTTGAATGTTGACATGAGTGCCAGGATTCCTGTCTTGTATGACTCAGAGTAGCCCGAGGAGGTTGTGGTAGGAGTCCTTGAATGTACAAAACCTTGATTCCAATGCTTTTTATTTTGCCCTCCACGCCTTGGCATAGCTGATTATGCATTGGAACCTTACCTCAATCATCCGAATGATGGATCATGACTCAAAATATATATTATCCATGATTCACCGTACATAAGGTTCGTGATGAAGCATGATGTTAGGTTCCTGTGGGACTGCACTAACTCGGTGATGACACGTGTGAGGGACCACTATAAAGCATTTCTAGTAGGTGCCCCACTTAGACTGAAATACGTGCACTCACCAAGGGCATCCCTCTATGTCGCACTTCACATCGTAGCATCTTGGGTTAAACTTGACGATGTGAATGTACATCGCACCGACAAGGCCTAGAATTTGATCATCTCCTGCACAGTCTCCTTGCATTTGTACATAGCTCCTAGAGTGACCTCACTCTAGTCGTACTCCCGTGGCACACGGGAGTCTTCCTTAACGACGAGGTTATCGAACTGGTATGTGTTCCACTCGAATGGAACTGCCTGCTGGCCCACAACATTCTCGTCGTCAGATCCTTCATCTTCTAACAATGCCATGTAATCCTGGTCTTCGAGATCCCTCCTTTGCACTAGGGCTTCCAGCTCCTCATTCTCGTCAACAAGCCCACTAGCTTGCCTGACTAAAGGAGCTCCTTCCACAGGGTCTTCATCGACAGGATTAGCAACTCCCGGACCTTCGGCCATTGTGTGCGCCGCGCTGTGGCTGGAGTCCATGACTTCTTAATCGGCATCACCGCCCCCTTCTTGTTCAGTCGCCAATGCAGGCGTGGGCTTGGCATATGTCTGGGCCAGAAGGATCAAATCCCACTGTTCATCTCTCGCCCTGCATACATATGACTGCCATGACCTTGTTCCATTGAGCTACACTGACTCCCAATATGTGTCATGTAACATCCCAATTTTCGCTTTCTCAAAAATTTAATTTCAAATTAATTATTTAAAATTATCTGGAATTTATTTGGATCTTATTTGTATTTCTTGTGTGTTACTGGAAGAAAGTCTCAAATTTCAAAACACCTTGTCCAATCAAAATTTCGAAAATTCAAATTGAAATCTCCAGAAAAATTTATGTTCTAATCTCTTGACACTATCTATTTATTTATTTAAATATTTATTTTGCTCTTCTTTTATTTATTTTTTCTAAAAAAATAATAATAATCAAAATGTGACTTCCCGTCGGTCACCCATCCAATTTTTACTCCCGAGCGTGACTCAGTTAACATGGAGTTCCTTTGCACCAGCTACCAGCCGGCCATTTGGCTTTCTTTGACTTAAGTCCTCACTCCTTCCTTTTATTCCCACCCTAATACCTTTCTTCTACCTCCACCAAGCTTTCTTCTCTGTTAGTTTTTCTTCCTTCCGTAAAGCTTCAAGGTAGCAGCACCACTCCTTGCCGGCCACCACTTCCGACCTCACCAATGGCCGGCCCACACCTTGCCACCCCTTCCCCGGTCCTGGCCACCGCCGCCCTTTGCCCCTGTCGGCCGTAGCCATGAGAGCTAGCTCAAGCTCCATTAATGGCCGGTCACCTTCTCTTCTCTCCGTTCTCCTCACTCAAATCATTAAAGGTTATTCCGTCCGAGGCTAAACGTCAGATTAACCTCGTGCACGTTACCATGCCATCAATTGGACGTCTCCTCCTCTTATTGCAATCAATTTTACGATTTCTTCTATTCATTTGAAAACCGAAATCAAGCATTTTTCCGTGGTGTTCCTCGTCGACTCAAGCCGCCTCCTTCTCGGTTTAAAGAGAGCACCGCGTGTCTCTCGCCTCCTTTTCGATTCGCCTCAAACCCCAACCTCTATCCCCTACCCGCTTGTCGAATTTTGTCGACGTCAGGCACACCAAACTCCTTCTTCACGGACATAAAGACCATCAAAGGTTCTCTCCATGCCATCACCACCTTAGTGTTCGTGATCGTCGCGTTCTACATCGTGCTCCCTCGCCTCGCCAGATCTTCACGAGATCCGCGCCACCATGAGGCCTTGCGCCACGGTGCTCGATTCGCGCCGCCATCGCCTCGAGTGGTCGCCGCCGAGGCGCCGCTTCCCATGCCTTCCACGATGTTCCTCGACTCATTTTGCTTGTTGGCCATGCCCCTTGCCGCCTCGCCGGCAAAGCCGAGTCTTGAGACGCCATTCTTTGGCCGAGCTCCGCCTGCTCGGTTCCTCGGAGGATGCAAAATATCGTTGCTTTGCTTCATATAGTTGTGCATTGTTTCTTTGTCACTAGTGCACATGGGGTTAGTTGGTTAGAGGAGGCGGTGGTACCTTTCATCGCCTTCAGTTCCGTGTTCGAACCCCAGTAGCACAATTCCTTCACCATTTTTGTTTTCCGGATTTCACTATAAACAAGTGATTTCACTTAGTGTTTTTCTTTTCTTTCTATCATTTCTCGTGTTAAGCAATCTTCCAGCTTGTCCGCTCTCCTTCGCATTTAACTCCAAATTCATCGATTCTTGATCCTAAATTCATATAAATTCATTCTCTTTCTTTCAGTATTTATTTTGTAATTTATTTATTTATTTTGTTATTTATTTGTGTCATTTCGCGTGTTTAGAATCTGACTGCCGACACCGCTTTGGACCAACCGGACGCGGCAACCACAACCTACGTTGAAGGCGAGTCTCCTTTGACCATTTTGAACCTATGATTTGTAAAATATGTTTTTAGTTTTTAAACATTATTATGCATTGCTTATTTATTAAAATGATAAGTTAAACTGTAGGTTGTTAGTTAAAAACCTAAAGTTTGCTATTATCATCCTTGATATGTGATATCCTACATCTTTGTAACCCTAGTGTAGGAAAGTCTGCATTATTGAATACAATGTTGCAGAATAGTTTGATACGGTAGAATTGCTTAGACGTGCTTTGTTCCTGTTCAACCTTTGGGGGAGAAAAACATTTACTATTTGTTATGCTTTAAGTTTTGAAAAATATTTGACATTAGGTAATGTCAATATTTGGAAACAAAATAAAAATGGTGGAAACTATTTTAGACTAGGGTGAGTGGCATGAGTTTGGTTTGTCTCACCCTGGTCGATTAAGGACCGACTCTTGTGTTTATTCAAACCAAGCATTACCGTACAACCACATGTCCTAAATGGGAAGGAACTGGCTGAATAATTTACCATGTTCTAACATTACGCCCGCAGTCGTAGATGGTAGGTTTTACTCGTAGTGCGACGATGGTAATTGACGCCCATGTTCTGCTGTGGCTTGCGCGGACGTTGGTAAAAGACGCCCAAGTCCGGCAGTTATCCTCACAACGGTGAGCTCGTGTCGATGGTAAATGACGCCCATGACTTGGGGTTAAGCTCACCGGGCGGGCTAGTGTTAGGACAAAGTATTGTAAAAGCTTTGTGACAATCGCTTAGTCGCACACCTTCGGAAGTGTGTGAGCGGACAGTATAAGCTGATTGTCTCGTGTGGGTCAAGCTGTATAAACTCGCAGAGTGTTAAAACTATTCGAATAGCCGTGCCCACGGTCAAGGGCGGGCAAGGTGCGTATACACATGGTAGATTTCAGCTTTGGTTTTAAAAGATTTATTTTGGGAATCTGGGAGTAGTTGGAACTCTTGGATTGTGGTTCTGGCAGTTAGAGCCAGTTGAGCAGCTAGAGCTCAATTCTTGAAAACCTGGCGGTTATAGTCTTTTTACTAATGTATGGTAGTTGGAACCTGCATTAGAGTTTAATTTAATTTACTTTATCTTTTTAATCATCTTTTATCAAATGAGCTTTCTAAAAGATATTTAAACTTAAAATGCTGCTTTGTGCAAATGAACCATATTTGCCCAATTGATAAAGCTATGCATATGCATAATTTCCCAAGACTCGCGGAGTACTTTATGTACTCACATGCTACGCTCAACAAATCTCAGAAGTCTACGAAGATGCCGAGAACGACTACGACTACTTCGCCTGTGGCTTTGACGAAGGCTTCCCGGAGTACTAGACTGCGTTTCCCCAGTCGAATGCCGGTGGGCAATTTGATGGGTCACCACTCGAAGTTTACTCTTTTTGTTGTTTCCGCTGCTGTAAGACTTAAGGTCTTTTGACCTCTTTTGTAATAAGTGGCCATAAGGCCGGTACTCAGTTACTTATTAATGTATTTCGTGATTCGAAATGGTTATCAACAATGTTTCCACTGTGTGCACTTGCTACTGATCTGGGACTGGTGCAGAAATACACAGAGGGTTCGGATTCAGAAATCCGGTCCCGACATGTCATGTGGTTCTCAGTTGGTAAGGCAACTCAATCTCAGATCATACACAGCATGGTCCAAATCAAATGAGTAGAACAACCACCGCATCATAGTGCCATATGTACACTGCTCTGATCTTGTTAGGGCCATGGTCACCTATTGAAAATAAACAAGATTTCCACGATTAACCACATATATAAAACTAAACTACTTAGGATTATGTAGAACATACTACACTGCGTAACCGTACATCTAAAACTATGTGATCCATTCAGTTACAAAAATTACCTGAAAAGTGAGTGACCGGACGGGCAGCGCTTCGCTAGCTTCTCTCCTCCCCTCTACTCATCTTTGCTCCTCTCCCTTCCCTTCCCTTCCCTTCCCTTCCCTCTGTCTCTTTTTTTAAAATAAAAGTGAGTTATACCAGATTTTGGGAGTCTTTTATAGAGTAGATTGTGTCACCATTTGGAATGGCGACATGGACTTACGGGATCCCTGTCACAATTTGAATCAGTCGTTTTCCAAAATTTTAATATTAAAAAATTTAGGATGTCTATCGCTATTTGGAGTGGAGACAGGGTTCTGTCACCATTTAGAGTGGCAGCGGGTCCCTGTCACCATTTCAACTAGCGATAAGGACTGTCCAAACCTCTGTCGCCACTAGGGGTAAAAACGAATCGGATAGTTTTCGACTGATCTAGACGGAAACAGATTCGGATTGTCTTGGATAGGATTTTTCTAGGATAATTCTCGGATCGGAAACGAATATAGATTATTTTGTCGGAAACGGATACGAATACTGTAGCCCTATTATCCGTCGAATACATATATAAATACGAATTATCCAGATAATACGAAGCCGAATATCCAGAATATCAGCCCAATCTAAGCATCCAGTAGGCAACCGCCCACTGGGTAGTGGGTATTGGCCCATCAGGACCTCCTCTTTCGCGAGTACAACATTTCCTCGTGGAACGGCAACGCGTCGCCTTCGCCGTCGATGTCGCGCTGCTCCACCGCGCCCTCCGCAGCGCGCTCACCGTCCATGCCCAGTCCCTAGTTGCCGGGGACACCCCCGCCATGATTAAACTGAAGCTCGCCAACAAACTGCCCGCCGGGTCCCGGTCCGCCGCGTCGTTCCTCACGTTCGAGACGAAGGGCGCCCACGTTGCCGTTGTGCAAGATGTGCCTATCTCGTGGCATTTGTCATGCTTTGATGTTGAGCGGTTGCAACTTGCAGGATGCCCTTGACGTCGCCTAGTAGCTCCCTGAGGTGTGGAGCTTTCACATGGCATTTCACGATTTCTTACCATTTACTAAACCCAAAAAATGGTACTATTTTTAATTTGATCAAATTTCTTTAGAATCTAATCTAGCCGTCCATATGTGAAAAGAATTAGTCCAATTGAAATAGGTTCTGGCCATGCCATTTTTGGTGGCATTATTGTGGTGTTGGATGGAGGAATTAAAATTTTGCACCACTGCATACGGAAGCTTTTAGTTGAATATGTGAATGACATATTTACATAATTTTGTAGTAGTGAAGGTAATCTCGCTATTATATGATGAACGTCGATCCTGTCCCATTATGTGAAGCACTGGTCCGGTCCATCTAAATTTGAAGTAGAACTTACCAGTCATTTTGTTGTACCTTGAGAAAAAAATCTTAAAATATACATTGCCAGCAAGATACAGGACATGAGGCAATCGTAGTAACAATAATCAATAAGTGATTACAAAATGTAATATGTAGAAATAGCAAATATGCCTTTAGTTTCTATTTGGAACTATGGTTCAGATATTCTTTTTAGTGCTGAAATATTTGTCTTGCTTCTCATGTATCATGTTGGACAGATTAACTTAGACACTCTTACTAAGTTTTCTCTGGGGGAATTGTGTATTCACGCAGAGAGGGTCTTTGTTGATTTTTGATCTTAATAACATGTGCCTAAAGTTATCTTCTACTTGAATGATTTTGCTTGCTAAAAGAAATTTATCCTATTTTTGTTTAGCTAGTAGTAGTCCTTATGGGTGTTGATACTTGGTGGGTGTTCTTTTTGCAGACCCTAGTCCAGTTTCCAGAACTGCTACAGTTACATAGCTTGGTGGATCATGTTACATAGCTTGGTGGATCGTCTAAAAAATATGTTTTCGTTCCTCTCTGACATACAATTTAAGGGGTTTTCATGTTCCAAAAAATATCAGTGATCGTATTTGTTTCGATTCGTATTCACTCCGTATTCGTATTCGATATTATTAATATTCATATTTGTATCTAGGGTATTCGTATTTGTATCTGCATTCGAGAAAAAAAAATGAAAATAAATATGGCAGAGCTATTATCCGTTCGAATTCGATACGTTTTCACCCTAGTCGTCACTGTCTAGACTACTATCGTCATTTGGAATGGCGACAGGCTCCTAGTTTTGTAAATTTGTTTTTGAATATTTATTTTTGTAATTTTTTAAAAATAATATTATAAAAAAAACATTTAGAGGCAAACTCTCCTTTTTTTTATTGCTAACCCAACTAATCTAGCCAAACGATAATTTAGATTAACAAGGTTGGTTGCCAAACAAGACATTTGGGTTAAGCTAACTTAGTTGGGTTAATGTTAGCTAACTCAGTTATCTTAACTCCAAACCAAATGTGGTCTTAGCTGTGCTGGGTTAACTTATTCCACCAATTTGGTGGGTTAACTAAATCCTAGGTTAGGGGGTTAGAAGGTTTTGATCGTGTTAAGTTAACCCTCCTTAGGTAAGGGTGATTGGCAGATTAAACCCTTAACCCACTTTTTAACATCGAACCAAACGGGGTCTTAAGGTCCCATTTCCAACACAGAACTTCCGTAGGATTCCCACTGGAATTAATCAACTTCCATTAGATTCCTACGAGAATTAATTACACTGTTTTTTAGTATTAAATTTCTGTATTCCAAACGGTCTTGGTGTCTAGTATACACGCAAAAAAAGAAGTGTGTTGGTGTGTGTACGAGTAGCATGTGTCGGTTTGTGTGCCACGAGTCAGGTTTGTGTGTCGCTAATTTAAGCATAAAATATTGTTGTAAATTAAGTTGTCACTAAAATTAGCAATTCTACACAAATTTAGCGAAGTCAATATTCTGATTCGAATGTAACAGAAAACCCCACATTTAATTGAAAATAAATGCTACCTTAGCTGGGAATTTCCGCGTTCCACGCCTTTAGATCTACAGTTTATGTGAGAATCGGAAGAAGCCTAAAAATATATATCCTAACTATACAAATTAAAAAAAAATTACAATAGATACTGTCGCTTCCGAAATAGTAACAGTATCCGATAGAGGGAGATGGGCACTTGCTAATACTTTCCTCCCCAGGCTCAGACAAAGACCAGACATGGCATAGCTGTCAGAACAACGTTCAATGTGAACCGGTGCACTCCGTACATCACCACGTGTCACCACTCCTCGTGGACCCACATGTCAGCAGCGGAGCGCATCCCCCAATTAGCAGCCAGTTAATCCATCCCCTTTCGAAACGCGACGACATCTTTATCCCCTTCTTAATTAATCGCCATTATGGTTACCCCACCAGCGCTAATTACCCCCCAAATCCATCCCGGCCACCACCTCTCGGACACGGAGGGGAGAGCAGCCGACGCGGGCCGAGCCGCAGCTCGCCAGCGCCGCGGGCCCGCGGCATTTCGTCGAACTCATGGCGCTCGTGCCCAACGGCGACCCCGCCGCGTGCAAGAACGGGGCGCCGACCCTCCCCTGGTCGGAGATGTTCCGCTCCGCGTCGCTCCGGCGGCCCAAGCAGGAGGAGGACGCGCCACCGCCGAAGACGACGAAGGGGGGCGCGGCGGACATCGCGGGGATGTCGCTGGAGCCGGACGCGCGGCTGGCGCTGTACATCGCGATGGCGCATGCGGGGCTGGCGACGGCGCTGCTCGTGCTGTACGGGCTGTACCGGCTGCTCGCCGACTTCCTCCGGCCGCTGCAGTGGGCGCTGCTCTGCTCCATCCCGCTCCGCGAGACGCAGCGCGCGCTTGTCGCGTTCTGGGAGCCGCCGCTCCGCGCGGGGCTCAGCGCTGCGGTGCTCGCGCTCCCGCTCGCCGCGCTGCGGTCCTCCGCCGCCACGCTTGCCGATGCGCGCGCCGCGCTCCTGCGCCGCCCTCTGCCCCCGTCGCCGTCCTTCCCGCGCCTCCTGCGCTGGCTCGCATCCTCCTTCTTCTTCCTCCTCTTGGAGCGCCTCGGCACCGCCGCCGCGCTGCTCCTCCTCGCCCTCTCCCTCGCCTTCTTCGCCGCCTCCCCCAAGCCCTCATCCTTCCTGTCCCGCGCCGCCTCCTCCCGCATCTCCGGCCGAGCCCCCTCCTCCCGCGGGCTCCTTCTCACCGGAGGCATCTTCCGCAACCTCAAGACCCTCGTCGCCCTCGGCCTCATGCTCGGCATGATAGCCGGGTTCCTAGCCGGCAGCGTCTTCTTCTCCTACAAGATCGGGCTCGAGGGCAAGGACGCGGTCATGTCCCTCAAGTCCCACGTCGAGAACGGCAACTACTCTGAAAAGATTGGCCTCAAGAAGTGGCTTGACGACAATGACATCCCCGGCTTGGTCGATCAGTACTCTGCGAAGCTCTATGACACCGTCTGGGAGCAGATAGACCAATTGGCAGTGCAGTACAACCTAACTGATTTCACTAGCGGATTCCGTCATTTCTTGATCAGCCAATCGGTTGGCCCATCTGGCGCGAACAGCAAGGCGCTCATCACTTCAGGACCGCATCCGTACTCGATGAAGCTGCAGGCGATTGCGGTGCGTGTGAAGAACAGGGAGTGGGTGGAGATTTACAGGGAGCTGGACTCGTTCTTTAGGGAGCTGTTGATCACAAGGGAGGATTTGGTAGTGAAGGCCAAGGAGCTGGCTTTGCAGGGCACGGAGATCGCAAAGAGGCTGCTGTCTAGCAGCACATCAGTGCTTGGTGGCAGTGCCAATTTGATGTTGTCCATTGCTCTCCACATTGTCTCCGGTGCAGCTGAGGTGCTCAATTTCGTGTCGCAGTTGATGGTCTTCTTGTGGGTGCTTTACTACCTCATCACCGTAGAGGGAGGTGGGGCTACAGAGCAGGTCATTGACCTTGTACCAGTGTCAAAACAAGTAAAAGACCGTTGCGTTGAGGTCATCGACCATGCCATTAGCAGTGTCTTGTTAGCCACTGCCAAGATTGCCATATTCCAGGGATGCCTGACATGGATGTTGTTCAAGTTCTTCAAGGTGCATTTTGTGTACACATCAACTGTGCTCGCAATCATTAGTGCACTTTTGCCAATACTCCCACCATGTCTGTCCTCAATATTTGCCACGGGGCAGCTGCTCATGGAAGGGAGATATGTGCTCGCAGTTGTGGTAACGGTGATTCACCTCATGCTCATGGATTATGGAACCACAGTCATTCAGGAGGATATACCTGGGTACAATGGATATCTCACCGGCCTCAGCATAATTGGTGGCATGACATTGTTCCCCAATGCTCTGGAGGTACTGATTTTATACCAGATTTCTCACTTCATTTGTGATGTTAGCTGCATTTTAAAATTTTCACGTAGATAAAAGATGCTAAAGTGCTTCTTTGTAAATGAACTTCTGTTAATTCAGTTGTATGATTTTGCACATATTGTATATTGATCAAGTAATCATACGCCACGATATTTGTCTAGACTTTAGAACCAAAGCTTTGCTTTTTGCAAGGTGCAACTATAAGAACTTTACGCGGGCTCCAAGAGCATATATATTTGCTTTTTTTCTCTCCTCTCTGCTACAAATTCTTTTTCTGCTCCAAAATGTTGTGACTTTTCTCCCCTCATTGTATATGTAACTCGACATATCTTTCTGCTCCACAAACTTGCTTCTCGATCCAGCCTTTATGCCTACATTATTATACACGTTTAGCTGTATTCTATAAGTACTCTTCTATGCTGCTAAGAAATGGATTCTAATCTGTTATTTTGATTAATTTTCCATTTAGAGCCTGTGTGATGTACTTTGTACATAATCTGTATGTCCAGTAAATTCTTACAGAAGCTTTCTAGGCCTTGGAACTTGGAAGTTGGAACTTACCAATGTACCATACTGCTATTCTTTACTCACATTGGGCTGACCATTTGGTGTTATTTTGCAGGGTGCAATATTAGGTCCCCTTATAATGACGGTCGTGATAGCATTGAAGAACTTGTACACAGAGTTTGTGCTTGCTGACACAGAGGAGACCAGCAGCTAGCATCAGATGAAATGCAACATGTTTGAAGAGAATACATGCATAGGATTTTTACATTATATTTTCATGATGACTTTTCTCTTGTACCATACCTGAGTATGCGCAGCTGTTGCATCAGTTGTGACTCTTTCCATCTTGTTGTAATTGGTCTTCTCTATAGTGCTATTTAATCTCTATTGGATATTTCCATAGATTTGATTTTGCTATCTGTGGAATTGTCCCTCTGTTTGATTGAAACCAAAATTGTACAGTGTTTTTAGTAATATTGATGCTATGTTCAAGCTAAACTGCATTGAAAAAGTGATTTGTTAATGTTCTTATGTTCATCTAGTTCATATGCTCCTCGTTTGCTGCATCCAACTTCTATAATTTTCAGTGCAAGTAATACTAGTTGTTTGTTAGGCATTTTTCTTATGCCATTGTTCAGAATTCGTGTTATGCTTCCTTATTGGATTCTTGGGGTTTAATTATTGTGTGTATCCTGTAGGACCACACACTCTTTATTTATAGTCTCAAAATAGAGTCCAACTCTAATACAACATGCTATTTAGTTATAATATGAACTCTCCAACACTCCCCCTCAAGATGGACCGAAGATATCGATCATACCTATCTTATTACATATTGTAGCACAATCACTAGGATCTAACCCTTTAGTGAAGCAGTCAGCCAACTGTTCACCAGACTTGACATACTCCAACTCCAATATTCTGCCATCAAGCTTTTCCTTGATAAAAAAAATCTATCAATCTTAACGTGCTTTGTACGATCATGCTGAATTGGATTGTTAGCAATGTTGATTGCAGATTTATTATCGCAATGCAATAGTAAGGGATTATTTTTCCATATTCGAAGCTCGGACAATAAACCCTTCATCCATATCATTTCACTCGCACTCAACGCTATTGCTCTGTACTCTACCTCTGCAGTAGACCGAGCCACAACCTCCTGCTTCTTGCTTCTCCATGACACCATGTTACCTCCCACAAAGATGCAATATCCAGAGGTAGACTTCCTGTCATCCACATTACTCGCCCAATCAGCATCGCAATATCCTTCTATATTCAGATGTTGATTCTTCCTGAACCAAAGGCCTTTCCCAGGACTATTCTTCAAATACCGCAGGATTCGATAGACAACATCTATATGTCCTATTCTGGGATCATGCATATATCGACTAACCACACTCACTGCATATGAAATATCAGGTCTTATATGACACAAATAGATGAGACGCCCAACAAGTCTCTAATAAACTTCATTGTCAACTGGGTCTCCTGATTCAGCACATAGCTTGTGATTCCTATCAATAGGTGAAGCAGTAGGGCGACACCCAAGCATACATGTTTCTGCCAGTAGATCAAAGATATACTTTTTCTGGGAGAGAACTACACTATTCGAAGAACGAGTAATCTCACTCCCAAGAAAGTATCGAAGAGGTCCAAGATCTTTCACCTCAAATGCTTCTCCCAATTTTTTCTTCAATGACTGGATTTCCTCGACATCATCTCCAGTAATCACAATATCATCAACATAGACTACCAATATAGTGATATGTGATACTCTATGCTTATAAAACACAGTATGATCTCCATTGCACTGAGAATAGCTCATACTACAGACTGCACGCCTGAATCTATCAAACCACACCCTGGGAGACTACTTCAAACCGTATAAAGACTCCTTAAGCTTACACACCTTCCTCTCAGTCTGCCTATTCTCAAAGCCTGGAGGAATCTCCATGTATACCTCCTCTTGTAAATCACCATGTAGAAAAGTATTCTGTAGGACCGGAAAGGCGACTAAGGGGGGGTGAATAGGCGCTTTCACAACTTTCTCGCCTAAAGCAAATTCAACACGAACTTTACTCCTTTAGCTATGAAAGCTAAGAAGATCAGTAAGCACACAGCGGAAGCCTTGTGCTGAATTCGACAAACCCCGACAACCACACGACACAAATGTGGAGACTTAAAACTCAAAGGGTTAATCTGGGCACAGGCGGTCGGACCGGTTACCAAGGGCGGTCTGACCGACGTTCAACCAGCGGTCTGACCGGCAACTAACTGGCGGTCGGACCGGTGGACAGCGGTTCGACCTAAGAAGACAAATGTCTCGAATATACGGGCGGTCGGACCGCCGTTGAAACACCGGTCTGACCGGTTCAGTCCAGTACTGAAAAATCCACCCCAAATCCAAAACGAAATTTGATCCAACTTTTTATTCAACCAATGAATCTTGACCAAATTTCGAGCATACCTCCCTAATGATATTGGAGACCTATTTCTAGCGACGATCCTTCAGATCCACTTCGCAGAAACAAACTCTCAAGGATTAAACAAAGAAGTGCACAAACCCTAGAAATATGAAAAACTTTGATTCAAGACTTGCTTGTGGGGGTTGATGGTCTAGATGATCCTAGGAGTACTCCCACACATCAAAGCAAGACACAAAGGGTCAAAAGACCAAGTTTAAACACTTGAATCAAGGAAGCATAAAATTCATTCAAATGAGAGAAGAACACAAAGGAGGAGACAAATGATCTCACAAGCAAGCATCACAAGATTGATTGATCTCAAAAGATGCTTACAAAGCCACTCCAACAAGGAGGACAAGAGCTCACCCAATGAGCATACAATCTCTCCTCTCTTCCTCTCCAAACCCTAACCCTAGAAAAGGCAAAGGGAAACCAAATGAATGCCTCTACAAGGTTTTACATCTCCCTTCTATTTATAGGAGAGGACTAGGATCCACTTTTGGGACCCACTCACACATGGGACCCACACTCTCAAGCTGCTGAAGCAATCGCCGCTTCACCACGCGCAGAGGTTGATCACGGTTCTCATCGACGCCAAGCCTCTCTTGTCCGAATCCCATCGAACCTCCCGCAGACTTGCACCGATATCCGCACCGCCGATCCAACCAACCGCACCGAACCACCCGCTCGATCCATCTTGCCCATCTCGCACCATGCTTGAGTCACACGACCTCACCCAGATCCATGATCGCTCGACCTCGGCTCTCTAAGCATAGTCCCGATCCACTCACCGCTGACATCGTTGACTGCAAGCCACCGCGACAAAGAATAGACAAACAAACCGCTTCCGGGAACAAGTTCTTCACAACTTGACCCACGTTAGCTCCGCAATGCAATATACAACAATAAAACATTGATAATCATAACACAAACCACATTGAAACCACATCAATGCAAACTTGGCTCACCTCCAAGTTATTGCTTGGCCCGCCGCCACAAGGGCGGTCCGACCGATTCAGTTTCGGATCGCTCCCACAACACGGCGGTCGGACCGGTCAAAAGGACTTAGCCAAAATTCTAGCTTGAAAATCCAAACCTTCGAATTTTCAACTCAATAGAACTTTTGATTGGGAGCTCCAAAAATGATGCAACCACATCCAGGAGACTCCCCTCACCTGCCTACACAACCTATTTTTGGATTAGCCCCAAAATCCAACTTTAGGTCAGGCTGGTCCGACCGCCACCACCGCCGGTCCGATCAGTTCCACCAGCGGTCCGACCGCCCACACCACCGGCCGACCGCACCGTGGTCCGACAAAGATGAAGCAAACCCCGAAAACGCGAGATTTTGCAAACCAACAAAGCCATTGCCAATTGACTCATCATCCTTAGATCGTGCACATATCCTCACGATATCCACAATCTCCCCCTTGATGAACACATTGGCAATTCCCAAGAAAATGTGGTTTTTCAAATTGAAAAGTAAAAATCACCGTTTTCGCATAAAGGCACAACTTGGTCCATAAGCAAGAAAAAGCTTAGGAACCGACCAAGCTGGCTTCATAATAGTACAGGCAAGTGAGATAAGGCAACGAACGCACAAAAGGATTCAAATTCCAAAAGATGGCCAAAAATCTCACTAAGGTCCATATGAAAGACAATATGTTCTATTTGACCTTTGATCATTGTGAGTCTTCTTGAATTGCAATTCAAATCAGAAAAAGGCAATAAAACCTAGAGACTCAACTCACTATGATCACAAATTTTCAAAAGGTTCACAAATTTTTGTGTGTGTGTGTTCTCTTATGTATGAAACCTTCTGTAAACCAAAAGCTCCAAAGCAGCATTTTCTTCAATCCTTCTCCCCCTTTGACAATGAATTCATCAAGATGCATGGGACAAGAACGAGCATGAAGAAATGACTTTATTTTTGAAATTTAACAAAAGGAGCTATGACCATTATCTATGTAGACAGTACAAGACATATACCAAGCCATATAAAGAGAAGATGATATATTCAATCATGACAAAAACATGTACTGCAAAGCTAAAACCCAGATAGCAAAGAACTGAGATTATGAATTAAAATCATGAAAGGTTGCTCAATGTCAAAGTTTCACCAAAAGCAACCAATAATGAGTCAAGCCATGTCTATAAGTAAAAAGAGACTCAAAACAAGAACTGAGGTATTTTGAGCATCAAGAGTATTCTTTTGAAGCAAAACTCAAGCACTTAGCATTTTGAGCATTTTCCTAAAGGATTTTTTTTACTGTGCTAGATCTCAAGCCTTGCCGCGACCATCTCAAGCGATAAGCTTAAAAGAGTGGTCTAGGTCATCCAAAACTCCCCCTGAGTTCATGCCTAGTGCAATGGCAAGCCATCTCATGAGAAAGGATTGGTGAGATCAGTTTTTTCGCACAGAAAATCTTATTTTTCATTTGCCTGACTTAAGAAGATAAAAAAGCTCATTTTTTATCTCAAAATAAGTTCAAGACTCAAATCAGCCTATTTGACATGGCAAGAATCATAAAAGGATCACTAGAGCAAAACTAGACACAAGATCCAACAAGACATGATTTGATTCAAATTGCTCACAGATATAAAGCTAGCAAGGAGAAAGCTAAGCTAAAACACGAAGAGCCATAAAAGAAGTCCAGCAGACTAACACTTGATATGACAAGGTAGAGAGAATGAAATCAAGTCATACAAGGATAGTAATCAAAGCTCCACAATTTTTATTATGCAATGCAAGACATTTGAAATAAAAATGCATTATGATACAATGAATGCAAAAAGAGCAAATTCCCTCAAAACATCCATGCCTCAGTACTGGGATTTGAGATAAAAGTTCTAGGAGTCCAGTACTGAGATGGATGAGGCCTGGGAGTAGCAAAAGGAGCAGCAGAAAAAAGATCAGGCACAAAATCATAAGAATGCCCATGAGCACCACCTGGACCTCTCCAAAACGATCTACCAAAAGACCGATACTCCCCCTGTCTAGGTGCTACCCGTGGTCTATCCTCACGATATCCTAAACCACACTGCCGCCTGGACCCACCAAAAGAGTCAACAGAAATCTCTACAGACCTAGGCCTATAAGTGGTACGCTGAATGGGCTGCCTGGCTCTAGAGACTACAGCTGAAGAAGAGACTCCTCTAATGGTTCTCAAAGTGCTCATCCTCTCTTTCCTCTCAATTTTTGCTCTCCGGAAGCAAAACTCAACCGTGTGGCTCTCTTTCTTGCAGAAAGTGCAATGGTACTTGACCTTTTGAGGGGTCCGAACAGGTGAGACAGAAGCACCTTTCTTGCTAGAAAGAGATTGAGCAGAACCTGCAGATTTAAGAACAACCTTTGAAGTCATAGGAGGTTCTTGCTCAACCAAACCACTTTTCACAATTCTAGCAATCTTTGGTATGAGATTCTTGGAAAGCTCTAGGGACTTAAAACATAGGCCACTGTTTTTCACACTCACCTTGGATTGGTCTAGAATCAAGTTGAGTTTCTTTTTCCCACTAGAAAACCTCTCAAGAGTCATTTTGAGGTAATCGTACTCTTTTGCCAAAACTCCACAATTGGAGCACTTTTTAGAATCGATTGCCTCAACATGTTTGCTCTTAAGAAGATCCACTTCCACTTTCAGAGCCTCACAAGACACACAATAGGACTCTCCAATCCTATTCAACTGCTCCTTAAATTTGACTCTAAAAGCCTCTTGTATCTTACCAATAGCAGTTTCAATTTCAGCATGCAACATACAAGAGGAAGAATCAATAACTTTCTTGGAAGCAGTAAGAGACATGGATCTTTCAATTTTAGCTTCTCTTCAAGAGTTTCTGTTTAAAGCTTCAATCTCAATTGTAAGCTTAGGGCAATTTTCACAAGAGGCAATTCTAGAATAAACAACCATTTCAGTCATCTCTTGCATTTTAATTCGATTATTCTTACAATGAGAACAAGTGTGACTAGCATCAAATTTTTGCAATTCTTTTAAAGAGCTATCCAGTTTCACTTCTAGCAAAGCACAGTTTGAGCAATTTAATGGAATAGCATCTAAAGCAGTCACATCAAGCGGAATGGCATTCATGCAAACAGAACTAGACTTGAAAGATTCTAGTTCAACAAGAGCATTTTTCAATTGTTCTTCAACAGAGGAATGAGCATTATTCAAGCTTGACAATTCATTAAGCAAGCTAGAGCATGAATCACAGAAATCATCAGGGTTAATGGATTTGAGCCTAACCACTTCTAGGTTCAAATTATCAATCATAGTATCCTGTTTCTTGATCACTTTAGCTTGCTTATGCAATTTTTGTTCAGCAAGCACTAAAGCCCTTTTCATGTCAGGAAGTGAAGGGTATACCTCATCGGGATCACTAAAAGGATCCTCATTTGTTGGAGAAGTCGCCGTCGTGGTCGTTTTAGCCATAAAGCACATGCCGGTGAAATCACGTGCCTTCTTCTTGCCACGGAGTCACTCTTGTCGCCCTCCGACTCGAGTCCACATCTTCCATGCTCACATCCTCTAGAGCTTCAAGGACTCTACCGACAAACTTACGATAGTTTGTCTTCTTGGACTTAGCATCCCTCGCTTGAGGATGCCTTTGTGACTCCTTCTCCTCCTTGCCCTTCAGCTTGGGGCATCTAGAGCGAATGTGGTTTGGCTCACCACATTCAAAGCATGTGATAGGTCCACCTCTCCTCCTACTCCTCACATTATTGTAGGCTCGTGAATTTTGTGGATAGGAGGGCTAAGTCATCCTCTGTAGTCTCTCAAGTTGCTCATTGCTCAAAGAATGCAAAGGCATAAAGAAAATCCAGATGAGCTAACATTAAAAGAATCAGCATATCTTCCCTTAGAGTTGTCAACCACTAAAGCCATCGGCTCTGTCGTGGGGAGACGCGAGATAAAATCAATCTCATGCGTCTTCAACCTCGAGTAAAGCTAATCCATGGTAAGCTCACTCATGACAGTGTTGTCATTGATGGCGATGATCTTCATCCCCTGCACCTTCACATCCAAAGCACCCAAGAGTGGCGTGCATTTTCGGACTCTGAAAAGATAAGATCAACAACGCGGAGATCATGAAGAATTTTAGAAAATCTCCCCCACAGCTCATCTAAAGATTCACCAGGTCTTTGCTCGATCTTGGAGTATGCTTTCTTTAGCTGGTTCTGTCTTACTTCCTTGATCGCAGTGGGCCCCTCGTGATAATCACAAAGAGTCCGCCAGATCTCATGAGCAGACAGCAAGTGAGCAACACGCTCAAACTCCGATCGACTAAGGCCTTGAATCAAGAAATTCGAGCCCCCGTTGTTGTTCTCCACATCCGAGTGATCAAATTGTCATCTACCGCACGACATAAGGGTTTTTCACCTTAAGCCAAATCGCATGCCCTTGAGCCTCGATGTAGGCCTCCATACGGGCCTTCCAATATGCAAAATCAACTCCATCAAAAACATGTGGCCTGATTGAATATCGCTCAGTCGCCATGGCTCCAAAGACCGGTTAAGATCTAGAGAAAAGAGCTAACCGGCTCTGATACCACTTGTAGGACCGGAAAGGCGACTAAGGGGGGGGGGGTGAATAGGCGCTTTCACAACTTTCTCGCCTAAAGCAAATTCAACACGAACTTTACTCCTTTAGCTATGAAAGCTAAGAAGATCAGTAAGCACACAGCGGAAGCCTTGTGCTGAATTCGACAAACCCCGACAACCACACGACACAAATGTGGAGACTTAAAACTCAAAGGGTTGATCTGGGCACAGGCGGTCGGACCGGTTACCAAGGGCGGTCTGACCGACGCTCAACCAACGGTCCGACCAAGCAACTAATCGGCGGTCGGACCGTGGACAACGGTTCGACCTAAGAAGATCAATGTCTCGAATATCTGAGCGGTCGGACCGCCGCTGAAACACCGGATCGACCGGTTCACCAAGATCAAAAATCCACCCCAAATCCAAAACGAAATTTGATCCAACTTTTTATTCAACCAATGAATCTTGACCAAATTTCGAGCATACCTCCCTAATGATATTGGAGACCTATTTCTAGCGACGATCCTTCAGATCCACTTCGCAGAAACAAACTCTCAAGGATTAAATAAAGAAGTGCACAAACCCTAGAAATATGAAAAACTTTGATTCAAGACTTGCTTGTGGGGGTTGATGGTCTAGATGATCCTAGGAGTACTCCCACACATCAAAGCAAGACACAAAGGGTCAAAAGACCAAGTTTAAACACTTGAATCAAGGAAGCATAAAATTCATTCAAATGAGAGAAGAACACAAAGGAGGAGACAAATGATCTCACAAGCAAGCATCACAAGATTGATTGATCTCAAAAGATGCTTACAAAGCCACTCCAACAACGAGGACAAGAGCTCACCCAATGAGCATACAATCTCTCCCTCTCTTCCTCTCCAAACCCTAACCCTAGAAAAGGCAAAGGGGAAACCAAATGAATGCCTCTACAAGGTTTTACATCTCCCCCCTTCTATTTATAGGAGAGGACTAGGGATCCACTTTTTGGGACCCACTCACACATGGGACCCACACTCTCAACTGTTGAAGCAATCGCCTGCTTCACCACGCGTAGGTTGATCAGCGGTTCTCATCGACGCCAAGCCTCTCTTGTCCGAATCCCATCGGAACCTCCCAGAGACTTGCACCGATATCCGCACCGCCTGATCCAACCAGCTGCACCGAACCACCCGTTCGATCCATCTTGCCCATCCTGCACCATGCTTGAGTCACACGACTCACCCAGATCCATGATCGCTCGACCTCGGCTCTCCAAGCGTAGTCCCGATCCACTCACCGCTGACGCCGTTGACACGCAAGCCACCGCACAAAGAATAGACAAACAAACCGTTTCCGGGAACAAGTTCTTCACAACTTGACCCACGTTAGCTCCGCAATGCAATATACAACAATAAAGTATTGATAACCATAACACAAACCACATTGAAACCACATCAATGCAAACTTGGCTCACCTCCAAGCCATTGCCGGTCCCGATCGCCCACAAGGCCGGTCCGACCGATTCAGCCGATCGGACCGCTCCCACAACGGCGGTCGACCGGTCAAAAGGACTTAGCCAAAATTCTAGCTTGAAAATCCAAACCTTCCGAATTTTCAACTCAATAGAACTTTTGACTGGGAGCTCCAAAAATGATGCAACCACATCCAGGAGACTCCCCTCACCTGCCTACACAACCTATTTTTGGATTAGCCCCAAAATCCAACTTTAGGTCAGGCCGGTCCGACCGGCCACCACCGCCGGTCCGATCAGTCCCACGGGCGATCGACCGCCGACACCACCGGCCGGACCACTGTGGTCTCGACAAAGATGAAGCAAACCCCGAAAACGCGAGATTTTGCAAACCAACAAAGCCATTGCCAATTGACTCATCATCCTGAGATCGTGCACATATCCTCACGATATCCACATATTCTTTACATCCAACTGATGTAGAGGCCATCCGAAGTTAGTCGCACATAAGATCAACATTCTTACCGTACTCATCTTTGCCACAGGTGCAAAGGTCTCATCATAGTCTATCCCATATGTTTGACTATAACCTTTTGCAACCAACCGTGCCGTGTATCTCTCTATCTTGCCTTCAGGAGTTTGCTTAATTGTAAACACCCATTTGCATCCTACTGCCCTTTTTCCAGCTGGAAGTGAAACAAGATCCCATGTCTTTTTTTTAAAGTGCACTAAGTCCCTCTTTCATGGCATCCTTCCACTTAGGATCCTGCTTAGCAGCTCGACAATCCTTCGGAACATGCATGGTCTGAAGAGATGCAATGAATGCTTTGTATGCAGGTCAGATATGAGAATATGAGATAAAATTTGCAATGTCATGCTCAAAGCCATACCGAACTGGAGGCTTTCCTACATTAGATCTAGTTTCCCTACGTTGTGCAAGTGGTAACTCTAGATGGGAGTGATTAGAATCAACATTACCACTCGCCCCAAAGGGAGACAAGAACTTGATGCAGAAAGACCTGAGGAGGGATTTGAGACTGGATCAACTGGCAGGCTGGCTGTTCAGAAAGTTCAAAAAGCTCCGCTGTTGATAGCTGTTGGGATGTTGACTGCTTGTCTCTCTGTTTCTCCCCTGTTTCCCAAAGTGTCTTCGCTGATAAACCTTCAATTCTTTTGGATCTCTTGCATATTCTGTTAGGTTTGGGCATGGAATTGTCCCCACAATGACTTCTTCTTCTCGTTGACTCTCCTTGTTCTCCCCCTCTCGACTACCACCCTCAGTGATAGGATATAACTCAAAAAACTGATCAAGAGTACCTCTACTCATGTAGTAAGGCTCAAACTCCTGAAATGTCACATCCATACTCACGAACAACTTTCGTTCAACTGGGTTCCAACATCTATAGCCCTTTTGACTTGATGAATAGCCTATAAAGATGCATTTCAATGCCTGTGGATCCAGCTTGCCAACTGTTGGCCGATGATCTCGTACAAAACACACACAGCCAAACACCTTGGGAGGTACCTTGAACTCCCGCTGATCCAAAAAAAGTTCAGCTGGAGACCTCATCCCGATTATTCGAGACGGCATACGATTGATGAAATACACTGCCGTCATTACTGCCTCGCTCCACAATACCTTTGGCACATTCATCTCAAATATGAGTGAACGTGCTACTTCAAACAAATATCGATTCTTCCTTTCAACCACTTCATTCTGAGGCGAGCTTCCTGGACAAGTAGTCTGATGAAGTATCCTCTCATCTGAGAGATATGTTGCAAACTCCTTATTGACATATTCAGTTCCATTATTTGATCGAAGAATCCGAACTTTTGCATCAAACTGAGTGGCAACCATCATATGGAAGTCCTGAAAACATCGAAGGACCTCGCTCTTCTGTTTCATCATATAAATCCAAGTCATACGAGTATATCAATCAATGAATGTGACAAACCACTTAAAACCACTCACAGAAGTAACTGAGCATGGACCCCAAACATACGAATGTATTAATATAAAAGGTTCATAACTCCGAAGACCAATGCTACTATATGTAGACCATGTATGCTTTCCAAACTCACAAGCATCACACACAAGTTTACTCTTGTCTACCCTCTTGAACAAATCAGTGTATAACTGACTTAAACTCTCAAATGATAGATGTCCTAAGCGACGATGATGTAATAAGACTTCTCCCTCGATTTCTTCTATAGCCACAGTCAATGTCGTATCAACCTGATCAATGTACCACAGCCCATTACACCTTATTCCAGTCCCAATCCTCTTCTTAGTTCTCTTCTCCTGTAACAAACACGAATCCTCATCAAATGTGACAGTGCATTTGAATTAGTCAATGATAGAACTGACTGAAAGAAGGTTGACTGGAAAGGAGGGAACATGCAAAACGGAGGATAGACCAATGGATGGTGTGCACTCTATAGATCTTGCACCCTCAATAAGCTGGGAGGTTCCATCAGCTGTTTGGACAGTTTCAGAATGAGTGTATCGGGTGTAAGATGTGAAAGCACTATGAAAGCACTAAGTGAACTCGTGACATGCTTGGATGCTCCCGAATCTATGATCCAATCAATATGCGAGTGCTTATATGTGGATGCAAGTGCATGTGCTTGAGTACCTTTGCCTACGTAGGCATACTTTGCAAAGTTACTGTAACATCCCAAATGTGGATTTGTGTTTCAAATGTATAAAAATGAGGAGAAATTAAAACTTTTCTCACATCTGGATGTTTTTTATCAGTTCCATGATTCTTGTACAGGGATTGTGGAAAAATCAAAATCAAAATCCTCAATTGACTCCAATCAAAAACCTCCTTGACAAAAATCTTGTGCCAAACCTCTGTGAATATTTTTTCTGGGTTCTAGGGAGGCTTGGTAACACCTCTAAATTATTTCATGATTTTTAGAAATTATTTGATAATTTTGGAGGCAAGTTAAACCAAGCCAAAGCTTGGTCAAACCCTAACTCCAACCTTCTGGAATTTCTGGAGAATAATGCAGTGCATGAAAATCTCTAGAAATTTTATGTAAGGTTAATCCTTAAGTCAGCAACCTCCAGTTAAAATTTCATAATTTTTGGAGCTTGTTTACTACCTTAAGAAAATCCTCTAAAAATCAGCTGTTAATTCAAACCCTAACTGGTTTTCACTGTTCCTTAGGTTCGAGTCAGACTCGGGCTCGAGCCACTTGACTTGGTTCAATCAACTAACTGCACCACTGCGGTCGATCGAGCGCGAGCGCTGTCAGCCGTCGGATCGTCATCGAAGCGTTACCGATGCGATCACAGGAGAGCCGTTCGATTGGAAAAGCACGACCTGGATTGGAGTGAACGTTCGGACCGGCCGATCGCCCAATTCATTTGAACCGTCCGATTTGGAGATAACGGCCTGGATCGAGTGAACGTTCGGACCGGCCGATCGTCCCTTTCATTTGAACCGTTCGATTTAGATCCAACGGTGGACACGTCGTCTCCTTCCTCGCGTCTGAGCAAACGATGCGTTTGAGTCAGACCATGGCGTAAGCAGAGGAGAAGGGTGCAGCGTTGGGTCACCTCGGTAGCCACCTTTAAACGGCTCCTTCTGCTAGCATTAATTGTCCGTCGTGTACCACCCTCAAATGTCCATAGCTCAACTGCTCCCATCGCTCTCAAGTGCTCCCATGGCAAGTTTGACCCGAGGAGAAAATGTTGTCGTTGCACTCTGCCTTCTCAGCTATTTAAGCTCCATTACTTTCCATTTGGTTTCCTTTAGCATTTCTGCAACTCTAGCTAGCACCTCAGTGCTTGTTTGAGTTTGTTTCACCCGAAATTATTTTGTCCGCCATTGCCGAGTTTCAAGCTCACGATGAAGGCGGTACCACAGTGGCTCTCCCTCTCCATTTCTTGCTCCCTCTTTAATCACTTGAGCTTAACACTCGCTCAATTTCACTTATCTTTCTCAGGCTTGACTGAATTGGAGATTCCCCATTTTCGGCCGAAAGCACTATTTTTCGTCGCCGGAGCAGCTCCAACCTTCTCTGTGCCTCTCCAGTGCTAAGGTAGCTCCACTTTAGTCCCTAGTTGCTTGGCACTCGCTTACTTGGACCGCAGCGGAGCTTCTTTGCATTTTTCGTTTTCGACCGTTTTTTGTCACCTCTGTCAACTCCGGCTTGCCGGCGTTCTAGACCGCCCCAGCCGCAGTTTATGGTCCCAGTGTGTGTGCAAAGCTATTGCGGGCCCATTTTGGACCTTAGCTCGCGCCGCCGTGACCAGAGTCGCCGGCGGTGAGCCTCCCTTCGCCGTCGAGTTTGTCGGACAAACTGTGAGCGAGCGTTTAGAACGTAGTTCTCTGTGGACCGTCGATCTTTAGATCAACAGCCCAGGATCGCGTGAACGTTCAGACCATCCGAACGCGGCGATCCATGTGTATCGTAAGATTTTAGATGAACGGCTCAGATTCGAGTGAACGTTCGGACCGTCCGAACGTTTCGATCAACGTGGATCGTTGGATCCAAGATCAACGGCTCATGTGCATGTGAACGTTCGAACCATCCGAACGTCTCGATCCACATGGACAGTTGGATCTAAATACAACGGTGAACGTAAGAGCCGCGCGCACGCGCGCTGTGCTCTGCGCGCGTGGGCCATCGGATTTCAGATCTACGGCTCAGGTTCGAGTGAACGTTCGGACCGGTCGAAGGTTCCTTCGTTGTGAGCCGTCCATCTCTAGATCAACGGCCCACATCTATTTGAACGTTCGGACCGTCCGAACGTTTCCATCCGCGTGGACCGTGGGATCTAAATCCAACGGTGGGGTTTGTGAGCCGCTTGAGCGCGCGCTGTCCTATGGACTTGGGCCATTGGATCCAAGATCAACAGTCCAAGTTCGTCCACGTCTATTTAATTTTGGATTTTCCCGAGAGGGGTTATTTGTTAACTGAAAAATGCAATTAATTTGTAAAATAATAACTATTTCTCTGTAAACTATTTTTGAGTGAATCCAATTTTGCTGGATTCCTCTACTAATGAGTTTTCTGTGAAAATTAGTTTTGAACGTGTTACTTTTCCCAAAAAGTTTACTTATGCATTCTGCTTTTGCTCATTTCTTGGCTTTGGAAAAATTGTAGAAAGTGCATCATAGCTCCAAATGAGATGAATCCAATTGGGTTGTTCATCTCATGAGGTGCTTGATTCACTGTAAAACTTTTAGCTTCACCACATTTCTAGAATTTTTTACCAAATGATTGATTAGGGTGAATAGTAGCATTGTGATTTATAAGGCTGAGCAGATTTGTTTTGCTCATATCTTTTGCATTAAGAATCCAAATCAATTGGTTCTTATTGCTAAATTCCTTATAAATCATGATCTTGCTTTTGTAAAAATTTCAAAGCATTCGAAGAAAGTTTGTTGTTGAGTCTTTTTCGTATTCGTTGTTCTTATCGATTCTTTTTTGCCCTTTCGTTAGGTTCCAACGATTGTGCTAACCACGAGAGTGACCATCAGTAACATATTGCGCAGTAGCAACCAGGCAAGCAGTTTGATCATAAATTTCTCATTACTTGCAAGTCTAATATCTTGTTTACAAATCATATGTATGCATGCTTTTGTGTCAAAGTAATTTTCCCGATTAGAGGTAGTTACTCCTATTGCATTGTTGCCCTCAAATTGTTATCCCCTGCCACAAACATAAGTTACTATTATCGCTGGTGAATTAGAGCCCGATGATTTAATTATGCTCTTTTATTGTCTTTTCGATGTCATGCTTAGCAATGCTTAGCTACCGGTAGAATTGGGCAGTTATCGACTTAGTCGATAACCTTGATCACACAAATCATGTTATTACTCTTTGTTCAGCACCTTGTGCTAATTTGTTTTGAAAACAAAACGTGCAAATGAAATTATTTAGACTTGGGCAAGTGGTTGGATGGTGGGTTATTGGGTTTGTGGATGTCTTGCCCAGTCAACAAGGACCGAACATCTTGTTACACTAAACCAAATATTTTTGCGTGCTAACCACGCAAGAGGGATATGGGACCTCTCTTGACTAAGTACTTTGGCGTGTGTTAACTCCGAGCCGCAGGAGGTGGGTTGTGTGTGTTGTGTGAAAAAGGATCTGTGTTTTTGTGTTGGGTGTGCGGTGGTGGAGTTCCGGGTAGGTTCTCCACCTCGAGGGGCATCGTAGTTGTCCAAGGCTTTACCCGTGAGGGGTAGTTGACCGAGGCTTTACGCTGACCCCGACACAACGTATGGGTTTCTATCCGTACGGGCGACTCGCAGTTAATGCATAATATTGGAAATGTCTCGTAGGACTTAGCCGTGCCGGCATACCTAAGGAAGTGCGCTTAATAGCTTGGCAAAAAGGTGGTCTGGCGTGTGGGTACATTGATACACCCCTGCAGGGTTCAAACTATTCGAATAGCCTCGTCCTAGGTTATGGACACGCTTGGGGAGGTCTTCCAAGAGTTAGACTACAACCTTTTTAATTAAAAATTGACATGGTTGGCATGAATGAGTAATTCATGCTATTGTTGTGGTGACTAGTGGTTAGTCACTTCCAGGATGTTGTTGTCTTCTATTTATCGTTATTATTGTTGTCATTTGTTATTTGAACATTAAAAACAAATTTGCCAACTTGCTTTTAAATGTACTACATTATTGCAAATGAAAACTTGCTTTATGCTGAAAATGAAACATACAGCCCCCACTCAAATAAGCTTGCATGTAGCATTATTGCAAATGAAAACTTGCTTTATGCTGAAAATAAAACATACAGTCTCCACTCAAATAAGCTTGCATGTAGCATATGTATAGGTCTGTTACTCTACACGTAAGTCTTGCGGAGTACCATTTGTTTACTCATTTGCTTTGCTTAACTATTTGTTGCAGAGGAGGAAGGTGAGCCCCAAGGGCCTCACTTTTGTAAGATGTGCTGCGGGTTTGACGACTAGCTTGGCGGTCCGGTCGGTTGCCTTGTGAGTTAAAGGCACACTGATTGGCTCTTTTATTTATGACCCTCTTATGGCACTTTTGCTTCTACTGTTTAATTTATTTGTATGACTTTGGGCCGGTCGACCTCTCTGTTGTAATAACTTTACTATGTTTGTCTTTGGAACTGTCTTGTTCTGCTTCGGTTCTATGTGAATGAATGGAATTGATGCATGACTTTTTGTAAAGAGGTGTGTATACTGTATTTCTGGGAAGTATACATGTCTCGAGTCTCGGTTTATTTGATTTGTGATGCTAGGACCGAGTGGATGGTTAAGCATTACAAGCCTGATAAACCGGGGTCTCACAGTTACCAAAGGAGGTGGAATCCTGAGAAGTCTCCAATGCCTTTCCCTGCTGCCACTTTTTGTTGGAAATATGCCCTAGAGGCAATCATAGAGATGATGATATTTCATTATGTCCATGATTTTGATAATATGTTATCGTGTTCCTTGAATGAATCATTTGTTATAGATCAATAAGTATGTGACTTGTTGGTGGAACTCTTTAACTTGTATGATGTCATTCTAAATGTATACCTGGTCGGAGGTCACTGGTCGGAACACCAGTGACTCTATGACTAGCACATGTATTGATTGATGAACTTGTTTCACCGGTCATGGATATTGGGATATCGAATCAATAATGTGAGCTCATGTTAGAGAACATAGGGCTGGATAGACCCATCATTGAGACACTACTGAGATTGTCATGAATCTTTGTGTCATTAATTGGTCTCAAGTAATGATGATATATAATGCTTAGATCCGAGATTAGCATGGTTCCCTACATGTGTAATAGCACTCTTAGGGGTTGCCAAACGCTACTCGTAACTGGGTAGTTATAAAGGTAACTTTCTGGTATGCTATGAAACATGCGGAGGGATGTGACTGATCGAGATGGGATTTGCCCCTCCAAACATAACAGGAGTGATGTCTCTGGCCCCTCGTGGTGATCAGATAAAGAAAGTGCATGGACATGCCACTAGTGGTCGAAGTGTCGACCACATGAAGTTATCCGACACTCGATCGAGAAAGTATTGAACAGTCTATGGATGACACCACATCTCACCTGGAGTTCAACCAGACATCGTGAGGCAAAGGGAGAATGCATGAGTAGGTCGCTTAGTTCGATCAGTTACGGACTGGTCGTATGGAGATACAATCTGATCGTAGATTGATCGAACGTAATCACAGAATGGTAAGGACCTGATCGTAAAGAGTTATGAACTGGTCGGGACCAAATATGATATGGTCGTATGGAGATACGAACTAATCGTAGGTGATAAGGACCTAATCATGGATCATATTACATCAAGGTTCGTCCGATTTATTCTATGTGTTTTTTGGAATCGTTATGTGCTGCTAGGTACCGCTAACGACTAGTGGTCGGAAAAGAGTTTCCGAGTCATAACCGATTACACATGAACCTGTGGGGTTGCACACTTAAAAGGCTAGAATTTATTTCGGATGGTGATCCGAATTCGTATAGGCCACGAGTTCCTAATGGGCCTCAAGTTCGAGACCCATCATGGATGCCTATATAAAGAGGGGCGATGGCATAGGGTGAGAGGAGAGGATGATCTTTGGAAGAACTTTTGAAACCCTAATAACCACGCCTTCACAACCACGCTGCCGGTGCTAGCACTCCAGCACGTGGTGATCCTGCCCCATTGAAAGCATCTAGGCCCCTAAAAATGGTTTTGGTAATTAATGATAATATGTGAATATGGGATTAACAAGTTTACTAAGAATGTGCAAGGTTAATTCCATTTGATGTACATGATGAAGCAAGGATGCATGCTAAAGGAAAATGTGAAGATCAACAAGGCTTAAAGTCAAGGTACAAATAGTCTAGGATCCTTTTCTATTTTACCGGTCTAAGGAGAATTGGTTGGTAGACCGGATTATAGGATAAATGCCGTACTATTAAGGGGGATCACGACTAGTAGCTTGATAGCTTATTCTTGTGCCATATGGATCAACTTAGGATCATGCATGCATTTAAAATTGGACTTGATTTAAGTTAGAATGAATTCAGTGCTTTAATTCTGAAATCGGATGAACCGAAGGCTTAGCAATGTTGTACCAAGCGCGGTTGTTCCGGCGGCATGTGAGCGGTTCAACCGTTAGCCTTTTAAATTGAAAATCGCCGATCGTCGATCTCAATCTAACGGCTCAGATCTTGTGTGGCCGACGGACCACTAGACGAAGAGTCCATCGTGGCCTTCCACGTGTCATGATCTCGTGGTGATCGATTTCGTGAAAATGCGGTTGTACCGATGGCTTGAACGGCACGACCGCATCCCGTTGTTCCGATGATATTACGGCGGTTGCAAAATAACAAGACGAGTGTAATCTCCTTTGAAAACCTCTTTTGAGAATCGGCCGCACCGCACGATAATCGGATGAACCGCAATACGGATGTTCAAATGTATTTGGCGGTTGTAAAATTCCGCACGATGCAAAATCTCGGTTTAGAAACCCGAAATCGGACGATCCGGTGTTTGCTGCGGATGAACCGCAACTAAATCCAACGGCTATATCGGTGCATTTAATCGTGTAACATAGCCGCTATCGCGGCATTGAGCATAGCGCGGTTGTACCGATGCTAACACGCGGTTGTTCCGATATATCTTTGAACTTTCGAACTTCTTCCCAACGGCTAGAATTGTTTGGTGGAGGCTATAAATACCTCCCCAATCGCACAAGGGACATGTTACACGATTGCATTAAAGATATCTCAACCCTTGTGAGCATTGTGCATTCAATTCTACTCCCAATTTACTCTTGCATTCATTGAGAGGAGATCAAGTGCATTCATCTTTAGTTGATTCATTGGCACTTGAGTAAAGTCAGCGAGGATCGTTGATCTATTCTCTTGGGGTGTTGCCGCACTCCTAGACGGCTTGGCGGTGAAGCACGGTGATCTTCTCAAGTGAAGCTTGTGAGAAGACCCGAGCAAGATTGTGAGTGGTTGGTGTTCACCATCTCGGAGCGGAGGAAGAACAACCCAAGTGATCGAGGGAAGGCTTAATTCGTGGAGCCGGCTTGGGTGGTCAAGCTTCCTCAACGTGGACTAGTGAAGACCGGCAAGTCTTCGATACCACGGGAAAAACATCATTGTGTCTTGTGGTTACTTCTTGTCTTTACAATTCCGCACTTATATTTCTAGCTTGCTTATTGTGATTAAATTGCCTAGCTAGGAGCATAACTTGTTTAGACTAAGTCATTAATTGAATTGGATAAATTGTTAATTTGTTAAAACTTTAAAACCTCCTATTCACCCCCTCTAGTCGGTTATCCTTGATCCTACAAGTGGTATCGAGCTTGGTCTCTCCGTTGTTGGACTTAACCGCCTAGGAGAGCAAGGATGGCTAGTGAGGGAATGGCTTTAGGAAGGGCTCCACTCTTTGATGGCACAAATTATGCTTATTGGAAAATTAGAATGTCAATCTTTTTAAAGGCCATGAGTCCAAGCATTTGGAAAATCGTAAATGATGGTTACACTATGCCTCTTAATCCACTTGAACCCACGGATCAAGACACGCGTAACTCTCATTTAGATGCCCAAGCTATGAATGCTCTCTTTGGCGCTTTGAACGCGGATGAGTTCAATAGAGTGAGCAATTTGGAAACCGCTCATGCTATTTGGACAACTCTCTCGAAATCCATGAGGGTACATCCACGGTCAAAGAAGCCAAATTGCATAGGCTTCGGATTAAATATGAGACATTCATAATGTTGCCTCATGAAAACATCAATGAGATGTATTCAAGACTCAACAACATTGTGAATGAGCTCAAAGGCCTTGGGACTAACCTTTCCGATGTTGATATTGTGCGCAAGATGCTTAGGGCTCTTCCTGACAAATATGAAACTTTGGTGACGCTCTTCATCAACTCTCCCGAATTGCCAAGGATGACACCAACGGGCCTTTTGGGCAATCTCATCACAAATGAGTTGTTCAAGAAGGACAAAGAAGAGCTCGTGGAGACATCCTCCTCAAAGAAGAAAATTACCGCTTTCAAGGCCAAAGCGGAATCAAGTGATGATGAGGATGAAGGAGAAGATTCCGATGAGGAGTATGCACTCCTTGTAAGAAAAATGAAGAAGTTCATGAAGAGACGCCCCAATAGAAGCTACAACTTTGACAAATACAAGAAGGGACAATATTCAAGTGACAAGAAGCGTTATAGCAACATTCGATGCTATAATTGTGATGAAAAGGGCACATCTCATCTCGTTGCCCGCAAAGAAGGATGACAAGGACAAGTCATTCAAGAAGAAAGAATATAATGGCAAGAAGAAGCTTTTCAAGAAGCTTCACAAGGATGGCAAGAATGAAGCTCACATTGGAGAGTGGGATTCAAATGATGAATCAAGCGACTCGACTCAGATGAGGATGAGTCTTCCAAGAAGAAGGGACTAGTTGGCATTGCTATCAAAGAAACTCCTTCACTATTCTCCACTCCTACATGCCTCATGGCAAAAGGAGATAAGGTAAAATCCATTGATAGTGATGAACCAACTTATGAAGAATTATTGATATGCTTGATGAATTAAATGAATTTAATGGAAAAGAGAAATCAAAATTTAAAGTCTTGAAGAAAGAATATCTCTCTCTAAAAGACTCTTTTGAGGAGCTAAAGAAAGCTCATGATTCTCTCATCTTAAAGAATATTGAAAATCTCATTCACATATTGGAATTACTTGTGATTTAATGAATGAGATGTCTAAAGTAGATATTGCTTTAAATGAAAAATCCATGTCTAGCATTTCTACTTCATGTGATGATTTACTTGCCATGCCATGTTGCTCTAGTGATGATTCAATTGCTAGTTTAGCAAATACTTGTGATCCTTTACTTATTGTTGAGAACCATGAATTAAAAGAACAAGTCAATAAACTAAGCAAAAGTTTGGAAAGATGCTTTAAGGGTAAGGCCACCTTAGACAAGCTTTTGAGTGAGCAAAGGTGCTCATTCAACAAGGAAGGTCTCGGTATGTGCCTAAGAAAGGTAAGAAGTCGGCAAATAAACCCACAAGGTATGTGAGGGAAAATGGTAAGTATTGCTATAAGTGCCGGGAAATAGGACATGTGCAACAAAATTGTCCTAAAGGTAAAATTGCATCTTTTGGTATATATGATTCATGCTATATGCTTAGAAAGACTAAGGATGGTAAAATACTTGCTCATTTTATTGGCACTTCAATTTTAGGCGCTAAAAGAATGCTATTTGGGTGCCTAAAACCTTGGTCACTAACCTCCAAGGACCCAAACAAATTTGGGTACCTAAAAGAACTTGATTCTTGTTTTGTAGGTGAACTACAAGACCGTGGAAAACATTGGGTGCTTGATAGTGGTTGCACTCAACACATGACCGTGATAGAAAATGTTCACCACATTCGAGAATGGGAAAGGAATGGACAAAATCACATTTGGCGACAATAGCAAAGGAAAGGTAATTGGATTGGGTAAAATTGCTATCTCAAATGACCTTTCCATTTCAAATGTATCTCTAGTAGAATCACTAAACTTTAACTTGTTATCCGTAGCTCAAATATGTGATCTAGGACTAATTTGTTCCTTCTCTAAAGAAGGTGTTACAATTTCAAATGAAAATGATAACTCTTTAATTTTTAAAGGATTTAGATTTGGAAACCTTTATTTGGTAGATTTCACTTCAAATGATTCATGCTTAAAAACTTGTTTGATGGCAAAACCTCCTTGGGTTGGCTTTGGCATAGAAGGCTAGCTCATGTAGGAATGATTCAACTCAAAAGCTTTTCAAACATGATTTAGTTGTTGGCTTGAAAGATGTGAAGTTTGAGAAAAACCGACTTTGTAGTGCATGTCAAGCCGGTAAACAAGTCGCTAATTCTCATCCTTCCAAAAGTATCATGTCAACTTCTAGACCATTGGAACTCTTACATATGGATTTGTTTGGGCCAACAACCTATAAGAGTATCGGGGGAAATAGCTATTGTTTGGTTATTGTGGATGATTACTCTAGATATACATGGGTATTCTTCCTAGATGATAAAAGTGAAACCTCCGAATTTTCAAAACTTTACAAAAGAGCCCAAAATGAATTTGATTTCAAAATAAAGAAAATCCAGAGTGATAATGGTTCCGAGTTCAAAATACTAAAGTTGAAGACTTTTGTGATGAACTTGAATAAAGCACTAACTTTCCACAACCTACACCCGGAACAAAATGGAGTTGTAGAAAGGAAAATCGTACATTAATTGAAATGGCTAGGACAATGCTTGATGAATATAATACTCCGATAGTTTTTGGCGGAAGCAATTAACACCGCTTGTCATGCCATAAATCGTCTTTATTTACATCGTCTTTTGAAAAAGACTTCCTATGAGCTTCTTGTAGGAAGAAAACCGAACATCTCCTATTTTCGTGTCTTTGGTTGTAAATGCTACATTTTAAAGAAGGGTGTTCGCTATCAAAATTTGAAAGTAGATGTGATGTTGGTTTCTTGCTAGGTTATTCATCAAATAGTAAAGTTTATCGTGTCTTCAACAAAAACTCCGTTTAGTTGAAGAAAACATGATGTTCAATTTGATGAAACTAACGGCTCTCAAGAAGAGCATGAGAATTTGGATGATGTAGGCAATGAAGCTTTGAGAAGGGCAATGGAGCATATGCAAATTGGTGACATAAAGCCCAAGATGATTCATCATCCTCCACACAAGTTGAACCACCAACATCTTCTACAAACCAAGTTCAATTTGACAATAAGGAAGATGATCAACCATCTAACTTACCACCAAGAATCCACAATGCAATTGCTAAGGATCATCCAATAGACCAAATATTGGGTGATGTAAGTAAGGGTGTTCAAACTCGATCTCGTGTTGCTTCTTTTGTGAATATTACTCTTTTGTCTCTTGTATTGAGCCAAAGCATGTAGAAGAAGCACTTGAAGATCCGGATTGGGTGAATGCTATGCATGAAGAACTCAACAACTTCACCCGAATGAAGTTTGGACATTGGTGGATCGACCCAAGGAACACAACGTCATTGGTACAAAATGGGTCTTTAGGAACAAGCAAGATGAAAATGGTTTGGTTGTTCAAACAAAGCAAGATTGGTAGCTCAAGGGTATTCACAAGTTGAAGGTTTGGATTTTGGTGAAACTTTTGCTCCCGTAGCTAGATTAGAATCAATTCGGATATTACTTGCTTTTGCATCATGCTTTGATATTAGATTATTTCAAATGGATGTTAAAAGTGCTTTCTTAAATGGTAAAATTTCCGAACTTGTATTTGTTGAACAACCTCCGGTTTTGAAGATCCTAAAATCCAAATAATGTCTATAAACTCTCTAAAGCGCCTATGGCCTTAAACAAGCTCCTAGAGCATGGTATGAACGACTTAGAGATTTTCTAGTCTCAAAAGGATTCAAAATTGGGAAGATTGATTCAACCTTATTTACTAAAGTTATAGATGATGATTTCTTTGTATGTCAAATTTATGTTGATGATATTATTTTTGGGTCTACTAATCAAGATTTTTGCAAAGAGTTTGGTGATATGATGTCTAGGGAATTTGAAATGTCGATGATTGGAGAATTAAGCTACTTCCTTGGATTCCAAATCAAGCAACTCAAAGATGGGACCTTCGTGAGCCAAACCAAGTATGCAAAAGAATTGATCAAGAAGTTTGGTATGGAGGATGAAACCCATCAAGACTCCCATGGCAACAAATGGTCATCTTGACTTAAATGAGGGAGGTAAATCGGTATATTTAAAGCTTTATAGATCTATGATTGGTAGTTTGCTTTATCTTACCGCATCTAGGCCCGATATCATGTTTAGTGTTTGTATGTGTGCTCGCTTTCAAGCAAATCCAAAAGAATGTCATTTAATGGCTGTTAAAAGAATTCTAAGATATTTAAAGCATTCCTCTAGCATTGGCCTTTGGTTCCCGAAAGGTGCTAAATTTGACTTAATTGGATATTCGAACTCCGATTATGCGGGATGCAAAGTGGATAGAAAAAGCACCTCGGGTAGTTGTCAATTTTTAGGAAGATCTTTAGTATCATGGTCATCCAAGAAACAAAATTCGTAGCCCTATCCACCGCCGTTTAATATGTTTCAGCGGGAAGTTGTTGTGCTCAATTGCTATGGATGAGGCAAACATTGATGGATTATGGAATTAAACCGATAAAATGCCTCTTTTGTGTGACAATGATAGTGCTTTGTGAAAATTGCTAATAATCCTGCTCAACACTCAAGAACCAAGCATATAGATATTCGCCACCATTTCTTGAGAGATCATGTGATCAAGGAGACATTGAAATTAGCCACATAAGAACCAAGACCAATTAGCGGATATTTTCACCAAGCCATTAGATGAAGGCCGCTTTTGCAAATTGAGGAATGAATTAAATGTCATAGATTATTCAAACATTGTTTAAATTTTTGTTATTACGATTGCTTTTTATTTGACGTTATTTAAATATTTTGTAAAAGAATTTCTCAAATCTCATATTAAATTCACTATAATTGTAAAACTATGTTTATATATAATCTTCAAGATATTATATGCATAATGATCCCTAAATGATGTTTTATTGAGTGTAAATCTAAGGATCATTTGCAATTATTCAAAATTCCAAAGAAATCCAGAGCTTTATCAAAATCCCAGGACAATCGGTACATCCGGAGTTATGCGAACGGTACGTCCGCAGTGCGGATCATCCGGCGTTATAATAGCGGAACGTCCGCTTTCCTTTTGACCTTATCACCCAAATGCTCGTCTGCTTTCCTTTCTCATCTCGGTCGCTCGGGTTCCTCTCTCTCCAATGAGCGTCTCTCAAAACCTCTCTCAAATCGAGTGGTTCTCTCGGTGGATCTCCAAGTCCTCGCTAATCCTTGCATTTCCAAAGGCTCTCCTTCCTCAAATCTCAAGGTAAAACATCTATTGATTCGTGTTTTACCGCATTTGGAGCACTCGGGCGGTTTAGGGTTTTTGATAATGCGTTGATAACTAGCAATCTAATTGGGCAAAAGTGCTTCACCGGTGTCCTATGACCCTTGCGCATCCAGTTCTAGCACTCACTCTCTTAGATTCCATCAAAATCTCGGAAATTCTTCAACCCTAGTTTTGGTCAGACAATCGGACGTTAGGTTCTTGAGGGCGAACGACCGCATTCGGACGTTCCGCCACATAACGGCGGATGATCCGATTATCTCGATGTAACCGTAAATTGTCATTTCTTTCAATTCAATTCAATTCAAATCTGTTCCTTGACATCTTATAATCACTCCAATATCTCAGATAGATGCCTAGAATGCGAGGAACATCCAAGAAGTCTCGTGGATCGTCAAGACAAGGGTCTTCGCACCTCAACCTCCACCGCAAATTGAAAGAGTTCAACCCGACATTCCTGCTCACAAACTCGGCCATTCACGAAGACCCGCAGGAAAAGGAAAGGGAAAGAGACCACCGTAAACCGAATCGTAAAATAGCTCGTGAAGTAAATCAATTGAGGAATCAATCAAGAAGAAGAAGAAGAAGAGGAAGTTCCTCCAAGGACAGCAGAAGATGATGATTTGATTGATCCTCCGGGACTCCATCGACCTACATCTTCGTCGCACAGATGACTATGCCATCAAGCGCCATGTCAATCAATATCTTCAAGAATGACACATTAAATCCAAAATTCCACACAATCTTTCAAGAGCAAGTGTATGAGCAAATATATAGTAGGCACAAGAAATTTGCCGATCATAAATGGATTAGGTGGTCTAATATTAATACCTTGGACAAATACAAATGGAGTCTATCGACTTTTCTACAATGTGGGTCTTCATGATCTTGTGGGCATAAAATGAATTATGATGACAAGATCATTCGACGCTTTATGCCACACCGCATATGTCCCATGACTTGAAGACTTTTAGATGGTCGATGGTGCGTAAATGTGGAAAGCACCAAAGAGGAATTTATAGAGTGTTGAGAATTCATCCACTCTTGGGACAAAATCTTTGAGAGTCCAACCCTACTTGTTCTCGCTTGGGCTGCATTATGACTCTTCAAACAAAATGCAAGTTAGGGACAACCATGGATTGAAGCAGTGAGCATGATTAATGTGATAATTAATCATACTTTCTACCCTAAGAGTGGGAATTTCGATGCAAGACGGGGCATGTTTGGAACATGATAGATCATATTGTGGAGGGAGTTAAATTTGATGTAGTGGATGTTATTCTTCAAGGCATAGCCTCCTCCAAGAATGACAGAGTTAAAAGGATTTATTATGCTCCTTACATCATGGCATTGATTGTTAGAAAGATCGAGTACCGTGGTGGCTTGGGATCTACTCACAAGCCATATAAACCACGAGATGCCATTCCTCCTCAACAAGTCTCCGAGGATGCCCTCGCCGAGGTTGATGCTCCTCCCCGCCGCTATGCCCGATGCAAGTGCTCTAGCGCAAGTACTTCAAAATCGCAGATCTATTATCAAGACTTTGCAGAAATGAAGGTGAACAAGTTGCCTTTCAGATGAGACTCGTCATAGGCTTACCGAGATGGCGGCTATCCAAAATGACTTCTTTGATGAGACTCATAACAGATTATCGGCTTTGTCCGAGGGCCTAAATGACTTAGAACATTTTCTCAAGACCCTCGGCATATGTTCGCCGACCTCCTCGACGCCTAAGGGTCCTTCTTCTAGGACACCAGACCTACCTCGCCTCCTCAGTGCACTCATCGAGTTTCAGCTCCGGCTACCTCTACAGCCTCCTCCGGCTCCTACCACCCTCTCAAGATCTCAGATCCCGCGCCCTCGTGGTCGCCTTCTCCGGATCTCGCACGGGCCACTCACTGCCGCTTCTCCCGCCTCCCGCCCACCAGACCCGTTTCTTCCTCTCAGACCCCTGCTTGATGCTTTTGGTACTTTGATGCCAAAGGGGAGAAATTGTGAATTGTGAAGACTTAGTTTTAGGGGAGCTATGGGCTTATGTGATTTATATGTGTTTTGTAAACTGGTTGATTGTTGATCTATTTTGTGCCTGTAATAGTTGGTAACTTTTGTTGAACTTGTGGAATGAGGTTATGTCTTATTATCTTTTATGCAATGCAATCAATT
Source organism: Hsuehochloa calcarea (assembly GCA_036346395.1). Lineage (NCBI taxonomy): Eukaryota > Viridiplantae > Streptophyta > Magnoliopsida > Poales > Poaceae > Hsuehochloa > Hsuehochloa calcarea. The sequence goes on along the minus strand of CM070604.1, from coordinate 36,007,043 downwards.
ATTTGACATATCTTATAATGTATTGCTTCCTCAAGTTCATAAATGCAAAAGAAACTCCGCCAAAATTTTTCAATTCTTTACATATGCTTGCAAATTATTTACTATCCATATGCATTTGTTTAGGGGGAGTCTTCTTTTAATTGGATTTGACAAGAAAAATAATTCTCAAAATTTACTTATGCTCATTGCAAAGATTATTTTACTCACAAAAGACTTCAAAAGAATATACACTCTTAGTATATTCAAAACAACTTTTCTCACATATTAAGTGTGTTGTCATCAATTACCAAAAAGGGGGAGATTGAAAGCATCTAGGCCCCTAAAAATGGTTTTGGTAATTAATGATAATATGTGAATATGGGATTAACAAGTTTACTAAGAATGTGCAAGGTTAATTCCATTTGATGTACATGATGAAGCAAGGATGCATGCTAAAGGAAAATGTGAAGATCAACAAGGCTTAAAGTCAAGGTACAAATAGTCTAGGATCCTTTTCTATTTTACCGGTCTAAGGAGAATTGGTTGGTAGACCGGATTATAGGATAAATGCCGTACTATTAAGGGGGATCACGACTAGTAGCTTGATAGCTTATTCTTGTGCCATATGGATCAACTTAGGATCATGCATGCATTTAAAATTGGACTTGATTTAAGTTAGAATGAATTCAGTGCTTTAATTCTGAAATCGGATGAACCGAAGGCTTAGCAGCGGTTGTACCGAAGCGCGGTTGTTCCGGCGGCATGTGAGCGGTTCAACCGTTAGCCTTTTAAATTGAAAATCAAGCCGATCGTCAGATCTCAATCTAACGGCTCAGATCTTGTGTGCTGACCGGACCACTAGACAGTAGTCCATCGTGGCCTTCCACGTGTCATGATCTCGTGGTGATCTGATTTCGTGGGCTGCGGTTGTACCGATGGCTTGAACGGTACGACCGCATCCCGGTTGTTCCAATGATATTACGGCGGTTGCAAAATAACAGTACGAGTGTAATCTCCTTTGAAAACCTCTTTTGAGAATCGGCCGCATCAAGACGATAATCGGATGAACCGCAATACGGATGTTCAAATGTATTTGGCGGTTGTAAAATTCCGCAACGATGCAAAATCTCCGTTTAGAAACCCGAAATCGGACGATCCGGTGTTTGCTGCGGATGAACCGCAACTAAATCCAACGGCTATATCGGTGCATTTAATGCGTAACATAGCCATATCGCATTGAGCATAGCGCGGTTGTACCGATGCTAACACGCCGGTTGTTCCGATATATGCTGAACTTTCGGGAACTTCTTCCCAACGGCTAGAATTGTTTGGTGGAGGCTATAAATACCTCCCCAACTGCACAAGGGACATGTTACACAGTGCATTAAAGATATCTCAACCCTTGTGAGCATTGTGCATTCAATTCTACTCCCAATTTACTCTTGCATTCATTGAGAGGGAGATCAAGTGCATTCATCTTTAGTTGATTCATTGGCACTTGAGTAAAGTCAAGCGAGGATCGTTGATCTATTCTCTTGGGGTGTTGCCGCACTCCTAGACGGCTTGGCGGTGAAGCACGGTGATCTTCTCAAGTGAAGCTTGTGAGAAGACCCGAGCAAGATTGTGAGTGGTTGGTGTTCACCATCTCCGGAGCGGAGGAAGAACAACCCAAGTGATCGAGGGAAGGCTTAATTCGTGGAGCCGGCTTGGGTGGTCAAGCTTCCTCAACGTGGACTAGTGAAGACCGGCAAGTCTTCGATACCACGGGAAAAACATCATTGTGTCTTGTGGTTACTTCTTGTCTTTACAATTCCGCACTTATATTTCTAGCTTGCTTATTGTGATTAAATTGCCTAGCTAGGAGCATAACTTGTTTAGACTAAGTCATTAATTGAATTGGATAAATTGTTAATTTGTTAAAAACTTTAAAAACCTCCTATTCACCCCCCTCTAGTCGGTTATCCTTGATCCTACACCCATACGTGTGGATACCTCGGAGGTGTTGTTGCGAAGCATCAGCACTAGGACGATCCGCAACTCGTGACGATCACCGCAGTCATAGGAGAAGTCACGCGGCAAGTACGACCACTCGGAGGAGCAGACGCGCGACGAGTACGACCACTCGAAGGAGGAGACGCGTCGTGAGTACGACTACGACTACATCAACTCACTACAATGACTTTACTTCCGCTTCAAGTCGGCGCGTCTAGCGGTAATCTCGTGATCTATTACTAGCGGTGGTTCCTTGGTTGCACGATAAATTTTTCTTTGTGCTATCGTAGCCTTACTGCGTTTCCCAACACTTTTCCCACTACATAGCTTGCTCGCCTGTCAGAGTAACAGAATTGTTTTTCTCTTTTAGAACCACATTAGCCCTAGGGCCAACTCGGCCCCTTCCTCGACCTCTACGACCACCACGATCTCCACCTCGGCCTCCACGACCACCACGACCTCCACCTCGACCTCCATACTGCGGAGAAGGACAAGCACGGATCAGATGTCCTCTCATCCCACAGTTGTAGCACTCTCTATCATCAGGTATGGCGTATGCGGATTTGACCGGATTGTTGTCCCCCATTACTCGTAGTCGAACTTCCTCCTGCACCATAGCCAAAATAGCCTCCTCCATTGTAGGTATCTCTCCATACTGAGGAGAAGGACAAGCACGGATCAGATGTCCTCTCATCCCACAGTTGTAGCACTATCTATCATCAGGTATGGCGTATGCGGATTTGACCGGATTGTTGTCCCCCATTACTCGTAGTCGAACTTCCTCCTGCACCATAGCCGAAATAGCCTCCTCAAGGTGAGATGTGGTGTCATCCATGGACTGTTCAATACTTTCTCGATCGAGTGTCGGATAACTTCATGTGGTCGACACTTCGACCACTAATGGCATGACCATGCACTTTCTTTATCCCGATCACCACGAGGGGCCAGAGACTGTAGGGGAACGCGGCAATGCTACGATAGCACAAACAAAAATTTCCGCACAACCAAGGAACCACCGCAAGTAATAGATCACGAGATTACCGCTAGACACGCCGACTCGTAGCGGAAGTAGAGTCGTTGTAGCGAGTTGATGCAGTCGTAGTCGTACTCACGACGCATCTCCTCCTTCGAGTTGTCGTACTCGATGCGTGTCTGCTTCTTCGAGTGGTCGTACCCACCACGCGACTTCTTCTCCGACTCCAGTGATCAACACAAATCGCGGATCGTCCTAGTGTTGATGCTTCGCAACAACACCTCCGAGGTATCCACACGTACGGGGCAGGATCACCACGCACTGGAGTGCTAGCTCCGGCAGCGTAGTAAAGAAGGCGTGGCTATTAGGGTTTCAAGAGTTCTTTCAAAGATCATCCTCTTCTCTCTTTCACCCCATGCCACCGCCCCTCTTTATATAGGCATCCATGATGGGTCTCATACCTGAGGCCCATTAGGAACTCGTGGCCTATATGAATTTGGATCACCATCCAAAACAGATCCTTGCCCTTTAAGTGTGCGACCCCACAGGTTCATGTGTAATCGGTTATGACTCGGAAACTCTTTTTCGATCACTAGTCGTTAGCGGTACATAGCAGCACATAACGATTCCCAAAGACACATAGAATAAATCGGACGAACCTTGATGTAATATGATCTATGATCAAGTCCTCATCACTTACGGCCAGTTCGTATCTCTATACGATCAGGTTGTAATTGGTCACGACTAGTTCGTAACTCCTTACGACCAGATTCTTACCATTCTGTGATTACGTTTGACCAGTCTACGACCAGCATGTATCTCCATACGACTGCTCCGTAACTGATTGAACTAAGCGACCTACTCATGCATTCTCCCTTTGCCTCACGATGTCTGGTTGAACTCCAGGTGAGATGATGTGTCATCCATGGACTGTTCAATACTTTCTCGATCGAGTGTCGAATAACATCATGTGGTCAACACTTCGACCACTAGTGGCATGGCCATGCACTTTCTTTATCCGATCACCACGAGGATCCCAGAGACATCTCTCCTGTTATGTTAGGAGGGGCAAATCCCATCTCGACCAGTCACATTCCTCCGCATGTTTCATAGCATACCCAAAAGCTACCTTTATAACTACCCAGTTACGGAGTAGCGTTTGGCAACCCCTAAGAGTGCTATTACACATGTAGGAAACCATGTTGATCTCAGGTCTAAGGATTATACATCATCATTACTTGAGACCAACTAATGACACAAAGATTCATAACAATCTCAATAGTGTCTCAATGATGGGTCTATCCAACATCATGTTCTCTAACATGTGTTCACATTATTGATTCGATATCCATATCTATGACCGGTGAAACCAGGTCATCAATCAATACATGTGCTAGTCACATAGTCACTGGTGTTCCAACCAGGGATACATTTAGAATGACATCATATAAATTAAATAGTTCCACCAACAAGTCACGTACTTATTGATCTATAACAAATGATTCACTCAAGGAACATGATAACATATTATCAAAATCATGAATATAATGAAATATCATCATCTCTATGATTGCCTCTAGGGCATATTTCCAACAGAGACATCTCTCCTGTTATGTTAGGAGGGGCAAATCTCATCTCGACCAGTCACATCCCTCCGCATGTTTCATAGCATACCTGAAAGCTACCTTTATAACTACCCAGTTACGAGTAGCGTTTGGCAACCCCTAAGAGTGCTATTACACATGTTGGGAACCATGCTGATCTCAGGTCTAAGGATTATACATCATCATTACTTGAGACCAACTAATGACACAAAGATTCATAACAATCTCAATAGTGTCTCAATGATGGGTCTATCCAGCCCTATGTTCTCTAACATGAGCTCACATTATTGATTCGATATCCCTATATCCGTGACCGGTGAAACAAGGTCATCAATCAATACATGTGCTAGTCATGGAGTCACTGGTGTTCCGACCAGTGACCTTCGACCAGGGATACATTTAGAATGACATCATATAAGTTAATGAGTTCCACCAACAAGTCACATACTTATTGATCTATAACATAATGATTCATTCAAGGAACACGATAACATATTATCAAAATCATGAACATAATGAAATATCATCGTCTCTATGATTGCCTCTAGGGCATATTTCCAACAGTCTCTCATTTGCACTAGAGTCAATCATTTAAGTATCTAATACCGATAGCTCTTGTGTGCGCCTCATGCTTTGGCTGTGGGAGAGGCTTAGTCAACGGATCTGCAACATTTGAATCCGTATGAATTTTGCATATCTTAACATCTCCTCTATCGACTAGTTCGCGAATGAGATGATAACGCTTGAGTATGTGTTTGGACTTCTGATGGGATCTCGGCTCCTTAGCCTGTGCAATGGCTCCATTATTGTCACAATAGAGATCCATTGGGCACAAGACACACGGAACTACACCCAACACAACAATAAAATTTCTTATCCAAACACCTTCCTTTGCAGCTTCAGAAGCCGCAATGTACTCGGCCTCCGTCGTAGAATCAGCAACCGTTTCTTGCTTGAAACTTTTCCAGCTCACTGCTCCTCCATTTAAAATGAACACAAAACCAGATTACGAACGATAATAATCTATGTCGGTTTGGAAGCTTGCATCGGTGTAACCCTTTACAATGAGCTCTTCATCACCGCCATAAACTAGGAACACATCCTTAGTTCTTCTTAAGTACTTAAGAATATTTTTTCACAGCTGTCCAATGACCTTCACCGGGATCAGCCTGGTATCTACTCGTAACACTTAGAGCATATGATACATCTGGTCGGGTACAAATCATGTTGTGTGGGCCGTGAGTCGGCTAATTGGATTTTAAGCGGAGGCCGTTCGAAGAAAAAAAACGTCGGTCTAACCGCCGCGCCGTCCAGCGCCGCCTGTTAGACTACGTTGCCTTGGTCGCCGCGCCGTCCAGCGCCGCCTACCAATGGGCACTGTTTCCCTTTCTCGCTGCCTGGTGATCTTCGATGGTGTTAATTACACCGACTTCGTGTCTCACATGTGCATCTACATGTGTGATCTTCGTCTCTGGGGCGTTCTCTCTGGCGATGTCACCTGCCCGCCTTGCCCTACTCCTCCAATGGAGCCTACGCCTGTCGTGCTGCCCACGATAGTCAACAACGCTGATGTTGAGGCTGCTGGCCTTGCCGATTATGAGGCTGTCGGCCTTGCTGATGATGAGGATGCATCTACCTACCAAGAGGCTCTGGATTCCTACAAGGATCGACTGACCGCTTACACTCAATGGTACGACGACGATGCTCGGGCTGCTGCTGTTTTCATCGCTAATATACAACATCAGTTCTCTTCTTAGGTTGTGGGGCTCCCTACGGCTTTTCAGATGTGGACTCACCTTCGTCAGCGCTACGAGCCCTCTGGTAATGCCCTCTACCTGTCTGTGGTCCGCCAGGAGCACTCTCTTAGCAGGGTGATGCTACTATTGATGCTTTCTACGCTCAGAGTTCTACTGTCTGGTGTTAGCTAGACTCTCTTCGCACTATTGGTTGTTGTTCCTGTTCGTGCTGCCTGGCTGTACGTCCTGCTGACTGGAGTTTCAGCGTGTCTACGAGTTTCTTACTCGCCTTCGTCCTGAGTTCCAGTAGAGGCGTGTCCAGCTTCTTGCACGCCACCCTCGTGTCACTCTTCTGGAGGCTCTTACTGAGATACGTGCAGAGGAGACTCACCTGAGTGGTGCTGGTCTGATGCCACTTCCCACCGTGCTCGCCGCTCGTCCACCTGCTATACCGACTGCCCCATGCTTCAGCACACTGCCTCCTCCAGCGACTGCCACAGGTGGTGGTGGCCGCCCTCCATCTGGCGGTGGTCGTCCTCGTTGCTCCTACTACGACAAGGTTGGCCACATTGAGTCCCGGTGCTATAAGAAGCAGCGGCACCTTTCATGCCGTTCTTCTTCTAGCCCTGGCACCGGTGCTTCTACATCGGCGTCTGCATCGACTCCTTCAGTAGTTTCTCTCACTGAGCAGGAGATACCCAGACTTCGACGCCTGCTTGCCACTTCAGGTTCTCCCTCGACAGGTTCTGCAGGTTCTTCTACTGACTCTTCGGGCAATGAGAAACCACCTCCTACACGATCAGTACCTCTCTCACACTGCGGCTTCCTTCCGAAAGCGGGCACTCTCGCTCAATTCTCTTGTCCTGGTGCTCATGCTCAGAATGGTGTCGCTGAGCGAAAGCATCATCACCTCCTTGAGACGGCTCGTACACTGATGATTGCAGCCTCTATTCCACCTCACTTTTGGGCTGAGGTTGTTTCCACTGTCACCTATCTCATCAACATTTAGCCATCTTCTGCTCTTTAGGGTGAGATCTCTGTTGAGCGTCTCTGTGGTCTTCCTCCAGACTACTCTGCCCTTCGTCTGTTTGGCTGCGTTTGCTACGTTCTCCTCGCACCTCGAGAACGCACCAAACTGTCTGCTCAGTCTGTTGAGTGTATTTTTCTAGGATACAGTGTCGAGCACAAGGGCTATCGGTGCTGGGACCCTGTTGGTTGACGGATGCGGATTTCTCGGGATGTGACTTTCGACGAGTCTCGTCCCTTCTACCCACGTCATGCCTCTCCTTTGGTTTCCTATATGGAGCTCCTGTCTTTTTTACTTTTTCAGATACACCCATCTCTGTTTTGCCCTTGTCCACCCGTCCCACTGAGTCTCCACATATACCTCCTGAGGCCTCTCCGCCGTTGCCACCGCCTGCTTCGTCTACTATGGCTCCTCAGGCTCCTCCCACTCTCTTCTACACTCATCGACCTCGTATTGAGGATCTTTCAGATGAGTCATTTTCCTCTGATGTTTCATCTTCTCCTGATGTTCCATCTTCCCCTGATGGGTCATCATCTCCTCGCTACGCTCTCCATGATCGTCAGTCGATTCGGCCTCCTGCCTATTTTGGTTTTACTGGTGCAGCCACCCATGAGCATGTCTCCTATCGTGATGTTGTTACTCACCCTGAGTGGCAGCATGTCATGGCCGAGGAGATTGCTGCCCTCGAGCGTACTGGTACTTGGGATCTTGTTCCTTTTATATCTCACTCTCGTCCCATCACGTGTAAGTGGGTCTATAAGATTGAGACTCGATCTGATGGCTCTCTTGAGCGCTATAAGGCGCGTCTTGTTGCTCGTGACTTCTAGCAGGAGTATGGTCGTGACTACGACGAGACTTTTGCTCATGTGGCCCACATGACCACTGTCTGCACTCTTCTTTTCGGTGGCGTATGTTTGTCACTAGTCTGTTTCTCAGCTTGATGTCAAGAATGTCTTTCTTAATGGCGAGTTGTGTGAGGAGGTCTACATGCATCCGTCACCTGGGTATTCTGTTCCTGAGGGCATGGTCTGTCATCTTCGTCGCTCTCTATATGGCCTTAAACAAGCCCCTCGTGCTTGGTTTGAGCGCTTCTCCTCTGTGGTCACTGCTGCTGGTTTCTTAGCTAGTGATCATGATCCTGCCCTTTTTGTCTACACTTCGTCTCGTGGTCGGACTCTTCTTCTTCTGTATGTTGATGATATGATCATCACCGGAGATAATTCTGAGTACATTGCCTTTGTCAAGGCTCGTCTGAGTGAACAGTTCCTTATATCGGATCTTGGTCCTCTTTGTTGCTTCCTTGGGATTGAAGTTACTTCCACTCCAGATGGTTTCTTTATGTCCCAAGAGAAGTATATTCAGGATCTTCATGATTGCACCTCTCTCACTGATCAGCGTACTGTTGAGACTCCCATGGAGCTCAACGTTCATCTCCGGCCCTCTGATGGCGAGCCTCTTTCTGATCCGACTCGCTATCGTCATCTTGTTGATAGTCTTGTCTACCTTGCTGTTACTCGTCCGGATATCACTTATCCCGTCCACATTCTGAGTCAGTTCGTCTCTGCTCCCACTCAGGTCGACTACAGCCACCTTCTTCGAGTTTTGCGATACCTTCGTGGGACTATCTCTCGCCGTCTCTTCTTCCCACACTCCAGCTCGTTATAGCTTCAAGCTTATTCAGATGCTACTTGGGCCAGCGATCCCTATGATCACCGGTCTATCTCTGCTTACTGTGTTTTTCTTAGTGGTTCTCTTATTGCCTAGAAGACGAAGAAACAGACTACAGTATCCCGTTCGAGTGCAGAGGCTGAGTTACGAGCTATGGCTCTCTTGACAGCAGAGATTACTTGGCTACGGCGGTTACTTGAGGATTTTGGTGTTTCTGTCACTACACCAACTCCTCTCTTGTCATATAGTACATGTGCTATCAGTATTGCCCGTGACCCTGTGAAGCATGAGCTCACCAAGCATATTGGTGTTGATGCTTCCTTCATGAGGTCTTGTGTGCATGATCAGGTGATTGCTCTTCAATATGTGTCTTCCGAGCTTTAGATAGAGGATTTCTTCACGAAGGCCCAGACTCGAGCACAACACGGCTTCTATATCTCCAAACTTAGTGTTGTTGATCCACCATGAGTTTGAGGGGGGTGTTAGAGATATATGTATAGTGTGTTATTCCCCATTGTTATGAGAGGTTATTTGCATATTTACCTCCTGTACTTTGTCTATATATATTGGCCCTTTGGCCTCTTGAAAATACAAGTTGCTATTCCTAACAAGTACCAGATTAGGATTAGGGTTGGGTGGTGGGGAACGGCTCTGATACCATATTGAATTTTTAGGGTTTAATTGTTGTGTGTATCCTGTAAAATCATACACTCTTTATTTATAGTCTCAAAGTAGAGTCCGACTCTAATACAACAGTAGAGTTCAACTCTAATACAACATGTTATTTAGTTCTAACACGAGCTCTCCAACATTCCTGAACGGCTCCGGTAGCAAACAGTTCAGAAGAGATCACCGGAGTTAGAGCTGGTTTTCTGCACAAGAGACCCTTTTACATTGCACTTGTACCGCAAGAGGTACCGCAAGTGGTAAACTCCAGTCTTCAGACAACTAAATCATCTCAGAAAGAATCCTTGTTTCTGCGCGTACTCCAGGATTGTGCTTGTGCAGTGCTTCAGTTCTTAGTATGGCGCTCTAATTTTGCAACAATTCACCCTGAATAGTTCGTTAGAACTAACTATTGATTAATATTTTATCTTTTTTTGGGTCAATTAATATATTAACTGCTGTGTTAGCTTGTGAACAAAAAAAAAAGCTTTTCAGCTTTACTTTTGATTGAAACTTGGCCTCGACTCCTGAGTAATCTGGAGTAACTTTCTAGTTATGTGCAACTTATAGGAGTTCTCATTCCTTTGAAACGAGAAGTGGGGAAATTACCTCATAATTCTACGCTTTTCTTTATGGGGGATATTACTTCATAATTCTGTGCTTTCCTAAATTTTTTTACATAAGGTTTAGTATCTAATCAGTTTGTAGACCCCATGTGCATCTGAAAAGCCAAGTAGTGTTGACTATCTGTTTCAATGCCATGACCTTGTGACGCGCTCATGCGAAGTCTCTGCTCTCTTGAGGCCATAATGGCCCGAAGAAAAAAGTATCTTTAGCACAGTTTATTTTGACTAATCTCTATTTTCTTGACTCTAGAGAAGCTGTTAACGCGCATTGTCTTGTTCGTCAAACTGTTCGTTTATCTTGTCCAATGTCCATTGACGTTGGCACTCGTGCTCCTGTCAAATCTTACAAACTGGATATTATTTTGCCGTCAAGCTGCCTCTTCTTGACCCAGTCCGGTCGTACCAATGGCTGCAAGCAGCCATGTAATTTCTTCTTGGAAGATTACAAAAGTTTACTTCGTGTATAGGCATTAGAGTACTGCATCGCGTGCTGCAAATTTGAAGTTAGTTTTGACCTATGCAATCGTGGTTTGCCTCTAGCATGGATAATCATTTTGTCGCCGCGAAGATTCTTGGTGCCGGGTTACGCTTTTTTTGTGACAGCTCCCAGCTTTCTCGTGTGTAGAAACTTGATGGCGGCAGGAGGAAACTTCATACCTGGTTAACTATTTTTAATAGCCATTATTTTGAGCCTGTAAGGATCATAGGAACTTTGGGTAACCATCCTGTTGAGGCCATATTTAATTGAGCTCTTGCTCCCTCCGATTTGTCATATTTGTCCATGGTCTCGGAGGATCCGTTCTCGAGAGAATATAAAGTGTAGTTATTATGATTTTTCACTCTCTGTTTTTACTTAAATGTTTTGAAAAATGTCAAAATACGGTGTTACGTCATTTAATAGATGTATGTACAGTCATTTCTTATTAACTATTTTTTAAATTTAATGTTATTTGGTCTGCGCGTATTGGTCTTGCGTACGATGGGTTGTGAACAAATATAGCGAAATAGAATGAGTAACACCTATCTCTTGTCATAAAACAAATGAGTCAAAATAGTCAGGTTTTTGTCCCAGACATAGTCAAATTGAAGCTATCGATTATAACATGGCAAATATTTTTCGCCCACAAAAGTCAAAGAATAAGCAACTCCAAAAAATAAATTAACATGTCACTCGAATCCTACAGAGAAATGGAAAACGCTCAAGGCTCAAGTGCACTTCTCCCTGTATAATAGCTCTTAAGCACAACAATCAAAGAAACATTTTCCCTCTCCCATATAGCTCGGAGATTTTCTCTGGCACACACGAGAACTTCTAGTTCATATCCTACGTGTCCCTCTCCGATTAGGCGTACACTGACGTGGCACGGAAAATACACCACGCCCGCACTTCTAGAAGAAGTGAAGAACTTCTGCACTTGTGGACAGGTCCCCTCTGTTGGCTCCTAAAATAATTTGTAGAAATCCCTCGCAAAAAAAAAAAAAGCAGAAATTGTAATCTTTTTTTTCTCCGTGAAAGTGGAGAGGCCGGGACTCGGGAGTTTTATCACGGTAAAGTAAAGCCAGCCGGTCGAGGAGTAAATAGGTTATTTTGTGTGTATAAAAAGGTAAAAAATAAAATTAATTTTAAAACCCAAACATAACAAAAAGAAAAGGGCAATGAAAGGTGTATCATATTATATATTACCATAAATTTTATGGTATTTTATCAAGTGTTAATAAAAAATATGATAAATAATCAATTCCCTCCCTCTCTTTTTTATTCATGAAAGTGGAGAGCCTGGGGTTTGGAGTTCTATCATGGTTACAACTTACACGTCTTGGACTCCATATCTGAAAAAAAAAAGTGGTGCATTGAAGTAGCTCAAAAAATAAATAATTTTTGCCTGGTCAGATAAATCTGAAGATAAAGTATTAGATCGGTGATATGTGGCTGAAGAAAGTGTAAACTAATTAAAAATATATATATATATTTTTATTGCGTGAGAAGGCATAGTTAGCAGAATTAACGAAGCAAATTGCTGCCGCTTGGCCCGGGCTAACGAAGGTGACAGAACCGCTCAGGCCAGGGAAGAGATTCATGTCTCAACACACCTCATCTGACCGGTAGTTTAGCTCAGGCTCGAACAAAACAGACCCTAAAGCTAACAGCCCTGGGCCAGAATGGGCACGGAACTGGGCGGTTTGAAAGTCAGCAGAGACGACGCGGGATGTCCTCCTCATTTTCATCTCCCTCCCCTTCCTCCCCAACACCTCAAATCCAAGTCTTCGGTGCCCGAAGCCGACCCCGCTCTCTGAAATCCAAACCCTAATCTGCGCTCATCTTCTCCCACTCCCAAGTCCAATCCGTGCACTCGCTCTACCTGTTCCGATTTCTTTTCTTGGATTTTTTCCTGGTCTTTTTTTTGGGGGGGGGGGGGGCGGATTTCTTTCCTTCGGGTTGTTCCTTTCTGGAGTCTTCTTGCTCCGGTATAAGCAAGCGTCTTGTCGTTCTCCCGGATTTATGGTGCTTTAATCTGGGTCGACTGGTTGGTTAGTTGGTTGATTGGAAGTGGTTTTAGCTCCGTCCTGTGTTTCTTGGACCCAACAAGCAAAGAATTTGTTCCGATTATTTTCGTTTATTTGATCCGAGCTGCTAAGAAGGAGATTACAATCTGCCGAAAAAGATTCGAACCGCACGGACGCCCAAATCTGGATTACAAACTGCCGAAAAAGTTAGAAAAGGAGCGAAGAAAGGATCGCAGCTTCCTGATTCGAACCACACGGACGCCCAAATCGAGTTTCTAGACAGAAAAAGAAGGAGAAGATACCCCATTTCCAAGAAATGAGGCTCCTCGTGCATGTGATCGAGGCCCGCAGCCTCCCAGCGATGGACGCCAACGGGCTCAGCGACCCGTACGCCAAGCTGCAGCTGGGAAGGCAGCGGGCGAAGACGAAAGTGGTCAGGAAGTCGCTGAGCCCCTCCTGGGATGAGGAGTTCGCGTTCCGGGTCGGGGACCTCAAGGACGAGCTCGTCGTCTGCGTGCTCGACGAGGACAAGTACTTCTCCGACGACTTCCTGGGGCAGGTCAAGGTGCCCCTGTCGGCGGTGCTCGACGCCGAGAACCGATCGCTCGGGATGCAATGGTACCAGCTGCAGCCCAAGAGCAAAAAGTCCAAGATCAGGGATTGCGGTAACGATATGCCATAAATTATGTCTGTTTTGTCATTCATTCAGTTTGTATTGTTTTTAGTACTTAGTTGCATCATGATGATAATGTGTTATGGTTGTGTCGTGGGGGAGCATAATGTGTGTTTTGACTTAGAAATGGATATGCTATGGCTGTTAGTGATGCAGTGCTGGATGAGTTTTCGCCAATAGTTTCGCACCATATCTATGAATATATTATTTCCGAATATTTTTTTACTCTGTCAAATTGCCCAAAACTTCTGCCATTTTCAATGATAGTGGATGTTATGCGAATATAACAATAGTGAATAGTTTGCAATACTCCTCACCTTTTCTCATTATCCTTTGCTTGTTAATCTGCTCCCAGTTTTTGATGATTTAAATGACACATTTAATCCATAAGGAATTCTAAAGAATTAGTGAGACCATGAGTAATTTTTTTTTTATATTGATGTCGATATTACCAGGTTGGGGATTTTTTTCACTTAAATGAGTTAGATCATTGCTGAACAAGACAACTGTGGCTCCTTGGTGTCCTTGCAAGAGCATCTGGAACTCAGTTGTGAATCTCAAGATAGTTTGCTTCCTATTAGAGTTATGGTTCTCTTACTGTCTGTATTTACTTTCACCCAGCTGACTACTAGCCCCATTGTTTCCTTGTTTCACTTTTTATTCTTATTTGCTCAGCCCTCCTCTTTCTGTAGCTAGCCTTTTCAGTTTCGTTGTCTATAGCCTAACTTTTAATTTGCGCAAGTATTTACATGCTGCTAACGGCTTTTGTAGGAGAAATTTGTCTCACTTTATCTCTATCTCAAAATTGCCCCGAAGAGACAACAACACTTGCAAATTGTGCTTCAGACGACCTTGCATCAAACTCAGACAAATCAACTGAACTAAAGAAGGGATCTTCTTCACCAAATATTCCTATAGAATTATCCACACCAGTATCAGGGAGTGATGAAATAGAAATCGCCATGGATAATAAATCAAATGGTGGTCCATCGTTTGTCAATCGGCTATATCAGATTTTTTCAGTGAAACCAAGAGATGCAGAAGCTTCTGCTCCACCTCTCTCGAAGCATGACCGCAGTTTGGATATCCTCGAAGAAACGCCAGCAATTAGCTCACAACTTCCTGATAAGCATGATTGTGAAACTAGTATAAATATGTCCTTTGATGAACTACTAAAAACCTTTGAGACTCGGCATGAAGGGAATGAAATACCTGAAAATTTGTCGGGTGGAATTCTTCTTGATCAAGTTTATGCTGTTGCACCCAGTGTATTGAATGCACTTCTTTTCTCACCAAGTTCAGACTTTTTGCAATCACTAGCGGAGATGCAAGGAACTACTGGTCTGGAAATGCAACAATGGAGACTTCAAAATGATGGTGATATCTTGAAGAGGGTAGTAAGCTACACAAAAGCTCCTACTAAACTAGTTAAGGCCGTGAAAGCAACGGAGGACATGGCATATCTGAAGGCAGATGGAGAGACGTATGCAGTTTTAGCAGACGTCAGTACTCCTGAAGTTCCTTTTGGCAATACTTTCAGGGTGGAGGTTTTAACCTGTATGATGCCAGGGCCTGAACTACCAGATGGCGAAAAATCTTCACGTCTTGTCGTGTCTTGGCGCTTAAATTTTGTCCAAAGTACCATGATGAAGAGCATGATTGAAAATGGTGCAAAACAAGGTTTGAAGGACAACTACAATCAGTTCTCTGAACTCCTGGCTCGAAATGTCAGGCCAGTTGATGCAAAAGATACAACAGCTAATAATGAAGTCTTGTCTTCAGTGCAACCAGAGCAAAAATCCGATTGGAAACTGGCATTTCAAATCTTTGGAAATTTTACAGTTGTGTCCTCAATTTTTGCATTCATTTATGTTTTTGCTCACATCATCCTTGCAAGTCCTAGTATAATTCAAGGTCTCGAGTTCCCTGGCCTGGACTTGCCAGATTCTGCTGGTGAAGTTGTAGTTTGTGGAGTTCTTGTTCTACAAGGACAACGTGTCCTAAATATGATTGCACGATTCATCCAGGCTAAGAGGCAGAGAGGTAGAATATATATCTCCTTTCTGTTGTTGCTGCTATTGTTTTTCCTGGTGGGAATAGAAACTGCGTGCATAAGTGTTATTTATCAGAATCACTGTGAGTAATGAATTTCAGCAGATAGAGCCTACAGTACATGGCACTCAACAGTCACAAGTTACCATGTAATTAGGCTTCCATAGTCCATACAAGTGCTTGTTTAGGCCTTTCCTGATAGGAAAAGTGTTACTATTACTTTTTCTTTTGTTCAACAAAACCTTCAATCCCACTTAAAAAAACTTCAGTTATTGCTCTGGACATATACTATCATAATCTGCACATATTAACCAAACTTTGCTTACATGACCTTTTGAAATGTATAGGAAGTGACCATGGAGTCAAATCACAAGGGGATGGCTGGTTGCTAACTGTTGCTCTCATCGATGGAACCAACATAGCAGCAACCAAATCATCTGGTTACTCTGACCCATATGTTGTATTTACTTGCAATGGAAAGACAAAGACAAGTTCGATTAAGTTTCACACCCTGGAGCCTCAGTGGAATGGTAAAACTGCAGTTTATTTTTGCAAATATTTGCTAGCAATAGCATAATTTGTAAGACATGCATCATGAAGCCAGCTTCTTTCACCTATTTAGATTCGCCAGCATTTTACTTTAAACTGCCTAACTTTAGAATTTCCAATAACCAAAATGTAACACCAGGCTCTAAGGATCCTTTATTTATAATTTAGTGCTAGGTAAGTTTGTATTATAACCTTTTCAAAAATTGCAGAAATTTTTGAATTTGATGCAATGGAAGATCCACCATCAGTGATGAAAATAAATTTGTATGATTTTGATGGACCCTTTGATGAAGTTGCCTCCCTTGGTCATGCTGAAGTAAATTTCTTGAAATATAATATATCTGAGCTTGCCGACATTTGGATTCCTCTCAAGGGGAAGTTGGCTCAAGCATGTCAGTCAAAATTGCATTTGAGAATCTTCTTGAACAATTCAAGGGGTACTGAAGTCATGAAGGATTACCTGGATAAAATGGAGAAAGAGGTCGGCAAAAAGGTGAGGACATCATTCTCCTATCATCAAGTTTGGGGTGGGGGGGGCGCAAATGTCATCCTATCTTGACCGTTTTTTGACTTATGCAAAATTCATTGTGCAGATTGCTGTGAGGTCTCCGCACACAAACTCAGCGTTCCAGAAGATCTTTTCTTTGCCACCAGAAGAATTTCTTATCAATGATTTTACTTGTCATTTAAAGCGCAAAATGCTCACACAGGTACATTATTTATATATGCTTATTTGCTGGTGATGCTTTTCTGTCTTATTGTCGGCAAGCCTTCAAATATATAATACTTCAGTACCCTATGCTGACAAAGTGGGTTCAGTGTCCTCAAATCAAACAAACAGCTATAGGTGTAGCTGTTATACCAGAATATGCAAATCTATAGGTGCTAGTCAACCTTTTCACCCACTATTCAATCTTCTGTAGTACAATGAATGCATTCAAAATTATTCAATTTATGCACCCTGTTTAAACAATATATTTAACTTATTCATCTGCCTATCTTGTTCCAATTGTCCTGATGTGTGACTACCAAAAGGCACCAGTGGCCTTCTGTTACCAGACTTTGAGATGATGACCAGTGTCGTATTTCCAGTGTTTCCCTAGGCAGGGATCAAAATCCCGGTACCATATAACATATCGCTTGGCACCATTTCTCCTTTACCGGCCGGTAACCGGAAATCCCGGAAAAAACCCAGCCGGAGTTTGAAAACTGAAATTTGAATTTGCTTAAAAACCGGCCGAAATTCGAAATTTGTAATTTGAATTTGCTAAACCGGGAGAAAACCGGCCGGTTTTCTAAATCCTAGTACCCACCGGTAAAACCGGTAACCGGCCGGTAACCGCCGGGATTTCTATCCATGCCCCTAGGCGTCCGCCTAGGCGCTAGGCGCGGCTCTCCCGCCTAGGTTGCCTAGCCGATTTATCCTGTCTAGGCGGCGATTAGGCGCTAGGCGCTGGTCCGCCGCCCGACTAGCGCCTAGTTTCACATGGCCATATTACTGTGACTTTACAGCAGAACTAGACATGAACTTCTGTTTTGTGACGCGACTGTGCTTGAGAGCTTAGACTTATGTCTGTGTTGCAGGGTCGCTTGTTTTTGTCTCCAAGAATTATTGGGTTCTACACGAATCTTTTTGGTCACAAAACAAAATTCTTCTTTCTTTGGGAAGATATTGAAGAGATCCAAGTGGTCCCTGCAACCCTGTCTTCAATGGGAAGCCCATCTCTGCTTATTATTCTTCTTAAGGGTAGAGGAATGGATGCAAGGCATGGAGCAAAGCAGTTGGACAATGAAGGGAGGCTCAAGTTTCATTTCCAATCTTTTGTGTCATTCAATGTGGCACAGAAGTAAGTCCGTTTTCTTGAATGATAAACGTGAACTCATCTTGTCATATGTGGCTGGTCATCTGTTTTTCAAAATTGCCAATGGCATGCTTTGCAGAACAATTATGGCACTCTGGAAGGCGAGGTCCTTGACCCCTGAACAAAAAGTTCAGCTGGTAGAAGAGGAATCAGAAATGAAAGACGTCCAAAACGAGGAAAGTGGATCTTTCTTAGGGATAGAGGAAGCCAAAATGTCAGAAGTATTTTCATCTACAAAACCTTTTGATGTAAGATTCCTTCTTCCATCCTGACAATGATGTGCAATCCACTATGTGCTGCAGAAAGATTGAAAGAATTACAACTTTACATTGCCAACTTGTATGTTTCATTAGGTATCAACACTCGTGGACATATTTGAGGGTGGACCTCTGGAGCATCAAGTGATGGAGAAAGTTGGCTGTATGGACTACTCCGTTACAGCATGGGAACCGGTCAGGGCCGATGTTTACCAGAGGCAAGTTCATTACAAGTTTGACAAGAAATTGGCACGACATGAGGTGGAAGTAATGAGCACCCAACAGAAGTCCCCGTTGCCTGATAAGAATGGATGGCTTGTGGAGGAAGTGATGACACTCGAAGGTATCCCAGTTGGTGAATATTTCAACGTAAGAGACAAATTCCTGACATATATTCTTTCTTTTATTGTATACATTTTAATCTTAGTTGTATATTTGAATTATGCATGATATTATATTGCATATCTATCTTGTATTATTCTGACCTGCTAACATTGTTTTCTTGGTTGCATCTTCCTCTTTTGATGGTTGACATCATTGTAGTCAAAACATTTCACTTTTTGTATGTTCTTCTTTTTCTTTCTATGAATTTCTTCATTTTGGTTTTAAATTGCAAGATTGCACTGTCAGACAGAAACCCAATATCACACATATTGTTAGTGCAGTGGATATTGGCCATTTGTTCCTTCTTGATTGCTTTGTTTGTGGCCTCTTTAATAAAATTACTACGGTGACTATGATAAAGAGGGTCATCCCAAATTCTGGAAAACCTGCCGTTGGCACTATACACAAAAGCATAACGTTATTTACACACATATGCATTACACCTAAACAGGAGAAAAAAAGCAGTTTCATACTTAGTTAATTAGTTTTATTCTAGGCAACATCTATTTTTTTTACCATTTTGTTACAACTGAAAATATTATATTTTCTGACTTTCACGTATCTTAATCTTTTTTGCAGCTCCATATTCGATATCAATTGGAGCAGATTGCGTCCAAGCAGAAAACATGTACTGTACAAGTATCTATTGGCGTAGCATGGTTAAAGAGCTGCAAAAATCGAAAGAAGATAACGCAGGAGGTAGCATCCAATGCATCGTCTCGTCTCAAGAAGATATTCAGCCAACTCGAGAAGGAATGCATACCAGCTAAGTAGGAAACCATTTTTTTCACATCCTACTTTTGCTGGTGCACATTGTTAGAATAGAAATTATTTTGTATTTCCTTATGTCTTTTGTATTTCCTTATACGTGTATGACATATTTTTTTGTAATATCCATTTGTACTTCCTACATATATTGTTCATTTGGCCCCTTGAATACATACACAATAGTCATAATATGGTATCAGAGCTAGTGCACTAACCTAGCTTCTTCTGCTGCCATCTCGGCGCCTCGCCGTCCTGACACTGTCGTCACTTGACCGGTCGCCGTCCGTGCCTACGCTAGCTTGGCCGCTGTTCGATGCCACTGCTCGCCCGATCGCTGTCTGCGCTTGCGCTGCCTGCGGAAACGTTGTCTCCGCTCACCCGGTCGTCCACGCCCGTGCCAGCCCGATCGCCGCCTACACCTGTGCTAGCCTGGCCGCCGCTTGTGCCCGCTGAAGTCGTCGCACACCTAGCCGCCCCCGCGCTCCCTGGAGCTGTCGACGCCGTCCTCACGATTGGATCGAGCGGAGGCCTCCTCTGTTTTGGATAGAGACTGATTCGGTTTCTATAAAAACAGAGACTTCTCGCAAAAAAAATATAGAACGTCGATCTAACCGCTGTGTCGTCCAGCACCACCTGTTAGACTCCATTGGCTTGGTCGTCGCGCCGTCCAGCGCTGCCTATTGATAGCTTTCGTTCCATCAGCTGCGATTCCATTCTGAGTGGCAGCTTGCTATGGCAGAGGAGCTTGATGCTCTTTGATGTACGGAGACTTGAGATTTGCTCTGTCACTAAGCCTAGTTCTTATCGTGAGGTTGTTCCTCATTTTGAGTGGCAGCTCGCTATGGCAAAGGAGTTTGATGCTCTTCGATGTACGGAGATTTGGGATATTGTACCGATACATGTGCATGCTCGTCCTATCACGTGCAAGTGGGTGTACAAGATTAAGACCCGGTCTGATGGTACTATCGAGTGCTATAGTGCTTGTCCTGTGGCTTGCGGCTTTGAGTAGGAGAACGGTCGTGATTACGATGAGACTTTTGCTCCTGTTGCCCATGTGACCATTGTTCGCACCATTGTTCGCACTCTTGTTGCGGTTGCTTCTGTTCACCGATGGTCTATCTATCAGCTGGATATTAAGAATGTCTTCTTAATGGTGTTTTGCATGATGAGGTCTACATACAGCCATCACCTGGGTATTCTGTTCCCGATGGGCACGTTTGTCATCTTTGTTGTGCTCTTTATGGCCTCAAACTGGTTCCTCATGCTTAGTTTGCGTGTTTTATCTCAGTGATTACTGCTATCGGTTTCGCTGTTAGTTCCTAAGATGCTGCTCTTTTTTTTCCATGTCTCATCTCGAGGTAGGACACTGATTCTTATGTATATTGATGATATGCTCATCACTAGTGATGATTCTTTATTCATCTGATCTTGGTTCTCTTACGTACTTCTTTGGGATTGAGATCTCTTCCATGCCGAGGGCTACTACCTCTCCTGGCAGAAGTATGTTCAGGATCTTATTGATCGGTCTAGTCTGATTGACACTTGTACTGCTGAGACTCTCATAGAGCTATCCTTACAGCTTTGTGCCACTGATAGTGATCTTCTTGGGGATCTTACTCGATATCACCATCTTGTTGGGAGTCTGGTGTATCTTGTAAGCATTCGTCATGATATTGCTTATGCTATTCATATCTTGAGTCAGTTCATGGCTCGTCCTCCCCATCTTCACTACAGTCACCTTTTTCGTATTTTTTGCTACTTGCGTGGGACTATCTCTCGTTGTTTGTTTTTCCTTAACTCCACCTCATTACAGTTTCAGGCGTACTTCGATGCGACCTGAGCTAGTGATTCTTTTGATCATCGTTCTCTATATACTTACTGTGTTTTTCTTGACTCCTTGATTGCTTGAAAGACAAAGAAACAGATTGCAGTTTCCTGTTCGAGTGTAGAGGCTAAGTTGAGAGTTATGGCAGTATTGACAGCAGAGATTACTTGGTTGAGATGGCTACTTGCAGATTTTGGAGTATCTGTGATGGGATTACGACTTTTTTGTCTGACGGTACAGATGTTATCAGTGTTGCCTATGACCCAATGAAACATGAGCTCACCAAGCATATTAGTATGAATACTTCATACACTCGCTCACAGGTGCAGGAGGGAGTACTTGCTTTATAGTTTGTGTCCTTAGAATTACTGATTGCTGACTTCTTCACGAAGCCACAGACTAGGGTACAACATTTGTATTTTCTCTCTAAACTCAGTGTGTGTGATCCACCATGCGTTTGAGGGGGGTGGAGGGTGTTAGAAATTCTATTGTATTTTTTTATATGCCTTTTGTATTTCTTTATATGTGTACAATATATTCCCTTGTAATATTTTCTTTGTACTCACTGTATATATTTTTCATTAGACCTCATGAATATATATACAATATTCATAACACATATACCTCGTGAATACATATACAATATTCATAACACACGTCCGAATCACCCGAGAGCGTCTCTGGTGATATTTTGGTTTTGACAACACCTTGCTCCTCATGCTGGGCAATGATCAGTACATAATGCGGAAGGTTCAACACAGGACATACTGTACCATGCCCTCAAGAAGGACCCCAGTGCAAGATTTAGATTGGAGCACTAACAGCAGAGCCAGGAATGTGGTTTAGTTAATCATGAATGCACGAGTGCTCAAATACTGTTCCGACTCTAACAAAATGAGGGTTTGGGATCTTGCCTATAACCTCCCGAGTTAGATTAGAAGCACTGGTCAGTACCCCTGGAGTTGTTGTCACTCCCTGTAAGTCAACATTCTTTGTATACTTGTACTTCTGAACAAAAAGGAAATGAGTGAAATACCAGAAACTACTGTTTCTTCAGTTACTTGTTTTCTAAAGCAGAAGAGTTCTGGGTAATTGATTTCATGGTTAGCGCAGTCTGGTACACCGTTGGTGTCGTTATACGGGTTGATCTGTTCAATGCAATTTTTCTTCTTTCTTGTTGATATACAGGTTGATCTGTTCAATGCAATTTTTCTTCTTTCTTGTTGATAAAATGTAACTTTTGTACTTACTGTGCTTTGTACGTGAAGTCGTGAGGTTGACACGGGTGGCCCAAATCCAGTGCCTTCTTTTTGAGATCACTCCAATTTCCTACTAGTGTATGGATCATGCATTGGATGTTGCCTGGAGACTTTCTCGTCGATGGTCTCAACTCTCGAGAAAAGACACTAGAAAGAAAGAAAGAAAAAATACTAACACCAACTCACGCCCAATATGAGTTGAACTTATGCCCTCTTTGTGTAGCAAGAAACACTATCCATATAAGCATATTCCATTGCATATCTGTCACATCGTTTACAAACTCAGCCATGGTCGGTAAAATAATATGTGTGAAACCATTCTTCATTCCATTGTATATTTTTGCATCTTAGCGGGCTATTAATATAGGAAACGGATATATTTGCAATTAATATTGCCTAAAATGATATTATTACCCTGCTTGAATGAGATTTTTCAAACATCTCTTGGGATCTTGGCACAAGTAACAACTTTTATAACATATCCACATTCAACCAGAGAAATAAGATTTGCTAACCTCTTATATTATATGTACATATGAGGCTCTGCTGCTGTCACTCGTTCCTCTCATTTCATATTTCTGATTACTCTTTTTCATCTCGTGTGACCTGTGACCGCTTGCCTAACGTTGATTATGTCTCCTTGTTTCGCCACCGAAACCTTCTATCTTTTCGTGTGCTCTGCATTCTTCCCCGTCCCCTCTCGAAGAAACTTGAGCTACAACCAACCAAGAGGTCGCCAATTTCATCCCATCTTCGATCGAGGAGGAAATTGATGCTTTTGTGATCTCAAGGGATATGTTCTATTTTTTTTTTAAATGTAATTCATTTTCAGATCTATTGTTTGTGCATTTTGAAATGTTGTTCCTTTTTGTTACAATTTGACATATTGTTTTGGCTGTAGGTTGTTATTATTTTCTCGATCCATCTAATCTTAACAATATTTACATACAACTATTTTTGTTCTGCTTTGTATTATGAAGCGTATGGTCTCAAAGTTTCAAGTGATATCTACTATTTAAAATTTAGGCTGAAAACAAAAGATAATATTAGTGTTCAATTGTGTGAAAATACTAAATGTTTTTTGTTTTTTTTTAATTCCATTGTGCCTTTTTGGTACTTCCATTTATATTGAGTCTCTATTTATTGTCAACCTCGTCTATACATATCAATTGTAGGATCTCATAGCATAGTTGTAAGATCAATATATTTTATTTTAAACCAAGTTTCCAATATTCAGGTGACAGGTATGTAGAACCGTCTGTAATATGCGATCATATCACAGACGGTTCTATTTTAAAAACAGTTTGTGATATGCAACCATATCACACCGTCTGTGATACATATCACCGACGGTTTGTTCTACTAAAAAATATTCTATTTTTGGGCTAGCCTTAGGAAATGCTAGCTACGCCTTCTGAAAATAAGAAAACAAATACAATTATAGATGGAATAATTTCTTAATTACTGAATCAATTACAATGTAATAATTTCTTAATTACATGCCAAGTTTATTAATTACAATGGAATAATTTCCAAATAGGTGTTCACCGTGTGGGATCATTCCAATTGGCTATTTCGTTTAAAAAAATAGCTCTTCACGATGATCGACACGCATATAGCTAGTTTCTTCACTGGGTTCTTCCTCGAGTCTGATGTTATATCTGAAAGGAACTACCGTTGTGCGGTAGTTCCGGCGTGTGGGGAGCGGAACTACCGCAACCCGGATGGTCCGAAAATCCGGCGGTACGTTTTTTCCGGAGAGACCTTTTTTTGTTTTATTGCTCTCCTGGAAGTGCGGTAGTACTGGTGTTGTTTGGGCGGAACTACCGCAAGTCGGATGGACCGAAATCCTTGCGGTACGTTTTTTACAGAACGACACATTTTGGAGTTTTGGTTTGCTCTTGGAAATGCGGTAGTACCGGCGTGTTGGGAGCGGAACTACTGCAGCTCGATTATACCGGAAGATGGTGCGGTATGTTTTTTCCAGTAGGTGTCATGTGTTGGACCTAAGTGGAAGCGGTAATACCGCCCCTCAAAAACGGAATGACCGGAGTGCGTAACTACCGCAAGTTGAATGTCGGTAGTACCGCGTTGCACTTTTCAACGGCTAGTTTCTCGTCTGATATAGCCGGTACTGTGCTTGTCGTGTAGGTGCGGTAGTACCAGCCTATGAACGGCGATAGTGCCGCTTGTGCTGATTTTTTTCAGCTCATTTTGTTTTTAATGGCTAGTTTTTGTGTGTGGGTTATAAATACCCACCTTGACCGGCCTTGGGCAAGGTTGTTGGTGCCATTATTCATCCCTTGAGCAAAGAGTAAGTCCTCTCATCTCTTATGTGTTGCACTTAGTGGGTTTGGAGAGCAAACCCTAAGTGCATGTGTTGCCTTAGGTAGTGGATTGCGTATCTATTGAGCTTAAACACTTGATTAGTTCAAGTGAGAGTTGAGATTTGTTACTCTTGGTGTTTGCCGACACCTAGACGGCGTGGAGGAGTCGTGGACCGGTGATCTTCTCAAGAAACTTATGAGAAGGCCCGGCGTGGTTGTGAGTGGTTTGGTGCTCGCCATCTCCGGAGTGGAGAAAGAGCAACCCTGAGTGGATCGAGGTGTTGGCTCGTGTTGGAGCCAGTTCAAGTGGTTGGACTTATCTCAGAGGTGTTGGCTTAATTCGTGGAGCCGGTCCAATTCGTTTGGGCTTACCTCAACGTGGATTAGGGGAGACCAGGAAGTCTCTGATCACTACGGTAAAACATCAACGTGTCTATTATGGTTTGATCTTGTGTTTTACTTTATGCAATTTACATTACTTGAATTCAATTGCTTACTTGTATTTGGCTAATTGCTTATATTCAATTGTATTCATATTGTTGGTGCACTTAGTCAGTCTAGTTGATTTAGGTTTTAATTATGCAAAACCAAATTGTTATTAGCTTCTGCATTATAAATTGGTTTTAGCCAAAGAGATTTTTAAAACTGTCTATTCACCCCCCTCTAGTCGGTCTCCTTGATCTTACACATTTTCAACCACAAACCGTCTGTAATACAACATTATCACAAACGGTGCTTGTTAAGAACCATTTGTGATAATTATGTATCACTGACAGTTCTATTCCAGAACAGTCTGTGATATGCGACTATATCACACACGGTTTGTTCCACTAAACCGTTTATGATATTTCCTTCTATAGCTAAAAAATATTTTGTTTTTCGGCTAGCCTCAGGAGTAAATATGTATGACCTATTTTTCACCGATCAGTAATGTCGTCATATCGTTATACCGAGACCGTTTACATAGAAAACAGTAAGATAAACATGTTATTCAGTAAACATGTTCAACATATAACAGTAACTTCAACTCCAAATTGGATTTTTTTTTCATTTGTATTTATATATGGCCAAAAAGCATGGGCAGTCGCTTCTTACAAAAGATTTTTTAAAAAAAAGTAGAAATAAAAAAGAGCAAAATTTTCTAGCGGCCTAAGTAGCCTTCTATCTCCGTCTTCAAAACTATGTAAGCGACTTCGTCGGTATCGGAGGGTTAAGGATCAGCGCAGATAGCCCGAAACACGTCCACCCATTGACACATTCGTTCAAGAGTTGCCCAAAGACGTTTTGACTTAAGGACCAAGTCGAAATGCGCCAGAGGCTCTCTTCCCTTGCTCGAGGTGTCTCACCTTAGTAGATCCGATCGGCCGTTGCCTCGATGTAGGAATCGAATCGACGGTAAGCCTCCTGGAGACGTGCAACGTCGTTCTAGAGGACCACATTGATGGCGAGATTAGCTCGCCAGAAGAGGGAAACCACCCGGAAGACACGACGGAGGAGGTTGTCAAGACGTCAGAAGGTGGCCATCATGTGCCCCGACATAACCTCGTGTGGAGGAGGGAGGATACTGTTGGCACAATGTCCTTCCACAGTATCCACCAGTGTACAGCCGAAGAGGTGCTCGTATAGGATGGACAGGTAGGCCATCAATGACAGCGAAAAGGATGAGTATGGAGCCATTTCTTTAAAATTATATTCGTTTGTGCTTGAGAGTAGAACGATGTGGAGATTCATCTTCGGTGGCGGATGATCATTTTTATAAAACAAGGAATAAATTCGGCACATGAGACGAAGAGACGCATCGGGGAGCCGAAGCGGCATTGATGCGTTTAAGAGATACATATCACAGATATTTTCAACCACAAACCGTATGTAATACTTCCAACACTGACAGTTCGGATTAAAAACTGTCTGTGACATCTGCAATTATCACAGACGGTGCTTGTTAAGAACCGTCTGTGAATTATCACAGACGGTTCAGGTTAAGAACCATCTGTGACGTCTGCATTAAGAATCGCCTGTGAATGATAAAAAAATGGTTTTTATTAAAAAAAAAACTTATGTGGTAATTACGTATCACAGACGATTCTAGCCACCGCTAGTAACATAGACGATCGTACTTGTAAAACCGTCTGTAATAATTACAACACTGACGGATTCTGAAGAACTGTCTGTGATAAAGCTTCTAGTATAGCCTTCTCTTACATGTTCTTGATCTCAGAATAGCTATGAGCAGATGGTGCTGGGTATACATGAGCTTACTATGGTGTTCATCAGTTTATGAGATTGGCATCATTTACAGTTACCGTGCCCTCCGACCAACGTAGGTGAGGTTCTGTAGTTCTGGTTAAGGGGTTCGACTAAAGAAAATGCATTGCTTATGCAAGAGAAGGTAAATTAAACAAACTAGCAGAAGGTACAACAAGCAATGGGGCCGGGAATGGAGGATAAACCAAGTAAAGGTAATGATGAAGAGTGATGATCAGAGGATATACTTCCTCGTAACAAGGCAGTTCCATTTCGTCGATACTTCAAGCACAAAATGGTTTTAGTAATACTGTCAGCAGGATCAATCCAATGGCCCATGTCATCAAATGTTGCTGATTCTCTCTAGCAGTAAATATCATCTGGTACTTCACTTTATACGTCTTCACCCACCTTTCTTTTCTTGGTTTATCGTCCGTGACCGGTGACCGGCTCCATGGATTGATCTGTCTTTTGCTTCTGTTATATGAATTTTCTCGTGAAAATTTACCTTCGTTCTCCCCTACTAGAAATCCCTTATGCCGGTCTCTCAGAAGCCATCCTAAGCTGATCTGCGGTGTCGTATCTGCGTGATCTTGGGTTTCTTCAACAAATTAGAGCTACCAGAGGTGATTAAAAAGGGCGCAATTAATTAAAAACACTCCAGTATTTTCAGCCTTACATGTGTATGCAATGTTGCAAATTGTCCCATTCCAGGTAACAGGAGATTGCCTTCGTTCTTTACAGCGGTATGCAAAGAAAGATACGCCCTTCTGTTCATGATCTTCATCTGAAAATTAGGTGGTTCATTGTTTTTGTAATCCACGAGAAGGGCTAAAGCTTGCTGAGTTCTTCATTGTTAATAGTGTCAGCATGGAGATATTGTTGATAAAATGTTAGGTTGGGTGCACCTATTCTTTGATGCTGCTATACATTAGATAAATACGCTTTTGTCTGTTGTTGCCGTATCCGGTTTTCTTCAGGTAAAAAATAACATATTGCTTTCATATTATTTTGTTGATGTGTCATTTCAATTGGCTTTCGTTGACGCAAACATATTTGTTTCACCATCATCAATCTTCACATCTTTGCTTGATTCCAAAGTTCAGTAAATTTTAAGTGTCTGATCTTTCATGGAAGATGTTGTAAATGTCCGTCCTATGTGTGCCTGAAGCTAAAAGTCTGGCTGAAAGGCGCCATTTCCAAAATGCAATCGCAAAACATGCCAACCATGCCTAATGCAATTGAACTGCTCATGTTATCATCTTAGAAAATATCTGGGAGTGGCTATTGTTAATGTGGCTAGATGAACTGTTGACTTTCGGGAATAACAACGTGTTGAATTCACCCTCTTTATTTATAGCCTAAGAGTATAATCTGACTCTAATATAACTTTTTGATTAAACTCTAATACGAACTTACAAACACCCGTCTCAAGATGGACTCAAGATATCGATCATGTCCATCTTGTTACATATCGCAGTACATTCGCTAGGACCTAACCCTTTAGTGAAATAGTTAGTCAACTATTCACTATATGTGATATACTCCAACTTTAGCACCCTGTCTTCGAGTTTCTCCTTGATGAAGAACTTATCAATCTCAACATGCTTAGTACGATCATGTTGTACTGGATTATTAGCAATGATGATTGCAGATTTGTTGTCACAATGCAATACCAAGAGATTATTCCTCCATACTCGAAGCTCGGACAATAAACTCTTCATCTATATTATTTCACTCACACTCAATACTATTGCTCTGTACTCTGCCTTTATAGTAGATCAAGCCACAATCTCTTGTTTATTGCTTCTCCATGACACAAGGTTACCTCCCACAAAGATGCAATATTCAGAGTAGACCTCCTATCATCTACACTGCTTGTCCAATCAGCATCGCAATATCCTTCCATATTCAGGTATTGATTCTTCTTGAAGCAAAGGCCTTTCTCAGGGCTACTCTTCAAATATCGCATGATTCGATATACATCCATGTGTCTTGTTATGGGATCATGCATATATCGATTAACCATACTCACTGTATATGAAATATCAGGTCTTGTATGGCACAAATAGATGAGACACCCAACAAGCCTTTGGTAAGCTTCCTTATCAACTGGATCTCCCGACTCAGCATATAGCTTGTGATTCTAATCAATAGGTGAAGCAATAGGACGACACATAAGCATACCTGTTTCTGCCAGTGGATCAAGGATATACTTGTTCTGGGAGAGAATATATCATTCAAAGAACGGGTAATCTCAATCCCAAGAAAGTATCAAAGAGTTCCAAGATCTTTCACCACAAATGTCTCTCCTTGTGTTTTCTCCAAAGACTTGATTTTCTCAACTTTATCTCCAGTGATCACAATATCATCAACATAGATTGTCAATATGGTGATATGTGATCCTTTATGTCTATAAAACACAGTATGATCTTTATTGCACTGAGATAGCACATACTACATATTGCACGCCTGAATATATCAAACCACACCTTTAGAGACTACTTTAGACTGTATAAAGAGCTCTTGAGTTTACACACCTTCCCATCAGTCTGCCTGTTTTCGAAGCATGGAAAAATCACTATGTATACCTCTTGTAAATCATCATGTAGAAAAATATTCTTCACATCCTACTCCACTGATGCAAAGGTCTCATCATAGTATGTTCCATATATTTTACTATAAACTTTTGCAACCAACCGTGCCTGGTATATTTCTATCTTGCCTTTAGGAGTTTGCTTAATTGTAAACATCTATTTGCATCTTGATGCCCTCTTTCCCACTGTAAGTGGAATAAGATCGCATGTCTTATTAATCTGAAGTGCACTATAGTCTGTCCCATATATTTTACTATAAACTTTTTCAACCAACCGTGCCTTCTATATTTCTATCTTGCCTTTAGGAGTTTGATTAATTGTAAACACCTATTTGTATCTTGATTCCCTCTTTCCCATTGGAAGTGGAACAAGATCGCATGTCTTGTTCTTCTGAAGTGCACTAAGCTCATCCTTCATGGCATCTTTCCACTTAGGATCCTACTTAGTAACTCATCAAAATCCTTTGGAACAGACACTGTCTGAATAGATGCAATGTATGCTTTGTATGCAGGTGAGATATGGGAATATGAGATAAAATTTACAATGTCATGCTCAAAACCATACCGGATTGGAGGCTTTTCGACATTAGCTCTAGTTTAACTACGTTGTACAAGTGGTAACTCTATATGAGAGTGGTTAGAATAGACATTACCACTCTCTACAAGGGGAGGCAAGGAACTTACAGAAGAGAGACCCGATGAGGGATTTGGGACTGGATCAACTAGCAAGGTTAGTTATGTAGGCTTTGACTGTTGTGGTTGTGCCTCTGCCAACTCCGCTGGTGGCTCAGGTGCTAACTGTTTGTCGCTCTACTCCTCCCCTGTTTCCCTAAATGTCTTCCTCGATAAACCTTCAATTCTTTTGATTCTTTTGGGACTATCACATCTCTCGCATATTCTGTTAAGCTCGGGCACAGAATTATCACCACAATGATTTCTTCTTCTCGTTGACTATCACTCTCCTTGTTCTTCTCCTCTCAACTGTCACCCTCAGTAATATGAGGGAACTCCCAAAACTAATTAAGAGTACCTCCACTCGTGTAGTACGAATCAAACTCTCGGAATGTCACATCCATACTCACGAACAACCTTCGTTCAACTGGGTTCCAACATCTATGACCCTTCTGACTTGATGAATAGCCTATAAAGATACACTTCATTGTCAACCGCTAGTCGATGATCCTGTACAAAGCATACAGCCAAACACCTTAGGAGGCACCTTGAACTCCTACTGATCCGAAAGAAGTCCAACTGGATATTTCATTCCAAGTATTCGAGACGTCATGCGATTGATGAGACATGTTGCTGTCATCACTGCCTCACTCCACAATCCATTTGGCACATTCATCTGAAACATGAGTGAACGTGCTACCTCCAACAAATGTCGATTCTTCCTTTCAGCCACTCCATCCTGAGGTGAGGTTCATGGGCAAGTAGTCTGGTAAGGTATCCCATCCTCTGAGAGATACACTACAAAATCCTTATTAACATACTCAGTTATATTGTCTGTTCGAAGAAACTGAACCTTTGTATCGAATTGAGTAGCCACCAGAAAATACCAAAGGACCTCGTTCTTGTGCTTCATCATATAAATCTAAGCCATACGAGTATAACAATCAATAAATGTGATAAACCACTTAAAACCACTCACAGAAATAACTGGGCATGGTATTAATATAAAAAGTTTGCAACTCCGAAGACCAATACTGCTATATGTAGATCGTATATGCTTTTCAAACTCACAAGCATCACACAAGTTTACTCTTGTCTACTTTATTAAACAAATCAGAGTACAACCGACTTAAACTCTCAAATGGTGGATGTCCCAATCAACGATGATGTTTCAAAACTTCTTCCTCAACTCCTCCTACAGCCATAGCCAATACCGCATCAACCTGATCAATATACCATAGGTCCATAGTCCATTACGCTTTATTCTAGTCTCAATCCTCTTCCCAGTTCTTTTCATGAACAAACACAAATCCTCATCAAATGTAACAATGCATTTGAATTGATCAATGATAGAACTGACCGAAATAAGATTGACTGGAAAGGAAGGAAGATGCAAAACGAAGGATAAAGCAATGGATGGTGTGCATTCTACAAACCCTACACCCTGAATAAGCTGGGAAGTTTCATCGGCTGTTTGGATAGTTTTAGAATGAGTATATGGAGTGTAAGATGCAAATGTACTAAGTGAACCCGTGACATGCTTGGATACCCCTGAAAATCTATGATCCAATTAATATGAGAGTGGTTATATGTGGATTCAAGTGCATGTGCCTAAGTATCTTCACCCACGTGGGCATAGTTAGCAAAGCTACCAAAGAAGGTGGTAGTTGTTGCAGTGGAATCATGAGAAGTCTCCAATGCCTTTTCCTACTACCACTTTTCCCACTACATAGCTTGCTTGCCTATCAGAGTAACTGACATGTTCTCCTCTGTTAGGGCCATATTAGCCCCAGGGCCAACTCGGCCCCTTCCTCAACCTCCACAATCGCCACCTCCGCCTCCACGACCACCATGACCTCCACCTCGGCCTCCATATCGTCGAGAAGAACAAACACGATTTAGATGTCCTCTCACCCCACAGTTGTAGCACTCCCTATCATCGGGCATAGCATATGCAGACCTAACAGGGTTGTTGTCTCCTATTACTCGTAGTCGAATCTCCTCCTGCACCATAGCCGAAATAGACTCCTCCATAGTAGGCAAGTTTGCCAAGTAAAACATAGCAGCCCTCCTACTCTCAAACTTTGGGTTCAGTCCCTACAGAAAGTGTGTAACCCGTATGTGTTGCATCCATACCCTTCTAGCCTTAATATCATTAGTACAAGTTAACTGTAGTGGATCATAGTGATCTAGATATGTCCATAGCTGCTGTGGTTCAGTAACATATTCCTGGATAGTCTTCTCTCCTGTTGTAGGGCCTGTACTTTGCCCTGGACCTCCACTATCATCATCACATTTCCTGCTCGGAGTACATATTGCTCAGCGTCTTCCACATTTCATGTGCACTCTGTATCATCTCCACCATCCGAGCGATGGATAGAGATATCGAAGTTAGTAACCAAGTCACCACAACAGAGTTGGTGGTGTTCCACACCTTCTAATTCATGTTCGCGTTGTCTGCAGGCTCAACACAAGTTTTCCGCAGGTAGTGCTCTACCCCCTTTGTTCTTAGAATTAGTTGAGTCATTCTATACCAACTTAGGTAATTTT
Source organism: Hsuehochloa calcarea (assembly GCA_036346395.1). Taxonomy (NCBI): domain Eukaryota; kingdom Viridiplantae; phylum Streptophyta; class Magnoliopsida; order Poales; family Poaceae; genus Hsuehochloa; species Hsuehochloa calcarea. The sequence continues at coordinate 35,974,249 of CM070604.1, read as the reverse complement.
TACTCCCTTCTAACTTTACATCATTTGGCATCAGCTCCAACTTAAGTCAAATGATCCTGCACCAACCCTCGGACCTATTATACTCATTGCAAAAAGGTAATGTAACATACTTCTCATATCACCCTGCGTGACCAACGGGGAAGTAGTCTCAATAACTCTCATCCTCTTTTCTTCTACTGCCCTCATTGTGGTTTCTTCCTCCTCCATCCTCGCAGCCTTAATTTCCTCACAGGTCATCTTCTGAAACAACTAGATCAATACCAATCACTACCAAGAAATGTCGTGCGTATCTCCCACAATCACGGCAATTCTTCACGCATCAACGTTCTGTTGAACCTCGATGATTGCCCAAATCATGCAGAGCTGTAACATAAAAAAAAACTCTCGAACAAAACCTTTTCTTTTAATCTCCCTTCTCTCTTCGGCTTCTTCCTCCACTGGCGGCTTTCTTTTTTCTTTCTTCTTCTACAGCTTTTCTTCTTTCTTGTCCATCGACGGCTCCCCCTCCTCCTCGGTGATACTTGGCGAGAGAAACAACTCGAGAAGACAACTGGCGGCGGCGGCTTCCCTTCTTCCTCCTCGCCGGCTCTCCCCTTTCCTCGTCCTCGGCGATAAAAGGCAACCCGAGAGAAGACTTCGTCGGCCCGAGCGTCTGCTCCCCAAGATCCGGCAGCGGCCCTACGCGTTCGAGCACCAAATCTGGCCGGGATTTGGCAGGATCCACTCCCCAGCCGCAGCGTAGGCTTGCCCGCGAGGTGAGGTAGCACAACCGTGGCCTAGGCTCGCGAGGCGACGCGACGGCGGTTCGCAGGAGGCGGAGGCGACGAGGACGATGGCAGCGGTTGAGGTAAGCGAGGGTAGGGTTGGGGTTAGGTTTAGGGTTCAGTGGTGGTGGATAGGAACAAAGATAGCTCTAATACCACGTTAACTTTCGAGAATAATAGTTTGTTGTCCAATAGGACTCCCACACTATTTATTTATAGTCTAAAAATACAATCCGACTCCAATACAACTTCTTAATTTATTTATAAATGTATTTATAGTCCAAGAATACAATCTAACTCCAATATAACTTCTTAATTAAACTCTAATACGAACTCACCCACACAAACACACGAAATAACTGAAGAACTTTTGTGAGGGCACCAAGCTGACATGGCTGACACGTCTGATGACAAAATGAAATGACCTTGCCATCGGAAAGGTCTTCACAGCTTCGAACCACTTCACATTTGCTATAGGATTGCCTTACCCCACATGCAATTGTTCTTGTAGTAATATTTGAGAAATATGAACAAAGAAAGTACGCATCAAGGTAGATTCTTTCAAGTTACACTTACCCCACATGCAATTGTTCTTGTAATAATATTTCAGAAATATGAACAAAGAAAGTATGCATCAAAGTAGATTCTTTGAAGTTACACTGAATCGGGAGCATACATAGAAGTCGAATACTCTCTTAGTAAGATTCTGTACCAAAATGAAACGTAACATTTCTATAGCTAGTACATCTATATTAACATTGAGCCAGTTTGAATGTCGAGTATTTGGGCATTGTGAACACAGAAAGTTGGTGTCTAATTACATGTGTTCCATCGCCACCAGCTGAAATGAATAAATTTACAACCACCAATTTATTTGTCCTGGTATTGCAGAACAAACTCCGGATTACGGCAGATTTCACATAATAAATAAAACAGCAGGAGATTACACTACAGCCATCTTTGCCTAAGAGTCCAATCTGGAAGCATACCGCCAAAAACACCACAGCAAAGGTAGGTGGACGCCACATAGTCAGTAAAATGGAGATAAAAATGCAAGAAGAGTCTGTTTAGTTGTATTGGACTAATTCACCAAAGGTGGAGAGTGACTCAAATCGCTCCTCCAAAAGCAACAGAAGATGCGAATTCCATCCACTGTAGAGAAGAAAACGGAGGAACAGCATCCAAAAACTACTGGTACATTCAAATCTTTTCGTCTCACTGTTTGCTTTCTGTTTTTCACTTTCTTTTTAAAGGTCTGCCGCAATTGCTTGGAGTCTCGGTGCTTTTGTGCCAGCCCCAATAAGATTTGTTTTAAGTTTACTAATCTAACACTGGATAACGGTTTTTTTTTTTGCATTCAGTAGCTGCTTGTTTGGCAGAGTGGATCATAGTCATATGCTTCACCGGCCTTAATAAACCGTCCTTTGACCCTCTTTCTCACATCTGCCCTAGCCTTGCGAGAGGCATACCTGATCTTCTTGTCAAATCTGTCAAAAGGATCAATATATGAAAGACAATCAGCTAGCTAACAAAAAGGAAAATATGAAGAACCTTAAAGCCAGCAAATGTGAGCTATAGGCCAGTAGCATTTCTGAAAAATAACAATGCTAGCATCGGAAGTCCGATGAATCAGAACAAACGGCTGGAAACAATAATTTATTAGTGGGTTACTATCATTATGATATCTTTTAGCAGAAAAACTTCAAAATGGGTACAAGTGACTGCATTTTACCTACAAAAAGACATGTTTCACATTTGGGGGTTGTTTGGACCTTGGGTTTAAGCAAAGCCAGATTTGGTTAAACTAGTTTTACATCCCAAACACCTAAGACCTTGTTTGGTTAGATTAAGATAAAACTATGATAATGAAATCTAGCTTTTCCAAAACAAAAAAATTACGAGTTTTATGAAAACCACTTATATGTTTTCCCGTGAAATGTAAAAGAAATATAATACAATAACTAAAAACCAGTTTTAGCCAAACAATGTTTTCACTAAATGCTATCCTAGCCGAATAACAACGTAAAAATCCGTATTGCTAAACTTACCCAAAAAACGGTTTCACCAAATCAATTAAGAAAAATTGAGATCCAAACGACCACGTAGGATGCTATAAATGTATAAACTAATGGTTGTGTGATGAAATTTTCTACAGGCTACAATTTCTTGTTGAGTTATTATTGTATGGTTACAAATCATTACATTTTTAAAAGCAAACGTGCAGCAAGATTAGTGAGACATCACTTACTTTCTTCTCTTCTTCTTTTCCTTGTACCGTGTGATAGCACTGTCTCTGCTAGCTCCGGTAAATGAGCCCTCAGGGCCAGGAGAATGCCAAGGAGGCTCACCCATAAGGACCATTGATGATACCCCACAATCTTGGTAGTCTCCAGCACTGCTCTCACCAGTCAAACCGGAAAAGGAAAGAGATATACTGGACCTAGCTTGCCTCACAGGGATACAAAGACTGGAATCACCTTTTACTCCTGGGTTTGACATCCCAGAGTCAGCAGATACCGCATTGCTAGCCGCTGGCTGCATCGGCATGGGCTGCTGAAAAGCATGAGACATGACCCCTATAATAACCATATAATGAAATACAAATGTTGAAAGTCTAATCAATATAACTTCCCAGTGGATGGATTTCAGATCAATTAACCACATTTGAACGTTTATTGATTACAATTTACAATCCTAGTTGTAGTTATTTATTGAACATTTGAACACAAAAATCACATACACTAGTTAGGAACTCCCTGGCCTTCAAAATTAACATGGGAACACTCTTAAATGAGGAAGGGTTTATACAATTAAATTGACACAGGCTCGCCACTAAAGGGCTCAAACAGCAAGAGAACAAAATTTTCCTACCTTTTTTCAGTTCAGAAGGCATGCTTGTTCTCAACAATTTATCAACAATACACTAATTGGGCACATGAATGTGGACAACTATAACACATTTTTTTCAAAAAAAAAAAACAAATGACAGCAAACAACAAACCTCATCAGAGTTCCCAGCAGGCACTTCCTTCAATTCAAAGTAACTGTCGATCCCAGCATCATCAAAGAGTTGCTCTGTTTGAATATGAGAGGTACCGAATAGCTCTTCATAATTTTCAAAAGTCATATCAACATCATCCACACAGAAATCTTCGTATACGCTGTCCTTGCTGAACATATCTTTTCCTGGTGTATAAGGCACCTGCACAAGGAAACCCTAAGCACACATTAGTGATTAGTGACAGATCAATATTTCAAGAAGCATGGTGCAGTGGGAGTCTGAAGAAAAAGGGCCTACAGATTTTGCATATGATGTGCACACAAAGAAACATATGAAAGAATATCAAATTAAGTCCTTTTTCAGCACAGCATCTGTGATGTTCCCCCTAAATTCTTGCTGCCACAGAGAAGGCAGAAATGGGATAGATAATATACAGTTGCCTAGAATCGGAACCCACCAATAAGTGCTAAGGTAAAGATAAATTAGCATCCAAGCTAGATTCCAACGTGAATACTACATCAAAATAATACAATCATAGATACTGAGCCCAATTTTCAAATAGAAAATGAATTAACATTTATTACAAAAACAAATGGTGCCAAATTTTACCTGATGTAAGGGTAGGCAGGGATCCAAAAACCGTTACCGGGACAAATCCCGCTCGACGGGCAGTACCAGTAACCGGCCAATTACCGGAAATCCCAGGAAAAAACCGAACAAAGTTCAAAATCTGAAATTTGAATTGCGGAATTTGAAAGCCGGTTACCGGACCGGTAACCGGAAAAACGGGTAAAATATACCGGGAAAACTGGCCGAAATTTTGAATTGACAGATTTTGAATTAGAAAGTATTTAATGAAGTGCATATTTAGCTCATACAATACGTAATCTAACATATTTAGCTCATATGAAGTGCAAACCGGCCAAAAACAATAATTCAAGCATATTTAGCTCATACAATACGTAATCTAGCACAAAATAGGCCTAAACCAACATAGAAAGTGCATTATGCATTCAAAAATTCAAATTTTCCAGCCGGTTACCGGCCGGGTTTTTTTTTCCCCTGAGGGTAGAAATCCCGGCCGGTTTTTCCCGGTTTCACAAATTCAAATTTCGAATTTCGGTTGTTTTTTAAGCAAATTTAAGCGAATTTTATCCGGGAACGGTTTTTGGATCCCTGGGTAGGCATATGTGAGTTATCTGAATCTGCATGAAGTTACACAAGCAAGATTACAAGTACCAGAGTTATCCACCAGCCTAACCTTCTCAGTGAGACTATCAGTTCCATGACTAATTTTTGTAATACACACAGTTTTCCCATCCCATGGCGTGTGTTATTATTCATTATTAATTTATCATCTATTAATCTCTGATTGAAGTGCACCCAGTTTTCAGTCCATGTTAGACAAATATGGATATGTAAATATGTATACAGTTTCACAATTCTTGTTCCCCTTTTTATCATCTTTCCATGCACACATACAGTACATTGATATTATTGTTAGTACAAATCATTAATAATTAAATATTGTTTTACCTTATTGTTTGTTAGGTAAATTCATGAGGAACTTTTTTTATTTAATCCTTTTTTCAGTATTTAATCCTTTTAATAATATTTTAAAAATAAACCCCTCCCTAGCTTATTTCCAAAAATGAACCCTGCCTTGCCACTCCATTGTTGGTGGCATGCCACTGACGTTCATTTGCCACACCACCGATGGAGGAGTGGCAGGCAGGGCTCATTTTTAAAATATTTTTTGAACTACCCGTGGCGTGGCAAAGTTAATTTGCAACCCCCACCGATGGTGGCATGGAGGGCGGGGTTCATTTTTTTAAATAACTTGGGAAAGGTTTGTTTTTAAATATAACTGGTAACACAGTTTATTTAATAAAAAAATCCATTCACACACAATAAGCGTGCAGAAAACAGATCACACTAAAGGAAATAAACTTATGACATGGTAATGCAAGCAAATGATAATTGCCAACTGGAGAAAGGAAAACTGTTGGTTATCTTACATCCATGGCACATGGGAAGTAGTATATGCAGCAGCAGAGGTGAATTACTAATTCTACACATGTAGGGATATGTGAAAGCCTTATAGCACCTGAACTGTAGTCGAATCCACAGATCCAGCTGTCTGATCAGTAGCAAGTGGAAGAAGGTTCACACCAGCATCACAAGATGAGCCTATCAAAGACTTAAGCTTGTCACCAGTATCAAGATCACTCATAAGTGCTGCGCTAGCTATATCTAACAAACTGTTGTCCCCTGCAGCATTGTCTTGATTACTGACACCACTGTCACTGATGCTCATCATGCTTATTCCTTGTTCGCAATTCAGCTCAGGGGCTACGTTAGGAATATCCAAAATGAACGACCAGATTCTTGAAAGTTCTGCAGATGATGGGCACCCTGAGTAGCAGTTTATGGTTTGCCTTTTGTGTCCAGCAGCTGAGGATCCAGCACTATGACCATTCCAATCACAATTTTGGCAAAGTGAGATGTTCTCTACTAGGCAGCGGGCCATGGCAGGCTGTGAAGCACACCGATCACACAGTAGAGTCCTTGTATGGCGCCGTGAAAGAGCATTAGCTGAGTGCACATTGCGATCGCAAGACAAGCACAAGGATGCTGCATCGGATCGGCAGTAAACCATGGACCTCTGCTCCCCACAGAAATCGCAGAGAGCACCCATGATTTATGTTATTGGCAAAAATGAAGCCAGCTCTAGGAGCTTTTACGTGGCCAACAAACCCTTCGTCACAATCTTGCTGGATCAAACAAATTTACAGAACCTGAGCAGTGTTGACAAGCAGTTGTTAAAAAATCGCCAATACAACTCTTTAGGATAGAAATAGAAATAACATCATAAACTAGTTCCCAAACATTTAATGGTGTATACATGACACCGACAACGTGACATAAATTTTGCTGCTTGCAGTTACTATAACTGAGGCACCACCCACACATCGCACCACTTTTTTCTATTCGAACCAAGAGAAATGCCCAAAACATGTAGCAACAAGCATGTTCCACCCACCAGCGTCTTACATCAGCTACTAATAATATAAAATCAGGGATACAATAGATTTATTTCCTAATTGGGACATATTGCCGCCATCTACATTAAGACGATCTTAGGTTTTGATGGAGTCATCAATCCTTGGACTCCGCCCCAATTTGCTGACTAGGGCATAAAGAACTAGAAATCCCACTACAAAAAGTACAGCGTGGAATAGAAGTGGGTTGCAATTATTATTTTTAATTGCACCAACCGGGTCTTGAACTCAAGACCTCTTGGCTCTGATACCATGTTAAGTTGCATGCATTAACCAATTCACCCAAAAGCTTAAGCTGATGAGGAAAGGCGGGCAATTCACTTATACTTCAACACTCCCCCTCACGTGTAGGCTCCTTCAGACCTAAGACGTGGAATAGAAGTGGGTTGTAATTATTATTTTTAATTGCACCAACCGGGTCTTGAACTCTAGACCTCTTGGCTCTAATACCATGTTAAGTTGCATGCACCAACCAATTCACCCAAAAGCTTAAGCTTATGAGGAAAGGCGTACAATTCACTTATACTTCAACAGCAACTAGTCCTGGAATCTTCTGCTCTCAGTACATACTATAATTCCAACTCCCCACTCATTGCTTGCAAGTATATATTCCCCGAGGTCACTAGGTACTGCGATTCCTAAAAGAGATAATGTGCAAGAAATGGAAGCCAACCATCACAAGACACCAAAATAACACCATATAGAAGTTGTGTTGAGCTCTGGTCTGCGTCTTTGTGAAGTAGTCTGCTAGCTGAAGTTTCGAAAACACATACTGAAGAGCAACAATCTGATCCTGCACCTGGGTCCGTATGTAAGAAGCATCAACATCAATATGCTTTGTAAGCTCATGCTTCACCGGAATTGTAGCAATGCTAATAGCCCCTGTATTGTCAGACAAAAGAGGAGTGGGTGCCGAAACAGAAACACCAAATCCTCAAGTAACCACCGTAGCCAAGTAACCTCCGCAGTCAACAAGGCCATAGCTCGCAACTCGGCCTCAGCACTCGAACGAGAAATTGTTGTCTGCTTTTTAGTCTTCCAGGCAATGAGAGAACCACCAAGAAAAACACAATAGGCAGAAAGAAACCAGCGATCAGAGTGATCACTAGCCCAGGTAGCATCATAATATGCCTGGAGCTATAAAGAACTGGAACAAGGGAAAAACAGACGACGAGTGATGGTTCCACGAAGATATCGTAGAACACGAAGAAGATGACTATAGTGGAGCTGAGTGGGAGCAGAAACAAACTGACTCAAGATATGCACAGAGTATGAAATGTCAGGACGAGTGACACCCAGATAAACAAGACTCCAAACAAAATAACGATATCAAGTAGGATCAATAAGAAGCTCACCATCAGTGGACCGAAGATGAACATTAAGCTCCATGAGAGTCTCAGCGATGTGCTGATCCGTAAGAGAAACACGATCAAGAAGGTCCTGAATATACTTTTCTTGGGACAAATAGAAACCCTCAGGCGTAGAAATAACCTCAATCCCAAGAAAGTAGCGAAGAGGACCCAGATCAGACATGAGAAACTGTTCATTAAGACGCTCCTTGACAAAAGTGATGTACTGAGAATCATCTCCAGTAATGATCATATCATCAACATATAAAAAGAGAAGCGTCCGACCACGAGGCGAAGTGTGAATAAAAAGAGCAGAATCATGAGCCCTAGCAGAGAAACCAGCTGCAGTGACAACCAAGGAGAAACAATCAAACCAAGCACGAGGAGCTTGCTTGAGGTCATAAAGAGATCGGCGAAGGCGAAGGCGACAAACCATACCATCAGAAACAGAATACCCAGGTGGTGGCTGCATATAAATCTCCTCACGGAACTCACCATTGAGAAAGGCATTCTTGACATCAAGCTGAGAGATGGACCATGCCCGAACAGATGCCACAGCAAGAAGAGTGCGTACAGTGGTCATGTGAGCCACGGGAGCGAAAGTCTCATCATAATCACGACCATACTCCTACTGAAAACCACGTGCCACAAGATGAGCCTTGTAGCGCTCAAGAGAACCATCAGATCGGGTCTTAATCTTGTAGACCCACTTGCACATGATAGGAGTAACACGCGCGGAAAGAGGGACAAGATTCCACGTGCCAGTACGCTCAAGGGTATCAATCTCCTCTGCCATCGCATGCTGCCACTCCTGATGAACAGCAACATCACGATAAGAAGTCGGTTCGGCAAGAGCCGCTAAACAAAAGCGCGCAGGAGGCCGAATAGACTGGCGATCACAAAGAGCATATCGATGAGAGGCCGAAGAAGATGAACGATCAGAAGAAGATGACGCATCAGAAGAATCCTCAACTCGCGGACGACGAGTGTAGTAAAGAGGATAAGAAGGACGAAGGCCGGGAGAAGCCTCTGGACAGGGTGATTGTGGCGAAGGAGATGGTGAAGGAGGAACCGAAGAGGCTAAAGACGGTGATGGAGGTGTGGTGACCATGGATAGAAAAACCATTTCGGCACAATTCGTACGGTGGCGTCTGACGTCAGAATCGTACGGTTACCGGTTTTCCCGGGAAAAACCCGGTCGAATTTTGTTTAAATTTGCCTAAAAATCAACCGAAATTTGAAATTTGAAATTTGAATTTGCAAACTTCGGAAAAACCGGCCAGGATTTCTATCCCTGGTGGTGACTATGAGTGTGGCAGGAAAAGTCAGAAAAGAAAGCGGCTCAACAAGAGATGCTGGAGTGGTGGAAGAAGAAGGACGAGGGTAGAAAGGACGAGACTCATCAAAAGTGACGTCCTGAGAAACCCGCATCCATTGGCCAACAGGATCCCAACGACGATATCCCTTATGCTCAGCGCTATATCGCAAAAAGACGCACTCTACGAACTGAGCGGTCAGCTTGGTGCGCTCACGAGGGGCAAGAAGAACATAGCACACACTCAAAGAGGCGAAAACTAGAATAGTCAGGAGTCTTTCCACAGAGATGCTCAACTGGGATCCCACTCTGAAGAGCAGAAGAAGGTTGAATATTAGTTAGGAAAGTGGCAGTAGAAACAACTTCAACCCAAAAGTGTGGTGGGACAGCAGAAGCAAGCATAAGAGCATGGGCTGTCTCAAGAAGATGACGATACTTCCGTTCAGCCACACCATTCTGTGCATAAGCACCAAGACAAGAAAACTGAGAGCGAGTGCTCTGCTCAGCGAGAAAGCCACGAAGTGCCCCTGACAAGTATTCCCCAGCAGAGTCAGCACGAAAGACACGAATAAGATAATCAAACTGAGTACGGATCATGTCGCCATTGGTGGCGGTATTTGAGCAGCAGCGGCGACCAATGACAACGGTCTAACAGTATACGGACAGCGCGATCATTAGAACGACGTATTGTTTTCTCTCTCTCTCTCTCTCTCTCTCTCTCTCTTCACGGGCCGGCTCTTGAGCCAAAGGCCTTCCTTCGGCCGAAGGGGCCTTCGGCCTTCGGCCAAAGAAGCACCCCGCACAGGGGGGGACTAGGGTTCCCCCCGGTGGCGGCGGCAGCTCTCCCCAGTGACGGTGGCGACCTCCGGCGACAACAGGCGGTCCGAGAGCTCAAGCAGCTCGGTGGTCCGAGAGCTCGGCGGCGGCGATCCCCAATGACGGCTGCTCCCCCCGGTGGCGAGCTCAGTGGTTCGAAAGCTCGGGCGGCTCGGTGGTCCGAGAGCTCTACGACGACGACGTCTCGGGTGGCGTCAACAGACGAGCCGACTTCAGATCGAGGCGGCGCTGTCACGGGTGAGGGAGGCTCGAAGACGTCGGGTAGAGACGGGAGTGGTGGACGGCACGCTCGGATCCGAGAAGATCGGATCTAGAGGCGACGGGTACGAGGCAGAGGGCACGGGAAGGGCGGTGGTGGCAACGGTAAACCCTAATTCTAACCTCGCTCTGATACCATGTTATGAATAGCGCTTGTATTCAATATGAGGCCAATGGGCTAATATATATACAAGTACATGGGTGTTACACATATGCAAAGAGCCCCTTATACAATACACATCTAACAATATCAAACATGAGCTATTGGACTAATTATAAACAAACGAAGACCGCACAATGTTAATTTTATTGTGGGAACTATTCTCAAACAGTTAGAAAAAAACTACTGGCAATACCATAAGAGGGTTGATTTGTATTATCAAATCATAGCATCGGAGAGAGCCAAAAGGGAAAGGAATGGAAAAGGAAATTAAAACAATCATGGACTTACCTGTGCACCTTGAAAAAAATTGGAGCTATTTGTGCAAACAAAGTGGTAAAGAAGCCTGATTTAAATTCCTTGCAAAAAAACCTATTTTATATACAAAAATATTTTTCAAAGAAAAATCAAATATTTTCAGGAAGCGTGCACACATGGATCCATGGTAAAAAATTGTTATAACTATCGGCCTTTTTAAAAGCAGTAAAATCTTCTTTTGCACCTAAGCACGCTATGCCTGTATAAAGCTAAAGAAATATAGATTTTGACAATTCAGGCAAGCAAGAAATAATTTATTTTATTGAACCCCAGAAATTTAAGGTGCAAATAAGATCTCCTTTTAAACACTGAAGATTTAGTCGCACTTTGTTCGTAGATATCCTTATAGAAGCAAGAAGCAACAACATCAGGGGTGAACCTACTGTAGGGCATGGGGGGTTCAGTTGGACCCCAAAAAATTTAGTTCAGCAAATTTAGGAAAATAAACTGTTATCAGTAGTAATCCAGTACACCACCACGCAACAAACATGGATTGGATTGGAGAGAGAAAGATTTGGATTAGATTCATTGCTCGCAGCAAAGAAATGATCCCCAAGAACAAAACAATATAACAACAATCCAAGCAAGCTAGGGCTTCCTTAGCAACAAAAGAAGAAATCAATCCAAGCAAAGCCTGGACAGGATGGATCTCTACTCCACGCCGGTCCAGTAGCGCGAAGGAGGAGGAGGACGACGCCTCCTACGAGAGAATAATTCCTTGGCTTCGAGGTGGCAGGAGTCTCTCTCTCTCTCTCTCTCCATGGAAGAAGGCCTGGCGGCGAGCGCGTTCGGAGGAGAGTGGCGTGAGTCGGCAAGGGAAGAGAAAAAGGAAGAGGATAAGAGATGTAGTGGGCGCCCAATTTTTGATATTTTCAGGGTTGTTTTCGCATAGATGGATATGTATGGAGGGGAAGAACTTGTCTGGTAATTTTTACAATTTGACCATTAAGGATTCAGTTTGCATGTTAATTGTATTTAATCAGTTTCAATGTATCATTCCTTTTAAACAATGCAAATGCCAGGTATTATTATTCTGTTATTTTATCGATTGATGTTTTCGGATAAAAAAATATGTATTGACCATACTAATAATATTTTCTCCCTTTGCAAAAAATAATATTATCTTCAACCCACATGCACTCAATAAGTTTCTCAAAAACTGATAGAGATATTTTTGTTTAGATCTCTGAATTGAATTGGGTTTGTGGAATTGAAGTGTCAATTCAATTTCTACTTGCAAATGGAATTAGTTTATAATTCTAATTATTTTGTTTGGTTGCCAAGGAAATCGTGGCTTGGAGATGAAAGGTTTGCCAATTCTAATTCTTGTTCGGTTGCCATGAAGCTTTTTCATCTACCTTCTCCCAATCTCCCCTCCTGGACGCCAACTCACCAAGTACTGCCATTGTCATTAATCTAATGGTTATAAGAATTTATATATCCTTCAGTCCAAAATAAATATCGTTTGAGAGAGTTGGATTTGATTTTCAAATACTTACATTTTATCTTTTCGAAACAATATTTTTCATGGAATGCACATGTTAATTGTGCATCGTAATTAGTATCATAGAGACATAAATCATTAATAGAGGTAACACATGGCAAAAACTTAAACTACTTACTATTTTCTTGTGTAGGTATATGAAAACTAAATAAATCGCTTCAACAAATTCGTTCAAAACTTTTTAAGTAAGCACCATTTATCATTTTTTATATATGCCACCGTAGAGAATAAAAAGATAGAAGAGTGTAGAGTTAATATCTACTTAAGATAAGAAAAATGTACCATTATGTTTTTTAACTTTTACCGTCAGTTTTTATAAAGGAATATAAGTATAGATTTTAATAAATATATATAATAAAATTATTTTCAACGAACCTCATCCTTAAATCCTCGTATCCGCCTCTGGACAACATGATGACAAGTTAATGAAGAAGAAAAAAGTAAAAAGTTCTCCTAGATCCTCGCATGTTTTCAAAAGAAATCATTTTACACATGTTACTAAAAAAAAGGGGCAGATTTGGGGGTGAGGTTGTGTGTGGCGGTGGGGGGACCAAATTACATGAGAGGATTGAGGCTATTGCGGAACAGCCAGTTTTTACACCTTGAACCGCACATTTGTAATCACAAAGTCAACCAAATCCCACTCAAACCCAAACCAAATCAAAACCAAAAGAAAAAACGAAACTAAGTTCAAATCGAAGCCGGTCGCATAGCGAACAACACGAGAAACAGCAAACGTTAAATAAATCGAAGATAGCCAAATAATAAAAGAATCGAAAAAATTTCCGCAAAAAATCGAGGCAGAACACAAATCGAAAGCCACCAAATCCCAGCCAAGAGTACCTCCAAACTCAATCCAAATCCAACACGAGGCGACGACCAAACGCAAACCCATAGAACCCATCAGATACGGCGCTCGTGCTAGAAAACATCTCAGTTGAGGAGAGGAGAGAAATCACGCACCGGGGCGAAGGAATCGCAGCTGCTCGACAGCCCCCGAACCGTAGCAAAGAACGGCCGGAGAGATCGATCCAGAAACCTGGAGAAAGGAGCCCGCCCAGAACCCCCAATAAAAACAACTTTTTTAGAGAGAGAAAACGCCAGAACAAGAGAGAGATAAGACAGGAGCAGCTAAGGTATAGTGGCAGTAGCGTAAGGTGAGAGAGCATGATTGGTGGGCCCACCGGCCTACGTGGCCCACGGAGAAAGGCAAAAGGTACCCCTCCGCTCGCTTTTACGCTTTTCGGGGGGCAGAACGGTCATTCGTGCAGATGATAAGGTGGTCTCGCGAGGGGTGGGGCCCGCGCGCCGTGGGCGTCACGTGTGCGGTGTGCACCGCAGTCCCGGTCTGGCGCGTCCCCACCTGAGGTTTTGGCTTATTGATACGGCCAATTTGACACCGTTCCTCCGTCCCATAAAATTGTCAAAATAGCATAAAATCTGTACCCACCCCAAAGGCATGAACTTCTCCTTCACACACTATGCGTTTTGAGTCCTTGTCCCAATGACACGGACGTGCTTCCGCGCGCGACATGGCCCAAGAACGTGCCTCAATGGCACTCACTCGCCGCTCACCTGCGCTACGCCGTGCCCTCCTACGCCTTCATCGCGCGCTAGCCCGCCCTCGAGCCGCGTTGTGCTCGACTGCCCCCGTGCCGTACCGCACTGTGCCTGATCTCCCTCGCTGGTGAGCCCCAAGCTGAGTTATGTGTGTCATCTTGTGCCCCTGTGCGTCCTCCACCTTTCCCCTCTCCATTCGGCCGCTACGCCGCTGTGGAGCGCCACCACCATATTCTGCCACACTAGCACCGACGCCCCGCCACCTCGGTTCCTCTTCGGCCTCCCCGAGTCACCCGACACAACCCTCTTGTCGGCACCGAACCCATGCACGCACCAATTCCCAGCGAATGCCGTCGAGCCGCCACCGCCGCTGTGCGCCTATGCGCCCGAGCCGCCACCGCCCACCGTGCCGCTCCACACGCGCCGCCACCACGTGGAGGACCCCGAGAGGTCCAGACACATACCTATTTAACAATTTAACTTGTAGCTAGAAGTCGTAAATTTCATATATGCGACCTACACGTGGTCAACAGCTCTTGCAAAAAAAAAATTAAGCATATACTTTGCTTTCTATTTGATCCTCTTTGCATACTTGCATGCAATTATTCTAGAGCTTCTCGTCCCTATCGGCACAACTTTTTTCCCCCGATTCTCGGCGATGTGATTTTGCCACGTGTATTGATGTTACTACTGCCTAGCTACTAAAATATATACCATCTATTGCTAGTTTGCTACGTGTATTTGAAAATGCCATCTGGCATTTCTTTTTTTCTTCCTCTTCAATAATTCATCCAGTGTATTATTGCGACAGTAATAAGTCAACCGCGAGGAGGAAAAGAGAATTCGATTTGCAATTTAAGTCACCATGCAGCATGTTTATCCATCGAAAGGAACCTGAGATATCAATTCTGCGCTGCCAGCCAGGAGCCAGCTAAGAAGTATGTAGCATCGATCGTGCCTTGGGCTGTACGGGACCGAGCCCCTTTCCAAGAGTAAAAGGCCCCCATCACTGCAGATGACGACGTGAAAAAGGAGATATTCCTCTGCTTTGCTTAAGAAAGCACGAAAGTGCAACGGCATCCAGTTTTGACACGTGAGATAATGAGATGATACGAAGGAGAGAATAAGAGTACCGAGAGTTATACTATTTCGAATGCAGTAGTTGATTGTAATACGAGAAATAAAACATATTGTACATAAAGTAGTTGTCTATAGTGACAAGTAAAAAAGATAATACATTGTAGAATCTGACTTTAATTCTGTCTATAGACGATGTAGAGAGATATTATAGACAACAATTATCGATTGTTATAGATACCCTAAGTAATACTTTAGGCTGAGTGAGTAAGCTTTAGTTTAATGGTGTTAGCTTTCAAAACAATTAACGCATGATTTCACGTCGCTTTGAAAACCCTTTTCTTGCACGGACTGAATCTTACTTGCAGCGGCGACCTTTTGGCTTTTGTTGACAAAATTCAGTGTACAAGTACAAGTGATGCGCCAAACAGGACCAGTCAACTGGTCGATTAAGTCCTTGAAAAAGATACATATTGTATAGATTCAAAAGTAAACGTTGTTTAACATTTAACCAAATTATCAACTCAAACCTTTCGTTTTGGAATATATTTCCACGGTTTTAAATCTGTCGCTGGAATCAAAGACAGAAAAGCTATAGCCTTTTATGTACTTTTTCTGTGAGAAAAGTGCACTCGATATCTAGCAGGACAAAGCGGATCCTCCGCAATGGACAGCAGATAGTCACGATGGAACAGTATTTTTTAAGTTTATCGTTGCAGTAACAAACAGTGCTAGCAGCTATGCCAGCGTTTATTACACACGAAAATACTGTAGCTGTTTCGTTGTAGCATTACCGTAGTGTTTAATTTGAACCGTTAATTTTTAATTGGACGGCTGACATCTAGACTATTACATTGCGATCCTCTTCGTTAAGACCTTTAGTGCGAAGGATCCGCCTAGAGAGGACAGATGTCTTTCGAGAACATAGATCCCGCTGGGAAATTGGATCATGGATGCGGTTAAGAAATCGGACTCAGGCCGGGATTTTGGTTTAAAGTGGGTTCTATATTTATCCAGTAGTCTATATAAAGGAGGAGGGACTCCAACTATTATACGATGTTTTTCAGAAGAGCAATAAAAAAAAGTTAGAAGTTCCCTCATATCTCTGCATTCAATCTGTTATTCTGTTCTTGTATTCTTGCATCATTCTTAATATTCTGAATTTGTCTACGAGGTAATTGCTCGGACTGGACTCGCCAGCGACGACTCTTCAACACGTTATCAGCACGATCGACTCTCCTCGATTTGAAAGGTAACCGTCGAAGAACGACGCTCGTAGAATGAATCGTTTTTTTCTAGATTGCTTTCAATTCTGTAAATTTGGCTTTCTAGATTGATTTTTTCTACGGTACAAATCCGCTCTAATCTACCGTAAGCCGACTTGAAGTCGCCGGCACAATGCCTAT
This sequence comes from Hsuehochloa calcarea, assembly GCA_036346395.1. Taxonomy (NCBI): domain Eukaryota; kingdom Viridiplantae; phylum Streptophyta; class Magnoliopsida; order Poales; family Poaceae; genus Hsuehochloa; species Hsuehochloa calcarea. Next base: position 35,957,638 of record CM070604.1, on the reverse strand, counting down.
CGGTTGATTGCATGAAAGAGTAGATGATGATTGCGTTGTGGATCGCAAATACGTTCTAATCAAGCCGATCCGTGGATTGCATGAACAGTAATTTGCGCATGAACAGTATCGCATGCACATATAGAAACAAAATAGTCGCCCGTGGTCGCACCTCCGCTGCTCCCGCATAAACGTCGCCTCCGACGTTGGCCTGGAGCTGCGCCGCCGGCCACCAGCCCTTGCATGGGCGAAACATCATAGTAGAGAAAAAAAGGAAGAAGGGCACGGGAGCACCAAGCGCCGCCACCGCCTCGACGATCGAATCCCGCCCGACCTCGAGCCGCGACACCCGACCGCGCGCGACGACACGAGTAGCACCGTTGGCCCTCCCGCATGAAGCCGGAGCCGCCCTGCCTTTTATGTATAGATTCAACTGGTCGATTAAGTCCTTGAAAAAGATACATATTGTATAGATTCAAAAGTAAACGTTGTTTAACATTTAACCAAATTATCAACTCAAACCTTTCGTTTTGGAATATATTTCCACGGTTTTAAATCTGTCATTGGAATCAAAGACGTAAAAGCTATAGCCTTTATGTACTTTTACGTGAGAAAAGTGCACTCGATATCTAGCAGGACAAAGCGGATCCTCCGCAATGGACAGCAGACAGTCACGATGGAACAGTATTTTTTAGTTTATCGTTGCAGTAACCAGCAGTGCTAGCAGCTATGCCAGCGTTTATTACACACTAAAATATCAGAGTCGCTTTCGTTGTAGCATTACCGTAGTGTTTAATTTGAACCGTTAATTTTTAATTGGACGGCTGACATCTAGACTATTACATTGCGATCCTCTTCGTTAAGACCTTTAGTGCGAAGGATCCGCCTAGAGAGGACAGATGTCTTTCGAGAACATAGATCCCGTTGGGAAATTGGATCATGGATGCGGTTAAGAAATCGGACTCAGGCCGGGATTTTGGTTTAAAGTGGGTTCTATATTTATCCAGTAGTCTATATAAAGGAGGAGGGACTCCAACTATTATACGATGTTTTTCAGAAGAGCAATAAAAAAAAGTTAGAAGTTCCCTCATATCTCTGCATTCAATCTGTTATTCTGTTCTTGTATTCTTGCATCATTCTTAATATTCTGAATTTGTCTACGAGGTAATTGCTCGGACTGGACTCGCCAGCGACGACTCTTCAACACGTTATCAGCACGATCGACTCTCCTCGATTTGAAAGGTAACCGTCGAAGAACGACGCTCGTAGAATGAATCGTTTTTTTCTAGATTGCTTTCAATTCTGTAAATTTGGCTTTCTAGATTGATTTTTTCTACGGTACAAATCCGCTCTAATCTACCGTAAGCCGACTTGAAGTCGCCGGCACAATGCCTATCGGTTGATTGCATGAAAGAGTAGATGATGATTGCGTTGTGGATCGCAAATACGTTCTAATCAAGCCGATCCGTGGATTGCATGAACAGTAATTTGCGCATGAACAGTATCGCATGCACATATAGAAACAAAATAGTCGCCCGTGGTCGCACCTCCGCTGCTGCCGCATAAACGTCGCCTCCGACGTTGGCCTGGAGCTGCGCCGCCGGCCACCAGCCCTTGCATGGGCGAAACATCATAGTAGAGAAAAAAAGGAAGAAGGGCACGGGAGCACCGCGCCGCCACCGGCCTCGCACGACCGTCCCGCCGCCGGCCTCGAGCCGCACACCCGACCGCCTCGCGCACGACACGAGTAGCACCGTTGGCCCTCCCGCATGAAGCCGGAGCCACCCTGCCTTTTATGTATAGATTCAACTGGTCGATTAAGTCCTTGAAAAAGATACATATTGTATAGATTCAAAAGTAAACGTTGTTTAACATTTAACCAAATTATCAACTCAAACCTTTCGTTTTGGAATATATTTCCACGGTTTTAAATCTGTCGCTGGAATCAAAGACAGAAAAGCTATATAGCCTTTTATGTACTTTTTCTGTGAGAAAACTGCACTCGTTATCTAGCAGGACAAAGCGGATCCTCCGCAATGGACAGCAGACAGTCACGATGGAACAGTATTTTTTAGTTTATCGTTGCAGTAACCAGCAGTGCTAGCGTGCCCGCGTTTATTATGTTAAGAAACTGGGCCAGGACTCTCTGGTAGCTATGCCAGCATTTATTATGTTAAGAAACCGGCCTAGAATTTCAGAGAGTCCTGGTCCAGTTGAACTTCTTATCATGAGTCTATAAATAGAGGGCCTCCCTCTCATTGTAACCCTGATGATTGAGAAGCAATAAAATCTGCATCGCTCGCTGAATGTTGAAAAAAATCAGATTGAAAAAATTAGAAGAATGCAATAGAAGCAGAATTATTATCTCTGAATCAAAGATAGGTTTTTGGGCCTATAAGCTGCACGTCTCCCCATGTGCACCCCGTAAGACATAAGTGGATATTTATTCAAAACAGAAATGAAAACAATGAAGTTGCAAGACATAAAGCAAGACTTGTTGCACAAGGTTTCACTCAACGTCGAGGAGTCGATTATGAAAAAACTTTATTCCCCGGTCTTGAGCAGAACTACCTTTAGATATTTAATCTCAATAGCAGTAAACTTGAATTTAGAAATAAAATTGATGGATGTGGTAACAGCATGTGGTAACAACATACCTTTATGAGAACTTGGATTCAGATATTTATATGAAGGTACCTAAAGGTATCTCTGTCCCGAATCAAGACAGAGCAAATAGAAATCTGTATAGTGTGCAACTCAGAAAGGCATTGTATGGACTGGAGCAATCAGACAGAATGTGGTATAATAACTTGGGCAATTTTCTTTGCAAGAAAGGCTACACGAACAACGATGATTGTCCCTGTGGATTTCATGGGGATATGCTCCAGATCTTAGGATGATGTGACAATTGGCAATGGCGTTTACGGTTTGTCGTTTCACGCGTTTTCGACAAAGCTACGTGTATTTCACGGGGCGGTCCGACCGGTCCTTGCAGACGGCGGTCCGACCGGTCCCATATCGGTCGGGACCGGCCATCCGGGCGATCGGACCGGCGATGACCAAAAGTGTTCAAATTGAGTGGGCCAAAAATAGGTGTTGTAGACAAGTAAGGGGATCCCAATGCACTTGGTCTCATGATTTTGGAGTCTCCGATGAAAAGTTCTATTGGTTTAAAGTTTCGAAGGTTTGGATTTTGGGAGCTTGAATTTGGCTAAGTCTAAGGCGGTCCGGCCGCTCACGTGGAGCGGTCCGACCGCCATGGCGGTCCGACCGGCCACCGAGCGGTCGGGCCAGAACTACTTGAACGCGGCCAACCGTGGCGATGTTGTTTTGTTAGGTCAAAGTCATTAGTTTCATGGCATATGATTTGCATGATGCATGTTTTGACTAACATGGGTCAAGTTGTGAAGAACTTGTTCCGAACACGTGTTTTCTTGTGCGTGGTTGTGCGGTGGCTTGGTGGTCAACGACGGTCAACGGCGAGGAGAATCGGGACTAGACTTGAAGAGTTGAGGTTCAGAACGATCGACGATGCCGGGTGAGGTCAACGACTCAAGCGTGACACAAGATGGACAAGGGTGATCTATTGGCGAATTCATAGCACATGGTGAAGCGGTTTAGGTCAAAGTTAAAGACGGCATGCAAGCGTGCGTGTGTGACCCGCTTGTTAGTGGGCCTTAACGGAGCCCAATTAAGTCAAACCCTAAGAGTTTTAGGCCTCCACTATAAATAGGAGGAGATGGTGGCTGCACCTCTTCCTCTCTCGCCTGTTTATGTTTCAAAACCCTAATTGTCTTTAGGGGAGTTGAGGTGGAGGCTAGGGCTTTTCATGGTTTGAGGAGAATTTCGTGATCCTTGATTGTCTACTGATCCATGATGGTGTGGATGTAATCCAAAGCATCAACCACGAAATCAATCTATGCAAGGTTTGCTTGAGATAAGTCTCTTTTCGTTCTTGCTTTCAATTTCGTGTTTTTAGGGCTTTCTTTGATCCGCGAGTTTGTGATTGATTCTTTCACGTGAATTAGCTTGCTGTGATATGTGTGAATCTATCTAGCATCATCTTGATCATCAATCACTCACGAACAAGCAATAGGATCAAGTTTTCGTTCTTGCCCGGTTTTAGACCTTCTGTTAATCAATTGACAATTGCTCAAGATCGCTCCAAGAATTATCATAATATTCGATTGGAATAGGTCCTCAATAGCATAGAGAAGGTGTGTGCAAAGTTTCGTGAAGTTTGGAGTTGAGAATCAAAAGTTAGACCTAATTGCAACTTCGTCATCGGCCGATTTTTCTTGTTTGGATCGGTTACAGATCGCCGGTCCGATCGCCCATCACCACCGGTCCGACCGATTTGGAGCGGTCCGACCGCCAAGATAACAATGGTCCGACCGCCGCAATCGGTCCAACCGGTTCACTACTGAGGTCGACCGCCAAGATTTGTGTTGCTTTGATTCTTGCGATTATTGTCGCATTGCTTAGGGGTTTTATTGGATTCAATACTAGTCTTCCACAGATCTTGGTATATTGATCTTCATAGCTTTCTAATAGCTACCGGAGTGAAATTGTATTGAGTTCATAATTTGTGAATAAGTGAGCGTGCTCCTATTCACCCCCTCTAGTCGCCTTTACGGTCCAACAAGTGGTATCGAGCCGGCTAGTTCAATCTTGATCTTAACCGGTCCACCGAACTTTGGCGATGGATAAGTTTTCTACTAAACCGCATATCTTCGATGGGCACGACTATGCCTATTGGAAGAATCGTATGCGCGTCTTTCTTGAGAGCGAGGACAAGCTATTTGGGATGTTGTTAGAGCCCATTGGTTATTCTGAAATTGCTACACCGCTTACGCAATTCTTTTGGCTAACAACAATAAGGCTAAGAATCTTTTATATGGTGCACTTGGTAGACAAGAATATGATAGAATTTGCAATCTTTCAATCACAAGATGAAATTTGGAACACTCTCGAAACATATCATGAGGGTTCGTCCCAAATCAAAAAGTGCGCCAAGCTGTTTACAAGCGTGAGTACAATAAATTCGAGATGCGCCCCGAGAGAGCATCGATGACATTTTCATCGCTTTAATAAAGTAATTAATCAAATGAAAGTCGTTGATATTGAATATTCTCAATCTGAAAATGCCACCCATCTCTTGGCCGCAATCAACACCAAGGAGTGGGAGATGAAAGCTCTTGCTATAGAAGAAAATGTTGATCTTTCAAGTCTTACTTTAGAATTGCTTTATAGTAAACTCAAGACTCATGAAATTAAAAGAGTTGATCATCCTAAGAAAGATAATTTAGCTTTGGTAGCGATCCTCTCAAAAGGTTTTGATGACTCTTGTGAATCTTCTTCGGATTTTCATTTGCTTGTTTATCTGCTATTCATGAAGAGGAGCTTGAAAGTATTCTGAAGCAGAGTTAGCTCTTCTAGCTAAGAAATTCACACGGCCTACAATAATGTGAGAAACAAAAGAGAGGTGGTCGGTAACATGCTATGAATGTGGTGAGCTCAATCATATCCGCAAATTGCCCCAAGTCGAAAGGTAAGAGCAATCATAAGGAAGGAAAGCCGACTTGGAAGAAGCCTCCTTTCAACAAATCAAGGTATGAGGCAAATAAGCTTGTGAAGGTCGCCACCGAGTCCTTGCCGCTTTTGAGGATCAATCCTTGAGCGATGTGGATACCGGGAGTGAGGAGGACAAGGAGGAGGAGATCCTCAAGGTAAAAGAAAGGAAGGCCAAAGACTTCACCGGCATGTGCTTCATGGTCGACACGGAGGACATTGATGATAATGAGGTATCTTTTACTTATGATGAGCTTTCTGCTAAATATGATTCTATAGTTGAGCAATTGCTTAGTCAAGATGAAGCACTTGAATTTGTTATGACAAAAAATAAGAAATTAGAGTCAAAGATTAGCAAACTGAAAGTAGAGCTTAAAGCGCTAAGACTCTTGAACTCGATGAATGTTTATCTTGTCATGTTATGCATTCAAATTACCAAGTTACAATCTGCTCATAATATTTGTGTACAACAACTTGAGAATGCTAAATCTGAACTAAATGAAATTAAAAGTGCTCCTTGTGAAAAATGTTTAGAATCTAGTAAATTGATTGCTTTTGATGTATTTGATTCTAGCCCTTGCACTTCATGCTTAGAAAAAGAACGTGAAATCAAAGATATCTTAGAAGCTGCTAGAGTCAAATATGCTAAGCTTAAGGACAATATTGAAAATACTACTTGTGCTTCATGTTCCACTCTTAAGCTTGAAATTGCTTTGTATAAGGAAAAATCTATGGATAAAACTTGTGATGCTTGTGTTAACTTGAGAAAAGAAAATGCTTACCTTCATGATACATTAGAGAAATTTTCTAAAGGTAAGAAACAATTAAACATGATTCTTGACAAATCTAAAACTCCTTATAAGAAGCAAGGTTTAGGATTCAATTCCTTTCAAGACAATTCAAACCCAAAAGTCATTCAAGTCTTGGAAAAGGTTTAATTGAATTCAAAACTCAACCTCGCAAAAACATCTTTTAAATCTGCGAGCTTTGCCCAACCTTGTATTAATTCAAATGGTGCCTCTTCTAGTGGTACCAAGTACCATTGCACTTATTGCAAAAAGGTGGACATTTGATTGAATCTTTGTTGGCGAGGTTGAAAAATGATAGGAAAAATTTTGATAGAATTTCATTCATGCAACCTAGAGCTTCTATGAGACATGGTAACACCGAAAAGAATAAACACGGATTAGGATTTTCTCTCATGCAAATCATTATGTTTCTAGACATCCTAATTCTAATGTGTATCGATGGCGGTCCGATCATTGGTGGTCACCGGCCCGACTGTTTTGGTCACCGGTCCGACCGCCAAGACAAAGTTTCGACCAGCCCATGGACGATCTAAGTCTCATGTTAAGTTAAACATTGCTCGAATCGAATGTTAAATGAAATCAAGGATAGTACTTACGGTTTGTATACTCCTTGCAGAGACGTGTGTCTCGAAGATCGATTCCTAAATCTTGTTTATCTAATCCCAGATTGAGACACATCGCTCTTTTGCTCCTTGATTTTCGGGATTATCGCGGAAAGGGAAGAACACGTGGTTCGTTGACTCGGATGTTCACGCCACATGACCGAAACTCAAAATGGTTCACCTCTTTCACGCGAGCAACGGTGATGACTTCATCACCTTTGGAGATGATACACAAGGGCGAATTGAAGGAACAGGATCAATTAGGGTAAACAACAAATTCATTCTAAAGGATGTCGCTCTTGTGGACAAGCTTAGGTATAATCTCCTTTCTGTTTCTCAGCTTCTTGATGATGGTTATGAGACTGTTTTTAAGAAAAATGCTTGTCGTGTGCTTGATTCTCTTGGTGAGCTTGTGTTTGGAATCTCTAGAGTTGGTAGAATTTTTGAGGTGACTTTTCGTAATCTCTTCTTTGGATCTCTTAAATGTTTGTTTACATCTTCTTCTGATTTCTGGCTTTGGCATCGACGTTTGGGGCACATTGGTTTTGATCATTTGACGCGAGTTAGCAACCTTGATCTCATGAGAGGTTTGCCTAAGCTCAAAGCTGTCAAAGATGCTGTATGTGCGCCTTGTAGGCATGGCAAACAAGTTGCCGCCTCACACCCTTCTCGTGACTATGGTTATGACCGACGGACGGGACGGTTGCTTCATATGGATCTTGTTGGTCTGCTAGAGTCCGATCGATCGGTGGAAAATGGTATATTCTTGTCATAGTCGATGATCTTTCTAGATATACTTGGGTGTTCTTTCTTACTTCAAAGGATGAAGCTTTTGGTTATTTTCATGATCTTGTTCTTCGTTTGGCTTCTGAGCTTCCTGGTGCTTTGAGAGCGATTCGCAGTGATAATGGCACGGAGTTCAAAAATGCTTCTTTTGCTTCTTTTTGTGCTGAGCGTGGTATTGAGCATCAGTTCTCCTCTCCACACGTCCCTCAACAAAATGGCGTGGTGGAAAGGAAGAATAGGACCTTGGTCGAAATGGCTAGGACGATGCTAGATGAGTATAGCACACCTAGGAGATTTTGGGCCGAAGCTATTGCTACTGCTTGCCATATTGCCAATCGTGTCTTTTTGAGACCTTCTTTAGGCAAGACTCCTTATGAGCTTCGTTTTGGTAGAAAACCCTCTGTTTCGCATTTTCGAGTTTTGGATCAAAATGTTTTATTCTTAAGATGATAATTTAGATAAATTTGAATCAAGAACTTTCGATGGGATATTTCGGTTATCCGCTCATTCTAGGGTTTTCGGGTTTTAATATCGAGACTAACATTATTCAGAGACTTGTAATGTCACTTTTGATGAGACTAGCCACGAGCTAGATCAATTGCTCTGAGATGATTTACTGGTGTGAGAGTATTTTTGTGGAGGAAGATGAGGACGAAGCAAATGTCATTCCCTCATCTGCTGCGCCGAGGCACCCATATTGATACAAGAACTCGCTACGCCTACTTCACCTTGATTGAGGCTCTGTTGCATCATCATCATCAAGACTCTGCGGAGGTCGAAGAAACGACATCTCACCCGGCGCCCACTTCGCATTCAGAGACAAAGATCCTCCGAATGATAATAGGTAACCTACATGAGCGAGTCACTCGCTCGGTATAATGATCCAAATCTCTACTCTCATTCGGCTTTTGTTGCTTCTTTTGAACCCCGCGATATATCACATGCTTTATCCGATTCTAGTTGGGTAAATGCCATGCATGAGGAGTTAGAGAATTTTGAAAGAAACAAAGTTTGGAACCTAGTAGAACCTCCTAGTGGTCATAATGTTATAGGAACCCGTTGGGTGTTTAAGAATAAACAAGGTGAGGATGGTTACGTGGTTAGAAATAAGGCCGATTGGTAGCTCGTGGTTTGACCAAGTTGAGGGGTTAGATTTTGATGAGACATTTGCTCTGTTGCTAGACTAGAAGCCATTCGCATTCGCTTGCATTTCTTTGCATCAAAAGGTTTTAAATTATATCGATGGATGTTAAAAGTGCCTTCTTAAATGGTTTCATAGATGAGGAAGTGTATGTTAAGCAACCCACGGTTTTGAGGATCCTAAATATCCAAATCGTGTTTTCAAGCTATCTAAAGCATTGTATGGTCTTAAACAAGCCCCTAGAGCACGGTATGATAGACTTAAGACCTTCTTGCTTAAAAATAATTTTGAGATGGGTAAAGTGGATAAAACCCTATTCATTCTTAGACGTGACAATGACTTCCGCTTGCTCAAATTTATGTGGATGATATTATCTTTGGTGGTTCCTCTAATGCTCTTGTTTCCAGCTTTTCTGACACTATGTCTAGGGAATTTGAGATGAGTATGATGGGAGAGCTTAATTACTTTTTGGGACTTCAAATCAAGCAATGCAAGGAAGGAACTTTCATCCATCGACGAAGTACACTAAAGATCTTCTCAAACGCTTCAACATGGGTGATTGCAAGCCAATTTCCACTCCCATGGCAACTTCAACTGTTTTGGATCCGGATGAGGAAGGAGAAGTCGTGGATCAACGCGAGTACCGCATGACATGATCGGCTCCTTACAGATTTGACGGCCTCGAGACCGGACATTCACTTCACGGTATGCCTGTGTGCAAGATTTCAGCGTCTCGAGAACTTCCCATCGCCAAGCCGTTAAGCGCATATTCGGTATTTACACTCTACCTCTTATATGGCATTTGGTATTCCTGCTCTTCAGCTTTGTCCATTAGAGGCTTTTCAGATTCTGATTTTGCGGGCTGTCGGTTAGATAGGAAGAGTACCTCAGGCACCTGTCACTTCCTAGGCACTTCTCTTGTATCTTGGTCTTCTAAGCGGTCTTACTGCACAATCCACTGCCGAGGCGGAGTATGTAGTCATTGCTAGTTGTCAGAGCTGATTTTGTGGATGACGCCCACTTTGAAAGATTATGGGTTAAACTTTGCTAGTGTTCCTCTTTTCGTGATAACACTTCGCTATTAATATTGCTAAAACCCAAAGGCAACATTCTAGGACTAAGCACATAGACATTCGCTTTCACTTCCTTAAAGATCATGTTGAAAAAGGTGATATTGTGATGCACTTCGTAGAGTCCGATGCTCAATTGGCGGACATTCTTACCAAGCCATTAGATCAAACCAGGTTTGCAACCTTGAGAAGTGAGTTAGGGGTAATTTATCCCTATGGGTTGGTTTGAGGGGGAGTTTGTCCTTTTCTAATCTTTTCTTGTTCTTTTGATCTTTTATTGTTCTTTTCGAACTTAGTGATCTTTTCGAACTTTTTAGGCTTTTAGGCTTTTTAATTGCATCTCATTGTGTCATATTGCATTCATATGAAAACTCCAACAAGTGGTTACAACAAATGGTATAAAAAAAATGCATTGTAATTTAAGTTTTTCTGCTTATCTTTAAAAATTGATGAAGCTTTGCCTATTACCCTTTAGAGCTGTTATATTTCAATTCTTGCTCAACGTCATGTCTAGTTCTTTGACTTGCTAGAATTATCATGCTTTTACATGTGTAGCTAAGTCTTTGCTATATGAGCTAGAATCTTTTAAACAACTCAAACTAAGAAATTGCAATTTGTGGATGTTTTAGCGAGTTGCGTAATTAGTGCTCCTCTTGTGACATTGGCCTGCTGTAATTGCTTTGTTAGCTCTTTGATCTAAAATTGACCATTACTTGAGATTTTGTGTTCTTGAGATTCTAAAGCGCTCTTGTGAAAAATGAAAATCAAGATTGTCTTATGCTTAAATTGTGCCAAACTATTCTTACGAGGCGCTTGTCAAATGACATGAACTTGGAGATAGTTTGATGAACCGACGATCTCATGGGGACCGCTTGTCGAAATGACATGAACCTCAAGATTTGTCGCCCTGTAGAAGCTTAGAAAGAGTTTGTGGATGGCTCCTAGTCCGGGATCTTCTTTACTAAGATATACCTTTAATCAACTTTTGGTGAAGCTTAGGATGAGTTTGTGGATGGCTCCTAGTCCGGGATCTTGTCACTAAGTTAGATCATTAGTCAACTTCAATATTCAATGCAAATGAGAAAAATGTTGACAAATGGGCGTTTATAAAATATTGAGCAAAATGATTCAATACAGACTTGATTGACTCTTAATGTGGTCTTTGTTAGATTTTTGATCTCACTTTGACAGATTTGACATGGCCAATTTCACTTTAGGATCCTGTTGATGAACTTGTCTTTGAATTTGAAGCGTTGCTTAAATTGATCAAATCATCGCTTTACTTTTGAGCCTTTGTGCTTAGCTTTGATATATATGTCTTACCATGATCTTGCTAGCATATGTCACAGCTTGATATCTTTGTTTGTGCATTATTCGAGATACTAGCTTGTTCTTTTGGGTAATCTCCAAAGCTTCTTGTAATCAAAAAAAAATTGAAAAATACAAAATTGAAGCCACTCCATTGCACTTCATGCATATTCCTCTTTATGCTTCTTTTGTTTCTGCTTTTTTCTTTATTCTCTATTTGTTATCCCTGGATGAGAGTGATTCCTTGATGAATCCATTGTCAAAGGGGGAGAAGATGTGTAATATTTCTTTGCTACTCTTATTTGGAGAAGATGTGTTAATGAGAAGATTGGGGGAGAAGTTTATACAAAGGGGGAAACTGAAAATTTGAAATTTGATGATCATAGTGAGGGGGAGTTCTTGAGTTGCATTCTTATTGTCTTATTGAATATTCTGAACTTGAATTGCATTCTTTTATACTCACAATGATCATAGGTCAATTGAACAATTGTTCTTTCATATGGACCTCATGTGAGAATTTTGACCCTTTTCTGGAAATCAAAGTTTTTATGCTTTCTTTTGCCTTGTCTCACATGCCTATACTATTCTGATGCCAGCTTGGTCTTGTTCATTGCTTTTTCTTGCTTATGGACCAAGTTGTGCCTTTGTGCGAAAACTGCGAGTAAACTCATTTTCAAACCTCTTACTTACATTTTTCGGATAATTGCCAATGTGTTCATCAAGGGAGATTGTGGATTTCATGGGGATATGCTCCAGATCTTAGGATGATGTGACAATTGGCAATGGCGTTTACGGTTTGTCGTTTCACGCGTTTTGACAAAGCTACGTGTATTCGATAGGCGGTCCGACGGTCCTTGACGCAATGGTCCGACCGGTCCCATATCGGTCGGACCGCCATCAAGCGATCGGACGGCGATGACCAAAAGTGTTCAAATTGAGTGGGCCAAAAATAGGTGTTGTAGACAAGTAAGGGGATCCCAATGCACTTGGTCTCATGATTTTGGAGTCTCCGGTGAAAAGTTCTATTGGTTTAAAGTTTCCGAAGGTTTGGACTTTGGGAGCTTGAATTTGGCTAAGTCTTAAGGCGGTCCGACGGCTCACGAGGAGCGGTCCGACCGCCATGGGCGGCCCGACCGGCCACCCGGAGCGGTCGGACCGTGAATTACTTGAACGCCGCCAACCGTGGCGATGTTGTTTTGTTAGGTCAAAGTCATTAGTTTCATGGCATATGATTTGCATGATGCATGTTTTGACTAACATGGGTCAAGTTGTGAAGAACTTGTTCCGAACACGTGTTTTCTTGTGCGTGGTTGTGCGGTGGCTTGGTGGTCAACGACGGTCAACGGCGAGGAGAATCGGGACTAGACTTGAAGAGTTGAGGTTCAGAACGATCGACGATGCCGGGTGAGGTCAACGACTCAAGCGTGACACAAGATGGACAAGGGTGATCTATTGGCGAATCCATAGCACATGGTGAAGCGGTTTAGGTCAAAAGTTAAAGACGGCGCTTCGCGAAGCGTGCGTGTGTGACCCGTTTGTTAGTGGGCCTTAACGGGAGCCCAATTAAGTCAAACCCTAAGAGTTTTAGGCCTCCACTATAAATAGGAGGAGATGGTGGCTGCACCTCTTCCTCTCTCGCCTGTTTATGTTTCAAAACCCTAATTGTCTTTAGGGGAGTTGAGGTGGAGGCTAGGGCTTTTCATGGTTTGAGGAGAATTTCGTGATCCTTGATTGTCTACTGATCCATGATGGTGTGGATGTAATCCAGCATCAACCACGAAATCAATCTATGCAAGGTTTGCTTGAGATAAGTCTCTTTTCGTTCTTGCTTTCAATTTCGTGTTTTTAGGGCTTTCTTTGATCCGCGAGTTTGTGATTGATTCTTTCACGTGAATTAGCTTGCTGTGATATGTGTGAATCTATCTAGCATCATCTTGATCATCAATCACTCACGAACAAGCAATAGGATCAAGTTTTCGTTCTTGCGGTTTTAGACCTTCGTTAATCAATTGACAATTGCTCAAGATCGCTCCAAGAATTATCATAATATTCGATTGGAATAGGTCCTCAATAGCATAGAGAAGGTGTGTGCAAAGTTTCGTGAAGTTTGGAGTTGAGAATCAAAAGTTAGACCTAATTGCAACTTCGCCATCGGGTGATTTTCTTGTTTTCAGATCGGTTCAGATCGCCGGTCCGATCGCCCATCACCACCGTCCGACCGATTTGAGCGGTCCGACCGCCAAGATAACAATGGTCCGACCGCCCGGCAATCGGTCCAACCGGTTCACTACAGAGGTCAGACCGCCAGTACTTGTGTTGCTTTGATTCTTGCTGATTATTGTCGCATTGCTTAGGGGTTTTTATTGGATTCAATACTAGTCTTCCACAGATCGTATATTGATCTTCATAGCTTTCTAATAGCTACTGGAGTGAAATTGTATTGAGTTCATAATTTGTGAAAAAGTGAGCGTGCTCCTATTCACCCCCCCCCTCTAGTCGCCTTTACGGTCCAACAGTCCCTGTGTTTTTATACGACGATCCCATGATGGATTCTGTATAATCTCAGTATATGTAGATGATCTGAATATCATCGGGACCTTAGAATATATTAAGAAAGGAAACCCTTACCTAGAGTCGAAGTTCGAAATGAAAGACTTTGGTAAAAATCAAATATTGCCTAGGCTTGCAGCTTGAGTATACCCCTGAAGGGATCTTAGTACATCAGTCAACCAACACTCAGAAAGTGTTAGAACAGTTTGGCTTTGAAAAGATGTATCCTTCGAAAGTGCCGATGGCCGGGATATCCTTACAACAAGACAAGGACCAGTACAGATCTAAAGAAGAGGGGGAGGAAGTCCTAGGACCAAAATTCACATACTTAAGTGCAATAGGAGTAATCATGTATTTAGCAAACTGTATTAGACCGGACATTGAATTTGCCGTGAACCTCCTATCAAGGTATAGTGCAGAACCTACCAAAAGACACTGGCAGGGATAAAGGATATCTTCCAATACCTCCAAAGAAGCAAAGATCTTGGTCTGTTTTACAGAAAGAACCAAGACCTAACTATGATTGGCTATGCAGATACTGGGTACCTGTCAGACCCACATACAGCTAAGTCGCAAACATGCTATGTATTCCTATATGGTGGAACTGTAATTTTATGGAAATAGTCTAAGCAAAGTCTTGTATCTACTTCGATGAACCACTCAGAAATCATAGCATTGTACGAGGCCTCACGGGAATTTTCTTGGCTTCGACGGATGATTCACCATATCCAGCAGTCATGTGGATTGAATATCGCGCAAACCCCCACTATTATCTATGAAGATAATGCAGTTTGTGTTGCACAAGTGCAGATGGATTATGTGAAGAGTCCTCTCACTAAATATATCAACCCCAAGTACTTCTATGCTCATGAATTGCAAAAGATGGACGAAATTAAAGTACTGCATACTAAGTCATGTAAAAATCTTGCAGATTTATTCACTAAGTCATTTCTAGCGTCTAGCTTTGAAAGATGTATATGTGAAATTGGAATGATGAGACTCAGAGAAGTGTAGAATTCAGGAGGAGAATCTTCACGAACTCTTTATTAAAACTTGATCACGAAGATCGAGTACCCAAAAAAAATCCTGGAGATTAAATAAAATTGGGTTCTTAATGAGATAATTCGTGCAGCTCAGCAGAACGTGTATCATGTACTCTTTCTCTAAATTTTTTCCCACTGGGTTTTATGGAATTTTGATGAGATATGAACATGACGGATGAGTGCACAAGAGGGAGTGTTAAGAAACCAGGCCCAGGTCGAGAGTCCTGGCCTAAGGTAGGCTCCTCATCCATCCAGTAGACTATATAGATGAGGGATCCCAACCATTGTACGATAGTTTTCAGAAGAGCAATAAGGAGAAGCCATAAGTTTCATCATATCTCTGTGTTCAATCTATTATTATGTTCTTGTATTCTTGCATCGTTTTTACGATTCTGAATTTACCTACGAGGTAATCGCTCGAACTGAACTCGCCAACGACAGTTTCTCAACAGAGGTAACTCACGTGAAGCACAACTTTCTGACGCTCTGGCATCGTGGGCCCACCGGCTCCAGGACCACAACAGCCTTGGTGGACCATTCCCTGGCTGGCCTCCGCTTGCTAACTGGCGGGCACCACAAAAATTCATGCTGCCTAACCTAGTGACGACTTTCTTTTTATCGTCTCTTGTGTTGATTTCTCCACACAAAAACTCATCCAATGACGTGAGTGTGGCGGCCGAGGTGCATGAGGCGCCCAGGGTGTATGCGTGCCTGCCGACCGCGCGTGAGGAGAGGATGGAGCTGACCTTGTGCAGGTGCATGCAGGAACAAAAGCAGCTGCGTGCAAGGAACCTGTATGTGCGTGTGTCTTTGCACGTGAGCTAGAAAAGAAAGAGTTCGAGCCTGAAGTATTTAAGTCAGGAGTTGGTCAGTTCGGACTAGTTAGTTTCCAACGTCAAAAATTAGTCTAGAGAGAATTAGTTGATCTATCTGCAAGCAAATCACAAGATAAGGAAGAGTACTATTTGGTTCCTTGTAAACTATGGAATTCTATCTTAAGGGACAAGAAAAAGGAATTCAAACTGTACTTTGAATCCAAGAGGTGAGATAGATCCTATTTTGTTACGCATAAAGGAGATTTTTTTAGAGATAAAAGGGGAGATGACTAGTGTAAATCGCCAAGGAATCTGGAGATCAGCATTGCTAGCTGTGTGAAAGATCGAGAAACTCATCGGGTTGATCTATCCTTGAGGTTTGATCCGCACCATTTAGTATCAGAGCGACAGTTGCTTATGGTGGTACTGATGTTGCTAGTATGATGCCTTCGGAGGAGAGATGCAGTGCATTGAGTCTCAACGTGCTAATGGAAGAGGAAGGCTTCGGCAAGATTTGGCTTTTTCATTACCGCTGGAAAGTGGGGGAGAAAGTCATTAATTTCGCTGCTAGCATCGATCTTGTTGAGAAGTTGGGGCTGACGACTACGCCACATCCAAGATCGTACCAGTTGAGGTGGTTCAAGGGAGCCTAAGATCGCAAGCCAAGTCAAGATACTGTTCTACTCCTGGGCCTGACGTTGTTCACATGTTGTCCATTGCTCGTTGGTCTCATTGGCGTTAACGACTGCACATTCAGAAAATTCAGAATAGATAGAGGGTGAGAATGTCCCATCCTCGTCAGAGGAGGGGTAATAGTCGAGACCTCGGAGTTGATGGAGTAGATGCTTTGTAAACGATTCTTCCATCGCCTCAGCATAGTCTTTATCACCAATATCGTCATGAATTGCCACGGCACTGACATCGTGGTTACTTGTCTCTCTAATTGAGACAGAAGTTGGAACATAGCCACTCTCGGAATTGCTTGAGTGGATTTGATATTCTAGTAGCCTCATTCCTAATGGATTGATTTGAGGGCGGTGAAGGTTTCTTCTCGTGAATGTACTCATCGAAGAAGACGCATTTGCATTCCTACTCAGGGACGTAATCTGCCATTGTGAGTTGGGCGTAGTCGACAAGATCGAAAGACTTCTCCTAATAGTCCATCGGCAAGGACAGGACAACATCACAGCGATGATCTTCCAATTGATGGTGCCCTCCTTCTAGCACCAAATTTCGATGATCGAAATAAGGGGTTCCCTATCGAGCTTATTTGGGAAATAATATGAGAACGTTATAAAAAAGAAGATCATTTATTGATGCGGACACAATGAGTGTTTTTATAATAATACAAAGGATGTTACAGAATGATCGTAATGATTGTGATTGTTATTGATGTCTATCGATGAACTTGTTATCTCTTATAGATTACGTGAGCTACCCCCTTTATAGCTATTGAAGGGGTGACAGTTAATGAAGCTAAAGACACCTCTAATCTTCACACATGTTCGCTAGGAGAGTCTTGAACTGTTGCGTCCTTTAGCCAACTGTCATCAGTTGCTAGATGCGCAAATAGCCGCTTTCCTGCTAGTCATATGGGTAACTATTGTGTCTCCCAACCAGTTTGCTGGTCAGGGATTGTCCAAACCCGTATTGTCGACCCCCAGGTGTGGAATACCCAAAGATCTTATGTGTATACTGTGCTAGTCCCATGATTAATGGCTAGCACACACATTCACAACATTTAACAATCACATCCATACAAACACATACTAAAGTAAATCTAGAGGGTGTTCTACTTAAGCTATTACAATAATTATTACAACAACGGTCGACCGACCAAATAAAAGTAGTCATCAGAGTAAACAAAATAAATAGCAGCGGAAGACATAGTAATAGGAGCAAAAGTCCAGTGGCATGCCCATCCGATCCCGTGGGCAACCGACAAGGAACAAGACCTAGGTAGACCCGTCACTGAAACCTCCGGTTCTGGGGCAAAGAACTCGTCGTCTGGCGTCGGCTCCTCTACAAATTCTAAACCAACAACAATGGAAAGATTGAATACAATATGTACTCAACAAGACTTGTAGTGTATCACAAAAATTATATTAGATGCAAGGATGTCAAATATATGGCTCTACTCTACAAGTTCTTTTGCTCAAAGCCATATTTATTTGCAATATTCATAAGTAGTAGTTTGCAACGGAATTTAAAAGAGAAATTTAAGAAAAAGTAATTACATGACAGTAATTAAAGAATCCGAATCAAAATAATACCAACACCTGCAACCCTACTCGGTTGCAAGGAAAAAGATAATCATGTTCAGCCATAGAAATGACACTGACAAATTCATATTCAACCATAGAAATAGCAGTCTTGCTATAAACATTGCAAATTAGCCATAGAAATGGCATCTCTGCTATAGACATAGCAACCCAGCCATAGATGTAATACCTCATAAATCCAGCTAGGTTGTATCGTTTCGAATGTCTGGGAATATTATTCGAAAACGAGATTTAAAACTTTCCGGAATCGAATCGGTAAAAAGAAAGAAGTCGGAGGAGTAAAAGAAACAACTTTGGCGGATTTTTCCAATCGCCAGGGGGGCTAAACGCTATTGTACGTCAACCTGGGCCGCAGGCCGCGACCCAGGAGGCCCAAGAGGGGCCGGCCAAAAAGGGGGGGGGCGCCACTCCCCCCCCCCCTAAACCCTAGCCGCCACCCTATCTCCTCCTCCCCTTGGCCGCCTCCTCCTCCCCAAGCAGCCTCCTTGCTGATCCTGGCACCTCCTCGCGGTGGTGGTGCTATCCCCGTGATCCCCGTCGCTCCTCCTCAAGGGCCCTCCATCATCTCCATTCTCGCCGCCGACGCCGCTCGCCGTCTCCCTGGCCACCAAGAGAGGAAAGCGAGGAAGCGAGGAAGACCGTGTGCAGCGGATCTTCGTCGCTTTACTGGTCTACAAGGGTAATTAGACCTCCGATTCGTTGTTTGATTCCATTAGAATTGAGGATCCGATTGGATTTGTAGTTTCGCTTTGATTCGCTTAATAGATTGATTCTGTCCCAAGACGTTGTAACTCGGTTTTGGGTATCTTAGAGGCAGAATTGGATGTCTTCGCTTCGGAGAATTGTTCCTGGTTTCATTAGCTTTCTTTTGGCACCTGGATCACGAATTTTTCACCCATAGATTAAAAGTTATGACTGTTTTACCACGTATCGCTCTGTCTGTCGAAATTTGTGTATAGTCGGTTGCACCTAGGTTTTGATCTAGTTAGAGTCAGAATCAGGTCAGCCACCCAACTAGGTTTTTGAAGATAATTTCACCATGTTTCCAGGCTGATAAAGATCACTTTATTTGGATCAGTGGTTTAAAATTTACAGCCTTTTCTTTAGGGCTGTTCTGAAATTCTGGGCAGACTGCAGTTATAGTTTTTCATTGGATGGTTAGACCTCTGTATTGGCCGAATTAGAGTTTACCATCAACTAGAGTTTCGTAGCCTGTTACGTTAAGAAAATCTGGGCACTGGTTTTGTGTCGTTTCGAGTTCCAGATAATTAAATATGCTTTTTCTCGCACCGCTGCTCATAAGGGTGAAATCGCGAGAATAGTTTATTTTCAATTTGGGTCTATGCGGTATATTGAATAGTCAGGGGTTATTGTAGAACATCGGTAGCAGTGTTATATCGTTGTTCTTATTTTGGGAACATGCTTGTGTAGGCGGTGAGACATCCCGTGTGGGAACACCTCCGTTGCCTGCTAACGAGTCACTACGCAAAAGGCAAGTACTGTATGCATAATGATATGTTGTTTACATGAATATTTTGTGCCTTGTTCATGATGTTGATATACTGCAAGTACCTTGTATACTATGTTTGATGCAAAAAATGTGATGTGTGAGTGAATGATTATACTTGTTCGTACTTGTAGATGAATGCCATGTGTTTCTTTTCAATTATGAGTACTATTCAATATTGCCATGGGATCACATCATGACATGCATAAATTACATTTGTAAGACCCATCAATTCCAAAGATGGGCACTTGAAAATCCCATCAATTCCGAATGGGTACATGAGTCCACCATTCCAATGTGGGCCATGTTACGTGAGTCCACCATTCCAATGTGGGCCACGTTGACTGATCGTATGAAACGTTCTTCATACGACATTACTTTAAGTGAACACCGACGGTGTTTCACTCGCTATCCAGATATGCTTTGCAATATGTCCAATTCCTTCAATGCATCATTCCACTTCATCCATTCATAAATTCATTTCGAAAGAACGCTCAAATGATGATTGTGATATATTGCTCATGGAATGTTTGATTGTTACATACAGTTACTTGCTGAGTCTTTGGCTCATTCTTGCTTTGTTGTTTTATTTAGGTAAATGACAAGGAAGAATGATCTTGTGGAGGGTAGTTCATCACGAGGCACTCACTACCATAAACCAAACATTTTGAGGACTTTTACTGTCGTTAATTATGACTTGTGTTGAATTGTAATAAGCCAGTTTGGTCATAACTACCTTATCTCTCAGAATTGTTTATTTATATTCCATTGATTAAACCTGATGATGAATTCTTGTTTCCGTATAATCTTTCCACTTGATTAACCTGGTCATGTGTTTTGATGTTATTCTTCTAAAGAGTAGTGGTTGTAGGTGACATCTTGACTTCCTTATAGACAGGGTGTTACAATAGACATGGGAATTAACTCGACATATTTAAAACCCTATGTCATTGCTCCAATCTTTTGTGACAAAACAGTTTGAAAAGCAAAGATGCCGCCATACCAGCCGCACTAAGCATGCTCGTGACCACGAGCACGACAATTCGAATAGTTTTCCACTCTGCAGAGGTGAACAACTTTACCCATAGTACGCGTCATTCCAGTTACCTGGAATATCTCTATATCACTGCTCACTATTGAAGGTAAATAGTCTAGAGTTTGTAACACAATATTTACATTATCTAGCCCTAAACTAGCCCCGCAAACGACTATCATCAATTACTCGGATAGAAATCCGTAGTAAGAGGAGTCCTCACTCAATGGATAGAAACATGTTGAGCGAGTCCCTCACTTGTCTGAATAGAAACCTGTCAAGTGAGTCTCTCACTTCATCCGGATAGAAACCCGTTGGAGTGAGCCATTCGCAGTTGCGACAATAATGGAAATTGCTTGAACTACTTCTGTCTACTAGCATGCAAGGCTATGATTCGATAACTTAGTTAGCTACGACTACCCCATCGTAGCACATACAGTTGTACGATTAGGTCTTAGTCCCGGATTTGCTGGCTTCAGTCCTTAATAGACTACGGGTGAGAACTCCACCCTATCTACTAGTGAGTCAAAATCCTTACTTTTTCATAATACAATATAACTCGCCCGCATCTAAAACTAAGGTTTTCATTTTATTTTCATATCAAATATCAAATATACCTTCTCTCGACATTTTTTTAAACTATTCCCAAATTCTCAAAATACCATATTGTCCTTTTATCAATTTTTCAGAAAATATATTGCTCTAATTGCGTTTGTGCTATAATCGCACTAAAAAATTCCCAATTGACATTACATAATGTCTAACCAATATTATAATGGTTACAATAGTAAGGGATCAATATTACAAGGAGGTATATGCAACAAATAGGATTACATCTACCATTTTTCCAATAATAGCATTTTTCATACACAACATACATGCATGCATAATAGGATTTACCAAATAAAGTATAATAATTAAAATACTAGGATCAACATGATAAAAAGGGGGTTCTTGCCTTGCTCTTGCTTATATTGTTCAGAGAGTGAGGTCGCTTGATCGTCGATAATCTTGCTCGCAAATTCCAACGTCTATTCGAAAGAACCGAAAGCAAAACACAAACGAAGAAATAAATCCAATAGTAAGAAAATCCAAATATGTTTGTATATTATTATAGATAATTATTTTATATGAATTTAGAAAAAAAATTCATTTAATTTTGAGTTCGTATGTAGAAGTTATTAACGTTTTGATTTGCTTCGGTTGTTAAGTCCTGAAATTAAAAGTGTGTTTTCTGAATTTTATGCTTCCTAACAGTGAGATTGCATTTCTTTTGAATAGAAAATGGATCATCTCATTTTATATTTTGTTCTTTTTATTATAGACTATTAACGGTGTAAGTTAGATGAAGTTGACTTATATTTGATCTATATATTGTTTGCATCATATTGTTTTATTGAGAGTATCTTACCATGAAATGCATAGAAGGTCTAGCTTATTTTCATAATTCCTTTTGTTATTATTTTATATTTATCGAAGAAATTCCATTATTTAAGTGTGGCCTTTTTATAGTTATTATCATGACTAAGCTTATACTAAGGTATAACTATTACACTAGGTTAACTTCTAACTAAAATACATACCAATGATTTTTAATCTCTGATTGCTTTACCATCTTTTATTAACTATCTCATTGACCTAGTGTTACTATAGATATTGACATAATCATGGCATATGGCTTACTGTAGTTTTGGTAACCATATAGTCTAATTTCTTGACTTCTAATTAATTTTACTCTGTAGATTAAATGTTAATGGCTAATCATACTTTCTAATTCATTTATATTTGCACATGATATGGCTCTATCTCACTGTTACTTGGGCCCTGTATTTCTATTCTTGCATCTTATTTAGTTCTTGCTCTCTTGGATTAATTGCTAATGGCTAACTGATTCAACATAACTTCTAAATACTTGTATTTGAAATGGCATTAGCTCACTGTCTTATTCAAGCTTTTCCTACTGTACATTAACCTTATTAAGCATTTGCCTAATTAAGGTATTCTCTAGATTATTTAGCTTACTAACCAAATTCTTTTATCCATATCATGGTCTACTATTCATTTAGTTTTTTACTGGCTACTAAGCACTTGTCAAACCTATTGAACTATTGGGCTTTAGCTATCATCATGCGTTTTACAAGTCTGAATCTTCCATTAGTGCTTTACTTATTGTTCTTCTGAAATTTTTCCCATCCTATTAATTTTTTGCCTAATCAAATCATTCATTGATCAATTAGCTCATTGCACAGTCTTTTCTTTAATCACTTGGTTGCTCACTGTTGGTTTTGAACATTCATCTCCATATTGGTTTTTCAGATTTGGCTACTACTAGCAGATAGGTGTTCAACTGACTAAATGGCTCAAGAACAATTCTACTGACTAAATGGCTCAAGAACAATTCTAAGTACTGCATTAACAAGGATATTAGTCTATTGACAAAACTAATTATCATCAGGTTACTGTTCATACAACCTAATCAGCAAAAGTTGACTGAACTAAAGTGCTAATCTAGACTCCCTTCAACTCAACTTCCAATTGTTAGCTCAATTGAGTGACCCAATTGACATTTTGAAAATTTGATAGCAAAAGGAAGTCGTTATACAAGAAGGTTACACTGACATTTCAAGTTTTCTTCTAATCCCTTGTTTTTTCTCTGTTCAACATCTCACACTGAAAAACTTTCTAAAAAGATTTGCTACTAACTAAACTTCCTACAAACTCAAACCTTAAACCTGCTAACTCATTTCAGTGACTTAGCTGACAGCCACCATATTGGTTAGTATTAGATGGTTGGTCTTACCAAGGATTTCTACTAACATTTCAACTCTTCTCCTGTTCCTTTTCTCTGTCCATTCATCCCAAGTGTTGAATTATATATTCTGAAATTGAGTGTTGGTTGACTAGTTCAAGTATCCATTTAAACAATTCTAATGAGTGATTAGCTAGTCAATCACAATACTAAGCTAAAGGTACTATCCCTCTTACAGGTAGTTCCTATTGTCATTGACAGAGATGTTTATGCACAGAGACAACAGAGAAAGAGCAGGACAGGGAAACTTCGGCCGGGTTTGGAGCGGCGGCCATTGCTAGCGATTGGGTGGATGACGGCGATCATGGATGACAAAAATGGAACCGGGGTGGAAGAGAGGTCCAAGGAGTGGTGGCGGCACAGCCGGTGGTGGACTATGGTGGCACGACGAGGACAAGGGGGATGGAGACCGCGACATAGGGTGGACTAGGGGGCAAACCAAGGGGAACATGGGTATGAGGAGGTTGCATGGAACTTATCGGCGCAGTCAGATGGGCAGGGCGGAGCCAACTGGGCCTACCGGTGTCACAGGACACCGGGTCCCAAAAAAAAATTAGCATATATTATCGTGTATATACTATGTGTGCATCCCCTAACTCAAAAGTTGTGCACCCGGTTCAGCCTAACTTCTAGTCTCTTGCAGCCAAAATTACTATTTAATACAATGTTGCTTGAAAAATTATATATGTTATTATATATACGGTGAAGTGGTGAACCCCGGTCATTTTCGTTCTAGTTTCGCCCCCGGCCGAGGGGACTGGAGTTGGGCCGGCGGTGGCAACCGGCAGTGGCGCGGGGAGGTCCTCGTGGCGGTGTCTCTAGAGAGGACAAGAGAGCAAGTCAAAGATGGAGGCAGAAAAGAGCAAGTCAAAGATGGAGGCAGATAAAGGAAGGTTAGGGTATACTCCCGTGCGAAGGAATTGGAAGGAGGGTCACCGGAGAAGAGGCGGCGGATTTGGCCGATCGCGGGGAAGATGAAGTGCGCACAGCTCCTCGGTGGCGATAGCTTCCAATTAATGGAGGGGTTTTATTTCTTTTTGGGTTTGGGCGCACCATGATGCGATTAGCGGTGGTCGGAGAGCACTCGTCAGAACAGCGAGTGGCGGTTCGGGCGACCGACGCTTGGCATTCATTTTTTGGCTCGATTGGAGCTTGTGGAGGAGGGAAATGGAGATGGAGAGGAGGCTGGGGCAAAGGGGAGGCCATGGTGGCTCGGGAGCGTGCATATATATAGGCGAAAGGGACGGAGGGATCGATGGTGGCACTGACGGCGACATGGGTAGGCGTGAGCGTCGGGGGTGAGTGTGGCATGGGCAATGCACAGGGACGCGATAGGGCAAGCATGGGGGCGGCATGAGCTAGGGAAAACTACGGGCGACGGGTGGAATCCAGTGGGCGGCTCTAGCGCGATGCTGCGGAGGTGCAGCTGCGTGTCCACGGCAGTGGCGAGAGATGGCATGGTGGCCAGGGGCGCGTAGAAGATGAACCCTGTTAGGTGGGCCCAACAGTTCAGGGAGAGAAGGAAGGAATTTTTGTTTCCATAAATTCTGAAAATGCTGATGAATTTAAGGAATTTTTAAATATAGCTATTAAGCTTAAAAATTTATGAAAATTTTAGGAAAGTCTGAGGACTCATTATAGATTTTTGCGTACTTGTTTCAGAATTTTGTGCGCTCTGAATATTTTTCTAAATTTATGAAAATTTTAGGAAAGTCTGAGGACTCATTATAGATTTTTGCGTACTTGTTTTAGAATTTTGTGTGCTCTGAATATTTTTCTAAAATTCTTTTAACCTCCTCTTGTAAGTATTTTTGTTATTTGATATGGAGAAATTTGCGATGCATGCTTAAATTAATTTACCTATTTTATTACTAGTATAAATTCACCAAGTTTGGATTTTCATTTATTACATTTTATTTCTAGTCGTTTTGATACTGAATTAATTTTGTATTTCTATAGTTTGATTTCTTAATTTTTTATTAGACAAAAAAATCTTGCAAATAAAATCCAGAAAAGAAATTGTAATTAAAATCCATCAAAAATTTTAAAAAATTCACATTTTTACCTATTTGAAAACAATCCCAATTTTTTGGATGTTACACGTATAACTGGTCAAATACTGTGTTTATGGCTAGTCGTCCATGACTCAAACTATTCATCGACCAATTTGGCCACAATAAAAGAAATAAAACTTCCTTTATGTGCTAGCTGTAAGCTCATAACCGTATATAATGTGGGCCTCTATTAAGTGAGCTCTCTTTTGACAGGAAGTCTGGCTTTGAAAAAAAAAGATTAACCGTACCAAGAATCGTCGGTCTGAATAGTTGCAACTTGCAACTGATAATGAACCTGGTTGGTCAAATTTTAAATCATCAACAGTTAGTACTAAGCTCATTTGGAGTCAAGTGTCCAGATCCAATCTACTCAGGCATTAAGCACGAGTTTTTTTAATTACAAGGCAGTGGAGCTAGCATTTTATTGCTCATTTAACACACGGTTACAATCAAGTGACACATGATAACAAAGAAAAGAAGGGACCCATGCATCCAGGTAATACCCTGGAGTCTCAACCAGACCCACGCACAAGCCGCAGCCGCTGTAATATTATGGCTCAAAATCCACTCAATGTTCAGTACATAGTAGGTAGATCAACGCTAATATAGTATCTTACTTACATTTTTGCTTTTATTTCGTGTAAAAGGGTTAATCTGAACGTGCTATGTTTGGATCTAACGATCATTATACACTACTACAACTCATTTTAAATAAGCAATGTGAAACTAATCCCACCATACAACTCCACATAGACTATATGAGCCGGTATTACAACCACCCTCTTAAGGGTTGCCGATGGTAAAAGGGTTAACGTAGATGTGCTACATTTGGACTCAAAAGTCATTATATATTATTACAACTCACTCTAGATAAGCAATAAGAGACTAATTCTACCGCATAATTCTACACGGGTTACATGAACCGCACTATGAGCGGAGTAAGATCTAACAGTCCAGCCAATATTAATCCATCCAGTCCCCTCTTGTGTTAAAACCATGCCCTGGTTGTACTTTGGATCAAATATTCGATTTCAAGCTGCTCGCCTTCCCTAAGGCCCTATTTTTCAGAATGCGGGATTCCTATGGGAAAATCGTTCCTTGCGAAATTTGTGCGATATTCACGCAAAATTCATGCGTACCGGTTAAAAAAACGGGGCACGGAGAAAATCATAGATATTACTACCAGTGTACTATTACTACACGAATCTTGAAGACTGTTTTTGTTCCTGTACGGTGTCAATTCCAATCGACGGCGGTGATCATCTACTGCTCCGTTCGTCGTCACATCGTCCATCCGAATACAGGGACCCAACCACGACGAGAACCAATCGTTACCCCAGAACGGGCGGGAGCCGTACGACTGTCGGACTGGACCAGCAAAGCACCCGGTAAAAAGCCGAAGCGGGCGCGCGCGATCTGTATCGGCGGCCCGTGTCCCCGAGATAGCCGAATGGGAGTCTGCCCAATTCGGATCGGCCAGCACCACCGGCACCAGCAGCAGCAGCAGCATGCGCCGACCCTCTTGACACGTCGCTGTCACGTTTCGGTTCCAGCGTCATTATTGGATTTGGGATTCCGGAAACGATCCGTGCTAACGGTTTATCTTTTAAGGTTTAGAGACAATATTTTCAATAATTTATTTATAAAATTATATATATTTTTGACACAACTTCTCTCTTTACTCACTCACTATTTGTGATAGTTTGTAGCTTATCTCCTTACTCACTCATTATTTACTATAGTTTACGTACCCAGTTTTTCTCTTATATAAAAGATATCACATTATCTCTCTTTACGTTATCTCTCCTCCAACTAGGATTTTGAGTGACATGGCAACTAAGAGACAACTGATGTGGCCACTATTGAGGATGCCCTTATGTGCCGGTCGTCCTTCCTCCCGACGTGATTCCACGACGGTTGGCCCACCCCCGCATATGATTAGGCACTGACCTGAAATCATTGAGGACTTCACTACTACAAAAGAGGCTATAGCAGACGGCCCATCACAGACGGTTCCTTTGGAACCGTCTGTGTTGGGTCTGTCTCGCTATCTTTAGCGCGGCGAGCTTATCGCGAGCGGTTCTATTTGAGCGCTGCGTGATAAACAATATCACGAGCAGTTCGAAATATAAGCGAATGCGTGATGTTACTGACGGTTCTATTTGAGTAATGCGCGATATCCTGCGGTTCTTAGATATAACCGTCGTGTAACATCACTGAGCGGTTCTATTTCCGCAATCGTCAGTGATATCCTGCACGTTCTTAGATAGAACCGTCGTAACATCCTGACGGTTCTATTTAAGAACCGCGTGATATTACCTATCACGAGCGGTTACGAAATAGAACCGTCGTGATTTCTGTGCTTCATATAAATTGGCCGAGACATCCCATATAAATTGAGCCGAGACATCCCTCTGCTGCGATCTGCACTGTGTCTACCACTTCCTTCCTCGCCTAGCTCCTCGGCTGCGGCTGTATACCGCTCCAGCGCCACTTCCTGCCTAGCTCCTCACTGCCTTTGTGTCTACCGCTCCAGCGCCACTTCCTGCCCTAGCTCCTCCAACTGCGCCACTTCCTCGCCTCTAACTCCTCATCTGCACTGTGTTCACCGCTCCAGCGCCACTTCCCGCCCTAGCTCCTCCACCTGCGGCTCCTCCTCTAATCTTGGTATGAGCACATGATCTTGCACCGTCAATGTTGGAATAAATAATATTAGCCCTGCAAATCTTAGTTTTGAAACCTTATAACTAATGAACTAAAATTTGACTTAGGAGTGGTAACTTTATAAAATTGAATTAGGTCTAATAATCACTAAAATTTGAGTTAGGATAATTAATTGGCTTAAAAATAAAATTTTTACACAGGTTCACAAGATGCGGTGGGGTTTGGGTCAAGCAATATTGCATTTACTGGTTCGG
Organism: Hsuehochloa calcarea; assembly: GCA_036346395.1. NCBI lineage: Eukaryota > Viridiplantae > Streptophyta > Magnoliopsida > Poales > Poaceae > Hsuehochloa > Hsuehochloa calcarea. Next base: position 35,929,361 of record CM070604.1, on the reverse strand, counting down.
TATTTTAGGTTAATAAGTGTTGTATGAGGTGATGCCTATATTTGGGTTGCATGATTGTTCAATTGAGATAGATATCGGTGTCGAGAGGTAGGGATCATGGTTGTGGCCGTAGGCATGGCTACGCTACGCTAATCAATTTGACACTAATTTGTTACATGCGTATTGTAGATGGATCGAAACTGGATGTGCGGTGTGAAGCCGTGTGAGTCAAGATTACATTAATGGCGTGGTTGCTTTTAGAAGAGCGTGGAAAGGGGATATGTTGAAGAAGGGGATAAATTTTATGTCTTGTCAGGTGCATTGATTGCGTAATCTGAAGATGTTTAACAACGCGCGCAGATCGAGCGCACTTGATTGAAGGGGTTTCAAAAAGGGTATACATGTTGGACCGATCACGGTGAAGAGCGATTATACCGAGTTAATAATGGCGACATCGCCGAGGAAGTCAGCGATTTGCGGATGTGGTGTGCTTTTGATGAGGATAGGGGCACGATGACAATCTGGATCGGATGCTACGCGATGCGTAAGAGAACTACATGAGAGAGAGTTTTGTAAATTCGAGGGCTTAAGGGAGGACTCGGTGAGACCTTTGTTCCCGGCCGCAAGCCGGAATACACAAGGTTGTCAACCGTGCTTGAAGCTGCTGAAATTGAAGGCAAGCAATAGTTGGTCCGATAAGAGTTTCACGGCGTTGTTAGGTCTCCTAGCGGACATCCTTCCGGAGAAGCGTGTTGCCCAAACACCACCTATCAAGCAAAGAAGGTTATTTGCCCATTGGGAATGGAAGTAGAAAGAATACATGCATGTCCGAACGATTGTATCCTCTCAGTAAAGAGTATGCAGACATGCATTATTGTCCGTGTGCAAAGCATCCCGATACAAGCGTCAAAATATCGCTAAGGTGAAGCAAGGACCTCCTGCTAAGATGTTGTGGTATCTACCTATAATCCCACGTTTGAAGCGTTTATTTGCGAACCCAAAGGAGGCAAGATTGCTGCGTTGGCACTCAGAGGGCGTAAGAGAGATGGAAAGCTAAGACACCTGGCGATTACGCCGGTGGAGAAACTTCGATCGGAGCTTGAAGAGTTCGGTCTTGAACCGAGGAACATAAGGTTAGGGTTGAGTACGGATGGAATGAATCCTTTCGGTAACATGAGCGTGATGACATAGCACTGGCCGTGAATCTATGTATGTACAACCTTCCTCCTTGGCTCTGTATGAAGCGGAAGTACATTTTGATGTCACTACTTATCCAAGGGCGAAGCAACACGGGAATGATATTGATGTGTACCTAGCACCATTCTTTGGAAGATCTTGTGACCTTTGTGGAGCGAAGGGTGCAGTGTATGGGATGCGTACAAGCGAGAGAACTTCACTTTACGCGCCATGTTGTTCTCGCACCATCAATGATTTTCCGCCCTTGGTAAACTGTCAAGCCAAAGTACAAAAGGAGCCAAAGCTTGTCCGCCTTTGCTTAGATGCTACGAAGAGTGTATGGTGAACAACTCGCGCAAAAGCGTGTATATCGTCACCGTAGGTTCCTTCCGAGGAGTCACCCATACCGCAAGATGAAGAAACAATTCGACGGAAATAAGGAAGGCGGTTGACTTCAAGGGCTTTTAGTGGGAAAGAGGTCTATGATATGGTTAAGGATATCGATGTTGTGCTTGGGAAGGGACGTAAATTAAGAACCCGTGAGAAGAACATCTGGAAGAAGCGGTCAATTTTTTGGGACTTGCCTTATTGGGAGTACTTAGAAGTTCGCCACTGCATCGACGTTATGCACGTAGAGAAGAATGTATGTGATAGCTTGATTGGTCTCTTGCTGAACATTAGTGGCAAAACAAAGGATGGTGTTTTGAACCGTCTGTGGTAACTGCTTGTTATCACAGACGTATAAATATAGACGGTTGGAAGCAAATGCGTGATGATTCGCCCAAATGCTGTGATGACGTGTTCTGTAGTAGTGCTTCTTGCTTTTCTTGTCTTGCCCATGTGAAATCACAGTAGTGACTGGTCGGCTTCGGTAACATTTCATTTTCATTTTCCTCTGTGAGAATAACGTTGAATCATGTTGCTCTGTTAGAACTCAGAAACCAAGCAGATAAGTAGCTTATTAGTAATTTATTGCTTTGATTTTAAAAATCTTGTCGGTGTTTTAGAACCGATCTTACGTAAAGATTGTTTGATTCGGGGGGTCTCCTAGAGATGAAATCACGCAGAGCGATTGACAAGGGATTTTTATACAGGTTCAGGCCTTCTCTGGGGAAAATAACAACCCTGCTCCTGTGTGTGTGTGGTATTGACTGTATTCTCAACAATCAAGCCAGAAACTAAGACTATTACAAAGAACAGTACTTGTCTTTCTCCTTGATTGTCCTCGATTGGCTCTTTTTGCCATCCCCTTTGTCCTTCTGATTGATGCCTTTATATAGTCGTGAAGGAGTAGCCATTTTCCCCTGCTGAAGAGGCGCCTAATCAAGCCAGTAATGGACACATGATGGCAATAATTACCGGTGTAGTGGCTCCTTCACGCCGTTTGGCAGTTATCTTTCAGAGGTAATGGGGTATTTAAGCACTATTACTGCGCAGAATAATAGTGCATGTGGACCGTCTGGATTCCTTAATCAATTGGACCCACTCGCTTGTAGGTTTTATTGATTATAAGGTGGTCGTGGTTGACTTGGTCGTAGCAGGACTTACGACTGGGTACAAGTCGTAGCAGAACTTACGACTGGATAATAGTCGTAGAAGGACTTACGACTAGGTACAGGTCGTAGTAGAACTTCTGTTGGACAATAGTCGTAGAAGGACTTACGACTGGGTAATGGTCGTAGAAGGACTTACGACCAGGTAGTGGTCGTAGAAGGACTTACGACCATGACATAGTCATAGTAAGACTTACGACTATGGGGGTGATCGTAGGAGAACTTACAATCACTTGGAAGGCCCCTCCCTTATAAATATAAGGGGTACTTCTGGGGACTACGTGACATCATATTTACCCATAATAAGAATTATAGATAAAAGATAAAATGAGGATTATCAGATCCTCGTCATCTAGCCCGCCAGCTTCAAGTGAAAGTAACTTACTTGGTGAAGGATTTGCAAATGGTCTTACGACTATGAAAATATCGCAGAATAATGGTCGAAGGAAAAACTCTTCGACATTTGAGTGCTACTTTGACCAGGAATTTGCTTGGTCAGGAAGGTTGCTTACGATTATCAAATAGTCGTAAAAACCCTACGATCGTGAAGTGGTCGTAGTAGGGCGATCGGAGAAAAATCCTTTCCGATTGCTACTTCATTCGACCAGAAAGACTTGGTCAAGAAAGTAATTTCGCTTGGAGGTGACAAAACAAACCTAATTTTCTCGAATAGACCATCTAGGGAATTTTCTCGAACAACTTCTGCGTAGGGCTTGTTGGTAGACTGCTGAACGAATTAAGGCCATGTTTCTCCTTTTTTCGAGTAGTTTAATATCATCTGCTCGAAGTTGTTCCTGGTCGGAGCTGTTAAAGGTTTCAACTCGTGTCGACCGCAATTTTAGCTCCGGAGGAAGCATGGCGACTCAGAACACTAGAAAAATGGTGTTTTCCTGCCGCTCGACTAGTGGTCGTCTAACCATCCATATCTGGAAGGTAATTCTTGTACTCAAGCTCCCGAGCGCTTAACGAGCTGGTCGAAGACTCGGGTTTTAATTCCTCGCATTATTTGGCCGTTTGCACGTTCGACTGCCCCGTTGCTTTGGGGATGTGCAGCGAAGCATAACATAACTTGGTACCCAACTCGTCATAAAATTCACGAAATTTTGCACTTGCAAATTGTTTACCATTATGCGTAATTATCAGGCTGGAACTCCAAATCGGCTAATTACGCATCTCATCATGAACCTTTTGTTGCTTCCGTTGTTATCGATTCTGAGTTGGCCGATCCATTTTGTGAACGTGTCAATAGCCACAAAAAGGAATTCAAAACCTCCTGGAGCATTGGGAAACGGTCCTAGAATATCGAGACCCCAGGTCGCAAAAGGCCAAGAAAGAGGTATTGTTTGTAATGCTTGAGCTGGTTGGTGTATCTGTTTACCATGAAACTAGCATTGGACACACTTTTTAACCACCTCTTTAGCATCGCATGAGTGTTGACCAGTAGAAACCTTGTCGAAAGGCCTTACCGACCAGCGTTCTGTAGGAAGCATACGTCCCACAGATGTCATTGTGTATATCATGAAGGAGTGTTATTCCTTCTGTTGGTGTTTTAGAACCGATCTTACGTAAAGATTGTTTGATTCGGGGGGTCTCCTAGAGATGAAATCACGCAGAACGATTGACACGGGATTTTTATACAGGTTCAGGCCTTCTCCGTGGAGAATAACAACCATACTCCTGTGTGTGTGTGGTATTGACTGTATTTTCAACAATCAAGCTAGAAACTAAGACTATTACAAAGAACAGTCCTTGTATTTCTCCTTGATTGTCCTTGATTGGCTCTGTTTCGCCCTCCCCTTTGTCCTTCTGATTGATGCCTTTTTATAGTCGTGAAGGAGTAGCCGTTTTTCCCTACTGAAGAGGTGCCTAATCAAGCCAGTAATGGGCGCATGATGGCAATAATTACCGGTGTAGTGGCTCCTTCACGCCGTTTGGCAGTTATCTTTCAAAGGTAATGGGGTATTAAGCACTATTACTGCGCAGAATAATAGTGCATGTGGACCGTCTGGATTCCTTAATCAATTGGACCCACTCGCTTGTAGGTCTTATTGATTATAAGGTGGTCGTGGTTGACTTGGTCGTAGCAGGACTTACGATTGGATAATAGTCGTAGAAGGACTTACGACTAGGTACAGGTCGTAGTAGAACTTACGACTGGGCAATAGTCGTAGAAGGACTTACGACTAGGTACAGGTCGTAGCAGAACTTACGACTGGGCAATAGTCGTAGAAGGACTTACGACTAGGTACAGGTCGTAGCAGAACTTACGACTGGGCAATAGTCGTAGAAGGACTTACGACTAGGTGCAGTCGTGAGCGTAACTTCGATCGGGCAATAGTCGTAGAAGGACTTACGACTGGGTAATGGTCCTAGAATGACTTACGACCAGGTAGTGTTCGTAGAAAGACTTACGGCCATGACATAGTCGTAGTAAGACTTACGACTATGGGGGTGATTGTAGGAGAACTTGCAATCACTTGGTAGGCCTCTCCCTTATAAATATAAGGGGTACTTCTGGGGACTACGTGACATCATATTTACCCCTAATAAGAATTATAGATAAAAGATAAAATGAGGATTATCAGATCCTCGTCACCTTCGTTTTGCGGAATGCATCGCATGAGTATCCCTTGGGTTCCTCGTTTGTAGAGGACTCCTTCGACCAAAGTATACATTTTGGCTTTTCGGGATAAATGATCCGCCTCAAGATCATCCTCGGGTACGGAACCCTTGTGAAGATACTCGTAGATGGGAGTCATCCAGGTATCCTCGTAATCTAGTGAGGCCATCTCAATAGGAGGTGTCTCGGTTCTTCGACGAGACGGCTTTTGGAGTTGCTCCAAGAAAACTCCTTTTAGTGCGCAGATCGGGAAGAAGCCATCCGAGCAAGTTGGTGCATGAGGAAATTATCCTATCGAGGAGAATTGTACCTCGAAACCTAAAAATGCTTTTCTAGCTTACGCTTCGAGAAGTACCGAGACATTGTCAAGTTAGAGCACTTTGGTACTCTTTCCGACTTGATTCACGACTAGTTGAGAGTCTCCTCTCACGAGTAGTCGACGAATCGAGAGTGCTTCGCGCACTCGTATGCCGACTAGCAAACCTTCGTACTCGCCACGTTGTTAGTGGCACGAAAGTTTAATTGTATGGCATACTTTAAGGTTTCTCGGTAGGAGATACCAGACCACCCGACCCAGAGCCACTTAAAGTAAGTGACCCATCAAAGTACATCATCCACCGGTCGTGGGAATCGATCTTGGGGATCTGAATGAGTTCAGATTTGTCCATTCGGCGACAAAGTCTGCCAAGATCTGGGATTTTATGGCCGTTCGGGACACGAAATGGAGGTCAAACTCCCCAAGTTCGACTGGCCATTTTGCCATGCGTCCCGCTGTTTCCTTATTATGGAGGATCGCTCCCAAAGGAAAGTCGACAACACGGCTATTTTGTGCGCTGAAAATAATGCGCGATTTCCTCGAAGACATGAGGAGGGCATATAGAAGTTTCTGGACCTGAGGGTAACGCTCCTTAGGCCCGTGTAAAACTTCGCTGACGTAGTAAACTGGTCGTTGTACGTTTTCACGTTCTACGAGGGGAATACTCCTCGTACTCCATCCGTTGCGGGTTTCCTTGTCGAAGTGGTGAACGATCACCTCTCCGAGGGGCTTCTTGATCATCAGTCAATCGAAACATATTTCTCCGAGTAGGGGATCGATGCGACTTATGGCCGTGTCGATTTCCACGTGGTGAAATGTTTGATTGACTGGTAGCTGAGGAAGTCGCATTGCTACGACTACCTGAATGATGTCGACGAGGTGCTTTCAGTCTTGTCATCACGGTTCGAAGCCTTTGCGCAATTTCTTCAGCGAAGAGATCGTATCCTGGCGTTTGAGCAAGCTCTTGAGTGGGATTTTCGAGCAAGTCTTTGATGTCCTGGAGTTCTTGTACCTCCCTCGACTGATATTGGATGCGCCTAGGCAGGTTCTTCTGGGCTGCAATCTTCCTCCGTCGGATGGCCTCAAAGTTCTCCTCATCAGATCCTTGAGGCCTTCTCAATGGAGTACGAGAATGTCGAGGATTTCCCTCGCGCTCATCAGAGTATTGGTTCTGCCCGTCATCGGTGATGCCCTTGCCATTATCACAAGGGGGCGCAGTGCGTGATCTTCGGGGAGTGTTCTTATATCGGCCTCCATAAGGCTGACCCTGATCTGAGGGAAGGACGAAGACCTCCTGTTGATGATTCTCACTTGCGCTCGAGGCCTCCCCGCTTGAGGAGTATTCGAGAGACACCATCTGGCGACTTGGAGTAACCCCCTCCAGGTAAGGGAACTCTGGGTTATAACTGTCTCCATCCGCAAATGAGATCTGCGGAGAGACGGTCGAATTTGCAGAAAAGCATGCTTGATTCCACTCCCGCTGGAGTTATCCTGAGAGAGAGGATCACCAGATGTTGGTGGAGTCCTGGAATGGTGGCTCTCAAAACTTGTCTCACCAGGTCGGACCGTCTTAGGGGGACTTGGACACTTGGAGGAAAAACTCTCGTCGTGTTGTAAGTCCTTCTGGGTGCGGTTCTGGTCGGATTGACCCTTGTCCTTTGAGGGAATTGGCTCCTCTGTTGGGCGATCGTTGTGGGGATAAGGATCCTCCCAACTCCATCGATGGGATGGTTTCCTGGAGAATGATTTTCGGAGGCGACATCACCATCAGAGGATGCATCATTCGGCTCGTAGTTGAAACCGGCATCCATGTCGACGTCTGCGTAATCTGCCAAGTCAAACCAGGTCTCCTCGTTCCATTCCCCTGCCATGAGTGCATGAGATTTGGAAAAAGAGAGTATGTTGACAAGAGATTACCGGAAGATCCCCACGGACGGCGCCAGCTGTCGGTGTTTTAGAACCGATCTTACGTAAAGATTGTTTGATTCGGGGGGTCTCCTAGAGATGAAATCACGCAGAGCGATTGACACGGGATTTTTATACAGGTTCGGGCCTTCTCCGGGGAGAATAACAACCCTACTCCTGTGTGTGTGTGGTATTGATGTATTCTCAACAATCAAGCGAAACTAAGACTATTACAAAAAACAAGATACTTGTCTTTCTCCTTGATTGTCCTCGATTGGCTCTTTTGCCCTCCCTTTGTCCTTTCGATTGATGCCTTTATATAGTCGTGAAGGAGTAGCCGTTTTCCCGCCATTTGAAGGCGCCTAATCAAGCCGATAATGGGCACATGATGGCAATAATTACGGTGTAGTGGCTCCTTCACGCCGTTTGGCGATTATCTTCGGAGGTAATGGGGTATTTAAGCACTATTCTGCTTGAGAATAATAGTGCATGTGGACCGTCTGGATTCCTTAATCAATTGGACCCACTCGCTTGTAGGTTTTATTGATTATAAGGTGGTCGTGGTTGACTTGGTCGTAGCGGGACTTACGATCGGGTACAAGTCGAAAGCGAACTTACGACTGGATAATAGTCGTAGAAGGACTTACGACTAGGTACAGGTCGTAGCAGAACTTACGACTGGACAATAGTCGTAGAAGGACTTACGACTGGGTAATGGTCGTAGAAGGACTTACGACCAGGTAGTGGTCGTAGAAGGACTTACGACCATGACATAGTCGTAGTAAGACTTACGACTATGGGGGTGATTGTAGGAGAACTTACAATCACTTGGTAGGCCCCTCCCTTATAAATATAAGGGGTACTTCTGGGGACTACGTGACATCATATTTACCCATAATAAGAATTATAGATAAAAGATAAAATGAGGATTATCAGATCCTCGTCAAATCTGGTTTGCCCCGCTAAGGGTATGTTCAATAGTTTGTGTTTTAGGTTGTCTCTAACACCCTCCATGTCATCTTGAGACAATTTTAGAGACAACTATTCTAATACATTATCTCTTGAGCTGTCTCTTTAAAACCTTAAGCATTTAAGCTTTATATGAATCAAGTGCCTTGTTTCGCGTGAATAAACGACGATTGTACTCCAACAGCAAAAAACTTCGTCGTTAGTGCTTTGTTTTGCGTGATGCGTCTGTTGCTTCGTGAGATGATAACCTCATTCTCTCTCCTCTTTCACTCTTCTCCACAGCTGAAGTGATACTATTGAAGATGCCCTAAGGGTATGTTCAATAGTTTATCTTTTAGGTTGTCTCTAACACCCTCCATGTCATCTTGAGACAATTTTAAAGATAACTATTCTAATACATTGTCTCTTGAGCTATCTTTTTAAAGCCTCACAAGTATTTAAGCTTTACATGAATCAAGTAAACATACTGATCAACACTAACTTCAATCTTTGTGACCTACATGTGTTGTTTGGTTACATCTACATATATAAACTTGCAGTAATTCTAACACCAAGCCTCACAAGCATTTAAGCTTTGCATGATTATAACCCTAGAATTGAACAACAAATTGGCAGACAGACAGCTCTTGTCATACACCATCCAAGAGACAACAAACCATGCATCAAACTGAACCGACTAGACTGGCAGATCGATGGCTCATCACAAAGCATGTACATGGGGATCCAACAAGGAAGCAATGAATCTATGATATTATTTGTATATTATATATGACCAGTACAACTACTTGCCATTGTCGATCGATCTCAAGCATCGATGTGGCCAGAGTAACTGACTAATCAACATGTAAATTAATAGGCAAGTAGGCAGACAGATCATATATGCGATGCGCGTGGTGCCTTGACAAGCAGTGTATGTAATAAACCGAAATAAGTACTACAAAGAACAACCAAATAAGGTCTCCAACAGTTTAGCCATAAGCAAAAGTAAAACTAAATAAAATGTCCAATAATGTAGCAGCAACACCCCAGCCCAACCTGAGCCCGGAATGCTACTACACTAACAAAATTACAAATTAAACTAAGATAGTTTGCTAACTTTCGGCAGGTTCTCCTTTGAATAACTAACCATACCAGGGGTTTGCACAGCTAACAATAGGAATAAACAATTATCCAAACGCATAAAGCATAAATATAATAAACCTTAAGCGGTTTACTCATATTCTAAACTATCATTTAAATTGTTTATTCAATGGAGAACTGGTTCGTGCCAATGTGCTTCCAAGCATAAATCTACTCCCTCCCATGCATGCTGTCCACAAACGGGGTACCTAAAAACACGATGTGAAGAGTGAGTCCAAGACTCAGCAAAGTACATTTAGCAAGACAATAACATAAACAATTGTAACTATCATCATCCATCCACAATTCTCAACAATAAACATTTCATGTGCTCATGCTACGCAAATTGCTCAAATGCACTTTTCTTTCCTCTTTTGCATATACCGGTATTGCGGAGTGTTACACCCGTCGGTGTTCACTCATGCCCGTATTATCAAATGCGGGGACCCATTGCCCATCCTTTTCAGATGGGGACCCATTCCCCATATCTTAAATATGAGGATCTCATTGTCCACTCCCGTGGGTATCTCATGCCAACATACATGATTGATATAAAATGACATGGACAATCCACAATATGTTCTCACAAGAATTATCAATTATCGATCATCATATAAACAATGTGAAATAAACACTTTCATCACGCATAATCATATTAGGCACGCATCAAATCAACCATATTGCCCAACACACAATATCGTACTAAAATTGTACTTGCTTTTTTCTGCTACGGCGCGCGAAGAAGCAAAGATGGTGCCTCTACTCCGGGACTCCGCCTCCTACACAAGAATAGCGCTAACAATAAATACGCTAAAAAGAGGACTCCATTTATGCCCCTTAACCCAACTCCTCAAGACCTAGGGTTCGAATACATGTTTTACTCCACCTTTCTGACACTCTAGCAGAAACGACTACGGGACAGCAGCGCTAAAACTAACATAACTTTTACTACGCAACTCGGAACTGGGTGATCTTGGACTCTCTGGAATCACGACAAAACCAGCTACAATAATCTAGTTGGGCAAGTTCCCTGATTCAGCCTCCTACTAATTCTTATATTCAGGTGAATTTTTCTGTCCCTTCAATCTGACAGTCAGAAAATAGCGGCGGTAAAAATTCCATAAATTTTGATTGCCAACTCTAAAAATTGTATTCTTTATCAACTTAGAAATATTACTAAATTTCCCACAAGTTTCGTGTTGTCTGACCTAACTGATTTGGTCTCTAAATATTTCTTCTTGGCGGACAAAGCAAGCGCAGATCCGTCGACTCTCTTGGACAATGCACTAAAAGCGCCATAAGTTCTAATCCGTAACTCCAAATCAGGTGATCTTGGTGCCTAAAGAAATCTAAGACCAAGGTATACGACTTTCTTAGAGGTGGTAAGATCAAAAAATGTACGAATCTTACACAAAACTGACGAGCAACAGTGCTGAACAAATCTGATCTGCTACCTCCACTTGGCCGACCCCCTCCAATTGTCGTCTCCTCGCCTTCCTTCCAATGGGCAGCAGCAAGGGGCTTCGCCGGGGAGGGTGGGGGCGCTGCTGGGGATGTGGTGGCACAGGGGAGGCGCAAGAGGAGGTGGGGGTGCCGGCACAAGAACCAAGAGGGGCGGCTCCAAGGGGGAAAGGGGGAAGGGGTGGGATTAGGGTTTTGGGGGTGGGAACCCCCCCCCTTTTGGCCGTCCACTAGGTGGGCTTCCCCCCTGGGCCACGGCCCAGGTTGCCGAATAAAGCGAATAACCCTTTTTTTCAGAAATTTCTTCTTCTTTCATTGTTCTTTCTTTCCCCGACTGATTTCTTAATTACCCGATTCAATTCCGGGGTATTACAGTAGCCATAACTAGCACTTTCTTGAGACAATGCACATATAACTAGCTACAACAAAAGAGCTATCACTAGCAATTCTTAAGGTGATTGCAAATAAACCCGTGTGAACACCAAAATTGTATGGTTAGCAACAACCATGGAAAAAAAAATCCAAAGAGAACTTTTTTTAAAAAATGGAAGCATGCATATATAACTGAATAGGCATGTAAACCGCCAATGTTCAATAGTTTGTCATACAATAATTCTCTATAAATTCATTTATTCTTAAACCAAAGATTGTAACATCACATATTGATTCTTAAGGGCATGAATTCTGAAGAGTGTGAATTAAGTTAAACTTGTTAATGTAGCCATGCATATACACCAGAATGGGCATCACTCCAGACTTCATGATCTCTTATATTAAGCAAAACTGGCACTTGCACTTGCCCTTAAATAAACTGAAAATAGGTTACATTGACATTTAATCACTTGCACTTAAATAAATTTACCATGAATTGTTTGCTAGATTGAGACAGAGGATACTAGGAATTGCATATATTTTATTGAATGAGTACATTTCGATATGGTCTACTAGCAGATTAGGAAATTGCATAAAAGATTAGTAAAACTATACCTAATTATTTAGCTAGTTGCCAAACCTCTGCCAAATATGCTCGACTAAGTCCCTCTTAAGTTGGTATGTGTTGGTCGAGCACGAATAGCAATGTTTCTCTATAGCACGTTGGTAAATCATGGATCAGGGCCGTTCTTGATTTCTGGAGGTAGAACAATTGATGTCCCTGGAGTCTTGTTCAAGTCAAGAGAAGTGGTAATCATTTCCTTATCTTCGACAATCATGTTGTGAAGAATGATGCATGCTTTCATGATATTCCCAATAGTGACCCGTGACCATGATCGTGCTAGACAACACACAATGGTGAAACGAGATTGCAAGACACCAAACACTCATTCAACATCCTTCCTCGCCCCTTTTGATGTTTTGCAAACAATTTATCCTTTGCTATTTGGGGGAGCGGAATTGTCTTGATGAAGGCAGCCCATTATGGGTATATTCCATCTGCAAGATAGTAGCCGATCTCATACCACCTCCCATTGACAAAATATCGCACCCGTGGAGCTTCCCCCTTCAACTCCTCAATGAACAATGGAGATTGATTGAGCACATTGATGTCATTGTTGGAACCAATGATACCGAAAAAGACATGCCATATCCAAAGGTCATATGAAGCTACTACTTCAAGGATGAGTATAGGGACACCATGGTCACCACAGGTGAATTGACCCTTCCATGCAACCGGACAATTCTCACACTGCCAATGCATATAGTCTAGGCTTCCTAGCATGCTAGGAAAGCCTCGAGACTTGCCAACTTGCAGTAAGCACTCCACATCATCACATGTGTGGCATCACAGATAATGTTCGCCGAACTTGTCAATTACCCCTTGTGCGAACATCTCTAAGCACTCCATTGAAGTGCTCCCGTCGATCTTCAAATAATCATCAAGTTGGTCAGCACAGGTGCAATATGCCATCATACAAATAGCTACCATGCACTTCTGTAGTGGCGAGAGCTTGAGCCGTTTCATGCAATCCGCCCAATGAGTGAAATAGGGAGACCACTCGGCAAGGGCGCTCACGATGTGTAGAAATAGGGGTTCCCGTCCGGAACCTTCTACGAAACATAGAGTTGGTGTAGAGCGAGTCTTTGGTGAAGTAATTAGCAAAAAGTTGTTTATGGCCCTCTTCACGATTCCTCCTTGTGTACCTCATAGTACCTCTTTGGTGCCGAGAAATCCTATCTCGAAGCGCCACAATTTTGGCCTTGAACTTTGCTGCGACACGCCTAGCAAAAGAATCAAGGGCATCCTGCTCGGCAATGAGATGCTCCATGATTTTGGTTGGATCTACGGTGTTGGAGTCATCGGAAGCATCAGAGTTGGAAGATGAGTCCAACTGGTGTTCCATAGTGGGGAATAGAAATTGCTTAAGTTTGCGGACATTGGTTTAGTCAGATAGTCTAATATATAGAATTGGATGTACTACTCCAATATTTTCACAACAGTACTGGGACTGCATACTAATATTGGGATTACATGATAGCATTCGGACTACATGCTTTGGGACTACATGCAAGTGAAAGTCATTGACTGCCTAGTACTTTATTGCAAATGAAGCCATTGACTGCCTAGTACTTAGAAATAAACACGTGCATGTACTGCAAATTGGTCCTATCTCATAGAGCCTATCCCATAGAATGGGCTCCCTGGTACTCAGAAATAAACGCATTCATGAAGGGGCATTAATAAGTTTATCTCAAGTACTGCAACATGGTCCTATCCCTTGTATGTACAGAATTATATGTATCTGATGGCCTATGTTTTTCTAAAGCTCACATAAATTACATAATTGCTTTGGTCAGATAGGCTGTGTTTTCTAAAGTTCACAGAAATTACAGAATTGGTTTGGTCAAATTGCTTGTGTTTTCTAAAGCTCACAGAAATTATAGAATTATAGTCAACAATAAATCTATGTTCGGGGTTGGTATGTTGTTGTTGGAATTAATACAGGCTAGACCCAATTTTTAATTCTAATTAATTTCTAAAAATCTCAAAGGCACATGTGCACGTGCTAAAACTGTTTAGTCCCACATGGAGAGTTGAAGGGGAGTTACACCATTTTATAAGGTGGAATGTGGTAGCCCTCTTGTGGAATTGGAGAGTGCCAACACATGCACTCGCCTCGTCTCGCCGTGTGTGCGCAGGCATGTCGGAGGCGGTCGCGTTTTTCTTTATCTATTCGAAAATCGAAATGCACCGACTCGTAGTAAATGGCATTAACAAGCAGCTGGTAGTAACGGTTCAGTTACTAATGAGTAATGGCTGCGGTTAACACTGATTGATGGCAAATCAAAACTCTCTGGCCTCTTTGTTTTTTGGTATTAAAAAGAACAGTGAACCGGTTCTTCTCTGATTTGCTCCACGATGTTTTTGGCTTTTAAAAAGAACAGTGAACTGGTTCTTCTCTGATTCGCTCCACGAAAGACTAAGACGGAACCCAAGAGTTTGTTACTGGATCTAGCGATCTCCATCCCAGCGGGCATGTCGAAGGCGGGCGCGTTTTTCTTTATCTATTCAAAAATCGAAACGCACCGACTCGTAGTAAATGGCATTAACAAGCAACTGGTAGTAACGGTTCAGTTACTAATGAGTAATGGATGTGGTTAACACTGATTAATGGCAAATTAAAACTCTCTGGCCTCTTTGTTTTTTGGTATTAAAAAGAATAGTGAACTGGTTCTTCTCTGATTTGCTCCACGATGTTTTTGGCTTTTAAAAAGAACAGTGAACTGGTTCTTCTCTGATTCGCTCCATGAAAGACTAAGACGGAACCCAAGAGTTTGTTCCTGGATCTAGCGATCTCCATCCCAGCGAGGTGCGTGTACGGTCGAACCGGGAGAGCAGGCCACTGGAACCTTCGTTCTTGAAGGCTTGCACGAGTGAGGACAGATAAGGTTTTTGGGGAGCGTTCGCGCGACTGCTCGCTGCTTCCTCTTGATTCGATTCTCTGCTACGTCTACATCAATTGCACGACTACTACCACGACGTCTACTACGCCATGACGAACGATGACCTCACCAAGACTCCTGCTATTGCTGCTTCTTCCACTGGATCTGGGTATGCCTATCTCATGCTTATTGTTTGGTTAGTTTTATTATCTATTGTTGCCTTGAACTCTGAAATAGGAATGCTAGTTCCTGTCCTTCTAGAAATTTGTATAACTATAGTGTTCTTGATTATCTGCTTTATGAAAAAGGTAAAAGTTTTTTTTTCATGATTCATCTAGCATATTTCTGGATTAAAGTAATTCAAAAAATGCTCATATTTTTATCAGTTGTCAAGAAATGGGAAGTTCGTGTATTAATGGTTAGTTTACCCAAGTGGGACAACCACTTTGTGTATGATTTCGTGATGGTTAACTTGTGGAAATATTGATCATGAATTGGAGTATTTACTGTTATTATGTTTCTAAAAGTTTGTCAAATAGCAATTTAAATCTATAACAGTTATCTCATCGAACAACTTTGCTTTATGCTGAAAATGAATCTTTTAACCTTCCTTTGATACCTGAATGCATCTACTATATTTCTTTTGCTGGTAAGACTTGCGAGTACAACTTTGTACTCCACCGGATTGTCCACTTGTTCTGGTGAGAACAGCAGATGCAACGTCTTTAATTCCAGTTGGTTGCTTATGGGTTTGGGCATGCCAACATGGGTATTCCCTTTTATTTCTGTAATTACTTCCGCCGTAATTTATTCTTTTGTGATTAATTTGGCTGGTCAGCCGAGTGGTGTAAAATGCTCATGTAGAGATAATTTTAATTTCTTAGCTCTTGAATAGTATCTCGTTACGTTCTAATAGTGTATGCATATGATACAATGTTGTTTGAATATGTGCATGTTAACCACTAATCTTTAGGAGTTAACATGAGACATATATCCAGACATTTGAAATCGGGTTCGTTTCATGTTAAGAGTTGTGCTTCCGGTGCAAACGCTTGACTTGAAATGAATTCGATTTCGGAATCCCCACAGACGCGACAATAGGTGATTCGGTGGCAGAGGCCGTCGTCGATGTCTTGCCTTGCCTCCTACTGGCCGATTATGAAGACAATGACGTCTTCACCGAGCTCCCGCGGTCCAATCTGGTGGTGATGCAGTGGTGGCCGAGCTCCTCCATCACCTTCTCCCGATGGCTGGATCTGGTGGCACCTTCCCTTCTCCATCCTCCTGGCAACGGCAGTGCCCAGACTGACATGGGGGGGGGGGAGTGGATAACATTTTTTTATTTCTTGAGATCGAGTCTAAACCTGTGGCAAGCTTCAAGCTGAGGTCAACTCAAATTTTTTGCCACAATGCTTTAAGCTGGCTTAAAATTTGCCCATAAACCTTAATACCTTATGGTCTGCTTTTGCTGCACATCAGATGCCCTTATGCCAATCTGCCATGTTAGCAATCTTGGCCTGGCTATGTTAGCAATCTTGGTCTGGCTAAGAATTGTGCCATGCCAGTGGCTCTTGCAAGGTCGTGTCATTGCCTCGGTGCTCCCCATCCGATCCGGCACAATCATCCCTATCCATTGACTGCCTGTTTCATCATTGGGCTGCAGATTTCATTTGGCGGATGCGATGAACATTGATTTTTTTTTTAGTAACAACACATGATTAAAGTACATAAGTATATCACTTTTACATGGAAGATTCTAGATGAACAATCTGTAACTACCAAGCCCTTGAGTCGATGAACATCTTAAACTTCTTTATCTTTCTCGACGTAGACTCCTGATCTTACAATGGCAACATGATTGTCGATGATCACGGAAGCAGAAAGTAGGTTGTTAAGGATCTTCATGAATGTGTAGGACTTGCACCTTGGTAGTGTTGTTATTCGTCAAAAGAAAACCAGAGGAGGTTTATTAATAAGCAACTTCACCTGGTGTCGGTCGATCTTCATACAGGCGTCGGCGTCACCATCGCTGTCCAAGTGAGTTAGTAGGGAAAACCCCGTTACGGATAAAGAAATTCCGACAATGAACTCTGAAAAGGCGCAAAGAAACAAATGAAATCTAAATTGCTTTTGGAAATCGATGAGTCTTCTGCCCACTAATCGTCAGAGAAGAGGGGAGAAGGACCGGCGACGGTAGAGCTGCGGCCGCGGCGAGGTGCTTTCGGCCGCTAGGGTTTCCTCCGTATGGACGATAGCAGATAGAGATAGATTGACGAACGTTAAGTGGCCGGCTTGGGGAAGAAGTGCGAAATGACTCAACTTTCATGGGCTGCTAAGTCCAAAATTTGGCCCATCGATCTGACCTGTAAAATGGGCTTAACGGCCTATTAGGCCGAACTCTATTCTCCTACTAGTAATCTAACTGGGCGCTTCTGAAGCCCATAAATACCCAGTCGCCTCTCCACTTTACGATTCGCGAAAACGCGAGCCATCGAAGGCGCCTCCCTCCTCGCCGTAACCCGCTACGCCTCCCTCCTCGCCGTAACTTGCGACCTCCCTCGTCCACCTCGACTTCCAAACCCTAACCCTAGTAGAATCCTCTATCCCAGGCGCCCGCTCGAATCCTCGGCGCTGGCCCCCGGTTCGCGCGATGGGGAGGAGGAAGGAGCGCCGCCTGGCGGCCATGGCGACCGCGGGCCGCAGGGTGAAGCTCGATCTCTTCCTCGATCCCTCCCCCGGTGAGTTTTATTCCCGCTCGGGTTGGCTCCGTTTGGTTACGTAACTTTTGTTTGATCGATGTGTTCCAATTAATCCCGACCTTATTGGAGATTAGTTGCTGATTGCCCGCGTTGATTATCTAGCTTTTAGGTGGGCTAAGCTTGAATGCAACTCGATTATTTGAACAGTCGAAGCTTATTGTGGTGCAGCTGTATGATTAGGGGTTGTTTGGTTGCCCGGATCCACCCGTCCCGAAATGAGTGGATGCAGTACGAATCGCGAGCTCACCCTGAATATGTCGATGTAGGCTAACTTGTTTAATTCATGTGTGGGTTTGCTTTGGAGAGGCCACTATGTTATTTGGTTGGTTGTAGTGTACTAGTAGAATGTGGACGCAACGACGGATACACTAGAATGACGAATGGCTGACAGAAGCCATCAGTTCTGTACTTTTTAAAGTTTTGTTTGGCACGGTGACCTTGATACTTCTGTGTGCCCCTGTAGAGTCTTAATGTCACTTCTAGTTGCATTATTTCACCATGCATCAAACCAGTTACCAATTCCGTAATAAAGCGAGTTACCCAAAGTGTTAACAAATATGGTGGTTGCAATACCAAATGACATTAATCTCCACCCTCGGAGAGAAATATAGCCACTGCAACTCCTAAATCAACAACATTTACTGGAAATTGTTATAAACATAATCCAATACGTTTCTACAATAGTTAAGAGAATCGGTTGTGTGAATTGTAATAGATAAGTGGGACGAGAGCGGAGCAGAAGCCCACCAAACCTAAATAACAAAAATCCATGTATGAACGAGAGAATTTCCAAGCCAATCATTAATTGTTTATTGCTTGTAAAATAACTTAATAGGAGCACAAAGTTTCCAATGTAATGACCAGAGAAAATAAATAGAAAATGACCAGAGAAAACAAATAGAAGATGATATGGAGTTTGTGCCGTGAATTTGTGTATGTAGGCTATGGTATCAGAGCCCTCGTCAGATGGACACTACAGCTCAGGAGGGATGGGTTAGAGGGATTGTGGCTAGGGCAAAGCATGGGCTTGTGGGTGGAGAGATCTGATGGTTTCTACAATAAGCAATTGAATCACACTGCCTCCATCAAATCAACAACATGTAACATGGAGGGGAAATAACCCCATATATCAGTTACGGTATCGAAAATGTCGGTTGGATTTAGGGGAGGATGGTTGATAAATTTTTTGAGACACACTCTTTATAATTGTAGAGATTTAATGCTTGGATATTCTTTCCTTGTGAATCACAACTGACAAATATAGTAACACATGCTTGTATTAGTTAGCTACCGAATGTAGGCAAGATATGGGAAATAAGACGTATCATAAAATGGCATTCCAATAGATTGTGATATCTTTATGAATAAGGGAATACGCTGACTTTGATACTCTAACTTGCAGGGGAGGCATCTTTGAAAGAGGGAGTAGGAGGGGAAAACCGTGACCAACAAACTGGGGTTCCCACTTCACCATTTTCTTCAGGTGGGTTTCATCAATTTCCTTCCAAGGGATATGTAAAGAAGACATGCCTATGGAACGTAAATTTGGTGGAAATTTGGATTTTTTTGTACAAGCATGTATATGCTCCATATATCTGGTTTTGAGGCCCCTGTAGGGTTCCCGGCCTGCCAGGGACATTGAGTAAATTCTTCAGATCAGGCTGCCACTGTCAAAATTGATTGAATGCCTACGGGTAATTTCTCTTTTGGCAGCATCTAAGCGTGGGGATTTCAGGATGTGATTGTTACCTCCTCGGTTCGTATGTCTCTTTCTTTATAATGTAGCTCCTAACCTGGTCTTTTTATTATTGCCAGGTTGCTATACTGCATGGTTAGTTATTTTAACAAACTCCCAAAACTTGTTTTACTTTTATACCTTTGTTAATGTCTTAACAGATACTTCAGAAAAGAGTGCAATGTAGATTGCCAGATGCAACCTTTTGCAATTTTACTGATGCATTTGCATTTTTCAGATAAGAAGGAGAATCCTTTAGCGTTGCTTGGGCAATATAGTGATGATGAAGAAGAGGATGAGGAAACAGCAGATCAACCCAATGGTGAAACTAAGGGGAGTTCAACAGATGCAAGTGCTCAGGTAATTCAAGTTTTCACTCTGTCCTCTCTTGTACCTTCTTTGGGTCTATCTTCAACTTGGGCTTATGGGCTTCTTGAAGCTGAAGCTAGGCCAAACAGGTTGATTCACCTTGTTGGGCTTATCATAGAAGCCTAAGCTAGTTTTGTACTATATGCCCAAATAAGATGAAGCCAGTCAAAGTGCTTATAAGCTGGCAAATAACTTGTTGTATATTTCAATTAGGAAACACTCATGTGAATATGTGATGCTCTCTTGTCAGATTCTTGGTCAACTATATCTCTCTTTTTCTTGCAGAGGAGATTGTTGCAATTAAGGAGTTTGAGCTCACTTGGCCTTATGATGAAATATGCTCACTTGTTTCAGGTTACTACCGAGCTTGGTGACCCAGCTGGCGATAAAGGCAATGCACATAGGGATCTGTCTGCTCCTGTTGGTGTTCAGCAAGAGGTACCTCAAGCTGATGATGTCAAGAATTGTACTGAAAATGTTGCTGAGGAAAATGCTGTTGCCCCTGAGTCAACTCTGGAAAATGAGAGTGTGACAACAACTGAAGCTATTCCCGATTCTTCTGGCATGCAAATTGTTGGTGACCTTGGTGGGAATTGGAAGGCTGTAATGCATGAACAGAGTAATCAGTGTTACTACTGGAACACAGTTACTGGAGAAACATCTTGGGAGGTTCCTAATGGATTAACTTCAGGAGTTGCAGCTGATGTAGTCACTTCTGCATCTGTTCCTGCTCATATAGACTACTCCATAGAAGCTCAAGTAAATATCCTTCCCCACAACAATGTCGGAGCATATTCAAGTGATGTGTCTGTTGGAAATGGCACAGTAACTTATGGTACTTTGGGAATGGAATGTGGAAGTGGACAGCTTACTCATGATGCTTATGCTTATGCTTATGCTGTCGCTAGTCATGAGTCAACGGACATTGATCCCTTGCAGCTTGCAAAATACAGTGAGGATTTGCTGCAAAGATTGAAGCTGCTGGAAAGGTGCTTGTTGTTATTATCCTTTTGCCATTTCTTTCTTCCAGTTGGAAGCATTCTTCTAGCTAGAACTGCATAACTGATTTTTCATCATGTTATCATTGTAGGATGCATGGTTCCATTGACAGTCTTGAATTGATGAAAAGAGAAATAGAGATACGAATATCAGACTGCAATGCGCTCTCATTGTATGGGTCTTCTTTGCTTCCATTGTGGTTGCACACTGAGGTGCACCTTAAACAGCTAGAATATTCAGTTTCCAAGTTGGAAGCTAGCTACACTACTGAACCTGGACATCTTAAGACAGAGGATGTGGAATACAAAGCACCTAATCAAGCTGAAGCGATGGCACCCTCCAATGGTGAGGATTTGAAGCTTGAGGTTAACGCTGGGGTCACTATGGATGAAAATGTTAAGATTGAGGAGCCATCTTCAACATCATCTGTTCAGAATTCACAAGAAAAAGATGCTGCAGCAGTTCCTTCAAAAGTTGAATCAGACAATGATGAAGATATGGATGTCGACATGGAGGTTGACGAAGAAAATGTTGAAGAGCAGGGGCATTTCAGTTCTATGCCTAATAAGGAGCATCCTCCATCACAGCAAGTACAGTCACCAACTTTGTCATCATTGGAGGGTTCTGCTCCTCCTCTAGAGGATAATGACATTCCTCCACCACCACCAGAAGAGGAATGGATTCCACCTCCACCACCTGAGAATGAACCAGCTCCCCCACCTCCTCCTGAAGAGCCTGTTGTGTCATATGTTCAGACTGATACAATTCCTCAGTCATACGTAGGCCAAGCAAACTTGGGTTATACACTTCCAGGAATGGAGTACTATGCTGCTGCAGGTACAGAAGGTACAAATGCCAACTATTATATGCAAGTGAGCGAGTCTCATGTCCTTCAAACACAGCAGCATTCTTACTATGCACCAGTATCTGCAAGTGGCGTATCTATTCCTGTTGAGGCCACATCTATTGCTGCAATACCAGTTTCTTACTATAGCTATCCTTCAGTGACTATGGCTGCCACTGGAGTAGTAGCTGAACCTTCTGGATACTATGCTTCTTCACTCTCTGCCATTTCTAGCGTTGCATTAGATAACAAAACAAGCTCAGCCTCTGTTGTTTCTGCAAATAGTAATGTGAAACCCACGGAGTCTGATAAAGTGATATCCAAGGAGGCCAAAATTGCATCTTTGAGCCAAGCTGTAGGAGCAACATCAGCTTCAGGAACAACATCCATACTTGAAAGTTCTACACAGCCTTCTACAAGTACGACCAATCAAACTAAAGGTAATTCTATTAATCTTCATAAGGACAGTTCTTGCTCTCTTGGTTATTGTTCGTCCATGACAAACATTGTTTTACCTTTTGAACCGTTCTGCAGCTGTTCGTAGCAAGAAGCGAGCTATTGCTGTTGCATCATCACTGAGATCTAATAAGAAGGTTTCAAGTCTGGTGGATAAGGTAGCTCTCTACAACAAACCTCCCAAGGCTGTTTTCAAGCGTGAGTGCAAAAGTGACTAGTTGTATCCCCTCCCCATTCCACCACGACTGCCACACACACACCACCCTTCCCGAAATGCGATGCCTGACATTAACAATGAAATTTAAACATGTTGCCATTTCTGTTCATGATATGCACAATTGCTAACTCTGTATAGTTAGCTGATGGAAATAGGATCTTAAATTAGTTTATTTCCTTGTGTGCAATATAGGTCATGCAGAAAAACCAATTGCTGAAAGTGGCATCTTAACTGTGTTTCCTGATCATCTTATCTTATGTTTATCATTTCTTAGTTTAAAGGCAGAGCAATATGTTTACATGGTAAGGCTTAAACTGAGGTGAGTAGTAATGTATAGATAATTGTTCCATATCAATTTCACTTTGCTAAAGTATCTACTTTTGGTTTTTGTTATAACAGTGGAAAGCTGCAAAGGAGGAGCTTCGTGATGAAGAGGAAGAAGAACCTGAAAGTGCTTTGGAGGCACTAGAAAGGAAGCGACAGAAGGAAATAGAGGTAACTTCCTCTTTCTTCCTCTCTTGAGAACACGTCACAAAATGCTTCCGAAATCTCCCAATTTAATCATTTACCATTCAATTCAGGAGTGGTGTAAACAACAGATAGCTAGCGGAGAAGCTCAGGAAAATGCCAATTTTGTTCCCCTTGGTGGTGACTGGTATTGTTTCTTTACCATACGATGGTTGACTTTAATTACTTTGATACTGTTGACTTACCACATGGTACTTGTGGCCTCTGTCATGGTTATTTAATTTTTGTCTTGTTTTCACATTTTACCCCCTCTGATATCTCAGAATATTTTTTATATAAAATAATCCTTTCTGGATCTCATTTTTAAAATAAACTAGCTTGAAACTTATTTTTAAAAATGAACTCTACTTGCAGCGGCATAGACCATATAATTGCAAATGGACCTTGCAATGCCATGGACCATGGTGTTAGGCACCACCAAGGATCGAAATCCTGCTCCCGGTGCATATCTCGGCTGGCGGGCGGTACCGGTAACCGGAAATCCGAGAAAAAACCGGACAAAGTTCAAAATATGAATTTTGAATTGTGGAGTTTGAAAACCGGTTACCGGAAAAGCCGGTTAGAAAAACCAGAAAAACCAGATGAATGATTAGGCTAGAAAGAAGTAGGTGGTATCTACTGGCATGATCATCAATGATTTGATCCGGTAATAAGAAAGTAGTTCAGAGTTCAGTAATAGTGACTGACTCACAGCTTTTGAGACTCAAGAACATATTTGATCATATATTCATATGTGTCTGTTAATCTGAACTACATGCATATAGAGTAAAAATCTAAAATGAATAACTTGATTGCATGAACTATTTTGTTAAGCATAATACCAAATCCAAGGGAAACAAAATATATGAATTTGATTAAAAACCAGCCGAGTTTCGAAAATTGAAATTTGAACTTGCAAAATCCGAGAAAACCGGCCGGGATTTCCCCCCCTGGTCATACATACAAATTTGTAAAAGACGAGACTTTTGTTTTAGAAACAAGCATCAATCTACCATATTCAAGCATATTTAGCTCATACAATACGTAATCTAACACAAAAAAGCCTAAACCAACCAAGGAAGTGCATTGCGCAGTGAAAAATTCAAATTCAAATTTGCAAATTTTCAGCCGGTTACTGTTCACCCGGTTCCCCCTGGTAAAACCGTTTACCGGCCGGGATTTCGTTCCCTGGGCACCACAGACCTTGCAGTACAGCAGGCCTTGCAAGGCTGCGCTTTATGGTGTTGCAAGGTTCATTTGCAACACCACAGTTCGTGGCATTACAGGCATAGTTCAATTTTTTTTGCAAATTTCCTGTGGCATTGCAAATAGGGTGTATTTTTAAACATAAGTTCATGTGTTTATTTTTAAAAATAAGATCACGAAATGATTATTTTATGAAATTAATTTGATGTCCTTGTTTAGTATCTACTTCAATATTTATACTTCCAGTCCCCACAAAAATATATTTAGAAACTGGGGTTGCCTTTCTGCATTTAAAAACTGTGTTCAAAGAATATGTTTAACCTTCTGTACCTTTTTCTGCAATGTAAGTTGTTGGTGATTGGTGTCTAATTTCTTGAATATTTCTATGTACATATTTGTCCGTCATATTCTCATGTCTATTTTCCTTCGTCGAGGGGTTTGCGTATGTCGTTATCTGCCTGGTACCAGTGGTAATTGGTTTGAAATCAGCCAAAACAGTGGGAAAAAAATTCTAAGTTGGTGAAACAGCCAGAAACGACCTGAAAGATGACAAGTTTAGGCTTTTGGCTGGTTGTTGAAACTTGGTCGAATATTTTAATGTTATCAATTCCCCCTTTATATGGCTTATCCTTATAAATTCATGTAATATGTTTGTTTTAAGAAACATTTTTTCAAGGAATATTTTCAAGTTTTCTGTTTGCATGAGAAATGTTGTGAACGTCAGCCAGTGTGAGTTTATGTTCAAGCAACTATATGCAAGAAGCCTCCATTTTTGTTTGCATGGGAAAATATTGTGAACGTCAGCCAGAGCAATTGTATGTTGTTCAAGCAACTACATGCAAGAAGCCCCCTTTGTACCTCCTAGAGCCTAGACTGTATTTTTCAAAAATATGCTCGGTGGGGGTTACCATTTACCTGTGTTAATCAGCCTGTTATGGGTAGAGTTGGGAACCTTGCTACCCCAAAGCTACCAATGTCACGAGCAGGCATATGGTTCCTTTTGTTGAATTTGCTGGGTGTTAGTTCTCGTCTTAGAGTTGAGCTTTACCTTAAATCAATTTTGCAGGCGTAACCGTGTGAAACGCAGAAGAGCTGAAGCGAAAAAGGAGTCAAAGAGAGGATCTATTCCTGCACCAGTAAGTGCTGCCGAACAGCATAAAGGGCAGTCTGATCTTGCAGAGCTCTCCAAGGGTCTTCCTTCTGGGTGGGAGGTTAGCATTTTTACCTTGCCTCGAATGCCCAATATATCTTATTTTGTGCTTGATAGTTGATACATCCATAATGAAAGCAAGAATTGCATTTTTCTTGCTGACAATCCAAATACACGAATAATTAAGAAACATAATTTTTAGATCATAACCTGTATTCATTGCTCCAGTGTATTGTATTAATCGCGTACCATTTGTGTTAAAGACGAAGGTGTTGAGTTTCCTCGTTCTTCCTTGTCAGGCATACTTGGATGAGTCTACGAATCAGGTGTATTATGGGAACAGCCTCACATCCGAGACGTCCTGGGATCGGCCCACCAAATGAAGATAGGACTAGATCATGTGTCAATAACTGGTTCATCAAAGACGATCCAGTTTTGTTGTAGATACCCCCCTCCTTTGCATAGCTCGACGCATTGTTGAATCTTGAAAGCGAATGAAAGTACCTGGCTTGTTTTGAGAAGCAAGAGACTTTGTATGTTCTTTTGGAAATTAGAGTCGTGATGATGCGTTATTTCCTTTATTTTTTATTGGGAGATTGTACCGAGTGCCTGACGGCTTGTTGCTAGTCCTGGAAAATTTATATTAGGTACTTAAAATGATCAATTCTGTTCGTGTTTTTTCGCCGACATCGCACGGTTTTCCCATCAGGGAAAAAAAAATCAGAACAGAAGGTAGTGTCCCAAAGGAGAAGTTCAACATTAGCAAGATGTGAGAAAACCTCCCGCAATTTTTATTCAGATACATGCATCTCAACTTCTCAATCCATCTAGAAATGGAAAAGCTGAAACATACTCAGGCTTGTATGTAGTGGATGTTTCCAACTGCCTACATAAACAAATCAAATTAACAAAAGCCAACCTAGGCATCATGTAATTTAATTTAAGCAATGGTTTCAGACGTAATTCAGAGCCCACTTATGGTGCTATACAAGATTCACAGCCAGGTTTGTAACAACGAGATGATTTAGATTGCTGTCACTGAAATCGGCTTGCTGCTCAAGTTGAGAACTGTAGCACGTTTTTCTTGTTCATAGCAAAGCAAAATACTGCCTCCGGTCAGCACATGAAAGCAAAGGAAAGCATGTGTTTTCACCTCAAGAAGCTCCACAGCACCTTCAAATTTGAGGCAGCAAAAAGAAAATGTCATGTCAACATGAGAAACATAATAGCTTACAGTATTGCAGCAAGAATCCAAAACCATATACAAAAAGTAATAGGTGGGCCAAAAATCAGGTATGAGTGTTAGCTACCAAGAAAAAAAAATTATTGGGGTCACACACAAGGATCCAAAAACCGGTTCCGGGGGAAATCCCACCGGGCGGCCGGTAAAAAAAACGGGCGGTAACCGGTTTTCCCGGAAAAAATCCGGTTGAATAAGTAAAACACTGGTTATGCTCAGATACATAAAACTAGCACAGCGTCTTAAATAACCCAAAGCCCTCATGGCCTACCAAGTTATATTAGCTAGCTACCTAGCATCTTCATTTTTCACTAGTGAAGCATTGACGCAGATATCCTTCTAAAAAATTGCAAATTGGCCATGGTCTACAACTGTCACGGCCTGTGCCTGAGCGTAGGGCATACTCGTGGAAGACAGGAGGCTTCGGCTTGGGGCCTCGGCCTGGTGCTGTGCTAGCAGAAGGGGGGAGGCGCAGAGGGTGTGCAAGGGGTAGAGGAGAAGCAGTAGATGGGAAAAATAGAGAAGTAGAGAGAGGGAGAAATAGATTGATAACTCTTGCTTATCTATTAATGATGATTAGTCCTCTTTAAATAGGGTTCCTTTCCTGGCCGGCTGGGGACAGATCCCACGCCCAACCTTAGCCTGACAGACCCTATCTTTAGCCTAACCAATCTTATCTTTAGCTAGCTTAATCCTGAAGCAACAAGCTAATTTTAACTTGGCGCCTAAGCGGCCGGCGCCCTAGCTGTCCTGCGGGCATAGTGATTGCCCCACATGACAACAACTTGTACATAATGGAAAGTCTATACCCAACTTTTGCTAAAATACAGTGGCAAAATTGGATATATGCCACTTCAAAGATGGCAATTGGCAAAATGCCACCCAATTTCATAAAATTGGATATATGTCACTTCAGTTTCTAGTTCCTTTGACATTTGCCATTTCCCCCTATTTCCCATCCTTTTCTCCATTTTTTTCATCTATTCTCAACTGAATTTCCCCTGTTAGCCCCTGCGCTATTTGTATCGAACCAAACTAGATCAATTCATTCAGTTGAATCAAACCACACCAGATCAGATAAGGCTCGAGCAAGCAGCACTGCAGCAGGTCACCGCGGCTCATCCCAACGGCAGCATATCTCAGCGACGGCGGCCAAATCCTTGCTCTTCGAGACTTTGAGCCAATTGCCAACACTAATCAATGATTCAAGCACATGATGCTTCGACAAAGCATCATCACAGCATTAGAAGTTCCCGATTCGAACAGCCTTCTAAATGGAGTTCGGCGGCAACGGCAGCGGCGGCGTGGAGGGCAGCCTTGTGTGGAGCTCGGGGCGGGGCGGGTGACGACGAGGGTGGCATCTCAGCGGCGAAGAGCTCGGCCTTAGCAGCCACGGACTGGAGTAGATAAACTACGTGGTGTGGTGTTCACAAATCTTTCAATCCAAACCAAGAAGACAAGAAAGAGAAGGGACAGGGCATTTCGGGAACTTCATGTGAGATTAATTGGGAAAAACTGGGAAATAGAGAAAAATTGGGGAAAATGGCAAATATCAAAGGAACCATAAACTGGAGTGGCATATATCCAATTTCATGAAACTGGGTGGCATTTTGCCAATTGCCATATTTTGAAGTGGCAAATATCCAATTTTGCCAAATACAGTAGTACCCGCGTGCATACTAATTTTCTAGAACTATATTCACCGCAGGTTATAGCATCTACATGTTTTCGTCTAAAAGATGTTATTGAGCATAAAAATCGCAGCTATCTGATTTTTTTTTTCAAAGGTAACCAATCAAAGAGTGGCAGCACAACAACGTCAACAGTTTAAGAACAGAATCAGGACTGGAATCATCAAACCTTTTATATCGTTTCTTAGAACCACATGGGCAGAGAGCATTCCTACTTATCTGTCCACTCTTTGCCAGATTAGACCTTCCAACGTCCAGTGGTGTAGAACCCATTAGATTTTGCACCTACAAACACAATATGATTCAGCATGGCTGCAAGAATCTCTGGATGGCATATTTATCTCATGCAAGAGAACATGACAAATACTTTTGAGAAGCTTAGGTTTACCATTAATCCAAAAAACAAGCATCCTATAACAATCAAATTTAAGATTTAACATGTGATACGGACCTTAACTCGTATCTTGCCCTTAAGAATTATATTACATGCAGAACCTTACAGTGTTTCTTAAAAAGTCATTTACAATGAAGAAACCATAAGGGTGCTTTATCTAAGAACAGATCAGAGATATCAAACATCAATACATAAAAAATAAAAATAAAAATAAAAAACGAGCAAAGGAACCAAAAGCATGTCCAGCACTGACCTAATTTATATTTTGACATATTAAAACACCAGTTTAATAGGATGTTTAGTAATGAATCATTTCACATTAAGATGGCAATATTGGGCTACAGCGTTCCCTCATGTTCAGCTGATCCTGTTATGTTGATATCCTCTAAAATGTGAATCGAATTTTGTAGGTCTCTAATATTTTCCCCCTCTCCTATTCCGTCTTATGTTCCTTTTTTTTCTACCTTCATCATGCACATTCTTCCCCTCTTCAATAAATAGTGATACAAAAGGATTAACACCCCCTCCGGAACTTGCTAACCTTGATCTTCCTAGAGACAGGAATTACCTCATTTAGCGTCTTTGGCAATGGTTTTCCTTCTTCTTTCAGCTTTTCTATTCTCTTCTGGGCCTCTTTAGCCCATGTGAACTTGGCCAGTATATGCTCCACATCTGCAATTGTGCAGTTGCAGTGCTTGGTGGCATTAATTTTATCACTGTTTTGGATTTTCTGCAGAAAAAGCGCATCACACACAATAAAAATCTCCACAACGCACTACCAAGCATTCTGTACTAAAAATACAACGCAACCACTCTGATCATTGTATACCTCGCCGGTGGGGTCGATAGCGCCGAGGTAGCGGAGGACGGCGGAGTGCTTCTCGAAGGCGCTGACGACGGTGGCCTCGCTGCACCGGCCCGCCACGAAGTTCTTGAACGTCCCTAACTTCCTCGCCTTCTCCATCGTATCCGCGAACTCTGCAATTAAACCCAAAAACCCGAATCAGACACCACCACCCTATCAAGAAAGGAACCACACTGTTCAGACACCTCGGGGACTTACGAATGAGGGAGAAGGAATCAGAGGGGGGAAAGGACGGCTCGTCGGGCTTCTTGCCGGTGAAGGTGGTCTTGATCTTGTCAAACCACCCGAGGGAGGCGAGATGTGGGGTCGAGGAGATGCCTCGAGAAGCCGTCATAAGGTGAAGCGCACGGCTGGACGCCATGGGTGGCAGTGGAAGGGCTCTGGCGTCTCCGGTGAGCCGCCGACGGCGAGGTGTGGTGGGTTTCTTGGTGGGGTTTACGCCAAGAAGGGTGGGAATGGAAGATGTAAGCGGTAGGCTTGTAGGGGGCGAGTATCAAGAATGAGCATACACTAGTGGGCCTTCTAGAAGCCCATAGGATTTTAGCTGAAATGGGCAAGCGGATGTTTTTTTAATTATTGTTTTTGAAACCTGCACGCCGATGTTGCAACGTCCAAAACTCTTTAAGTTAGGCATCACAAAAACTCTTACACATCACATATATATTATCTTAAAGTAAATTTCACAAATATCATATTTACTGTCAAAACTACACGTCTAATTTTTATTGTGCAAAACTATATATATATATTTAAACTACACATTTTGCACAACATCAAATCTTTGTAAAATATGTGTAGTGTTGCAAAATGAAAACTCAAATGTGCGGTTTTCTAATGCTTTTGTAAGCAAATACATAGTTTTACGGAATTTACTTACTCGGTCTACATCAGCCCCAGCCCACCTCACATCATGATGTGTCCAGCCCACACGGTAAACATTACAATGCCATATTATAGTTCAAATGTGACGGAGCAGGGTTTCTTGATCAAATTTGGTTATAAATGTGTAGTTTTGCTAAATGAAAACTTAATGTGTAGTTTATAAATACACATATTTTTTCAAACAAATATGCATTTTTGTAAAATTTACTCACTACAAGTCACTACGTTCTCTCTCAAAGGTTAGAGATGTAACGTCCCAAAAATTAGGCTTATTTTCAAATGTATGAAAATGTTAACTTTTTAAAACTTTCTAATGCATTTTATTGATATTCGTTATCTGAATCTTTGTGCAAGACTTTTGTCTAATTGAGAAATTAAGAATTTAATTTTGGAAGTACCAAAACTCATAGAGAATTAAAACAAATTGCAACAAAAGATGATAATTCAAAATCCAAACTTGGTGTAATTATACTGTCAATAAAATGGGAAATACTTGAAGCATGTTTCGAAACTTTCCTCAATCCAAATAAGAAAAATAGAAGTTTAAAAGGATTTTAGAGGAAAATATAGAACAAACAAAATCCTAAAAAAAATTACATAATAATATACACTGTGTCATAAGACTCCCATTTTTTTCATAATTTTTGGAGCTTATCATCTATATTTTAAAATCCTCTAAAGACCTCAGCCTATTCATAAATTCTAGAAAACCAAATTCTTTTCCTCTCCCGCTGACAGCCCAGCCCCACCTATCATGGTTCTTCTTCCACGCAACGCAGCACCAGCACTAGCTCGCCATCGCTCGCTAGCTCCGCCCACGCCCATTCCGCGCCAACAACCCCTCCCACCGACTCGGCCAGTCGCCCACGTTTTCGCTGCACCCATGCGCTGCCCTGGTCAAGCGCCCATGCCTGCCCGATTTCCCTGTCACCACCTAGAGTGAGTCGCTACCGGTTCTCTTGGGCCCTCGCGGCAACTCAGCCCTTCTCCCCCTTATAAGCCGAGCATTGAGTGCACCTCATTTCCCTCTCCATTCCTCTCTTCCTCCGAGCTCAATTCGAGCTCAGACCCAAAGGTCAGTGCCGGCCATGGCCGTGTTGCTACGAACCTTCCCGGCCGCACCAATGGACTTTGGCCCTTTTCTTCATGTCCGTGATGATCTCCTCGACCTCCTCTTTCCATCCCTCACCTTCTTCTTCTTTCCTTGCAGTCGAAGCACCGGGAATGTGAGCTTCTTCTTCGTGCCCGGCGACGTTTGATACGCAGCTGCCACTCCCGCTTACCGTTCCGGCCAAACCGGTGAGGTCCTTCCTTAAAGAACTGCATCACGTCACGTTCTAACCCCTAAAGAATGTCCCCCCTCACCCAATTTGAACATTCCTTGTCAGGAGCACCGCGCCATCATCTTCCTCGTGCACGGTCAAAATCGCCGCCGCCAACTCCATTCCTCCTCGGGTGAGCTCCGCTCCAATTACTTTCGCCCAGAGCATCCCCTTGTCGTCTCCTAGAGATCCCCACCACTCACCCTTGCCCCCCTCTCTCTGTAGCGCCGCTGCCACGACGGCATCACTGTGCAGCCTCGGGCTCACGCCGCCAGATTGCCTCGGTCGCTCCCCGCCTTCTCCGCCTGCTCTGGTGAGCTCCACGTGACTCCCTCAAGCTCATGCTTCCCCTAGCTTGCCCCTATAGCACCCGAGCACTGCCGTTCCCGTTTCACCCTCACGACCAGCCGCCGCTTACCCTCGCCTCGCCACCACAAGACCGCCTGAGCCACGATATCGCCGCCACCGCCTGCCCTTCCTCTCCGGTTCCATTTTGGCCACTCCCAGTCGCCGTCATAGCTCCTCTCGCTCGAGATATGCGCCACTCGAGCTGCCTCCTAGCTTCCTCTACTCTGCCCTTCTCTGTTACTTTATGTGGGTGTTGTTCTCTCTCAATGACAGTGGGACCCACCTGTAAGAAGATTAGTGCTGCTAACAAATCTTGTGACTGACTATTGGATCACTCAAAATTTGTTTAACAAATGGATACTTGAATTAGCAAGAAGGTTTAGTTAACAGCACTTCAATTATGAAAAAAAAATCCATTTAGCAGAATGTCTTAACAGAGAAGGCATTTAGATGATCTCGTGACAAGTCACATATCAAGTGTTTTAAATGTGATAAATATGGTCACTACGCGTCGGAGTGCCGCAGCCATATAAAGTGCTTCAACTGTGATAAGTATGGACACTACGTTTTGAATTGCCGAAACAAGAAAAAGAATGAGGAGTTAAACCTCACCCGAGCTAGTGAAGATGACGAGCCGACCCTACTTTTCTCCTTATGTGTCAACGAGACGCCGGTCGTGGTGATGTTGAACGAGGAGAACGTAGTTCCTAAACTACGCACAGAGGGAGGCAACCTTGATCATACTGATGAGTGGTACTTGGACAATGGAGCAAGCAATCACATGACGGGACATGATCATACTGATGAGTGGTACTTAGAAAATAGAGCAAGCAATCACATGACGGGAGATCGCTCTATGTTCCATGAGCTCGATGAGAAGATTTCAAAGAAAATCAAGTTTGGCAATTGCTCCACGGTGCAAATAAGAGGCAAAGGATCAATGCTATTGCAATGCAAGAACGGTGATCAAAGGATGCTAACTGAAATCTATTATATACCAAGTCTGTGTAACAACATACTCAATCTCGGGTAGTTGGCGGAACGGGGGTGCAGGGTGGAGCTGCAGGATGAGTTATTCCGTATCTATTACAAGAACAAAGATCTATTGATGAAGGTGAAAAGCTCCCCAAACCGGTTGTACAAAATTTCCCTGAAAAATTGTAAGCCGGTTTGTGTGAAGAGCAGTCTGGAGGAGCCAGAGTGGAACTGGAGTATTAAACCAAGACATGGAAGGACCTATAAGTGGCATGCAGTTGGCGCAGGAGACGCAACAGGCGAAGCCTCGGGGGTTCCAGACGGCGTGTAGGAAGGCGCACAGGGCGCTCAAGCGGATGACGAGTTCCACGCGCATGCAGTTGCTGCTGGAGGAACCAGCGGCTCGGGTGAAATGAATGGATTGTTGACAAAAGGAGGCAAAAGCTATTTTTTTTTTAATTTTTATTGATGATGCAACACACTATTGCTATGTGTTTTTGTTCAAAACTAAGGATGAAACTTTAAACTACTTTAAGACTTATAAGGCCGAGGTTGAGAACCAACTAGAAAATAAAATAAAAAGACTAATGCCTGATCGTGGAGGAGAGTACATCTCTCATGAATTTTTCCAATTCTGTTCTGAGCATGGAATAGTCCATGAATTCACACCACCATATTCACCCCAATCAAATGGGGGCAGCTGAGAGGAAAAACCAGACACTAACAGACTTTGTTAATGCCATGTTAGAGAGTGCTCATATGCCTAAGGCATGGTGGGGGGAAGCTATATTGACAACAACTTTCGTCCTAAACAGAGTAATGACTAAAAAGAGTGGGATTACTCCATATGAGGGATGGAAGGGGAGAAAACCGAATGTCAATTTTCTACAAACTTGCGAGTGTTTGGCAAAGGTCAATATACTATTACAGAAAAAGAGAAAGCTTGGACCTAAAACAGTCGACTGTATTTTTCTAGGATATGCTCAAAATAGCACGGCCTATAGATTTTTAGTAGTTAAATCATAAACTCCTGAGATTATTGCTAACATAATAATGGAGTCTAGAGATGCTTCATTTTTTGAGGATTATTTTCCTATGAGAACTGTAGGCAGTACTTCACGAACTGAGAATGCTCAAACCGAAAATATTGAAAGTGAGAATAATCAAACTTCTGAACTTCCCACCATTTCTGAACCAATATGTGATATCCCTGAGGAGGATAACGATCTAGTCGCAGAAACTCCTCGTAGGATCAAGAGACAAAGGGTTGAGAAAACCTTTGGTGATGACTTTATTGTATACCTCGTGGATGATGTGCCAAAGACTCTTTCAGAAGCTTATGCATTTTCTGATGCTGAGTATTAGAAAGAAGCAGTCCGTAGCAAGATAGACGCTATCATGGCTAACGGGACTTGGGAGATCACTGATCGTCTTATCGAGTGTAAACATGTAGGTTGTAAGTGGATCTTTAAAAAGAAACTAAGGCTTGATGGTACTATTGAGAAGTACAAGGCAAGACTTGTGGCCAAGGGTTATACCCAGAAAGAGAGAGAAGATTTATTTGATACCTATTCTCCTGCCACCAGACTAATCACCATCAGAGTGCTCCTTGCGTTAGCATCTTCCTATGGTCTACATGTCCATCAAATGGATGTAAAGGCAGTTTTTCTTAATGGAGAGTTGGAGGAAGAAATATATATGGATCAACCGGATGGTTTTGTGATTTTTGGACAGGAAAATAAGGTATGTAGATTATTGAAATCCTTATATGGTCTAAAGCAAGCACCTAAACAATGGCACGAGAAGTTTGATAAAACTTTAACATCTGTTGGCTTTGTTGTGAATGAAGCTGATAAATGTATATATTATCGTTATGGTGGGGGTCAAGGAGTGATCCTGTGCCTGTATGTGCATGACATACTTATATTTGGAACAAACACTGCCATAATTGACGAGGTCAAATCTTTCTTATCTCGATACTTTGATATGAAAGACCTAGGAGAGGCAGATATCATTCTGAATATTAAATTGATCAAGAACAATGATGGGTCACTTTGAGCCAATATCATTATGCTGAGAAAATCTTAAGCCGTTTTGGCTATAAGAATTGTAAAATTTCTCCAACACCCTATGATGCGAGCATTAAGCTTCGAAAGAACCAAGGGCCAGGAAAAGATCAATTAAGATATTCACAAATTATTGGGTCACTCATGTATTTAGATGGTGCCACAAGACCTGACATTTCATTTACTGTGAGCAAATTAAGTCGGTTTACATCTAACCCAGGAGATTATCACTGGGAGGCACTTGAAAGAGTGTTGCGTTACTCGAAAGGCACAGCATCTCTATGAATAACTTTTATTGGATATCCTTCTATATTAGAAGGATACATTGATTCCAATTGGATCTCTGATGCGGATGAGATCAAAGCTACAAGTGGCTATGTGTTCACTTTAGCTGGTGCTGCAGTTTCATAGAGGTCTTGCAAACAGATCATATTGACGAGGTCAACCATGGAAGCAGAACTCGTAGCACTAGACACAACCACTGTTGAGGCTGAATGGCTAAGAGAGCATCTGTTGGACTTGCCGTTGGTTCAGAAACCAATACCGGCAATCTTGATGTACTGTGATAATCAAACAGTGTTGGCTAAAGTCACAAGTACAAATGATAATATGAAGTCCTCTAGACATGTGAAGCGTAGGCTTAAATCTGTCAGAAAACTGAGAAACTCTGGAGTAATTACTGTGAATTATATACGCACTGAGAAAAATCTGGCAGACCCTTTCACAAAGGGACTAGCACAGAAAGCGATTTTCGTTGCGTCTATGGACATGGGAATGAGGCCCATTGGAGTTACAACTCAACAATAACCCATACCTACTTGATCGGAGATCCCGTGACTTAGGTAATGGGAAAAACAAGTTGACGTTTGAACAAGAGAGTACATTTTTAAAATATTTGTACCCGTGTCCTAATAGATAGAGTACTCTCATCTATATGGAATGGTGGCTTAAAACCTTAATGTATTCAGTGTCCAATGAGGGGAAAAAGTATTAGCATACATGGTACCTAAAATGAATACACCTACTTGAGCTTAACTATGAAGTCGCAGTTCACGAGATTAGGGCATTCTCTAGAAAGCTCATGAGCAGATAAGAGAGCATGACCAAATAATGCCACGTTTAGGCGATGTTCTTTGACAGCCTAGTATCAGTTGAGATTTCAAGTGAAATCTAATCATAAAAATATGTGAATTCAAGACATAGTCCATTCATCAGCTGTGAGAAGATGAATCTTGTCATTCTAGGTGCAAGTTCAACCCGTACGGGACTTACACTAAAAGACTGGTATATTAACAGTACTTCAACACAATATGTTTGATATCCTTTTGTTTCTTGCCTTGGAATTGGTGGGGGTTGTTGGAAATAGGCCCATATGAGTGAGGTCTATTTTCTATAATTCCAAAGCGTGTATGGTTTAGTACCATATTGCTAAGGCAAGGTGGAGGTGACCAACATATAAGGTGGAGTCTTTGCCACTCTTTGAAACATGTGACACATGGATAAGGATGGCACGGGGAGGGCTTTGGCTAAACACACACGCATGCACGCGCGCGCGCATTCGCGTATTTTCGGGTGAAAAATCGCTAAACCAAGTCCACCTTATTTTTGTTGAACCATGCATCTGTGACGCCCCGTGTCATTACCCTAGGGGTAATCACACTTAGGCACACGGATTATTATTCGTCTTCCCGGTAGAACACCGCTCCGACGAATAATAAGCCATTATCAGAATAACGCAGCAGAACAATAGTATAGAAACTATTCTTTATTACAACAGTTAGCCACGCAAGGCTAAAGTCTTACTTAATACATAACCATATACAAGTGCAAAATTGGGACCAAGTCCCACCCTTGCCTGCCATGCCTACTCGGCCCTTTAGTCGTCCCAAGTGTCAAATAGGGTGTCCATCTCACCCTGCTCCTCGTGGTAAGGGTCCACATCTCCTGCGGCCACATCTGCACCTGCACGTCCCTCGTCCCACTCGGGATAGCTCCCGGTCGGACTAAGATCTACAAAGGAAGATACTAACAAGGTTGAGTACAAAGTACTCAGCAAGCATTAGTAGCAAAGATGCAGGGTATGCCATCATCTCTATTGCTATCACAAAATTCTAGATCATCTCAATTCTTAAAATAAATCATTAAAACATTAGGTGCCAAATTTTAGTACTGAAAACACCACTTGTCACTCGGAGAGAAGATAGACCCCCAGTGGTTCCCGTAGACTCCAATCCAGGAGACTGGCATGAATTCATGATTTGTATAGCACTGCGCAGGCTTGTACCACTTTACCCATAGCTATTCTGAGCTCTCTAATGAACTGGGTCCACCATATTTCCTTTGATGCGATTTCGAGATCAGAATACATAACGTTTTTCAGGTTACGTGATTAATTTCTCCACCCATTACTTTCCGTCGGTGCTGACCTGGCCACCACCGAGTTCTGGTAATGTTGGTTGAGGAAGCTTCTATCCTGCACTCAACACTCCACCATAGCGCTATAGCGCCTTGAATCCCCCACTTCCGGACTTCTCCTACCTGTCCTGGGTTCCTCCACTACACTCACACATATTACTTACTCATTGTGGAGAGCATGATCACGTAACAAGGTAGCATTTTCTGCCCGTCGAAACGGAAAAATAGTTGGCACTGATTTTACGGCCTCTGACCGAGTAAGAGTTTGGTTGGTCCTTATATTATAACCATATGCAAAGGGTCCCACTTTCTGCCTTATCTCTTCCCTGCCACGGGCCCCCTTTACCAGCCATAGTAGTACATCTGCTCTCATCTCTGTTCTCTTATCTTTCTCATCATCTCATCAATTGATTTGAGTTTTGAAATAAAATTTTCATGCAATACATATAAAATACAACAAAATAGGGTTTACCCTTAAAATAACTATATTCATGATCAAGAGGAAAAGCTTGCCTTCGTAGATGTAGAAGAAGTCGGTGTCTACGAGGCCCTGATCAGTTACACCGGTCGGTTGGAGTTCGTCCTCTGAAGCAGTACGGCAATACAAATAACATATAGATAAATAATTAGTGATTTTATGTGATATTATGCGAATAAACTGTTAATACGACTCCTATTTGATAGTCAATTTTACTTTACAAATATTTTCCGAGTCCTGGCCCAGTTAGCACTTTCCCACTATAGTCGCTCTGCGGTTCGCTACGCCTACACCAATTAATCGAGTGCACAAAACTAACAATGCCGACTTACTCTCAACAGGGTTGGCTTTAATTACTTGCATAAAAACAAGCTACTCGATTTTCCTAAATTTTTCTATACCTAAAATTATACACCTAATTTTTCTAATACTAACCCTAATTATTAACTAACCAAACTACCTAACTAACTACCTAAACCACCGGTTAACCCAAACCCTAACCTAACTACTTAACCCACTCCCTGCCGACACTACTCCCTCACGCCGCCTCTCTCTAATTCCCTCCCCAACTCTCTCGCCTCTCTCTCGCCTCCCTCGCCGTCTCGCTCTCGCCTCTCTCGCTCTCTCAGACATCCACCGCCGCCCCCTCCCGCCGGTCGGCTCCGCCTTCGGGCTCCTCTGAGCTGCTCTGCTCGGTCCCGGCTTCGGCTCCGCCCGGTGCTGCTACGCCGCTCCCTTCACCCGACGCGACCAAAGGCCAGGCGCCGCCATGCGCCGCTTCATTGCCTCGGCCGGTCGCTCCGCTCCCGGCTTTGGCTCTGGTGCCTCCTCAGACTCCGCAGCTGCGCCGCTCCTCGCGTCGGCCCTTGTGTCATGCCGGTCGCTTGACCCCCCGGCGTAGCTGCGGCCCCAGGCACCGCCGCTCCTGAGTTCTCCTCCCCTCAGCTCCCTTCTGGTCCGGTGCATGACGGCTCGGCCAGCTCAGCCTCCTGGCCGTCGGCCGCCCTGGGCTCCCCAGATCTGGCCCGCTGCTCGGACTACCGCCCTCGGCTTGCTACTGGGCTGGTTCCCCAGATCCCCTAATGTCTTTCAATTTGCTGATATTAGTAGATCTAGCTGAATCTATTACTCATACTAGCTAGTGATTTTGTAGGCATGATCAAGGTGATGGATTTGGGGTGAGGGAAGCTACTGGAGGTGGGGGATGATGAACTCAGCTGCCAACCGAAAATGGAGGGGGTGGCGGCTTCGGTTGCCCACTAAGGTATGTCCTCAATCCGCTCTCCCTCTCTACTACAAGTGATCTGGAAGGATGACTGAGTGATGATGGTGAACCGAGGTACAACCGATATGGTAGAATGATGAATGCATATATGATCTACCTATGGTTCTTGGGGGTTGGATCGGTGACTGGCGGGGTGATGGAGAGATGGATCGATGGATGAGTGTCTTCTTGGCGTCTTCCTTGCTCCCTGGCTCCTTCCTGGCCTCCTGCTTGCCGAAGAGCAGAGATGGGGAAGGGGATGCTGCTTTGAGGGGGGGTTCAGCCAGGGGGAATGGACTGGATGCTGCTGAAGAAGAAATGGGAAATGGGGGATGGACTGGATTGCAGCTGTGGCTGTGCGTGAGAGCTGGTTCAGGGGGAATGTATTAGCTCGGGGAAAGCTCTAGAATCGCTGTGCTGCCTGTGAGGCGTCCTGAGGAGAGAGAGGAGAGAGGGGAGGGCTGGTTCAGTGAAAAAGGGGAGATGGATTGACTGAGCTTGGCCTGAAGACCAAGGACACGGGGGAAATGTATTTGTACAATCTACTGAAATGCAATACTAGCTAAGAGATGCAAACACTTTATACTATGCTTGGATACAAACTAAAATTTTGAAATCAATCCAGATTATGAATCATTGATCTAATGATGCCTGCGATGAACTCTTGCTTGACGCTTTACCGGAATCATACCGCCGCTTAATATAATACTGCTATAACGATAAGCCTAATTACCCGGGTTCTCACATCCTCCCCCCCTTGGAAACAATTTCGCCCCCGAAATTAATCTCACTTGAACAAGCTGGGGTAGGCTTCGCGCAGTTCTTCCTCTTTTTCCCACGTAGCCTCTCATGTGGAGTGATTCTTCCAGAGTACCTTGCAGAAACGGATCATCCTGTTCCTTAATTGTCGGTCTGCCGTTGCCAGAATTTTCACTAGACGTTCTTCATACGTCAAATCATCTTGTAGTGGAATGTCAAAGTTGGTTATGTGCTGAGAAGGCTCCTTCAGGCATTTTCTGAGCTGGGAGACATGAAATACATCATGAATCCACGATAGTTGTGTTGGTAACTCCAACTTATTCACTAGGGTACCCTCACGTTCTAAAACTCGAAAGGGTCCAATATACTGTGGACTCAGCTTCCCTTTTAATCCGAACTGGCGTACTCCGCGCATAGGTGATATCTTCAGATATACGTAATCCCCAACTTCAAACTGGAGGTCCCTTCTGTGCTTATCAACGTAGCTCTTTTGCCTACTTTGGGCAATCTTGAGGCGTTCTCAAATCAACTGAATCTTCTCGTCGTTCTCCCGTACGAGATCAGGTCCTAACAGCGGTCTTTCACCGACCTCATACCAGCAGATAGGGGATCTACACTTTCGACCATAGAGGGCTTCGTAGGGGGCCATTTGAATGCTGGACTGGTAGCTATTATTGTACGCGAACTCAGCCAGGGCTAAATATTTCTCCCATGATTCTCCAAGGTTCAGCACACAAGCTCTTAGCATATCTTCTAAGATTTGGTTTGCTCACTCAGTCTGTCCATCAGTTTGTGGATGATAAGCCGTGCTGAAATTGAGGGTGGTGCCCAAGGCAGTGTGTTGGCTCTTCCAAAAACCAGAGGTGAACACTGATCCTCTATCTGAGGTGATGATTTTTGGTACTCAGTGTAGAGTAACTATTCTTTCGATATAAAGTTCAGCGAGCTTATTCATCGAATACTTCTGGTTAGTGGCAATGAAGTGGGCCGATTTGGTAAGGCGGTCCACGATAACCCAAATGGCATCCTTCTTTTTGGCTGTGAGAGGAAGACCTGTTATGAAGTCCATACAGATATCCTCCCATTTCCACTCAGGTATTTCTAGTGGTTTTAGCAGTCCTGCTGGACGTTGGTGTTCAGCTTTAACTTTTTGGCAGGTGTCGAATGAGATTGAAATTTTTGAATTTGAGGCTTTATTGGGTAATGATGACAGACAGTTACTAGTGGGTAAATGGCTGGTTAAGTGTGTCAGTTATCAGTGACAGGCAGTTAATAGTGAGTAAATGGTTGGTTAAGTATGTCAGTTATCAGTGGCTATTTAATCAGTCAATTCATAGTCTGCATCTATATATATATGCCTGGAGGCGTCCAGAGCATTGCGCGAATACGAACTGTCTCCATTCCTTCTCTTCTTCCACTGAAAAACTGTGATGTGGGATTGTGTTGTCTGAACCTCGTCGACCCTTCTTCTCGGTGTGCACCGTGAAGAAGGGGGTGGTATCTCCGAGCCGTTGCTGCCGTGAAGACCTGCACGGGGGCGACAATAAGATTTATGGGCAGCACGCATCTGCGTGACCGCTCGTATTGCTGATTCATCATCGAGTCTGCACTGCGTCGAGTCTGCGTCTACGTCTGCGTCTGCGCTACTTCCTGTTCTTCATCAAACTCATCAGTAAGTCTTTCGTGTGACTGATTGACTTGTTTACATTCAGTTTTTTTGCATATATTGTGAAGTATAATGAGTTGTCTGCTGTTAGTACTGGTTTATGTATCATTAGTCTTTTGCAATATCGGTTTCATTTTAAGATATGGAATTAAAATATTACCTTCTTTTTCAACATTTTTCTCTGAAATAAGTAAACAAGTGCGGTTCTGAATAGAAGCGAACAACAGAGAGTTTATTTATTTCTCTCGAAGGAAGTTCGCTGAACGAAGCGGAAGATAGTGCCAAAAGCTTAAACGAAAATTCCAACATACCCTCCTTCCCACTCTACTCCGTCTATTCCTATATCTGTGTGCAGTTAATTAG
The DNA here is from genome assembly GCA_036346395.1 of Hsuehochloa calcarea. Lineage (NCBI taxonomy): Eukaryota > Viridiplantae > Streptophyta > Magnoliopsida > Poales > Poaceae > Hsuehochloa > Hsuehochloa calcarea. Next base: position 35,887,414 of record CM070604.1, on the reverse strand, counting down.
TAGCTGGTCGTGGAAGTATGAAGTTCTTGGTCGCTAGCGATGACGCTCATGGAACAGGTACGTCGCTGAGTTCTCCAGGAGCGTTTACGTCGAGTACAAGAGCAAAGGAATTGATGTGCAGTGTCAGGTTTGCATGGCATGGGCAACTCCCAACAGTTGTGGAAAGACCCGTTATGAATCCCCAGCGTCATATTCGCGAGAGTAGAAACTAACTTGACCTTGATTCGCAGGTCCCGTTCTTAGTGGAGACGAAAATGCTGCCGAGCGCAACAAAAGCCAACTCTTCCGGTTGTTCATGGCGACCCCGGACGCGTACTCCCGCGCTGCGGCGCGCTGGATCAGGCACGGTGGCCTTGTGCGTGCCCGACGTCGCTCACCAGCTTCGGTGGTGTTTTGCCAGCGTCGTGCCGGAATTCGCTATCGATTGTGGTAAATTCATTATGTTTTGAAGAAAAAATTATAATAAATTTGAATCCAATTCATCACATGAGAAAAAGTAAAAATCTCAAAGCATATCGAACGAATGAAAATTTAACTATTTTAACTAAAAAATCAGCCGAACATTGTTTAGCAAATTCGATTGGAAGTAAAAGGTAAAGATGGAAAGAAGGACACGAAGTCTTGAATAAAATTTTGGAGTCGTGTCGCTTGCTACAATTGGTCTAGTCAATCCATATGTCAAATCATTGAACACTTATTGGGAAAAAAAACACAATAATTGGAAGTAACAGGGAAAACGAGAAAAAGAAAAACGGTTTGAACAACAAATTTGAAAGCGGACTGCGACGCGGCGCCACCGATGAACCGCCGCCGAGCCACTCACACGCACGATTGCAACCAGATCCATCCAGCCATGCGCACACCAAAAATTCATACGAAGGTGAATTTTTTGAGGTTATTTTCTAAATTTATAAATTCGTACGGAGAGTACACTTATATGATATTATGAGAAAAATTCTAAAGTTATGATAAATTTACACAAGCAAATACACTGTGCTGGAAGACTCCACATAAAATTTTATAATTTTTAAAACTAATTTGCTATATTTTAAAATTCCTATAAACAACGTCAAAACCCTAACCTAATTTTGGCCTAAACCCTAATGCACCCCTAATTCGGACACGTGGCGGGCCGAGGGCATTCATGCACAGTGGCCATGCATGAACGGCAGACGTGGCGGGCACTGCCGCACAGCGGCAGTGCGAGAACGGGCGACATGGTGGCGGGAGGAGGTTCCCGTACGGCGGTCGTGCAGGAACGGTGTTATTTTTGTAATAATAATAATAATAATAATAATAATAATTTGGAGTCGGTCATTCATGCAAATACAATGTGCAAAAGTGTCAATACGGGAAATACTACACAATTGGACGGTCAGGATCTAGACTAAATATTTTGTCTAGCTCACAGGCAAGTTTGGTGTTCTGGTGTTTTGATGTGGATTTAGCCAGTTAAGATAATATCTAACTACTGTAGTAAATCATTTTTATTTTAGCTTTAAACTGATTGTTATTGGTTAGCCATAAAAAAAATTAAAACTGATTAGTATAAGCCATCAAAATAAAACAAATTAAGGCTGCATTTGGAACACACAAAAAATCATTTTTTTTAAAAAAAAATGATATATTTGTTGAATAGAATTACATTAATAAATGTTTATTTAATAAAATTACTAAAATGGGCTTCTATCGTGGCTTGAAATGGCGACAGGCTCTTGTTGCTAGTTGGATTGGCAATATGAGCTATGTCGCCCACCAAACATTAGTAAATGCCTTTGCCGCCGTTTAAAATGGTGTCATTCCAAATGACGACAAAGACCTCGTAGGTTCCTGGCGCCATTCTCTTCCTTATTAAAGGGCCAAAAATTAGGTTGAAAATCACTTTTAATCTGAAAAAAGAGAGAAGAGAGAGGAACTAGCAAAGCTTTGTCCATCCGTAGCGGGGAAGGGGAGAGAGGGAGTAGCAGCCCGGCCGCACACCTTGCAGGTATTTTTTATAACTTTGTATTTAATTTTGAAACCCTGGTAGGTTAGTAAATAAAACTAGAGATATGTAATTGAATAGATTAGATAGTTCTAGATGTATTGTTATGTAGTGTACCTCGTTGTACTATACCTTTGTAGGTGTGTATAGTTTAATTTTAGATGTATGATTATGAAGTGTAGTTTGTTATAGTACATCTTTTTAGGTTAGTTTGTTATAGTACATCTTTTTAGGTGAGTTTGATTTATGGGAATGTTGGTATTCGAATTTTTGGTTTGTTTCGGCACTTTTTTTTTTACTATTCCACATGGATTTTAGACCGACAGATGTCAGTACTTTCAATGGGAGGACTCTATTGGTGCCGTGATGAAAAGGGCAGTTGACGTCCACATGTAGGTCTATCTAGTCCAATGATGAACATGCCACCTACGGACAAGCACCTTGAGAGAATTCTTGACCACCTGAAGTGGCTTGAGAAGCTTATATGTGTGTATCCTTGTGGTAGTGTTTTTAATATGTATTAAGCGGTTTTCATTGCCTATAGAAGAGAATTCATGTATCTAGGATGTTGTTTGCTTATGTTGTACCAGATTTGTATGAATTGCAAGAGGTCTGTAACTTTCAGCAACTAGATTTGTATAAATATAACATAAGAAGGGACAATTGCATTTCAGTGTTCATCGGAGATCTAGAACATTACAATACCACGGTATGGCAACACCAAAAGTCATAAGTACCATTTTTGTATAATATTACAATACCAAAATGAAACTAAATTATCAAGTCATGTTACAATTCTAGAACATTACAATACAAAATGAAATTAAGCTATCAAAACAAGTTCAATTCACATTAAAATACCAAAACATTATACCTCCACCTTCATTGTAGCCTTTAGCACCCTTTCATACAGAAATGCTCACACCTTACCGCACCACCTTTTAAGACCGAAATGATCACATCCTGCTATGCCATCTTTTCATATCAAAATAATCTTTTACTTGCATAGCTTCCTGGTTTACACGGTAGAACTTTGAATTATGCACTAGTATAACCTACCCGTATCCTTACAGAAGCTAGCTTGTGGTCAGTTGGCCAAGTGTGCGGGTGTGCAACCAGCCCACTGATTGTGCCTCCAATAAATTCCTAGCATGTGTAGTAGACGTGCATGCATATGTGGGTAGTGTGCGAGAGTATAGTGTATGTTGAGTATATACGTCTACCGCATACCCACGTTATATAAGGCCTGGGTACCTCTGATAAATTTTTTACGTGTGCAGAAGACATGCACGGATAATGTGTGTGTGAGCATGATGTATAGTGTGTGCGCGTGTAGCTTGTACTACCTGATCCATGGGATGTTTGTGGAAGCTCTCTAACCGGATCGCTGTGCTTGCCTTCATTCTGAACTTCAAATTAAGCAACAAGAACAGAAGGAACCAGCACGACTGCTGAGGATAAGCTGCAAGTCTTGGAATAAGCTAACCCAACCTCATTTTCACAAGGTTCATGCTTTTAGCCCTTAACACGGTAGTAACAACTTTATTCCCACAATACAAGCATACAAGGAAACATCAGATACAGAAGCACAACAAACTTTTTTCACTCCATATCCAACGTATTTCTAAATCTAAATGGTAACAGGCGTGAGCAGAGGTAGGGGGCTCTATCAAGGCATCAGCAACTACGTACAAAAAAATTTCAAAAATAACAACGGTATGATCATCAAGTACATCTTCATCCTACTCAGATTACCGGCCAAAACATCTTGTTACCGAAGACAAGAGACTTGACGAGATAAATTTCAATCCGCTAGATCCTCCGGGGAAGTAGGATATGGTGTAGTAAGCAAGAGCCATAACCTGGAACAAAAGCGAGGAAGATCACGTCATAAACGGGAAGCTTAAGTGAGCCTGAACTCTGAAAAGAGCCATCAGCCATGCACAAGAGAAACTAGACATGCTGCGGATCATACAGATGGCAACCACAGGCAATGCACACTGAATTGTTTTTCAGAGTTAGAAAACCATGGGTAGAGAGAGAAATAAGTAATTCATTTTCTTCCCCTAAAAGCAATAGATAGTAAGATACTGATTAAAGTCATGGCTCTTATTAGGAGTTTGTTTTAGATGTGGAGAAAAAGGAAAGGGCAAGCTGGGCATAATCCATGCGCCTAACATTCACAATATGCCATAGAAATTCAAAAGGATAAAAACAAGTCGGAAATTTTATCAAAGGACATACCTGAAGGATTGAGAATATCACCGACAGAAAATAGCTGTGAAGCACTATAGAAACATAAATAGTGCCAACCATGCATCCAATAAATCCCACTGTAAACGGTAACCTCTGAAAGAAAGACAGGCAAGTTCTCTTATCAGATACCCTATGCATTTGAAGATTATATGCAAATATAGATATTGGCATATTGCACTGCATACTACTAAGAAAACTGATCCAGTGCAAGAGCCATTCACTAATTCAGTAGTTTGCATCAGCCACTCTTGCACCATGCTTATGGGCCTATATGGGCACCAACTAGAAACATGTAAATTTTGTACAGGTAAAATCCACTCAATCCAGATGGAAATGGTATCCCTAAAACAAATCTCCTTGCTGGATCGGAGAAATAATGACCAGAGTCACCAGACACTTCCATGCATATATACAAAGCAGTTGCAAAAAAACTGACAAACCATATCCACAATGCAGACTAGTAATTGCACATAAGTCAAATTGTACTCATCCACATGCGTCCCAGACACTTGCACAACATTAATAAAGGAGAAGGTTCAACCATAGACACAGGAGAGTGGGAAGATGGTGGTAGACAATGAGATGCAGTTGATGACGATGTGCAGAACACAATATCCAAGTAGGGAGCATTGTTGCTGTTAGAATTTGGGAGAGGAGAGAAATAGAGGCTGAATTGTTCATCCATAGCAAGAGCCTAAAGGGCAATATATAATATATAAGAGAAACCTTAGACTGGACTACAATTACAAAACTACCCCCTCTAACACTTACATGACTATTACACTACTACTCTTAACACCCCCACTCATACTAAATGCGTATGCAATAGCATTTGCATATGCATTGAGTTTGAAGAGGACAACACTAAATAAAAGATAAATGCGAAGTCCGAGTTTGAAGATGTCGAAGCATGCAACTTCTGAACAAAAAAAATGTCCTTCAGCTCTTCACACACGAATATCTTGATTTAGAGATGTTCAAACCGACAGGAATATAGAGGCATGTCCAATCTGTTAAAGTTAATTCATTTCCTAATCACCTGGAGTTGCCGACATATGAATGTTCTAGTGCAATTCTTCCACTGCATTCTTGGTCAATGACAAAGAAGTGTCTAACTTTGTTAGCTCTAGCTTTAGAGTATTCTTGATTGCTAATTTGCTGGCCATGTGCTGGATAATGTAATATTCTGAAGAAAAAAAACCTTGAGGGCTTATACGTAATTAGACGAAAAAGGATACGTGAAAACGGAATATTTTGGAGTTTTTATGGAGAAGTTGTTTTCCTGGTATGGATCGTGCGGGAAGAGTTGGTTCATGCCGGAGTAAAAGGATAGTGGGGAAAGAGAGATTGAAAAACCCTTGTAGTAAGCGCAGTCGCCTCGTCTCCTGAAATCGCCATCGCCACGTGCAGTTGGCCCCTGTGCGTGTGCATGCGCACTAGCATTTGCTCGCCAGCCACGAGTCACCAGCGTCCACCGCTTCCACAAGCTAGCTGACGCTGCCTTGGCTGCTGTCCGCGTCGGTGGCAGCCGAGCGCAAGGACGTGTCGCCTGATCGATTACCGCGTGGACGCGCCTGCCCGCGTGCGCGTGTCTGCGTGATAGCCGTCGCCTGCCGTCTCGGACTGCAAGCGTGAAGCGTCACCGGCACTTGTTCTTCCCGAGCGCGTGCAGGTTTGTTGCAGACCTTCTTTTGCTGCTGCAGTTGGCTAGCTCGTGCTGCATCTTTTACATACATGCATGTAGGCTTGAACGGTAGGGGGGAGGGAGGAAGAACCAGGAGAAAGGAAGAAGCCCGGAAAGAAAAGAGGAGGAAAATTAGGAGGAAGAGTTCAAGATCTGGTTTTTTGTCGTGGGTAACGATCAAGTTTTCCATGAGATTAAACGAAAGAATCAACATGTCTTAGTCGGGGGAAAATCAAATAATAGATTGGTGTAGTCTGCTGTTTTATTGTACGATTATTTTGGGTACTGTAAGGGCATAATTTGATGATGTCATCTACTAGTTAATTGTAGAGAATTTTAGTAGTTTTCCCATTTTAGTAGTTTTCCATAGAATATTTAATCATATCAAGCGGACGAGTAATTTTCGAGTTATGAATTTTGTAAGATTGTTGTCTAGGTGTCTAGGGAGTTGTCGTCTTTTGGCATCATCTTGGTAGACTGTAGATTAAAAATAGTAAATGGATTAACGAAAGTTTTTGATCTACATGAAAGATGTAGATAATTGTCCAAGGGTTCTGGAGAATCCAAGAACTCGAATTTTGGTTTGGTAAAACAAAAGTTATGATTTTAGTAAGATTTGCTGTCCAGAAGATAACAGATCGGTCTTCTAGGATAAAAACGGCGGTTAGATGATTTAATTATAAGTCATGGAAATCTAAGAAAATGTGGAGAATTTTGTATAGATTCCAGAACTAGGTGGTTTGTCATGATCGGACTTGTGAGTCAAAAATTACACCATTTTTAGTACCAGGACAGCAAGGTGTGACTATTCGGTACTGGGAAAGCGTTACGGATTTGAGGAACGTGTAGGATCGATGTCATTTAATTGTGGTTCTTGTATTGTTGTAGCTTGTTTTGAAATTGAGTAATTAATGTAGGAGAAGTATCGTGCTTGTTGTCATCTTCTAGCCAAACCGTGCATCGCAACTATTAAAGGTAAGTGCATGGTAGACAGTGATCAATGATTGATCACTGTACTTCTTTATCGTTCATTACCATTATTGTTGTACTTTTATTTTTATTTAATTGTAAGCAATGGAATGTAATGACTATATCTTGTTGACGAATATGAGGAAAGTTGGATAGAATGAATATGATGAAATTATTTGCATTCATAAGCATCTTTGCATATAAACAGGTGATCATGATTGATCACAACTCCACGGGAGTGGAGGAGGTCCCCGATCCTTGAGGAGGAGCGGGCTTGAGAGTGAACGTTGTCGCGAGCGTTCACTCACGCTATACCGATATACACGAAAGAAGTGCATGTGAACATGTAGCGTAGGGATGCATTGAAAAGAAGAGATGTGATGTTTGTGTATGAGATCAAAGATAAAAGAATGGCATGAGAATATTAATAAGAGAACAAGTGTTGATAATGAAGTAAATGAATAATGTTGATTTATCATTGTTCGTGGTATATTGATGCATTTGCTGAGTTGTTGACTCACCCTTGTTCTTTTGTTATTTTTAGGTGATTGATGAGTACGCCACGATTGACAGGGACTAGTGCACATGTGATAGTTTCATACTTCAGACACATGATTATTTGCCAATGAGAACCATTTAATTCATTATTGTTGAACTACTTTTAGAACATGTTAGAAATTGAATAAGCTTAGATGAATGCTCTGAACTTATCTTTTCGTTCCAAGGCTTTGGATTTATTGGTTTGGTAGGTTTCCCTTGCTTATTTATTCATACTTAACAAGTCTTTATTCATGTTCTATTGCGACCCGTGGACGGGTTTCATTAATGCTTTGTTTGCTGGAATTTTATAGTGAGTAATTGAATAATAGTTAGTTTGGAAAGCTTAGTGGCATTCCAGGCTCCGTGCTGCGTTGGGGTGTTATAGTTGATACCAGAGCGTGCTTTAGGTCCGTGGTGAATAGATTAACAACTTAATTAACCTAAAATTTCTAAAATTTGTTTTATGGTTAGTAAAACAACTAAAATTTGCTAATAGTCAACTAATTTAAAATTTAACACACTAGTGCACAATAGGTTAGAGAGTGGGACGAGTATCGCTTTATGCTTATGTTATGTTGCATACTGATGCATGATTTGATATTGACCTTTGAACTTATTGTGTATTGTTGATTGTGGTTGATAGCTATGGCGAGAGGTAGAGGACGTGGTCGTGGTGGACACGGTCGTGGAGGCCATGGTGGAGGTCGGGGTTGCGGGCGTGGTCCTGTGGAGCCACCTCCTGTGGTAGTTGAGTCAGTGGTTGAGGGTGTTAGTTGCTGGATTCTTGCTCTTGGTGATGGCAAGATCCTTACTCTCATTGAGAGGAAGACACTTGGAGATGGGGCAATTTTCTAGTTTTATTTCTCACGCATTGCCATACCAACCTGAGGGGTTGGGGATACAAATTTATAGGCTGTCAACCAGCCAAGCATATGCTAAGATGCTAGTCTAAGATGTTGTCCTAGATGCTAGTCAAGATGCTGTCCTAGATGCTAGTCAAGATCTTTGTCCTAGAAGGCGCAAAAAAACCACCATGTCTTTGCTGACCCACAAGCACCGGACAAACACAGAGACTTATCCATCACTCTCCACCTAAGTCTTGTGTGTCTCCTTGTGAGGAATCTGAGCCATCCCGATCCTGGCGCGAAGTTCACGGAACTTGATCCGCCAAGAGGCTTGGTCGAAAGTCGGTGGTCTTGGGTGTTGATGTAGTTGGCGGACACTCCTTCATCGAGCGACCGATGAAGTGATACCTCACCCGGATGTGCTTGCTCGCGCTCATGGAAGACGGGGTTCTTCGCCAAGGCCAAAGCGGACTTGTTGCCCACCCCGAGCTCTCTCGCCTCCGCGTCTCGCCAGGAGATCGCCATACCGAGCCACCCACGAACTGAGTAGAAGCGGTAGTGGGCGCAATGTACTCTGCCTCGTGACTAGACAAAGCCACCACCGCCGCTTGACCGATCGCCGGTGATCGGACACTTGCCGAGGAATCTGACGTCCCGTGGTGCTCTTGCTCGTGTCAATGTCGCCGCGTGGTCATTGTCGTATGCATTCGATGAAGTCGCGTCGTCTTGGGGCACCTTGGGTAGTGCAAGCCGTGGTCGGAGGTGCCCTGACGTAGCGGAGGATCCTTTCACTACTGTTGGTGCTCGTTGTCGGTCATTGCATGAGCCGGTGGCGTGGCCGACGGCGAAAGCCAAGTCCCGGTCGGCGTGTGGACAAGGTAGCGAGGCGCCCACAATCGCCGCCGTCTTGCGTCGCGTCCGCCTCCTCCGCCGTACTCTCACGACTCGACTTGACCTCTCCTCCATAGGAGTGTGGGTGGGTTGCGATCGGTGAGGCCGCCCACTCCACGATGTGCTTGGCGTGGCGATCTGGCGAAGAGAGATCTGGGAGTTGTCTGGTGGACCTCGATCCGAGGTAGAGGAGAGGGCCCGAGGTCGCTCATCTGGAAGGTGGCCTTCATCTCCGCCTTGAATGCCTCGATCTCCTCCTCCCTGGTGCCGGTGATCGGAAGGTCGTCGACATAGGCGCCTATCGCCAGGCATTGCCTCCTTGCTCGCCGGTGAACCGCGGCCTCGTGGCGCTTCTGCTGGAATCCCGTTTGCTTGAGGTGGAGTCGACTTGGCGTTCCAAGCTCGCGGTGTCTGCCGCAAGCCGTAGAGGGCCTTGCGCAGGCGGAGGACCTTGCTCTCCTTGGGGATGATGAATCTGGCGGTGGCGGACGAGACCTCCTCCTTCAAGTCGCCGATTGAGGAAAGCGGACTTGGCGTCCATGTGATGAACGCGCTGACCTCACGGGCCGTGAGGGCAGAAGGAGACGCACAGACTCCATCCAGGCAACAGCGCGAAGGCATCGTCGGTCGACTCCTCCTGCTGGACGAAGCCACGTGCCACGAGCGCGCCTTGTGCTTGATCACCTCTCGGCCTCGTTTTCTTGAGCTTGAAGACCAGCGAGAGAGATGGCGTGGTGGCCGGTGGAAGATCGGCCGGCCCCACGCTTTGTTTCGCTCGACGGCGTCCATCTCCTCTGCATCGCGGCACGCCATGCCGCGTCTCTCTCCGCCTCGGCGAAGGAGCGAGGCTCGCCGTAAATCTGGCGCGGTGCGGCTCAACCTTGAAGTCGTCTTTGCGCCGATTCAGAGGCCATTGCTTTCGCGGAGGAGGTCGTCCACGATCTGATAGCGCGAGGCTCGCCGCCGTGGTAAGCGTCGATCGCGATCCTCGTCGTTGGACGTGGAGTGGCGAACTCCACCGCTGTTGCTCGTTGTGGGCGGCTGCCGGTCTGAGCTACTGAAGGAGTAGGTGCCGGTAGTAGGAAGCGAGGCGTGGCCGGTCTTTGGCGGTGGGCTCGCCAGAGCACGTGGGCTTGCCGAGGTGGCGGTGGTGAAGGACTCGCCGGAGGTGGTGGCGAACGAGGCGGTGGGGTAGGCAAGCTCGGCGAAGGCGAGTGCCGGCTCCGCCTCCTCGAAGTGGGCGTGGTCGACGATGAAATCGGCGGTCATCGGAGTCGGCCGTCATCCACCATCTTGCCCGCACGCCCTCGCGCGCCGTCGAACACGGCGTCACGCGTGATCTTGCATGCGCCGTGTCGCGGTCGAGGACGCAGAGGCCTTGGCGCCTCGCGATCCGATGAAGACCTGGCGTGCTCGGTCGTCGAGCTTGCCGGCGTGGTTGAGCTCGCCAGCGAAGGCGGCGGTACCAAGACACGGAGGTGGTTCACCGCGGCTTGCGCCGTGCCAGCCTCGTATGGCGTCTTGTCGTCGAGGGCCTTGGTGGGGAAGCGGTTGAGCAAGTGGGCGGCGATCATTCCGCCTCCCCGATAGAATGCCGACATCTCTCTCGCTGAGGCGCGGCGGTGGCCACCACCGTCTGGTTGCGGCGTTCGGCAGCGCCGTTCTAACTGCGGGGTGTCTGGCGCGAGAAGTGACGATGGATCCTCTCGGCGCGAAGACGCCGCAAACTTCGGCCGCCGTGAACTCACCGCCGTTGTCCGTCGTAGGACCCGGCTTGTGGCGCGCTCGCCCCGCAGCGGCTTGAAGGCGCTTGATGGCGTCGCGTGGGTGCCTTGACGTCCGCGGGGCGATCCGCATGTAGCGGGACACGTCGTCGGCGAGGAAGTAGCGCCGCCTCGGTGTAGCCGGTATCACGGGGCCACAGAGGTCACCGTGTCGAGCTCGGCTCTCCTTGAGGCGAAGCTTCGCTGGCGAGAAGGGGCCGCGCGGCTTGGTGAGGACGCAGTGTCGCGAAGCGCTCCACGTGGTCGACGTGCGGCATGCCGCGCACCATCTCTTCGCCGCCGGCGCCTTAGGGCCTCAAAGTTGAGGTGCCCAAGCGCTCGTGCCGCCTCAGCGTCGTCGTCGCGGCGCGGGTGCAAGACACAGAGGTTGCGCCACTGCGCGTGAAGGGCGTAGGCGGTTGCTCTGTTGACCTTGGCGAGGCCGTGGCGATGATCCCAGATCGCGGCGCCCGTGCTCGATCTCCACGCGATCCGTTCTCATCCGGTATCCCAAGGCGATGATGGAGTTCCTCAGCGGAGATGTAGTAGACACCGGTGGCGGCCGGTGCTCGCCGATCTTGGCGGCGAAGGCGACAGAGCCGGCGCCTTTGATCTCCACGGCGGGCGTCGCCGAACAGCGGTGCCTCGAATGCCCGAGTCAAGCTCGGAGAAGAACTCCGCCGCCGGTCATGTGGTGGGTGGCGCGGTGTCGAGCACCATCCGTCGGTCTTGTCGTTCTGAAGCATCACCGAGGCGTGTGCTTTTGGCTCGCCAAGGTGGAGGAAAGTCATTGCGGCCGGTGCCGTCGGAGGTAGTTCGATGCTCGCATGAGCAATGAACGAGCCGGCCGCTCCTCCTCCTCACCGCTTGCGACGTGGGCTGTCGCGTCGTGGTGTCGACAATCCTTGGCCCAATGACCGGGCTTACGCGATTGTGGCAAGAGCCGTCTCGTCTTAAACCACGCTTGCCCGTGGCGCCATGCTGGCGCTTCCACGGTCATCACCCTCGGACGTCCTCGCGCCCTGCCGGCGTCTTTGAAGCGACTTGCGCGCTTGCCACGCTGCGGTCGCTGTCGTGGAAGAAGGCTCCCTTCTTCTTGTCACCTTGGCCGTGACCAGCTGTTCCCGAGTGATGAGGAGCTTCCGCCAATGGTGACGGGTCCCGAGAGGCGCGTGGCTCATCGCCATCAACAACCTTGAGGCGACCGCGCCTCCTCGATCGTCATCGTGGAAGGTCAGCGAGAGACTCGTCGAGCGAGCCATCCGCTTGTACTTTTCGGGGACGCGGCGGAAGAGCTTTTCCACGCCTCTCCTCGTCGTAGGTGTCGTCGCCGAATCGCACCATCTTTCGCAGCGAGTGTTGAGGCGGAGAGCAAAGTCATCAACGTCCTCGCTTTGGCTTGAAGGCGTGTTCTCCCAGCTCCTTGCGTAGTAGCGTAATGTAGATTTGCGGGCGCGCGATCGGCTGCCGCCGCGTCTTTGCGGCGATGGCGTCCCAAGCCTCTTTGGCGATCCGCTTGTTAGTAAGCGAAGCGCATCTCGGCGGGGCTGCGGTGATGAGCATCCGGCGCCGTCGATCTGATCGTGGTCGGCGTCGCCGTCAATCGCATCCCGCATATGCCGCGCTGGAGCTTTACCTCATCGCGACCCGCTCGGCGTGGTGGTCTTGGTGAGGGTAGGCCACCCGCCGCCGGCCGACGTCCTAACGACGACTGGTACTCGTGGCGACCACGATGCCAAGCAGGGAAAGCCGCGTCGCTGTGAAGGCCGCGCTCTCTGTCGACCGTATCCGCCGCCGCCGTCGTGCCTCCTCGAGAGCGCCTTGCCGGCGCGTCCGCGCTGTCTGAAATTTGCCGCCGCCGTGCTTTCGTGGCGTGGCGTCTTGGCGCGCCATTGCGCTGCCGCTCGCCTCGCCTCGCTTCCTCCTCCAGCTCAAAGTCTGCGTTGGCGTTTATCATCGCGAGAGATGGAGCTGCTTTATTGCTTTGTATGAGAACCTCAACCTCATTCTTTGCCGCTGCAGACTGCATCTGCCGCCGCCATTGCTTCCGCCTCTCGCTCCTCGCTTTGCCCGACGCCATTACCGACCTTGACGCCCTTTCCGCCGCCGCAGCGGCCTGTGCCGCCGCTCGCTCGCGTTCCTCTGCCACAGCGAGTTCGGCTTCCTGCCGCCGCCGCGTGCTCGAGGCGACCGAGTGCTGAGACTGTCCTGCGGACATGGCGCGCCACCGGGGGCTAACTGCGTGGAGAAGCGCCTCGATGAGCTGCTTGCTCGTCTCGAGCGGGGAAGAGTGGCGAGCGGCCGGAGCTGCTGCTGCTGCTAGTTGGGGCTGCTGCGAGGCTGGAAGCGACGCAGGAGAAGGGATTGAGCAGGAGATGCTCAGGCTACAGGATAGTGTAGCTCTGATACCAATTGTTAGTTGCTGGATTCTTGCTCTTGGTGATGGCAAGATCCTTACTCTCATTGAGAGGAAGACACTTGGAGATGGGGCAATTTTCTAGTTTTATTTCTCACGCATTGCCATACCAACCTGAGGGGTTGGGGATACAAATTTATAGGCTGTCAACCAGCCAAGCATATGCTAAGATGCTAGTCTAAGATGCTAGTCAAGATGCTGTCCTAGAAGGGCAGCAAAAACCACCATGTGCTGCAGCCCCACAAGCACTAGACAAACACAGAGACTTATCCATCAGAGGGGGTTGCTGTTGACCCGCCTCCGGTTGGGGGCCAGGATGAGACCCCCCCCCCCCGGCTTTGTCGAGAGAGTTGGTGGGAGGATCTGTGCTCTTCGTCAACAGGCGTCGGCAGCCCCTGCTGCTGCTCCAGTCGCTCCTCCACCTGCACCCGAGACACGGATGACGCTTCGAGAGTGGAAGTGGGTATGTTCAGCGACCTACTTTCAAGAAATTCAAGAGAGAACCGCAGTCCTCCAAGTCTAAGCAGTCGATGCCGTTTTCTTATTCGGTGCATCGTCCTTTTGCAGGTACTCCAGCTCTTCGTCCTGTCCCAGGGTAGGATATGGTTTGTTACGGTGATGGACACTGTGCTGCTGAGTGCTCTTGGACGGGAGATTGTCGTCAGTGTGGCGACCGGGTCATAAGGAGCGGGTGTGTCGCTAGAACCCTGCTCTGCTAGTGTGATCAAGTGGGAGCATGTGCCATCTTCTTCTTCAGCAGGTCCTGCTCGAGGATCCTTCCAGATGATGGCTGCTCCTTCTGCACCGCCACTTCCTTCCGCTTGGGCGCCTCCAGTAAGGTACTACTCGCAGCCGCCACCTCCTCCACTGCTTCAGGTTGCTCGACCGACTTTGCATGCACCGCCACAGCCGAGCGTCGGGGCTTCCGCCACCCCGGCATCGTCTCCTTTCGCCATGTCACCACCTGGAGTGTACGCCATACCTACCGCAGAGTCCGCGGGTCATCCTGACATAGTGACAGGTACTTGTGGATTCATTTGATGCTTTAGTCCTGTTTGATTCAGGGGCTAGCTATTCGTTTGTCTTGATGGCGTTTGCTAGGAGAGCGAATTTAAGTATGCAATGGATTTCTCAGTCAGTGTTGGCTAGTTCTCCTGAGGGCATTATTGCGAGCTCCACTGTTTGTCCTGGGTGCTCTATTGCTATCGATGGGGAGAAGTTCACAGCAAATCTGATGTTCATTCAGTTGAGCCTTTTGATGTCAACTTGAGCATGGATTGGTTGCACTCATACCGAGCTGTGATATCATGTTTCTATAGGACCGTCACTGTGCAGTCTCCGCCTGGTGAGACTTGGACCTTTTAGGGGAGTGCGCCTCTGCGCTCTCTTTCTGTGTTGGCCGGACTGTTTCGTCAGCGTGCGGTGAAGACTAAGCTTCTCTTGGCTCTTGCTGAGAAGCCGAGCGTATCTTTGCAGATTGAGGAGATACCGATGGTTTGCGATTATCCAGATGTGTTCCCAGCTGAGCTTCCAGGTATGCCACCTGTGCGAGACGTGGAGTTTCGCATTGATCTTGTTCCAAGCATTCGGCCCATCTCGTTGTCTCCTTATCGACTGGCACGTCCGTTTCAGGATGAGTTGAAGAAGCAGTTGGACGATTTGTTGGCTAAAGGTTTGATCAGGCGTAGTGTGTCGCCATGGGGAGCTCCTGTTCGGTTCACATAGAAAAATAGCAGTTGGCTCGTGTGTGTTGATTATCGTGCGCTTAATGCAGTCACGATCAAGAACAAATATCCATTGCCCCACAATGAGAATTTGTTTGATCAGTTGAGTGGAGCTAAGTGTTCTCCAAAATTGATCTCCAGTCAGGGTATAATCAAATCCGTGTGCGTGAGGAAGCTAGAGACGCGGACCTTGAGGGTGTTGTCGACGCTACAATTGAGGATCCGCAGGTCGTGCGCCATGACGTGGATGACGAGGATTCCGCATCGGGCAAGGAGGGCATCGGCGCAAGCGATGGATCCAGGCTCGATCCGCCGGATCCCGGTGCCAACCATAGCATCGCCGGACGGATCGATGTGGATCGAGCTCCTGACACCAGATCCAGAGGAGGTGAGCATGGACAAACTCTCGCCGATGAATCCCGCACAGAGGAGAGCTCCCAACGTCGGTGTTAGGTATGTATATTGTGTAGGGTGTTATTTGCTATTGTCCAACCTTGTACATGTTATATATTAGCCTTTGGCCCATTGGAATACACAAGAGGCTTTATTCCAAACATGGTATCAGAGCTAGGGTTTCCAACCCTACCTCGTGACCAGTCGTCGCCGCCGCTGTCATCCCGTTGCCCCTCTTCTCCGCCGGCTCCGGATCTTCACCACTGAGCGCCGCCTCGCCGCCTCCATCACCCGAGCGCCGCCTCACCGCGGCCACCGTTGTCCCGTTGCCCCTCTTCTCCGCCCGCTGGCTCCGTATCTTCACCACTGAGCACCGCCTCCATCGCCCAAGCGCAGCCTCACCGCCAACGTCACCCGAGCGCCGCCTCACCGCCTCCAACGCCGAATCCGGTTGTGCCTCCACGCCGGCCTCCAGCGCCGGATCTGGATCAGCCGGCATCTTCTCCGCCGACACCAAAGCTGCCCGAACCGCTCGAGCGGCGTCGACGCCTCCTCTTATAGCGTCGAGAGAAGACGCACGCAGTGAACGCTTCGCCTTTTATTTCTGCTCTGTTGGAGCCAGCAGCTCCGGCTTCTAACTCCGGTCGTTCCTCACCGGCTCCACCGATCTACTCGGAGCCGGTGGCTTCTCGTAGCTCCTGCTTCTCTGGTAAAAAAAAAGGTGATGTCTTCTACCGGAGTCTCCTTCGCCATCCGGCTTCCCCCAGTTCGATTCGATGGGATGAACTTCCGGAGTGAAATTCGCCTTTGAGATCCATCTCAGCGATCGGCGTCTCAGGGTCACCTCACCGGCGAGCATCCCCGCTCGCTCGCCCTACGCCGCCGATTCGCGTTCTCTTTCTTTGGTGCGGATCGGGCGGCTCGAGAGGCCGCCAATCTTTGACTTGGAGGAGGCCTTGAGGCATCTGCGTGCGAGTTGCACACCTACGAGCGCTGGTAGTTGGCCGAGGCTCGTGCTACCACCATCTTGGTGGGTAGCATGCCCGTGACCATCTCCATAGATTTGGCAGAGCTGCCAACAACGCAGCTTATGTAGGAGCATCTCCGAGCTCACTACCAGTCGACACATGATGCTATGCATCTCTCAGTCGTGCATCAGGCTCATTCTCTTCAGCAGCTCGATGCCACCGTGGATGATTTCTACCAGAAGCTATCTAAGGTGTGGCGTCAGCTTCACTCTCTAGGGCCGGATGTCTGCCGGACCTGCCCTTGTTGTGTGCGGCTCCGCGCTCACCAAGAGAATCACCGTCTCTACGACTTCCTAATGCGTATCCGACCTGAGTTCGAGACTGCGTGCTCAGCTCTTGACTCGCCACCCGCGCCCGAGCTTGGTTGAGGCTCTTACAGGTGTGCATGCTGAGGAGACTCGTCACCGTGGCGTGGCTCGGATCTGATCTGTCTTATGCCTTGGCCTTTGCTTTTCGTCAGTTTCTTGATGCCGCGTGATCCTCCTCACTCATCCGGTGGTTCTTGCTTCTCTGCAGTCTCCATCGCACCTCTTGTCGGCGTGGCGGCCATGTGTATCAAGATTGCTATAAGCGGAGGAGGGACCAGGGTCGTCAGGGTGGACGGCCCCCGAATGGCTCTGGAGGTTCCTCACTCAGGATCTGGCTCCTCTCGCTAGGGCTCCTCTAGTGACGCCACAGCAGCTCCTTCTGCTGCAGCGCCTTGGTGTCGGCTCGTCCTCAGACTCCTCGGGTTCTGCACATTTGGCTCTTGCTTATCAGCAGTCTTCCTCGCCTCCGCCTCCTCCCTCGCCAGATATTTTGTCTCCGTGGATCTTGGACTCTGATGCTTCTTTTCACATGACACCAGATTCTACCCACCTTACTTCTATGCGGTCCACAGATTTTCCTTCCACTGTTCAGACTGCAGATGGTACCTCTTCCTATTGCAGGCCGAGGAAACCTCAAGAGACCTAAGAGTGGACTCCCTAAAGGCAACTTTGCGAGCAGACGTTGAGGTAGGTGCAAAAGTCATTGTAGACTTGTGGAGGAAGAAATTGACTATGTAAGAAGTGGGTGCCAAGGAGGTACTATTTGGCCATGGGCAGGAAAATAGAATTGTCGACAGGCAGGCGAGGGGAAAGGCTGGCCAAAATAAAGAATGACACATTATCTTCTTTATTTTGACCCAATTTGGACTAATACAACTAATTCAATACCACAGTTGCATTTCTTTCAAATTTATCCAGACAAATTCATCTTTCTTAAATCTTAAGTATTTCTTAGCATAGATTAGATTATCTTCGTGTCATTGGCCAAAACAAGGCTTCCAGACAGGCCCTTAATTGATGATTAGTCCCAACAATTTACTAACAGTTTTGGATCAAGGAGAAATAAGCCATATCGGATGAATTAAGGGCGTGTTTGGAAGCCTGTTGCAACCAAGATTCACTTGAAATATAAAAAAGGCCAGTTGTTAGGGATTTTGTTTAGTTGTAGATTGTCAGGTTAAGCTGGTGTCCCCAGCCTTCGTTTCCTCTGTATTCTTGCTAGCTTTCTAATAAAGCTGGGCAAAAAGACAGGCCCTTAATTGATGATCAGTCCCAACAATTTACTAACAGTTTTGGATCAAGGAGAAACAAGCCATATAATCGGATGAATTAAGGGCGTGTTTGGAAGCCTGTTACAACCAAGATTCACTTGAAATATCAAAAAGGCCGGTTGTTAGGGATTTTGTTTAGTTGTGGATTGTCAGGTTAAGCTGGAGTCCCCAGCCTTCCTTTCCTCATTCTTGCTAGCTTTTCTAATAAAACTGGGCAAAAAGTCTTTTTGTCTAATCCAAGAATTTTTGGATTGAGCTCACAAATCGTTTTTAGACAGAAGATTTTCAGCCTACCTTTATTGCAAATCTAGAAATCTCAGAAATCTTTCTGGATTGAGCCAAAATACTTAGGTACCATTTGGATGCATGGTGGGTTTGGGATAGGGATATGAATAGGTTATGAAGGGGTGGGTTTGGGATACGGATGTGAAAATTTAATCTTATTGCCAGCCACGTTTGGATATGTTGGGTTTGGGATAGGGATTAAACTTTTATTGGACAAAAATGTTCTTTATCATAATTTATTGAATAAAGGAAAACAAATTAGAGAGAGAAAACACACACGCACAAACATTGAGTACCAAACTCAGATTGTGGGCTCAGATTGTGGGCTCGTGCCTCCTGGCCCAGAAAGGCATTCCTGTTCCCCATGGTTCTCTCTTCTCTCTCCTAATCTCCTTCGACTTGACATCACACCACAATCGTCCATCTCAAGGCTTCGGCCTCCTCCACCCGCACCTCTCCATGTCCCCTCTCGTTCCGCTCCTGGCTTCGAGCAACGCAGGCGAGCAGAGCTACCAGTTGATTCATCATGGCCTTGTCGGGGTCTACTCTAGTGGTGTGACATCTCGGTTGCGCAGCAGTAGATTTTTCTATACAACGCACCTCCCCGGTGTAGCAAATTGACAGCCTCTAGCACCACGGCGAGTAGTCCACCAGCGACTCGGCTTCGGCAATGAGCAGTATGACCATGGTTACCGTGGTGCCATGGCTGCCGTGAACATGGCTGCGGGAGACAATCCGCAAGGCTAATTTGGTCCCTTCCTCCCAGCTGAAACCTACCCTCTCCACCGGGCTTGGATCTGTGGGAAATGAGTTCCTCTAATCCGAACCCCTAACCCACCTCTCTTCCCATTCCCCCCAACCAAACAAGGTAAAAGTCATCCTCCTCCCCTCATTTCCCATGCCCACAATCTAAACCCACGAACCAAACGCCACCTTAATGATTTTATATAATTGGGCTCGGATATACTTTTGGATTGAGCCAAAATATTTTTGTTCTTTGATAGGTGGGAGAAAAAAATGCCAACAGACCTTCGTCTGTTGCATCTGCTGTTGGGAGAACCCAAACCAAGAGCGGAGGCTAAACAAAAGAAGCCAGTTGACATCATATTCCTAGACGTTGGTGAGCTGGAGTGCCAGGGAGCTCACTGGAAAGATCAAAAGATCCATCCACTCTGCCGTCACAAAGTTCTCAACATCCACTACTCTCACTTCTTTTATATCTGTTCAGATCAGTTAGCTAATTCATACAAAATTGAGTATTTTAAAATAACTTAAAGACCATTTTTAAGGCAAGTATACTTCAGGGTCCAAAGATATGGAGGTGCTGAAGACATTCTTTCCGGGACAGTTCTAGAGTTAGAAATATCCTTGAGGTCAGTGAGTAACCTCGAGTCTGTGACCAGATTAGCTATAGGTGAATGGCAAGAAGATCCATTTATTTTATTTATTTATTTACTATGTTTTTTGAAATATGATTTTGTGCATTATTAGACTAGACACTAGAGTTTGATATACCATATTTTGATCCAAGAAAAGGCATACTTGATTTGCTTGCTTAATTTTTTATAATGTGTCCTTTCTGGTTTTCTTGTTCAGAATTATGTGCATCCAATATTGCTTAGTTGTTCATATATTTTCTCATCACAGACATTCTATAAAGACAACAGAAGGGGCGTAAAAAGGAATTCCTGAAACCCTACTTCCCAAGCGGAAAAATTATACATGCAAACGCCCATGTAAGAAACCCATACAATGATACAAAGAACCACCATGATGTATGATCACAGACTCAAAGCTATTGGGCCCCCTCGTAAGGAAAAAAACATAATCGGCTCCAATTCTGGGTTTCGATTTGGGGCTGAGTGGTGACTGATGATTACTTTTTCTGTTATCGTGCAGAGATCACAGAGTGTGTCGTGATGGGTGCCCTTAGTATGTATAAAATGTTTGCACAAAGAAGCTTGTACTGTTGTACATATAGCTTTCCTTTCCCAAGTCCAATTGGGAATTTGGGAAGGAATCCTCAAGAAATTAATTCATCTAGGATATTTAGAGCAAAATCAATCCAAGAGGATCAGGGAAAATTATCATGGGTATCTTGTCTTTTTTCCAATCAATTCATCCAAATTGTCTGCCTCTTTTTCTCCAGTCCCATTAGTTCAACTCCTCATGGGAGTTTAGAATCCCATCCAACTCGAATCAAAACATGGATTTATTTACTAGGCATGGCTTCATGTTCCACAGGGAGTGTTTTTACCCGATCCAGCTGAGAAATATAGAACAAACACCACATAGGAACTAAATTGAGCGGTAGTTTTGCACTAACACTTTGAGCACATGGAATATCAATGAGTTAACCAGTGGAAATGTGGTGCGTAGGTGGGTGGGGGCCAACTAGCCCTCATGCGCATTGGCTATGCTCATCATATATGCTACAACTGATCCTCAAGGAATTTTCATAATTTCATTACAATGCAGCTCCGGTGATGTTCAGTATGAACTAGCAAATGGCAGACTTCAGCTGTCTGCAGAGAGCATTAAGTTACAAGTTGTGCTCACCAACAAAGTAAGATTTGCTGCTTGTTTCCACATGTTCCAAAATTGTTCATGTATTCGACCGAAAATCACAGGGGCTATTGGATGTAATGCCATGAGTTTTGACCGGATTATCTCCACTTCCTCGCTAACAAACAAGACTACTAACATTATCCAAAAAAGAACAAGACTGCTAACATTACTACCCTTCCAAAATCGAGACATAAACAATTGAACAATCATAGCAGCAGTTTGCAGCAGTATAGGAGTAGTACCTCTCTGGATGTCATGTGGGCGAGCTGGCTCGCGGGTCCTTTGAGCGCGAAGAGCGATGCGATGATGAGGGCGCAGCCGAGCGTGAAACAGATGGCGAACTTCTGCGGCATGAGCACCATCACGGGCAGGAAGAGCGCGAACGCGATGAACACGAAGAAGATGCCGCTAGCGAGGAAGAGCCCGAAATACATGAGCGCCTTCCCCGAGGGGAAGCTGCTCGTCGCGCTCTGGAAGCTCCCCGGCAGCTCCCGCACGCCCTTGGACACCCTGCAACCCGCGGATCAGATCGGACCGGGTCAGAGAGAGATAGCCAGCTAATCGCGCCCAGATCTCAGCTCGGTGAGAGTGGATCAGATCTGAGGGTTTTGTCCTTTGGGGGGCTTACACGTTGAAGGTGCCGGAGACGGTGTCGTTGGCGGAGCGAACGGCGGCCTCGATGTCGAAGGGGAGCGGCGAGGCGGAGGAGGAGGAGGCATCGGAGCGGGTGGCGGCGTAGGAGTTCCAGTCGGCGAGGAGGGAGGGCTGCGCCTCGGCGGCAACAGAGGTGGGGGAGGTGGGGCCGCCGGTGAACCAGGCCTGCGCCGTCTTCTGCATCGCGGGGAGGGGGGGTTGGGTGTCGGCGACTAGGCGAGGCGGAGGCGGAGGTGGGAGGAGGCGCGCGGCGGTGCGAGTTGGGAGCGAAAGAAAACGAAGGGACTCGTAGTGTTTTTGTTTTATGTTCTTACTGGAGTAAGTTCATTTTTATTTCCTTCCAGCTTACGCTTTCGGTTCTGGTGTGTTTGTTTCCCCCCTGCATTATGGCAGTGGATGCATTTATGCAAGAAGGCACGAAGCTTAGAAATGAAGCAACTTCTAGCTGTCAGGATCAAATGAAAGAAGAAAGAAAGAAAGAAAAAGAGAGGAATTCTGCCTTGTCAAGGATGGTTCGATTTTTCGCTTCTTTCGGAACATCCTCGGAAGCACATGCTACGCAGAGTTTATACTGGTTTTAGGGTCGTATTCGTCTTTCCATGGAATCCTAATTGTAATCGGTATGAGGATGACAATTTAGTGTCATTCAACGGATCGGCAATGTTTTAAAGGAGCACAAAGAATTTATTCTGGAGCTTTACTTCCACGGTTTTGATGCTGAATTATTAGCCCACATGCTGCAAAATCATGCAGCTCGTGAACTTGCCAAGTATGTCGTATCTACAACTGCAAGACGTCGTAGCATCAGTTATAATTGCTTTTTTATACATGATAAAATACACCATTTGTATTATAATAATAATATCCGGTTATTCTCCGATTTTGAACCACACGAAAAGACCAGACTGCCCTCGCCAACGCTATCTTCCGACGCGGCCCCTCTTCTTCTTAATCTCTCTCTTCCATCCTTCTCTGTGTGCTCGAGGCCGAGGCCTCGCCAGGCCAGGCGCGGCTCACCGGCCGCCGAGTTCCTCGCCGTCGACTGCGCCCCAAGAACTACAACGATGCTCCTGCCTGCTGCTGCGTTCGCTGCGAAAACCGAGGCCAAATTGGTTAATTTGTTATCGCAATTGATGGGCGAGGTGGTGGAGTAAAGGCCTAATTGGTTGATTTGGTTCTCCCGATTAGATTGATCTGCAGATGGTGCCGCAGCAAGAGCAACTCCAAATCGAGCTCAAGAAGATGACATGATTGTGCTCGTCGAGTTTATGCACATCATCGTACTCTCTCTTCCCTGATCTGAACAATTCCTAATTCTTGATTCGAATCAGAATATCATATCTGCCTCCAGGTCACAAAGTACTTGCGCAATCCGCACATCCTTTTCATGTTTTGTTCCTTTGGTTGGCCCGATCTGACTTCTCCTCCTTTCATAGCTAGTTCTTATGAAAGTATTTGTTAAAAAAAAAAACACCATGAGAAAGATGAGAAAAGTAGCCCCTTTCATAGCCAGCTCTTATGAAAGTATTTGGTAAAAAAAAAACACCAAGAGAAAGATGAGAAGAGTAGCCGGGGGGTTATTTGGTGCGATCGAGCTGCGTCGGAAGAAATCGTTGGCGACGGCATTTCAGTCTTTTTCGCGTGGCTAAGAACGGAAAAACAACCGGATATTATTTTAATAATCCAAACGGAGTACTTTATAAAGATCAAACTAAGAGAAAGAGTAAAGGTGTATTCTTAAAAAGCATATAAGCGGAAAGTATATTATCAATTCCCTCAACTACAAAGGCAGGTACAGTCATCTATCATGACCACACGTTCAGTGATCCATGTATTAGAGATTAGAGATATTTTTTAAGATAATGAAAGAGAAAAATCATCTTTTCTGCCCTCTGCATCAAGGATACACACAGCCTAATTTATTAAAGAGTTTAGAGTAACAAAAGAATCATAGTTGTTAAAAATAGCTTGAAACCTTACAACCAAAAGGTGACTAAGAAGTAAGCTCAATCATTGCAAATCCTGTGACTAAGCCGTCACCTATGAAGATTGAAAATTTGCTTCGCCACAAACTCTAACATTTGGATTCTAGCCAACATGAACTTCTTCTGGTCTGATTTCTGCAGATTTGCCTAAACACTTAGGCAATAACCACTCAATAAGATAATCTGCAAGGGGTTAGTGACAATCTTTTTGTCAAATACAATATCATTTCGATATAACCAAATAGATCAACGTAAGGCACTGGCTCCCACCAGGAGTTGTGACTTTAACTTGTTTGAAATGTCGGCTAACTAATTCCCGAACATGTTTACTATATTCATTGGGGGAGATAAACTAAACGCACATTGAATAACCCACCATGCAAGGCGTGCAAATGGGCAATCAATAAAAAGATGTTGAATTGTTTCCTCTTTAATACAAAAATAGCATTTTTTTGCTTCCCCTCCAATTTCTTTTAAACAATTTATCTTTAGTTAATATTACCCCTCTTTTGAGATACCATAGGAATATTTTTACTTTTAATAGAATTTTAATTTGCTAGAAAAAATTCCTAATGTGGGCTTGATAATTGCCCATTATTGCCGCATATAAAAACTATACCCAAAAAATTCCAGACTTCGTCAAATTACACGTGAAAACATCATTTTGAGAGTTTAATTGTAAGTTAGAAATTCTCAAAATTAACGCATTCTAAGTATGTAACTTAGTCCCAATAATAAGTCTTCGAAAAGATATATTTAAAGGAGTCGATATCAGAATATTTGCTACTGCATTATTCTTTCTTCTCACCACATTATAAAGGAGTGAATATTGTCCTTTCGGTAGAGAATCTCTTAACCAAAATATCTTCCTAAAACCTAATTTGCATTCCATTTTTAACATGGAATGAACTAAATCGTAGAAAGAGATTAGAGACATACATTAACATGTGAAAACAACTAGAACAAGGCCCAGCAGGGTGAAGGGTTGGCCAAATTTTTGTGCGCACCACAAGATCGCACTACGTCAACGTTCCCCGATGTGCCATTTGATGAACCCTCCAGTTCTACCACACCTCTGTCCTCAGATTTTTCAGAGGCAATATCGGCCTTAACTCTGCGCTTTATGTTCTGCGGCCCGTTGATGGCGCCTGCCTCGATCGCCTGCAAATACAAACACCTTCACCAGATTGATGAACCGTCTCCTGAAGCTCGGATCCGGGACATATTGGCAACGATGCCTTGCAACCTGTTGATGAGTTTGTTATCGAAATCGGAGTTGCTTCAAGTTTATTATTGAAAGCTAAGTAGAGCTGTAAAGGGATAGAAGGGATTCATATACCTTCTGATTATCGCTTGTAGCTGAGCTCTCTTTATATTGTCGGTTGACGGGAAACCACAATCGTCCCAATCTGATGGTTTTTCGTTTTTGTTTGTCATGATGAGCTTCTGCAAGCACAGTTCCTCATCTTCAGTCAGCTCTAATTTTTTCATTTGCTCCTTTATAACTAGCAGTGGTCCAAGCATCCAGTCAAACACTTTGTCTTTTGGCCAATTGAAGTCTGTCACTTCGACATCATCAGCTACAGCAAAGAAGAGACGATGATGAACCATGAAGCTTTAAAGTGGTTAATCTTATGTTTGGCTGCCAGGCAGTCGTACATATCAGCAAACCGTGCGAATCGTATTTTGCAGATCGTATCAGGCACTGAAGGATGCACCAGGGCGGCAGTATTATGCTCAACTTCTTTCCTTTTCCTTCGCTTATAAATTCCTCCGTATCTTCAGAAGTAATCAGTCCGTCGCTCAGTAATATCCTTCCATTTAGCTCGCAAGATCGGAAGAGCCAATCCCATATCTGTGAAAGTTAAGTGACGAGACTGTAGCTGTTAGAACAGAGATATAGATCATCTATGAGAATATATATATTCATTTACTTGAATGGGTCTTAGTCGCTGGATAGTCACCATGAATGTCTTTGGCCGTTGCAAAGCCCTCCCAGGCTTACGGTGGCCGTAATGTTGCCTCTCTGCAGATTCAGTTGCAATGTTGTACTCATCCTTGTTCTGGCTGGTCTCATACTTCGGAGTATCCGCTTTTCGGTACTTGGGCATTGTTAGAGATATAGTTAGAGATATGATTTGATTTGGTTTTCTTATCTGTAACCTCATTGTGTATATATATTGGCCCATTGGCCTCATATTGAATACAAGCAATACTCATAACATGGTATCAGAGCGTACCTAAGGTTCGCTTCATTTGTCGCCCCGCCGCCGCTCTGACGGCATCATCTTCTTGTCGTCGCCCGACGACTCCGGCATCGGTCACCCAAAGCCTCCCCGCCTCCGGCTCCCACATCCGCCGAGACTCCGGCATCGCTGCCTCGGATCCGCGCCGACGCTCTCGACGCCGAAGGCCGCACGTCGCCGGAGCGGTCGCCGCTCCCGCCGCCGCCGCCTCAAAGGCCGGCGCCAAGGCCGCGACGCCACCCGCTTGCGGTCACCGACGCCGCCGCGTCGCCGCTTGTCGGCGCCCGCCGCCGCGTCCTAGCCCGCGGCGACACCCTCGCTCCCTCGCCGGCCGACGATCGTCTTGAGATCCGCGACAGCGCCCTCGCTCTCGCGAAAGGAGGGCCTCTCCGCGCGCCGCAACCGCGGCCGCAGGAGGCCGGGAGCGGTGGAGCTCTAGGCCGGAGGATCCGGCGTGCAAACGCAGCGGACCGACGCCGCCGTCGCCTCGACCCCGCGCCGCCGTGAAGGCCTCGGCGCCGCCTCGGACTCGCACCCGCGCCGCCTTGGACTCGCGACGCCCCAGACTGCGCCTTGCCGCTTGCCGCCGTGAAGGCCTCGAGTGCCGGGTCGCCGCCAGGGAAACCCTAGGGTTTCCCCCGATTCGGCAGTGGGCCGATTTAATCGGCCCACTCGGTTCCTTTTAAAGGAGCGAAGAAAAAAAGCGAAAAAACGTTGGTCTAATCGCCGCGCCGTCCAGCGCCGCCTATTAGACTACGTTACCTTGGTCGCCGCGCCGTCCAGCGCCGCCTACCAATGGGTACCGTTTCCCTCCCTCGTTGCCCGGTGATCTTCGACGGTGTTAACTACACCGACTTCGTGTCTCACATGCGCATCCATATGCGTGGTCTTCGTCTTTGGGGCGTTCTCTCTGGCGATGTCACCTGCCCGCCATGCCCTACTTCTCCGACGGAGCCTACGTCTGTTGCGCTTCCCCCGACAGCTGACAAGGCTGCTATTGAGTCTGCTGGCCTTGCTGATGAGAAGGCTGCCTCTGTCTACCAAGAGGCTCTGGACTCCTACATGGATCGCTTGACTACCTACACTCAGTGGTGTGACGACGACGCTCGAGCTGCTGCTGTCTTCATCGCCGATGTTGACCTCGATTTTCTTACGAGATTGTGGGATTTTCATCGGCTGTCCAGATGTGGACTCATCTTCGACAGCGCTACGAACCCTCTGGAGATGCCCTCTACTTGTCAGTAGTTCGTCAGGAGCACTCTCTTCAGCAGGGTGATGCTACTGTTGACGCCTTCTACGCTCGAGTTACGCGATGCAGCGTCAAGCTGGACTCTCTTCGCCTTCTTGGTATCGTTCTGTTCATCTTTGCTTGGTGTCCGGCCGACACAGGTTTCGGCGTGTCTCGAGTTCCTTACTCGCGCCGCCCCGAGTTCGGCGAGGCGTGCCCAGCTACTTGCACGCCACCCTCGTGTCACTCTTCTGGAGGCCCTTACCGAGATACGTGCAGAGGAGACTCGTCTGAGTGGTGCCGGTCTGATGTCACTCCCCTCCGTGCTCGCCGCCCGTACACCTGCTACACCGACTGCTTCACGCTTCAGTACGCTGCCTCCTCCAGCGGCTCCCACAGGTGGTGGTGGCCGCCCTCCATCTGGCGGTGGTCGTCCTCGCTGCTCCTACTGCGACAAGATAGGCCACATTGAGTCTCAGTGCTACAAGAAACAGCGGCATATTTCACGCCGTTCTTCTCCTAGCACTGGCACCGGTACTTCTACAACGACGTCTGCATCGACTACTTCCGCATTTTCTCTCACCGAAAGGGAGATAGCGGACTTGACGATCGCTTGCCGCTTGAGTTCTTCCTCGGCGAGTTCTGCGGAGTTACGCAGAATCGACTCTTGAACCGAGAAACCACCTCCTACACAGACAGGTACCTCCCCGTGGATCCTTGATTCCGGAGCATCCTTCCACATGACTTCCGATTCTTCCACTCTATCTTTTGTTACACCTCTTGATTCCCCTGTCAGTGTTCTTACTGCTGATGGTACCTCTCTTTCGTCTGCAGTCGAGGACCTCTTAGCAACTCATCTTTTCATGTTCCTTACATTGCTCATGTTCCTCGCCTAACCATGCGACTTCTTTGCTTTGGATGATTCTTGACCTTGGTTATCGGATCGTTCTCGACTCGACTCTTGTTGTGTTCGGGACCGCCACACAGAGCTCGGTTGGTTCGGCCCTCGGCGCCTTGACTCACGGCGTCTCTGGGAGCTTGACGGCTTCACCTTCCTTCGCGCCACCGTCGCCCGGTCTCTCCGCCTCTGCCACTCCATCTACCGGCTCTTTCCAACAATGGCATCACCGTCTTGGCCATCTGTGTGGCTCTCGTCTGTCGTCTTTAGTTCGTCGTGGTCTTCGGGTCATCTCGGGAGGCGTGTCTCTTCATTGTCGAGTGTAAGTTAGGCAAGCGACTTGACTTCCTTATCCTCATAGTGAGTCGGTGTCTCAACGTCCATTTGATCTTGTTCATTCGGATGTTTGGGGTCCGGCTCCCTTCGTTTCGAAAGGGGGTCATCGATACTATATCATATTTATAGATGATTTCTCTCGCCACACTTGGATATATTTCATGTCTTCTCGTAGTGAGGTCTTGTCTATCTATAAACAGTTTGCCACTATGGTTCACACACAGTTCTCCACTCCTATTCGTGTTTTTGTGCCGACTCTGTGGCGAGTACCTCTCTCATCACTGCAGATTTCTTTTTGAAAGGTGGCACTCTCGCTTCGATTCTCTTGTCACGGTGCTCATGCTCGAGAATGGTGTTCTTGGCGCAAGCATCGTCACCTCCTTGAGTCGTCTCGTGCGATGATTCTTTGCCTCTATTCCACCTCACTTTTGGGCGGAGGTCGTTTCCACCGCCACCTATCTCGTCAACATCCGGCCTTCTTACGCTCTTGAGCGCAATCCCTATTGAGCGTCTCTGTGGTCTCCTTTCGACTACTCGCCTTCAAATGCATTTGGTTGCGTTTGCTACGTTCTCCTCGCTCCTCGAGAACGCACTAAACCGACCGCTCGATCCATTGAGTGTGTCTTTACAGAAGTGCGATCTGCGAGCACAAGGGCTATCGGTGCTAGGATCCTGTTGGTCGACGGATGCGAATTTCTCGGGATCTGACTTTCGACGAGTCTCGTCCCTTCTACCCACGTCTGTCTCTCCTTGACTTCCTCTGTGGAGTCTCTGTCTTTTGACCTTTCGGATACACCTATCTCGTCTCCACATATTTCTCCTGTGGCCTCTCCGCCATTGTCGCCGCCTGTTTCGTCTCCTGTGGCTCCTCAGGCTCCCCCCACTACACTTGTCTACACTCGTCGACCTCGTATTGCGGATCTTCCAGATGAGCCCACTTCTCCTGATGTTTCATCTTCTTCTGATGCTTCATCTTCCCCGATGGGTCGTCTTCTCCTCGCCACGCTCTCGCGATCGCCGATTGATTGGCCTCCTACCCGTTTGCCTTTCTTTGGCGCAGCCTACTTGTGAGCCTGCCTCCTACCGGGATGCTGTTACTCATCCTGAGTGGCAGCATGCCATGGCCGAGGAGATTGCTGGCCTCGA
Organism: Hsuehochloa calcarea; assembly: GCA_036346395.1. Lineage (NCBI taxonomy): Eukaryota > Viridiplantae > Streptophyta > Magnoliopsida > Poales > Poaceae > Hsuehochloa > Hsuehochloa calcarea. The sequence goes on along the minus strand of CM070604.1, from coordinate 35,857,996 downwards.
GCGTACTAGTACTTGGGATCTTGTTCCTTTTCCATCTCTCTCGTCCCATCACATGTAAGTGGGTCTATAAGATTAAGACTCGCTCGATGGCTCTCTTGAGCGCTATAAGCGCGTCTCGTTGCTCGTGGCTTCAGCAGAGCATGGTCGTGACTACGACGAGACTTTTGCTCTGTGGCCCACATGACCACTTGTCCGCGATTGTTCTTTCGGTGGCGCCTGCATTGCATCGGTGCTTCTCAACTTGATGTCAAGAATGCCTTTCTTAATGGCGAGTTGCGTGAGGAGGTCTACATGCATCCGCCACCGGGTATTCTTTCTCGAGGGCATGGTCCGCCGCCTTCGCCGCTCTCTCTATGGCCTTAAGCAAGCCCTCGTGCTCGGTTTGAGCGTTTCTCCTCTGTGGTCACTCTGCTGGTTTTTGACAAGTGATCATGATCCTGCGCTCTTTGTCCACACTTCGTCTCGTGGTGGACTCTTCTTCTTCTCGTATGTTGATGATATGATCATTACGGAGATGATTACGAGTACATTGCCTTTGTCAAGACTCGTCTTAGTGAGCAGTTCCTTATGTCGGATCTTGGTCTTCTTCGTTACTTCCTTGGGATTGAGGTTACTTCCACTCCGGATGGTTTCTTTATGTCCCAAGAGAAGTATATTCAGATCTTCTTGATCGCGCCTCCCTCAGCGATCAGTGCTCGTTGAGACTCCTATGGAGCTCAATGTTCACCTCCGACCCTCTGATGGCGAGCCTCTTTCTGATCCGACTCGCTATCGCCATCTTGTTGGGAGTCTTGTCTACCTTGCTGTTACTCGTCCGGATATCACTTATCCAGTTCACATTCTGAGTCAGTTTGTTTCTGCTCCCACTCAGTCCACTCTGACCATCTTCTTGAGTTCTGCGATACCTTCGTGGGACTATCTCTCGCCGTCTCTTCTTTCCACGCTCCGGCTCGTTCTGACTTCAGCTTATTCGGATGCTACTTGGGCGCGATCCTCGATCACGGCCTATCTCTGCCTCGTGTTTTTCTTGGTGGTTCGCTTATTGCACGGAAGACGAAGAAACAGACTGCAGTGTCCCGTTCGAGTGCAGAGGCTGAGTTGCGAGCTATGGCTCTCTTGACAGCAGAGATTACTTGGCTACGGTGGTTACTTGAGGATTTTGGTGTTTCTGTTACTACACCGACTCCTCTCTTGTCAGACAGTACAGGTGCTATCAGTATTGCCCGTGACCCTGTGAAGCATGAGCTCACCAAGCATATTGGTGTTGATGCTTCCTTCATGAGGTCTTGTGTGTATGATCAGGTGATTGCTCTTCAGTATGTGCCTTCAGAGCTTCAGATAGCGGATTTCTTTACGAAGGCTCAGACTCGAGCACAGCACGGCTTCTACCTCTCCAAACTCAGTGTTGTTGATCCACCATGAGTTTGAGGGGGGGTGTTAGAGATATAGTTAGAGATATGATTTGATTTGGTTTCCTTATCTGTAACCTCATTGTGTATATATAGTGGCCCATTGGCCTCATATTGAATACAAGCAATACTCATAACAGGCATGTCTGTTGGAATTAGTTTACTGACAAGTAGAATGAATCTCTATGCATGGAAAAAGAGTGCCATGTAAGTAAGTAACAAAGTTCAACATATGAAGCACTAATCATAGTGAAAATAACTGCTGAAGTGCACCTTGGAAAACAGGAACCTTCTCTTAAGTAAGCAAATCATTTGTGTATTCATCAAACAATGCTACTGCAGAAATCATGTATGCTAGCCCCATTCGAAATGAAGCATCCTGTAGGTGATTATGGAAATACATAAGAAGTTGTTCATGTCACTCATACTGATTATATAGATACTTGGCATTTGCTTATATTTTTTACAAGTAGAAACAAGAACAAGACCTGATAAGCAATCAATCCAGCATGGAGACCAAGAAAGAAGCTGGTAAGAAACGATGCAATTATTGCTCCAATCACAGCAAGTGGCCATAATATAATGGCCAGACCAGCAAAACGATGCAATTACTGCTCCAATCACAGCAAGTGGCCATAATATAATGGCCAGACCAGCAAAAGGAAGATTTTTTTTAAAAAATAATCTATTTTTATTCAAAATTACAAAATTATACCTGCGATTTTTTTTAACAAAAGTATACCTCTGTCGCCGAACTGTTGGGCGAATAATGCAGTCGCTGAAAGGTTAGACGAAAGAGATGAAATCGGCCAATCGTCGGATGACATATTCTGTCGCCCAACCGGTAGGCGACTACATCCCTATCGCCCAACGGTTCGGCGACAGGAGGCTGGTTTTTTATTTAATCATTTTAAAAAAAATATTTGAAAATTAATCCCTCTCGAACTATCCATAACTTAAAAGTAGATAATCTATCTGTGAACCATATATAAGACCATCCTTTTAACTGAGCGTAAATACATATATGGACTGAAAATATTTTTGTGGATTGATAAACTTTGACACTTCAGCGTATATATCCTTTACAAATAACTGCACAATATTTTCAGGCCTTACCCCAGAAGTGATACATGTTGTTGGATGCCTTTATAATGAAGCTGACAATAACACGGAAGAATTGAATGCGAAAAGACGAGGAGATTTGATGTTGCGAATTAAAATAGACTTTATAATGAAGCTGGTAATAGCACGGCGCATAGGGTTTGGTTACGTGCGTAAGAAACAACATCATGCACGATGCAAGAAACCGAAGTACTCTTATGATACATATGTGCCTTTTTTGAATGGAAATAGATTCGACCTTCGACGGGGGACTAGTACATAATGGCCCAACCTACTGCTTGGACCGATGCCATTTTTCCTTCCTTGCTAGCTCGGCGTTGAACTCATCGCCGGCCTCTTTGGCCTTGGTCACCATTTCCCTCTTTTTCTCGCGCTCCATGTGCCTGCACGCCTCTAGATGAGCTTACGTCTCCCAACGTATGCGCTCGTTTTTCTCGTCGTTGCGGCGCTCCTCCTCCCGGATCTTGCAGGCCTTTTTGACATTTCACTCCTCATAGTCGAGAGTCCACTGGTCATGTGGGTGGATCTCTTGGTCGATCCAGTTGCAGTAGCCACATAGCGGATTCGGGGACTACGAGTAGACAGGAGAGGTTGTTAGTGCGTACTTTGAAAAAGAAATAATAGGAGAATACACTGTAACTGATCCTTTCTGGCTGCCGATAGCTGCTCGTGTCCCAACGTTTGTCGGAATAGTCGCTGGAGTAGTTCGCGCAACCCCAGTAACGCATGCTCAGGCTCAGCCGCTGCTTATACTTGAAGAACTTACATGGGTCCCTGCACCAACAGAGGGGCAACGTCTCCCCCTCTGGCGGTGTTGCGGTTAACACTCGGTTGGAACGTTCTGGTAGGGGTTGCTATTACAGGGGGCGTCATTGCGGAGAGCTGCCATCCTGGCAAGCTCCTCTTGCTAGACCTGGGTCGCAGCAGCCCTTGCTTGCTCTTCCCGGGCCCCAGCAGCCCTTACTAGTTCGCGGATCTCGTCCCATTACCTGTTCATGTTTCTTGGGCTCCTTCTAGAGTGACGTGGTTGACACGGCCTCTGACCACTGATGGCGGTGCTCCTCCGGATTGACCGGTAGCTTGAGAAGTTCCTTGATGGTTGCCTTGTACTGGTGTCTTGGCTGGTGTGTTCCCAAGGTTGAAGCGTACTGGAGTGATAGTCCCATTCTGCGGACATCGGTTGGCGAAATACCCTGGCTGACGACAGGTAAAGCAAACTCTGGTTGTATTCTGTGGGTTGCTTACTGGATTGGGGTTGGTAGTGCGGGGTTGCGGAAGTTACGAGCAAGCGGGCGAGTCTTGAAGTTGGTGCGGGTGGTGCAGCGAGTGCGTGGTGGAAAAGCGGCTAAAGCTGCGGTGGAATCATTCTTGCCCTCGGTGGGGTTGGTGACTTCCTTCTTTGAGCCATCCTGCGCTTACGATGATCTTCCAATTCCTTGCGCTTATCCTCTAGAATCAAAGCCTTGTTGATTAACTCTTGAAAATCAGGAAAGGTGTGGGCAATCAAGTTGACTTGAAGTCCGGTGTTCAATCCTTTGTAAAACGACTCGACGAGCCTTGTCAGTGGCGACATCTTCTGCGACATATCGAGCAAGTTGAGAGAATTTGTTGAGGTAGTCGGTCATCGACATTCCTCCTTGCTTGAGAGCACGAATTCATCCTTCTTGAGATCCATGATTCCTTACGGTACATGGTGCTTGGCGGCGATTGTGAACTCTTCCCAAGTAATGTCTTGCGGAGTTCCATGCATTTGCACAAAGTTTTCCCACCATTCGGCGGCAATGCCCTCCATCTGGTGAGAGGCGTACAGAACTTTTTCATGATCGCTGCATTGAGTGATCAGCAGTTTCCTCTCAATGACACGAAGCCAATCATCAGCTTCTACTGGTGAGACATGTCCGAAAAGGTTGGTGGGCGGGTCCTCATAAACTCCGCCAACTTGATGATCCATTGTGACCATGAGCAAGCTGGGGCTCCATTGTGATCTTGATTGTTGTTGCTCGTTATTCATAGCTTGCATCGATTCATCATGGTGTACATCACCGGGTGCGAGTGTCATGAATGCTCCAAAATTCGCAGATCAAGCGAAGGTGCTTGTGGTGGAACCGCTCATGGGATTTGCTCCGTCCTTCCGACATCGAGTATCAGAACCACTTGCGCACTTGACGAGTCCGAACCATCGGTGAATCTCCAAGGGTTAGATAAGGTAGCAAGCACGAGATAAGTTGTAGAACTAAGCGGGGTAGGTAAAACCCAACATATTTTAAGAAAGCTCAATGAAACTCTTATATTGATTAAGATAATAGTATGGCTTGCAACAAATGCCTAAGGGCCTTTGCGGCTCATACTTGCACACAAGAAAATAAGGACAATTTAAGCACACCAAACTACCGCCTAAAAGGCGACTCAAGACTTAATCTTGGCTAAGCTGAAACAACGCGAGCAGACTACTCAATCAAATAGCCTCCGCACCTTGGCGGTGCTCCACTTTCTTGTAGACACGAAAGTGGTGGCATCCTTGCAAACCGATCACGATGTCCCGAGGTGGTGCCACAGGCAGGTGTGTCTCAGTGTGCAGTCTCTGGTGCTGCTTCGCTCTGCGCCTCTGCTGGCTCTTACGGTTCTGTAGGTCTATCGACTTCCTCTGGGTCTTCCTCTTGATGTCTTCTTCGTGTCGTCCATAAAGAGTTTCTTCTAATATGGCGATCCTTTCTTGACTCTCTGAAGAGTCTCATAGGTACACTCCGGCTCTGTGGCGGCTAACTCCAACGATTCTTCTTGAGCGTGGCGAATCGGGCGAGATGCACGACGGTGGCGTTGTCTTCTCCTCCGTAGAGCGGAAAGCGTGCGACAAGATCCACGTCGGAAGTGCGGGGATGATAACGAAAAGCGTGTCACGAAGCTCGAGAGTAGATGTTGAGATCCTCGGGATGGCAAGGCGTGAAGACTCTGGATTGCTTCAATCCAAATACTCCTTCGATTTGAGATGTTCAGTGGTTTGCTCGCCTTGGTGTTTTGCCTGGCGTAGATGGTCAAATGGCAGATTACTCCACGATCTCGGCCGTTCACAATCCAAGCACTGCCACGGTACAATGGACGATCGAACCCTCCAAGTACTTGTAGCAACTTCCAAAGCTGGCGGCAAGTCCTCCTTGCGCCTCCATAACTCTGAAGACGAGGCATCTGTCAAGATGGACAAGGATATGAAAACAACTTTAAAACAATGGGAGAGAAAGAATTTGTGATAGTTGAGTCAAGAGAGACATGAGATGAGTTAAGGAGTTCAATTAATCTTGCAAGTTAATTTTGCTTTAGAAAATAGTTTTGGACTCACTAAGAACGGCCAATCTAACTAGGGTCAAGACCTACAGTCAGTATGGCTCTGATACCACCTCTGTCGGGACCCAAATATGCAAATCTGGACCCTCTGTGTATTCTGCACTAGTCCAGGATCACGCTAGTGCACACAGTGTCAACATTGATGAAATATCACATCCATACAACGAATATAAGAATAAACGAGCACATTTAAATAACAAATAACTGTTGGGACCTTACGGTCGAGTTTTACATTTATTAAGCCATGCAAGGCTGACAATAAAGAAATAAACTGCAGCGGAAACGAAATAAACTCCGGTGACTCCCATCAATTTACCACAGCAACCGTGGGATCAAGACCCTAACGTTCAACCTTCAGAGAACTCTTCTTCAAAAGCAAAGTGACGACTCCTCCATACATTGATTTGTTTAGCAAGAGTGAGTACACACCGTACTCGCAAGTCATACCACAGAATGCATTTATACATGATGGCTTATTCCAAAGGAATGGCTTCTGTGGTTATTTTGCAGAAATGCAACATTTGCAATTGAATACAAATAATAGATTGAAAGCATAATTCCAAAACAAATAGACAATAATAAGTTAACAATTGATTTCACAAAGGACACAGTCTAATCAAGTTATTCACACATTTGCACAAGTTATCTCACACGGTGACCCTTCCCAATTGTTTTATGAAAATCTACCCTCGTGTGAAATTCCGAGCATGTCCATAACAGAGGACGCGGCTATTCGAATAGATTGGTTTAAACACTCTGCAGAGGTTGTACACTTTACCCACACGATGAAACCAACCGGATCGAGTTGATCACAACAAAACCTTTCGAGACTTCATCTCAAACAATGACACTCTGGTGTGTTTTATCGCCGTCAATTTGTACACACACCCTTGGAGCGACACACACCATTGGGCGAGGATGCGTGAACAGTCCGCGATGTGACCCAAACACAGACACCTCCGACCCATCACATAGCTTAAATACAACTTTGAGTTGTCAATGTCAAGACTCCATAACTTACTAAGTCAGGCCCACCCATACTAGGCATGTGGTCGCACGTGCAGAAGGCCCAGTTCAATGGCGCACAAAGTTAAGTCCTTAATTGACTAAGGCAAGACTTCCAATTTTAACCCAAATCACAAAGTTTATAGCACGGCTCCACCATTCACACAGAATCCACCACTTGCCTCGGTCTAAATCTTTTCCCACCACGTTGATTAAGTGCAACACATGCCATCAACGAGTAATAGCACACAAGACACACAGATTCATCACACGTTCCATAATCACTTAGTCAAGTTTATAATTGCAACTCTCACATGAAATGATGACTCGTGGCATGGCTAAGCAGTCTAATCGTATCTAACCAACCCACGTTGGTGCTACAATAATACCAACTAATAATTAATCAACCTAGGGTGACAAAAGATCATGGCATATAATAGACAAGGTGGCATAACAATTTGGATTAATAACTACACCCAAAAGCATTTAAATAAATACTTGAAATAGAATGCAATACATTGAAACAAAGTATTTTGAAAACTGGGTTCAAAATGATCAAAGGTATAACTTGCCTTGGAATAGATCTAGATATTGGTCTTGGTCTTGAGGTGCTCCTTCTTCTGCAAAATTCCCCGAAGTATCGACGTCTACTCGCAAACGAGACAAAAGAAACAAAACAAATAAATAACAGAGGCAAAACAAACTCCAAAAATCAAATAAAATTCACCATTAAATAGATCTTAATTTTATATGAATTTACAAATTTGAATGGGCTCAATCGGAGTTCGGATGCAAAAGATATGAGCTTTGGAAGATTGGAAAATCAAATAAACCCTAATTTGGATTTTCTTGAATTTCCCGAATTATTTTTATAAAGGAAAATCGAATTATTGCGCAATGCTTGCGTCAGCCGGGAAAAAGAAATTAATTAAAATCCGTACTGACAGGTGGGCCCCACCTGTCAGCCTCTCGGCTCACGGTGGACTGGGTCCTCCGAGCCGAGGCAAAGCTGACGCGGCAAACCGTGAGGCGTGGCGTGGCGGCGCGCGCGGCCACGAGGTGACACGCCAGCGCAGCGCCGACTGGTCAGACACGCAGTGCCCACGTCGGCTCGGACGCCGCAGCGTCGCGGGTGTGCCCGACAACGGCAATGACAGCGATGACTCGGTGAGGAAGGTGAGTGCTCGGGTAGCTCAAGCTACGCGCACTGGCCGACGCTGGATTTGGCGCTGGGACGTCGGGGTCGCGGAATTGGCGCCGGAGCGGAAAGAGGCGATCGGGTTTTGCTTGGCGTTGAACTCTGGTGGCGCCGAGCGATGCCGAGGGTTCAGAAAGCCCTGGCGATGGGGATCTTGTGGCGTAGTTCGGGGTAGAGCGTCACCGGTGGCGGCGCAAGTGGAGCTTTGCGGCGCGGCGGCCAAAAGCTACAAACTCGAATTAAGCGGCGCTAGGACTTTAGGAGGCGAGGTGGCGGCTGGGATCGGGAGCGAGGAGGGGACCTCGGGGGTTTTATAGGGCCGGGGACGACGAGGGTAGAAACGCCTAAATGAGTCGGGCTGCCACGATCGGAGATCCAAAATAAGGGAGATTGAGGGGAGTCGGAGGGGGAAACAGGTAGAGATATGCGCGGGATAGGAGGGAGTTCGTTCTAGTGCAGTTGGCGCGAGAAATTAGCGGCGGTTGCGCAATTGTTTGACGAGCTCTTTGAGAAAAAATGGCGATGCGGGGAAGCGGGAGGAAGAAGAAGGCGCGGGGACGACGACTCGGTGGGGGTCCCACCGGTCAGCGGCAGAGAGGGAGCGCAGGCGTGGGCGAGCAGCAGCCGGGCGATGTTGATCCAACGGCTGGGAGCGAGCAAGAGTGTGCGGCGTCCGTTCGGGACACGCGGCGTCCATCCGAGCGGGGAAGGCGGCGACGCGCGGGAGTGGGCCGAGGCGAGCTGGGCTGCGGTGGAATAGTGTTGGGCTTCGCCCAACATCGTTCAAGGGTTTTTCTTTTGATTTTTCTTTTAAATAAATCCAGAAAATACAAATGGCTAATAGAAAATAGCAAATGACTTTGGAAAAATTCCAGAAAATTATATAAAATATATCCAAGCATATAGAATCTAAATAAAATAATTTTGACAATGGTTGATATTGGTATTAAGCACATTAAATCAATTTGTTCTAAAAGTCCATATTAAGCTTTTTAATTTAATATTCAAATAAATCCAAATGATGAATTTTCCTGCTACCAATATTTAAAAGATTTTTAAAGCTCGAAAATTGGGATGTTACAAACCTCCCCTTAAACGAATCTCGTCCCGAGATTAGGCTAGCTAGAGAAAAGGCTAGGAACTCGGATTTCAACTCTTCTTCACGTTCCCACGTTGCTTCTCCTTACAGTGGTTACTCCTTTGGACTTTGCGTAAACGAACGGTCTTGCTTACAGTGCGGCGCTCTGCGACATCCAAAATCTGACAGTTGTTCTTTGTACGTGAGATCTTCCTTGATTCAATTGACTCCAACGGTCCGCTCTTCCGCACACGAAGACACTTCTTGGTGAGAGACATGAAAGACATCATGCACTCGCTAACGATCGTGGTAGCTCCAAGCTGTACGCAACTTCTCCACGGCGTTCCAAAACCTTGAATGGACCCACATACCTTGGAGCAAGCTTCCCTTTGTGTGGAATCTCTTAACACCTCCGAGGAGTAACTCGAAGATACACAAAATCCTCGGTTCAAAGTCGAGGTCACGGCGACGATTATCGGCATAACTCTTTTGCTCGGTGGGCTATCTTTAACCTCTCTCGATCATAGCAACTTGTTCTTGACTTCTGAATAATATCGGCCCGAACACTACACGTTCATTGCTCTCGACCAATTCAACGGAGTTCTGCAGTACACGACCATACAGAGCTTCAAATGGTGACATCGCAAACGGCTTGATAAGCGTTGTTGTACGAGAATTCGCATACGGCAAACTTTTATCCCAACCGGTAGCATTAGCTAAGGCACGTGCTCTCAACATGTCTTCTAATATCGGTTGACTCTTTCATCGTCCATCCATGCGTGGATGATAAGCGATCTTGAAATTCGATGAGTTCCTGTGGCTTCATGTAGACTCGCCGAAACGAGAGGTGAATTGAGATCCTCGATCCGACACTATCTTCTTAGGCACACCGTGCGCATCGACGATTTTGACATATACAACTCGCCAAGCGGTCTCTCGAGTAAGTGGTTTTGGTGGCAAGAAATGGGCAACCTTAGTCAAGCGATCCACTATTACCCAAATCGAATCATAACTGATTGAGTCTTGGGTAATCCGTAATAAAATCCATACCGATCTCTTCCCACTTCCATTCTGGTATCTTCAGCGGTTGTAGCAATCCTGCTGGTCTCTGATGTTCGGCCTTTACTTTCTGACACACGTCGCATAAGGCAACGAACTCTGCGACGTCTCGCTTTAAGTTTGGCCACCAAAACTTATTCTTAACATCTGATACATCTTAGTGCTTCGGGGTGAATTGAATACTTTGAGTCATGGGCTTCCTTGAATCACGGTGTCTTAATCCATCCATATCGGTACACGATCGTCCATTGATCCACAGTATATCCTGATCATCTATGGTGAAGTCTTTAAATTTTCCTTCTGACATCTTCTTCTTGAGATCAGCAAACTCAGAATCCTTAGGTTGAGCTTCACGAATCTGTTTCTCCAGAGTAGACTGCACTTCCAAACTGGCCACAAATCCTTAGGAACAACTTCTATTGTAGCTTCGAATTCCTCCGAAGTTCCGGCAAATCTCTTTGCTTCCGAGCATTGCGGTAGCTCTTGCGACTCGGTGCATCTGCAACTACATTGGCCTTACCGGGATGGTAATGGATTCCAATGTTATAATCCTTTATTAATTCCAACCATCTTCTCATCTCATGTTCAAATCGGTGAGTGAATATGTACTTGTGCTCTTATGATCAGTATAGACTTCACGATTACTGGATGAGATAATGGCGCCAAATCTTCAAGGCATGCACTACTGCACTAATTCCAAATCATGGGTAGGATAATTCTCTTCATGAGGCCTTAATTGCCTTGGCGCATAAGAGACGACTCTTCCTTCTTGCATAAGGACACATCCTAATCCTTGACGCGAAGCATCACAGTAGATATCAAAATCCTTACTAATATCCGGCAAAACTAGCACTGGGGCTGAAGTCAAACGTTTCTTCAACTCTTGAAAACTCTCTTCACAAGCTGGGGTCCAAATAAACTTCTTCTCTTTCTTCAACAATTGCGTAAGAGGTTTAGCAATCGTTGAGAACCCTTCAATGAAACGACGATAGTATCCTGCCATTCCCAAGAAACTACGAATTTGAGTAACCGTCTTGGTGCTCCCAATTCATTCTGACTTTAACCTTTCCGGGGTCAACTGCTACTCCTTCGGCTGTCATTACATGACCGAGAAAATCAACTTTCTTCTTCCAAAAGTCACACTTGCTAAACTTGGCATACAGCTGATGTTCTCTGAGCTTCTCTAGGATTAATCTCAAATGTTCTGCATGTTCCTCTTCTGACTTTGAGTATACCAAAATATCATCAATAAACACTACCACGAACTTATCCAAATATTCCATGAATACTTTGTTCATCATGTTCATGAAGTAGGCAGGGGCATTAGTCAATCCAAAAGACATGACTAAAAACTCATAATGTCCATACCGGGTTGAGAAAGCGGTCTTTGGTACATCCTTAGGACAAATCTTCAATCGATGGTAACCTGATCGCAGATCGATCTTAGAGAATACTCCGGCTCCTTTCATCTGGTCGAACAAATCATCAATTCTGGGCAATGGGTACTTGTTCTTGATGGTGACTTCGTTGAGAGAACGATAATCGATACACATTCTCATACTTCCATCTTTCTTCTTGACAAACAAAACTGGCGCTCCCCATGGCGACGAACTAGGTCTTACAAAACCTTTCTCCAAGAGTTCTTCTATCGCTTCTTCATTTCCAAAAGTTCATCGGTGGCATCCGATAGGGTCTCTTGGAAATTGGTCTTTGTTCTCGGCACTAGATCGATGACAAACTCAATGTCACGGTCGGTGGCATTCCGTAATTCTTCCGAAATACATCGGGTAATCTCGACTACAGTACGTCTTCCAAAGAAGCTGTCTTGATCGTTGACTACCAAATGTCCATCACGTCTCGAGGTGGCTAGAAATTCTACTTTCTTTCTGTGGTATCCTCAATTGTTCGGCTCTTCGCCACAATCTAGCATCGCTTTATGTTTGGATAACCAATCCATACCAAGCATGACATCTATGGTCCGAGTGTCTAGAACTATTAGGTTGGCTAGAAACTCAACTCCACTATGAGTAGCCTAGCTCCTAAACATCCAACTTTAGAACTTAGCTCGCTCCAGCGATGGACTAACAGAGTATGCTTAAGATGCATAACTTCCAATTTGTTCTTAGTTGCAAAAATTCGAAACAAACGAATGCGAAGCTCCGTAATCAAGCAGGCGATGCATGTCTTGAATTTACTAGGAACTTACCCAAGACAACGTCGGGTGCTTCTTGGGCTCCTTCTAGAGTGGCGTGGTTGACACGGCCTCGACCATCGATGGCGGTGCTCCTCGGATTGACCGGTAGCTTGAGAAGTTCCTTGATGGTTGCCTTGTCTTGGTGTCTTGGTGGTGTGTTCCCAAGGTTGAAGCGTCATGGAGTGATAGTCCCATTCTGCGGACATCGGTTGGCGAAATGCCCAGGCGCCGACGGCTGTAAAGCAAACTCGTTGTATTACGTGGGTTGCTTATTGGATTGGGGTTGAGTGCGGGGTTGCGGAAGTTACGAGCAAGCGGGCGAGTCTTGAAGTTGGTGCGGGTGGTCCGCGAGTTCGTGGTGGAAAACGGCTAAGCTGCGGTGGAATCATTCTTGCCCTCACCGGTGGGGTTGGTGACTTCCTTCGAGCCATCCTGCGCTACGATGATCTTCCAATTCCTTGCGCTTATCCTCTAGAATCAAAGCCTTGTTGATTAACTCTTGAAAATCGGGAAAGGTGTGGGCAATCAAGTTGACTTGAAGTCCGATGTTCAATCCTTTCGAAAACGACTCGACGAGCCTTGTCGGTGGCGACATCTTCTGCGACATATCGAGCAAGTTGAGAGAATTTGTTGAGGTAGTCGGTCACTGACATTCCTCCTTGCTTGAGAGCACGGAATTCATCATTCTTCAGATCCATGATTCCTTCTGGTACATGATACTGGCGAAAAGCGGTTGTGAACTCTTCCCAAGTAATGTCTTGCGGCGTTCCATGCGCGCAGACAAAGTTTTCCCACCATTCGCGGCAATGCCTTCCATCCGTGAGAGGCGATGAGAACTTTTTCATGATCGCCGCATTGAGTGATCGCAGTTTCCTCTCAATGACACGGCCAATCATCGCCTTCTCTTGGTGAGACATGTCCGTAAAAGGTTGGTGGGCGGGTCCTCATAAACTCCGCCAACTTGGATGATCCATTGTGACCATGAGCAAGCTGGGCTCCATTGTGATCTTGATTGTTGTTGCTCGTTATTCATAGCTTGCATCCGATTCATCATGGTGTACATCACCGGTCCGAGTGTCATGAATGCTCCAAAATTCGCAGATCAGCGAAGGTGCTTGTGGTGGAACTGCTTCATGGGATTTGCTCCGTCCTTCCGACATCGAGTATCGTAACCACTTGCGCAGACTTGACGAGTCTGAACCATCTGGTGAATCTCCAAGGGTTAGATAAGGTAGCAAGCACGAGATAAGTTGTAGAACTAAGCGGGGTAGGTAAAACCCAACATATTTTAAGAAAGCTCAACTGAAACTCTTATATTGATTAAGATAATAGTATGGCTTGCAACAAATGCCTAAGGGCCTTTGCAGCTCATACTTGCACACAAGAAAATAAGGACGAATTTAAGCACACCAAACTACCGCCTAAAGGGCGACTCAAGACTTAATACTGGCTAAGCCTGAAACAACGCGAACAGACTACTCAATCAAATAGCCTCCGCAGCCTTGACGGTGCTCCCGCCTGCTGTAGACCTGAAAGTGAGCTGGCATCCTTGCAAACTGATCCTGATGTCCCGAGGCTGGTGCCAGGAGGAGCAGTGTCTCGTGTGCAGTCTTCTTTGGTGCTTCGCTCTCACGCCTCTGCTGGCTCTTCTGGTTCTGCCGGTCTATCAGCTTCCTCTGGGTCTTCCTCTTCAGTGTCTTCTTCGTGTCGTCCATAAAGAGTTTCTTCTAATATGGCGATCCTTTCTTCAGCTCTCTGAAGAGTCTCATAGGTACACTCCAGCTCTGTAGCGGCTAACTCCAACGATTCTTCTTGAGCAGCGGCGAACTGGGCGAGATGCACGACGGTGGCGTTGTCTTCTCCTCCAGAGCGGAAAACGCAAAGCAAGATCCACGTCGGAAGTGCGGGGATGATAACGGAAAACTGTGTCACGAAGCTCTCGAGAGTAGATGTTGCAGATCCTCAGGATGGCAAGGCGTGAAGACTCCTGGATTGCTTCAATCCAAATACTCCTTCGAGCTGAGATGTTCAGTGGTTTGCTCGCCTTGGTGTTTTGCCTGGCGTAGATGGTCAAATGGCAGATTACTCCACGATCTCGGCCGTTCACAATCCAAGCACTGCCACGGTACAATGGACGATCGAACCCTCCAAGTACTTGTAGCAACTTCCAAAGCTCGGCGGCAAGTCCTCCCTTGCGCTCTCCATAACTCTGAAGACGAGGCATCTGTCAAGATGGACAAGGATATGAAAACAACTTTAAAACAGCGGGGAGAGAAAGAATTTCAGCAATAGTTGAGTCAAGAGAGACATGAGATGAGTTAAGGAGTTCAATTAATCTTGCAAGTTAATTTTGCTTTAGAAAATAGTTTTGGACTCACTAAGAACGGCCAATCTAACTAGGGTCAAGACCTACAGTCAATATGGCTCTGATACCACCTCTGTCGGGACCCAAATATGCAAATCTGGACCCTCTGTGTATTCTGCACTAGTCCAGGATCACGCTAGTGCACACAGTGTCAACATTGATGAAATATCACATCCATACAACGAATATAAGAATAAACGAGTACATTTAAATAACAAATAACTGTTGGGACCTTACGGTCGAGTTTTACATTTATTAAGCCATGCAAGGCTGACAATAAAGAAATAAAGCCGCGGGAAACGAAATAAACTCGGTGACTCCCATCAATTTACCACAGTGCAACCGATCGATCAAGACCCTAACGTTCAACCTTCAGAGAACTCTTCTTCAAAAGCGGTGACGACTCCTCCACTACATTGATTTGTTTAGCAAGAGTGAGTACACACCGTACTCGCAAGTCATACCACGTAATGCATTTATACATGATGGCTTATTCCAAAGGAATGGCTTCGTGGTTATTTTGCGTAAATGCAACATTTGCAATTGAATACAAATAATAGATTGAAAGCATAATTCAAAACAAATAGACAATAATAAGTTAACAATTGATTTCACAAAGGACACACAGTCTAATCAAGTTATTCACACATTTGCACAAGTTATCTCACACGGTGACCCTTCCCAATTGTTTTATGAAAATCTACCCTCGTGTGAAATTCCGAGCATGTCCATAACCGAGGACGCGGCTATTCGAATAGATTGGTTTAAACACTCTGCAGAGGTTGTACACTTTACCCACACGATGAAACCAACCGGATCAGAGTTGATCACAACAAAACCTTTCAGAGACTTCATCTCAAACAATGACACTCTGGTGTGTTTCTGCCGTCAATTTGTACACACACCCTTGGAGCGACACACACCATTGGACGAGGATCGTGAACCGTCCGCGATGTGACCCAAACACATGCAGACACACCTCCAAACCCATCACATAGCTTAAATACAACCTGAGTTGTCAATGTCAAGACTCCATAACTTACTAAGTCAGGCCCAGCCCATACTAGGCATGTGGTCGTACAGTAAGGCCCAGTTCAATGGCGCACAAAGTTAAGTCCTTAATTGACTAAGGCAAGACTTCCAATTTTAACCCAAATCACAAAGTTTATAGCACACAGCTCCACCGTTCACACAGAATCCACCACTTGCCTCAGTCTAAATCTTTTCCCACCCTGTTGATTAAGTGCAACACATGCCATCAACGAGTAATAGCACACAGCACACACAGATTCATCACACAGTTCCATAATCACTTAGTCAAGTTTATAATTGCAACTCTCACATGAAATGATGACTCGTGGCATGGCTAAGCAGTCTAATCGTATCTAACCAACCCACGTTGGTGCTACAATAATACCAACTAATAATTAATCAACCTAGGGTGACAAAAGATCATGGCATATAATAGACAAGGTGGCATAACAATTTGGATTAATAACTACACCCAAAAGCATTTAAATAAATACTTGAAATAGAATGCAATACATTGAAACAAAGTATTTTGAAAACTAGGTTCAAAATGATCAAAGGTATAACTTGCCTTGGAATAGATCTAGATATTGGTCTTGGTCTTGAGGTGCTCCTTCTTCTGCAAAATTCCCCGAAGTATCGACGTCTACTCGCAAACGAGACAAAAGAAACAAAACAAATAAATAACAGAGGCAAAACAAACTCCAAAAATCAAATAAAATTCACCATTAAATAGATCTTAATTTTATATGAATTTACAAATTTGAATGGGCTCAATCGGAGTTCGGATGCAAAAGATATGAGCTTTGGAAGATTGGAAAATCAAATAAACCCTAATTTGGATTTTCTTGAATTTCCCGAATTATTTTTATAAAGGAAAATCGAATTATTGCGCAATGCTTGCGTCAGCCGGGAAAAAGAAATTAATTAAAATCCGTCTTGTGGGTGGGCCCCACTGTCGACCTCTCTACCACGGTGGACTGGGTCCTCCGAGCCGAGGCAAAGCTGACGCGGCAAACCGTGAGGCGTGGCGCTGATGCGGCGGCCACGCAGGTGACACGCCAGCGCAGCGCCGACCGGTCAGACACGCAGTGCCCGTCGGCTCGGACGCCGCGCGCAGCGTCGGGTGTGCCCGACAACGGCGACAGCGATGACTCGGCGAGGAAGGTGGGTGCTCGGGTAGCTCAAGCACGCTTTTCTGCCGTATTTGGATTTGGCGCGCTGGGACGTCGGGGTCGCGGAATTGGCGCCGAGCGGAAGAGGGCGATCGGGTTTTCTGGCGTTGAACTCGTGGCGCCGAGCGATGCCGAGGGGTTCTGAGAAAGCCTCGGCGATGGGGATCTTGACGGCGTAGTTCCGGGGTAGAGCGCCACCGGTGGCGGCGCAAGTGGAGCTTTTTGCGGGCCAAAAGCTACAAACTCGAATTAAGGCGCGCTAGGACTTTAGGAGGGGCGAGGTGGCGGCTCTGGGATCGGGAGCGGGAGGGGACCTCGGGGGTTTTATAGGGCGGGGACGACGAGGGTAGAAACGCCTAAATGAGTCCGTTTGCCACGATCGGAGATCCAAAATAAGGGAGATTGAGGGGAGTCGGAGGGGAAACAGTAGAGATATGCGCGGGATAGGAGGGAGTTCGTTCGTGCGGTTGGCGCGAAATTAGCGGCGGTTGCGCAATTGTCAGACGAGCTCCTTCTGCGTAAAATGGCGGGGGAAAGCGGGAGGAAGAAGAAAGGCGAGGGACGACGACTCGGTGGGGTCCCATCGGTCACGGCAGAGAGGAGCGCAGCGTGGGCGGCAGCAAAGAATGGGCGATGTTGATCCAACTACCGAGCGAGCAAGAGTGTGCGGCGTCCGTTCGGGACACGCGGCGTCCATCCGAGCGGGGAAGGCGGCGACGCGCGGGAGTGGGCCGAGGCGAGCTGGGCTGCGGTGGAATAGTGTTGGGCTTCGGCCCAACACTGTTCCGAAGGGTTTTTCTTTTGATTTTTCTTTTAAATAAATCCAGAAAATACAAATGGCTAATAGAAAATAGCAAATGACTTTGGAAAAATTCCAGAAAATTATATAAAATATATCCAAGCATATAGAATCTAAATAAAATAATTTTGACAATGGTTGATATTGGTATTAAGCACATTAAATCAATTTGTTCTAAAAGTCCATATTAAGCTTTTTAATTTAATATTCAAATAAATCCAAATGATGAATTTTCCTGCTACCAATATTTAAAAGATTTTTAAAGCTCTGAAAATTGGGATGTTACATTTGCAGTGTCTTATCTTTTCGGTCTGAAAAGTTGAGGAGGTATAGTGTTGTCATGTCTATCTAAAAAGCTGGCGAGGTAGAGTGTTGTGACGTCTTACTTTGCAGAGTTTTGTCAGTTCCTGCTTTGCAGAGTCATTTATTTTTTGTCTGAAAAACTGACGAGATCAGTGTTGTCAAGTTGATATGAAAAGTTGGCAAGGCGAAGTGTTGTCCTTTGGTCTTTTCGTGGAAAAAAGCTGCCCCGTTAGGTCTTATCACTGCGCAAAACTGCCTCGTTTGGTCTTATCACTGCGCAAAGCTGCCCTGTCTGGTCTTGTCACTGCGCAAGGCTGTCTCTTTTGGTCTTGTCACTGCGCAAAGCTACCTCGTTTGGTCTTGTCTCTGCGCAAAGCAACCAGCCCCGTCCGGTCTTGTCATCTGCAAGCTAACACATTACCCGCTTTATTAGTCTCTCCGTCGTACAGTAACATGCCGTGCATTAAGCTATAGGCGTCGATATGCATTGAACAAACATGCATTGTACGAATAAGTACACATAAGAACGCAAAAGTATTACAGGCATCACACATTAAGTGCAAAATTTAAGTATCACATAAATTATGTGGCTTCTGGAATGCCATCTTTTGCTTACGACTAATTTCTGCGATCTTTTTCTCATTTTCGAGCATGAGGGCTTTATTGACCAGGTGATGAAAGCTGGGGAAGTCGTGGAGGATAAGCTAGACTCTCATGTATTCACGCATTCCTTCCACAAAACGGTCGATCCTCTCTTCTTCATCAGCTACGTCGTTGGGAGTGTAGCGGGTAAGCTGGTTGAACTTTGTCAGGTACTCGTTGACTAACATGTGCCCCAGCTTGAGAGCTCTGAACTCATTCTTCTTCAATCTCATTGTACCAGTGGGCACAAAGTTGGTCCTAAAAGCATCCTTGAATTCAGCCTAGGGAATCGACTGCCATGCAGGTTCCATCTCATCTAGATGCACTTCAGCAATTACGTCGGCGGCGGTGGGGTCTTGCTGATCCCCAGCCTCAGGTGCCGCTACTTCTTCTTCCTCTACCTCTTCCTCTTCTGTTACTGGGCTCTCACCACCTCGGGCAGCGAGGTAGTTCTCCCACCAAGCAGCCGTGGCTCCATTTAACTGATGGGTGGCAAAATCCACCATGTCTTGCTCTGAGCAGCGAGCTATACAAAGCTTCTTCTTAGTGTCTCTGAGCCAGTCCTCGACTTCCAGTGGCTCATTGGCCGCAGCGAAGGTGAGGAGTCATGTTCTGAGGAAGTCTGCCAACTTCGAGTGGTGGCCAACTCCTGACTGCTGACTAGCAAGCAAGGCTTGGAGAATCTGTGCTTGCTGGAACATGTCTTGTGCCATTGTTGGATTTGCTGGCGGCGGGGGAGGTAGATCTTGTCCACGACCACGGTCTGATACAAAGTCACCTCGGGTTGGGGCGACGGCTCTCCTAAGCAGCATCTGAAGAAGCGAAAAGGCTCAGGACTAGAGAGGGGTATATGAGGGTTTACTAGTCCTCTAGAACACAACAGAAGAACTTGAACCAAACGAGGAAAACGATCACACACGATACAAAGCCTAGAATGATTGCGTTATATTAAGGGGGGGGGGTTAGGTGTTACATGGCTTCAAAAACATAGCATATAGGCAATACCACGCCACGACACAAGATACAACCCACAACGTCTACAGAAGGTTAAAACACTAGCAACCCAAAAATTGCCTAGCACGCACTGCTAGCAAACCCATACTAGTCCTAACCACTCCACACGACAACGAAGATATCGTGGTCGAAGTCCCCTTCTAGAGAGCAAAGGTCCCACGGTCACCGGAAGACGGTACGACCATCTAAAATTTTGAACAGGAGAGAGTCAGAAAACTCAACGAAGGTAGGGGTGAGTTTGGAACTAAGAGCGATGAGAAAGAGTAGTTGTACGCTATATTTTGACCAAACTTTTCTTAGTTGATCGAAAATAAAACTCAAGTCTAAGGCTACGACTAGTCTAACTAAGGCTCCTACAGTTGTATACTCTGATACCAGCTCTGTCGGACTCGGATTTTCAACATCCCGAATCCTCTGTGAAATCACTGTGCTATTCCCTGGATCAATAGATAGCACTCACAAACACATTACTGAATCATTTCATAAAAGTCATAAGACCAAACCATTCATTAATTTAACACATCAGAGTTTACATAGATCGCATCGGGTCGATTTTACAATAAGGGCCGAGCAGGCCAAAAGATTACATCACAAAACAGTAGAAAGAAGCCTGTTTCGACCACCTGGTCGAAAGGAGGGACTACTGCAGAAGCAACAGGGAAGGCAGGGTACATCACCCCACAGGCAAGCGACTGGGATACTAGTGTACGACTGATATTAACCAAGGGCTTGGAAAATATTGGTCGTACACAAGTACCGACGAGCCAGCTAGACTGGGGCGAGACTTAGACTACTCGAAAGCTAGACTACTCTTCATCGCCGCCTTGGCCATCGATTTCAGAGTCCTCGTAGATGTAGTCGTAGTCTCCAAGATCTGTGGGGTCTGAAGGTTGGAGAAAACAGTGAGGATGAGCACAACTTTCGTGCTCGCGAGCCAACACACAAGATGTAATAATATACATGAAAGGCTTGACAAGAGTGGCTCGGGTTATTTTATTTGCTAAAGTAATGTTTTCAAATATCAATATTAGTAAAGTCCTATCACTTAGCATTTTAACCAAAATGCATTTTGTAAAGAGAGTAATTGTGCAGTAATAGACTACAGCAGAGGTTACCTCCACTTATGCTTATTTTTTTATTGTGGCTACCTCCACCACTTACCAACACTGGGTACGACCACCCAGGAACAACACGAGGTCAAGGTTACATCAACCCGGCCAGTTTTTCAACCCATCCACAAATGTTTTTAAAATAGAGCTAACTCTAGTAAGTTCTCATGTATGCCTTTGACCGTAGGCACGGCTGTTTAAACAGTTTTACACTATGCAGAGGTTTGTACACTGTACCCACAAGAGATAGTCAACTCGTAGCCCCACACGATTCCTTAGTCATGTGGTCGAGAGACCATCACAGTAACTTTCAAATCACCTCGCCCCTTGTGTCATCTCACCCATATGGGGTTACGCCCATACGATTTGCGGGATGTTCACCACAAGGACCAGCGCAGTTGGCAACTTCACCTTACCACGGTGACCCTTTCAAGCCGGAACGCATCCGCCGCTTGTACTGCCCTGATCCTCTCCAGCGAGATGACTTTCAGGATTCGATAACTTTACTAAGCCATGTTGCACTTTGCAGAGTTATGGTTGCACATGGTTTAAGATGGGAGGTCATCACCGGATTAAGTCCTTAAAGTCATCTGGGTGGTTCATACCACATTCCACACATTCTCGTGCTACATCCACACCCACCATCATACCATCCGCCTTGACGTAGGATAACAGTTTTGGGTTTTGAGGAGGAAAAACCAATTTATCTCAAATACTTCAGCCATATACATCTCATGACTACCCAAAACCATTTTATGATTTAAGAGATGATGGTTGGGGCATTTTAATGCCCTGGTACTTAAGCAAGACTAGCATGTCGCTTAAGTATAACCTATAGCTAGTAAATTACCACAGTTACTAGGGGACACGAAATAATGGATTCAATTGCCAAAGGATGGGGTAGTAATTAATTAACCAACAAGTGAGCATTTAACTACCTTAAGAGTTAATATACGCTACTAAAAAAATTAAAGCATACAGTTTGCTAATTTAAAGAAATATAATTTGCATACAAAAAAAACTAGGCTCAAAATGATCAAAGTATTGACTCGCCTGAGCTATGGGCAAGAGAGCCCTGGTGGTCTTGAGCTTGATCAAACTGGAGATCCCCTGCTTCCCTGAACTATACTCGGACGAACAAACTAGAAACGATCAACAAGCAAAGAGGACAAATAAATACACAAGATGTTGGTGATATGCCCTAGAGGCAATCCTAGAGATGATTGTATCACGTCTATGTTTATGAGTTATTAAATAAATATTATTCTGTTCCTTGAATGAATCTTCAGTTGTAAATATTAACGAGTATGCGACTTGTAGGTGAAGCTCTTTTAACTTATGATGATGTCGTTCTAAATGTATCCTTGGTCGAAAGTCACTGGTCGGAATACTAGTGACTCTATCAACTAGCACATGTATTGATTAATAACCATGTTTCACCGGTCATGGATATATGGATATCGAATCAATAATACGAACACATGATAGAGAACACGGTGTTGGATTGACCCACCTTGAGGCACTGCTGAGATTGTTATGATTTCATGTGTCATCAGTTGGTCTCAAACAATGATGATGTATAATCCTTAGACCTAAGATCATCATGGTTTCCTACATGTGTAAGAGTACACTTTGGGGTTGCCAAAGGCTACTCCGTAACCGGGTACTCATAAAGGTAGCTTTCGAGTATGCTACGAAATATACGGAGAATATGACTGGTCGGATATGGGATTTTCCCCTCCCAACATGACAAGAGAGATGTCTCTGGGCCCCTTGATGTGGTCGGATATGGAAAGTGCATGGCCATGTCACTGGTGGTCGAAGAGTTCGACCACATGAAGTTATCCGACACTTGATCGAGAAAGTATTGAACAGTCCATAGATGACACATCAACTCACCTAGAGTTCAAGCAGATATCGTGAGGCAAAAGGAGAATACACGAACTGGTCGTTTAATTTGATCAGATACAGACTAGTCGTATGGAAATACGAGCTAGTCGTACGCTGGTCGAACATGATCACTAAGTAGTCGAAACCTGATCGTAAGGAGTGACGAACTGGTCGAGATCAAATATGAGCTGGTCGTAGACTGGTCGAAACCTGGTCGTAAGGAGTTGCGAATTGGTCGAGATCAAATAGGACCTGGTCGTAGATCATATTGCATTAAAGTTCGTCTAATATAATTCATGTGTATTCGAAAATCGTTATGTCCTGCGAGGTGCCGCTGACGACTCGTGATCGGAAAGGAGTTTCCGAGTCACAACCGATTATGCACGAACCTACAAGGTCATACACTTAACGGGTTGAAACAAACCAGTACGGATACGATTCGTCAAACGTGTTCAGATAGGATCTGTCACGGGCAGTATTTAAGGAGATGCTTGAGGCTATTGGGAATAGAGATAGGTAATAGAGGAGACACACGGCAAGAGTTGACGTGAGTTGCTCCAAATCCTAGTCACCATCTTCTTGATAGAGCCTTCCCGTGCGACTTGCTGCTAGCATACTGGTGTACGGTGTTCCTGCCCTGGACGTGTGGATACTGTAAAGACGCTATTGCGGCTGCTGTTGTGCTTGAGGACGATCCGCGATATTGCAAGGAAAGCGATCGGTTGCTGGAGGAGACGATCGGCGACGACTACGCTGGGTGATCGGCTACGTTGAACGATCAACTACGTCGGACGATCGACTACGACCACTACATTGACGCACTCTTCGTTGGACTAAGCTGATCCAACTCTTCTTCCGCTGCATTGCGCGTTTGGTGGTAATGATCTATGATCTCTTGCTTACCTAACATCCTGATTTACGTGGTAGAATTTTTTAATTACCAGCTAACGTAGTGTACCCGTATCTCTTCACAAAAAATAATAAATGAACTTCAAATTAAAGAAGACCAGTGTCAAAAACAAGATCTTGAATTTAGACGAATTTTGAAACAAAGAACATTGCAATCGGAGTTATAACAGAGGAGAACAGTCCTCGAAGCTTTGCTTTCAAGTACTGATCATCCGATTCCGTGGGGTCGGAGGGAGGGGGTTCGACTACACCACGTGGTAGGAAGGATTCGACTACTCGACGTGGTCGAAAGAAAGGAAGGATACGACTGCTCGGCGCGGTCGAAAGAAAAGAAAGACTCGAAAGGAGGGCTCGACTGCTCAACGCGGCCGAAAGAAAGGAAGGACACGACTGCTCAACACAGTCGAAAGAAAAGAAGGATACGACTGCTCGAAGCAGTCGAAAGAAAAGAACACGATAGAGCACGGGGCACAGAAACTCACTAAGATCGAGAGAGAGGTCCGAGGGAGCGGGTCGGTGAACGGTGAACAACAACGAGGAAGCTCGCAGTCGAAGGTGAAGGAGGACGGCGATGAAGGGGTCAGCCGGGACTGAAGGAGAAGAGGAAGGCGGCAGCTCCTGTGAAATAAAACTGAAGTGAGTGAGGGGATTGCTTCAAGGAGCTCTGGGGCATGAAACGACGCGGGTAGAGGATGGGGCGGCACCGGTGTGGTGAGGACCGAGAGAAGGTGCACAGCGGCTTGATTTTGGAGCTCGGGGTTTCGGGTAACCACAATAACAAAAGTGAGAGATGGAGGAAGAAAGGGAGAGTTGAGGGGGGAAACAAGAGGAGGCAAAATGCCTCCCTGGTACTCCATTTATAGAGGAAGGAAGGGAGGTTGGGCGTTAAGATGAAGCGACAGTATTTGCGTCGACGCGGCGGAGACAACAGCAATTAACACGTAGACGACACTGCAGCGACAACGACATTTAATGCGCAGACAGCACAACAGCGACAATGGCATTTAATGCGCACAGCGCTGCGAAAAAAGAGAAGAGGCTAACCTAAACCGAATGGCTGGTCGAGATTGAAAGGCTGGTTGACAACGAGGAGATGGTCGCAGCTGGGACCAGGTGGGGACAAGGTGCACGGGGGCGCGGCAGAGCAGACACATGGTCGAAAGAAGCTTTCGATCACCTGGTTGAAAAGAAGGAAAAATGGGCAGGGGGAGGAGAGGGGCCAGGTTCAACAGAGAGGATTCGAAAGGAAACCAAGATTCAAGCTGAAACTCGAAATCCAATTTTTTGAAATGAGGCGGAAACCAGAGAATTTTTGCAAATACACTACAACTTGAAATAGATTTTGGAAATAAAAAGATAAAGGAGAAGATACTAAACGATATCCGAAGACGAGACGTTACACATATCATCAGCACATCCACAGGAACAGCAATGAAGGCAACGAGAAAGGTCCGTGGTAGATAAGATAACCTTCAAATGGAGAATACAGATAAAATTGTGTCAGTAAGGAAAGTGATCTGTTAGACTGGAACTACTAATTTGCGATCAGACTCTGTCACTGTCATCCAGGTTCCGAGAGTTCAACTACTTCAAGTGCAAAGTGAATGCGTAACTAGCTTCCAGCTCTCTGTTTCCAGTTTTCAAACAAGAAATAAATACATTCTGAAAAGTTGGCTGTGAGATAGACAGGGTGATTACATACTTGATGTCAAGTGGTGTTTCATCATCCCCCGTTTTCTCAACGAGCTCATCCATGAAAGAAGAGAAGTACGAGTGGAAGCAGAAATCGGTAACATCACGCACCACATTATTTTGTTAAACTACTACATGATCTTGAGCTGTACATCCAACAAATAACGAACCATATCTGCATTCAAGTTTCAGCTAATGTGGAAGAAATAAGTCAATAACCATACTTTAGCACACAGTAGTATGTCCAAATGAAATGCGCTGGCCACAGACCAACAATCACAGCAGAGTTTCCAAAGAAAACAATGGCGGCAACGACTGGGCCGATTAGGACAGCTACAAAAACAGCAAATCGTCTCAGAAACGCGGTACATTTTACATAGATTTCTGAATCACAAATCATCATCATGCTGCCATGGACATTCATACGACTATACCCAGATGCACAAGAACTGTATGCGTTGAACAGAACACCTAACAATCCATAAGACATTAGACAAATGAAGAGGTATGGGAGGTATCACCCTTGATGGAGCCAAGAAGCAGGATGAGGAAGAAGAATGGCAGGAAGGAAACAAAGCTCCAGAGCTTGGCAAGGAAGCCCACCGGGACCTGCATTGATTAGTAGCAACCAACCTTGTAGTCCAAGAAGGCAAGAAGACAACTTGTTGCCTCTTCCTATGACCTCTTTGCCCTGAGAGAACAGCCAAGAAACACAGCTTGAAGCCAAAGAAAGTGAAGAAAGTGAAGAACAGAAGAAAACGAAGAGGCTGGAGGCGCTTATCAGCTAGCGAGAATCCCCAAGCGGTGTCCTCTGGAGCTACCGTGGAGTGACACGTTTTTTCTGCATGGGCCGTTCTCCGACACTTAAGAATTAGGATTTTCTACCGTAAGACACAACGGTGTAGACTTTTTCCCCTTCGGAAGGGAAGACGGTGTAGACTCCATGGGAAGCACACCTGCCTACCTGCATCAGAGTTTAACATACTGTCCCAGACTTTCTAGGTAGGTAGCATACAACAATTCGTACAACTTGCAACATTATGGAACCATATGCGACACAATCAGGAGACACCCATGGTCCATGGAGTTTAAACACATCATGAACATTGTTCTCTGATTCATGTTGTGAAGAAAGAATCAATGCCATCAACTACATCCAACATGCTATTAGGGAAAGCATTATCGGTATTCAGAACAGCAGCCTAGCAAAACAAACAAGAAAAAAACAGAACAGCAGAGTACACATTCCACGTTCAAGTATCTTGGCATAAGCTAGCAATAAAAGCACAACAAAGTATGAAAAATCAAAATGCCACCCATTAATTATTTCCCCCAGAATAACAAGCTGGTATAGCATGTAAAAATACTAGTTGGAGAAGCCTACAGGCTACAGCAATGCCATACATCGATCTAAATATGCCAACCAAAAGTAAAGGCAAAATGGGCATGTGTGCTGTTCTCTCTTTCGAGAAAGGCTTGCAGCGGTCTTTTCCTGCCGATTCTGTAAATAGTGGCGGAAAACTTGTACAAAGGTCAAGCAACCATTGCTCAATATAACGCCCGATGTTCAGATAGTCCCCAGCTAATCCCCGGCCTGATTAGAGCTATCTTATGTGGATGATCATCTTGTTGAAGAGAGCCTTGTGCTCTGGAAAATATTCCAGCAACTCATCTTTGGTCACCCACACATAGTCTTGGCATTTTCCGATATGGAGTTTTGTGGTGCCGATCACTTGTGACTTGAAAAAGAAACGCTGCAAGAAGTATAGCAGGATTAAGACACTGTTACCTGATAGTGCATCAAACTAACAATTTTCAAGCAGACAAGTATAAATAGAATGGTGAAAAACCAAAGCTAAGAAATGAAGA
Source organism: Hsuehochloa calcarea (assembly GCA_036346395.1). Lineage (NCBI taxonomy): Eukaryota > Viridiplantae > Streptophyta > Magnoliopsida > Poales > Poaceae > Hsuehochloa > Hsuehochloa calcarea. The sequence goes on along the minus strand of CM070604.1, from coordinate 35,830,796 downwards.
GAAAACTCAGGCAAGAATCCGCAATGGTGTTATGTCAATAAATCTATTACTTGCAGCATGCAAAGAATATAGCACATAAGCCATTTAAAAAAAATGGTGAGACAATAAATAGGCACCTTGAATGATGAAACACTTGAATCTTCATTTTTTATAACTACCATATGGGCCATTGGAGCATTGCCAACAAAATATGTATTGTCAAGTCCTCCAAGAACAGATTGTAATGCCGACTCAGCACACTGGAATCAAACATCCAATATGTAAGCATATAATAAATGAAACACGATAGTGTCAAACTGCAATTCAAAACTGGTTGCACAGATACAAAGATGATATTATAAGAAGAAAAATGGAACCAAACTACAGCATGGATCCGATTGAAATTTCAAAGGTCAAGTTTCAGAAGTGCATACCAATCGCAAAGTGTCTTCGTTTTCATATACTTTTTCTGGAAAATGCCAAACAGGCTCGCCGTCAGGAGCCCCAAAAGTGTTGCCGTACAGGAGGAGATAGAGTTTATTATCAAGAGCTCGCTGTAATGACCTACAGAAAACATTGTTTAGCACAAGCTAGATACAGTGCTATGCTGACAAGATAACAAGAGCAGAATTGTCATGTGAGTAAATTCATAGGGGGACTCCCTTGACCATGTCATGTTAAAAAACTTGTGCAAGGAAAATGCCTGTCATCTTTCAACAAGGAATGAGGGATACATCAAAGAATGCTCCAGCAGTATGAGAACCAAAATGATAACAATCGCACGCAAAATCTTTGGAACTGCTGGTGGTGTGGACAGCACAGGCCAGTTGTGGACTTGTGTGAGAGAAGGAAAAGAAATGGGTGGAGTCGAGTGCACTGTCACGTCACAGTTTTTGCCGATATCTTCACCAAAGGTCTCTCCACGACAATATTGTCTGTGTTGATGTCCACTTTGAACATCCTCCCGAGTCCTGCTTCGACTGAGGCGAGCTGTTGGTGACACTCTCCACACTCCAAGTGCATGGATGCCTGGTCCTGTAGTTGAATGTATGTGTGCATGTACCAGATTGTATTGCATGCATTATCCTATGTAAGAAACACATCTGCATGATCCTAACTTCTCTTGGTTTGTTACTCTTCTCAACGCATGAATGCATGTATTTACATCTATTTGGACTAATGCAAAGAATGTGTGTGCGGTTGTTATCACTTTAGCTTTAATGGTATCAGAGCCGATTCCAGCTCAACTCGTAATTTTCCACCACTCTTCTTCCTCTTCATCAGACTCCGTGGGCAATAACACCTCTCCATCTCTAGCTTTTCTTAGTTACCCTTGAGCATATTTGCTAGGGGCAACTAAGAAAACTAGCACCAATTGGATTAATTGGAAGCTTATAAATAAAAGGAGATGGGTACATGTATTTCGATGGTGGCAACATTGATAGCCTAGGCGGAAGGGGGTGGAGAGGCTTAATCACCCATAGTTGGAAGATGGAAAGAGGAAGAAGGGTGGTGAAGAGAACAACAGTTAATCTGAAATCAGCTCTAATTCCATGAAAGTCAAAATGATAATAAATGCGCACACAACATTTGCATTACTCTGGTAGATACAGATACATGAATATGCATTCATGCATTGAGGAGAGTAAGAAACGGAGAGAAGCTAGGATCATGCAGGTCACGTAGGATAGTATATGCAATGAGAGCCGGTATATGGACACGTGCAGTTGACTACAAGTTGTCAAGCTCATGCAGCCATGCACGTGGGCCGTGCAGATAATATCACTAACATGCATAGTTATTAAAGCACCCTTGAAGTGTCGCTTTGTCGTCGTTTAGGCGATAAGTCGGGGGACCACGGCCTCGCCTGGTTGAACATGCCTATGACGTCCACCTTGCGGGGCAAGGCGTCGCTTAGGCGGTGTATGTCGTTGGGGGTGGCTAAGGCGCTCGCCATAGGCATGGGCTAAGCGGGAAACAAAATCTGGGCGGGAAGTGGCAAATAGAGAGCGGGGCGCACCGAGGGAGTCAGTTGAAGAGAGAGGGAGGCAAGGGTTGGGTGCAGAGTTAAAAAACCCGGCGGTAACCGGTCGGAGCCGGGGAAAAAAATACCGGCCGAAATTTTTTAAATTCAAATTTGAATTTTTGACTCCATAATGTCCTTCCCTAGTTGTTTAGGCATTGTTATGCTAGATTATGTATTGAAATATTAGTTTTTAATATATTTAGCACTATTTCTTAACTACTATAATTCTGAGTTTACCCCTCCCACTCCACGGCAAACCGCCGCACATATGGAAAAAGAACTGTCGCGTCGCTTGTCTTCCCCTCCCCTTCCACCCCATGTCAAACCGCCGCCCGCATGGAAAAAGAACCGTCGGTTGGTGGTGACAGGGGGCCGGGGCTTGGTTCTGAATTATGAATTATGAGGTGTTTGACATGATTTTCTTTGCTATGTGTTATTTGGACTTCTTTTTTGAGGTTCCGTTGCAACGCACGAGCACCCTACTAGTAAAACATGAAGGAGGACTTTTTATGTACAACTTGAAACACTTTCTCATTAATATTTGCATTATTCCAAATTTAAATTTGCTAATTACCATTTTCACCATTTTCCGGTTTTTCCCGGTTTTTTAGCCGGTTTTTCCGGTAACCGGTTCGGAGAAAATCCAGATTTAAAATTTGAAATTCAAATTCGGCCTTTCTTTTTTGAATTTCCGTGGCAAGTGACTCTGCGTAGATTCGTACGTGACGTCATCGTAGGGATATTCTCCGCATCGAGATTTCGATCCTTGGTCCGGTGCATCGAGATTAGATTATTTTCTTGCTTGCTTGCTTTATTGATAACATTAACCTCCTTATATAGAGGTATCCTAACAATCCAACTAGGGAAGGAATTCCTTTCTGAATCAGTACGAAATTGACTCATACTCTGACACAATTACCACTCAAAACTATCCTAATTTACTACCAGACTCTGATACAATTACTACTCAAACCATCCTAATTTACTATCAGACTCTGATACAATTACTACTCAAACTATCATAATTCATAATTTACTACCAAACCTGTGCTTGTTATGTTGTTCGTTATTCATGTAATCGTATATTTGATTCTTAGTTTTTTACTTCATTGTTGTCCCATTTTCATGTAGCTTGTTGCTTGGGAGAAGAGAAGAGAGGAGAGGAGAAATTACCAACAAGGTATGTTACTCAATCCATATTTACTCAGTTAATTGGAATATGAATTATTGTAATGTATTGTAACAAGCTACATGTTGGAACTTGCAAGGGGGGTGAGTGCTACATGGGAGAAGAGCAATTGGAAAGAGGATGGGTGCTACATGGGCTCAAGAACCGGCAACATCAAGGTATGCATGTGCTACTAATTGTTGATTTAATTTGTTGCCATACTAGGTTAGAATATGTGTATGGCGTCGCCTCGCCGCGCGCCTTAAGCACTTTAGCGGTAAGAAGTTAGTGAGTCACCTCGCCTCGCCTTATTGCTTTAATAACCATGCTAACATGATATTATAGTTTTGACTTCTATAATAAATAGTTCATTAGGTCTAAGGTGAGGTCCAAAGGAAAAAAGAACACAGGGCTCTTGGTAAGGGTATACAAGGTGCTGAGAATGAGAATCTAGCAGTTTGATACAAACTTGGAATGTAGTTCACTGTGTACGTTTTTAAAAGGTCAAACAGATTTAAAAAGTAAGAATTAATCATATGCATAAGTTAAAGTTACATACTTACATGATATTGTCAAAGTAATTTTAAACATTCAGGACAGCTGAATGTGTGATAAAACTTAGCGCAAGCTTGCATAACAAGGGAGTAATGGATACTGACAATAACCACAAGGAATGATTACTTCAAGATGCAAGTATGCAACCAAGCAAGGTAGACTGAAAATTAAAACAACACCAATGGAAGTTCAAAACTTACTTCCGGTCATTTGTTTTGTCAGCTTCTGTGATTCTTGGGGCAGGCACATAATCTATCTGATAATCACCCTTACCCCTACACATAAAAACCAGCAAGTTACAATGTATTTGATACCCAACATATAGAATGATAAGGCTAAACTAAATCAAACCCCATTTTGCAAAAAAGTCCCCTCCATTCCAGATCGAAAACAGCCATATCTTTGAACAAGTGGAGCACTCCACTTGTCTGCAAATTTCATTTCATGGTTATCACTTGACAAATGGTATCTAGGCAGTGGATATCACCTGCAGGTTGCAATTTGATTCAAGGCATATAATCCCAGGTTGACGTGACACAGCTATTGAATGAAACATTCTGTACTCTTTTTTTTTTTTTTGCCATTTTTTGCACCACTTATCCTTTCTCATGAGTCACAGTTATTGGCAATTGCCCAAAATGTGTCATTCCTACTACACAACACACTCATCCCGTTATACACTTGAACTTGCCATCTTTACCCTACGGCAAATCCAAAATACCAGAAATGGCCGATGCTATTCCGTTTGCACACAATACAGGCACTAGATAATCCATCTTTTTTTCCTCTCTTCTTGCAATTTTTTCTTGCGTTGTCATAAAACGCTTATGCCATTGTACTACAAAATGCAGTAATAACATAATACACTTAGAATTTGCTACCTTTTCACTTGCTCGAAATCAAAATAACCAGAAATGACCAAAGGAAATAGAAAACAGTATAAAACACGAGAAATAAAATTACCTTGCGTCGGACTTGCCAAGGACATCGTCGGGGTACTGCCGTCTGTATTGCTGCCTCCACCGAAACCTAACAAACACACATGAACAAAACAGCCTAACGAAGAAACACTAGACGCGGAAAATCAAACGAGAGATGAATGGATCTGGAGGTACGAGAATTCTTGGAAGGCGTAGACGACGGGGTGGATCTTGGGGATGACGACGGGGAGGCGCTCGAACAGCACCGACGCCACGATCTTCCCGTCGCCCCCTTCGGCCGCCGCCTCCGCCGAGGGCGAGGAGGAGCTAAAGCCTCGCGGCTGCCGGAGCGACCGGAGGTGAAGGGCCGCCCTCGCCGGCGATCGCAGCAGCATGGTGTGGGAGTGGGGTGCGTCGGGGGTTGGTGTTCGGGTCGCGCCGCAAGGGAGGGAGGAAAGGAAAAAGTGAGAACCCTGCTTAAACCTGGCTCTTGGGCCTTCTGGACGGGCCGCATCGTCTCTCTCTCTTCGTTATTTCATTTTTCCTATTTCCCCCTAGTTTAGGGGAAATTTCTTTCTTTTTTTCTCTAAGCATTGGCGAGGCAGGTGGGGGTGCTAGGCATAGAGGCGAAAACGGTTCACATACGGACGGATAATAACTGTATCATATTTTTTTTTACAGGATATGGAACGAATACTGATACCCAAGATACGAATGTGAATATGAATAATCTCGAATACAGATACAGAGAGAATATGAATCGAAACGAACACGATCACAAATATTTCTCAGAAAAAGAAAAAATCCTCAAATTGTTTTCCTAATAATAACATAAACAAATAAGTACTTTATTCTATCCCAATGTTCATGAATTCTTCATAATGTCAGCCATCAATCTACACAAATCACTAAATCCCCTTAGTTCGCAACGATACATAACTAGAGATAGTTCACCAGTCATCGCATTGGCACTTACAAGCAATATTAGATATAAATGGGTCATGTATCCCTCGGCCATGTATTACATTCTGATGCACACTTCTTAAACTCCCTGTACAATCGAGGTTCATTCACATCAAAAGTGGTGTTTCGAGACATCTCCGTACAGTTGTACGCATCAAGACGGACGCGTAGGACCTTACCACAACGAAAACAGAATTTTGAAGGACCAAGTCATAATATTACAATGCAGTTGGGGCTGATTTGCATGTGTTCAAAAACTTCTAGGGGCACAAATCGGAGAATTCCAATGGGGAAGGGCCTATTTGTAATTATTAATAACTTGGAGGGCCAAAATGAAAAAAATAACAAATCAGATCAGGTTATTAACCCTAGCACCGCCACTAGGAGAGATTGGACCCATCTTCCTTCTATTTTCTTAATTCCCTTCTACCTCCCCCCTTCTCCACCTTCGGTCGCCGGCGACCCTTGCCATCTCACTAGTGCCAACCATCTTCGCCACACATCGGTCACCACTGCCACTAGTTCACCACCCGCCACCACCCACTCCACCGAGCGCCGTCGTCCCTAACTCTTCCTCTACCTCTTCCGCCGCGGCCGCCGACGACGACCTCGATGGCGCTACTTCCACTCCCTGTGCGTTCCTTCGGTGAGCTTCACCAAGAGCAACCGTCGAGAACGGCGTTATTGTCCTCTCTATCTCGTGTTGCTCCCTCTGCTCCACCTCTCCATCGGCGACCTCAGCCTCCTCTTCTTCCTATACGTTGATGTCGACATCAACCTGCTCTGCTTCGTCTTCTTCACTGATGCCCCGCTAGCCGAATGATGTATAGGGTTGGCTAGCCGATGTCGTAGTCGTTGGATAGTGTCATACCATATTTGTATTCATTTTCGATAAATTATTTGTATTTTTTTCTGAGCTAGCGCCAACCGAAGATTATCCGAGTCGCACTAGGCTGATTTCGAATAAGCCTGGATCGGTCAGTAAGTATCTGAGTCGTTTTCATCCCTACCTAGGCACACCCAAAAATATTAGCAAACAAGCATACAATATATTACTATAATTAATAGCCAGTGGAAAGGGCCATCGCTAGGGTGGTCTACGTCACCAGCAAATCGTCCGCCATCTGATAGTGTCTAATCGGCTTCGGGTCGTTCGATTGGATCGTGTGCCCACGGGCAGGGGTCGAAGCCCTATCCTAGCTGAACACCACGCGTTCCCACCTGGCGCCCGCCCATTTGTTCCCCAGCACCCCCTTGGTAGTGGCACCATCTTCTCTGCCTCCTCGCTGCTGTATGCCTCCACTCTCCTTGACTCGCGCAGCCTCGCCTCCGGCCCACCTCGCTGCCTCCTCTTTCCCACACGCCTCTAGCTGCCTCGTCGTGCCTCACCCCTTCCTCCCCTGTCGTCCCCTCATTCTCCTACCTCATCCGCCTTGGCACCTCCCTCTTCCTCCCCTATCACCCTCTCGGTCTCCCTCCCCAGCAACCGCTTCCATTCCCTTGTCCTCTCTACTAGTGGCGTCGGTCCCGCCCTCTTCCTTCCCTCTACCCGCTCGATCTCCCTCCCCAGCTGTTGTCGCTCCCTCCCCCGTCACCCTTTCAATCTCCCTCCCCAGCCGCCCCTCGGTGCCTCTCCTCACCTCCCTTCCATCTCCTCGTCTCTTTGCCAGTGCCGTCGGTCCCTCCCTCCTCCCCCGCTGCCCCCTCGATCTCCCTCCCCAGCTGTCGTCACTCCCTCCCTCTTCCTCCCTCCCTCTTCCTCCCCCGCCACCCTATCGGTCTCCCTCCCCAGTTGTCGCCTCAACGCCTCCCCTCCCTTCAATCCCCTCCCCTCTCCACCAACGCCGACGATCCCTCCCTCTTCCTTACCCGTCGCCCCCTCGATCTCCCTCCCCAACCGTCTCCGCTCCCTCCCTCTCTAGGGATGTGGAGCGTGGTTGGCGGTGGTGGTTTAGAGTGGGTAGGAGAGGGAGAGGTTGGGCCGGGGACCTCCATCGTCACCGCTATCCATGATCGACCGTCCCCGGGCCTCCTCGCTTTCCAAGAACTCACCGCTCCTCCTAGCGTTGGACGGTGTCCTAGATACACACCCCTCCCCGCGCGCTCGCGGCACGTCCTCTTCCTCGCTCGACCTCCGCACCTCCTCCCCTCACCCTCCCCTTCTCCTCCATCCTGGTTGCGACCCCTCCTCTCTGCAGCGCTGCTGTCGTGTCTTCCCTCTGTTGCCTCCTCCTCCTCCTTGGTCCACCCACGCATTCTTCACAGGGTGGCAGACGGCTGCAGCAGAGGTTGTAACAGCCCAAATTTTTATTCCCAGATAAAAATAAAAATATAATTATTTTCTTTGAATTTTCTGGATTTTAAACAGGTTTTCCCTATTTATTTTAAAGACAAAATAATTTATTTACAAAATTAAAATACTAATGTTGAGTTGGAAATAATTTTATTAATATCAAAATGATTCAAGGAATTTATGTGTATTTTTCTAGATTTTTTGGACTCAATTTACTATTTTCTAAAATCATAAAATGTATTAATTCAATTTCTGAAATCATTAAATCCAAAAAATCCAAAAAAACTCTTGGGCCGAAACTCTCCCGACACGGTCCATTTCCCCACATGTGCGGCCCATTTTTTGGCCCAGTTCCTCCCGAGCTCGGCCGGTAGCCTCTCCCTCCCTTCTCCCTTTCACCGCCAGCCAACCCCACCTGGCCTCCTCCTCCCTCCTCCTTCTTCCCCGGCTCGCCGTGCACCACGCCCTCTCTCCCGAGTGCCACGCCGCCCCGCTCGCCACCTCACCTCCTTCTTCGCATGCCACATCGGCCCTTCCGCTCGCCACGGGTCGCCGCACCGCCTCCGCTCCCATAGCACCCCATCCCGCTTGCACGTGCGCCACAGCCCGCGGTCCCGCCGCTTGCCCGGTGCCACCACTCACCTCCCTCTCCTCCTATAAAATCTTGCACAGGACCTCCCCGCACCTTTCTCTCTCCGTCCCCCTCTCCTTCTCCTATCCCTGCACCCGGAGCTCACCGCCACCTCCCCCTCTTTCTTCTCCGGCTTTGACCGCGCCGCCCCCTCGCCCCACCTCCACCTCCGATCACCCTTGGGCTGTGCCAACCGTGTCACCACGTGCGCCTCTTCCTCCTCTCTCCACCCCCTCACTCTCATCTCCCCTCTTCCCCTATCCTCGTCGCTTTTCGCCGTCAAAGCCTTGCGGCTGGAGCTCCTTTTCCGGCGATTGCACCGCCCTCCTTGGTTATCCATCGCCACCCTCGGCACTGCGCCTCCATGTTTTACCCCACGCCTCCCTCCTCCTCACCAGAGCTCCACCGGAATTGCCACGCTGCCTTTACCCGAGCTTCGTCGTCGACGATCCTCTCTTTTGTTTACCTTCGCTGGCCGCCGCTGCGCTGCCAAACACCGGCAACCATTGGTCGTCGTGCGTGTCACCGTCATCGCAGCCACATAGGGCCACGTGTGCGCCAGCTCAGCATCTATGCCTATGTGGCAGTCGCGTGGAGCCGCGTCAGCGCACGCATCAACCGCCCCTGTTTTTGTGAACTGGGTCTACGGTGGACCCTTTGACCGAGTGGTGGACCCGGTCCATGGACACCCACATGTCAGTGGCTCCAGCATTTTTCAGTTGAAAAATAAATCCAGCTGAAATGAAATTCGTGTGCTAACATCAGCATGACACATTAATTCGATTTCCTTCGGAAAAGATAATTCCTAAATTCCAGAAATTTCCATTTCATCATTTCATGTGATTTCAAAACTTCTAAGAGTCTGTTCTCATTCGTTCAAGCTCCGATTCAAGTGATTCAAATTTCTAAATTCATCTAAAATCAAGATCTAGCTATCTACCCTATAATTATTCAATATGGAGTTCATTTGAATATTATTTTAATTTAGCTCATTTTCGCGTGTAGATTTTGACTCTGGGAAAACTGATTCTTTTTGAAGAGTTAGATCCTCAAGCATACGAGTAAGGAAAGTTACATCCTTTGATCATATTTGAGCCCAGTATTTAAAATTATTTTAATTCTATTTTAAACTATTATTGCATGCTTATTTATATTCTAGTAACTTAAATTCCTGTTTTAAATTATTAATTAATTCTGTTACCGTTGTACATCCAATGTTGAATTTGAAGTTGTCATTCCCTTGTCACCTTAGTGGAAAATCTAGTTGGTACGCTAGTATGACTAGAACATATTAGAAAATTATGTTTAGTCAAAACTTAGACAAAAAATCTTGATGTGAGGAATTTAGCCAAATTATCCAGTCATGATTAAAATGAGGCTATGATATTGTATTTACTATAGAATTTTTAGCAAATAATTTAACTTAGAAAATAAATAAAAGTTGGTTTAAATCTGGGCGAAATGGATGTTGGTTGGTGCAGGTTTATGCACGAGATCGAGTCATTTCTATGATAGATGACCGGGGTTTATTTTGGAAAGTCGCCCAAGTCAGTTAAGGACCGATCTTCGAGCCGCATCTTACAAAGCCATATTGTACTACCACATGTCCTGTGTGGGCAGAACTAGGATAAATAATTTGCAATATTTCACCGTGGTCGTACCATCTGGTTGCGTTGGTGTCTTTATGACCTACTTTTTTGTATTCCCACATGGCGTAAAAGGGGGCTTAAATTCGGCGGGTTTCTATACAAAGAAAGCAAAACCTTAACGAGGCGGGACTACGGTAAGATGACGTATTGTAAAAGCCTTGTGATAATGACTTAGTCGCACACCTTCGGTAGTGTGTCAAACGGATATTATAAGTTAATTATCTCTTGTGGGTAAAGTTGTACAACCTCTGCAGAGTGTTAAAAACTATTCGAATAGCTGTGCTTACAATCATGGACATGCTGAGCAAAGCCACTCAAAGTTAGACTTTGGTTTTGTTTTAAAAATAAATCTGGCAAATATTTTTTGGATAGTTTATCCAATTGGAAAAGTTGGGCAGAAAGCCTGGTGTAAGTGGGCAATCCTTCACCATTTGTGTATAGATATTTATCCTACACTTGAGAATTGATGAATCAAAATAAAAGTTCAACTTTTAGTACAAGATAGAATGCCTTGGAACTTAGTAAGTGTATTTCAACTGGAAAATGTAGCTTTGTGCAAAATAGTCATATAAGCCTTCCCTTGACATTACCATGCATGCATTATATCTGTTATTGGGTGTAACTTGCAGAGTACATTTCTTTGTACTCACATCGCTTAATAAATTGTTGATCAGGAGAAGAGTATTAGAAGGAGGACGATAACTTGGACGACTAGGCTATCCCCCTAACAATTTCCTGTGGCGAATCGTGTGATCTAACTTAGTACTTTTGCTTTCCACTGTATCTTGCACTACTACAGAAAACCTTATCACAGACGGTTCGGAACCGTCATCACAGACGGTTTTTGAACCGTCTGAAATTTTATGTCTGTGATAACAGGCGGTTATCACAGACGGTTTTTCAACCGTCTGTGATAAGTTTAACACAGACGGTTCTATTAAAAAACCGTCTGTGATACTGAAGTATCACAGACGGTTTGAGCTAAGAACCGTCTGTGAGGCTTGCATATCACAGACGGTTCTTGGTTTAAACCGTCTGTGATATGTCCTTCCAGTAACTAGTTTTTGTCGTATTTTCAACTAGCCTCAGGAATTGCTAGCCATGCCCTCTGAAAACAAACAAGCGTAAAGCTTGGCTACATCACAGATTATTGTTGACAACTCAAAGTGTTCATTTAACTCAAAATCAATTAAAAAAGAATGTTTGAAGTATTGTCGCTAGAGTTACAAATTGAATTACAACTAGTCAAAGTGAGTTACAATATTGAATCAATTACAACTAGTCGACGACGTGAAACTCTCCGTCGGGGTTAACGATTTCCGACTTGATGAAGCTGCAGAGCAACCCTCGAACATGTGTGACCTCATTCTTACGAGTGCTTTTAACTCTAGGTTCAAGTCATGTCGCTAGCAAGAGTAAAGTAGTAAGAATATATATTTAAATTTATAATTAGAAAATAACTATAGCGAGATTGACCTACCTGGGGATCGTGTGTCGTGGAATTAATCAATAGCCGCATATGATGGCATACGTAGAATGCGCATAGGTGATCTTGTTTTTGCTGGCGGCACTGCAAAAATGGATATACATATATAGGTACAGTCAGTTCGAGACGCAATATTTACGGAGTATGATATATTATTATTGTGTTGTATCGCGTACCGGAAATCGCATCTTGTGGGTTAGTGTGGCGCTCGTTCCCTTGTATAAACCTCCCTCAGCAACATAGCCGATGAACGCCCTACATGATTCCAAAAAGTTATCCTCGTCCATTTCAAATGAAGGAAGACTACAATACAATTATGTGCGGAGGAAATGATCGTACCTTTCGAGTATTCCTTTAAGAAGGGTGAAGTCATGGTTTTTGTTGAGTAGAGAATCAAGGTACAATACCATGTTCCTCTTTGGCACAATAATCACAAGAATCCAGTGGAACCTACTCATGTATGTCGCTATAGTCATAAACCTATATATGTTCAAACGAATTTTGTGTAGCAAGTAGTGAAGCACTTACTTCTGGTTATACGGCACCATTATGTACTCCTTGCCGTTCTGAGCAAGCAATCCCATTTTATGTAATTCTCGACGTAGGATGCGTCTTGGTTTATTGTTTGCTCTGAGATCACGTGCGGGTCGAGAAACCCACCGGTTCGTTGATTCGACGGGCACATTTCATAATGTATCATGACGTAAGGAATGAGTTGTGATATTTATCGCTATCACGTGAGTGTAGAAATTGATTGTACACACTTACGATGTCCAACATTGTAGAAGTGGCGTCGAGGCGATTAGGTTGTATAGGTCGAATAAGTCCTCGAAGCCCACGACGAAGTGGCCCGCCTCGTGATGAAAATGCTCGCTCCGTGTCGACGCCGATTCGGTATGGCTCCTCCTCTTGGGTCTTGCGCATGTACCACTCATGCAAAGATTGACAAGCTAGTCCGAGGTTAGTTCTTTGTCGAGACCAGCGGATATCAAGGGAGTATTGCGGGCTTGGCGGCGCTTGAATCTTCTTCGATATCGATTTGCGTAACGAGGCGCTGCGATACGTCTTCTCTGGAGATGACTCGTGGACCGATATGGTGACACGCTTGTCTTGTCCCTTGGCGTCTTCTCGACGGAACCGATGAGGCGGGCTTCGAGCGAAGGTCGGGCGGACTCATCGAGGGTCCTATTGGAGAGGCGGCGGTCGTGCGATATCGCGTCCACTGCAGGTCGAGCGATGTCCTTCTTGGGCCTTTGGATAAAAGTATGCACGGCATCCCTAGTGTTGTGATTTCTTCGTCGGGGAATTTCGGTAGGATGGCCATGAAATTGTCATGTACCATGTCCACCGCACTGGCGTAACCTGCGCCACCGGGCACCGTCTTTGATCGCCTCTTCTGGTATGGATACACCATACCCCTTGACCTCAATAGCAATCGACCCAACCATCCTCACTTGGAGCTTGCAGGGCGTCGGCTCCTACAAAACGGTACACAATTAGCTAAGGCGTCCTATATGTCTATATTTGGAGCATTCCAGAGATGTACATTACCTCGATGTCGTCGATCGGTAATTGCGTCGTCATGTCCGAATTATGTGGACGCGACGCTACTCCGATGTTGAGGAGGACTTGCTCCCAAATTAACGAGGCGGCTTGCGCCTCATGAGTTCATTTACTTGGTTACGTAAACTTGTTATTTGTCCTTGAAATTTTCAATAATGACATGTTCGGTGAAGCGTCGTCTTGGTCCTTAGATCTCTTCCTACTCCTATATGTGGCGGAGTCGTGTGAGAATCCATCCCTCCAAGGTACGTAAACCCCAACGCCTCACGTTCGACCCGGGTGCTCCTTGTTTCCCAGGGCCGTAGATAGTACATCCTTCTCCCTGTCCACTTCGAGGGAACCTTGGGAAGATGCGGAAGTCAATGCTTCCTGCAAGAGGACATCATGTTATTATAGACACCATGAAGTTATGGACTTATTAACAATTAAGTGGTTCGACATATTTACGAGCGTTGGGACACCGCCTCGCTCTGCACTGGTTTGCGAAAGAGATCTTCGCCAAGACGTGGCCGATGCCCTCGCTCTTAACGGGCTCGCGCGCTTCGTCGAGATCCCAACAAGCGGTCGGCAATGGTCTCGTCCTCCGCCGCCCACTTCGTGGCTTTACTCGCGTACCAGCGGTCTTGAGTTTATGGGGTGAGTGTTTTGGGCTGGAGAGCTCAGGCGCCGCACTTTGCTCTGAAATTCGGCCGTCGTCTTCATCCGCACGAATGCATCCCATGTATCCCGCGACAAGAAAGGATACCGTGAAGGGCGTCCACCGGTGTTCACATATTGCGTGACAAGCGTGCTCTTGAAGGTTCTCCCGCGTGGCACATCGCGGCGGCGCGTGCCATCGCACACTGCGTGTCTGGTGCCGCCGGGGAAAGTGAACGAGGTAAAGCTCACCACAACCGGTCTCTCTGTACATCCGTCGGACACTTCGGGTTGGGGTGGTTATGGGGACCCGTTCCTTACAAGTACCCTGCAGACGGTCCGGAATCTCGCAGCTGCTTTCTTGGGACTCAGCGGGATCCCGACGTCACTGACCTCCGTGATCGTCATGCGGCCCGAGGGCAATTTGGATATTCCTCTGCCTTCTCGCCTGCGTACCACCTTGATCGGAGATCCAGACGCATTTGGCGACGTCGATGACGGCGGCGAAGACGGTGCCTCTGCCATCTCGCTTACTTGCTATCTATATAAGTTACGTACACAATTATTACATAGTATATAATATATGGGAAATTGCACAAAAAATATAAACAAATATAATCAACGTTTGCCATCTCAGAGTAAAATAAAATAAATTGACGTCAGTGTACCATAAGAATCATCACGGTTCCCAGGTTTACCCAGATTAGGCGGCACCCTAAGTATCGAGACTACCCACACCAACCTAGGTTAAGGCATCTTGGTTTTCAAGTCACCTAGGCTAACCCATTAGTCGAAGACCGGATACCCATGATACCTAGGCCAAACTAGTAAATCGGCACCGTCTTACTTCCATAGGTTTTCATCATTCTGCCTGGTGAGGTTTGCGAGGGGTGGACATTTCATTATTGCTAATTTACTTAAGCAAATCTATGCTGGAAAAAAAGGTATGCCATGACAATGGAAGGGGTTGAGGAACACCAAGATAGTGATTGGAATGCCTATTCAACAATAGTATGCTTGCTCGAGTCTTATATACTGTCCATGTGTTGATAACTTGACTGTTTGGCTGTAGTGGTCTCTTCAAAAGCTAGCTTTTGGGGTTTATATGGATAAGCCATCAACGTCGGCTTCTTGGAATCTCAAGAAAGTTTGCAAGATTGTATATTTGTGTGCCATATGGCTTAAGGATTTTCTTTGAATAGGTGCTTTGAGTTAAAAATAATCTTAAAAACTACTTGGAACAAATCTCCTGTATAAATATGTGAACTAAGGTTGCACAACAAGAGAAATGAAAACCTCAAGGAAGTTTCATTATATTTTCCCCGAACAATAAAATGGTACTTGCAAGCAAGAGTACAAAAACGATAGACTTTCGGGTTGAATCGAAAGCACCTTGTTGGAGTACAAAAGGAGCTCTCAAAAGCAGATGCACTCAAGCGATAATCGCAAATAGCAATCGGGACTCGGAGAACCCTTCAACAAGAGAAATCAAAAGTAGGGAGGGCTTTTCTATGTCATGGTATCGAGGCATTATACACTATGTCATTTTTTTGGGGGTAAATAACCCTGAAATTGAGGACTTTTGTACACCATCCCACCAAAAGCCAAGTCCTTGCCGTTTCAACTTTCTCGAAAAGCTCGGCAAGCTAAACTTCTTCTACATAGATAATATATGTATGATTCGGGAGTTATTGTTGTCATCAAATCAATTCATCGCTATCTCTGCAAAGACGTTCAATACTATGGAGAACCTTTCTTCTTCCTTATTCTTGATGGCGAGGCTTTGTCGGATGTCAAAGTGCGATTCGTAAGAAACTTGATTCTGATGAGTAGTTTCTAAAGGTACTTGTTTCAAATCTGTCATATATGATCAATTTACGCACATTTCAATTCCTATTGCTGCTCTTTTAAACACTTACGGGCATAACTACTTTATTGACGGTTGTTTATTGTTGGCATGCTAATCATTCAATATTTTCCTTTATTCTATCAAATATATTGTCCAATGTCAAGATGGATAGCATTTGCCATTACCACTGTGCCCTATCTAAATATTTATAATCTTGGTTCATTTTGAGAAATATTGGCTATTACCATAGTGCCCATTTTGTTGATGTTTTTCATTATCTTTTCTCTTGTATCTTAGTAGATAATATCGATGTCATTTTGCTTTAATCGGTGGAAATTTGCTTATTTTGCCTACGGATCGTAGGAATACCTCCAAGATTCGGATGTTGTATTGAGCCGATTCCTGTGGAATAAATTTTCTTTTGGGGTTTGGATGAATAATAGGCCTCAACTAATTTTTTTTCTTTGGTGTTTTTCTTCCATAGGTTGTCTAGTCATGTGGTTTACCTTGGACCGAGCAGTGGCGGTGGATGGGAGGACTTACCGAGCGGTGGCGGTGGCGAGGTGGCGGGGTCGGGGAGGCGCCGGGTCGGGAGGAGGGGCGGTGGCATGAGGCGGCCGGCCTGGGAGGAGGGCGCCGGTGGCGGAGGTGGCCGGGTCGGGAGGAGCCGGGTCGGGAGGAGGAGGCGCCGGTGGCGGAGGTGGCCGGGTCTGGGAGGCGCGGGGGTCGGGGAGGAGGCGGCGCAGAGGTCGACCGACAGGGTTAGAGCCGATCTGAGAGGAGATCCCGATCGGTCCTACCTTATAAGAAATTCAACATCACAGACGGTTCTATTTAAGAACTGTCGTGATGTTGAAACATCACTGTCGGTTCCTTCATTTCAATTCTTTGATGGGCTACAGAATATTAATCAATCGCTTATGAAGAATGTGGCAAGATTAAACTCTGTAATACCATCGATAGTGGTGGGAGGGTACAAGGTCTAAATTACTTCTCTGAGGATCACACGCGATCTTCTCATTTTCAACCGACAAAATTATACATGTTTCGTGCTCATTCAGAGGTACCCCAAAATGATCGTGCCTCATGCCTTGTCTCAACGAAGAGAGCAAAGATAGCGGGATCACACGATGTACTAGTAGCCTTTATACACACAATAAAATTATGCTAGACTTAGATCATGTACAATAAATTTACATTATCTGTCTATAGACTCTGCTACGTAGGATTTAAACTGATGTGGATGAAAAAGAATAAAAAGAAAGAAATGTGATATCTACAATCCTGTAGTCGACTGTATCACTCGAACCAAGGAACATCCACATTTTGTTATCAATTTAAAGATCATAAGTCCATAACACATTAACACATGACAATGGAATAAATTAGTTAATTACAATGGAGTAAATTCTTAATTAAAATATAGCCCTTCATGATGATCGACGCACATATAGCTAGCTTCCTCACTGGGTTCTTCCTCGAGCCTGATGCCGTCTCCGAAAGGTGGCAACTCGTCAAATTGATTGTATTCTTCCTCGTCCACTACATTCTCAACTCCGACAATCCTCCTTTTTCTATTAAGAACTACGTGACGCTTCTTATTTGCCGGATCGGTTACATAGAAGACTTGAACAACTTGGTTAGCCAGTACGAATGGTTCGTCTTTGTATCCGACACGTTCGAGGTCCACGGTAGTGACGCCGTACTTGTCGACCTTCACCTGTGGGAGATGGACCCAACGACACCGAAATAGGGGGATCTTGAAAAGCACGTAGTCGATCTCCCATATCTCCTCTATTTGCCCATAGTACGAGCTCCTCAGCCCATCGGTACTGAATGCATCTATGCGGACACATTTGCTTACGACCGTGCTCTTCCTATCCCGAGTCAGCCAGTATAAAATGTGTACCCATTTATGTCGATCCTTGCCATGTGACAATTGTAAAATGTGGCCCTCTTGCCAACCATAGCGATGTATCATCACTTGATGACCTCCGAGTGATTCGCACCTTTAACCATTCGTTGAACCGCGGTTGTGCTCTCTCGTGATCCAAACCTCCGACCGGTGCGGATTACATTGGCGTACCATGTCTTTGTGCTCGTCGATGTCACGGGGACACTTGGGTCATGTGTTGCAAGATCGTGAAATAGGCTTGAGCGCACGTATCCGGATCGGGAGTGATTGATTTCCTTCCGATGGTCCGATACCATCTAGTCTCCCCTCATGGCGAGATAGAGGCACACCAATCGGATCCACGAGCCATGTAGTCGACGCAGAACTCAATGACCTCTTCCGTTGCATAACCTTCGATGATCTTGCCCTCCGGTCGAGATCGATTCCGTCACGTAGGACTTGAGAATTCCCATGTACCTCTCGAGCGGGTACATATGGCGAGAAACACAGGGCCGCATATCTTTATCTCTTTCACAAGGTGAACAATGAGATGGACCATGATATCGAAAAATGACGGAGGAAATACATCTCAAGATGACATAGAGTCGTCACTACCTCGGCTGCAGAGCATCTAGTCCTTGGGGATCGATGACCTTCTCGAGCAATTGAGTTGAAGAAATAACACGACCTCAAGATTGCCACTCGGACCTTGTTGGCAAGATACTCCTAATTGCAACAGAAGCATTTGTGTCATCAGCACACGACAATCATGCGACTTCATACCAATTAATTTCAAATCTTGCATAGAAACAAGTTTCTTAATGTTAGCGGAGTAACCAGACGGGACTTTCACACCGTGCAAGCTCAGCACGATTCATTTCTCTCGGCCTTGGGCAGAGTGTAGCAAGTCGGGGAAAATACGTTCGTCTGTATCGGTCTCTTTCGGTGCTAACTCGGTCCTTATGTTCATATCGACCAAGTCACGGCGTGCGTTAACACCATCCTTTGTTTTGCCACTAATGTTCAAAGAAGAGACCAATCAAGCTATCACATGCATTCTTCTCTCGTGCATAACGTCGATGCGATGGCGAACTTCTAAGTACTCCCAATAAGGCAAGTCCCAAAAAATTGACCGCTTCTTCCAGATGTTCTTCTCACGGGTTCTTAATTTACGTCCCTTCCTAAGCACAACATCGATATCCTTAACCATATCATAGACCTCTTTCCCACTAAAAGCCCTTGAAGTCGAACCGTCTTCCTTATTTCCGTCGAATTGTTTCTTCATCTTGCGGTATGGGTGACTCCTCGGAAGGAACCTACGGTGGCGCATATACACGATTTTGCGAGTTGTTGACCATACACTCTCCGTAGCATCTAAGCGGTCGAGACGGGCTTTGGCTCCTTTTGTCTTGGCTTGACACAGTTACCAAGGGCAGGAAAATCATTGATGGTGCAGAACAACATGGCGCGTAAAGTGAAGTTCTCTTGTTTGTACGCATCCCATACCTGTACCCCTTCGTTCCACAGTGTCACAAGATCTTCCAGCAATGGTGCTAGGTACACATCAATATCATTCCTGTGTTGCTTGGCCCTTGGATAAGTAGTGACATCAAAATGTACTTCCGCTTCATCCGAGCCAAGGAGGAAGGTTGTACATACATAGATTCACATGCCAAGTGCTATGTCGGGTTGCTCATGTTACCGAAAGGATTCATTCCATCCGTACTCAACCCTAACCTTATGTTCCTCGGTTCAAGACCGAACTCTTCAAGCTCCGATCGAAGTTTCTCCATAGGCGAGAATCGCAGGTGTCTTAGCTTTCCATCTCTCTTACGCTCCTCGAGTGCCAACGCAGCAATCTTGCCTCCTTTGGGTTCGCAAATAAGCGCTTCAAGCGTGGGATTACTGTGCAGATACCACAACATCTTAGCAGGAGGTCCTTGCTTCACCTTAGCAGTATTTTCACGCTTGTATCGGGATGCTTTGCACACGGGACAATAATGCATGTCTGCATACTCTTTACGGTAGAGGATACAATCATTCGGACATGCATGTATTCTTTCTACTTCCATTCCCAATGGGAAAATAACCTTCTTTGCTTGATAGGTGGTGCTGGGCAACACGTTTCCCTCCGGAAGGATGTCCGCTAGGAGACCTAACAACGCCGTGAAACTCTTATCGGACCAACTATTGCTTGCCTTCAATTTCAGCAGTTCAAGCACGGTTGACAACCTTGTGTATTCCGGCTTGCAGCCAGGGAACAAAGGTCTCACCGAGTCCTCCCTTAAGCCCTCGAATTTACAAAACTCTCTCTCTTTGTAGTTCTCTTACGCATCGCGTAGCATCCGATCCAGTTGTCATCGTGCCCCTATCCTCATCAAAAGCACATCCACATCCGCAAATCGTTGACTTCCTCGGCGATGTCGTCATTATTAACCACGGTATAATCTGCTCTTCACCGTGGTGGTCCAACATGTATACCCTTTTTGAAACCCCTTGAATCAAGTGCGCTTCGATCTGCGCGCGTTGTTAAACATCTTGATTACGCAATCAATGCACAGACGGTACATAAATTTTATCCCTTCTTCAACATATCCCTTTCGTGGCTCTTCTAAAAGCAACCACGCCATTAATGTAATCTTGACTCACACGGTTCACACCGTACATCGATTCGATCCATCTACACTACGCATGTAACAAATTAGTGTCAAATTGATTAGCGATTAATTTATAGCAAGCGAAAATGTGCAATATAAACTCATTCTCCAACATTTGCATCTAAGGTTATTGAAAGAAAACTCTTCACTAGTTATGTACCACACGCGGTGGCATAGCGTAGCCATGCCTCGGCCACAACCATGATCCACGCTCTCGACACCGATATCTATCTCAATTGAACAATCATGCAACCCAAATATAGGCATCATCTCATACAACACTTATTAACCTAAAATACAGAGGCAGTAAATGCAATATTGCTTGACCCAAACCCCACCGTCTTGTGAACCTGTGTAAATTTTATTTTTAAGCCAATTAATTATCCTAACTCAAATTTTAGTGATTATTAGACCTAATTCAATTTTATTAAGTTACCACTCTAAGTCAAATTTTAGTTCATTAGTTATAAGGGAAACCATTATTCAAAACTAAGATTTGCAGGGCTAATATTATTTATTCCAACATTGACGGTGCAAGATCGATCATGTGCTCATACCAGTATTAGAGGACGAGCCGCAGGTTGGAGGAGCTAGGCGTGGAAGTGGCGCTGGAGCGGTGAGACACTGGTGGCAGTTGAGGAGCTAGGGGGGAAGTGGCGCGAGTTGGAGGAGCTAGAGGCAGGAAGTGGCGCTGGAGCGGTAGACACCTGGTGCAAAGGCGGGTGAGGATGTCTCGGCTCAATTTATATGAAGCACAGAAATCACAGACGGTTCTATTTCGTAACCGTGCGTGATAATCAATATCACTGAGCGGTTACGAAATAGAATCGTCTATCACTGACAGTTACGAAATAGAACCGTCTGTGATAGGCCCGCTGCGCCAAAACAAAGCCCAGACAGACCCAACACAGACGGTTCCTTTGGAACCGTCTGTGATGGGCCGTCTGCTATAGCCTCTTTTGTAGTAGTGTTGCTTTCTGTATTATATCCTTTTGTAACGAACTTAAGTATTATGAAGGAAACATATATTATGGTTATGTTATCACCTTTGTTTGACTGTGTATACTAACTACTAATCATAGGACTAGTGTGGAATATACAGAGAATCTGGGATCCTTCGCTCCTGGGTTCGACAGAGGTCGTAGTACTCAGTGCCATCGGGCCGCGACCACACGACATGATATTGAGAGCATGGGGGTGCAGTACCGGGTACCAGCTGGAGCACAATTGAATCTTCACTTAGGTGTGTTTTATGGGTGTAAGTACTGTTGTGTAATCATGTGGTTCTTATTAATGATGATACATTCCAACATGGAGTCAACAACCACTCTTTGTATAATTGTTTCCTTAAAATTCCCATGTCAAGGCATGCTTGCTGATGATTGTACAAATCGATTTTTGTACTACTCCTGGGGAATAGATAACATTTCAAAATACAAAGTAACAAATGGCTAATCATGGTGTCTAAAAGACAACTGATTCCAGTAATTTCAAGACTAATACAAGGAGATGGTTGGGAAAAGAAAGGAGGTCGGGTACCCCCCCCCCCCAAAGTAATTTTACATGTAAACAATGTTGACCATAATGGGGAAAATACCCCCAATGTAAACTCATAGGGTATTGATCTCCACGCAAGACAAGCACCAAAATCTGTAGACGAAAACCCCAATATGTGGGTGCTTTTCCATCTTCGTTTCAGAATAAAGATGATGATGACTTTGTTTTACACATCTTTTTTTTTTCATACTAAGCAATGCCTTAGCACACCTTATTAATTAGGCAATATGTGGGTTGATTAATGAAGAAAGAACTTGATATAGTTCATATATTGGTCTTTTGGGGGCAAGGTTATTTAGGCACGCTATGTCCAACACAAAATCAGCTTCATGGCTTACATCCTAATGGCAATGGGTATACTTTTAGGATGTATTGCACATCTGATGATGGTGTCCCACGAGATGCAAGTATGAATCGTTCGCTATTTAATTGAACGATGTCTTTGATGCCTTTTACTCATATTCATCTATTTACTGTTGTCACTACGGGAAACACCTGATTTACCGAGTGCACAAATCTTTGCCGAGTGCCAAATTGCGGGCACTCGGCAAATACATGATTTGCCGAGCGCCGCACTCGGCAAAATATGGCACTCGGCAAAGAGGACTTTGCCGAGTGCCCGCACTCGACAAATACTCAGACTCTCGGCAAAGATCGTCTTTGCCGAGTGCGCACTCGGCAAAGGTAGACACTCGGCAAAGGTTGGTAGGGCCTAACGGCATCCAAGCGTCCTCTTTGCGAGTGCCCCGTTGGCACTCGGCAAATAATTAACTTTGCCGAGTGCCAACCCTAGGCACTCGGCAAACTTTTTTTTTTTGGTTTTTGACACCAATTTTTTTTTGAAGCTTTATTACACTACCACAAACAACATGTTTAAATTTTGGACATTTTCATTGCCTTTTGGCATATTTCTATAGTTTATTTTGTTTTGTTGAATTTTTCGGAAAATGTAAGTTTGAGCTGCGCAGTGCATCGAATAATGGATTACATTCGTTCAAAAATGTTATCCTTGTTTCTTAGTGTAAATTTAGGCTAAATCCGAGCTGTCTCGAAATTTCGATCAACGTGCTCACGGGGCAACGCCGCCAACTTGCGTGGGAGTGGTTTTTTAATTGTATAAAATGCGAACGAATTCCGAAAATCATGAAACTTGTCGAGTTGTCGCCGTATCGTATGTGTATGCCGTGGAAAAAATTTGAAAAAGTTTCGAGCACGCTTTCACGTACGATGCTCACAAACAGAGTGCGTGGGAGTGGTTTTTAATTGTATAAAATGCGAGCAATTAGAAAATCATGAAACTTGTCGAGTTGTCTCCGTATCGTATGTGTATGTGTGCAAAAATTTGAAAAAGTTTGAAACGCTTTCACGTCGATGCTCACACGGGAGATAACCATCTACGGTTTGTGAGCATCAACTCGACAAGTTTCATGATTTTCGAATTGCTCGATTTTATACAATTAAAAACCACTCCCACTTAAGTTGGCGGCGTTGCCCGTGAGCACGTTGATCGAAATTTGAGGCAGTTCTGGATTTAGCCTAAATTTACACTAAGAAACAAGGATAACATTTTTTGAACGAATGTAATCCATTATTCGATGCACCTGCAGTTCAAACTTACATTTTCTGGAAAAATTCAACAAATAAAATAAACTATAGAAATATGCCAAAAGGCAATGAAAATGTCCCAAATTTAAACATGTTGTTTGTGGTAGTGTACTAAAGCTTCAAAAAAAAATTGATGGCAAAAAACCAAAAAAAAAAAATTCGTTTGCCGAGTGTCTAGGGTTGGCACTCGGCAAAGAGAAACTTCGCCGAGTGCCAGATCACGAGACTCGGCGAAGAAAATTAACTTTGCCGAGTGCCGCTGATCTGGCACTCGGCAAAGCCGCCTTATCTTCACCCGCGGGGCGCTCTCTCTCTCTCTTTCTCTCATTACTCTCTCCCTCTCACTCTCTCTCGTAGCCGCCTTGTAGCCCCCATGGCCTTCGCCCCCCATAGCGCATGCGCCCGCCCCGCCGGCCAGCGCCTCGCCCGGCCACCTCGCCTCGCCCGCCCCCGCGCGCCCGGCCGCTCTCTTCATCCTGCTTTGCCGCAGACGACACCGACGCAGTGCGTGCTTGCCATTGCCTCTCCTCTGTCCTCGCCCCCTCTTGGGCGTCGCCCGGCCACCTCGCCTCCGCCCCGCCGCCCCAGCGCGCCACTTGTGATCGCCCCATCCCTACTCCCCAGAGGCCGAAGCCTCCCTCACATCCTCCCGTCCTCCGCGGATCACTCCTCCACCTCGAGACGGAGACAGCTTAGCGGTCCTGCCTCTCGGTCCCGGCCTCCCTCTTCGGCAGACGGCGGCCGCCCCTAGCCCCCCTCAAGCCTCGTCGCCTCCTCTAGTTTCCTGAAAGTAAGGTAGGTGAAGTTGGCAAAGTAATTTGGTATAGTACCTGAAAGATTATTAGAAGATAGGTCCAATGTCATAAAGGTACAAGATTGCAAGTTGATCCATTTATGATAGAATGCTTGGTAAAAAATTGAAAAAAGATTATGTTCCAATTTCTTGGTGACGTCCAAATGCTGTAAGAAGCACCAAGATAAGAAAGTTTGGTTTTTATGGGAGAGGGAACCTTATATACATGGTGGTGAAGATTGCCCTTATATGACTATTCCTTTGGGAATTAAGGCATCCTTAATCACAAATGACAATGCCACTTTTGATAAAGTATCCATCTGTCTCCTTGAAGCTTCTTGGACATTGTCGGCATTTATTATCTGAAAAGCGACAAACCATTTAGGAATGATCATTACTAAACACAATAAACATTTCATATTGTTTTGGTGTGTCATCTCTGGAAAAGTGAGATAAACATTTATAAAACAATACATATGGTTTGCCTGGACTGGATATTTCATTTTTTTTCTTCAGAATTGCTTGCATGTTTCAATTTGTTCTTTAGTAAGTAAAGACCTACAACTCAACATGGTAAAACTCTTTTGGCCACATGGGAGGCAATGCATGATGAGGTTATTTAGCATTTGACAAGAAAGGTTACTTGGGAGCAGGAGCGGGATAACATATCGTATTTGGTAGCGATAAAGGGCTATGAAAT
The DNA here is from genome assembly GCA_036346395.1 of Hsuehochloa calcarea. NCBI lineage: Eukaryota > Viridiplantae > Streptophyta > Magnoliopsida > Poales > Poaceae > Hsuehochloa > Hsuehochloa calcarea. The sequence continues at coordinate 35,805,872 of CM070604.1, read as the reverse complement.
CGGTGATGCAGGCACATACTTGCACACATGGCTATCTTTCACAAAAGGACGAAAAAGACCAGAGTAATGAATATTTGGACATTGAATATAGAAAAATGCGGTGATTGATGTGGAGGTAGAGATATATATGAAATACCTTCACGTTTTCTCCAATGCTACAATTGTAGTACTCTGTTGTTCTTATATACGTAACGTCATGGTATAGACTATAGAGTATTAGTAGCGCGGGCGAAATAATATCAACTTTCTTTTTTTTCAATTGCGATTTACCCAAGGGAACATAGAATTAACTCATGCAAATGGACCAAAATATGTATAGTTTGGATTATGCGGGCCTTGAGTGCATAGTATATAGTCCAAGAAATCTTTATGGCCGTGGCGATCAGAAAAGAGGCGTGATGGGAGAAAAGGAGGCGTCAGGCCTCGGCTAGCTAGATGTCCATAACTAGCTGATGCGGGGTGCCCGATCTTCTCGACGTAGAACCTCTCGATAACTTGTGTACCCTGACGAACCACCAGCTGATCCCCCGCGCCAATGCACGGACTTGCAACTCTATGGAAATTCGCCCAAACACACACTTGATTGGATCCTCGCTGACCACAAGCGAAGATCGTCGAACCCTCAATTCCCAACGGAAAAGCAAGAACGACCCCTTGTTCTCAATGCCCAATTCCTCTGCTTTGGCTATAAGCACAACAGAGAATCAAGCAAAAGCTTTGAAAATATATTAAGCGTGGTGCGAGGTTACAATGGGGTCTACCCTCTATATATAGTGCTCCTACTCCTCCTCATGGCTGGCCAAGAGGCCCTACTCCAATTCTAATTCGGATTTGGAGTCCTACTCCAATTCCGACACATTCCAAAACAGAAAAGGAAACTCTAATTTTACAACCGTCACATTGATTCGATCATATCTTTTGATCCAGAAGGAATTTCGGAGTGAGGGAGGATCCGTTGGATCGGGCTTGAAGTTAGCTTTCCAACAAGCCCAACAACACTCGAATCGGACTCCGTTTGTAAAAGTTATGGCCGTTTTAATCCGGACTGTCCTGCTGATTCCGAATCCGAATTTGAGGCTGATTCCGAATCCGAATTGAATTATGAGTTGATTCCGAATTTGAATTTGGTTGGGCTTGTGGAAGTTTCGAATTTGACTTGGATTCTTGGGCTTCTCTCCCCTTGCTTGTCTCCCACGAGCTTCTCCTCCATTGTGATGGCCTTTCTTCAAGAACGACCTCATATCCTTCATCTCCGTTCATTATTGAATCTTCCAATCGAGCATAAGCAAAATACTAGTTTTAGGTAGTATGAAATTCTCAACTAATTTAAAAGGAAATTCGGTGAGCAGATTCACTGTTGGATAAGCTTCTCTTGTTTTCAACTCTCTTAGCAAGCTCATGTTGTTACGAGGTATTTAGTGAATTGAAAATATTATATGAAACAACATAGCTAAGGATGTCCGCATCATCCTCCCTTTCTTCAAAAAGCCGTCCTCGGCTTTTGATAACTGAAAATGTGCTAGACGAAGAAAACAATGTATATGCATGGTATATGTATTTATCATCCAAACAAGTTCCGTGTAGCGCATGATGATTTGCCGAACATGTATTAAACAAAGAGAACAACGTATATGCGTGATATATGTATGAATCAATTGTTGTGTTATTTGCGTTGTTTTGCGCGATCGATAGCTTGAAATCACAATTCAAATTGCACAACTGACTCATATGATAAAATTTCACCTTCCCAATACCAAAGTCAAGTAAAGTGGGTGAAAACCAATTGATACCATTCCATAATTCAACTGCGCTACTCTGATTAGTTATACATTTAAGAGATAAACAAGTAGGCATCATGTTGCATTCTAAACAATAGACACTTGTATTTAAACCCATCTTAAAGATATCATGACATTGCTCAATAGATGGTTTGCGCAAAACATGTGATTGTAAATCAACAAGATTATCATAGGTAATGTATATTTGATAAACTTGAAACATGTTGTCTACACCAAAATCTCCGATCAAATTGAATTTATATGTGTGTATGTAGCTATTTACTAGTGATCTTAAGTGTGAAATTTCAAGAACCTTCTTAATCACACTAGATACATGTTTAGGACTATCGAATATGATATAACACAAAGAATTATTAATGTGTATTCTACTAAGAACTTCTTTTTGAGTAATCAATTTCACATTATGCAAATTAAGCATATCAAATTTAGAACGTGGAATCATCAAATGAATAATGGAGTTCTCAGTTTTACGCACCTTGTTTTCATAAACGACCAATTCAGTACAAATAGTGTTACCTTGATCTTGGTATTCCTCTCCATCTATGGTTAGCTCTTTATCTTTCTCTTCCAATGGTGAGGGCTCTTGAATCTCCAACTCCTTATTTGCTTGGTCCACCTGCAGAATGTGGGATACAACACTAGAAATAGAGGGTAAGTTGTTAGGTTCAAAAATAATCTTACTTGTCCTATCATCTATCTCTCTTTCTTTTGGTGTATCTCTCACACTCTCAATTGGGATGCTCTCAATCTCGCGTATGGTGGAATCACACAGCTCACTCTTTTTATCACTCTCACTCAATTTGGCTATGTGGCTCTCATTCTCACATAGGTTTTGATACATCTCATCCTTGTAAGACTGTGGGCCAACAATGGCACAACTACCACCAACCACGACCTCCTCACGTGTTGCGGGTTGTGACGGGCAAAGACTACTCATCACCTCGGTCGAAGAAAAATTCACATGCTCGATCTTCTTCTCAAGTGACACACGGTGGATGAATTAGAACTAAAGAGTCGGGCAGATTTAATTGATGTGCTTGAATGTGTTTAAGTCTCTTTTACGCCTTCATAGCAAATTTCACAAGATCTTGCGGACTACGAAAATATTCATCTTGAAGTGCAAAGAACGATCCGATAATTCAAGCTGCTTTGAAGTATGTCTTTTCTTGATATGGACTAGTGATATTGGCACGGCGCATTGCATGATTCAACTCAATATAGTAATCTTTGACAACTTTGCATCCTTGTTTAATGCTCTCCACGTGTCGTAGTAGTGCCCGCTCATAATAGTATGGAACAAATTCTCTTCTCATGATGCTTTTTAAACAGACCCAAGATGTAATGAATCGTTTTCCACCTAGTTGTTTCCACCAACTAGAGGCATAGTCCGTAAAAAACAAAGTGGCCACTCTCACTTCCTTGGCTTCTGATTCGAACTTATGGGATTCAAGCTCGAACTCCATGTCTTGTACCCACTCAAGATACTCCTCTGGATCATTACTACCATAGAAGGGAAGATACGTATACTCAACATCTGCCATTGTTAGCTGCAAATCAAAGAATATGTATGTAGGTGTATGTGTATATGTAGAGGTCACTCAACTCACAATCCTAACGAGGTGAAGTTTCTTTACCGTTCCGAAAGGAATTAAGATCAACAATACTTACACTTCAGGGCAGCAGGAACCACAAGGTGATGTGTGAGCGAATTTCAAGAGCAAGTCAAAGCACGACAACGGGTGTTTTGTGGAGCTTGGTATGGATACCTACTTAATTTGAAAATTCTAGGTATTGTAAGGCTAAGTAAATATCCAAACTAGAATTCAATGCCTAGTTGCCGATCACAAAGATATAAATGAAAATCAAAACAACTCACACGCAAAGATATTGGAACTTTAGTGCAATCAAGGAATGAGCTATGTAAGATATAAGTGAAGAACAAAATAGCTCGTATTGCACAAGTTATAGAAAGACGCTAGCTAGTTGCAAATAATGAAACTAGGGCACAAGATTGCAAAAAATATTGATATTCTCACAATTGAATCAAGAATGAGTGGGGATTTTCGCTCAACTTTTATGGTTCGGCTTTGCACTTTCTTTTTCCTTTTCTCTTTTCTCTTTTCTTTTTCTCTTCTTTCTTTTTTTTCTCTTCTCTTTTTCCTTCCTTTTTTTTTGAACTATTGCCAAAATTCTTGTTCAACCAAAAATGAGCAAAAATTCTTTCCCAACTTTTGATCTTTGAACAATTGCAAGAATACAAATATTAATATGCAGCCCTAAGCAACGATTTAGCTAGTCTCAAATAGGTTCAAAGTATTCGCAAAGGATTGAAAGGTTCACAAAGGATAAATTGGTTACTCACTTTTTTTTTGTTGTTTTTTTTTATAAACTCGACAAAAAAATCAAACTAGCCTCAAATAAAAGCAACGCAAAAGAATTCAAGATCAGCAAACTAAACTTGATTCTAATGGACAAAAACTTAACAACACTCAGTAGAATAACAAATTAAATACTACAATTTGAAAGAATTTTTTTGTATAGCTTTTTCGTGTATAGGAAAAAATGATAATCGGATAAAGATCCTACCGAGTCAACTGAGCTCGATACCACCGATGCGGGTGCCCGATCTTCTCGACGTAGAACCTCTCGATAACTTGTGTACTCGACGAACCACTACCGATCCCCGCGCCAATGCACGGACTTGCAACTCTATGGAAATTCGCCCAAACACACACTTGATTGGATCCTCACGACCACAAGCGAAGATCGTCGAACCTCAATTCCCAACGGAAAAGCAAGAACGACCCTTGTTCTCAATGCCCAATTCCCTCTGCTTTGGCTATAAGCACAACAGAGAATCAAGCAAAAGCTTTGAAAATATATTAAACGTGGTCTGAGGTTACAATGGGGGTCTACCCCTCTATATATAGTGCTCCTACTCCTCCTCATGGCTGGCCAAGAGGCCCTACTCCAATTCTAATTCGGATTTGGAGTCCTACTCCAATTCCGACACATTCCAAAACAGAAAAGGAAACTCTAATTTTACAACCGTCACATTGATTCGATCATATCTTTTGATCCAGAAGGAATTTCGGAGTGAGGGAGGATCCGTTGGATCGGGCTTGAAGTTAGCTTTCCAACAAGCCCAACAACACTCGAATCGGACTCCGTTTGTAAAAGTTATGGCCGTTTTAATCCGGACTGTCCTGCTGATTCCGAATCCGAATTTGAGGCTGATTCCGAATCCGAATTGAATTATGAGTTGATTCCGAATTTGAATTTGGTTGGGCTTGTGGAAGTTTCGAATTTGACTTGGATTCTTGGGCTTCTCTCCCCTTGCTTGTCTCCCACGAGCTTCTCCTCCATTGTGACGGCCTTTCTTCAAGAACAGCCTCATATCCTTCATCTCCGTTCATTATTGAATCTTCCAATCTGAGCATAAGCAAAATACTAGTTTTAGGTAGTATGAAATTCTCAACTAATTTAAAAGGAAATTCAAAGTGAAGCAGATTCACCGTTGGATAAGCTTCTCTTGTTTTTCAACTCTCTTAGCAAGCTCATGTTGTTCTGAGGTATTTAGTGAATTGAAAATATTATATGAAACAACATAGCTAAGGATGTCCGCATCACTAGCAATCTGTAGGAGCGGGTGCAGCTGAATTATTTTTGCACTGGGAGGGTTGGGAAATTCAGAATAGATGTATCGAAGCTGAACCTTGCAAGAAAGTATCTTTGGTCCATTGTAAGATTCTGTTACATTCCCGCTTGATCCACCATCAAATTGTTATGTGTGTTCTTTCACAGTTTGTACCCCAATGTGTATTAGCCTTATTGACTTTCTTTACTTCCTAAAGGGTAAGGGTCCTGCTAGTTTGTGCATCTATATACATATACTAGCTGGCTAGCTATGTTTCATAATTGAAGTACTAGCCACGAGTATTAATTTATTCTCTATCATGTTATTGTCAGTTGTCATGTAATACTACTTGATTTCTTTCCATCAACCTATGTTCTCCACATTAGTTTTTCTTTGATGTACAAGACATCTAGCTAGGTTGTAAACCGATCAACCCATCATATGAATATATGTGCAATACTTGTTATGTAAACTCAGATATTACAAGTACGCATTGAGGTAAATATACAATATACAATATTGTACCAAGTTACCCAACAGATCATGGATGCCAAAACTATTTGGAGAAAGTAAATTTCAAAATGAATGCATGAGTCTCATTGGATCTTACGAGACAATGGAACATGGCTTTATCTGAGCCGACATCGAGATTAATTAGACAAAGAAGCTAGCTTAGCTTGTGATGAAAGTGAGACGGCAACACATGAGCTTTGTTTTTGTCCATATCTACTTGCTATATATTAAGACATTAAGCTCTCGATTTGTTTGTGATTAACCAAGTAAATAGTAGAATTTCTGCCGAGGCAAAGCCTTCTACTACTGTAAAGGCCAAGTATCTTTGCTAATCGGGAGCCCGGGAGGATATTTTCTTTGGGTACACCATGGCGACGGGCTTAAAAATCTTGATCGATATATATTTGATGTCCATCGTAATGTGAGAATCTGTTGAGATGCCTAAGAGGCATCACTCGACGTAGTACTAATCATTCGGTTTTAGATAAATTTTATCTAATATAAAGAAATTTGAAATCATATCTAAACACATGTGTGCATGTATCCTAGTGGTATCATTCTTAGCCTAGAAGAGGGATGTCTTGGATCCAAACCTCAAATCGCACTATTTTTAGTTTTTTCGCCTTAACTTCAAAAATTCAAATTTTGATTTGAAAATTTCTACTAAATTAAAAAAATACCAAACTGATTTTCAAAACCGTGGGTGGACGATTAATTGATTGGTTATCCAAGTATCGTGCTATCTATTGGTGATGTTAAGCTTAATTAAAATTTTAAAATTGTGAGCGACCATTGCCGCTTTTTTAATACATAGCAAGCATGTTATATCGATCGCTTTTTTAGGGATCAATTCGCACGATAGTATTTGTTGTGAGTCGGTCTAGATATTGACCTATTTTTGTACTCGATAGATATAAATGTTGCGATCACAACTAAGATGATCAATCGTGATCGGATGTCAATTTAATTACGAGTTGCTTTCCTAGTCATTGCTATCTATATATATGATTGTGTTGATCGCTTCGTCCTGTTATATAATGTTTCTTTGTTGCAAGGGATATGAAACAACATATTGATGATTAAGAAATAGTAAGAAATAGTAATGATGCTCCTTGTTAATGTTCATTATTGTTATTTATATAATGTTTGCCTAACCTATTGCCTTTTATGTAGGAGGACCCGTGGGAGGGACTCAGCGACCTCGATCGCCTTCTTAAATCCGCCGCCGGGTCCGCTCGCACCGCATCGCTCGCCATCGCACCGACACGCCATCGCCCGCTAGCCCGACTCCACCGCCACCCTAGGTATAACCCCTCCTCCTTTGCATGCATGTTTTATATGGTCACGTAGCCCGCTTAGGCGTCTCCGCTCGAAAGAGATACGGTCGGAGGTATGCGATATTTGCATATCTGCGATCGTATCTCTTCGGATTGTCCCATATTTGGATAGCCAGCGGATGCGTAGATGAGGTTAGTTTCCATGGTTCGCTGGTCCGAGCGGACTTTCAAGCATCACCTCCTGTTGTTCTCCGGATACACACTCCCTTGCGGGACGTGTATCGGAGAACAATGGGAGGTGCCGCCAAATTGTCTCTGATAGGAGCGAGCATTGAAATCGACCTCATCTACGCATCCACGAAGTGGGATTAGGACCTATCCTCACCTATTAGATGGTAGGAACGCCGCGGATGCAATTCTTTGGTTATATTACTCGCTACATATGTATATGCGGAGGATGGAGAACCGTGATTGGATGTACACGAGCCACGCAAGTATGACCCTGAATGGATGACTAAGACTAATGCTTTCTTGGAGCATTCATTTGGCGAGGCCGCTAGAGGGTCGAGTCGGATGCCGTGTCCCGCAAACAAATGTGACAACCGTAAGAAAGAATAGGAAGAACGTGGGGAAGATCTTTGCAAGTATGGATTCACGCCAAACTATACCGTTGGATCCACCATGGTGAAGCCGATCGATTAGAGAGGAGGTGGTGAGACCACGCCGAGGCTTTTGATGGAGATGCCGGGTAGCGATGGATGGATGACTTTCGGGAGGCACGGTTCGGTGAAGGATTAGAGGACGAGCGGAGGAATCAAGCAAAGGCGCATTACGATATCTTGTCTTGACGTAAGCCCCTTCACGAAAAGACAATGGTTTAAGAATCGATGCCATTGACGCCTAATGGCGCTCAAGTCGCAGATGTAGCATGAGTCGAGACAACTTCGATGGTATGTTGGCGGTTGTTGGATCCTCGCTCGGAGGGTCACATTCTCGCCAAGAACTTGTACGAGTCACGTAAACTTCTTCGTGCCCTTAAGATGCCGTATGAGCACATCCATGCTTGTCCGAATGGTTGCGCCCTATTTAGGAAAGATCACGAGAAAGCAACGCACTGTCCAAAGTGCAAATCCTCTAGGTATCTGGAGGTCGACACTAGTGATGGCAAGAAGGAACAGCTTGGTATCCCCGCGAAGGTCCTACGGTACCTTCCTGTCATACCGAGGATCCAACGGCAGTGTACATGACAGAGGAGTCCGCGAAACTGATGACATGGCACAAACATGGCAAAAGATACAATGCTGACAAGATGGTACACCCATCGGATGGCGATGCATGGACCCATTTCGATGGCATACATCATGGTAAAGCCGAGGATGCTCTAATGTACGTAGCGCCGGCAACAGATGGGTTCAACCCCTATGGATTGTTTGGCGGCCCGCACACTTGTTGGCCCGTGTTCGTGATCCCCTCAATCTCCCCCGCCATGTTTCAACCCAAGAACGATTCTTGTCACCGATAATTCCCGGACACCCGGAACAAGATGGGTTTGTTCATGGAGCCTCTCATTGATGAATTGATCCTTGCTTGGGAAAAGGGGTATCGACATACGACCGAGCTACAAAGAAGAACTTCACAATGCATGTGTGGTACCACTACTCCTCGCATGACTTCTGGCGATGGCATATTCTGGCGTGGTGTGTTCACGGAAGTTCCCATGCCCAATATGCAAGACACCGTGAGGTTCACTTGGTCAAGAGGGTGGCAAGTTTTCTTCGCTTGACCAACATCGTCAATTCCTCCCTATTGACCATCCATTCGACGAGACGCCAAGAACTTCGTGAAAGGGGTTCAAGTCACCGACCGCACTCGGATGATGACCGGTGCCGAGGTCCGTGCTGAGATAGAGGCTCTCAAACATGATAAAGAGAAAGGTGGTTTTATTGGATATGGTGAGGAACACCAGTGGACTCATAAATCGGGCTTGACTAGGCTCCCCTATTTTAATGACCTTCTTCTTCCACACAACATTGATGTAATGCACACAGAAAAGAATATCGCCGAGGCGCTTTTTGCAACACTCATGGACATTCCTGATAAGTCAAAGGACAACGTTAAGGCTAGATCGACTCGCAACGATGTGCGATAGGCCAAAGCAAGTGATGAAGCCTCCCGCGCCGGCAAGAAATGGAGAAGGACTCCGGTCGATTTCGTCTTGAAAAGGGACCAAAGGAAGGAAGTACTGCAGTGGATCCAGACGTTAATGTTCCCTGATGGGCATGCGGCGAATTTGAGTAGGGGAGTGAACTTGTCCACTATGCGAGTCTTAGGGATGAAGAGTCATGACTACCACATATGGATTGAGCGGCTCCTTCTCGCGATGACCGTGGATACGCCCACGAGCATGTGTGGCGCGTCTTTGGCGAGTTGAGCTATTTCTTCCGCCGACTTTGTGCCAAGGAGTTATCTCGGGACGTGATTGATGACTTGGAGAAAGTGGCTTTGTGTTGCTCGCAAGTTGGAGAAGATCTTCCCACCCGGCTTCTTCACGGCGATGCAAAGATCTCGATTTTGCACCTACCGACGAGGCACGAATGGGGGCCCGTGCAGTTCGTTGGTGCTATACAATTGAGAGATGTCTAAAGATTCTTCAAAAAGTGTAGAAATAAAGCCAAAATTGAGGCTTCGTGGCGAGGCATTCATTCCGAGGAGGTGTCAAACTTCACAACAAAGATACTATAAGGATGGCCTTCCCAACAGGCACAATCGCCCCCTCGCTATAACGCGGACGAGTTCATCGAACCTCGGCCTTTTCAAAGGGCAACTCGAAAGGCAAGCACATCGGGCACCAAGACCTTGCGGCATGATGAGTGGCGCACTATCATGTCAGTATGTGTTGTTGAACCTTGACGAAGTGAAGCCTTATGTGCGAGAAGTTCTCAATAAGCTTGTTACATACGCCCTTGTCACTATCCTCCATCTATCCAACCCCTTATCTCTTGTTTTTCAGGAATTTCGAATAAATACAGAGAGGGAATAGGGCTCCTTCCCTCAAGAAGAAGATAGTCTTCTCAAAGATGGTGTGCCCGATTTCATATCTCGGTTCGACACGAAGGTACGGCCCAATTTACCTCGCTCAATCTTTGACATCCCACTTTGCTCCTACGAGCGAGTAATGTAACGATCTATCCTACTCACCTTGCAAAGCCCGCAAGGATGCGGAAATGGATGTCGAGTTGAAAGGGCTCGCCAAAGGCTTCGCTACAAGGTCAAGTCATTCACCGCTTATGATGTGAATGGCTATCGCTTTCACACAAGAAACTACGAGCTGAGTCGGCCCAATCGGAAAACCACGAATACCGGAGTTCAGACGCGCCCAAGACCGATGAGCGACTACTACGGCATAGTAGAAGAAATATACGAGCTCAATTTTGAGTGTCGCAAAGCTCCTAATCCAACAGATTCAAATGCCATTGGTTCGATCCTAATGTCACGAGAACAGCCCCGAGATTGGACAAGTCGAAATTGACAGATTCTCGTCTATCAAGGAGAGGATGTCTATATTGTGGCTCAACAGCCACGCAAGTTTATTATCTCCCATGGGCGTGCAAAAGACCCCAATCTTATCGGTTGGTACCTTGTGCGCTTGGTATCGCCAAGACGGTAACCGCTACTGTCCCAAACGATGAGGATTACAACTTTGACCCAAACACACGGGAGTTTTATCAACCGGAGGGGCTAGAAGGGAGGTTTGACATAGACATGTTTTGTTGATGGGCATGGAAGTAGACAATGACATTGATCAGACGGTGGAGATGAGGACGACGGAGAAGAGGTGCAAAATGCTAAGGACTTACAAATGCTTGAGCGACATGCTTAGGCGATGACAATGATGAGAACGATGGAGATGAGCCCGATTTACTCGACAATATTGATAGTGATGATTTACACCTATGATCCAAATTACCGATCGTGAAGAATATTTCTAATTCATGTAATACTATATTATTATTATTATTATTATTATTATTGCAATTATGTTTCGCTCATTTTGCATCTCTTTATAAGTACTTGTAATTTAAGCGTGCTAATTGGTTTACTCTTTGAAATTGCGGGCACTCGACAAAATGTCGGGCGGAAGGCAGGGCCGTCGGGGTCAACTCCTCTACATGAGGGAGCGCCACCACCCCACGCCGAGGACGACCCTTTGCCGAGCCGCCGACGAGGAGGACGAGAGCGGCCGCCCGCGGGCCGTCCGAGGACGCAGGGTGCAATGGCCGCCACCCCGTCGGTGGACGAGGACGACAAAGGTGGGCCCGCACATAGGAGGGGGTGGCACTTCCTTTGACTCGCTTGACCATGGGGAGGCGGCGACATCGACAAAGATGGGTTCCACTTGCACCGCCTCGCTCTACCTCGTCGGGAGTCTACTTGCGCGGGCCTCGCAGCTCGCGCTGCCGATCCCACTTCACCGGCCAAGACGGTGATTCGACCCAATGGCGACAAGTAAGTATTATTTCACTACTATTTCATATGACATGTTGAAAATCGAATTGAGACTAACAATTCTTCTTAATGACTCTTGCAAAGAATCGAAGTTGTGTCCGAACGGGCGGCACATCAATGCCACCGGGCCTTCGATTGGCGAAGACTACCGGCATGGTCACCTACGCCTCGGTGACTTCGCCGCCCTGGACGTGGGACCACTTCTACGCCGCCGAGGACAGCGAGTTCGGCACCGTTGCGGCGCGGATCAAGGCCGAGTTCTGGGTGAGTCTTCATCGCACTAAATTGGTCAATACTACGCATTCATTGGTCGTTCTTGAAATAATGAAACGATACATGATGTCTCAGATGCGAGGACTTCTTCAAAGCGACGAAGGGTTTGAGGACCGGGCGGCGCGAGTGCGGGACAAGGTGCAGAGGTCCCGACTCTCGGACTGCACCACGAGACGCGGCCCGGTGCATCATCAACTACTGCGCCGACGCCCTTGGTCGGTGGTGAGGAAGGCCGATGCGAGACGGGACGCCACCAAGGAGCAAGACTTCTCGGTAAGTACGAAACATTAATACTGACTCCTTCCATGAAGAATAGGTAGGCTTTATTTCATCTTCTGATATATCAATAACTTGATGGCATGCAGCAATGTCCTGATTGGTGCGCCAGGCACCGCCTCTGCTGGGAGGCCATTGTGGGATGTGTGGCTCTCTGAGGAGTGGGCGAGAAGCACAACATCCGTCGGACTCGCCGCTGCAGATGGGTGGGGCGCCACACCACCAAGGCAACCGGAGCCTCAGCGCGTACGCCCAGACATGGGTAATCTTCTTTGTGTTTTCATCTTTATTTATTTATTCTAACACTCAATTCTCATTACTTGTAATCATCTTTGTGTTTTCCTCGCGATCCCAGCGCACCAAGGCCGAGAATGCAACGAGTTCATGGCGACGCCTGGCACACAAGGGCAAGGCGACGGCCCCGTAAGTCACCTACAACCCGGCGGACGGGCCCGAGGCGTACACCAACGCGAGCGTCCACACCAAGCTTAGCGAGTACACCTCGGCGGCCCGCGAGCGCCATGGGGAGGACTTCGACCACCACCCACCGGACACAGACTGCGATGAGGTGGAGGAGGAGGAAGACGGCCGCCGATCTTGGATGGCAGACAAGACGACTGACCTCTGCTCCCACCTCGCCGAGATTCGAGCAAGGAGCACGAGCTCCTCCCTCCCCATACGCCTCGGCAGCAGAGCTCACAAGCAGCAGATGGCGGAACTCGTGTTAGTACTGCTTTATTCTGGCTGCTCATTGCTTTTACACATCTACCTTGCCTTTGCATTGTTTAAACATTCATGGTGGAATGTTGCAGCCGACTTGCGGAGGTTGAGGCCCAAAGAGCGCCCAGGGAGGCCCACCTAGTGGAGGTGGAGGCCCACCAGGGTGGAGATGGAGGTCGCACAAGCCTGCAGGGCGGCCGAGAGGCGTAGGTCGCAGGACATGTTCACTTCATGGCGAGCCTTCGTGCCTTGCCACGTGTGGTCGTGCCCGCCGCCGCCGCTCTGGCTTGTGGCTCCTCCTCCTCTGTAGGGACTCCGGTGAGTATATATGGTTGTTTATTCCTTTAGCTTGTGCGGCCCTCCGTAGATACTCATGAATTCGCTTCTCCTTTGTGCGACCACGGTGGTGGTTCGAACCCGACTCCTCAAGGTGGCCCTTCTTCACAAAGCCTGTGGCCAACCGCCCTCCTCAAGGTGGCGATTCACACTGGGTGGGGAGGTGGCGAAGAGGTACCGTTTATTTGTTTCTTTTCATGTTGCATGGACTTGTATTAGACTTAGCCTTATGTTGGACTACTACTAGAGACATATATATTGTGATGGATATTGTCATGGATGATGCGAATGTATGTGATGGATTATGGACAATGGATTTGTATGTGATGTATTATGGATGGTGGATGTGTATGTGATGGGTTATGGATGTGTATGTGATGGAATATGGATTTGTATGTGATGTATTATGGATGGTGGATGTGTATGTGATGGGTTATGGATGTGTATGTGATGGAATATGTGCTGTGTATGTGATATATATGTGATTTCTTTGTTTGTGCTGATGGAAAGCAAAAACCAAAAAAAAAATAGCATTTTTTCCCTCTTTGCCGAGTGCCACACTCGGCAAAGAGGACTTTGCCGAGTGCCGTGCCATAACACTCGGCAAAGCTGGGAATCAGAAACCCAGATTTCCAGCTTTGCCGAGTGCCGTGCCATGACACTCGGCAAAGCTGGGAATCAGAAACCCAGATTTCCAGCTTTGCCGAGTGCCGTGCCATGACACTCGGCAAAGCTGGGAATCAGAAACCCAGATTCCCAGCTTTGCCGAGTGCCATAGCGATGGCACTCGGCAATATGTTTTAAAAAAACAAAAAATTTCTTTGCCGAGTGCAATAGTATGGCACTCGGCAAAGAATTTTCAAAAAAAAAGAGAAAAAATTCTTTGCCGAGTGCCGCTGAGGTGGCACTCGGCAAAGAGGCCGTCAGAGTTAACGTCGGGTTTTTTTTTGCCGAGTGCTGACGTGACACTCGGCAAAGGTTTTACCGAGTGCCCGATATGTGGCACTCGGCAAAGAAACCTTTGCCGACGGGTTCTTTGCCGACGGCTCTTTGCCGAGTGCGGCACTCGGCAAAGCCTTTGCCGAGTGCAATAGGGGCTTTGCCGAGTGCCCTAAGCACTCGGCAAAGAGCCCGTCTGCAGTAGTGTGTGCACCCATTTCTCAGTGCCATACCAACTTAGGTTCTCTTCGAAATGTGTCTATTGATTGCTCGCAGTCCGTCGTAGTTTTAATTTATTTTGTCTGCTATTTTTCTAAATGCTCCGTTTTCCTTTTTTTTTAATGATCAGAGGTAACATGTTTGCTTTGATATTTTGGTATCGAAAGTCAAATTGTTGTTGTGTGTATTCCTATGTGGTAACCATTTGATGGCCATGTTCCCGCTCTCTTGTAAATCCTGTTCCATGTCCTTGCTATCATTTTATGTACCGCTTACCTATGTCTTAGGTTGCCATCCACACACACACACACACACACTACACAGTTCGCTTTGCCAGGTTCATCCAGGCATAAACCACATATATGTGCCCATCTAAGACTCTCACGACTCATCCAGGCATAAGCCAGTTGGCGCGGGTTGACTTTTTAGTATGTATTTATTAGTCAGATTGACATATATGTGCCCATGTAACACTCTCACGACTCAGCCCATAGTCCCGGCAGCCCATCTTGAGCCTTGGAAGAGGGACTCAAGGAAGTATGCATGAGTGTTAACTCTTTAATTTGATAAGTGTAATTGGATTGAATATAGTTTGAAAAAAGATGATGTGATTTGCTTTGTCCCTCATTTGTTTAAGGATAAAATTGGAATATACATGATACACTTCCTTACGAAGTGTGCACCCCTTATTGAAAATTTCCTAGCTCCATCACTGTTTCTAAGCTTGCATCTTGCTAATCATCGAGTACTTGTTTTTTCTTTAAAATTATTTCGGATACTTTTGGGACTACTAAATGTGCTTCGATATTTATATATATTGAGTTGTTGTAACATATTTCGTACTAAGTACTATGTAACCGAGGGATCGAGATCTCTACAGTACTGCAGAGACACAATGTAGAAATAGTAATATGAGTCTGATGCTACAGTACCCTATAGTACACCTGCAGATAGAGATGTAGAAACAATGACTATTAATGATTGTAGAAATCACTATAGCAATTTTTTTTTACTGTTTAACATTGTAGGAATTTTGCATTCTACACTGTTGATCTGAGCCGTTCCTTGTCGATGGGACGATAAGGAAGAGGTCTAATGCCACTTATACTGTGTATCTCTACTGTAGCTAATTGCTACGACAGATGATCCGTTCCCATAGCCGAGGGTTCAAAAAAAACTAGAAGAGTACCCCTTGCGTTGCAGCAGGAATTTGTAAGGAAACATTTTGTTGGTTGTAATGTTTGAACAAATCAAGGTGAATAGAGACTAAAGGAATCAGAAGACAATGCAAATGAGAAACCAGCTATGACACTCAATTTTCATCCAAAGATTGTGAATAATAAGAGTGACGTAATATTTGATGGCAGTTAGTGGGGATTACTTGTTTAATATATATGGATATGGTTCGGAGGATAATGACAAGATAGATAGTGATGTGTATTTGTGACGAGGATGACAAAGATTATGGGGGCTAACAAAAGTAGGCTAAAGAAGGTGGAAGCAATAAGGCAGATCATGAGTAGAGTTGCTAATATCTATCAGTGAAGGTAACGTCCAATTGCTCACCTAAATGTAGCTTTAACGCCAATTGGGACGCTAAGCGACTAATGGTATGTACAATGGAGTGATATTATCCGTCTATAATCCTTATCACGTAAGATTTATGATGATATGGATGACAGAGAACGACGAGAGAAGAAGTCGTCTGTCGTGCAACAAACGGTATATAAGGCCTTTATAGATAACACAAAATATAATTGTATTACTTGTTGTCCATATTTTTTCATGCAAGAATTAAACGATTGTAGGGTCTTATATAAACAACTTAATTGATAACATGTTGTAGGAGTTGTCTTTAGTGATGTCTATAGATGACATAGTGATGTGCTATATATAATATTTGTCTATATCATTGTACATGTTCTGACAATAGCAAGGGTTGATGCAAACGAGGCAGATGTAAGAAAAATAGGAAAGTAAAAGGACAATATGTGACCAATTTTGGACACAATACGATAGGTCACAACTCAAAAAGAATATAATAGTTTGAAATGATAATATTCTAATAAAATAGTTGGAATAAGGTGTATACCTATCGTGTCAAATATCTCTTTTAACTTCTAATGCCCTCTTTGATGTCTTAATCGTTTACAAGAGATTTACTATATTTGAAAAAAAATAGTTTTAAAAGAATACTAAGGTACGTGTGGATAGAGGGGATTTGATTCAAATCACTAGGATTTAGTCCAAAAAAATTATTTAAAATAATGACTCACACAAAACACCTCCTAAGATTGAAAACATTCTTTATTTTGAGAAACATGCAATGACGTCCTTTATAACAAAGATCTACCATCCTTTTTGTGCATGAAGATTGGTGGCATGTCAATTGTTATATCATATCTTTGTGGTGGTATCATGATATTTTTTAAAAGAAAATTACAAAAATAAATAATCGTCCCAAAAAATAGCAAAAATGGGTTTTTGTCGCCGGTTGAACTAGCGACAGGTACCATACCCCCATTCTGTCGTCAGTTCGACTTCCTGTCGCCAGTCAAATTGGCGACAGGAAATGAACAGTCACATGTCGCCAGTTCAACTAGCGATAGGAATCCAGCTATAAACCCCCCAAATCAGTCCAAACTCATTTTAATTCCCCAAAAAACCAGAAAGAGGGTGATGAGACAATGGGTCCCGATCTTCTGATAGGATGATAACTTTGATTTGGAGGAGAACGACTTTGATGATGCATGATTTTAACCGATCATGACCAGAACATCAAGCAATCACTAAACCACACTTTGAGTTGTTATGAACCATGCCAAGAACGCGGTTGACCTAACCACCAATGTCTTTTTCTGCATGCAATCGAAGAACACACAAGAACAAGATAATAAGCAATCTGAAATTGCAAATAGGATTGAAATATTTGATAAAATTGATATTTTGAAGCGGTATTATGGTTGGTCTAATCGACACAAGCTAATACACGAAGTTGCAACAAAGCTAACTTTTAACTAAACAAAATCCAAGGAAACTAGAGGGGTGCAGCCTCCTTAAATAGGGAGGGGGCAGCCGCACATAGCATGACATAAGGGAGGTGGTACTACTATTCACATGAACAGCACACCATGAACAGTGCTTGGACCTAGGGTGGTCGGTGATCATATAGGCCAGATCTAGTACGATTACAAGGCTCAAATTAGCCCAAACAGGTGATATAACACCTTATTTTGGCGATTTCGGTGTGTACAAAAGGAATTTGGAGGTCAGGCTAGATCTGTTGGAAAGAGGACGAGATAAGCTTTCTATCAAGTACTCGTGGACCTCCAACAGACTCCGTATGTGAAAGTTATCCATGTTTGAAGTTGGTGTTGTCTCCGAAAACCGAATTGGTATGTGCATATGTTTTTATTACACATTTGTGTATGCACACATTTAGGGAGAGTTCACTATATGTTTTGTGGTTTCATTAGTATTGATCCATATTTCTTTATCCATATATATTGGGGATCTCTACTTTGAAACATATCCTTGAGTATATAAAACTTGTGTAGTTCATATATACTCATATTTATCTACATTCAATTATTTGCAATTGAAGCGATTATCATCAATTATCAAAGAGAGAAAGATTGGAGTATCTTGTCCCACCATTATGAGTTAATGATATGTTGTGGTAATTAATGATAATCATATTGTGGAACTAACATTTTTCATGAGTTGGATGAATAAGTTATGTTTCGTGATGATAGAGATTTTGGATGACGTCATGAGTAGACCCTCATTAAGTCAAGACTCAAGATGAAGGAAATCATCATGTGTTGATGATGTTCAAGTCAAGATCCCGAAGGAAATAAGATCATCATGTATTGATGATATTGAACTCAATAGCTTGGACTAAAGGATGCATCATGTGTTGATGCGTATCAAGATCTCTAAAAAAAGAAAATCATCATGTGTTGATGATATTCAAGAAGAGGAGATGATCATGAGTTGATCATCAAGTCAAGAGAAGACCCATCATGTGTTGATGGAGGTTAAGTGAAAGAATGCATCATGGGTTGATGCATATTCAAGTCAAGAACTTGAAGTAAATGAGATCATCATGTGTTAATGATTATCAAAGTCAAGAACCCAGACTTGAAGTAAAGATGTGTGTCATCAAGCTTCAAGAAGATGCTTAAGGCAAAGTATGACTAGCGAGGGCTAAGGATGTGTTCCTAGTCTTTTACCGGTCTTGGTGTTTGGCTGGAGACCGGATTGCTAGTATAGGTTGTCGTACTATTAACAAGGGTCTTGACTAGTAGCTTGAGTTAGTCATGTGTTGATAGCTCAATGTGCTTACTCTAGCTCATCTATGCATAGTGCTATTATTTATGAATGTGTTTTGCAAATAGTTGAAGCTCATGCATCGTTAACTCTTTGTAGCATGAGACTATAATATGTAAATGTGTTTTACAAATGGTTGAAGTCCATGCAACTACTCCTTGTGGCATGTTGCTGATATTTGCGAATGTGTTTTGTAAATAGTCGAGGCTCATGCATAATCCTTGTAGTATGTGACTTTAGTTTGCGAATGTGTTTTGCAAATGGTTTAAGTTCATGTACCTTATTTCTTATGGCGTTGATTCTAAAAGTTGGCAATTGTGTTTTGCAACTTATCGAGAATCTTGCCTTTAACTATTGTTTGCATCGTTCATCAATTCGCAAATGTGTTTTGCAATTGAGTTTGTTTTGAAAGTCAACTTAAACTTTTCTCAGGATAATCGGTAGTACCGGCGTTGTGTTGGCGGTACTACTACACTACGGTATGATCAGGAAAGTGGTGCAGTACTACAGCAACCCGATCGGACTGAAGTTTAGTTGGTGGTACGTGTTTTCCAGAGACACCTTCTAAGCATGTTTTGCTCTCCTGGAAAGCGGTGGTACCGGAGTTAATTTGGCGGAACTACCGCATCGTCGTACGACCGCAGTGCTTATAACGGAACTACCGCAACCCGGTATAGCCGATTTATGAAGTGGTACGTTATTTCTAGAGGGGACCGGTTTTGGACCTCTAAAGGAAGCGGTAGTACCGCCCTTGTGTTTTGTAACTATCGGCGAGCGGAACTACCACATGTTCAATGGCAGTAGTATCGTACCGCATTTCCAACAACTATTTCAGAGGATTGTTTATAGCCGTTACTGTGCGTCAGATGAGGTACGGTAGTACCGGCCGATGAACGGCGGTACTACCGCTCGTGCTGATTTTTTTCATAACCTTTTCTCTAATGGCTAGTTTTTGTATGTGGGCTATAAATACCCATCTTGGCCGGTTGTGGGGAAGGATGTTGGTGCCATTACCCATTCCTTAAGTAAAGAGCAAGCTCTCTACACTCTTAGGTGCATGTGTTGTACTTAGTGAGCTTAGAGAGCACACCCTAAGTGCATGTGTTGTATTAGGTAGTGGATTGTGTATCCACTTGAGCTTAGACACTTGATTTGTTCAAGTGATCATCTTCGACTTGTTACTCTTGGTGTTTACCGACACCTAGACGACTTGAAGGAGTTGCGTCGGTGATCTTCTTAAAGAAGGTTATGAGAAGGTTCAAGCGGTTGTGAGTGGTTTGGTGCTCACCATCTCTGGAGTGGAGGAAGAGTAACTTCGAGTGGATCGATGTGTTGGTTTGTGTTAGCGCCGGTCCAAGTGATTGGACTTACCTCGGAGGTGTTGGCTTAATTTGTGGAACTGGTTCAATTAGTTTGGGCTTACCTCAACATGGATTAGGGGAGACCAGTAAGTCTCTGAATACCACGGTAAAACATCATTGTGTCGTTGTAGTTTGTTCCTCTTATGCTTTACAATATTGTAATTTAAATTCCTAGAATTAAATTGCTTACTTATATTTGTATGATTGCTATCATTATCAATAGTCTTATGTTGTTGGTGCACTTAGTAAAGACTAATTGATTTATACTTTAATTGTGTAAAACCGTATTTTTATTAGGTTCCACATTAGAAATCGATTTTAGCCAGAGAAGTTTTTAAAACTGTCTATTCACCCCCATCTAATCGGCCTCATTGATCTTACACACAGGCTCCTCCCCCAGACGTGGCGAGTGGGTCCTCATGGCACCGTGGTGAGAGCTCCTCGGGACGGTTTGTAGGAAAGCATGACACATTCACTTTCGCTACTTTATTTCGAACCACATTAGCTACTAACAACAATCTTCTCTTGTAGGTCCTCAGTTCCACCAATACACGGGGCAGGAGTACGCGGAGTCATCCGCGGTTGCCTTTGTGCCCCCAGGTATGACTATCTTGCTTGATTTCGTAACATCCTATTTCGTGGTTTTCCTATGATTGCATCCATAAAATAATGTTTCGTAGATCGTGCACCGAGTTGGGATGAAGCGGACTTGTCGTACGATGAGATATTCGCCGAGGACTTCTACTTCCCCGCATGACCAGGCCTCTCAGCTGCCAGGTGCGCCGGAGCTGACCCTACTGGTGCCGAACCTCGACGTCGCCACACCACCTTTGTCTCCTCGTGCCGGTCAGGTACGTCGGCCGCCTGATCCTTTGACGCACTCGCACTAGCGCCGGGCACGGCTGGGGTCGACATACGGGGTACGCCCCAAGAGGGGCCGCCGGTAGATGTTTGTTCAGTCATGTCATGTAAATATTAATTTTTGTACAACTATAGTAATGGTAGTATAGTGTTTCAATATCTCTTTTTTTGGCGTGCACGCTTTTCGAGTACTGTTCGTTTCTAGTACTGTGGGGTTCGAGAACTGTTTGTTTCGAGTACCGTTGGCTTCGAGTACTGTTCGTTTCGAGTACTGTGGAGTTCAAGAAATGTTCATTTCGAGTACCGTTGGCTTCGAGTACTATTCATTTCGAGTACCACTGGCTTCGAGTACTGTTCGTTTCGAGTACTATAGGTTTCAAGTACTGTTGGTTTTGAGTATTGTTGGTTTTGAGTCAGCTTTGCGCAGAGACATGACCCAATGAGTCAGCTTTGCACAGCGACGTGACCCAACGAGTTAGCTTTGCGCAGAGACGTGACCCAACGAGTTAGCTTTGCACAGCGACGTGACCCAACGAGTCAGCTTTGCGCAGCAGCGTGACCCAACGAGTCAGCTTTGCAAAGCGCTGCCTCGCGGACGCGAATTTCCATCAACCAAATTACAATTCAACTGTGTGTGCAGGGCCGCCTTGGCCTATAAGTACTACCCATTCCACGACGGGTAATCTTGCATCAACATTTCAACACAATCTTGCTAAGATGGGGAAGCAATGGGACGAGATCTGCGAACTTGCAAGACGTGTTGTGGCCCTAGACGAACAAAAAGCGCGTGCCAGGAGGGCACCTCCCCGCAATGACACCGCCCCCAAAGCAGCAACCCCGTCCAAAACATGCCCGCCAAGCCCTCACCGCAGGGGCCGCCCGAGGGGGAGACACCGTCTGTCTGTTGGTGCAGAGACCCATACAAGTTATTTAAGTCCAAGCAGCGTCTAAGTCTGGGCATGCGTTACTGGGGTTGCGCGAACTACTCCTTGGACTATCCTGACTTCCGTTGGAACACGAGCAACCATCGACAGTTGGTATGGACCGCCTACAGTATGTTCCCCCTACCATTACTCTTTCGAAGTACGCACTAACAACCTCTTAGGTCTACTCGTAGTCCCCGGATCCGCTATGTGGCTACCGCAAGTGGATCGATCAAGAGATCCACCCACGCAACCAGTGGCGTATGGACAACGAGGAGTGGGATACTAAAATGGCCCATGACATCCGGGAGGAACACCACAACGTTAAGCAAAATGAGTGTATCCGTCGGGAGACGAAAGCTCATCTCGAGGCGTGCAACCGCCGGGAGTGCGAGGCTCGTGAGAGGTAGCGCGAGAAAAAGAGGGAAATGACGACCAAGGCGAGGGAGGCCGGCGAGGAGTACAAAGCCGAGCTCGCAAAGATGGGTAAATGGCCCCGGTCCACACAGTAGGTTGTGCTATTATGTAGTAGTCCCCTGTCCTACCCGCCATATTTTTTACTATCTCCTAAAGGTATGTATACTTACATGGTCCGGATGCTTGTATCCTAGTGTACCGTAGTAGTAGCAAGGATAACTAAAGTAATTAGCCGAACCATCATGCCATGTGAACACGTGTAATGTTCTTCTGTTTGCGGACTCTAATGTATTTTTGGTTCCTTGCCTACTTTACCTTCGGTCCATGGAGTAAATTGACCGAAGAAGATCGTGTAAATGTGAACAGAAGACAAAGGGACAAGCACAACCCCAAATCATTCCATAAGTTGGTAAGGAAGAAAAAATCATGCGAATTTGTTATTACTCAAAACTACGACATGCCACACTAATATTACATAATATTGAGCAAACATCATAACACTTAGTTTTTTACAAATGAACGTGATCCTCTAGAGCATTGCCAATCACATATTACAACTTTCTGTGCTTTCCCGTGGTAGTGGCCTCAACATCCCCCACGTAGACTACCTCGAGTTGAGTGGCCGGATGAAGTCCCCGCGGAGTGCCGGTGTTCCCTTCGTCCTGAGGATTTCTCGTTGGGTATTTCTCGAAGGTGTGCCCACACTTCCTGCAAATAGAGCACTTCTTCGTACAACGCCCGGCTTCTGCTTCGTCCATGTCGTTCCTGATGCGCTATACCTGTCGCCTGCCAACCTTTCCCTTCAGTCTTTCAATGTTCGCATCCCAGATTATTTGCTCCTAGCTCGGATGGCCAGTGAAATGGGCAGCCACAGTGTAACAATACATCTTTGCACTCCATGTTTGCATCACCGCCTCCTTGTTGATGTAATCAGAGAGGTACTGCCCAGAATGTTACGCCACCGTGGAACATGCGGCCACGACATGGGAGCAGGGTCTACGCAGAAGAAGGGGCTTGTTGCAAGTGCATACGCAACTAGAGTGGCGTAGCGTGCACTCGTGGGTAATCTTCTCGCGGTTTGTCCCGCGGCGTCCTTATCCCTGCACATTATCTCAAAGCGAAGCTCCTTTGTGCCCATCTTGAATGCGCGATGCATCTCACCCTTCTTGCTCTTCTCCTCCATGTACTTGGTGATCATAGCAAAGTAGAGTACTCTGTCATTTGCCATGGCGAGTGATACGTTGTTGCTTCTATCAACGAAGTAGTTTATCGTACTGTGGAGAATTGCCTCCACAATACCAACCAAAGGGAGGCACCTTGCGCCGCGCATGACCCAGTTGTAAACCTTGGCTAGATTGGTTGTCATGACACCATATCGAGCACCACCCCTGTGCCCCCGTCCTCCACGTCAGACTGGAACCATCTGTGGGTAGCCGTAGTAATGTTCCGGGGGTCTGGTCAGCACTTGGGGCAGCCCTTTTCGCTGCATCCCTTTTGTGCGTCCGGGTCCACTCATCCATAATCTTCCAGAGTGCTTTGAACTTCCACTGCTGGTTCTGGTTGCATAGCCGCTTGAACAAGTTCATCAGGTCTTTGTTGCAGAACTGCTTGTAGAAGTTTGCCTCCCAAGTGCCTTATGCACCACCTGCTCTGCAGATATGCCCATGTAAGTGGTTCGTTATCTCCTTGTTGTAGCTGAGTTATTGCACTGAGCAGGCCGGCATGCCAATCATGAATGATGCATATATTTGGACGGTCCGGTACAACAGAAATCCTCACATTCTTCAGGAACCACAACCATATGTCCATGTTCTCACTTTCAACGAAAGCGAATGACACAGGAAAAACTTGATTGTTGCCGTCCGTCACTATTGTCCTCCAAGCCTCATAACTGATTGTGTACTGGAACGTTGCCTCAATTGCACAAATGATGGACCGTGGCGCACAATCAAGATTATCCATGTTCTCACTATACATGAGGTTGACAATGAATCCTGATGACAGGTTCCTGTGAGACTGCACTGACTTAGCGACGACGTATGTGTGCGGGACTACTATAGAGCACTTCCAGTAGGTGTACCACTTTGGATAAAATGTGTGCACTCGCCAAGGGTATCCCTCTATTTCGCACTTCACGTCGTAGCATCTTGGGTTAGACTTGACTACTGTGAATATGTGCCGCACCGATAAGGCCCAGAATTTGACCGCCTCCTGCACGACCTCCTTGTATTTGTATACAGCTCCTTGCCTGACCTCGCTCTGGTCGTACTCCCACGACACACGAGAGCCTTCGTTGACGACGAGGTTGTCGAATTGGTATGTGTTCCACTCGGATGGAACCGCCAGCTGGTCCACACCATCCTTGTCGTCAGATCCTTCATCTTCCGACAGTGCATTGTAGTCCCGAGATTCATGGTCCATCCTTTGCACTATGGCTTACAGCTCCCACCCTCGCCAAGAAATCCACCGCTCGCTCGATCAAGGAGCTACTTCTCCAAGTGTCTTCGCCGACAAGATCAAGAACTCGGGAGCTTGAGCCTTTGCGCCGCTACTGTGGTCGAGTCACCGACTTCTTCTGCATCACCACTCCCTTCTTGTTCAGCCGCGGATGCAAGAATGGGCTTGGCATATGCCTGGGCCAGAAGGACCAAATCCCACCCTCCCTCCCTCGTCACGCGAAGATTTGACTGCCATGACTTTGTTCCCTTTAGCTGTACTAACTCCAAATATGTTGGCTGTGTTGCTCGGGTGGCAAGGCAACTCAATATCAGATCATACACATCACGGTTCACTTGGAATGTGTGAAACAATCACTGTATCACAGCGCCCTATGTACGCCCCTCTACTCTTGGCAGGGACACGGTCGCCGATTGAAAATAACGTAGATCAGTCCCCTTAGGACCCTCCAGAATAGTCCCCGGACCGTAGTAAATTTTGAAATGGTGACATCCGACATAATTAACGCACTATACCATGAAGAACATTTCTATGATTAATCACATATCTAAAATAAGAATACTCACCGACAAGAATTATGTACAACACATTGCACTATGCAACCGTACATTTAAAACTATGTAACCCATTTGGTTCAAAAAATTACCTCACGGGTGGGCAACCGAACGGGTAGTGTTTCACTAGCTTCTTTCCTCCTCTCCCTTCCCTCCTCTTTTTTCTGAACACAAATGAGTCTTGTGTCGAATTTTAGGGTTTCATCAAGCTTTTATAGGGGAAGAATTGTTGTCGCCAGTTCAACTGGCGACATGTGACTGTTCATTTCTTGTCGTCAGTAAGTCGGACTGGCGACAGAAGGGGGCAGGGTACCTGTCGCCAGTTCAATCGACGATATGAACTATTTTTTGTTATTTTTTAGGTCGACTATTATTTTTTGTAATTTTCTTTAAAAAATATTATTTTAAAAAATTCATGGTATCATGGTAACTGTGTCATTTTTTTGTGACAGTCATTATTTTACGGAAATACCACAAACGAGAGCCAAAAGGAGCGAAGGAATAGCCACAACTCGTTGTGGAAGGAAGAGATGCCGCCAACTCTATGACCATGATGACGATATCCTAAGTAAGGGTTGAAACTGAAAGCCTGAAAAGAGAGCATCGGCTTAGATGTTGTTTAGTTGGATCACAGTTCAGATCATTCATATAGATGGGTTGGGATGTTAGTCCAACTTCCTAGTCCATCCACGTGAATCTAGCTTTGAAATGAGCCTCCCAAACAAACCCATAATGGTATCTGTTGCAATGGAATCGGATGTCAATGATTTTGCTCGACATGCAGGTCGGCGCCATGAATCAGCACGACTGTGTTGGAGAGGATGAAGGGGGGGCTAGCGGCGGTGATGGTGTAACCGTGCAAGGGCCTGTGTGACGGTAGGAGTGACTTGCTTGGTGGCGAACGTCAATGACCGCACAATAACTGCAACCCGATGGTTATGATTAGCTTTGCTTAATTATTAATGTCTGGAGTTCGACATCCAACTTAAGTTGGACGACTAACTTATGTTAAGGAAAGAACCTTCCTACCTCCGACCAAATAACCATCCAACACATGACAAATCTCAACACATGACAAATCTCAAAAAATTGTAAAAGAAACGAACAAGTTTTTTTTTACCCATCCGCATGCTCTTTTGTGCAAAAACTAACTCAGAAAATATCAAAAAATACCAACTCACCCCGTCCGATCCGAGAAGAACTGTCGCAACAGAATGCAACAGTGTTCATAAATAATGCTTGTGCTACAGTATTTCCAAACACAATCATGTCCTTTCATTTCTGATCCGGCGGCGCAATGTCAGCGGATACATTTCGAACAGTCACCGGTCACCACCCTCTTCCTTCCGTTTCCTCTTCCCCTCGCATCGGCGGCGGCGAGGCCGCCAATCGACGCCGCTTCCCCGCGCCTCTTCCTCTCTACTGTACTGGCGTGAAGTGGAGACCATCCGGACTTGGATTGATTTCTCTTGTTAGTGACGAACCCTAACTTGCTTTTGGTTGTTCTAAGAATTTTGTTCTGATTTGCTGTGAGCGATCTAATCGAAATATTTCTATCTGGGATGAATACTCCAATCCATCCAGTTTGTTGTGGATTTGTTTGATGCGTAGTGGAGTACTCATAGCAGTTTTATTTTTGAATTTTTTTGGGGTTCAACTGAACCCCCCCATTTCCCACGTTATGGCCGCCCCTGACTCGGCGGCGCCCGAGGTAGCTGTAGGCGTGGACCAGCGTGTCGAGGGCATGACGGTGTTGGAAATTGGGTCATATGAGTGATGCTCATTTTCTATAATTCTAAAGCATGTATGGTTTAGTACTATATTGCTAAGGTAAGATGGAGGTAACCAACATATAAGGTGGAGTCTTTGCCACTCTTTGAAACATATGACACATTGTGGATATCGTGGGGATATATGCATGATCTTAGAGTGATTAGTCAATTGGCAATTGCGTTGTTGGTTTGACGAATCTCGCGTTTTCGGAAAACTTCAGTGCTGTCAGGTCATTGGCGGTTCGACCAGCGAAGCCGCCGGTCAGACCGGCCGTGTGGCAGTCCGACCGGCATTGCTTGCCGGTCCGACCGGCCACAGTTTATGTTGGAGTTTAGGGCTAGACCAAAAATAGGTTGTGTAGGCATGAGAGGGGAGTCTCCTGGATGTGGTCACATAATTTTTGGAGCTCCTAGTCAAAAGTTCTACCAGTTTGAAAATTCCAGAGAGGGTGCGTATTTCCAAGTTAAAATTTGGCTAAATCTTTTGGGGCGGTCAGACCGCCGTTGTGGAATCGGTCCGACCGGCGTGATAGGGTGGTCAGACTGGCTTCCACTTGGACTTCGACCATTTTGGCATTGTTGTGTTTTCATTGTGTTTAATGCATGAGTTTCAATGCTTTATTGTTACATATTGCATTGTTGAGCTAACATGGGTCAAGTTGTGAAGAACTTATTCCCGAAGACGATTTCTTTGTCTATTGTTGTGCAGGTGGCTTGCAGGTCAACGACGTCAACGGTGAGGTGGATCGGGACTACGCTTGGAGAGCTGAGGTCCAGAACGATCATGGATGCCGGGTGAGGTCGTGTGACTCAAGCATGGTGCAGAATGGACAAGATGGATCGAACGGACAGTTCGTTGCAGCTAGTTGGATCTAGCGGCGCGAGGGTCGGTGCAAGTGCCTTGGAGGTTCCGATGGGATTCGGACGAGAGAGACTTGCCGACATGATGAGAGTCGCTGATCAACCTACACGTGGTGAAGCAGGCGATTGCTTCAACAGATTGATGTGTGTGTGTGGGGGTCCCATTTGTATTGGGCCTTAATGGGAGCCCATGAGAGAAACCCTAGCCTCTCCTATAAATAGAAAGGGGGGGATGAAAAAACCCCCAAGCACTTAAGTTCTCATTTGCTAAAACCTTTTCTAGGGTTAGGGTTTGGAGATGAGAGGAGAGGAGAGAAATTTGTGTGTGCTCTTGGAATGAGCTCTTGTCCTCCTTGAGGGAGTGGCTTTGTAAGCAACATCTTGAATCAATCAATCTATTGTTGTTTGCTCAAGGGTGAAGTCTTATTTGTGTTCTTCTCTCTTTTGTTGATTTTGGTGCTTCCTTGATCCGAGTGTTTATGCTTGGCCTCTTGACCGATTTTACCTTGCTACGATGTGTGGGAATACTCCTAGAATCATCTAGATCATTGTAACATCCCAATTTTCAGAGCTTTAAAAAAATCCTTTAAATAGTGGTAGAGAGAAAATTCACCATTTGGATTTATTTGAATATTAAATTAAAAGCTTAATATGGACTTTAAGGACAAACTGATTTAATGTGCTTAATCCCAACATCAACAATTGTCAAAACTATTTTATTTAGATTCTATATGCTTGGATATATTTTATAGAATTTTATAGAATTTTTCCAAGATTATTTGCTATTTTCTAATTGCTATTTACATTTTCTGGATTTATTAAAAAGAAAAATCTATTTAAATCCCTCGGAACAGTGTTGGGCCGAAGCCCAACACTATTCCACCAAGGACCCATCATCTCGCCTGGCGCCCTCGTCCATTGGATGCTTGACGCGTGCCCCTCGTTTCCGATCGAACGCACGCGCTCAACCCCGCCTTCCTCTGTTGGATGTTCGCCGCGTGGCTTCGCCGATCTCGCTTCGCCGCTTCGCCCGCGCCTCGTTGCCGCTGCCAGGTGGGACCGCCACGGTCGTCGTCTCGCGAGTCTTCTTCTCGCGCGCGCTAACCGCGCCATTCTTTGGAGCTTCGAGCTCCGTCCGACAAAACCGATTCGGTTGCTGATTCTTCGCGCCGGCCCTACCAAATCGTATCCCCGTTGATTTCTTATCCGTTCCAAACCGAATCAAACCCCGGATCCCTCTCAATCTCCGAAAATCATGGATTTCAAAATCCATTGTTTGGACTCGATTTGGGGTTTCAAATCTCGCATCCCCGCCTATAAATACCCCTTAGCATCGCCGGACCTCGCAACCCAGAGCCGCCACCCTCGTCGCCCCGATCGCTCTAGCGCCGCCGCATTTCAAGTTTTAGGGTTTTCGGCCGAGCTTCTTCTCCGGC
The DNA here is from genome assembly GCA_036346395.1 of Hsuehochloa calcarea. NCBI lineage: Eukaryota > Viridiplantae > Streptophyta > Magnoliopsida > Poales > Poaceae > Hsuehochloa > Hsuehochloa calcarea. The sequence goes on along the minus strand of CM070604.1, from coordinate 35,776,403 downwards.
GAATTGCGCCGCCGTCGTCGCCGCCCTTGCCTCGCCGACTCCACCTCCGTACTCAGCAAGTCCCAGGCTACCTCGTGCGCACCTCCTCATCGTCGGAGCATCACCGGAGCCCCCGTCCGACAAACCTGAGACCACCTCGCCGCCTCAAGCTCGCCGCCGGCCATCTCCGACAACCCCAGGTGCTCAAACCGGTGCCCACATGTGCGCAATAATCCCCTCTACACGCTGGTACCACTCACCACCGGCGAGGAGCCGCCGTTCGCCGTTGCCATTGGTTTCCGAGCCGTCGCCACCGTCGGTCTGATGTGGCAGCCCGCGTCAGCGTCCACCTCAGCCCGTGTGCGTACGTGTCAGCCATGTAGGTGCCGCGTCAGTGCCACCCGCACGCGAGTTCACCACCTCAGCCCCGACCCAGATCCAGAGGCTCGGTGGACTTGGTCCACCGTGAGCCGTGTCACTGACATGTGGGGCCCACATGTCAAATTTTATTTTAAATCTATTTATTTTTCCAGAAATTCTCGACTGACGCAAGCATTGCGCAATAATCCGATTTTCCTTTAGAAAAATAATTCTGGAAATTCAATAAAATCCAAATTAGGGTTTTATTTGATTTTCAAACTTCCAAAGCCCATATCTTTTGCATCCGAACTCCGATTGAGCCCATTCAAATTTGTAAATTCATATAAATTAATATCTATTTAATGGTGAATTTTATTTGATTTTTGGAGTTTGTTTTGCCTCTGTATTTATTTGTTTTTAGTTTCTTTTGTCTCGTTTGCGAGTAGACGTCGATACTTCGGGGAATTTTGCAGAAGAAGGAGCACCTCAAGACCAAGACCAATATCTAGATCTATTCCAAGGCAAGTCATGCCTTTGATCATCTTGAACCCAGTTTTTAAAATATTTTGTTTCAATGTATTGCATTCTATTTCAAGTATTTATTTAAATGTTTTTGGGATAGTTATTAATCCAATTTGTTATATCCACATTGTCTATTGTATGCCATGATCTTTTGTCACCCTAGGTTGGTTCATTATTAGTTGGTATTATCGTAGCACCAACGTGGATTGGTTAGATACGATTAGACTGCTTAGCCATGCCACGAGTCATCATTTCATGTGAGTTGCAATTATAAACTTGACTAAGTGATTATGGAACTGTGTGATGAAACTGTGTGTGCTGTGTGCTGTTACTCGTTGATGGCATATGTTGCACTTAATCAACAGGGTGGGAAAAGATTTAGACTGAGGCAAGTGGTGGATCTGTGTGAATGGTGGAACTGTGTGCTTTAAACTTTGTGATTTGGGTTAAAATAGGAAGTCTTGCCTTGGTCAATTAAGGATTTAACTTTGTGCGCCATTGAACTGGGCCTTACTGTACAACCACATGCCTAGTATGGGCTGAGCCTAACTTAGTAAGTTATGGAGTCTTGACATTGACAACTCAGGTTGTATTTAAACTGTGTGATGGGCTGGAGGTGTGATATGTCACATCGCGGGACGGTTCGCTGCATCCCTGTCCAACGGTGTGTGTCGTTCCAAGGGCTGTGTGTACAAATTGGACGGTAGGAAAGCACATCGGGAGTGTCATTGTTTGAGATGAAATCTCTGAAAGGTTTTGTTATGGTCAATGCTGGCCCCACTGATTATATCGTAAGGGTAAAGTGTACAGCCTCTACAGAGTGTTTAAACCAATCTATTCGAATAGCCACGTCCTCGGTTATGGACATGCTCGGGAATTTCACACGAGGGGTAGATTTTCATAAAACAATTGGGAAGGGTCAGCTGTGTGAGATAACTTGTGCAGCTGTGTGAATAACTTGACTAGACTGTGTGTCCTTTGTGAAATCAATTGTTAACTTATTATTGTCTATTTGTCTTGAATTATGCTTTCAATCTATTATTTGTATTCAATTGCAAATGTTGCATTTCTGCAAAATAACCACAAAAGCCATTCCTTTGGAATAAGCCATCATCTATAAATTGCATTCTGTGGTATGACTTGCGAGTACGGTGTGTACTCACTCTTGCTAAACAAATCAACAGAAGTGGAGGAGTCGTCGCCTGCTTTTGAAGAAGAGTTCTACGAAGGTTGATCGTTAGGGTCTTGATCCCAGTCAGTGCCTGTGGTAAATTGACGGGAGTCCATTGGAGTTTATTTCGTTTTTGCTGCAGTTTATTTCTTTATTGTCAGCCTTGCATGGCTTAATAAATGTAAAACTCGACCGTAAGGTCCCAACAGTTATTTGTTATTTAAAGGTACTCGTTTATTCTTATATTCGTTGTATGGATGTGATATTTCATCGATGTTGACACTGTGTGCACTAGCGTGATCCTGGACTAGTGCAGAATACACAGAGGGTCCAGATTTGCATATTTGGGTCCCGACAATCATCAACCCCCCACAAGCAAATCTTGGATCAAGATTTTCATATTTCTAGGTTTTGGAACACTTCTTTGGTAAAACCTTAAGAGATCGATTCTTTGAAGTGGATCTGGACGATCGTCGCTAGAAATAGGTCTTAGATATCCCTAGGGAGGTGTGCTTCAAATTTGGTCAAGTTTCATTGGTTGAATCAAAAGTTGGACCAATTTTCGTTTCGGATTTGGGCATTGTGAGTTGCCTCTGGACTAAATCGGTCCGACCGATTTTACACCGCCGGTCCGACCGCCCGACAGTCAGACCGCCAATTGAGCGCCGGTCCGACCGCCAGCGATCGAGCCACAAAGACTACACCGGTCCGACCGCCTAGTGAGATCAATTCTCCTTTTTGAGTCTTGTGGTTAAATGGGGTAATCGAATTCAGCACAAGGCTTCCTCTGTGCATTTACTGATCTTCTTAGCTTTCATAGCTAAAGGAGAAAAGCGCGTGTTGAATTTGATTAAGGCGAAAAATCGAGAAAGCGCCTATTCACCCCCCTCTAGTTGCCTTTATGGTCCTACACACATGGATGGGGGTGGCACGAGGAGAGCTTTGGCTAAACACACGCGCGCGTGGGCGCGGGCTCGTTTGCGTATTTTCGCGTGAAAAATCGCGTGATTTGTGACGCGCTACCGTGCCGTGACGTGGCGCACCACTTGGCAGATCAAGTCCACCTTATTCTTACTGAACCATGCATCTATCTCTCTATCTTTGTTTGAATGAGATTCAAATGTTTGAATTTGAGACTTTATTGGGTGATGATGACAGACAGTTATCAATGGGTAAATAGCTGGTTAAGTGTGTCAGTTACTAGTGGGTAAATAATTATTTAATCAGTAAGTTCACAGTCTGCATCTATATATATATAAATGCCTGGAGATGTCCAGAGCATAGCGCGTAGAACAACTGCCTCCATTTCTTGTTTTCTTCCTTCTACAAACCTGTGTTGTTGTATTGCGCTGTCTGAACCTCGTCGACTCTTCTTCTCGGCGTGCACCTTGAATAAGGGGAGCGGTGTCTCTGAGCCGCTGTTGCCGTGAAGACCTGCACGAGGGACGGCAATAAGGTTTCTGGGCAGCGCACATCTGCGCAACCTCTTATTTCGATGATTCATCTACGTTTCTGCACTGCATCGGCCTGCGTCTGTGCCGCTTCCTTTTCTTCATTGAACTCATCTGTAAGTCTTTCGTGTGACTGATTGACTTGTTTTCATTCTGTTTTTGCTTATATTGTGAAGTACAATGAGATGCATGTTGTTGGTGCTGATTTATGCATTATTAGTCTTTTGCAATATTTGTCTTCTATTAAAATCTAGAATTAAAATATTGCCCTCATTTTCAACATTCCAGAAACCTTATTGCTGACTTTGTTGCAACACAACTATGGCTGGAGCTTCTGATGTTATGAAACCTGAGAGGTTTTCTGGTCTGAATTTTCGTAGATGGCAGACTAGAGCCAAGTTCTGGCTCATGTCTTTGGGGCTATGGTGGGTAATCCACCCACAGTATCCATTTACAATTGACCATTATATGCAGTTCAACAATGCGAACAACACTGCTCTTGGCTGCATTCTGTCCATTCTGGCAGATCAGCTATACGATGTGTATATGGACTATAAGTCCGCCACAGAGTTGTGGGATGCACCAGAGCACAAATATGCAGAGGCAGAGACAGGCCGCTGGCTCTACATGTGTGAGCAATTCTTCGACTTTAGCATGGATGAGGCTAAGTCCATAGTTGGACAAGCACATGATCTCTAGCTATTGGTTGGTGAGATTTCGCACCTGGGCTGTGTGTTGCCTCCTAAGTTTGTGCTGCGGGCATTGTGGCCAAAATTCCTGTTTCTTGGCGGGATTTTTCTACTAGCTTGAAACACAAGAGGGAAGAGATTTTCGTTGAAGATCTCATTGCAGCCCTCGATGTGGAAGAAAACGCAAGAGCAAAAGATGCAAGCAGCACTTCTAGTCAGAACAATGTAAATTTTATAGAGAAAAAGAATGTTGCAAAGTAGTACAAATCCAACAAACCGAACAAAACAACTAGCTTCAAGAAGAAAACTAAGAAGAAGTATACGAGGAACATTACCTGCTTTGTGTGTGGGAAAAACAGTCATATAGAAAAAGACTGTCATTTCCGCAAGAGCAGGGATGGTGAACAGCCAAAGAAGAATGCTGTCAACGTGATCATAAGCGAGGCCTCGACTTCAGGAGGGTATAATAATTCTCCTGTTGTCTTTTCAGCATATCAATCCACTGATTGGTGGGTTGATACTGGTGCTAATGTTCACGTATGTTCTGATATTTCCTTATTTTCTTCTTAACAGGCGGCAAGGGCTTCCTCCGTCCTAATGGGAAATGGGTCGCATGCTTATGTTCTTGGTGTTGGTACGGTGGATCTGAAGCTTACTTCAGGGAAGATTGTTCACTTGAAGAACATGCATCATACTCCTACAATAAACAAGAACCTCGTTAGTGGTTCTGTACTATGCAGGGACGGTTATAAGATAGTCTTTGAGTCAAATAAAATTGTAATGTCCAAGTTTATGAATTTTATTGGTAAAGGCTATGAGAGTGGATGCTTGTTTCGCTTAAGTACTTTAGAGTCTTGTTATAAACTGAATGTTGTAATTGGTTTAAATAAATGTAAGGCAAATATTTGGCATTCTCGTTTCTATCATATTGGTTTTGATAGTATTGCTAGAATGCCCAGATTAGATTTAATTCCAAAATGTGAAATTATCAAAGGATCAAAGTGTCAGTCATGTGTGTAAGCAAAGCAACCTCGCAAACCCTTTAAGGGATTAGAGGACTAAAAGAACTTGGTACCATTAGATCTTGTTCATTCAGATTTGTGTGAAATGAATGGATTATTGACAAAAGGAGGCAAAAGATATTTTTTAACTTTTATTGATGACCCAACACTGTTGCTATGTGTTTTTTCTAAAAACTAAGTATGAAGCTTTATTGATATGTGTTTTTGCTAAAAACTAAGTATGAAGTTTTAAACTTCTTTAAAACTTATAAGGCCGAGGTTGAGAACTAACTAGAGAAGAAAAAAGGGACTAAGGTCTGATCGTGGAGGAGAGTACATCTCTCATGAATTTTCCAAATTCTATTCTGAGCATGGAATAGTCTATGAATTTACACTACCATATTCACCCCAATCAAATGGGGTAGCTGGGAGGAAAAGCTGGACACTAACAGACTTGGTTAATGCTATGTTAGAGAGTGTTGGTATGCCTAAGGCATGGTGGGGGAAGCTATATTGATAGCAACTTTCGTTCTAAATAGAGTAATCACTAAAAAGAGTGAGATTACTCCATATGAGAGATAGAAGGGGAGAAAATAGAATGTCGATTTTCTACGAACTTGGAGGTGTTTGACAAAGGTCAATATACCATTGCAGACAAAGAGAAAGCTTGGACCTAAAACAATCGATTGTATTTTACTAGGATATGATCAAAATAGCACGACCTATAGATTTTTAGTAGTTAAATCAGAAACTCCTGAGATTATTGCTAACACAATAATAGAGTTTAGAGATGCTTCATTCTTTGAGGATTATTTTCCTATGAGAACTGCAGGCAGTACTTCGCGAACCAAGAATGCTCAAACTAAAAATGTTAAAAGTGACAATAATCAAACTTATGAACTTCCCACTATTTCTTAACCAATATGTGATATCCCTGAGGAGGATAACGATCTAGTCGCAGAAGCTCCTCGCAGGAGCAAGAGACAAAGGGTTGAGAAAATATTTGGTGATGACTTTATTGTATACCTTGTGGATGATGTGTCAAAGACTCTTTCATAGGCTTATGCATCTTCTGATGCTGAGTATTGGAAAGAAGCAGCCCGTAGCGAGATAGACACTATCATGGCTAACGGGACTTGGGAGATCACTGATCGTCTTATCGGGTGTAAACATGTAGGATGTAAGTGGATATTTAAAAAGAAACTAAGGCCTGATGGTACTATTGTGAAGTACAAGGTAAGACTTGTGGCCAAGGGTTACACCCAGAAAAAGGGAGAAGATTTCTTTGATACCTATTCTCCTATCGCTAGACTAACCGTCATCAGATGTAAAGACATATTTTCTTAATAGAGAGTTAGAGGAAGAAATCTATATGGATCAACCGGATCGTTTTGTAATTTCTTAACAGGAAAATAAGGTATGTAGATTATTGAAATTCTTATATGGTCTAAAGCAGGCACCTAAACAATGGCACGAGAAGTTTCATAAAACTTTGACATCTGCTGGCTTTGTTGTGAATGAAGCTGATAAATGTGTATATTATCATTATGGTGGGGGTCAAGGAGTGATCTTGTGCCTGTATGTGGATGACATACTTATATTTGGAACAAACACTGCCGTAATTGACGAGGTCAAATCTTTCTTATCTCGATACTTTGATATGAAAGACTTAGGAGAGACAGATGTCATTCAGAATATTAAATTGATCAAGAACAAGGGTGTGATCACTTTGAGCCAATCCCATTATACTGAGAAAATCTTATGCCGTTTTGGCTATGAGAATCGTAAAAATTCTCCAACGCCCTATGATGCAAACAGTAAGCTTCGAAAGAACCAAGGGCCGGAAAAAGATCAATTAAGATATTCACAAATTATTGGGCCACTCATGTATTTAGCTGGTGCCACAAGACCTGATATTTCATTTGTTGTGAGTAAATTAAGTCAGTTTACATCTAATCCAGGAGATGATCACTGGGAGGCACTTGAAAGAGTGTTGCATTACTTGGAAGGCACAACATCTCTTGGAATTATTTTTATTGGATATCCTTTTGTATTAGAAGGATTCCAATTGGATCTCTGATGCGGATGCGATCAAAGCTACAAGTGGCTATGTGTTCACTTTAGCTGGTGTTGTAGTTTCATGGAGGTCTTGCAAACAGACCATATTGACGAGGTCAATCATGAAAGCAGAACTTGTAGCACTTGACACAACCACTGTTGAGATTGAATGACTAAGAGAGCTTCTCTGTTGAACTTGTTGTTGGTTGAGAAACCAATACCGATAATCCTGATGTACTGTGATAATCAAACAGTATTGGCTGATGTCATATGTACCGAGGATAATATGAAGTCCTCTAGACATATGAAGCGTAGGCTTAAATCTGTCAAAAAACTGAGAAACTCCGGAGTGATTACTGTGAATTATATATGCACTGAGAAAAATCTGGCAGACCCTTTCACAAAGGGGCTAGCACGGAAGGCGATTTCCGTTGTGTCTATGGACATAGGAATGAGGCACATTGGAGTTACAACTCAACAGTAACCCATACCTACTTGATCGGAAATCTCGTGGCTTAGGTAACGGAAAAAACAAGTTGATGTTTGAACAAGAGAGTATATTTTAAAATATATGTACCCGTGTCCTAATAGACAGAGTATTCTCATCTGTGTGGAAGGGTGGCAGCCTTAATGTATTCTAGAGTCCAATGAGGGAAAAATGTATTAGCCTGCAGAATACCTGAAATGAATACACCTACTTGAGCTTAGCTGTGAAGTCACAGTTCACGAGAATAGGGCATTCTCTAGAAAACTCATGAGCATATAAGGGAGCATGACCAAATAATGCTCCATTTAGGCGTGGTTCTTTGACAGCCTAATATCAATTGAGATTTAAGGTGAAATCTAATCACGAAAAGCTGTGAATTCAAGGTATAGTCCATTCATCAACTGTGAGAAGATGAATCCTGTTATTCTAAGTGCAAGGTCAACCCGTACGGGACTTACACTAAAAGACTGGTATATTAACAGTACTTCAGCACAATATCTTTGATATCTTTTTGTTTCTTGCTTTGGAATTGGTTGGGGATTGTTGAAGATTGGCTCATATGAGTGAGACTCATTTTCTATAATTTCAAAGCATGTATGGTTTAGTACCATATTGCTAAGACAATATGGAGGTGACCAACATATAAGGTGGAGTCCTTGCCACTCTTTGAAATATATGACATATGGATGAGGGTGGCACGAGGAGGGCTTTGGCTAAACACACACGCGCACACACGCACGCGCGATCATTCGCGTATTTTTACGTGAAAAATTGTGTGACTTGTGACTTGCGACCGTGCCGTGACGTGGTGCGCCACTTGGCAGACCAACTCCACCTTATTTTTACTGAACGATATATATATATATATATATATATATATATATATATATATATATATATTTTTGAATGAGATTGAAATGTTTGAATTTGTGGCTTTATTGGGTGATGATGACAGGCAGTTACTAGTGGGTAAATGGCTTGTTAAGTGTGGTAGTTACCAGTGAGTAAATAACTATTTAATCAATCAGTTCACAGTCTGCATCTATATATATATATAGCTTGAGACGTCCAAAGCATAGCTCATAGAACAACTGCCTCCATTCCTTCTTTTCTTCCTTCACAAACCTGTGTTGTTGTATTGCGCCGTCTAAACCTCGTCGACTCTTCTTCTCAGCGTGCACCTTGAAGAAGGTGAGCGGTATCTCTGACCCGTTGCTGCCGTTAGGGATGAAAACAGATCAAATAGTTTCCGACCGATCTGGACAGAAACGGATTCAGATTGTCTCGGATTGGATTTTTCTCGGATAATTTTCGCATCGGAAACAAATTCAGATTTTTTAGTCGGAAACGGAAATGAATACGGTAAGCATGCTATCCGGCGGAAATGGATACGAATACGGATTATCCAGATAAGACCAGGTCTGGATATCCAGATTTCGGCCCAAAAGAAGAGGATTTCGATCCAAAAGAGCAAATGAGATTTTAATTGATTTCTGAATTTCAGAAAATGCAACAAATCAAATAGCCTTTTAGAAAATAGCAAATATAGTTAAAACAAAATTCTATAAAAAATCACAAAAATTCTTTGAATTATTTTAAACTTAATAAAATTAATTCCAAGTTAAAGTTGGTTTTTATTTTTGCACATAAATTATTTTTTATTTCTGAAAAATAGGATAAACCTTTTTAAAATCCAAAAAATTCAAGAAGTTATTTTTTTCATTTTCACTTTAAATCCACTAAAATATCAATAAATTTTATATTTTATATTGAAAACTAGGAAATTAAATAATTAACTTTATTTTATTATTTTTCTTTTTAACCAAGATAACTCTTTTAAATCTCAAAAAATTCAATAAAATAAATAAATAAATTTATTTATTTTTGGTAATATACTTTGTGATGTTACAGTCATTTGTTTATAGATTTATCATCCAGCCTGATCAATGTTAGTGTGAACTAAGTTTTATGTATGTGATGAATTAAGTGTGAATGTGTGATGACCTGTGACTTTGTGAGTTATGACTTATGAGCTAAATATGGTAAACTAAGTGTTATGTTTGTGATGAACTAGTTAATGCAGCTTGCTAGTGCCAATGTTATGTGTGGTTGCTGAAAATATGAACAATTCATGAATGTTTATATCAAATAAAGTAGTTATATATTTTTGTTAATTTTTGGCATACAATTTAAGGGGTTTTCATATTTGGAAAAAATATCTGCGACCGTATTCGTTTCAATTTGTATTCGCTCCGTATTCATATTTGATATTATTTGTATCCATATTCGTATCCGGAGTATTCGTATTCGTATCCAGATCCAAAAAAAATATGAAAAAAAATATAGCAGAGCCATTATCCGTCCGTATCCGATCCGTTTTCACCCCTAACTGCCGTGAAAACCTGCACGGGGGGCGGCTATAAGGTTTCTGGGCAGCGCACATCTGCGTGACCGCTCTTTTCGCTGATTCATCTACGTTTCTGCACTGCATCGAGTCTGCGTCTGTGCTGCTTCCTGTTCTTCTTCAAACTCATATGTAAGTGTTTCGTGTGACTGATTGACTTGTTTTCATTTTGTTTTTGCTTATATTGTGAAGTGCAATGAGTTGTCTGCTGTTAGTATTGATTTATGCATCATTAATCTTTTATAATATCTGTCTTTTATTAAAATCTAAAATTAAAATATTACCCTCATTTTCAACCGGTGGCACCTACAGTGACGCCGGAGCCATCTGCCGACGCGGATCAGCATATCGAGGATGCAACCCCCGAGGACGGGAAGCATGGGTAAGCGATCCAAATTTACGTGGCTGCAATGGATCTGTAGACCTAGCTTTGAATGATCGTTAGGTAGTGAAACTTATATGTGTTTGGGTAGAGTTTTACAAAGATATCCATGTGACCAGTGGATGTGTGACGCATGCCAATTGGTGTGCCGATGCTCGTTTGAAACTTGAAGCAAAGCCAAGTAGACAGGTGCTATTTGTTGCTTCCTTCTTTTGGGTCCTTCTCACTTTCTACATGTTTTGCATTGAAATATTCACCCAACACTGTATTTCTGTAGAATTTCTAGACTTTGTGGATTTATCACATCACTCCATCCTTGCACCCTACATTCTTTTTATATGCCAAACCAAAATGGTATAGATGTTGTACATAGTTTGTGATTTTTCTGTTAGCTTGTCACTGAGTTGGGCATGCTCGAATGGCACCAAGTTTCTAGTTTCCATATTGCCTCCAAATGAGCCAGCTTACGGTTGTTTTTCACAGCCTTTTTTAACAGATCCTTTATTTTTATTTGAGTGAAGAAATGTCTAAAATATTATTGACCTTCTCATCAAACTTAGAAATTACCTTTAATGCATATTCAGCTCATTTCGCAATATGGAAATAAAGTATCTATGTGGCCACAGAAAACAGAACAAGCATGAGAACACCTTCCCTGTTTCACGTTCTCAAATTCTATTTCGTTAAGTTTATTCAACTGTTCAGTGATTATGTTTTTTTATATTGGAACTTTAACATCCCTGGTCTCATGTTAAGTTCGGCAATTTCTTCTTGTATCACTTACATATACTCCCTCTGACCACAAATAGCCTCTTGGGACATTTACATTGTCTACAAAATGCAACTTTGACCGCCGGTTTCTATAGAAATTGTAGCAATATGAATGTATTTTTCAAGGCAAGTATCATTTCCATATGGCCAATCTAAATATGCACTAAGATGTTGTAAGTCAAAATTCAAAATATTTGACTGTATGTTTACCACTGTGACACTTTTTTTGTTATCGCAGGGAGCAGTTGCAATGTTTAATCTTGTTTTTAATAATTTTAAGGTTTCAGAAATTTTATGGTAAATCCATCTGGACTAGAGTGCTTGTTCAATGTTCACTGGCAATTATACAAATACAGCTGCATCTCATGAAGTTTGCGGTTAGTGTGCTGTGCTGTGCTTATTTTTAAAGTTGCTGTGGAAAAATAGTTGTGAAAAATCTAGCAGTTATTTGGCAAATCAGATTAAAGAGACAAATTCTAACCAATGGTTGTTCCACTCACATTTCCACTCATTTGTTCTGTTATTTGGAACACAATAATATCTCTGTTTGCAATTTGATTTTTTTTAAAGCAGCTAGCCAAATACCAAAATATCTGAATGCAGTTCTACCAAATGAGATTAATCAAAATCCACTGCAATGCAAAACGGAGCCTTAGAAGTAGATCTCCACTTCAGCTCATACAAGATCTTGCACATTAACTGATTTATTAAAGATAACAAGAGATGATGCCTGAGGTACTTTTGTGGAGCATAGACAAATCTGTGATTGTTTGTTTGGAAATTTTTGCAGCCCCCTTGAGGTTTGAAGAGGGTCCTCCGTTTACATTGCAAAGGCTTTGTGAGGTGAGGAACTTTTCCCGTTCAGTCTGCTTCTAAAATTTTTCTTTGTGATCCAATGTCAGAAATGCAGTTATTCACGTTTTATTGTTTTCATTTCTGTTTTGCACTTGTGTTGCTTCCAAAGGAGAGTCTTACATTGGTTTTCCATTGATAGATTTTGCTGGATCCAAAAGGAACATATACAAAATTGTCGAAGCTTGCTTTGACCTTGGAGAAGGTTTGTTAGCTGAGCTCCTTTTCTCTTTCAATCCAACTCAAATATATCTTTGTGGAGACAGATTTGAATCTTTTGCTGCTCCTTTTCTCTTTCATGCTCGCATGCAAAAGAGAACTATTGGACTATTTATGGGTGCGTAAAGGTATAAAATTTAAAGTTGGAGTTACCATCTCCTTTAGGTTTTCCATTGATTTTTCCTCTAAAACTACTGAGAATCTAAAGAACTGCAATTACGCTGCATCATTTATTTAACTAAATTGTTGTCATTGGATTCAGTGTGATTTTTTTTTCTCATCATTTCACCTATTAAAATGAATTACTTTACTAAGAAGTTATGCACGTTGTTTAATTTTCTTATGTTTTGCATGTGCTTTGTCTACTGCTTTGCCTGAATGTGTGACCACTCTAACCTCGCATCCTGATAGAAGTTGTTAGCCATCTGTGTGAGGTTATTGTCATCTTTCCACCTATTTATGCATGTGCATTATAGATTTTTTTAGTACTAGAATGCTTATATCATGTAGCAGTGGGTAATCTAACTATCGAGTGTGTTGGACTACGATAGGTGCAACATACTGAGAAATACATGTATTTATTTTTTAAATATTCAAGTGAACTTATAGTTTTTGAAGTCAACGTACAAAATCTTTTGTTGAGGTTTGACTTAAATAATATTGAGTCGGGTATAATAATATCACATTGCTCACTGAATTTAGGAATGAAAATCTGTCATAAGCAAGGCAGATAGAATGAGGTTTCTCCTGCCTTAGTGCACATGTACCTGAGTACATCTGTTGCCAATCTTTTTGGTTCTTTATGTCCGTGTGCTGGCATTTGTACACGCATTCATGCGATTTTTTATTGAGTGCTTGAGAACTCTATATTACCAACTGTATGCTCTCTTATTTGCAAACCTCCTAGTCACGTCTACGATGACTAAGGGTGTGTTTGGTTCGTTGAATGGAGTGTTCTAAACTATTCGGTACGGGAAATGAGTTCGTTCAGGTGTTTGGTTGGTTGAATAGAACCAAACCATTCGGGATGAGATGGTTCAAGAAAAAGTAATATTCTATGTTTATGTTGTATCATTCCGTTCGGAAAAAAAATTCCAAACCACACCGTTCACTCGAATTCTAAAGCGTTTGGTGACGTGGCGGCTTGATTTACGAGCTTTCTTAAGGTTTTTCCTTCATGGGCCAAACAGAAGGAACAGCAATCACAGAAAACACAGGTGCTGTTGATGTAGAAACTAAGAAATTGAGCTTTCTTAAGGTTTTTCTTTCATGCGCTGTTTTTACTGTAGCAATTTTAGTAATGAACTATGTCTTTGTGCTATAAAATCAACTGTCCGGTCTGAAACATTGGTGATCACTGTCGCTCTCTTCTGTGTTCAGCATCAAATTTTTTTACTATTAACTGCCGAATGCCTTCACCGTACATAAAGAAGCTACGTGGTTCGCTTCTGCTGTGCTGTTAGCTTAATGATGGTGCTAACAATGTCTTTTTAACTTTTTTAGGGTAAATAATTTGTCATCGTTTGCAGTGTTCCTGTCCTATCAGGGGTGAATTCCGAACCTAAAGAAATTGCATCCTCCAAGGGGTTTCTTTGTCTTCACCACACCTGTTGTCGTCTGCCGTTGTTTGTGAATGCACGTCACATCTTCTTGGTTCTTTTCTCTCCATATAAACTTGTGTTGATTAATATTAGTAATATATACCCGATTGGACTTATGATGTGACTCTTTAACGTTCGTCTTGCTATACACACACCCGGAGATGCACACCCGAGAATCCGAATATAAATAGCCCCATCAACCTCACATCTCACTTTGTTCTGTGTTTCTCTCCCTAAGAGCTCCCTCTCAATTCCTCAATGGTACCCGAAACTTGGTTGTCGCTCTCACTCCTCCTTATTCTTGCTTTGTCCGTAACTAATCCCCTCGCCAATCGTGTCATGTTGCGCCACATTCTCGGTAGATCAAAACCTCTAAAGGTATTTGATGCTTCTTAGAGTGTGTTGCCGTGCTTGTGTTCCCCCCCACCCCCACCCCACCCCACCCCACACATCTCTGGCCCTCATCATTGCCACCACTTGTTAGAAAAAAAACAAAAGTGAGATACGAATTTTTACATAAAAAAACTTTACGGGAAAAAACCACGGGTGTCAACCGGCGATGATCACTATATGTAGAGTGTTTATGTTGGACCAAAAAGGCGACTAGAGGGGGGTGAATAGGAGCACGCTCACTGTTTCACAAATTATGAATTCAACACAATCTCACTCCAATAGCTATGATGAAGCTATGAAGATCAATATACCAGTACAGCGGAAGACTAGTATTGAATTCAATTGAACCCCCAAAGTAAAGCAACAAAATCAACTAAGATTAAAACAGCACAATGTACTGGCGGTCTGACCTCTGGACTGGAATGGTCGGACCGATTGCCGGGCAGTTGGACCGCTGTTATACCGGCGGTCGGACCGCTGCCAAATCGGTCGGACCGGTGGTGAGGGGCGGTCGGACCGGCCGACTCCAGAACAGATCTGCAACAGTAAAAACAGCCCGATAACGAAGTTGCAATTATGTCTAACTTTTGATTCTCAACTCCAAACTTCACGAAACTTTGCACACACCTTCTCTATGCTATTGAGGACCTATTCCAATCGAATGTTATGATAATTCTTGGATAGATCCTGAACAGTTGTCAATTGAGTAACAGAGGGTCTAAAACCGGGCAAGAACGAAAACTTGATCCTAATGCTTGTTCGTGAGTGATTGATGATCAAGATGATCCTAGATAGGTTCACACATATCACAGCAAGCTAATTCACGTGAAGAAATCAATCAAAACTTCGCGGATCAAAGAAAGCCCTAAAATCACGAAATTGAAAGCAAGAACGAAAAGAGACTTATCTCAAGCAAACCTTGCATAGATTAAATTCGTGATTGCTGCTGGATTACACCCACTCCATCAAGGAATAGTGGTCAATCCAAGATCACGAAGATCACCTCAAACCATCAAAAGCCCTAGCCTCCACCTCAACTCCCCCTAAGCCAATTAGGGTTTTGAAACATCAAAGAGGTGAAAAAACAGCGAGGATTGATATGGTGCAGCCACCACCTCCTCCTATTTATAGTGGAGGCCTAGAACTTCTAGGGTTTGACTCTATTGGGCTCCCGTTAAGGCCCACTAACAAACGGGTCACACACGCACGCTTCGCAAAGCGCCGTCTTTAACCTTTTGACCTAAACAGCTTCACCTAGCGCCATCTTGCGCCTCAGATTTCCTAATAGGTCACCCTTGTCCATCTTGCGTCACGTTTGAGTCATTGACCTCACCCGGCATCATCGATCGTTCTGGACCTCAACTCTCCAAGTCTAGTCCCGATCCTCCTCGCCGTTGACCGTCGTTGACCACCAAGCCACCTACACAACCATAGACAAGCAAACACGAATTCGGGAATAAGTTCTTCACAACTTGACCCATGTTAGTCAAAACATGCATCATGCAAACCATATGCCATGAAACCCGTGACTTTGACCTAACAAATCAACATCACCACGAAGTTGGCTGATGCACAAGTCAAAAACCGGTCCGACCGCTCCTCGTGAGTGGTCGGATCGCCTCTCCGGTCGGACCGGACCGCTCCGTGAGCGGTCGGACCGCCACCAGGGATTTAGCCGAATTTCAAGCCCTGAAATTCCGAAACATTTTGAAAACTTAAAACGAATAGAACTTTTGCTTGGAGACTCCAAAAATTATGAGACCAAGTGCATTGGGATCCCCTCACTTGCCTACATACTCTATTTTTGGCCCAGCTCGTTCTGACCACTCTTGGTCACCGCCGGTCCGACCGCCGCACATGGCCGGTCGGACCGATTTGGGACCGGTCGGACCGCCATGCTATGGCCGGTCGGACCGCCCCTGTCCAGAATGCCTGAACTTTGTCGAAAACCCTGTGAACCGACAAACCATAAAAGCCATTGCCAATTATCACATCATCCTAAGATCTGGAGCATATCCCCATGATATCCACAATCTCCCTCTTGATGAACATATTGGCAATTATCCAGAAAATGTAAGTAACAGGTTTGAAAACGAGTTTACTCGCAGTTTTCGCACAAAGGCACACTTGGTCCATAAGTAAGAAAAAGCAATGTAAATGACCAAGCTGGCATCAAAATAGTATAGGCATGTGAGATAAGGCAAAAGAAAGCATAAAAACTTTGATTTCCAGAAAAGGGTCAAAATTCTCACATAAGGTCCATATGAAAGAACAATTGTTCAATTGACCTATAATCATTGTGAGGATAAATGAATGCAATTCAGGTTCAGAATATTCAATTAGATAATAAGAATACAACTCAAGAGCTCCCCCTCACTGTGATCCTCAAATTGCAGAAACTTTCAAATTTTCAATTTCTCCCCCTTTTTATCACTTTTATATATCATCTTCCTTTTTGTAAAACAATGATATACATCTCCAAACATTTCTCCCCCTATGCATAATCTTCTCCCCAACAATGAAATATCTTCTCATAAACACATCTCCTCCCCCTTTGATAATGGATTCATTAAGGAATCACGTCTTCCTCTTATCTAAAGATAACAAGTAGAGAATAAAGAAAGAAGCAAAAACAAAAGAAGCATAGGAAGAAGTATGCATGAAGTGCAATGGAGTGGCTTCATTTTTGTATTTTTCAATTTTTGATTACAAGAAGCTTTGGAGATTACCCAAAAGAACAAGCTAGTATCTCTAATATTGCACAAACAACATATCAAGCCTGACAGCGCTAGCAAGATCATGGTAAGACATATATATCAAAGCTAAGCATAAAGGCTCAAAAATAAAGCAATAGATTTGACCAATTTAAGCAACGCTTCAAATTCAGCAAGTTCATCAACAGGGATCCTAAAGTGAAACTGGCCAAGTCAAAATGTCATAGCAAGATCAAAAATCTAACAAAGACCACATTAAGAGTAAATCAGGTCCTGTATTGAATCATTTTGCTCAATTTTTCTCAAATGCCCATTTGTCAACAGTTTTCTCATATGCATTGAATATTGAAGTTGACTAATGATCTAACTTAGTGATAAGATCCTGGACTAGGAGCCATCCACAAAATCATCCTAAGCTTCGACCAAAGTTGATTAAAGGTATATCTTAGTAAAGAAGATCCTGGACTAGGAGCTATCCACAAACTCTTTCTAAGCTTCTACCAGGGCGACAAATCTTGAGGTTCATGTCATTTCTGACAAGCAGTCCCCATGAGATCATCTGGTTCATCAAACTATCTCCAAGTTCATGTCATTGACAAGCAGTCTCGTAAGAATAGTTTGGCACAATTTAAGCATAAGACAATCTTTTGATTTTTCATGTTTCACAAGAGCAGTTTTAGAATCTCAAGAACACTAGAAGCTCAAGTAATGGCCAATTTTAGATTAAAGAGCTAACAAAGCAATTCTGACAGGGCCAATGTCACAAAAGGAGCACTAATTGCGCAACTCGCTAAAACATCCACAAATTGTAATTTTTAGTTCGAGTTGTTTTAAGGTTCTAGCTCATATAGCAAAGACTTAGCTACACATGTAAAAGCATGATAATTCTAGCAAGTCAAAGAACTAGACATGACATTGAGCAAGAATTGAAATACTAAAGCTCCAAAGGGTAATAGGCAAAGTTTCATCAATTTTTTTTAAAGATAAGTAGAAAATCTTATATTACAATGCATCTTTTTGGATTTTTCATACCACATGTTGTATTTTTCATATGAATGCAATATGATATAATGAGATGCAATAAAAAGCCTAAAAACCTAAAAAAGTTCAAAAAGATCAATAAGTTCAAAAAAAGAACAATAAAAGATCAAAAGAACAAGGTAAGATCAGAAAAGATCGAACTCCCCCTCAAACCAACCCATAGGGATAAATTACCCCTAACTCGCTTCTCAAGGTGTCAAACCTAGTTGGGTCTAAAAGTTTGGTGAGGATAAAATCAAAAGACAAGAGAAGTGCCTAGTGCGTGACAAGCGCTTGAGGTACTCTTCCTATCTAGCCAACAGCCCGAACAATCAGAAAAAGAAAAACTCCCGAATGGACAAAGATGAAGAACAGGAATATCAAATGCCATACAAAGAGAGTAGAGTGCAAATACCTGAATATGAGCTTAAACGCCTGGCGATGGGAAGTTCTCGGAGATGCTTGAAACGCGTCGACCGCGTGAAGGAGGTGAACCATCTTGAGTCTCCGGTCATATGACGTGAACAGCCGGAGTCGACAAAGCACGTGCCCTTCCTCTTTCCGCGGCAATCCTGAAAATCAAGGCACAGAAGAACGATGTGTCTCGATACTGGGGTTAGTTAAACATGACTTGGGAACCCAGTACTGAGACACACGTCTGCGAGTAGTATGCAAAGCAGAAGTGTTATCATTGATTCTATTTGCATTCCTATCATGAGTAATGGTCACAAGAACATGAGAATTATCCTGTCTAGGAGCATGATGATAAGCATGTGAAACAAATCCTAACCCAGGTTTATTCTTTTCATAATGACCATGTCTCATAAAAGCTTTAGGTTGAGTGGATGAAATACTAGCAAAATTTTTCTTATTATTTTTCAACCTACGCCAACAAAACTCAATCAAGTGCCCACTCTTTTTGCAATAAGTGCAATGATACTTGGTACCACTAGAAGAAGCACCCTTTGAATTAACACACGGTTGGGCAAAACCTGTAGATTTATGTTGGACCGTAAAGGCGACTAGAGGGGGGGGGGTGAATAGGAGCACGCTCACTTTTTCACAAATTATGAACTCAATACAATTTAACTCCAGTAGCTATTAGAAAGCTATGAAGATCAATATACCAATCAAATGGAAGACTAGTATTGAATCCAATTAAACCCTAAGCAATATAACAAAATCAACTAAGATTATCAAGACTCACAAAGACAGGCGGTCGACCGTTATACTCAACCGGTCGGACCGATTGTCGCGATCGACCGGCGTTGTCTTTGGCGGTCGGACCGCTCAAAATCGATCGACCGGTGATGACGGGCGGTCGACCGCCAACTCGAACCGATCTGCAGCGATAAAATCGGCCGATGACGGTTGCAATTAGGTGAAACTTTTGATTCTCAACTCCAATCTTTATGAAACTTTGAACACACCTTCTATATGCTATTGAGGACCTATTCCAATCGAATATTATGATAATTCTTGGAGCGATCTTGAGCAATTGTCAATTGATTAACGAAGGTCTAAAAGCGGGCAAGAACGAAAACTTGATCCTAAAGCTTGTTTGTGAGAGATTGATGATCAAGATGATGCTAGATAGATTCATACATATCACGAGAAGCTAATTCACGTGAAAGAATCAATCACAAACTCGCGGATCAAAGAAAGCCCTAAAATCACCAAATTGAAAGCAAGAACGAAAAGAGACTTATCTCAAGCAAACCTTGCATAGATTGATTTCGTGATTGAAGTGGATTACATCCACACCATCATGGATCAAGAGACAATCAAGGATCACGAAATTCACCACAAACCATCAAGAGCCCTAGCCTCCACCTCAACTCCCTAAAGACAATTAGGGTTTTGAAACATAAAAGGCGAGAGAGAGAGGTGCAGCCACCATCTCCTCCTATTTATAGTGGAGGCCTAAAACTCTTAGGGTTTGACTTAATTGGGCTCCGTTAAGGCCCACTAACAAGCGGGTCACACACGCACGCTTCGCGGCGCCGTCTTTAACTTTTTGACCTAAACCGCTTCACCATGTGTCATGGATTTGCCAATAGGTCACCCTTGTCCATCTTGTGTCACGCTTGAGTCGTTGACCTCACCCGCATCGTCGATCGTTCGGACCTCAACTCTTCACGTCTAGTCCCGATTCTCCTCGCCGTTGACCGTCGTTGACCACCAAGCTACTGCACAACCACGGACAAGAAAACACGATTCGGAACAAGTTCTTCACAACTTGACCCATGTTAGTCAAAACATGCATCATGCAAATCATATGCCATGAAACCAATGACTTTGACCTAACAAAACAACATCGCCACGGTTGGCCGACGTTCAAGTAATTTACGGTCGACCGCTCCAGTGAGCGGTCGACCGCTTCATGGTCGGTCGGACCGCTCCACAATGAGCGATCGGACCGCCTTATAGACTTAGCCGAAATTCAAGCTCCCAAAATCCAAACCTTACGAAACTTTAAACCAATAGAACTTTTCTTTGGAGACTCCAAAAATCATGAGACCAAGTGCATTGGGATCCCCTTACTTGTCTACAACACCTATTTTGGCCCACTCGATTTGAACACTTTTGGTCATCGCCGTCCGACCGCCCGGATGGCCGGTCCGACCGATATGGGACCGGTCGGACCGCCGTGTAAGGACCGGTCGGACCGACCACGAGCGAGAAGCTCAGAACTTTGTCGAAAAAGCGTGAAACGACAAACCGTAAACGCCATTGCCAATTGTCACATCATCCTAAGATCTGGAGCATATCCCCATGAAATCCACAATCTCCCCCTTGATGAACACATTGGCAATTATCCAGAAAATGGAAGTAAGAGGTTTGAAAACGAGTTTACTCGCAGTTTTCGCACAAAAGCACAACTTGGTCCATAAGCAAGAAAAAGCAATGAAAATGACCAAGCTGGCATCAGAATAGTATAGGCACGTGGGACAAAGCAAAAATAAGCATAAAAACTTTAATTTCCAGAAACGGGTCGGTCAAAATTCTCACATGAGGTCCATATGAATAAACAATTGTTCAATTGACCTATGATCATTGTGAGTATAAAAGAATGCAATTCAAGTTCAGAATATTCAATAAGACAATAAGAATGCAACTCAAGAACTCCCCCTCACTATGATCATCAAATTTCAAATTTTCAGTTTCTCCCCTTTGTATAAACTTCTCCCCCAATCTTCTCATTAACACATCTTCTCCAAATAAGAGTAGCAAAGAAATATTACACATCTTCTCCCAAAGAAATATCTTTTCATTTAACACATCTTCTCCCCCTTTGACAATGGATTCATCAAGGAATCACGCCTTCCTCTCATCCAGGGATAACAAATAGAGAATAAAGAAAGAAGCAGAAACAAAAGAAGCATAAAGAGGAATATGCATGAAGTGCAATGGAGTGGCTTCAATTTTTGTATTTTTTAATTTTTTGAATACAAGAAGCTTTGGAGATTACCCAAAAGAACAAGCTAGTATCTCGAATAATGCACAAACAGCATATCAAGCCTGACAGCGCTAGCAAGATCATGGTAAGACATATATATCAAAGCTAAGCACAAAGGCTCAAAAGTAAAGCGAGAGATTTGATCAATTTAAGCAACGCTTCAAATTCAAACAAGTTCATCAACAGGATCCTAAAGTGAAATTGGCCATGTCAAAATGTCAAAAGAGATCAAAAATCTAACAAAGACCACATTAAGAGTCAATCAAGTCCCGCATTGAATCATTTTGCTCAATATTTTGTAAACACCCATTTGTCAACATTTTTCTCATTTGCATTGAATATTGAAGTTGACTTATGATCTAACTTAGTGACAAGATCCTGGACTAGGAGCCATCCACAAACTCATCCTAAGCTTGACCAAAAGTTGATTAAAGGTATATCTTAGTAAAGAAGATCTGGACTAGGAGCCATCCACAAACTCTTTCTAAGCTTCTACAAGGCGACAAATCTTGAGGTTCATGTCATTTCGACAAGCGGTCCCCATGAGATCGTCGTTCATCAAACTATCTCCAAGTTTATGTCATTTGACAAGCGGTCTCGTAAGAATAGTTTGGCACAATTTAAGCATAAGACAATCTTGATTTTCATTTTTCACAAGAGCAGTTTAGAATCTCAAGAACACAAAAGCTCAAGTAATGGTCAATTTTAGATCAAAGAGCTAACAAAGCAATTCGACAGGCCAATGTCACAAGAGGAGCACTAATTACGCAACTCGCTAAAACATCCACAAATTGCAAATTCTTAGTTTGAGTTGTTTAAAAGATTCTAGCTCATATAGCAAAGACTTAGCTACACATGTAAAAGCATGATAATTCTAGCAAGTCAAAGAACTAGACATGACATTGAGCAAGAATTGAAATACAAAAGCTCTAAAGGGTAATAGGCAAAGCTTCATCATTTTTAAAAGATAAGCGTAAAATCTTATATTACAATGCATCTTTTGGATTTTTCATACCACTTGTTGTAACCACTTGTTGTATTTTTCATATGAATGCAATATGACACAATGAGATGCAATTAAAAAACCTAAAAACCTAAAAAGTTCGAAAAGATCACTAAGTTCAGAAAAAGAACAATAAAAGATCAAAAGAACAAGAAAAGATAAGAAAAAAATCAAACTCCCCTCAAACCAACCCATAAGGATAAATTACCCTAACTCGCTTCTTAAGGAGGAAAATCTGGTTTGATCTAAAGGCTTGGTAAGAATATACGCCAATTGAGCTTGGACTCTCTGAAGTGCATCACAATATCACCTTTTTCAACATGATCTTTAAGGAAGTGAAAGCGAATGTCTATGTGCTTAGTCCTAGAATGTTGCTTCGGGTTTTAGCAATATTAATAGCGAAGTGTTATCACGAAAAGAGGAACACTAGCAAAGTTTAACCCATAATCTTTTAAAGTGGGCGTCATCCACAAAATCAGCTCTGACAACTAGCTGACTACATACTCGCCTCAAGAGTGGATTGTGCAATGTAAGACCGCTTCCTAGAAGACCAAGATACGAGAGAAGTGCCTAGGAAGTGACAGTGCACGAGGTACTCTTCCTATCTAACCGATGACCGCAAAATCGAATCGAAAAACCTCTAATGGACAAAGTCAAGAGCAGAATACCAAATGCCATATAAGAGGGTAGAGTGTAAATACCGAATATGCGCTTAACGGCTTGGCGATGGGAAGTTCTCGGAGGCGCTGAAATCTTGCACAAAGGCATACCGTGAAGTGAATGTCGGTCTCGAGGTCATCAAATATAGAAGGAGCCGATCATGTTTGCGGTACTCGCGTTGATCCACGACTTCTCCTTCCTCATCCGGATCCAACACCGTCGAGGTTGCCATGGGAGTGGAAATTGGCTTCTGATCACCCATGTTGAAGCGTTTGAGTAGATCTTTAGTGTACTTCGTCGATGGATGAAAGTTCCTTCCTTGCATTGCTTGATTTGAAGTCCCAAAAGTAATTAAGCTCTCCCATCATACTCATCTCAAATTCCCGGACATAGTGTCGGAAAGAGTGGAAACAAGAGCATTAGAGGAACCACCAAAAATAATATCATCCACGTAAATTTGAGCAAGCAAGAAGTCATTTCCACGCCTAAGAATAAATAGAGTTTTATCCACTTTACCCATCTCAAAATTATTTTTAAGCAAGAATGTCTTAAGTCTATCATACCAGGCTTTAGGGGCTTGTTTAAGACCATACAATGCTTTAGATAGCTTGAAAACACGATTTGGATATTTAGGATCCTCAAAACCAGGGGGTTGCTTAACATACACTTCCTCATCTATGAAACCATTTAAAAAAGCACTTTTAACATCCATCTGAAATAATTTAAAACCTTTTGATGCAGCAAATGCAAGTAGAATGCGAATGGCTTCTAGTCTAGCAACAGGAGCAAATGTCTCATCAAAATCTAACCCCTCAACTTGGTGAAACCACAGCTACCAATCGGCTTTATTTCTAACCACGAACCATCCTCACCTTGTTTATTCTTAAACACCCAACGGGTTCCTATAACATTATGACCACTAGGAGGTTCTACTAGGTTCCAAACTTTGTTTCTTTCAAAATTCTCTAACTCCTCATGCATGGCATTTACCCACTAGAATCGGATAAAGCATGTGATATATCGCGGGGTTCAAAAGAAGCAACAAAAGCTGAATGAGAGTAGAGATTTGGATCATTATACCGAGCGAGTGACTCGCTCATGTAGATTACCTATTATCCATTCGGAGGATCTTTGTCTCTGAATGCGAAGTGGGCGCCGGGTGAGATGTCGTTTCTTCGACCTCCGCAGTATCTGGCGATGATGATGATGCGGCAGAGCCTCAATCGAAGGTGAAGTAGGCGAGCGAGGTGTTCTTGTATCAATATGGGCGCCTCAGCAGCAGATGAGGAATGACATTAGCCGTCCTCATCTTCCTCCACAAAATACTCTCTCACACTGTAAATCATCTGTAGCAATTGATCTAGCTCGTGGCTAGTCTCATCAAAAGTGACATTACAAGTCTCTGAATAATGTTAGTCTCAATATTAAAAACTCGAAAACCCTCGAATGAGCGGGATAACCCGAAATACCCCATCAAAAGTTCTTGATTCAAATTTATCTAAGTTGCTGTCTTAAGGATAAAACATTTTGATCCAAAACTCGAAAATGCGAAGCAGAGGGTTTTCTACCAAAGCGAAGCTCATAAGGAGTCTTGCCTAAAGAAGGTCTCAAGAAGACACGATTTGCAATATGGCAAGCAAGAGCAATAGCTTCGCCCAAAATCTCCTCGGTGTGCTATACTCATCTAGCATCGTCCTAGCCATTTCGACCAAGGTTCTATTCTTCCTTTCCACCACGCCATTTTGTTGAGGGACGTGTGGAGAGAAGCGATGCTCAATACCACGCTCGGCACAAAAGAAGCAAAAGAAGCATTTTGAACTCCGTGCCATTATCACGCGAATCGCTCTCAAAGCACCAGAAGCTCGAAGCCAAAGCGAAGAACAAGGTCATGAAAATAACCAAAAGCTTCATCTTTTGAAGTAAGAAAGAACACCCAAGTATATCTAGAAAGATCATCGACTATGACAAGAATATACCATTTTCCACCGATCGGCCGGACTCTAGCGGGACCAACAAGTATCCATATGAAGCAAGCTGTCACGGTCCGTCACCATAACCATAGTCACAGAAGGGTGTGGCGGCAACTTGTTTGCCATGCCTCTGTGGCGCACATCTGACATCTTTGTGACTTTGAGTTTGGGCAAACTCTCATGAGATCAAGGTTGCTAACTCGTGTCAGATGATCAAAACTAATGTGCCCCAAACGTCGATGCCAAAGCCAGAAATCAGAAGACGATGTAAGCAAACATTTAAGAGATCCAGCAAGAGATTCTGAAAAATCAGCTCCAAAAATTCTACCAACTCTAGAGATTCCAAACACAAGCTCACCAGTAGAATCAAGCACACGACAAGCATTTTTCTTAAAAGCAGTCTCATAGCCATCATCAAGAAGTCGAGAAAGCAGAAGGAGATTATACCTAAGCTTGTCCACAAGAGCGACATCCTTTAAAATGAATTTGTTGTTTACCCTAATTGATCCTGTTCCTTCAATTCGCCCTTGTGTATCATCTCCAAAGGTGATGAAGTCATCACATGTTGCTCGCGTGAAAGAGGTGAACCATTTTGAGTTCCCTGTCATGTGGCGTGAACATCCGGAGTCAACGAACCACGTGTTCTTCCCCTTTCCGCGACAATCCTAAAAATCAAGAAGTAAAAGAACGATGTGTCTCAATACTGGGATTAGATAAACAAGATTTAGGAATCCAGTACTGAGACACACGTCTGCAAGGAGTATACAAACCAGAAGTACTATCCTTGATTTCATTTAACATTCGGTTATGACCAATGTTTAAATTAAAATGAGACTTGAACTATCCATGGGCGGTCTGACCGGCTTTGTTCTGGCGGTCAGACCGGTGACCAAAACGGTCAGACCGGTGACCACTCAATGATCGGACCTTGATCGATACACATTAGAATTAGGATGTCTAGAAACATAATGATTTGCATGAGATAAAAATCCTAATCCAGGTTTATTCTTTTCAGTGTTACCATGCCTCATAGAAGCTCTAGGTTGCATGAATGAAATTCTATCAAAATTTTTTCTATTATTTTTCAACCTACGCCAACAGTATTCAATCAAATGTCCACCCTTTTTGCAATAAGTGCAATGGTACTTGGTACCACTAGAAGACGCACCATTTGAATTAATACAAGGTTGGGCAAAACCTGCAGATTTAAAAGATATTTTTGGAGGTTGGGTTTTGAATTCAATTAAACCTTTTTCCAAGACTTGAATGGCTTTTGAGTTTGAATTGTCTTGAAAAGAATTGAATCCTAAACCTTGCTTCTTAAAAGGAGTTTTAGACTTGTCAAGAATCATGTTTAATTGTTTCTTACCTTTAGAAAATTTTTCTAATGTATCATGAAGGTAAGCATTTTCTTTTCTCAAGTTAACACAAGAATCACAAGTTTTATCCATAGATTTTTCCTTATAAAAAGCAATTTCAAGCTTAAGAGTGGAACATGAAGCACAAGTAGTATTTTCAATATTGTCCTTAAGCTTAGCATATTTGACTCTAGCAGCTTCTAAGATATCTTTGATTTCACGTTCTTTTTCTAAGCATGAAGTGCAAGGGCTAGAATCAAAAACATCAAAAGCAATCAATTTACTAGAATCTAAACATTTTTCACAAGGAGCACTTTTAATTTCATTTAGTTCAGATTTAGCATTCTCAAGTTGTTGTACACAAATATTATGAGCAGATTGTAACTTGGTAATTTCAGAATGCATAGCATGACAAGATAAACATTCATCAGGTTCAAGAGTCTAAGCAGTTTTAAGCTCTACTTTCAATTTGTTAATCTTTGACTCTAATTTCTTATTTTTTGTCATAACAAATTCTAGCGCTTCATCTTGACTAAGCAATTGCTCAACTATAGAATCATATTTAGCGTAAAGCTCATCATAAGAAAAAGATACCTCATCATCATCAATGTCGTCGATTGTCGACCATGAAGCACATGCCGGTGAAGTCTTTGGCCTTCCCTTTCTTTTTGCCTTGAGGATCTCCTCCTCCTTGTCCTCCTCACTCCCGGTATCCACATCGCTCAAGGATTGATCCTCAAAGCGGCAAGGACCCGGTGAGCGACCTTCACAAGCTTATTTGCCTCATACCTTGATTTGTTGAAAGGAGGCTTCTTCCAAGCTGGCTTTCCTTCCTTATGATTGCTCTTACCTTTCAGCTTGGGGCAATTTGCCCGGATATGATTTAGCTCACCACATTCATAGCATGTCACCGGACCACCTCTCTTTTTGTTTCTCACATTATTATAGGCCCGTGTGAATTTTTTAGCTAGAAGAGCTAACTCTGTTTCAGGAATACTCTCAAGCTCCTCTTCATGAATAGCAGATAAACAAGCAAATGAAAATCCGGAAGAAGATTCAAAAGAGTCATCAAAAGCCTTTTTGAGAGGATCTGCTACCAAAGCTAAATTATCTTTCTTGGGATGATCAACTCTTTTAATTTCATGAGTCTTGAGTTTACTATAAAGCAATTCTAAAGTAAGACTTGAAAGATCAACATTTTCTTTTATAGCAGTAGCTTTCATCTCCCACTCCTTGGTGTTGATTGCAGCCAAGAGATGAGTGGCATTTTGATTGAGAATATTCAATATCAACGACTTTCATTTGATTAATTACTTTATTAAAGCGATCGAAAATGTCATCGATGCTCTCTCAGACGCATCTCGAATTTATTGTACTCACGCTTGTAAACAGTTTGGCGCACCTTTTTGATTTGGGACGAACCCTCATGATATGTTTCGAGAGTGTTCCAAATTTCATGCTTGTGATTGAAAGATTGCAAATTCTATCATATTCTTGTCTACCAAGTGCACCATATAAAAGATTCTTAGCCTTATTGTTGTTAGCCAAAAGAATTGCGAAGCGGTGTAGCAATTTCAGAATAACCAATGGGCTCTAACAACATCCCAAATAGCTTGTCCTCGCTCTCAAGAAAGACGCGCATACGATTCTTCCAATAGGCATAGTCGTGCCCATCGAAGATATGCGGTTTAGTAGAAAACTTATCCATCGCCAAAGTTCGGTGACGGTTAAGATCAAGATTGAACTAACAGGGCTCGATACCACTTGTTGGACCGTAAAGGCGACTAGAGGGGGTGAATAGGAGCACGCTCACTTTTTCACAAATTATGAACTCAATACAATTTAACTCCGGTAGCTATTAGAAAGCTATGAAGATCAATATACCAAGACAAATGGAAGACTAGTATTGAATCCAATTAAACCCTAAGCAATATAACAAAATCAACTAAGATTATCAAGACTCACAAAGACTGCGGCGGTCGACCGTTATACTCAACCGGTCGGACCGATTGCGGGCGGTCGACCGGCGTTAGTTGGCGGTCGGACCGCTCCAAAATCGATCGACCGGTGATGATGGCGATCGACCGCCGACTCGAACCGATCTGCAACAGTAAAATCAGCCCGATGACGAAGTTGCAATTAGGTGAAACTTTTGATTCTCAACTCCAATCTTTATGAAACTTTGAACACACCTTCTATATGCTATTGAGGACCTATTCCAATCGAATATTATGATAATTCTTGGAACGATCTTGAGCAATTGTCAATTGATTAACAGAAGGTCTAAAACCGGGCAAGAACGAAAACTTGATCCTAAAGCTTGTTTGTGAGAGATTGATGATCAAGATGATGCTAGATAGATTCATACATATCACAGTAAGCTAATTCACGTGAAAGAATCAATCACAAACTCGCGGATCAAAGAAAGCCCTAAAATCACCAAATTGAAAGCAAGAACGAAAAGAGACTTATCTCAAGCAAACCTTGCATAGATTGATTTCGTGATTGAAGTGGATTACATCCACACCATCATGGATCGAGAGACAATCAAGGATCACGAAATTCACCACAAACCATCAAGAGCCCTAGCCTCCACCTCAACTCCCTAAAGACAATTAGGGTTTTGAAACATAAAAGGCGAGAGAGAGAGGTGCGACCACCATCTCCTCCTATTTATAGTGGAGGCCTAAAACTCTTAGGGTTTGACTTAATTGGGCTCCGTTAAGGCCCACTAACAAGCGGGTCACACACGCACGCCGCGAGCGCCGTCTTTAACTTTTTGACCTAAACCGCTTCACCATGCGTCATGGATTTGCCAATAGGTCACCCTTGTCCATCTTGTGTCACGCTTGAGTCGTTGACCTCACCCGGCATCGTCGATCGTTCTGGACCTCAACTCTTCACGTCTAGTCCCGATTCTCCTCGCCGTTGACCGTCGTTGACCACCAAGCTACCTGCACAACCACAGACAAGAAAACACGTATTCGGGAACAAGTTCTTCACAACTTGACCCATGTTAGTCAAAACATGCATCATGCAAATCATATGCCATGAAACCAATGACTTTGACCTAACAAAACAACATCGCCACGAAGTTGGCTGACGTTCAAGTAGTTACCGGTCTGACCGCTCCGGTGAGCGGTCGATCGCCCGCCCATGGCGGTCGGACCGCTCCACAATGAGCGGTCGGACCGCCCTTAGACTTAGCGAAATTCAAGCTCCCAAAATCCAAACCTTACGAAACTTTAAACCAATAGAACTTTTCTTGGAGACTCCAAAATCATGAGACCAAGTGCATTGGGATCCCTTACTTGTCTACAACACCTATTTTGGCCCACTCGATTTGAACACTTTTGGTCATCGCGGTCCGATCGCCCGGATGGCGGTCCGACCGATATGGGACCGGTCGGACCGCCGTGCAAGGACCGGTCGGACCGACCCTGAGCAGTAAGCCTGTAACTTTGTCGAAAACGCGTGAAACGACAAACCGTAAACGCCATTGCCAATTGTCACATCATCATAAGATCTGGAGCATATCCCCATGAAATCCACAATTTAAAAGATATTTTTGCAGATTGGGTTTTGAATTCAATTAAACCTTTTTCTAAGACTTGAATGACTTTTGTCTTTGAATTGTCTTGAAAAGAATTGAATCCTAAACCTTGCTTCTTATAAGGAGTTTTAGACTTGTCAAGAATCATGTTTAATTGTTTTTTACCTTTAGAAAATTTCTCTAATGTATCATGAAGGTAAGCATTTTCTTTTCTTAAACTAACACAAGCATCACAAGTTTTATCCATAGATTTCTCCTTATATAAAGCAATTTCAAGCTTAAGAGTGGAACAAGAAGCACAAGTAGTATTTTCAATATTGTCCTTAAGCTTAGCATATTTGACTCTAGCAGCTTCTAAGATATCTTTGATTTCACGTTCTTTTTCTAAGCTTGAAGTGCAAGGGCTAGAATCAAATACATCAAAAGCAATCAACTTGCTAGACTCTAAACATTTTTCACAAGGAGCAGATTTAATTTCAATTAGCTCGGTTCTAGCATTTTCAAGTTGTTGCAAAGCAATATTGTGAGCAGATTGCAGTTTAGCCAATTCTGAGTGCATGTCATGACAAGATAAACATTCATCAGGTTCAAGAGTCTTAACATTTGCAAGTTCTAGTTTTAGTTTACCAATTTTTGACTCTAGTTTCTTATTTTTAGTCATGACAAATTCTAGCGCTTCATCTTGACTAAGCACTTGCTCAACTATAGAATCATATTTAGCGTAAAGCTCATCATAAGAAAAAGATACCTCATCATTATCAATGTCGTCGGTGTCAGCCATGAAGCACATGCCGGTAAAGTCCTTGGCCTTCCCTTTCTTTTCCTCTTCGCTCCCGGAGTCCACATCACTAACGGATTGCTCTCCAAAAGCGGCAAGGACCCGGTGAGCGGCCTTTATGAGCTTGATGACATCATACTCGAGTTGTTCTCATGAGGCTTCTTCCAAGTGTCTTCTCCTCCTGTGCTTACCCTTACCTTTTAGCTTGGGGCAATTGGCGGATGTGGTAAAGCTCTCCACACTCATAGCAAGTAACATGACCACCTCTCTTTTTATTTCTCACATTGTTGTAAGCCCGTGTGAATTTTTTAGCTAAAAGGGCTAACTCAACCTCAGGGATATTCTCAAGCTCCTCTTCATGAATAGCAGATAAACAAGCAAATGAAAATCCAGAAGAAGATTCAAAAGAGTCATCAAAAGCCTTTTGAGAGGATGCGCTACCAAAGCTAAATTATCTTTCTTGGGATGATCAACTCTTTTAATTTCATGAGTCTTGAGTTTACTATAAAGCAATTCTAAAGTAAGACTTGAAAGATCAACATTCTCTTCTATAGCAGTAGCCTTCATCTCCCACTCCTTGGTGTTGATTGCAGCCAAGAGGTGGGTGGCATTTTCAGATTGAGAATATTCAATATCAACAGCTTTCATTTGATTAATCACTTTATTCAATATCAAGGAACAGTGGTCAATCCAAGATCACGAAGATCACCTCAAACCATCAAAAGCGCTATCCTCCACCTCAACTCCTCCTAAGCCAATTAGGGTTTTGAAACATCAAAGAGGTGAAAAAACAGCGAGGATTGATATGGTGCAACCATCACCTCCTCCTATTTATAGTGGAGGCCTAGAACTTCTAGGGTTTGACTCTATTGGGCTCCCGTTAAGGCCCACTAACAAACGGGTCACACACGCACGCTTCGCAAAGCGCCGTCTTTAACCTTTTGACCTAAACAGCTTCACCTAGCGCCATCTTGCGCCTCAGATTTCCTAATAGGTCACCCTTGTCCATCTTGCGTCACGTTTGAGTCATTGACCTCACCCGGCATCATCGATCGTTCTGGACCTCAACTCTCCAAGTCTAGTCCCGATCCTCCTCGCCGTTGACCGTCGTTGACCACCAAGCCACCTGCACAACCATAGACAAGCAAACACGAATTCGGGAATAAGTTCTTCACAACTTGACCCATGTTAGTCAAAACATGCATCATGCAAACCATATGCCATGAAACCCGTGACTTTGACCTAACAAATCAACATCACCACGAAGTTGGCTGATGCACAAGTCAAAAACCGGTCCGACCGCTCCCTGTGAGCTGGTCGGACTGCCCTCTGGCCGGTCGGACCGCTCCCCGTGAGCCGGTCGGACCGCCACCAGGGATTTAGCCGAATTTCAAGCCCTGAAATTCCGAAACATTTTGAAAACTTAAAACGAATAGAACTTTTGCTTGGAGACTCCAAAAATTATGAGACCAAGTGCATTGGGATCCCCTCACTTGCCTACATACTCTATTTTTGGCCCAGCTCGTTCTGACCACTCTTGGTCACCGCTGGCCCGACCGCCGCACATGGCCGGTCGGACCGATTTGGGACCGGTCGGACCGCCATGCTATGGCCGGTCGGACCGCCCCTTTCCAGAATGCCTGAACTTTGTCGAAAACCCTGTGAACCGACAAACCATAAAATCCCTTGCCAATTGTCACATCATCCTAAGATCTGGAGCATATCCCCATGATATCCACAGTTTACACTGTTATAATATAACTTCTCAATTGTATTAGATCAATACTGTAGTATATATATACTACATTACAAACCCTAATAAGGGCTAATGGGCCTCGTGGCCCATAAATACATATGGGCCATATACATATATACATAACACCCCCCTTCAAACTCAACATGGGTCAGGAGGATCTGAAACATTGAGTTTGGAGAGATGAAAGTGATGTTGTTCTCGAGTTTGAGCCTTAGTGAAGAAATCAGCGACTTGAATCTTAGAGGGTACATACTGAAGAGCAATTGTCTTCTGTTAACAATGAGAACGCGTGAAAGATGCATCCACACCAATGTGCTTAGTCAGCTCATGTTTCACTGGATCAGTAGCAATCTGTATAGCACTAGTGTTGTCACACAGGAGAGATCTGAGTCTTGCATGATACACCAAGATCATTAACACCAACGGCCAAACAATCTCTGAAGTAGTAGTGGCCAACACTCGAAGCTCTGCCTCAGCACTAGACCGTGAAACTGCAATCTGTTTCTTGGATTTCCAGGCAATAAGTGAAGACCCAAAAAATATGCAATAGCCAGAGATAGGTCGTCTATCAACATGATCACTCGTCCAAGTCGAGTCAGAGTAAGCATGAAGCTGAAGCTGAGTCGACCGAAAATAAAAGAGACAACGATCAACAGTCCCTCGTAGGTAGCGCAACACACGTAGTAGGTGAGCATAGTGAACAGACGTGGGAGTAGAAACAAACTAACTGAGCACATGAACAGAACGAGCAATGTCAGGGCGTGCGACTGCAAGGTAGACAAGACTCCCAACAATATGACAATAACGAGAAGGATCTTCAAGCAAAGTGCCATCAGTAGACAAAACTGAAGATGAATCTCCATAGGAGTAGCAGCTGTCCGACTGTTAGTGAGACCAGAACGAGCAAGTAGATCCTGAATATAGCGCTGTTGAGAAAGATAGTAGCCATCATCTGTGTGAGTAAACTCAATCCCCAGAAAATAATGTAAAGGACCCAAATCTGACATCAAAAACTGCTCACTAAGCCGTTGCTTAACAAAAGCAATATACTCCTTGTCATCTCCAGTAATCAACATGTCATCAACATAGAGTAAGAGCATAGTCCAAGAGCGAACATCAACCACAGCGATAAGGGTGCGAACCGTTACCATATGAGCAACAGGAGCAAATGTCTGATCATAATCACGATCATATGCCTGCTGAAAACCACAAGCAACTAGTCGAGCCTTGTACCTCTCAACAGAACCATCAGATTTCGTCTTAACTTTAAAAACCCACTTGCAAGTAACAGGAACAGCATGAGCAGGTAAAGGAACAAGATCCCATGTATGAGTACAATCCAAAGCAGCCAACTCCTCAGCCATAGCTAACTGCCACTCAGGATGAACAATAGCCTCCTGATAAGTGTGAGGCTCAGGCACAACAGCAGTATAAAGAAAACTATATCTGTCAGGAGCAGTAATAGTAGTACAATCACGAAGCTCATACCGAGATGACGGTGCTAGTGGAGGATCATCAGAAGGAGTATCATCAGTACTAGCCATGCCATCAGATGAGAAAAATGTAGAAAGATGAGTATCAGGAGAAACCCTAGACCGACGAGTATAGTGAAGAGAAAAAAGTGATCTGACTAAGGATGGAGAAGAATACTCCACAGAAGAAGGTCTATCAGACGAAACAATGGGTAGAAGATAAAGAATGGAGAGAGACTCAGCGGGAGAGGAGGACCGAGTGGCAGAAGAGTAAAAGTAGGGATGATCCTCAACAAAAGAAACATCACGAGATATACGCATACACCGAGCAGAGGGATTATAACAACGATAGCCCTTATGCTCAAGACTATATCCAAGAAAAATACACTCAACTGACTGAGCTGTTAACTTGGTGCGCTCACGAGGCGGAAGCAGAACATAGCAGGTACAACAAAAAACTCGAAGATGGTCATACCGTGGGGGAGTGAAAAACAAGAGCTCTCGAGGACACTTTCCCTGAAGGCGAGAAGATGGTTGCATATTAATGAGATAGACAGCCGTAGAAACCGCATCAGCCCAAAAATGTCGTGGAACATGAGATGCAAGTAAAAGAGTACGAGCAGTCTCAATAAGATGACGGTGTTTACGTTCAGCAACACCATTCTGAGCATGGGCGTTAGTACAGGAAAGCTGAGGAAGAGTTCCCTCAGCGGAGAGAAATTGACGAAAGACATGCGACAAGTACCCCCCTGAATTAGAACGAAAGGTCTGAATAGGAGTGAAAAACTGAGAGTGAACCATACGAGCAAAAGACTGATAAATAGGCAGGAGTTGAGAACGATGTTTCATAAAGTAAACCTAAGTATATCGAGAATAATCATCAATAAAAATAACATAATAGATATGACCACCTTTGGAAGCAAAAGGAGCAGGACCCCAAACGTCAGAGTGAACCAACTCAAATGGATGGCTAGACCGAGATGTACTAATAGGATATGGGAGTTGCAACTGTTTACCAAGCTTGCAACCCTTACAATCAAAACTAGTGTCCAGCATGACACAACCTAGGACACCCTAATGAGCTAATGTAGAAAGACGAGATCCACACAAATGACCAAGTCGATAATGCCACTGAGGAAAACTAACAGAAGCTGATGCAATAATTGAAGATACATGAACGGAAGAAGATGTAATACTCAAACGATCAAGGAAGTAGAGACCCTGAGAATCTCTAAGGCGATGGCCAGTACCAACAAGAACTCCTGTCCGACGATCCTGGACATAGCAAGTAGAGTCATTAAACCCAACAAAGTAGTACATATCAGCAAGCTGACCAACAGACATAAGATTCATAGAAAGCTGATGTACAAATGATACTTCTGGATCAGTAAAATGAGAAGTACAGAGGGTGCCCTGATGAGTGATTGAACATGAGGTGCCATCAGCTGTATGTACACAGGAACCATCCATAACAGGTCGACATGATGCAAGGTGAGACTTATTCGATGTCATATGAAAAGAAGCTCCAGAATCCAAAACCCATGGAAGACTAGTACCTGACACAGAAGAAGAGGATACAGCAAGACTGGCAGACCCACTAGGAGGAACATCAGATGAAAGCCGCTGCAGAGCTTGAGTCTAAAGAGCCTGAAGCTGGAACTGAAGCTGACTCAACTGAGTGGCAAAAGTTGAATCCCCAACAGGTGTAGGAGTGGTGGCAGCAACCACACCACGATGACGACGATGAGATGTAGGTCGAAGCTCTCGATGAAGGCAGTAGCACCTCTGAACAGGATGACCAGACTTCTTGCAGTGAGAGCATATAACCTGGTTGGATGTAGCATCAGGAAGTTGAATAGGTTGATAAACCTCCTGACGAGGTGCCGCAAGAACATACTGAGATGGTGTCAATCCGAATAACTGAGAGCGAAGCCGAGTCTCCTCAGCAATCAATGCAGCAAGGGCAGCCTCCATGGTTGGAAGAACAGCACGTCCCAGTAGTTGAGCGCGAATAGACTCAAATTCTGGACAAAGACGCATAACAAAAGTGAACATTAGATTCTCGCGATCATGACCGCCTTGATCGCGACCCAAAGACATCCGATACAAGAAAAAGGAACCATGGAGGTCAACTGCCGTGAAATACGAGTGAAAGAACTGTAGTACTCCTCAATAGACATCTCCTGCTGACGTAAATCATGAAGAGTTTGTAAAAGAGAAAAGCGACGTGCCGCACTGGTCTGCTTATAATGATGCTGAAGATACTCCCATATTTTGCGAGAACTTGGAAGATCAATGAAATCCATCCTGATTGAAATTTCAGCAATGTGACATAAGATACCCATAACACGATCATCAACACTTCGCCATACAGTAGCTTCCTTCACATCAGTCTTCTCGGTCGGAGGCTCCGCCGTAATATACGAGAGAAGACCAATGGACCGAAGAAGCATGCAGACCGATGATGACCACTCACGATAATTTTGACCATCTAGCTTGATATTCGAAGCTAGAAGAGCACCTCCCATACCGAGAGAAGTAGAAATACCAAAAGTCATTTTACCAATGTTACCTACTCAACCGGAGGCCAACCAGCTCAATAAAACCAACTGCTCCTCTGATGACTGGTCGGCAATGACTAGTCGGCAAGGGCACACCCGAGCGACCACTGTATAAAATTGTTTCCTCTGCTGACTGGTCGGTCAAGAGGAGCATACACCCGAGCGGTCAAGACCGCACCCAAACGAGCACACTTTCCTCCCCTCGCCTCGGTGAAGACCGGCGCGGAACCGGGTGGCGGAGGCGGCTCGGGGAGGTCGGCGGCGGATTCGGAGCGACCGCGAGCAAGAGGCGGCGGCCGGGCGGAGCAGGGTAGGTCGGCAGATCCGGGCAGAGAAGGGGCGGTGGAAGTGGCGGCGGCAGATCTTCACAAGAAGCTCGGAGCGACGTCGACCTCCAAAGACGAAAGAAGTAGCTGATGCCGAAGAAGAGGAGGTCCGGGACGATGGATTCGAGACCGATGGCGAGGAGCGAAGACGTTGCCTGAGCGGGGACAGCGAAGAGCCGATGTCGATGCGGATGGAGAG
The DNA here is from genome assembly GCA_036346395.1 of Hsuehochloa calcarea. Taxonomy (NCBI): domain Eukaryota; kingdom Viridiplantae; phylum Streptophyta; class Magnoliopsida; order Poales; family Poaceae; genus Hsuehochloa; species Hsuehochloa calcarea. Next base: position 35,739,233 of record CM070604.1, on the reverse strand, counting down.
CTGCGGCGGGATCTGGCGCAATGGCAAGGAGCTCCAGCACCCAATCGGCGAAGACGAAGAAGTCGCTACGCACGAGGTGAGACCGGCGACGGAGAAAATTGCTCTGATACCATGTTATAATATAATTTCTCAATTGTATTAGATCAATACTGTAGTATATATATACTACATTCCAAACCCTAACAAGGGCTAATGGGCCTCATGGCCCATAAATACATATGGGCCATATACACATACACATAACATACAAATCGTACGAGATTACAATGAGGCGTCTATCTCCGCGTGCGGCTTACAAGAGGTATATATAGGGGTAAAGGACGTAGAGTCCAAGTTGGATACTTATCCGCTAATATGGTAATTGATTCAGACTCTTCCATATTAGATAATTCGGATCACAATATCAACAATCTCCACCTTGAGACGAATTTCCTCTTGTAGCATAATGAAGAATCATCAATCTACAAAAATATCTTCACAATAAGATTAAAAAAACACCATGCGCCAAATAGTCTCTAGGACTAAGCTGTAATACCAACTAAGCTTGAGCAAAACTCAAACTTAGTAATAGAAACTGGCTTTGTCATCATATCAGCTGGATTATCATGAGTATTATCTTGCACACTTTGACACCACCTTGAGCAATAACACCTCAAATAAAGTGATATCTCACATCAATGTGTTTTGTTCTCTCAACACACGCGCATGTACTAAATTTGGCAAGACCATTGGGGACATATAGGCTTCAATCAGCTGTTTGCAGACTAGCATATCTGATTAACCTTGTTGTCGGCCTACATGTATTCTTCTTAGCCTGCTAATTATCATGACATGGCTAGTGAAGACGTACGCTATCTTCCTTTATAATGCAAACAGTTCTGATGTTTTGCAAGATAGCGAATGCGAGGCACATGATGCATGTGTTGTCACTCGAGATTGCTGGGGTTGCATCACGGCAGAGGCCTGTGTGTTAAGAAGTAGAAATGCAGCAAACCACACTTTAATTAGCATTTTTGTCCCCTTTTCATGGGATGCCATGAAGGAGAGGGCACTCGTTTGATGTTCCTTGTTTGCTGATGTCTCCGTGCCGTGCTGTGCCGTGTCTGGAATTTTCATCGATGTGCTGCGTTGCCTGAATGTCGTTCTCACCAAAATTGTTGACGCCTGTGCTTGAAAGTGACCTCTTATGTGCTGACGCTGCTGAAGTGACGCTACGTGGGTGACTATATAATGACTAAGAGAGCCAACTGTACGAACTTTGGAGTTTGGATTAACTCTTCCACGCGAAGCATTGTGAGTGGAAGTGTACTGTAAGGCTATCTAGTACGAGTGCTAATTATTGGCGCTTTGACCTATCAGGTGTTTATCGGGTCCTCATACATGTTTTTGACCTAAATGCTATTGTTGGTAATGATTTTTTTTTAATAAAAATAGCTGTTCATGTGTTATATTACAAAAAAAAGCATAACAGACGTGTTGCTGATCGACACATGTCCAAAATTGTATATCTGGCGTCCGGATTCAATCTCCACCACACATCTGGAGTCCAGACAGCTAGCAGAGCGGGGCCGCCACGTGGCAGTACGAGGCTTGTCTGGGCTCCAGATGTGCGGTGGAGATTGAATCCGGGTGCCAGATGCACGGTTATGAACACGTCTCGGCCACCGGCACGTCTGTTGTGTCATTTTTTGCAATACGGTGCGTGGACAACTACTTTTTGTAAAAAAAGGTAGCTAACAGTGTCATTTAGACCAAAACCTCCCCATTGTTGCTCCCAAGTGTATAGACTAGTACTCCATTTGGTCACAAAAGAATATCGTTTTGGGTATCGACACGGTCCTCAAAACACAATTTTAACCACTAATTTCTATTGCAATAGATTTACAAAACCTAACAAAATTATACTTTATGAAAGTTTTTTTTTGAGACAAATCTAAAAAATACTATTTTCATGTGTTGAACCTAAATATTGAAAAAAGTATCGATTTTGATTGCACGTACCTTAAAACGATACCGTTGATATCCAAATCGGACAGTTCAAGTGAACGGGTCGGCTGGTCCGATCGGCCACTCAATCCAGGCCGTTGATTTCCAAATCGGACATTTCAAGTGAAAGGGGCGATCGGCCGGTCCGATCGGCCACTCAATCCAGGCCGTGATCTCCAAATAGGACGGCTCGGATCCGAGGCGGGAAGGCGAGTGGTCGAGCAGTACGAGATATGGACTGAAGGATCTTCATCGGACGGCTCACACACGACGCGGTTAGGCGGTTGAGCTGAACCGCGAGACTCGGGTCGGAGTCTGACTCGGGTTCGAGCCCGAGCGATGATTTATCACGAGCGGTTCTATTAAAGAACCGTCTGTGATAACTATAACATCCGCAGCGGTTCTTTAATAGATCCGTGCAGCGATTATTATCATAGACGGTTCTATTAAAGAACCGTCTATGATAACCCTAAACATCATGCAGTTCTTTAATGTAGCAAATGCGTGATGTGAGTAATCAATCCAGGCCGTTGATATCCAAATCGGACAGTTCAAGTGAACGGGGCGATCGGCCGGTCCGATCGGCTGGTCCGATCGGCCACTCAATCCAGGCCGTTGATATCCAAATCGGACAGTTCAAGTGAAAGGGGCGATCAGCCGGTCCGATCGGCCACTCAATCCAGGCTTTGGGATTTTGAATTGAAAGGTTGAGATGATTTGGGAATTTCCAGAGGTAGCTCCACAGCTCCAAAAATTTTGAAATTTTTACTGAGTGATCCTGACTTCAAGATCAACCGTGTATGAATTTTTCAGAATTTCTCATATAGTGCATTGCCCGCTAGAAAATTCACAAGTTGCTGGACAGGGGGTTTGACCACGGAGACAACAGGTTTGACCAGCCCTTAAGAAATAGAAAATAATTTCTAAAAATTATGAAATTTCTCAGGGAGGTTACCCAGATGATCAAAAATTTAGGAAAAATATTTCCCGAGGATGATCACAATGTTTGACTAGAAGACCTTGAATTGCAACACTTCGAGTCAATAACCTTAATTGAATTTGAAGTCCACATTTCAAGGAGATAAATTCTAGAGAATTCAAATGACAATCCGACACATGGCAATCTAACCGATTTAGCACCGGTCAGACCGCCAGGCCACAGAAGCAATGCACTTTTAACTTTGCTCAAATGACAAAACACATTTGCCCATTTTTGTGCGTTTCCAACAAGGTTTCAAAGATGATATTCTCAACAAGTTGATAACTCTAACAAGTCTGCATTAACATCAACATTAGAGATGACAAGTCCATAACACATGTTAACATCAAATTACAATGGAATACATGCTTAATTGAAATATAGTCCTTCATGATGATCGACACGCATATAGCTAGCTTCCTCACTGGGTTCTTCCTCCAGTCTGATGCCATCTCCGAAAGGAGATAACTCGTCAAATTGATTGTACTCTTCCTCATCCACGACATTCTCAACTCTGACAATCCTACTTTTCCCATGAAGAACTACGTAGCGGTTCTTATTTGTTGGGTCTGTTACATAAAAAACTTGAACAACTTGTTTAGCGAGTACGAATGGTTCGTCCTTGTATCCGACACGTTTGAGGTCCACAGTAATGACGCCGTACTTATCGACCTTCACGCCCTGCGAAAGTTTAACCCAATGATATCGAAACAGGGGGATCTTGAAAAGTATATAGTCGAGCTCCCAAATCTCCTCTACGAACTCATAGTATGAGTTCAACCCGCGTGCCCCCGTGGTATTGAACCCCTCGTGAAATGCATCTATGCGGGCACCGCTGTTCTGGACTGTGCTCTTCCTATCCTGAGCCGCCGTATAAAATGTGTACCCATTTATGTCGTATCCTTGCCATATCACAATTATAAATTTTGGACCTTTGGCCAACCATAGCAGCGTTTCATCACTTGATGACCTTCAAGTGAATCACATCTTTAACCATTCGTTGAACCGACGGTTGTACTCTCTCGTTATCCAAACCTCCGACCGGTCTGGATTTTGTTGGCGTACCATGTCTTTGTGCTCGTCGATGTACGGGGACACTTGGGTCATGTGTTGCAAGACCGTGAAATGGGCCTGTGCGTATGTATCTAGATCAGGAGTGATTGCTTTCCTCCCGATGGTCCCGATACCCTCCAGTCTCCCCTCGTGACGAGATAGAGGCACACCTATCGGTTCCACCTGAGCCATGTAGTCGACGCAGAACTCAATGACCTCTTCGGTTGCATAACTTTCGATGATATTGCCCTCCGGCCGAGATCGATTTCGTACGTAGGACTTCAGAATTCCCATGTATCTCTCGAAAGAGTACATATGACGTAGGAACATAGGGCCGCATATCTTTATCTCTTTCACAAGGTGAACAATGAGATGGATCATGATATCAAAAAATGACGGAGGGAAATACATCTCAAGATGACATAGAGTCGTCGCCACCTCGGCCTGCGGAGTGTCGAGACCTTCGGGATCGATGACTTTCTGAGCAATTGAGTTAAAGAAATAACACAGCTTAAAGATTGCCACTCGGACCTTGTTTGGCAAGATACTCCTAATTGCAACAGGAAGCATCTGTGTCATCAGCACATGACAATCATGAGAACTTCTAAGTAGCCAATCAAGCTATCACATACATTCTTCTCCACGTGCATGACGTCGATGTAGTGGCGAACTTCTAAGTGCTCCCAATAAGGCAAGTCCCAAAAAATTGACCGCTTCTTCCAGATGTTTTTCTGAGGGGTACTTAATTTACGTCCCTTTCCAAGCACAACATCGATATCCCTAACCATATCATAGACCTCTTTCCCTCTAAAATCCCTTGGAGCTGAACCGTCCTCCTTATTTCCGTCGAATTGTTTCTTCATCTTGCGGTACGGGTGAATCCTAGGAAGGAACCTACGGTGACGTATATACACAGTTTTGCGTGAGTTGTTCAGACATACACTCTCGGTACCATCTAAGCGATCTTGATGAGCTTTGGCTCCTTTTGTACTGAATCCCGACAGGTTACCAAGGGTAGGAAAATCATTGATGGTGCAGAATAACATGGCGCGTAAAGTAAAGTTCTCTCGTTTGTACGCATCCCATACTTGTACCCCTTCGTTCCAAAGTGTCACAGGATCTTCCATCAATGGTGCTAGGTACACATCAATTTCGTTCCCAGGTTGCTTCGGCCCTTGGATAAGTAGTAACATCAAAATATATTTCCGCTTCATACACAGCCAAGGAGGAAGGTTGTACATACATAGATTCATGGGCCAGGTGCTATGTCGGCTGCTCATGTTACCGAAAGGATTCATTCCGTCCGTACTCAACCATAACCTTATGTTCCTCGGTTCCGTACCGAACTCTTCGAAGCTCCGATCGAAGTTTCTCCACTGGGCAGAATCAGCAGGGTGTCTGAGCTTCCCATCTTTCTTACGCTCCTCCGAGTGCCAACGCATAAATCTTGCCTCCTTTTGGTTCGCAAATAAACGCTTCAAACGTGGGATCACAGGCAGATACCACAACATCTTAGCAGGAGGTCCTTGCTTCGCCTTAGCAGTATTCTTACGCTTGTATCGGGATGCTTTGCACACGGGACATACATGCATGTCTGCATACTCTTTACGGTAGAGGATACAATCGTACGGATATGCATGTATTCTTTCTACTTCCATTCCCAATGGACAAATACCTTCTTAGCTTGGTAGGTCGTGCTGGGCAACACATTTCCCTCCAGAAGGATATCAGCTAAGAGACCTAACAATGCTGTAAAACTCTTATCGGACCAACCATTGCTTGCAGCCAGGGAACAAAGGTTTCCCCGAGTCCTCCATTAAGCCATTGAATTTACAAAACTCTCTCTCAGCGTAGTTCCCTTATGCATCGCGTAGCATCTGATCCAGATTGTCATCATGCGACCTATTCTCATCAAAAGCACATTCCATACCCTGCATGTCGTTGACTTCCTCGGCGATGTCGTCATTACTGACTTCCGGTATAATCTGCTCTTCACCGTGACTGCTCCAACATGTATATCCTTTTTTGAAACCCCTTCGTATTAAGTGAGCTTCGATTTGCGCCGGGTTGTTAAACATTTTCATATTACCGCAATCAATGCACGGACAGTACATAAATTTTATCCCCTTCTTCAACATATCCTGCTCGGCGGCTCTTCTAAAAGCAAACACGCCATTAATATACTCTTCACTCACATGGTTCTCAATGTACATCCAATTTTGCTCCATCTACACGTATACGCACGTGACAAATTAATTAGTGTTAAATTATATTAATAAAACGCAAGTACCCTTCATAATGACCAAACACATTAGTGATTAGTCTAGAGCAAATATAAAGGGTTACAGATCGTTACACATTAGTGATTGGTCTAGAGTAAAAAATAAAGGGTTATAGATCGTTACCTTTCTCTATAAGGTGGCGCAATGTGGGAGGAGACAGCAGAGGTGCCGCAATGGGGGAGGAGGAGGCAGGGGTAACAGCTCAAAACAGAATGGGCAGCAATGTGCATGGAAGGAGGCCGCAGCAGCACGGTGGCGCAACGGGGGAGGAGGCAGCAGCAGCAGGGTGGCGACGCCTCAAATGGAATGGAAAGGGGGTCTGTCGGGAGCATCTATTTATAGTGCTTGTATATCACAGACGGTTCTTTACAAGAACCGTCTGTGATAAATAAGTATCATAGACGGTTCTTTATACGAACCGACTGTGATACTTCACAGACGGTTAACGAAGAACCGTCTGTGACAATTTTATCATAGACGGTTCCAGGTGTCTAGTATAGCATATTTTGTAGTAGTGACAGTAAAGGTAGTCACTTGCAAGCAGCTGGCGATCGGTTCATTGTTCATGTCGACACACAGAGAGCTAGGCAATGGGTTCATTGTTCATGTAGACACTGAGGGAGAGCTAGGCATCGGTTCATTGTTCATGTAGGCAATCGGTTACAATCTCATCAGTCGTGGACAATAGCAATGAAAAAAAATTGTTCACTAACTATCTGGCAAGAATCATAATAGCAACGAGTCCTACACATACTCATGGCATAAATAAATAAATAAATTCTAAATCTATACAAATCCAAAATAGGACCGGATCCTACAAATCACAACCAAAATACTTTGTAATATCCTACACATTTTCATCTAATTAGCAAATCCAACAAAGATCTACACAATACAGGATAAGGGGGAAGGGCGGCGATGACCTCACCTTCACGGCTCCGAGGGAAGAGAGGGACTAGCGGCCACCGAGTGCGGGACCGGTGGTGCGAGACCGACGGTGACGACGAGCGGGACCGATGGCGTGGGATTCGGGGCCGGCGAAGAGTAGTAGGACCGACGGCAAAGGACCGACGCTGAGGGCGAGTGAAAGACTAGCGGTGAAGGTGAGCGAAACCGCCGAACAGGGACTGTAGGGCGACGACTAGGGGAATCGGAGCTGGCGATGCGAGGGAGAGGACCGAACAGAACGAGAAACAAGGGTTATATCCGGTAACATTTGGTGGGTAAATACCCTACAACTTCATGGGCAATTTCGTAAAAAAGGATGTTGCTCCTTGCGGGGAGTCGCCCTAGGGTAATTCCGCATTTTGTATGGTAAAACTGCTTCGCTCTAAAAAGGAGGAGCCGAAGCGTTCGAATGGGCTCCTACCATTCCGGTTGAGAATTCGGGGGCATAGCCCTACCCCTACCAAACACGCCTTAATTCTTAAATCTGCATTAAAAATGTTTATTACCCTTGACCTCCCATTGCACTCGCTAAGCTTGTTTTTTTTAGTAAATTGGCACCATATCAAATGCATCCCGTCCTTAGGATGATGTGCAATTGCTAACACATCTTTGACTGTTACTTAATGAGAAAAAATGATGTGCAATTCTTAGGTGGATTTGATTAAGTTTGCGAGGAAAATCATCTCTGGAGTATAAATTGCAGCTTGGATCGTACTATGGTTGTATCTTTCCGACTTTCGCGTTAAAACACATTCCCGTTTAAGTATCGTGTGCACATCACATATCATGTAAACTATGGTAGCATGCCGCATCATCTCAACTAGTTGAAATAAGTTTGGGGCCTTTCTAAGTTGAGATCGGAGTGAAACTTCAATGCGATTCTAAAAATGGCAGCCCAATTTACCCCGACATACATGTGTAACTATTTGAATTCGTTTTCAACATTGTTTTTCCTTCACCAAAACAGCTTAGGGAAATAAGTTTGGGGCCTTTCTGAGTTGAGATTGGAATAAAACTTCAATGCAATTCTAAAAAATGGCAGCCCAATTTACTCCGAGATAAATGTACACATGATGCCATCAGCAATATATTAATCAAACGCACCACATATAAACACGACATTTCCTTCCCCGACCTTTTCTGTCGGACTTACTTTTGTGTGTCGTGCACACGTGACACGCGTACCCCCATCCTCAGCGTAAATATACATGCACATATACAACCTGTACTTGCACCCGTCCCAGTCAACACAAACAAACAACCCAAATTTTTGCCAAAAATAGTATTCTCGTCGTTCCCTGGAGGCCTGGACACACCTCCGCCAATCCTTGGATGCCTGGATGGCTATCCACATGCCACGTGGCTGCTCTCCGCGCCTCTCGTGCCCGATTTTCCTTTTGCCTTATCCCCATGCCTTGCATGCGCCATGTTGGTATGCCATGCCCCAGGGGCACAGCGTGCGTGGCTCAATGGCCCCAGGGCATAGTTTCGTCCTTTCCTCCCTCTCCGGTTGCTTTCGGCGCCAGATTCCCTCTCCCATCCCATTTGTTATTTCTTGGCTCCCTCCGTATGCATGCAAACAATGCAAAGACACGCCACGCGGGAGGGAATCGATTATCATGTAAACTATGGTAGCATGCCGCATCATCTCAACTAGTTGAAATAAGTTTGGGGCCTTTCTAAGTTGAGATCGGAGTGAAACTTCAATGCGATTCTAAAAATGGCAGCCCAATTTACCCCGACATACATGTGTAACTATTTGAATTCGTTTTCAACATCGTTTTTCCTTCACCAAAACAGCTTAGGGAAATAAGTTTGGGGCCTTTCTGAGTTGAGATTGGAATAAAACTTCGATGCAATTCTAAAAAATGGCAGCCCAATTTACTCCGAGATAAATGTACACATGATGCCATCAGCAATATATTAATCAAACGCACCACATATAAACACGACATTTCCTTCCCCGACCTTTTCTGTCGGACTTACTTTTGTGTGTCGTGCACGCGTGACACGCGTACCCCCATCCTCAGCGTAAATATACATGCACATATACAACCTGTACTTGCACCCGTCCCAGTCAACACAAACAAACAACCCGAATTTTTGCCAAAAATAGTATTCTCGTCGTTCCCTGGAGGCCCGGACACACCTCCGCCAATCCTTGGATGCCTGGATGGCTATCCACATGCCACGTGGCTGCTCTCCGCGCCTCTCGTGCCCGATTTTCCTTTTGCCTTATCCCCATGCCTTGCATGCGCCATGTTGGTATGCCATGCCCCAGGGGCACAGTCGTGCGTGGCTCAATGGCCCCAGGGCATAGTTTCGTCCTTTCCTCCCTCTCCGGTTGCTTTCGGCGCCAGATTCCCTCTCCCATCCCATCTGTTATTTCTTGGCTCCCTCCGAATGCATGCAAACAATGCAAAGACACGCCACGCGGGAGGGAATCGATTATCATGTAAACTATGGTAGCATGCCGCATCATCTCAACTAGTTGAAATAAGTTTGGGGCCTTTCTAAGTTGAGATCGGAGTGAAACTTCAATGCGATTCTAAAAATGGCAGCCCAATTTACCCCGACATACATGTGTAACTATTTGAATTCGTTTTCAACATCGGTTTTCCTTCACCAAAACAGCTTAGGGAAATAAGTTTGGGGCCTTTCTGAGTTGAGATTGGAATAAAACTTCAATGCAATTCTAAAAAATGGCAGCCCAATTTACTCCGAGATAAATGTACACATGATGCCATCAGCAATATATTAATCAAACGCACCACATATAAACACAACATTTCCTTCCCCGACCTTTTCTGTCGGACTTACTTTTGTGTGTCGTGCACGCGTGACACGCGTACCCCCATCCTCAGCGTAAATATACATGCACATATACAACCTGTACTTGCACCCGTCCCAGTCAACACAAACAAACAACCCGAATTTTTGCCAAACATAGTATTCTCGTCGTTCCCTGGAGGCCCGGACACACCTCCGCCAATCCTTGGATGCCTGGATGGCTATCCACATGCCACGTGGCTGCTCTCCGCGCCTCTCATGCCCGATTTTCCTTTTGCCTTATCCCCATGCCTTACATGCGCCATGTTGGTATGCCATGCCCCAGGGGCACAGTCGTGCGTGGCTCAATGGCCCCAGGGCATAGTTTCGTCCTTTCCTCCCTCTCCGGTTGCTTTCGGCGCCAGATTCCCTCTCCCATCCCATCTGTTATTTCTTGGCTCCCTCCGTATGCATGCAAACAATGCAAAGACACGCCACGCGGGAGGGAATCGATTCCCTCCTGTCGCTTCGCGGTCGGCGTAAATTACGTTCGCGCGGCTATAAAAAACTGGCGTCGTTCTCGCTCTCACTCTCATTCTCGTTCTTACGCTCTCGCTCTCATTGTCACAACAAAATTGTGTTCGCGAGGTAGATATTTAAGCTAGTGAGGGAGTTATGGTTTTATTATCGATTAGAAATTGTTTAGAGCAATGATTAAGAGGAGGTAATTTTTTTTGTATGCATTAGGCATAATTAATTTAGTCCTAGTTAATTGTTCGTAATTAAATTAGTCATTACTATTTTTTTCATAATTAATTAATTCTTAGTTAAATATTCATAATTAATTAGCCGTGATTAGTTACTCATAATTAATTTAGTCATTCTTAATTAGGTGTAAATAAATAAGTCATTACTATTCAGTCATAATTAATGAATTCTTAGTTAAATAGTCGCAATTAATTAGGTACAATTAGTTAAGTCAGTCATAATTAATTTAGTCCTAGTTAATTATTAATAATTAATTTAGGAATTACTATTTTATCATAATTAATTAATTCTTAGTTAAATATTCGTAATTGTTGGACCGAAACGGCGACTAGAGGGGGTTTAATAGGAGGTCTGCCTGTTTTTCACCTTGATCGGATTCAACACTTTTTTTTCTCTCCAATAGCTATGAAAGCTATGAAGATCAACAAACAAGCACAGCGGATGTCGTGTATTGAATCAAATCAAACCTCTAAAGCACAACAATTAAAAAAAGCAAAAAACTCACTGGTGAATAGTAGCAGTATTACCAAAAATAGGTAGTACCGATGAACAGGGACGGTACTACCAGGTGAACAGCATTAATCTTGAAACATACTTTCTCTAGAATGTCAGGAACCTATTACACTCAAAGATCATGAAGATCATTACCAAAGTTCCAACATTTTTCCTTTTGAGTGAAGATTACTCCAAAAACTGGGTCAAAATCAAACTTTAATTCTAGAACTTGCTTGTTGGTAAGAGATGATCTTAGATGCATTCCCATATGTCACAGTAAGCAAGATATCAGTAAGAAACCAAAAGAAAACCAAAGGATCATCAAAAATCCAAAATCACCAAAGAGAGAGTAAGAACAAGAAGGGAGTCATCTTGAAGAATCGTGCTTGGATTAATTGGAGATTGAAGTTGGTTTACAACCACTCCACCATGGAGGACAAAATCTCAACAGTTGAGCACTCAATCAATCCAACTCTCTATAACCCTAACCTCTCCTATCCCTAAACACAAACTAGGATTTCTTAAATACAAAGGGTCGAAGAGTGCACAACCAGCACCCTCCCTATTTGTAGAGGAGGCTAGCTTCTAGAGTAAGACACCTAAACGAGCACTCGTTAAGCCCACACACAAACGGGTTTCACTTATACACACATTTCAAAGCATCGTCTTCATCAACTCTTGACCGAAACCACTTCTCCTCGCGCCGTCTTGCACCGCGATTTAGCTAAAAGCAGTCAAGGCGGTATTTAGGTCAAGTTACCAAAATACCCCTTCTCGATCCTTCTCCAAAGACTGAGTCCAATCTTCATGAAGTAATCCCATGCTTCGTCACGTGTAGGTTGATCAACCACTCTCTTCATGTCGGCAAGTCTCTCCTATCCGACTCCCACCGAAACCACCATGGCACTTGCACCGACCCCCACACCGTTTGATGCAATCCGTCACACGGAACTTCCCGTTCGATCATCCTTGTCTATTTTGCACAATGCTTAAGTCCACTGACTTCACTCGGCATCCTCGATCGTTCTGAACCTTAGCTCTTCAAGCCTAGTCCCGGTCATCCTCGTCGTTGACCTCCAAGCTTCCTGCACAACAATAGGCCAAAAAATCGATTTCGGGAACAAGTTCTTCCCAACTTGACCCACATTAGTCAAAACATGTATCATACAACACATATGCAATGGAATCCATGAAATTGACCTAACAAACAAAAATCGTCACAAAGCTGGGCAGCGAACAGAGCAAAATCGGTAATACCACTAGTGAACTCCAGTCCTACCGCACTGCGGTAGTACTGCTCCACAATTGCGGTCTTACAGATTCTCAGGGAAGAAGAAACTCCCAAAAACATATTCTCTGGAAAAAAATATGCCGCCAAGTAAAATCCGGTCATACCACGCTGCGGTAGTATTGCTTCTCAAATGTGATCATACCGATTTTACCTGATCGAAAGTTACGACCACCAGATTACGACCACCTGGTCGAAAGAGTTACAACCACCAGGTTACGACCACCTGGTTGAAAGAGTTACGACCACCTAGTCGCACGAGTTACGGCCAATTGGTCGCACGACGGTAATGTCAGTCCTCTATTGTGGTTATACTACGCTGCGGTAATACCGCTCCTCCCTTGCAGTCATACCGAAATTACTGAGCTTTGCTGGAAACGAGTGTTTGACAAACTCTTAATACTATTACCAATTCTATCATCATCCTAAGACCGTGAGCACATCCCCATGATATCCACAATCTCCCCCTTGATGAACACATTGGCAATTTTTCAAAAAATGAAAGTTTAAGGTTTGAAAACAAAAAAATTCAACGTTTTCATGCAAAAGCACAACTTAGTCAAAAAGCAATAGAACGCAATGAAAATGACCAAACTGGCTTCAGAATAGCATAGACAAGTGAGATAAGGCAAAAGAAAGTAAAAAGCTTCAATTTTCGGAGAAGAGTCAAAAAAACTCACTTAAGGTCCATATGAAGTAACCCTCAATACTATTGCCAATTGTATCATCATCCTAAGATCGTGAGTACATCCCCATAATATCCACAATAATTAATTAGCCGTAATTTGTTACTCATAATTAATTAGTCATTGTTAATTAGTCATAATTAATTAGGTGTAAATAAATTAGTCATCACTATTTAGTCGTAATTAATTAATTCTTAGTTAAATTGTTGAAATTAATTAGACGCAATTAGTTAGTTATAATTAATTTAGTCGTAGGTAAGTAGTCATAAATAAGTAGGCATAATTAAGCAGGAATAATTTATGTAGTCATTACCATTTACTGGTCATTAATTTAGTCTTAGTCAATTAGTCGTAGTTAATTAATGATAATTAATTATTCATAATTAATTTAGTCGTATTTAAATAGGCATAATTAATGTAGTTATTACTATTTAGTCATAGTTAATTTAACCATAATTAATTTAGTGTTGTTTAATTACTCATAATTTGTTTAATCGTAATTAATTTAATCACAATTAACTAGGTTGTACTTAATCAGTCGTAATTAATTAAGTATTAATGAATTAGTCATAATTTAGTCTTAATTAGTCATAAATTATTAATTTGTAGTAATTCATCATTATTATTAATTTATTCGTAAATAATATGTGTCTTTCATCTCTTACAAGCCATGGTTCTACCAGAACCACTGGAACCCTTCTATGACGAATATCACCGGTGCAAGTTGTAGATCATTGGTGACACGGATGACCCTCCACCCATCATGCTTCGGTCTGAGATGGCGTAATGCGACAGTTCGACCAGTACCAGCTTGTGCCCCCACCCAACGGCAGGATCCTGCAACGAGCCGTCCACTTGTGAGTTCAACTCCATCTGAGTAATGTTTACACTTTATACCTACATTCGCTGTACTAACATCAATCCTTCTTGAATGCAAGTAATCGAGGGCGGACCGACATGCCGAGGACTATACTCACCCATCCTCCACCAGAGCGTTCGGAGCAGGTCACGCACCAAGAGAGGCTACATCACTCGTTTGATCGACACAACGCTTCACAACGTGACGACACCGTAAAACACTGACAACCTTTAGTCGTTTCACTGATGATATTTGTATTATTTGTTACTAAACAAGTGTGGTGTGCTACTTCAGTTCGAGCGGTTGCAGTGGATCGTAAGTGCATCCGAGACCGCCATCCGCAGCCTGGAGCACATCATACCAGGGCTTCTGAGCACTATGAAGTACATCTTCGCAGAGTAGAAGAATATAATAAAGAACATGAGCTGCAGTCGGTCGAGAGACGGCGTCCTACACGCTATGCACCGAGTGGGCCGACTGTGCTCACCTGCTAGGTCAGCACGACCTAGTCAGACCGGTTGGCGTTGTAGTGCTCCCCGTTGGTCATCCGCGTTGTAGATCACTAGGGAGGTAAGTTATGTACAAATTTATGTCCTATTTTTTATTACACCTTAAGTTGTGTTAACATCATGTCGTTTTCCAGCCGCACATCCATCGAGATGCATCACTTCTGCCATTCACACCCCGTACTCAGACTGACGCTCCCCCTCGGTCATTCGCATTGCACATCTTGGAGGTACGAGATATTCAGTTTAGGTCCAGAATATTTATTTCGCCTAACATCATTCAATCTTGCAGCCTTCAGTTGAGCGTGGGGGTGTCGGCCATCCGTCTATCGATGAGGATACAACCATCCTAGCTACAGCCAAAGACTAGTACACGGCGTCAGAGTTTGGACCGTGGCACCAAGGGCGTCCACCTCTGTCGTATATTAACCAGTATGAAGTACCGTACCAAGGCCAGAGCGCTTCTCCGGGGTCGCTGCCAGAGGTCCTCCGCACCAAGGGACTTGCATACATCGCACCTGGGGGACGAACGATCCAGCCGTGGATTTCTTGATTCCTTCATTAATGATATGATTGCAGGTGGTAACCAGTTTGACAAGACTCAGCTGGACAATATTGACGTTGGACAAACTTAGTTGGGCCATAGTCAGCTTGCAATCTAAAATTTGAAAAATAAATCCGACGAAATTTTGGAATACATATTGTAATTTGTGAATTAAATGTCGTGCGTGGTCTGGTTACGTGCATTAAAAATGACAAAAAGCACGACTAAACAAACCGGAAAACACCAAAGATACATGCGCGGTTTTTTTGGAATCGGAAAAAAGGAGGATCAAAATTAGTTTTCATGATGCATCAACCCCTTCCCATTGTATCGGGGCTGCCCACGTCGGTGGCGATTGTCAAAGTCATCCATGTTTTGCGAGACGGGTTGCACGATTGCCAAGGCCAAATACATAATTTGGATGCACATTGTACATAACTCACCTCTTCCATATGGAGTGCGCCCGGGCGACTGGAAATGCTACGACAGCTGCCAGTTAGGGGTGGGAAAAAAGCTCAAAACTCGCGAGCCAGCTCGGCTCGTTAAGGGCTCGGCTCGAACTCGGTCCCTTAACGAGCCGAGCCGAGATGGCAATTTAGCTCGTTTTCTTAACGAGCCGAACCGAGCTGGCTCGCGAATTGCCCGTTAACTCATTTAGCTCGTTCACTCACCAGACGTCCAGAGTTCCAGGCTATCTCGGTTGACCACTAGGCAGCCCACTGGCCAGTTCCTAGCCCAGTCCACTGGCCACTGAGCTCAGCGCAACCCTAACTCCCTAAGTCCCTCATCCCTAATGCTCGGTAGCTCGGGGCTTGTGCGCTTGGCCTTCCAGTTCCTTCCCTGTTTCACCCGCCCCCGCAGACCACCGCCCGCCCATCCTGTTAGTGGCTTCAGAATGAATGGTAGCTTTGCCTATAATACAGAGTGGCATATGTTTAATGGCTTCAGAATGAATCAAGCATTCTGTTAGAGGCTTCAGAATGAATCAAGCATTTTCACATGCTATAAGCAGGTTAATTGCATAACAGAGATGGTGCATTGTGATGGTAGCATGATCGTTGATTAACAGAGATGGATTGTATGTATTTTTATTGATAACGAGCCTAACGAGTCGAGCCTGGTATTTTGCTTGTTAGCTTAACGAGCCGAGCCGAGCCGAGCTCAATTTCTTAACGAGCCTTAACGAGCCGAGCCGAGCCAGCTCGTTATCCACCCCTACTGCCGGTCTCAGTAGCAGGAGCATTCACTTTGTCTCAGGACTACCCACGTCAGCGACGAGTGTCGAAGTCATCTATATTCTGCGAGACGGGCTAGACAATTGCATGATGTTAGCACAACGAAAGGCCAAATACATAATCAGAATGCAAATTGTTTATAACTCATCTCTTCGATATGGAGTGCGCCTTGGCGACGGGAAATGCTACGAGACCGCTAGTCTTAGTAGCAGGAGCCTTCTTCTTGTCCGTCGCGTGCTGTGCTCGGTCGTACTTAGCTTCCTGCTCTGGGGGTCCTCCACCATCCTGATGTCTTGGGCTCGTCTGGTGCCTTTTCAATAGGGTCCGGTACGTAAGGCTTTCATCGCTGGAAGGTCTCGGCTCGCATCGTGTAGTTCAACATGTACTTCTGCTGGATGAACGCCCTATCGTATATCTACAGACCATCAATCCATTGGAAGAAGTTGCAACACATCTCGAGCTGCCGTTGTAGAATGCAACGTAAGGAGCAAAAAATCAATGTGCGCATAAGATTCTCTTACTAGGACGTTCCCACACGTAGTACGCCTGGGCGGCGGTGGTCGGGTATGTGGTATGAATGATTTCCGTCGGTTTCTTCGCACACACATTTTGGGTGTGGGAACTCTAGTGGTGCCGGCACATCCTTCATAGACAAATCTGGGTAGGGTTTAGCCCTCTTGGCAAGTCACTTGCGCTTCTGCAGTATCTTCGTATAAAAGTTCGACGACAAGTCCAACAAATTCAAGGCCGACCTAATGTTTTGTTGTTGTGCACAGAACAAGGGTGAGTCAGTTCAGAACAAATAAAATGTCGAGATACATACGCGTTCAGAAAGAATGACATACATAGATACACAAATATTAGTAGACTGCCCGTTCACATGAAATGATGGCCTGTGTACAGGCAGGCAATACATAAAATTGCGACACAAAATGATGACTAGACGAGCTCGGTTTGTTGGGGCAATCTTTCATAGAGTGCCCAAGGGTCTTGCATATCCTGGACTTCATCGTGCGGCTCAAGCCCCCACGCTGGATGTTATCCATATCGTTCTGGAAGTGCCGTGTCTGCTGTCGTTCCTTCCCTGTTGTAAGATTGAGGAGGGCGACTAGATGGAGGGTGAATAGGCGGTTTCAAAATTCTTTTGGCTAAAACCACTATTTAATGCGGAAGCTAATAACAATTTAGTTTTGCACAATTAAAACATAAATCAATTAGTCTTTGCTAAGTGCACCGACAATATGAAGAATATAGAATATAAGCAATTTACGAAATACAAGTAAGCAGTGTAATACTATGAATGTAAATTGTATAAGGTAAAATACAAGAACAAACCATAATGACACGTTGATGTTTTACCCTGGTGTTCGGAGATTTGTCGGTCTCCCCTAATCTACATTGAGGTAAGTCCAACCAAATTGGACCGACTCCACAAATTAAGCCAACACCTCTGAGGTAAGTCCAACCACTTAGACCGGTTCCAACACGAACCAACATATCGATCCACTAGGGTTGCTCTTTCTCCACTCCGGAGGTGGCGAGCACCAAACCACTCACAGCCACGCCGGGCCTTCTCACAAGCTTCTTAAGAAGATCATCGGTCCACGACGCCTCCACGCCGTCTAGGTGTCGGCAAACACCAAGAGTAACAAGTCTACGACTTTCACTTGAACTAATCAAGTGTCTAAGCTCAATGGATAAACAATCCACTACCTAAGCTAACACATGCACTTAGGGTTTGCTCTCCAAGCTCACAAAGTGCAACACATGCACATAAGAGATGAGAGGGCTTGCTCTTTGCTCAATAGAATGTATATAGTACCATCAAAAACACTCCACAACCGGCCAATGTGGGTATTTATAGCCCACACACAAAAACTAGCTGTTGAAAGAAAAATTGCTGAAAAATTAGCACGCCGCACTCCACGACAAGCACAATAACAGTTATATCAGACAAGAAACTAGCTGATTGAAAAGTGTGGCGCGGTACTGTTGACGTTCATCTTGCGGTAGTTCCGCACTCCGGTCATTCTTTTTCTGAAGGGCAGTACTATCGCTTCCACTTAGGTCCAACACATAGCACCTACTGGAAATAACATAGCGCCGTTCATCTTCTGGAATTACCGAGCTGCGGTAGTTTCACTCCCAACACGCCGGTACTACCGCACTTCTAAGAGAGCAAAACAAACTCAAACAACGTATCTCTGGAAAAATACATACCGTCAGATTTTCGGTCCATCCGGGTTGCGGTAGTTCCGCTCCCAACACTCCGGTACTACCACACTTCCAAGAGAACAAAATAAACTCAAAAAAACATCTCTCTGGAAAATACGTACCGCTGGATTTTTGGTCCATCCGGGCTGCGGTAGTTCCGCCACATGAACTCCAGTACTACCGCTGAGCGGTAGTTCCGCTGACATAACGTTAGCACTACCGATCTTCCTGAGAAAACAGCATTGGCTTTCACAACAACCTCAATTGCAAAACCCATTTTCCATTTGATGAGCCAAGCCAACAAGGATCAAATGTAAGATTCTTAATAAGTTGCAAAACACATTTGCCAACTTTTAGAATCACACCACAAAGAATAAGGTACATGGACTTAAACCATTTGCAAACTAAAGTCAGTTGTTATAAGGGATCATGCACGAGCATCAACTATTTGCAAAACACATTCGTAAATAATAGCATCATGCCACAAGGCGAATGTGAATGGATTTCAACCATTTGCAAAATACATTTACAAATTATAGTCCCGTGTTACAAAAGAGTTAATGCATGAGCTTCAACTATTTGCAAAACACATTCGCAAATAATAGCATTATGCATAGATGAGTTAGAGCGAGCACAACGAGCTATCAACATATGAATAACTTAAGCTACTAGTCAAGACCCTTCTTAATAGTACAACAGCCTATACTAGCAATTTGGTCTTCCAACCAAACACCAAGACTGGTAAAAAAACTAGGAACACATCTTTAGCTCTAGCTAGTCATACCTTTGCCTTAAGCATCTTCTTGAAGTTTGATGACGCACAATTTTACTTCAAGACTGGGTCCTTGACTTTTCACGAGGATTAAAACCTCTATTTATTATTTAATAGATAAATGACCATATGTCTTTGTGGTCGTAACCCCTAAGGCTAATGACCTCACTGGTCGTGAGGATTCTAGAGGTTACACACTATCTAAACTGGTCGGAGAAGGTTCCTAACCTTGTCTCCGATCAGTCAAAAGCTCACAAAGCCTTTTTGAACTGGCATCTGGATCTAGCACCAGATATATCCTCTACTGTGTGAAGAATGGAACATGTGTTATATATTCCATACCACGCGACGATACGTAACTCCAAGACACAGGAATACAGTTAATGGCTCACTGACACGTAACCGTACGACAGTTGACGCATTGTCAACTGACGCCTCTCTTCGACTAGACGCGTTACTTCACAAACATGCGTCTCTTCCAGAGACAACTGCCGACTCTTCATCAACTACATAAGGAGGACTGCGGACTGAAGTGGAGGAGGGGGGAAAAGTGAAGATAGATTGGGAAACACTCTCAGAAGAGCATTGTATTCCACCTCGGAGGCCTCAAGAGGTGCTCCTCTCTGACCGGTCTCCGTCGTGGAAATATCTGGTAGAAGCACTGGGAAGCTCTCCACTGAGTACAGTGGAAACTCTTCGGAGGATCGATGCTGGAAACACGAGGTCAATACGATCGAAAATACTGATCGCAGTGCCTTGTACGGTCCTGCACCCGCTGCTCACCACCACATACTAATGGAGATGGCGCGGGCAACCAAGCACCAGCTACCAGAGGCAACAGAACTGATGGATGTCCATCAGTTAATTCGCCTGGTTCAGCCCCACCAAGGATGACAGGTCAAGTGCGGCCAGGCACGAGGTTAAGAGAGGATTCGGATATGCGAACACCAACAACCTCGATGAATACTCCGAGACCTTCAGTAACGGTACAAAACCTGCAGCGCATTCGTAGTATTTTAAATAATACTGACCCTGTTTTAGCAGAAGCTCCAGGTTTTGTCCAATTGGTAGGACAGGTGACGGAGATTCTCCAGCAAACCGTACAACGTATGGAAGAATACCGAGAACGAAGGGCACCACAAAGTCAAACAATGACTTCGTCCCATCGTTCTTCCCTCAGCAGAGGGCAACATGCGTATGTTGGAAATCAATTGGTACCACAGCCTCCTCGACGATTCCGACCAATGAGTCATGAGGGAAGGAGATTGTTCCGAACAAATACAACTTCTTCTCGTCGAGAGGGTTATTCGCTTGGTCCTAACGATCTTCGACATCGTTTGAACCAGGCAGGTGATCAAGGGCGTCATAATGCTCGCGATCAGGTTGGAACGCCGGAGGCCCAATTCTCGAATCAAAGGAACCGGTCTCTGACCGATCACAATCCGGCACCTTCTCAAAGAAGGCGCCATGAATCACCACAGTCATCGAGCTTTCTCGCGGGGCTCCGGTGTGCGTTAGCTAACCGGTTTCGACCAGCCAACATGGACATGTTCAATGGGTCTCAGAACCCGTTAGAATTTCTCCAGATTTATACCACCACCATCAGAGTGGTCGGTGGTGATGAAAACGTGATGGCCAATTACCTACCTACGGTGTTAGAAGGATTTGTCCGGTCATGGTTGCTTAACCAGCTGGTCGGATCAATCTACACTTGGGAACAGCTCTGCGATCTATTAATCGTGAATTTCCAGGGCACGTACGACCGCCCAGGGAAGGAAGATGATCTACATTGGATCCGGCAGAACCCAAAAGAAAATCTTCGCCAGTACATCAAGAGGTTTAGCCAGGTTCGTAATTCCATACCCAAGATTGCAGAGTCTTCTGCAATTCAGGCATTCAAGGCAGGATTGAGGAACCGGAGGTTTACGGAGGATATAGCTATGAATCCCCCAAGAACAACCGTTGAACTATTCGATATGGTGGATAAATATGCAGCCGCTAGTGAAGTGGTCGAATGGAGCGAAGCTATAGATCGAAAAGACAAAACTCCTCAATCTGGCCTAGAAAAGCCAAAAAAGAAGTATAAGAAAGTTCTCAAGAAGAAGAAGCATCGCAAGATGGATGGTAAGGAGGTCTTAGCGGTCCCAGAAAAGATTACCAAAGGTAAGAGGGACTATACCAGTTGAGGAAAGGCAAAAATTCCGACCGACGAGTATAAAAAGGATAAGAAGTGGTGCCCGCTTCACCAACAGGTAGGGCACGATTTGCGCACTTGCCGTGTTTGGTAAAAGAAATTGGAAGATTATTATGCAGGTAAAGGCACCTTCCCTCAATACAAGAGTTAGGGGAAGCAAGCTCCAAAAAGGAGAAAGATGGCGACGAGGAGATGGAGTACCAAGAACCTCAGCACACAGTCGACATGATCTTTGGAGGATCTTCATCGTACGACTCGCGACGTCATCTGAAAGCCGTGGAGCGGGAGGTTAACCTAGCAGAGTCTCCAATCAACGTCAAGCCCTCGAGGTGGTCGGATACGGTAATCTCCTTCGGCAAAGAGGACTGCTCCGTCTCGTCGACTCGACCGGGTAGATTCCCTATTATAGTTGAGCCTACCATTAATAATTGTAAAGTCAATAGAGTCTTAATAAATGGATGTAGCTCTTTAAATATTTTATTCTCGGGAGCTCTGGAAGAAGTGCAGGTTCCCAAATCAAAGGTAAAGCCAGTAAAATACGCCTTCCAAGGCATAGTCTCTGGCTCTACCGCCAAACCGATAGGACAGGTGTCCTTACCGGTTACGTTCGGAAGTCCTGATAACTTTCGAACAGAAAAGATTTCGTTTGACGTGGTTGATTTTGAGACCGCTTATAACGGGATCCATGGTCGTCCGGCTCTAGCAAAATTCCTGGTAGCCACGCATTACGGTTATCAGAGTTTGAAGATGCCAGGACCAAAGGGTGTCATCAAGGTTCGGGGAGATCAAAAGATGGCTTATGTCTGCGATCGGAGATCTTTAGAACTGGTCGACGAGCTTCCGACCAGAAATACTGACTCTTCTGCAATACAGGTCAAGCACTCGAGACAAAAATTGACAACCAAACCCTCCGATCAGACAAAAGAGGTTCTACTCGACAAAGGCGCTTCTCCGAGAAATGCTAGGTTGGGAGACACCGACAGGTCCATTCTGAAGTTACTGATCGGAGAAGGGCTTAACCCTAAATAGGAAGAGTCGCTCGTCTCTTTCCTCCGAGCAAACCAGACGCTACTTTGGCGGTATCCGATATGCCCGAGTCCCGAAGTGATCGGCACAGCCGCTCTCACCGACAAAAATCGGTCAAGCAGAAGCTAAGGCGTTTTGCACTGACCGGAAGGAAGCAATCCAGTCGGAGATTGACAAGCTGCTCAAAGCTGGATTTATTCGTGAAGTTCATCACCCTTAGTGGCTTGCCAATCCTGTAATGGTTAAAAAGAATAATGGGAAATGACGAATGTGTATAGACTTCACAGATCTTAATAAAGCTTGTCCGAAGGATGATTTTCCCCTTCCTCGCATTGATCAGCTTGTAGACTCCACCTCCGGGTGCGAGTTACTAAGTTTTTTAGATGCCTATTCAGGGTACCACCAGATAAACATGAGTAAAGAAGATGAGGAGAAAACTTTCTTCATCACTCCATATGGCACTTACTGTTATGTTAATATGCCTTTTGGTCTCAAAAATGCTGGTGCAACTTTTCAAAGGTTAATGTAGAAAACTTTCACATCGCAGGTAGGTCGAAATCTAGAAGCCTATGTAGATGACTTGGTTGTGAAAAGCATCAACGCTGGCGATCATATTCATGACCTACAAGAAATTTTCAATAACTTGAGAAGACATAACCTCAAGTTGAATCTGGAGAAATGTGTGTTCGAGGTTTTCGCTGGAAAGCTTCTTGGTTTCCTAGTTTCGGCTAGAGGTATCGAAGCAAATCCGACTAAGATAACGGCTATCAATCAGATGCGCCCCCCGACAACAAAAAAAGAGGTCCAAAAGCTAATTGGCTGTATGACAGCGCTAAGTCGTTTCATAGCCAGGTTAGGTGAGAAGGGATTACCTTTTTTTAAACTTATTCGGAAGTATGAGAGTTTTGAATGGACGAAAGAAGCCAACGAAGTCTTTGAAAAACTCAAAGAGTACCTTGGAAGTACCCCGGTCTTAGTCTCTCTAAGACCAGAAAAAACACTGTTGATTTACGTGACTGTCAACGATTTTTCATAAAAGACTAAGAACCCTCGGTTCAGCCAGCAGCCAGCACCACACCAAACCGTTTTTCATAAAAGACTAAGAACCCTCGGTTCAGCCGGCAGCCGGCAGCCAGCGTTCCCACATCCTAAAACCGCAAAATCTGGGGAACGAAGTAGTAAAACCCCTCTTCTCCATTCCTCCCTCTTTCCCTTCCCTACGCACTCGTCTTCATCTTCCTCCATTACCCCCTCCTTTCTCACCCCCCACTCCACTACTCCTCCAGATCCACTCCACTTCCACCACCTCGACCTCTAGCCGCCTCCCATGGCGTCGCCCTCGGGAAACCCTAACCCCACCCCGAACGCCCCCTTCGAGCCGGGCAAGCTCTTCAAGCCTCCCCCAAACCCTAACCACCCCACCACCGCCCCGACCCCCACCGGCATCTTCCCCGCATCCGCCGCCGCCCCGATGTCCTCTGGTCCGTCCGGCCCGTACTCCTACCCGCCGGCCACCCCGCCCTTTCACCGCGGCCCCTACCTTCACTACCCCAACGACCCCCACGCCGTCCACCTCCCCGTCATCGCCTTCGCGAACCCTAACCCCACCCCAAACGCTAACCCTATCCCGAGCCCAAACCCCGGCCCCAACCCGGGTGCGCGGCTCATGCAGCTACTGGGCAACACCGCGCCCATCCACCTCGAGTCGGCGGCGTCCATGCCGCCGCCGTCGGAGTTCTCCGCAGCCCCGGCGGCGCCGCTCCCGGCGATGGCGTCTGCGCCGCAGGCGAGGATGCCGAGCAGCAAGATGCCTCGGGGGAGGCTGCTGGTGCCCGGGGACCGGGCCGTGCACGACGTGGACTCGCGGCTGCCCGGGGAGGCTCAGCCGCCGCAGCTGGAGGTGACGCCCATCACCAAGTACACCTCGGACCCGGGGCTGGTGCTGGGTCGGCAGATCGCCGTGAACCGGACCTACATCGTGTATGGGCTCAAGCTAGGCAACATCCGCGTGCTCAATATCAACACCGCGCTCCGCTCACTCCTTCGTGGGCACACACAGGTATGACTGCTGTAGATAGATCACACCGAGGAAAATTTGTTGTTGCTTTGTATGAGCCGGTAGTGTTACTAGCTCTAAAGTGAACTACAGATTTGTGTCATTATGCATCAGCTCCCCAAGCATTAATTAGTATATGTATACTTTGTTTGGTAGGATCATTTTTGCTCTGTAGTGGCGGCTGCTTCACTTTTATGTTTGTATTTATGATTAGTCTTTAATTAGTTGTTACCCCCTTTGTTTTTTTACTTGACGTCGTGCCGTCAAACTTTAAAACTATCTAGGTTTAGCTATATGAAATTTATATTATTAGATTTGTCATTAAAAATATTTTCATAATATTATAATTATATTAGTACATCCTAATGTAAAGTTATAAAAAGAAAAGATCAAAGTCATGTCTCATAGACAGTTAAAAGTAAAAAATGTCAAGTAGAAAAGAACAGAGGGAGTATATTCCAGGCTGATCAATTGACTTTTAACTATATATAGGGTGGATTCTGAATTTGGAAGGTTATATTGTCAAATGAATTAATATGGTCACTACATGTAGCAGAAATCCAAAGGGAAGCGTGTATCACTGTATCTAGTTGCTGCAATGAGCTAGTTTGAAGAATATTAATAACTAGCCATATCTATTGTCCACTGTAATTAATTTAATGAGGTATATTTGTCATCAGTATTGATATTTATAGAATATAAACCGAAAACATATCTGCTGTAAATGCTTCTTTGGTTTTATCCCAATATTTTTAGTAGTTCAGTATTTGTCTCATTTTATGTGATGTTGGTTTGTGTTAGCATGAAGGTGCATTTCTTTTTTTTTTTTTTAATTTATGTTTCATGGTCTTATTTTTGTTTGTTGCAGAAGGTGACAGACATGGCTTTCTTTGCCGAAGATGTCCATCGTTTAGCAAGGTACTATGTACTGACATATAAGATGTTCTGGACACTTGTTTTTCTGTTGAGGTAGGGATGTTGGGTGCCTGTGCCCACATTTCATTCTTTTTCTGGGGCGTGCGACCCGGCGATACGGTCATTGGTGGGTTGACATGCAATTATTGCCACAACATAACCTTGCTTTTGTTGTTAGTCTCTCTGTCTCTCTCTGAATTAATATTTTGTTTGGTTCATCTACAGTGCAAGTGTAGATGGGCGTATATATGTATGGAAGATTGATGAGGGACCTGACGAAGAAAATAAACCACAAATTACAGGAAAGATTGAAATCGCCATCCAGATTGTAGGAGATGCTGAAACTTACCATCCAAGAATATGTTGGCACTCCCATAAGCAAGTAGGGCCTTATCTACATTGCCTGCATCACATTCAATGTCTAGACTTTTTCTTTCTTTCTTTCTGTTTAATGATTCCTGCTCTTTTTCCTTGTAGGAGATTCTGTTTGTTGGAATTGGGAACTGCATCTTAAGAATAGACACAACAAAAGTGGGAATAGGAAGAGACTTCAGTAGTGAAGAGCCTCTTAAATGCCCACTTGACAAGCTGATTGATGGTGTGCACTTGGTTGGTAAACATGATGGGGATATCACAGATCTGTCCTTATCTCAATGGATGACTACCCGTCTTGCTTCAGCATCGAAAGATGGCATGGTTTGTACAAGATATCTTCTTGTTGGTTAAGAAACCTATACTTCATGATAGGCAATAACACATAAGAAATGGTTTGCTGGTTTGTACAAGATATCTTCTTGTTGATTAAGAAACTTATACTTCATGATAGGCAATAACACATAAGAAATGGTTTGCAAAACTAAAGATACTGAACATCCTGTTTAAAGTTTAAACTTATGTTCCATTTCACAGTCAAATTCAGATTTCGTTTCATTTTCACTTTCATAGGGTTTAAAATGTTTTCAACTGCAAAATGGTACTTCGTATTTCCACTCACTGAGTAATCGATACGGTTGAATGTGCTTTTGTGTTTCACTGCATGTTTTCTGCAACCAATGCATGCTAGGAATGCTAGGATTGTTGAGCTTAGTTTAGTCTTTGTTATTCTGCTGCACAAGGGCAAAAATCACTTCCTCTGTTAAAAGTTTTTTGTTCCTTTGATGGGGATGTGTGGTTGGGGATAGCTTACCTTTTTTTCCCTGTTGGTACTTGTGATCAACAGGAACACTATCCGACATTTCTAGGTGCAGTTTATAATGTGTACTGTCTGACAGGTAAAGATATGGGATGATCGCAGGCCAGTGCCTCTATCTGTGATGAAACCGCATGATGGCCAAGCTGTTTACTCTGTTTCTTTCCTTACAGCACCTGAGCGGCCAGATCATATAAATCTCGTCACAGCGGTTTGTATTTTTGTACATTGCCACTATATTTATTGTCATCTTTTATTACCTTTATCAATTAGTTATGCTATTCTGCTAAATAGTGAATGACCACAACATTGTTGTCCAGCTCATATAGGATTGACCATGCTTAAGCAATAATAATAATAATAATCCAATTTCCCCCCTTTTTTTTTGGGAATGGCACATCATAGTTGTGCCTGAAAACTGGATTTGAATAATCTGGAATGGATCACGGTTTCCTAATCATAACTAAGATCGCTCATGATTGGATAGTTCACGGCATGATTTTTTTTTGTGTGGGTGTGTGGCCTGTGTGTGCGTTTTTTTTTGGGGGGGGGGATGTTGCATATATTATTCAAGAGTAGAATATTCCTGTTATTTATCAATACATTATTACGATAATCAATGCATGGAATTCCGCTCTCACAAACTTGGCGAAAGAAGCTTGAATATCCTCTTCATTTAGATTTAGCATATATCTTCAATGGGATTAGCACATACTATCTTTTGTTAATGATGCAGGGCCCCCTCAACCGAGAAATAAAAATTTGGGCTTCCACTAATGAAGAAGGTTGGTTGTTGCTAAGTGACTCTGATACATGGAGATGCACTCAAATGCTGGAACTTGTGAGTTCTGTGGAACATAGGTTTGAGGAAGCATTTTTCAACCAAGTAGCAGTGTTGCCACAAGCTAGCCTTGTTTTGCTTGCAAATGCCAAAAAGAATACTATATATGCTGTGCATGTTGAGTACGGCCCAGATCCTGCTTCTACTCATTTGGACTATATAGCAGATTTTACAGTTGCAATGCCTATTTTAAGTCTGACGGGAACACATGAAAGCCGACCGGATGGTGAACAAGTAGTTCAAGTCTACTGTGTTCAGACAATGGCTATCCAGCAGTATGGGTTGGAGTTATCACTCTGTTTGCCTCCTACAGCTGATAATACTGGGCTGGTTAGAGATCCATCTCATGTATATGAGAGACCTCCAGAAGTGGCAGCAGTGGTGTCATCCACAGGAACTAGTCTCATTGATTCTTCTTTTGTTGCTTCAACCAAATCATCAAGCAACAGTCAGGGAACAGGTAACGCAGTAGTAACTTCAAATCCAATTGTTTCAGTTCATTTAAATAGTGTTAGATTTGACATCAATCTTTCACTTCCACCATTTGCTTATGCAGAAGCTGATGCTCCTTCTCATGTTCCATCCCTGACTCCTACATCAAACATGGATAATGCTGGATCTTATGCAGAAGCTGTTTTAAGAAGGGGTCCTTCAAGAGGTCCATCTCTTGGCGATCGTGATGTGGACCAGTCGTCTTTTGATTATGCAAGTAAGAAAAGGATCGATTCTGATGCTACAAGTGGGCAAGGTGCATTTGGTAGGAATGATAGCTTAGGAAAGGAAGGACAAAGAGGTGGCCAGGGTGATGCTACAATTTCAGATCTTCGTCCCACGTTTAAGGTTGGAGGGAATGCTACACACTTGATTACTCCATCAGAAATTATTTCAGGTGTGCTCTCGTCTGCTGAAACGATTGCTAGTGGCAGCTCTCAGAATGTAGAGGTGGAGTCAAAATATGTGGTTGAGAGAAAATCAGATCAAAGTGTTGAATTTGAGGCTGTTAAGGAAACCCAAATTGTTCATGAGAAAATGGAGAGGCCTCAGAAGTCTTCGGAGCGAACTTTAGACACAATCAGTGAACGCTCAGTAACAACTGACAAGTACAGCATGGAAGATTCAGAGTCTCGTACTGATAGATCAGCGCCCATGCTTTTGAAACAGCATTCTGGTGCTGCAGATGAAAATGTTGTGAGGAGAACAACTGAAGCTCCTGAGAAAACCGATGACTCTTGTGCTTCAAGGGATTTGCAGTTACCCTCAGCTACCAAAGAGGAGAAAATTCTGCATCCTCTGTCTGGGCAGTTGTCTCCTACAAGCACTTTCAACTCTACTGATTCCTCACATGAACCTCCAAGGAATGCAAACCCTCCTATTGATTCCACCCCGCAAGTTGCTTCTATTCAAGGAACACTGCAACAGGTGATTACATTAAATATTTTTTGCCTTATGTCTTGTGCTGAAACTTGTCTGACATAGTAGATGCTGGTAGTCTTGGCTGATTGGCCCCCAAATCATTTCTTTTGAAGCGTGCACTTCCATTTTTTTAAAAACATGTATTAGATAATTTGAGTTGTGGTTGATCAAATTTTATATCTGATTTATCAATAGATCAGTGATGCTTTGCAATGGTGCATAGATTTACCAAGTTCATCAGTTAGTTGTGGTCAAAGTAACTGCATCAATGTCATGAACCTAGTTCATGATACGGGATAAACACCGTGAGAGGGAGGTTGGACGGCGACGACTTGAGGTAGAATGACGCTAGATGAAGGAGGGCACTGATTGAGGGAGAGGAATGGATCTAGAGTAGCCTGCTTGGGAGAGACCAGAGCTAGGAATTGGGGACTCAGGAATAATCTTCATTATTCATAGCTTCCAAGTAGAACAGTTGACTTGGCTTATATAGCCGGCTTATACACAACTAACAGATAAGATAATGATCTAAACTAATCTAACTTGTCCCTCAAGCTGATGCCCTTTCCTTGTTCCTTCCTGACTCAATATGAAACTGACTCGAGACTGATACAATTAGTACTCAAACTATCCTAATTTACTACCAGACTTTGATACAATTATTACACAAAATATCCTAAGTTACTACCAGACTATAATACAATTAGTACTCAAAACTATCCTAAATGACTTATGTTTCTTGCTGTTGTTGTTGCGTTGTTGTTCTCCGATACCGATGCTGGTATGGAATTCCGACCATGATATCTCTCCTTCCTTTCCTTGTGCACCAACCAATATACTGACCGGTTGGCCTGCCCACGCCCATGACAATCAAGTTACGAAGTAATTTTTTCGGGTTTGGTTAAAACTGTTAGAATTTATTAGAAGTTGTAGAGGATACACACACACACGCAAGATTAGTTGGGCCTCATGGGCTACGAGTCACATGGGCCAAGAGAGAGAGAGAGAGAGAGAGAGACTACTAATATGTACAAGACTCTTAACACCCCCTTTCAAACTCAAGGTGGATCAAGAGGATCTGATGCACTGAGTTTGAGTAGATGAAGCCATTACCGTTCTCAAGTACGAGCCTTGGTGAAGATATCAACAACTTGAAGCCTTGATGGTACATACTGGAGGTCGATGGTCGGTGAATGATGCATCAACACCAATGTGCTTTGTTAACTCATGCTTGACCGGATCACTTGCAATTTGAATGACACTTGTATTGTCACAACAAAGGTGTAGAATTATCATAAAGAAAACCAAGATCAGCTAAAAGCTATCGAAGCCAAACAATCTCGTTGGTGGTAGGAGTAAGGGCTTAAAGCTCAGTCTCAACACTAGTAACTGTGATCACCCTTAGAAGCAAATGAAGGACCCCAGACATCCGAATGGACCAAATCAAAGGGACGATGATATCTAGAAAAGTTGGAAGGATATGGGAGTTCTACATGCATGCCAAGTCTACAATCCTTTCATTGAAAATTGGTGTCAACAGAAATAGGATCAAGAACACCTTGATGAATCAAGATAGAGGTGTGATCCATGCAAGTGCCCCAAGCGATGATGCCATTGAGTAGAAGACTTGCAAACAGAAGTAGACGCAGAAGGACAGTGGATGGACCAACAACAAAGGATAAAGGAATAGGAACATGAGCGGTACCAGAAATGGAGGATAAAGGGAGACTTAGACGACCGAGAACATGGAACCTTGCAGAACCCCTCTTACGATGACATGTACCGATGAAAACTCTTGTTCGATGATCTTGCACAAAGCAGGAGTTATCATCAAACCCAACAAAGCAGTTCATATCTGCGAGCTGCTCGGCAGAGAAGATTCATGGAGAGCGTAGGGACAAGTGAGACACATGAAACTGCGAAGTGAGGTGGAAAGTCCCTGAAGGAGTGATCGTGCATGTCGTTCCATCAACTGCCTGAATCTTGATACCTTTTGTAGCAGGATGACATGATGTGAGCTGAGATGCATTAGATGTCACATGGAAAGAAGCCTCTTAATCCAATAGCCATGGGAGTGAAGCACCCGACACAGGACATGATGGTGCAGTAAAACCGGTGGATACACCGGCAGATGCCTGCAGTTGATACAACTGGGTCTGAAGGTTGCTCATCTAAGCCTGTATCTGACTATATTGAGTTGCACAAGACTCCAAAGCATTGGCAATGACAAAAGAAGCTATAGCAGCACCACCTTCAAACGCTATGATCCGCGACAACAAGAATGTAGCGTATGAGGCTATCGGTGATTTACGCAAGTGGCGATGGTCAAATAGAGCACCCAAAGCAGTGCAAAAACGGGTGGAGTGATGGAGTAGTAGCTGAAGCAGAGTAGTTGCAGGTGACGAAGAAGACGACTGTTGATGAAGTAGAGGAGCCGAGGTGAGGAGGTGCGCACAGCTCCAAGCGGTGTTGACGTCGGATCCAAGCAGACTTGAGGAAGCAGAGGCCGAGGCGGCGACGGTGACGCCGGATCTAGGCGGCGAAGATGGGTCCGGTTGGGCGATGTCGGATTTGGAAGCGAAGAAGCCAGGCGATGCGTTGGTGACTTCGGATCCGGAAGCAGAGGAGTCGGGCGACGTTGATGCAACGCCGTATCCGAAAGCAGAGAAAGAGCATGTCGTCGAGGTTGGAGGTCGTGCGCTGAGGGGGGCGGAGGAGGTTACGCGCTCGTCTCTGGTCGCCGTCTCGTGTCGTCGTTGCTACGAGCGAGAGGGAGGTGATGGCTGACCACCACGCCGCGGGATGGAGCTTGGAGGCGGCGGCCGAACGATGCTAGGGTTAGGGTTTCGGTGGAGATGCAGATACCATATTATAATTTGGAGAGGATATATAGACATGATTAGTTGGGCCACATGGGCCAAAGAGAGAAACTACTAATATGTACAATACTCTTAACAGAATTCAGGTGCCAGCTTTGCTTTGGTTTAATTGCAATAGAAGACTCACAGACTCAGTGTCACCGTCATATAATTTACATGTGTTTATCCCCAAAAAGAAACGGCAGTTCCTTGATGTATGACGTGTATGAAAGCAATATGTGTATGTCAGGTCAATTCATAAGCTTGAAATTGAAATTCTAGCTTGTGTTTGTGCATTGCATACCATTCCTAAGCCACACTGAACTGTGAATTAGCAATGAATCATTAGATGACCTACTTCCGAGGACCAATGTTCTCGAACTGCTTTTGGAATAGGTTTTACAATGACATTATATGGTGCTTGAATACAACAGCATACAACAAATGCTGTAGATCGTCCTGGTTGTATAGATAAAATTCTAGTTCCTAACTGAGTTGCTGTGTCCACCATATTCAGCTCTAGATCTTGATGGCACCTTCCTAGTTTTCCTGTCAGGTCATTAAATCTGAAATATTCTTGTCCTCAGGTTGCGCAACACAAAATCAGTATTTTGTTTTGTTTTTAGTTGATGCTATGGAGGGGAAACATAATTTTGCTTGCCTAAAGATGGTTTTGTTTTTATTAACTATGCTTGTGCATGTCACAGCTTATGTCCATGCATAATGACCTGCAAAAGCAGTTGAGCACAATTGTGTCTGCCCCTATTGCAAAGGAAGGCAAAAGGATTGAGACATCACTAGGGCGTAACATGGAAAAGTCCATCAAGGCTAACATTGACGCCATGTGGGCTCGTTTCCAGGAGGAAAATGCCAGGCATGAAAAGGCTGAAAGTGAACGAATGCAGCAGATTGCTACTCTAATCACAACTTCTGTAAACAAGGATATTCCTGCTATGCTGGAGAAGTCATTAAAGAAAGAAATATCTTCAGTGGGACCTGCTGTTGCACGGACAACAGCACCTATCATTGACAAGTCCTTATCTTCTGTTGTTTCTGATTCACTTCAGGTTATGGCTGTTCTTGCTGTCTTTGATATTCTGATTGTTCCCATCATCTCTCTCATCAACCTTGCCTTTTCAGAAAGGCCTCGGTGACAAGGTTGTGAATCATCTAGATAAGTCTGTAAGTGCGAGACTTGAAGCTACAGTTGCTAGGCAGATCCAGACACAGTTCCATACGTCTGCTAAGCAGGTACTTCAGGTATGTATCCTTGGTATATAAAGAAGTCCTTGTAGATCATTAGCATTGAAGCTGTTAGTTCCCAATGGAACATGGCACCCATGATACGTTTGTGGTGATTTGATTCGTTTTTTCAGAGTTAGATTGCCTGTGCATCAAATATGGAGGGTTGCCTGAACAAACCCATGCATGCATGGGATGGTGCAGGATGGAGTTGCTTTGAGGTGTTTGGTTGGGAAGATCATATGGGTGGACCCTGGATAAGATGATGCAAAAAGAGGGTATTGTATGCATTGTATTATGTGACCAGATTGGTCGCATATTGTCATGCAGCTTGGACATCCCTCATGGAGACACATCCATTCACTCCAAACATAGTATAGCTTGCTAATTTAGTGAACCAAACACCCTATAACTTAATAATTTAGTAGACCAAACTCCATCCTGCAAATCCAAATCCTGACCCAACTTGTACAACTATGCATACAAAACATCAGCCCATTGTAGCACCAAGCAACACACCTTGCATCTGTGTATTTAGAATGATGGGTGGTACCTTGGTACTATGCAGGATCATGATGTGTTATACCAGGCAGGATCAATTGCTTCAGAAAAACAAAGAACCTTTATGTTTTATGTTTTAGTAAGTTTGCTACTCAAAGCAGCTTATTGCTTTTGATTTGATCACTGCAGGACGCTTTCCGCTCTAGCTTTGAGTCAACAATTATTCCAGCGTTTGAACAATCTTGTAAGACAATGTTCGAGCAAGTAGATGGTGCATTCCAGAAGGGTATGTCTGAGCATGCTGCTGCTATCCAGCAGCAGGTTGAGACAGCACATACTCCACTAGCACAAACTCTAAGGGTAAGCTTGCAAGTCTTTTGTTGTGCTTTTATTGTATGCAACGCCGTAATAAACAGAAAGAGCACACAAACCAACATCCATTATATAACGATTTTTCCCTTACGATGAATAATGCTAATGCTTTCTGTCTCATTTGAATTCTCTCAGGAAACAATCTCTTCAGCATCATCAATCACCCAGGGTCTTACATCGGAGTTACTTGATGGTCAGCGCAAGCTTTTGGCACTAGTTGCATCGAGGAGCTCAATATCACATAATGGACCAATGCCTAATCTTCCTGAGGTACTAAACACTAAAAAAATTCCACTCGTCTAGTCTCTACCATTCCCTGTTTATGTTTTGATGTTTTTGTCGGTGATCTGTATGATTGAATATGTCAGCAATCGGCTTTATCCCCCCATGTACTGTGAGGAATGAAACATCAAGCATTAGGTTTTTAATTGCAATGACTGTTGCAGGTTGATGTTCCACTGTACCCTATGAAGGAGCTAAGCAGACTAATATCTGAGCATAAATTTGATGAGGCATTTACAATGGCTCTTCAAAGAAGTGATGTCTCCATTGTGTCTTGGTTGTGCTCTCAGGTATTTCTCTTCCCCCATACTCACCATTTGAAATTTAAACTATAGTTGTGGGGTTATTCCCCGTTTTCATCTTGTGCGTCAACAAATCAAGAGATGACTGTCATCACGCAAACTTGCATTTCATAGTTAGTGCATGGCATGCACTCATGCACCTATTATGCAAAGCAGCACTTTGTCAGATCATCTGAGCTTTTTATAATGCACCTGATGTGTATGTGGGATATTCGTATACCCTTTCTATCAGGTTGATTTGCATGGATTGTGTAGAATGAACCCCGTCCCTCTAAACCAAGGGGTGCTTCTAGCCCTCTTCCAGCAACTAGCATGCGACATTGTCAATGACACATCCCGGAAGCTTCAATGGATGACAGCTGTCGCTGTCGCAATCATTCCGGCAGATCCGACGATCGCCATGCATGTGAGGCTAATATTTGAGCAAGTCTACCGCATCTTGGCCCACCAGCAGTCGTTACCGACAATCAGTCCATCAGAAGCGACCAACATCCGCTTAATCATGCATGTAATCAACTCAGTGCTGCGTAGCTACAAGTAATATGATCGTAGGGCGCACACTGTAGTTGCTGTAAGTTTGGACAATATGGTCTATTCTTGCATCCTTGTATAGAGAATTTTGAAAAGCAAAGTAAACCAACAAAAAGGGGGTGATACACTGTGGCCGACAAGCCAAGAACACTAGTGGTTAGCAGGGTGGAACTGGATGCTATCATCTGGTGTAAGTTGGTCCTGTACTAGTCCCTACTGAGTGGCATTTTTCATGTGGGGTTCATTGTCTTAAGATCGTTTCTTTCAGCGTAGGGTTATAGCTCATGTCCAGACTCTGGCTCCTGATTGTGTGAATCCTGTATCTGCTGCGGCACCGACTTTGGAAATGGGAGCTCGTGAAAGCCTGGTGCACTGGTACATTATTGTCGTGCGCAGGTGCGCTGGGGTCATGAACTGATGCGCTCCTCTCGGCCGGACGTACATGTTCAGACCAACGGAGGAACAATTTTCCCTCTCAATTTAGTTGGGTTTGTCTTAAGTAGGATCCCTTGTCTCCTGACCTGAAGCATCCTAGGTTGCCAGGTCTCCTGACCTGCATTTGCCGCTGGACATCTTTGTTGAGGCTTAAGACTCAAGACTGATCATGTTCAGGGTAACTGTTACGAACACGGGATCGAATTCTGCAATTCAAACTGGGCCTTGGAGTTGTCTGTTCTGTTCTTAGTTCGTACAGGTTCTAATTTTCTGATCAAACCACTTTCGAACATTATCTATGTTGCGGTAGCGCGCACACGGCAGGTCAGAGCCGATTTCGAGTCTGAGACTCTTCATCTGTAGCTAAAGAATTTGAGAGAAAGGAGCTGAATAGTAAGCATGTATTTACAAGAGCTATACTACCAAGACCAACAAGGAATTTTTGGCAGATACAATGTTTTTTCGTCGCGTATTTGCGGATCTGATTACGACGACGACATATTTACAGATTTAGCGTCGCTGGCGCACGGTCACTGTGCAACAACGTTGGACATCACGACACGTGGTGTTGGCGCACGGCCACCGTGCACCAATGTAGGCGCCGCTACGTGCCCGCCACCCCATCCCCTAGTCGCCACCTCAGTCATCCCTTGGCGCATGGCCACCATGCGTCAGCCAATTAGTGCGGCAATTAGTTAGGGCTTAATTAGTTAGTTAGGTTAGTTAGTGTTATGCCGAAATGTGGAGGAATTTAAAAATATTGTAAATGAATTCAAAAATTATGATTTTTTTTGTGGAGCCTCCTAACACCGTGTACTTGTGTAAATTTTTTATAATTTTATTCGTTCGGAATTGTTATCATTATTTCGTATAAGTGTCCTGTTCGTATGAATCAATAAATGTAGAAAACGAGTTCAAAAAATTATGAATTTTATTTCGAAGGATCCTCACGCGGTGGA
Organism: Hsuehochloa calcarea; assembly: GCA_036346395.1. Taxonomy (NCBI): domain Eukaryota; kingdom Viridiplantae; phylum Streptophyta; class Magnoliopsida; order Poales; family Poaceae; genus Hsuehochloa; species Hsuehochloa calcarea. The sequence goes on along the minus strand of CM070604.1, from coordinate 35,702,733 downwards.
CTTGATTGTGTAATATTTCGGTAATTTTATATGTGTTCTGGTAGTTAAGAATTTAGGTCATGAAAATTTCAATTTTAGGTTTCAAAAATTAGGGTTTTATGGTTTTATGTGACTTAGAATGTATAAAAAAGCTACATTGCAACTTCATTGGAGATGTCGATATACAATATGGCGCTGGAGTACACACGTAACAACCAAAATACGTGTATAAATATATCAAAATAAAATATGAATACAAATATACCCAAACATAATCGTATACCACGAGATATACCAAAGTCTAGATAAGCTTGTGCATGAATCGGGATGGAGGAGGGGTATTATCACATGTAACTCAATCAAATAGGATAATCTTTGTTTATTTATCGGTTTAATGTGGATGATGGTCTTTAATACTGTATTGTACGACAGACTAGATAAGGTTGTGCATGAACCAACTGAGAGAAATACGTGGCACACAGATCATATAACGATGTACGGTAACCTCCGACTCGTGTGCGTTTCGTAGGCTACGGTACATCGTTATATGATCTGCATGCCATACATTTCTCTCACTTGGTTCATGCACAATCTTTTGTAGCCTGTGGTACAATACAAATCATCAACAACAAACTAATAATTTGACAAAGAGTGTCCTATATAACGATGTGTGCAACTAGTCTCCGCGGTGCCATAGCGAGTGCCCCTTGTCTCGGGGCTGCCCACGGTGGCGGCGAGTGTAGAAGTTGTCCATGTCCTGCGATTTCATGATGTAAGTGGATCATACAGTAAGAAATATAACAAGAGTGCAAATTGTATATAACCTACGTCTTCGATACGGAGTGCGCCCGGTCGACCTGATACGCTTTGACGTTGACCGGTCTCGGTCGAAGGAGCCTTCTCCTTTCCCTTGTCGCGGACTCTCCACGTTGGGTTGGTGTGTCGAAGTCGTTCGTATCCTACGATTCCATGACGTAAGTGCACTATACAATGAAAAACGTAACAAGAATGTAAATTCTTCATAACTCACGTCGTCGATATGGATTACGCCCAGGCGACTGGACATGCTATGGCGGCCGGGTTCAGCCGCATGAGTCTTTCCCTTCCCCTTGTCGTGGGACTCTCCTCGTCAGGCTGGTATGTCGAAGTCGTCCACGTCCTACGATTCTATGATGTAAGTGCACCGTACAGTGAAAAACATAAGTTTCACATAACAAGGATGTAAATTATTCATAACTCACGTCGTTGTTATGGATTACGCCCAGGTGAGTACTGGGCTCCTTCGGTGCCTAGTCAACAGGATCCGGTACGTAAGGTTTCCACCGCACGAAGGTCTCGGCCTGCATCGAGTAGTTCATCATGTACTTCTGCTGGATGAATGCCCTGTCGTACATCTTCGGGCCGTCGATCCACTGGAAGAAGTGACAACACATCTCGGGCTGCCATTACGTGGGGATGAAGTTAAAAATTTAAGGAATTCAATGTAGGGAGAAGAAAATCAATACGTGTGAAAGAAACGCTTACGAGATGGTGCCCGCACGTGTAGTACGCCCAGGCGGCGGTGTCTGGGTGTGTGGATTGAATGATCTCCGCCGGCTCGCCATACACACACTGCGGGATCGGAAAACATGGTGGTACTCGAGCACTTTCATTGAAAAATCTGGGTATTGTAGATGTTTCCTCTTCTGCGCAAGCCACTTGCGCTTCTGCAACACCCTCGCGTAGAAGTTTGCCAAAGAGTCCATAGCTGGGTATCGTAGAATTTTGCAATGTACATAACAAACAAGGCTGAAAAATATTACATTACGACACTGAATGACGACCAGACGAGCTGGGTCTGTTGTGACAATTCTTCATTGAGTGCCCAGGGGTCTTGCATATCCTGCACTTGATTGTACGGCTAATACTGGTATATTGACTAGCATCCATATCGTTCCGGAAGTGCCGCGTCTGCCGTCGCCCCTTCCCTATTCTCTTCAAGTCCCTGCTGGGACCCCATTGCACTAGGTCCGGCCAAAGATCCTTGTAATTCATTTCCAAGCCGTACGAGTGAAACTCTCCACTCTATGTACTGAATAGGTGCTGCATGTCATAGTACTCGGAGATGTACGGCGTAGACATCTGCCTCATTTGCGCACACACCTTGTACACATGCGAGCATGGCTTGTGGAGGAGCTTCGGCTTGTTGCAGGTGCATATCGCCACATCACCCAAGGTGTATGCCTGTTTCCTTTCCCCTCTGGCATGACTGTTGACGTATTTCTGTCAAAGACTGATCTCGTACTTCCGCCTAAGGCTGTAGATCACCCGGATGTCGTGCATTCGGGCCTTCTCTATCTTCCTGTCCATGTGCCTCTACAAATTCTCGGACCATTGCTTGCCTTCGTCCATTTGTTGCTTAGCTGTAGTGGCTCTATTGATGAAATAACCAACAGTGCGAGTCCATGTCTCCTGGACGATCGCGGTGATAGGGAGGCACCACACACCTTTGAGGACGCTGTTGTAGATCTCAGACATATTGGTTGTCATAATCCCGTACATCGCACCGTCTATGTCATAGAGGGGGGGACCATTTCTACAATTCAGGAGTGCGGCCATTAATCCACTTGGAGAAGCTTATGGCACTACTGGGTTGCTCCCCCTCCGGAGTGGACTCCCTTGTATACCTCGTAGTCCGGTGTTCAAGGTCTCTCTAAATGAACTCAGACTTCCGCCTCTGGTTCTACAGACACGATGCCTTGAACGTCTTCATGAGTTCCCGACTACGGAACCGCGTGAATAGGTTAGATGCAAAATTTCTCATGCACCACCTAGATTGCATGTCGTTCCATTGGTGAGACGGATCTGTCCCACGCTGCATGGTGTTGATTGCCGCCAACAACCCAGCATTGTAGTCTTTGATTAGGCAGACGTTGGGCCGGTCTCCCACCACCGCCCTCTTCAGGTTCTCCAAGAACCATAGCCAGCTGGATGTGTTCTCTCTCTCCACAATGGCAAATGCCATCGTGAGAAGTTCGTCATTCGCATCGGCCGCCACCGCGGTGAGGATGGTGCCCTTGTACCTCCCCGTGAGGAAAGTGCCATCCATTGTTAGCAGGGGATGGCAGAACTTGAAGCCCTCGATGGACTGAGTGAAAGCCTAGAACACCTGGTCTAGTATGAAGCGGTTGGGGTCCTTTCCTAGTATCTTCACGGTCAAGCTTGTTTATATACGTGTCGGAGTTTGATCCGACAATCTAGTGAAGCAATCTCGGCACAAGGTTGTACGGCTCTTCGTATGCCCTGTACATGGTCTCGATAACCTTCTGCTTGGCTCGTCGGACCTTGCTGTAGCTAACTGGATAGCCAACCTGATTGACGACTTCCGACATCATCATCTTGGGGGAGATAGACATGTCCGCCTCAACTAGGTGCGTGATGAGGTTTGCAACATATGCGGAAGTCACGTTCCGATGCTGCCGCAGGGGCTCGCTGACCTCGCAAGTGTGGTCGATCAGCTCCTTGACCGTGAAGATCGAGCCGAAGATCTTTGCTCGGTGAGCGCTGACCTTGCCAGGGCAGCCTTCTACTACGCACTTCACTGTGTAATTTCCTGGGTTTGACTGGTGCACTTGGTACACACGGCTGATGGACAAGGCGTACTGTGCTATAGCTTATTGCACGACCACCTTGTTCGGGAAGCGCTGCCCAACTAAGAGGGTGTCAGCTTTAAACCTCCAATGGGAGCTTTCTTACGACAGTACGAGTGAACGCACCACGATATCATCAAGTCTTGATGCCACATAAGGACCACCGGCTTGGTGTGCGTCCTCGTCGGTATCATCTGAGCTTGGGTCGGTGTCCTCGTCGGACTTCAACCCGAGAGACTCATCCGGTAGATACTCATGGCATTCGATACGGGCCGACCACCATGTTTGCACCCCCTCATTTGACACAAAATTAGGCACAGGACTTCCCTCCGAGGCAGCACGGTCTCCAGGCTTGGGCTGCGCTTGGCTGCTTCTAGAGGCCCCAGCATCATCAGAGTTTCCCAGCACCCTACGTACAAAATTCACATACACCATAGGCTTCCCGTGAATGGTCGCCTCGGGCTGGGAGACAATCTCCATGTACCGCCTCCATGCTATGCTTCCATTCACCTTGACGAGCTCCCACACATAATTCGTATAGGTGATCTCCTCGATCATAACTTTCTTCGTCGTTGGCTCCGTGACGAACTCCATCCGGATGCAACTTCGTAGCTCGTGAATATTCATCGCGTGGAGCCCCTTCGCCCGGACCACCTTGTACCGGCATCTCAACAGGTCCAGCCCATCGTGCCCGGCCCGTACGAGACTATCGCCGTAAAACACAAACAAGTCTTGCATGTTCGAAAATACCTAAAGCCACAACAACCACTAAATAATTACAAATGAATTATGCCTAACTAATTCCTACTTAACTAATTACGACTGATTAATTACCACAACATAAATTACTGGTAGTTCATTTCCACTAATCATTTTTGCAAACAACTGATTACGACTTATTAATTACCATTAAAAAATTACCAGTACTTCATTTCCACTTATTCAATATGCCGTAATGATGACTATTAAATTAATTACAACTAATTAATTACCACTAAACTAATTCATTACTAGTGAACTAACTAATTATGACTAATTAATTACCTCTAAACTAACTAAATACGATTGAGTAATTACTACTAAAAAAATTAGCAGTAATTCATTTCCACTTACTTAATATGCCGTAATGATGACTACTAAACTAATTACGACTAATTAATTACCACTAAACTAATTCATTTCTAGTGAACTAACTAATTAGGACTAATTAATTGCCCCTAAACTTTCTAATTACGACTAGCTGACTAAGACTGACTAATTACGACTAGCTGACTAAGACTGACTAATTACAACTACGGTAATAACGAAAAAAGCATCCGACAAATTACCTGCCCTTCGCGGGAAAGTAATCAATCAAGGCCGAGCGTCGAGCGACGAGAAGCAAGAAAACAGTTAACCTCCCAATAAAAGTAATTATGTTACGTTCTCAGAGTTCTCAGTGACGAGCGTAAGAACAAGAATTGATACACAAATGAGATGAGCGAAGAGTGAGTGCCAGAGTTCGGCATTTATAGCCGAGCGGAGGAGTTGCGGTGTTGGTGTCAGGAATTCCATAAGCGTTGGCGCCGGAATTTCTGGACGAGACGACAGATGTGTGGAGGAGGGAGGAGGGACGATGGCCACCGTGAGGTTTTTTAATTCTCTGCAGAATAGTCCGGGTGCGTGGCGGCCCATGAGTTTCTGCACCTCGCGGGCCGTCCAGGGTGGTGCCATCTCCTGGATGGCTTTGATATTTTCTGGGTTCGCCTCGATGCCCCTTTGCGATACCAGGAAGCCGAGGAGCTTTCCGGCTTGGATGCCGAAGGCGCACTTTTTGGGGTTGAGCATTATCCCCTTCGATCTGAGGTTGGCGAATGTCTCCTAGAGATCGGCCACGTGTGAAGCTTGGAGTTTACTCTTGACCACTACATCATCGACATACGCCTCGACATTCCGGTCGAGCTGTTCGGCAAGAACCTTGGTGATGAGTCGGCTGAACGTGGCTCCCGCATTATTCAGGCCGAAGGGCATCCAACTGTAACAGTATGTGCCGATGGGGGTGATGAATGCCGTCTTGAGTTCGTCCTCCCTTGCCATGAATACATGGTGGTATCCAGAGTAGGCGTCGAGGAAGCTCATTAGCTCGCAGCCCGAGGTGGCGTCTACGAGTTGGTCAATGCGGGGTAGGGGGGAATCGTCTTTGGGTGTGGCCTTGTTAAGGTCGGTAAAGTCAACACACATGTGCCAGTCCCCTTCCCCCTTCCGCACGAGGACCAGGTTGGTCGGCCACTCCGAGTGCTTATTCTCCCTTATCACGCCGACTTTTAAGAGTCTGGCAACCTCCTTCTTTGCGGCTTCCAGCCGTTCTACCGACATGCGGCACAACTTCTGCTTCTTGGGCATCGCGTCGCTCCGCAGTGTCAGCCGATGCTTGGTGACTTCCCTTCGGACCCCCGGGATGTCTTCGGGGCCCCAAGCGAAGATGTCCTTGTTGTAGCGGAGCACCCCAAGTATGTCTCCGCAGCCGCGGCTGACAGCTCGGGCCGAGGGCCACCGTTTTGTCTAGTTCTTCTTCGACGATAGGGACCCGCAGGAGCTGGCCCTCAGGCTTAGCCTTCGGCGCCCACCTCCCCGAGGCGCTGTCGGGCTGTGCAGCGCCTGTTCCCACGGCGTGGACATGGCGCGCTGGGGATAATGCTTCGAGCTCGGTTTGTCTTGCGAGGTCTTGATCCCCCGTATCGTGACTACCCCTTCGTGAGCGGGGATCTTCATGCAGAGGTAGTTGTGGTGCGCTATGACGCCGAACGCGTTCAGCGTGGCTCTGCTGAGGATAGCATTGTGTTGATACGGCATCTGGACGACGTCGAACGTGATAATCTCTGTGCGGGAGGTGTAGCCGTCGCTGAAGGTGACGGCTAAATTGATCTATCCCAAGGCTGTTACCGACCTTCTGCCGAAGCCCACCAGGGGGATGCCCGGTGGTGACAGTAGGTCCCTCGGGATCATCATTTTGTCGAAGGCCTCTGCGAACAACAGGTCCGCAGAGCTTCCTCCGTCCACCAGAACGCGACGCACCTCGAAATACGCAATATTGGCCGAGATGACCAGAGGGTCCTGGTGAGGGAAGTGCACACCTTTGGCATCTTCAGGGCGGAAGGTGATGGGTATTTCGGCGTAGCGGGGTGGGCTAAAAGTCAAGTATGTTGCCACATGGTGAATTTGGCGTGCGTAAGCCCGCCGCTGCCTTTTTTATGACAGCCCCGACGACGAGCCGCCCACGATCATGTTGATGATCCTTTGCCGTTGCTCCGGTTGGGTTCCTTCGACGCGAGGCCTCGGGCGCGGGGCGGGTAGTCGGTTCCCCGGCCCTCCCTCATCGTTTGGTCCCACTGGTTGACCGCGGCTCATGTACTCTTGCATGGCGGTGATTGTGCGACAGCGCTGGTGGCATGAGACCCCTCGGGGGGTAGTTGTGGTGCGCTATGGTGCCGAACGCGTTCAGCGTGGCTCTGCCGAGGATAGCATTGTATTGATACGACATCTGGACAACATCGAACGTGATAATCTGCATGCGGAGGCGCGAGCCGCCGCCAAGGTGACGGCTAAATTGATCATCCCCAAGGGCATTACGACCTTCCGCAAGCCCACCAGTGGGATGCCCAGTGGTGACAGTCGGTCCCTTGGGATCATCATTTTGTCAAAGGTCTCCGCGAACAACAGGTCCACGGAGCTTCCCCTGTCCACCAGAACGCGACGCACCTCGAAATCCACAATATTGGCCGAGATGACCAGAGGGTCCTGGTGAGGCAAGTGCACGCCTCTGGCATCTTCAGGGCCGAAGGTGATGGGTATTTTGGCGTAGCGGGGCGGGCTAGAAGTCGAGTACGTTGCCACATGGTGAATTTGGCGTGCGTAAGCCCGCCGCTGCCTTCTTGATGACAGCACGGACTTCGAGCCGCCCGCGATCATGTTGATGATCCTCTGCCGTTACTCCGGTTGGGTTCCTTCAATGTGAGGCCTCAGGGGCGGGGTGGGCAGTCGGTTCCCCAGCCCTCCCCCATCGTTTGGTCCCGCTCGTTGACCGCGGCTCATGTAGTCTTGCATGGCGGCGATTGTGCGATAGCGCTGGGTGGCATGGGACCCCTCGCCGTGCAGGTCGCAGAACAGGAGTGGCCTTTCGCGGCCGTCTCGGGGGGTTCAGTATTGTAGGGTTGTATGAGACCCTTCGCCGTGAAGGTCGCAGAACAACCGGGCTTCGGTATTCCTTCCGCCCTGCCAGTCGCGGCCGCGCCCCCGGCTGCGACCTGCCCAAGGTCCTTGCTGTTGCTGTCCATTGATGTTGTACACGTCCCGCCCCCTCGGACAGTTGTTGTTGCTCCGCAACCTGGCTGCTGCTCCCACGACCATTGCTCCCGGTTCTTTCGGGGGGGCCTAGCCTTGCCGCCGCGGTGTGGTCCGGGGCCCTTCCCCGCTGGGTGCTGACTTCCTTCGCTCTGGCGTACTCCTCCATTTTGTCGAAGAGCTCCGCCACCGAGTGGATGCGCTTGCGGGCGAGTCGCTCTGCTAGGGGTCCTTTTTGGAGTCCGCAGGTTGCGGCGTTGATGACAGTTGTTTCGTTGACCCCCTTTACTTGGCACTTGACTTCCCTGGACCTTCTGAAGAAGCTGCGGAGGGACTCGCCCGGGGCTTGCTTCATGGCGAATAGATCCCCCGCGCCCTTCGGTTCGGCATAGTTTCCCTGGAAGCTATTGTGCACTAGGTCCCGTAGTTGCTCCCACGCATATACAGAGCGCGGGGGGATGGTGAAAAACTACGTCAACGCTATCCCCCTCAAGGCCAGGGTCATGCTTTTTGCCTTCGTGGTGTCATCCCCTCCAGCGGCCTCGATGGCTGTCTCTTAGACGCGGAGGAACTACACAGGATCCGTTGACCCTTCGAAGGGCCGGACTTCCGGCATCTTGAAGCCCTGGGGCCAGCGGGCTACTTCCAGCCCTGCGCTCAAGGGGGGACTAGGATCTTCCCGGAACACCGGTGCGGGAGCGAGCGGCGCAGGGGGCCCAGTGCGGCGAGGGCTCTGCTGTGCAAGCGGTCACGGTCCCGGGCGGCGGCGGGGCCGTCCCTGCGTTGCCGGAGGTCGAGCAGCTCTTGGTGGAGGTCGGCCAACTCCTGCTGGAGCAATTCGTGCGCTCTCTGCGTTACCTCCATCTGGGCCGGGACCAGCGGCTAGCCGACTACCCCGAGTCCCGGGGGGCGCCTCGCCACCCACGGTGTTCTTCTGCATGGAGTTGTCGGTCTCTTCCTCGGGGTGGGCGGCAACCGCTGCGGCCCGAGAGGTCTTGCTTCGCTTAGCCCTCAGGGCGCTAGGCGGTTCGGCTGCCGTCGCGGCTCCAACCGTGGGAGTGCGAGGCGCAGCTCTCCGAGGTGCCATTCTTGTGCTTCGGATATGTGCTCGACTTGTCGGTCCCGACGGACGGCGCCAACTGTCGTAGCAAAAAACAAGTTATACAGTAAAAGAAGGGGGACCCCGAACAAGCCTAGAAGGGCTTCGGGGATCCTCAGGAGAAGGGACTAGCCAGTGATAAGAACGAGATGACTGTTATTATTCTGGGAAATTCGTGCTGATTTTTCTCTCTTCTACACGAGTGGGGTGACCCCCTATTTATAATCCTCCATGAGAGGGTCTATACATTACCATTCTAACCCTATAACAATACTATGCGCGTAGGGGCTGCGGGGACATTCCCCCCTACGCCTAGGCCTTAGTCCATGGTGGGCGCTCCTGGGTCTGGTCCATCCTGCTGATGCACCCAGTCCAACCGCGCTAGTAAGGGCTTCGGGTTCACCCCGGAGGTGACCCGGAGGGCCTGCTGCTCCGGGCCTCACGGGGCTTCGGGGACACTCCGTGGGGGGAGGGGGGACTTCGGGTCCACCCCGGAGATGACCCCGAGGGCCGGTTGCCCCGGGCCTCGCGAGGCTCCAGGGACCCTTCAGGGTGGCTTCGGGTCCACCCGGAGGTGACCTAGAGGACCTGCTACTCCGGGCCTTGCGGGGCTCCGAGGACACTTCGGGTCCACCCCGGAGGTGACCTGGAGGGCCTACTTCTCTGGGCCTTGTGGGGCTCCGGGGACACTCCGGGGAGGCTTCGGGTCCACCCCGGAGGTGACTCGGAGGACCTGCTGCTCTGGACCTTGCGGGGGGGGAGGAGGGGGCTTCGGGTCCACCCCGGAGGTGACTCGGAGGGCCTGCTTCCCCGGGCATCGTGGAGCTCCGGGGACCCCCCGGGGAGGCTTTGCCCGGGGTCCGCCACCCCGGTTTTGATGATTGCTTCGCTTGGGCATTAGGGCCGGTGGGGCCGCCCCTACGACAATCCTAAATTATTTGATAAAGTACTTTGAAAATAAACTAAAATCTTACTTTGCATTGGCTTTGCTAAGCATGTTGTTGGACCGTAAAGGCGACTAGAGGGGGTGAATAGGAGCACGCTCACTTTTTCACAAATTATGAACTCAATACAATTTCACTCCAGTAGCTATTAGAAAGCTATGAAGATCAATATACCAATCAAATGGAAGACTAGTATTGAATCCAATTAAACCCTAATCAATGCTACAAAAATCAACTAAGATTGCAAAGACTCACAAGACGCAGGCGGTCGATCATTGGACCCAATCGGTCGGACCGATTGTCGGGCGATCGACCGGCGTTAGTCTTGGCGGTCGGACCGCTCAAAATCGGATCGGCCGGTGATGACGGGCGGTCGACCGCCGACTCGAACCGATCCGCAACAATAAAATCAGCCCGATGACGAAGTTGCAATTAGGTGAAACTTTGATTCTCAACTCTAATCTTTATGAAACTTTGCACACACCTTCTATATGCTATTGAGGACCTATTCCAATCGAATATTATGATAATTCTTGGAACGATCTTGAGCAATTGCCAATTGATTAACGAAGGTCTAAAACAGGGCAAGAACGAAAACTTGATCCTAACGCTTGTTCGTGAGGATTGATGATCAAGATGATGCTAGATAGATTCACACATATCACGACAAGCTAATTCACGTGAAAGAATCAATCACAAACTCGCGGATCAAAGAAAGCCCTAAAAACACGAAATTGAAAGCAAGAACGAAAAGAGACTTATCTCAAGCAAACCTTGCATAGATTGATTTCGTGATTGTTCTTTGGATTACATCCACACCATCATGGATCGATGGACAATCAAAGATCACGAAATTCACCACAAACCATCAAGAGCCCTAGCCTCCACCTCAACTCCCTAAAGACAATTAGGGTTTTGAAACATAAAAGGCGAGAGAGGAAGAGGTGCAGCCACCATCTCCTCCTATTTATAGTGGAGGCCTAGAACTCCTAGGGTTTGACTTAATTGGGCTCGTTAAGGCCCACTAACAAACGGGTCACACACGCACGCCGCGCGTCTTTAACCTTTTGACCTAAACCGCTTCACCATGCGCCATGGATTCGCCAATAGGTCATCCTTGTCCATCTTGTGTCACGCTTGAGTCGTTGACCTCACCCGCATCGCCGATCGCTCGACCTCAACTCTTCAAGTCTAGTCCCGATTCTCCTCGCCGTTGACCGTCGTTGACCACCAAGCAACTCGCACAACCACAGACAAGCAAACACGAATTCGGGAACAAGTTCTTCACAACTTGACCCATGTTAGTCAAAACATGCATCATGCAAACCATATGCCACGATACCAATGACTTTGACCTAACAAATCAACATCGCCACGTAGTTGGCCGACGTTCAAGTAGAAACCGGTCTGACCGCTCCAGGTGATCCGGTCGGACCGCCTATGGCGGTCGGACCGCTCCTCGTGAGCGGTCGGACCGCCTGGGACTTAGCCGAATTTCAACCCCAAAATACGAAACCTTCGAAACTTTAAACCAATAGAACTTTTTTTGGAGACTCCAAAAATCATGAGACCAAGTGCATTGGGATCCTCACTTGCCTACAACACCTATTTTTGGCCCACTGCGTTTTGACCACTTTGGTCATCGCCGGTCCGATCGCCCCACATGGCCGGTCCGACCGATTTGGGACCGATCGGACCTGCGGTAAGGCCGGTCGGACGCCCCATCCGAAGAAGCTCAGTAACTTTGTCGAAAACACATGAAACGACAAACCGTAAACGCCATTGCCAATTGTCACATCATCCTAAGATCTCGAACATATCCCCATGAAATCCACAATCTCCCCCTTGATGAACACATTGGCAATTATCCAGAAAATGTAAGTAAGAGGTTTGAAAACGAGTTTACTCGCAGTTTTCGCACAAAGGCACAACTTGGTCCATAAGCAAGAAAAAGCAATGTAAATGACCAAGCTGGCATCAGAATAGTATAGGCATGTGAGACAAGGCAAAAGTAAACATAAAAACTTTGATTTCCAGAAAAGGGTCAAAATTCTCACATAAGGTCCATATGAAGAACAATTGTTCAATTGACCTATGATCATTGTGAGGACAAAAGAATGCAATTCAAGTTCAGAATATTCAATAAGACAATAAGAATGCAACTCAAGAACTCCCCCTCACTATGATCCTCAGTTTTCAAATTTTCAATTTCTCCCCTTTGTACAAACTTCTCCCCCAACAAAGAAATATATTCTCATTAACACATCCAACAAAGAAATATATTCTCATTAACACATCTTCTCTTCTCATTTAACACATCTTCTCCCCCTTTGACAATGGATTCATCAAGGAATCACGCCTTCCTCTCATCCAGAGATAACAAATAGAAAATAAAGGAAGAAGCAGAAACAAGAGAAACAAAAAGAGGAGTATGCATGAAGTGCAATGGAGTGGCTTCAATTTTTGTATTTTTTAATTTTTGATTACAAGAAGCTTTGGAGATTACCCAGAAGAACAAGCTAGTATCTCTAATATTGCACAAACAAAGATATCAAGCCCGACAATAGCTAGCAAGATCATGGTAAGACATATATATCAAAGCTAAGCACAAAGGCTCAAAAGTAAAGCGAGAGATTTGATCAATTTAAGCAACGCTTCAAATTCAAACAAGTTCATCAACAGGATCCTAAAGTGAAATTGGCCATGTCAAAATGTCAAAGTGAGATCAAAAATCTAACAAAGACCACATTAAGAGTCAATCAAGTCCCGTATTGAATCATTTTGCTCAATATTTTGTAAACGCCCATTTGTCAACATTTTTCTCATTTGCATTGAATATTGAAGTTGACTAATGATCTAACTTAGTGACAAGATCCTGGACTAGGAGCCATCCACAAACTCATCCTAAGCTTCGACCAAAAGTTGATTAAAGGTATATCTTAGTAAAGAAGATCACGGACTAGGAGCCATCCACAAACTCTTTCTAAGCTTCTACAAGGCGACAAATCTTGAGGTTCATGTCATTTCTGACAAGCAGTCCCCATGAGATCGTCTGGTTCATCAAACTATCACCAAGTTCATGTCATTTGACAAGCAGTCTCGTAAGAATAGTTTGGCACAAATTAAGCACAAGACAATCTTGATTTTCATTTTTCACATGAGCAGTTTTAGAATCTCAAGAACACAAAAGCTCAAGTAATGGTCAATTTTAGATCAAAGAGCTAACAAAGCAATTCTGACAGGGCCAATGTCACAAGAGGAGCACTAATTGCGCAACTCGCTAAAACATCCACAAATTGCAATTTCTTAGTTTGAGTTGTTTAAAAGATTCTAGCTCATATAGCAAAGACTTAGCTACACATGTGAAAGCATGATAATTCTAGCAAGTCAAAGAACTAGACATGACATTGAGCAAGAATTGAAATACAAAAGTACTAAAGGGTAATAGGCAAAGCTTCATCAATTTTTTTTAAAATAAGCAGAAAAACGTATATTACAATGCATCTTTTTGGATTTTTCATACCATTTGTTGTTGGAGTTTTCATATGAATGCAATATGACACAATGAGATGTAATTAAAAAGCCTAAAAACCTAAAAAGTTCGAAAAGATCACTAAGTTCAGAAAAAGAACAATAAAAGATCAAAAGAACAAGGAAAGATAAGAAAAAGATCAAACTCCCCCTCAAACCAACCCATAAGGATAAATGATCCCTAACTCGCTTCTTAAGGAGGAAAATCTGGTTTGATCTAAAGGCTTGGTAAGAATATCTGCCAATTGAGCTTCGGACTCTACGAAGTGCATCACAATATCACCTTTTTCAACATGATCTTTAAGGAAGTGAAAGCGAATGTCTATGTGCTTAGTCCTAGAATGTTGCAATCGGGTTTTAGCAATATTAATAGCGAAGTGTTATCACGTAAAAGAGGAACACTAGCAAAGTTTAACCCATAATCTTTCAAAGTGGACGTCATCCACAAAATCAGCTCAAAGACAACTAGCAGACTACATACTCCGCTTCAAAGAAGTGGATTGTGCAACAAGACCGCTTCCTAGAAGACCAAGATACAAGAGAAGTGCCTAGGAAGTGACAGTGCTCGAGGTACTCTTCCTATCTAACCGATGACCCATAAAATCGAATCAAAACCCCTAATGGACAAGGTCAAGAGCAGAATACCAAATGCCATATAAGATGGTAGAGTGTAAATACCGAATATGCGCTTAACGGCTTGGCGATGGGAAGTTCTCTGAGACGCTCAAATCTTGCACAAAGGCATACCGTGAAGTGAATGTCCGGTCTCGAGGCCGTCAAATACGTAGGGAGCCGATCATCTTTGCAGACTCGGTTGATCCACGACTTCTCCTTCCTCATCGGATCCAAAGCGATCGGTTGCCATGGGAGTGGAAATTGGCTTGCAGTCACCCATGTTGAAGCGTTTGAGTAGATCTTTAGTGTACTTCGTCGATGGATGAAAGTTCCTTCCTTGCATTGCTTGATTTGAAGTCCCAAAAGTAATTAAGCTCTCCCATCATACTCATCTCAAATTCCACGGACATAGTGTCGGAAAAGTCGAAACAAGAGCATTAGAGGAACCACCAAAGATAATATCATCCACATAAATTTGAGCAAGCAGGAAGTCATTGTCACGCCTAAGAATAAATAGAGTTTTATCCACTTTACCCATCTCAAACTTATTTTTAAGCAAGAAGGTCTTAAGTCTATCATACTGTGCTCTAGGGACTTGTTTAAGACCATACAATGCTTTAGATAGCTTGAAAACACGATTTGGATATTTAGGATCCTCAAAACCCGGGGGTTGCTTAACATACACTTCCTCATCTATGAAACCATTTAAAAGGCACTTTTAACATCCATCGATATAATTTAAAACCTTTTGATGCAAAGACAAATGCAAGGAGAATGCGAATGGCTTCTAGTCTAGCAACAGAGCAAATGTCTCATCAAAATCTAACCCCTCAACTTGGTGAAACCACGAGCTACCAATCGGCTTTATTTCTAACCACGTAACCATCCTCACCTTGTTTATTCTTAAACACCCAACGGGTTCCTATAACATTATGACCACTAGGAGGTTCTACTAGGTTCCAAACCTTGTTTCTTTCAAAATTCTCTAACTCCTCATGCATGGCATTTACCCAGCTAGAATCGGATAAAGCATGTGATATATCGCGGGGTTCAAAAGAAGCAACAAAAGCCGAATGAGAGTAGAGATTTGGATCATTATACCGAGCGAGTGACTCGCTCATGTAGATTACCTATTATCTGCTCGGGAGGATCTTTGTCTCGAATGCGAAGTGGGCGCCGGGTGAGATATCGTTTCTTCGACCTCGCAGTATCTGCGATGATGAAGATGCGCAGAGCCTCAATCGAAGGTGAAGTAGACGAGCGTGTTCTTGTATCGGTATGGGCGCTTCAAGAGCAAAGCAGATGAAGGAATGATATTAGCTTCGTCCTCATCTTCCTCCACAAAAATGCTCTCTATCACCTGTAAATCATCTGTAGCAATAGATCTAGCTCCAGGGCTAGTCTCATCAAACGTGACATTACAAGTCTCTGAATAATGTTAGTCTCGAGATTAAAAACCGAAAACCCTCGAATGAGCGGGATAACCCGAAATATCCCATCAAAAGTTCTTGATTCAAATTTATCTAAATTGCTGTCTTAAGAATAAAACATTTTGATCCAAAAACTCGAAAATGCGAAACAGAGGGTTTTCTACCAAAACGAAGCTCATAAGGAGTCTTGCCTAAAGAAGGTCTCAAAAAGACACGATTTGCAATATGGCAAGCAGTAGCAATAGCTTCGCCCAAAATCTCCTCGGTATGTTATACTCGTCTAGCATCGTCCTAGCCATTTCGACTAAGGTCCTATTCTTCCTTTCCACCACGCCATTTTGTTGAGGGACGTGTGGAGAGGAGAAGCGATGCTCAATACCACGCCAAAGACAAAAAGAAGCAAAGAAGCATTTTTGAACTCCGTGCCATTATCACTGCGAATCGCTCTCAAAGCACCAGGAAGCTCAGAAGCCAAACGAAGAACAAGGTCATGAAAATAACCAAAAGCTTCATCTTTTGAAGTAAGAAAGAACACCCAAGTATATCTAGAAAGATCATCGACTATGACAAGAATATACCATTTTCCACGATCGACGGACTCTAGCGGGACCAACAAGTATCCATATGAAGCAAGCGTCCCCGTCCGTCATAACCATAGTCACGAGAAGGGTGAGGCGGCAACTTGTTTGCCATGCCTACAGTGGCGCACATACAAAGATCCTTGCGACTTTGAGTTTGGGCAAACCTCTCATGAGATCAAGGTTGCTAACTCGTGTCGATGATCAAAACCAATGTGCCCCAAACGTCGGTGCCAAAGCTAGAAATCAGAAGAAGATGTAAGCAAACATTTAAGAGATCAAAGAAGAGATTACGAAAAATCGGCTCAAAAATTCTACCAACTCTAGAGATTCCAAACACAAGCTCACCAAGAGAATCAAGCACACGACAAGCATTTTTCTTAAAAGCAGTCTCATAACCATCATCAAGAAGTCGAGAAAGCGAAAGGAGATTATACCTAAGCTTGTCCACAAGAGCGACATCCTTTAGAATGAATTTGTTGTTCACCTTAATTGATCCTGTTCCTTCAATTCGCCCTTGTGTATCATCTCCAAAGGTGATGAAGTCATCACCTGTTGCTCGCGTGAAAGAGGTGAACCATTTTGAGTTCCCGGTCATGTGGCGTGAACATCCGAGTCAACGAACCACGTGTTCTTCCCCTTTCGCGGTAATCCCGAAAATCAAGGAACAAAAGAACGATGTGTCTCAATCATGGGGTTAGATAAACATGATTTAGGAATCGATCTTGAGACACACGTCGCAAGGAGTATACAAACCGAAGTACTATCCTTGATTTCATCTAACATTCGGTTATGAGCAATGTTTAAATTAAAATGAGACTTGAGGCTGTCCATGGGCGATCGGCCGTTGTTCAAGGGCGATCGACCGGCGACCAAAGCGGTCGGCCGGTGACCACCAATGATCGGATCGCCTTGATCGATAAACATTAGAATTAGGATATTTAGAAACATAATGATTTGCATGAGAGAAAATCCTAATCCGTGTTTATTCTTTTCAATGTTACCATGTCTCATAGAAGCTCTAGGTTGCATGAATGAAATTCTATCAAAATTTTTCCTATCATTTTTCAACCCTCGCCAATGAATTCAATCAAATGTCCACCTTTTTGCAATAAGTGCAATGGTACTTGGTACCACTAGAAGACGCACCATTTGAATTAATACAAGGTTGGGTAAAGCCTGCAGATTTAAAAGATGTTTTTGCAGGTTGGGTTTTGAATTCAATTAAACCTTTTTCCAAGACTTGAATGACTTTTGGGTTTGAGAATTGAATCCTAAACCTTGCTTCTTATAAGGAGTTTTAGACTTGTTAAGAATCATGTTTAATTGTTTCTTACCTTTAGAAAATTTCTCTAATGTATCATGAAGGTAAGCATTTTCTTTTCTAAAGTTAACACAAGCATCACAAGTTTTATTAATAGATTTTTCCTTATACAAAGCAATTTCAAGCTTAAGAGCGGAACATGAAGCACAAGTAGTATTTTCAATATTGTCCTTAAGCTTAGCATATTTGACTCTAGCAGCTTCTAAGATATCTTTGATTTCACGTTCTTTTTCTAAACATGAAGTGCAAGGGCTAGAATCAAATACATCAAAAGCAATCAATTTACTATATTCTAAACATTTTTCACAAGGAGCACTTTTAATTTCATTTAGTTCAGATCTAGCATTCTCAAGTTGTTGTACAGAAATATTATGAGCAGATTGTAACTTGGTAATTTCTGAATGCATAGCATGACAAGATAAACATTCATCAGGTTCAAGAGTCTTAGCATTTTTAAGCTCTACTTTTAGTTTGTTAATCTTTAACTCTAATTTCTTTTTTTTGTCATAACAAATTCTAGCGCTTCATCTTGACTAAGCAATTGCTCAACTATAGAATCATATTTAGCAGAAAGCTCATCATAAGAAAAAGATACCTCATTATCATCAATGTCGTCGGTGTCAGCCATAAAGCACATGCCAGTGAAGTCCTTGGCCTTCCCTTTCTTTTTGGCTTGAGGGATCTCCTCCTCCTTGTCCTCCTCACTCCCGGAATCCACATCGCTCAAGGATTGATCCTCAAAAGCGACAAGGACCCGGTGAGCAGCCTTCACAAGCTTATTAGCCTCATACCTTGATTTGTTGAAAGGAAGCTTCTTCCAAGCTGGCTTTCCTTCCTTATGATTGCTCTTACCTTTCAGCTTGGGCAATTTGCCCGGATATGATTGAGCTCACCACATTCATAGCATGTCACAGGACCACCTCTCTTTTTGTTTCTCACATTATTGTAGGCCCGTGTGAATTTTTTAGCTAGAAGAGCTAACTCGCATTTCAGAATACTTTCAAGCTCCTCTTCATGAATAGCGGATAAACAAGCAAATGAAAATCCGTAAGAAGATTCAAAAGAGTCATCAAAAGCCTTTTGAGAGGATCGCTACCAAAGCTAAATTATCTTTCTTGGGATGATCAACTCTTTTAATTTCATGAGTCTTGAGTTTACTATAAAGCAATTCTAAAGTAAGACTTGAAAGATCAACATTTTCCTC
Organism: Hsuehochloa calcarea; assembly: GCA_036346395.1. Taxonomy (NCBI): domain Eukaryota; kingdom Viridiplantae; phylum Streptophyta; class Magnoliopsida; order Poales; family Poaceae; genus Hsuehochloa; species Hsuehochloa calcarea. The sequence continues at coordinate 35,684,080 of CM070604.1, read as the reverse complement.
TATAGCAAGAGCCTTCATCTCCCACTCCTTGGTGTTGATTGCGACCAAGAGATGGGTGGCATTTTCAGATTGAGAATATTCAATATCAACGACTTTCATTTGATTAATTACTTTATTAAAGTGATCGAAAATGTCATCGATGCTCTCTCGGGACGATCTCGAATTTATTGTATTCACGCTTGTAAACTGCTTGGCGCACCTTTTTGATTTGGGACGAACCCTCATGATATGTTTCGAGAGTGTTCCAAATTTCATGCTTGATTGAAAGATTACAAATTCTATCATATTCTTGTCTACCAAGTGCACCATATAAAAGATTCTTAGCCTTATTGTTGTTTGCCACAAGAATCGGCAAGTGTTGCAATTTCAGAATAACTAGCGGGCTCTAACAACATCCCAAATAGCTTGTCCTCGCTCTCAAGAAAGACGTGCATACGATTCTTCCAATAGGCATAGTCGTGCCCATCGAAGATATGCGGTTTAGTAGAAAACTTATCCATCGCCAAAATTCGGTGGACCGGTTAAGATCAAGATTGAACTAACCGGCTCGATACCACTTGTTGGACCGTAAAGGCGACTAGAGGGGGTGAATAGGAGCACGCTCACTTTTTCACAAATTATGAACTCAATACAATTTCACTCCAAGTAGCTATTAGAAAGCTATGAAGATCAATATACCAAGACAATGGAAGACTAGTATTGAATCCAATTAAACCCTAAGCAATGCTACAAAATCAACTAAGATTGCAAAGACTCACAAAGACGGGCGGTCTCGATCGGCTGGACCCAATCGGTCGGACCGATTTCGGGCGGTCCGACCGGCGTTGTCTTTGGCGGTCGGACCGCTCCAAAATCGGATCGACCGGTGATGATGGCGATCCGACCGCCGACTCGTAACCGATCCGCAAGCATAAAATCACCGATGACGAAGTTGCAATTAGGTGAAACTTTTGATTCTCAACTCTAATCTTTATGAAACTTTGCACACACCTTCTATATGCTATTGAGGACCTATTCCAATCGAATATTATGATAATTCTTGGAACGATCTTGAGCAATTGCCAATTGATTAATGAAGGTCTAAAACGGGCAAGAACGAAAACTTGATCCTAACGCTTGTTCGTGAGGGATTGATGATCAAGATGATGCTAGATAGATTCACACATATCACAGCAAGCTAATTCACGTGAAAGAATCAATCACAAACTCGCGGATCAAAGAAAGCTCTAAAAACACGAAATTGAAAGCAAGAACGAAAAGAGACTTATCTCAAGCAAACCTTGCATAGATTGATTTCGTGATTGTTCTTTGGATTACATCCACACCATCATGGATCGCTGGACAATCAAAGATCACGAAATTCACCACAAACCATCAAGAGCCCTAGCCTCCACCTCAACTCCCCTAAAGACAATTAGGGTTTTGAAACATAAAAAGGCGAGAGAGGAAGAGGTGCAGCCACCATCTCCTCCTATTTATAGTGGAGGCCTAGAACTCCTAGGGTTTGACTTAATTGGGCTCCGTTAAGGCCCACTAACAAACGGGTCACACACGCACGCTTCGCGAAGCGCCGTCTTTAACCTTTTGACCTAAACCGCTTCACCATGCGCCATGTATTCGCCAATAGGTCATCCTTGTCCATCTTGTGTCACGCTTGAGTCGTTGACCTCACCCGCATCGCCGATCGCTCGACCTCAACTCTTCAAGTCTAGTCCCGATTCTCCTCGCCGCTGACCGTCGTTGACCACCAAGCAACCCGCACAACCACGGACAAGCAAACACGATTCGGGAACAAGTTCTTCACAACTTGACCCATGTTAGTCAAAACATGCATCATGCAAACCATATGCCACGATACCAATGACTTTGACCTAACAAATCAACATCGCCACGTAGTTGGCCGACGCTCAAGTAGAACCGGTCCGACCGCTCAGTGAGCCGGTCGGATCGCCTTGGCGGTCGGACCGCTCACGTGAGCCGGCGGACCGCCTTATGGGACTTAGCCGAATTTCAACCCTCAAAATCCAAACCTTCGGAAACTTTAAACCAATAGAACTTTTCTTCGAGACTCCAAAAATCATGAGACCAAGTGCATTGGGATCCTCACTTGCCTACAACACCTATTTTTGGCCCACTGTTTTGACCACTTTGGTCATCGCCGGTCCGACCGCCCCACATGGCCGGTCCGACCGATTTGGGACCGGTCGGACCGCCGTGCAAGGACCGGTCGGACCGCCCCTGTCCAGTAAGCCTGTAACTTTGTCGAAAACACATGAAACGACAAACCGTAAACGCCATTGCCAATTGTCACAACATCCTAAGATCTCGAACATATCCCCATGAAATCCACACATGTCCATAACCGTGTGGCGCAATCACCAGCGCTGAGAGCTTCGGCCGAAGCACTTGGAGCTTGAAAATATGATGAACGAAGTCGAGAGAGAGAGAGGGGAGCGAAATGGGGGAAAAGAGAGAGGAGGGCGGAGGGTTCCCGGTGCTCCTATTTATAGAGGCCGAGGAGGAGAGATGGGGGAGTTCGACACCATGATCGCCTGGGCGAGCTCTGGCCGGCTTAGGGCATGGTGCAGCCGGGAGGAATCGTGAAGAGATAAGGGAAGGTGTGGGATTGATAGCGGCAGCACGTGACATTCAATGCGCGCGAAAAACAGGGAGGAAAGGGCAGGAAAATGTGCTGTCGACAACGACATTTTTAGCGGCCGTGACGCAGCGTGGACGTGGACGGGACGGGGTGGAGCAGAGGGTAGGTGAGCGAGGAGACGAGGCAGAGACAGAGAGGATGGGGTGGCGAGGCACTGACGCGACGGCATGGGTAGCCAACGGGAAGAAAACGACGGGGAGGTGAGGCTGGCAGGTGGGGCCCGCTTGTCGGCGAGGGCGAGGCAGAGAAGCGAGGTGCGGGCCAGGAGGCGGTAATAGGAACGGGCCACGGGCGAATTCGGCCCAAAGCATTTTCCGTAATTTTGAAGATTTTCAAATTATAGAAATTGAAATAATTCATTTAGGGTTTTAGAAAATAGCAAATAAAGTCCAAAAATTCTAGAAAAATACACAAAAAAAATCCTTAAATCATTTTGATTTTTTAAAAAAATTATTTCCAACTCAACATTGGTAATTAATTTTGCAAATAAATTATTTTGGCTTTAAAATACTTAGGAAAAACTTTTAAAATTCATGAAAATTCCAGAAAAATAATTAAATTTTATTTTTAATTGGAAATGAAAATTTGGACTATTACACCATACCAAGGCACACAAAATTTTATAACAGCGGCATCTCATCACAACTTGTGCAACAACATCCCACTACTAGTTGCCCAACAGTTGCATCGCACCGCAGTTCCACATATCATTAAGTCAAATTATCATCATTGAACATGTGACACGAACCTATCGTATAACTGAGCATGACTAAGCATCTCTACGATAACCCATGTTGGATATACAAATATGTCCAACTAGTAATGACCATCCTATGGTGACAAAGGATTGATGATATTCAAATAATCAATGGCGGCATAATAACAAATAGGTGATTAACTACTCCTAAAAGCAGTTGATATAAAAGTAATATGCAATTTGATATAAAACAGTATACATTTTTAAAACATAGGTTCAATATTATCAAATGATTATGACTTTCCTTGGCCTTACCAAATAACCAAACTTTGGTCATCAAACCTTGCTCCTCCTCCTGCTTCTTGAAAAACATCATCTAAACGAGAGAGACAACGAATGAAACACAAATAAAATCCAAAAGAAAATTAAACAAAATCAAAAAACAACAAAACCAACTCTAAAATAAATATCTCGATTTTAGATGAATTTAGGAACATGAACGAACTGAATTGGAGTTCAGATGAAGGAGAATGGGCTCCCGGAAGATCTAAATATAAGAAAAACAGAGGGAAAACATGACATCAACAATAAAAAAAAAGAGGATATCGGCTGGAATTAAATTTTTAAAGGAACATAAATTCATTAACTAACAAGTAGGCCCATGGTCTACATATCAAGTCCACGAAAGAAGGGTTACGGCACACGGTGCACCTGATCCACAGAACAGGAATTGACAAGTGGGACAGACTTGGCATAGACATAATCTCTGTGAACTGAGTCCGCATGCTAGGGCTCAGGCTCAGGATGACGCGCGCATCCACGCGGGCTACCAGGGCTGAGTTGGCACTGAGGTGGAGGCTAGGTGGCAGACACACGACGTAGGGTGCTGAGGTGGCTGTTGATGAGGCCGACACATGGCGGCGACGGTGCATCGCGGCCAAAGGCGGCTGTGTAACTCCGGCGATGACGGAACTGGTGAACATCGGCGACTCAGGTCAGGTGGCACGAAGATGTGTAGAAGAATGTGGGCGTGATGGTGAACTCACCGGGACATGCGCTGGAATGAGAGGATGACGGAGGCGACTGTCACCGAGAAGGAAGCGACTACGGGCTGTAGTCTTCGGCAAAGTCGGGGTTCCAACGACGCTCCGACAAAACGAAGGGGAGGACGATGTAGATCAGGACTATGTGATCCAGACAGCGGCGAAGATGAAGCTCGTGGTTCACTGGAGGCGGCAAAAAAACAACGACGAAGGCAGCAGCGACTCAAGCTTCAACACGGCAGACTGGCGACGACTTTGAGGGCGACAGTTAGGGCTACGAGGTGCGTGGCGACTTGGGGTGCAGAAAATGAGGATGCAGCAAACTTAAAAAAGACAGCGATGAGGAGATTGGAATGAACATGATGACAAAACCGTGTTGTTGATGGAGACCGAGAAAGCGCATACTTAGCCTACAGGCTGGGCCCACACGTCAGCGACGACAAAAGCGATAGCATGCAGGCGTGATGTGTGGCAACAGTGGGAGCGGACTGACTGCGCGAGGCGAGGCAGGCTAGGCCAGCGGGGTGAAGTTGGGCCTGGTGAGTGTGCAAAAGGAATGGGCCAAGAGAAAGATTTGGCTTGTGAGAGACCATGTGAGAGGTGTCCCCACACGAGTGATGAGTATTTGACACTTTTGTTGAAAAGTTTGTGATTTAATTCATCTTTGTTGTCTTCTGCTTTGTTTTGATTTTGTCTTGTCGCGGAACTTCCGCACAGGAATCGGAGTACCGATCATCGAACTTCCGCCCGGGAAAGCGGAACTCCGATTGACTGAGCAAAGGTGTTTTGATTTGGTAATGCGCGGAGCTTCATACAGGTTTGCGTATACCGATCATCGGAACTTCCGCCATGTAGAAACCGGAACTTCCGTTTGTGCGCAGAACTGAGCAGTGAGCGCATAGTTTTTGTTTTTGAGTTGTGTGGTTCATGAATGGTTTGAGTCTAATGCAAATGTTGATTCTAGTATCTAGAGCAATGCTATGTCATGTGTTTCTTATCTGTGCTGGTTGCAGGACGTCGAGGCGGAGTCGTGGTGAGACACGTGGAGACCGGACTAGACGCAGGTGGCGATGAGGTCAGAACGGTCAAGGTGTGTCGAAGATGGTGTGCACTCGAGGTGGTTGCTAGTCGTGGACAACAAGAAATGCAGGACCTTCCAGAAGGTGCACACGAGGGGCGAAAGGGTAATTTCGCAAGGCGGCACAAGTGGAAGCGGGATCCGTTCGGGTTTAGCCGGCGTAACGGGTTGGAGACCCGTTAGCCAAGGGCTATAAATAGAGATGAAGGCCTGGTTGTAAGGTGACCCTTTTTTGTGAGTGAGAATGAATTAGGGTTTGCTAGAGTCAAAAGGGGCTTTGGGAGGTTGTTTTGCTTTGTGACTTTAGTTTGTTGGGAGAGAGCAGAGATGTCTCCTGTTGCTCTTGTGTGTTCTTGAGCTGGAGAGGGAAAGGATGGATTGAGTTCCTTGTAATCATTTCTCTGGAATTGTCTATCTGTAATCCATTGGTTCAAGGAATGAAAAATCTTTTGTTTACTTTCCTGTTCATGCCTCTGTTCTTATTCTCTCGTAAGGCTTGATTCTTGAGATTTTGTTTTTGGTTTGATTCTGGTTGGGAAGTGCCAAAATGAGTTGCTCTTTGTTGGGATGATGCCACAAGATCATTTGATCGACTTTTCCCAAGAGCAAATCAACTGTAATCTCAGTTCTTGATTTTTGGTTTTCTCTGTTCTTCCTTCCCGTGCCTAGGTCTTGGATGAAAATATTTTTTCCCTTCTTGAGATGGCATGAAACTTGACATGTTGAATCTATAGGCTATTAAGTAGCTACCCTCAAAGTTTCATCACTCAAGAATCCAAGAATCATGCGAATTTCAGTTTTTGGTCTTTCTTACCAAATATTCAAGAAATTCGATTTTGCTTTGATTAATGGATCCTTGTCTGCAATTCCTTCTCAACGAGGTCAAGATGTTGTTTAGGATGATGTTCTGTGAAACTTGACCCGAGAAGAGCAGCAATTTGTGAGTATTTTGGATTTTTAGAAATTTTTAGTACGTTATGTTCTTCTGTCTGGGACAATCGAAACTTCCGCATTTTACACGGCGAAACTACCGCGTGCGGAACTTCCGCACTGGAAGACCGGAACATCCGTGTGGATTTCATGGGGATATGTTCCAGATCTTAGGATGATGTGACAATTGGCAATGGCGTTTACGGTTTGTCGTTTCACGTGTTTTCGACAAAGTTCTGAGTTTTACGTCAGGCGGTTCGACCGGTCCTTGCAATGGTCCGCCGGTCCCAAATCGGTCGGGACCGCCATGTAGGGCGGTCGGACGGTGGTGACCAAAGTGGTCAAAATGAGTGGGCCAAAAATAGGTGTTGTAGGCAAGTGAGGATCCCAATGCACTTCGTCTCATGATTTTTGGAGTCTCGAAGAAAAGTTCTATTGGTTTAAAGTTTCCAGATAGGTTTGGATTTTCAGGTTGAAATTCGGCTAAGTCCCAAGGGCGGTCCGACCGCTCACTGTGGGAGCGGTCCGACCGGCCACTGGAGCGGTCCGACCGGTATTGACTTGAACGTCGGCCAACCGTGGCGATGTTGATTGGTTAGGTCAAAGTCATTGGTTTCATGGCATATGATTTGCATGATGCATGTTTTGACTAACATGGGTCAAGTTGTGAAGAACTTGTTCCCAAATTCGTGTTTGCTTGTCTGTGGTTGTGCAGGTTGCTTGGTGGTCAACGACGGTCAACGGCGAGGAGGATCGGGACTAGACTTGGAGAGTTGAGGTCCGAACGATCGACGATGCGGGAGGTCAACGACTCAAGCGTGACACAAGATGGACAAGGGTGACCTATTGGCGAATCCATGGCGCATGGTGAAGCGGTTTAGGTCAAAGGTTAAAGACGGCGCTTTGCGAAGCGTGCGTGTGTGACCCGTTTGTTAGTGGGCCTTAACAGGAGCCCAATGGAGTCAAACCCTAGGAGTCTAGGCCTCCACTATAAATAGGGGGAGGTGGTGGCTGCACCAACTAGCTCTTTTCTCTCTCGCCTTTTTATGTTTCAAAACCCTAATTGTCTTTAGGGAGTTGAGGTGGAGGCAAGGGCTCTTGATGGTTTGTGGTGAATTTCGTGATCTTTGATTGTCCATCGATCCATGATGGTGTGGATGTAATCAAAGAACAATCACGAAATCAATCTATGCAAGGTTTGCTTGAGATAAGTCTCTTTTCGCTCTTGCTTTCAATTTCGTGTTTTTAGGGCTTTCTTTGATCCGCGAGTTTGTGATTGATTCTTTCACGTGAATTAGCTTGTCGTGATATGTGTGAATCTATCTAGCATCATCTTGATCATCAATCTCTCACGAACAAGCTTTAGGATCAAGTTTTCGTTCTTGCCCGGTTTTAGACCTTCGTTAATCAATTGACAATTGCTCAAGATCGCTCCAAGAATTATCATAATATTCGATTGGAATAGGTCCTCAATAGCATAGAGAAGGTGTGTGCAAAGTTTCGTGAAGTTTGGAGTTGAGAATCAAAAGTTAGACCTAATTGCAACTTCGTCATCGGTGATTTTTATTTCAGATCGGTTACAGATCGCCGTCCGACCGCTTGTCACCACCGGTCCGACCGATTTGAGCGGTCCGACCGCCAAGATAATAATGGTCCGACCGCCCGCAATCGGTCCGACCGGTTCACTCTGCAGGTCGAACCGCCGAGATTTGTGTTGCTTTGATTCTTGCGATTATTGTCGCATTGCTTAGGGGTTTTATTGATTCAATACTAGTCTTCCATTTGATTGGTATATTGATCTTCATAGCTTTCTAATAGCTACCGGAGTGAAATTGTATTGAGTTCATAATTTGTGAAAAAGTGAGCGTGCTCCTATTCACCCCCTCTAGTCGCTTTTACGGTCCAACAAGTGGTATCGAGCCCGTTAGTTCAATCTTGATCTTAACCGTCCTTGAACTTTGGCGATGGATAGATTCTCTATAAAACCGCATATGTTCAATGGACAAGACTATGCATATTGGAAGAATCGTATGCGAGTATTCCTTGAGAGCGAGGACAAGCTATATGGGACGTTGTTCGATCCGCTCATTATTCCCGAGGTTGAAACTCCGCTACGTGGTTCTTTTGGCTAACAACAACAAGGCCAAGAATCTTTTATATGGTGCGCTTGGTAGACAAGAATATGATAGGATTTGTAATTTTGCATCGCACACGAGATTTGGAACACTCTCGAAACATATCATGAGGTTCGTCCCAAATTAAGAAAGTCGCCAAACAATCTATAAGCGTGATTATAACAAATTTGAGATGCGTCTGGAGAGAGCATCGATGACATTTTCAGTCGTTTTAATAAAGTGATTAATCAAATGAAAGCTGTTGATATTGAATATTCTCAATCTAAAAATGCCACCCACCTCTTGGCTGCAATCAACACCAAGGAGTGGGAGATGAAGGCTCTTGCTATAGAAGAGAATGTTGATCTTTCGAGTCTTACTTTAGAATTGCTTTATAGTAAACTCAAGACTCATGAAATTAAAAGAGTTGATCATCCCAAGAAAGATAATTTAGCTTTGATAGCAGATCCTCACAAAAGGCTTTTGATGACTCTTTTGAATCTTCTTATGGATTTTCATTTGCTTGCTTATCTGCGATTTACGAGGAGGAGCTTGAAAATATTCTGAGACAGAGTTAGCCCTTTTAGCTAAAAAATTCACACGTGCTTACAACAATGTGAGAAATAAAAAGAGAGGTGGTCTGTTACTTGCTATGAGTGTGGAGAGCTTTACCACATCGGGCCAATTGCCCCAAGCTAAAAGGTAAGGGTAAGCACGGGGAGGAGAAGACGACTTGGAAGAAGCCTCATGAGAACAACTCGAGTATGATCTTTGTCAAGCTCATAAAGGCCGCTCACCGGTCCTTGCCGCTTTTGGAGAGCAATCCATTAGTGATGTGGACTCCGGAGCGAAGAGGAAAGGAAAGGGAAGGCCAAGGACTTTCTTGGCATGTGCTTCATGGTGACAAGCGACATTGATAATGATGAGGTATCTTTTTCTTATGATGAGCTTTACGCTAAATATAATTCTATAGTTGAGCAAGTGCTTAGTCAAGATGAAGCGCTAGAATTTGTCATGACTAAAAATAAGAAACTAGAGTCAAAAATTGGTAAACTGAAACTAGAACTTGCAAATGTTAAGACTCTTGAACTCGATGAATGTTTATCTTGTCATGCTATGCATTGAAATTACCAATTTACAATCTGCTCATAATATTGCTTTACAACAACTTGAAAATGCTAGAACCGAGCTAATTGAAATTAAATCTGCTCCTTGTGAAAAATGCTTAGAGTCTAGCAAGTTGATTGCTTCGATATGATTGATTCTAGCCTTTGCACTTCATGCTTAGAAAAGAGCGTGAAATCAAAGATATCTTAGAAGTTGCTAGAGTCAAATATGCTAAGCTTAAGGACAATATTGAAAATACTACTTGTGCTTCATGTTCCGCTCTTAAGCTTGAAATTGCTTTGTATAAGGAGAAATCAATGGATAAAACTTGTGATGCTTGTGTTAACTTGAGAAAGAAAATGCTTACCTTCATGATACATTAGAGAAATTTTCTAAAGGTAAGAAACAATTAAACATGATTCTTGACAAGTCTAAAACTCCTTATAAGAAGCAAGGTTTAGGATTCAATTCTTTTCAAGACAATTCAAACCCAAAAGTCATTCAAGTCTTGGAAAAGGTTTAATTGAATTCAAAACCCAACCTGCAAAAACATCTTTTAAATCTGCGAGTTTTGCCCAACCTTGTATTAATTCGAATGGTGCTTCTTCTAGTGGTACCAAGTACCATTGCACTTATTGCAAGAAAGGTGGGCATTTGATTGAATTGTTGGCGTGAGGTTGAAAAATGATAGGAAAAATCTTGATAGAATTTCATCGACCAACCTAGAGCTTTTATGAGACATGGTAACACCGAAAGGAATAAACACGGATTAGGATTTTTCTCACATGATAATCATCATGCTTCTACATATCCTAATTCTCATGTTCTTCAGTCTGCCGGCTCGATCATTGGTGGTCACCGGTCGACCGATTTGGTCGCGGGTCGATCGGCCAAAGACAACGCCGGTCGACCGCCCTTGGACGATTTAATTCCCATGTTAACTTAAACATTGCTCATAACGAATTTTAGATGAAATCAAGGATAACACTTCGCTTTGCATACTACTGCAGACGTGTGTCTCGATCTTTGGGTTCCCAAGTCTTGTTTAACTAACTTGATGTCGAGACACATCGCTCTTCTATGCCTTGATTTTTCAGATTGCCGCGGAAGAGGAAGAGCACGTGCTTTGTTGACTCATTTATTCACGCCATATGATAGGAGACTCAAGATGGTTCACCTCCTTCACGCGGTCGACGGGTTTCAAGCATCTCCGAGAACTTCCCATCGCCAGCCGTTAAGCTCTTATTCAGTACTTACACTCTACTCTCTTTGTATGGCATTTGATATTCTGTTCTTTATCCTTGTCCATTCGGGGTTTTCTTATTCTAATTGTGCGGGTGTCGGCTAGATAGGAAGAGTACCTCAGCGCTTGTCACCCACTAGATTCTTCTCTTGTATCTTGTTTTTATCCTCACCAAATCTTTAGACCCAACTAGGTTTGCCACCTTGAGAAGCGAGTTAGGGTTATTTATCCTTATGGGTTGGTTTGAGGGGAGTTTGATCTTTTCTGATCTTTCCTTGTTCTTTTGATCTTTTATTATTCTTTTTTCTGAACTTAGTGATCTTTTTGAACTTTTTAAGTTTTTAGGCTTTTTATTTGCACCTCATTGTGTCATATTGCATTCATATGAAAAATCCAACAAGTGGTAACAACAAGTGGTTCTGACAAGTGGTATGAAAAATCCAAAAGATGCATTGTAATATAAGATTTTGACTGCTTATCTTTTAAAATTGATGAAGCTTTGCCTATTACCCTTTGGAGCTTTTGTATTTCAATTCTTGCTGAATGTCATGTCTAGTTCTTTGACCTGCTAGAATTATCATGCTTTTACATATGTAGCTAAGTCTTTGCTATATGAGCTAGAACCTTTTAAAACAACTCAAACTAAGAAATTACAATTTGTGGATGTTTTAGCGAGTTGCGCAATTAGTGCTCCTCTTGTGACATTGGCCCTGTCAGAATTGCTTTGTTAGCTCTTTGATCTAAAATTGACCATTACTTGAGCTTTTGTGTTCTTGAGATTCTAAAACTGCTCATGTGAAAAATGAAAATCAAGATTGTCTTATGCTTAAATTGTGCCAAACTATTCTTACGAGACTGCTTGTCAAATGACATGAACTTGGAGATAGTTTGATGAACCAGACGATCTCATGGGGACTGCTTGTCAGAAATGACATGAACCTCAAGATTTGTCGCCCCGGTAGAAGCTTAGAAAGAGTTTGTGGATGGCTCCTAGTCCAGGATCTTCTTTACTAAGATATACCCACTACTACAGAAAAGCTCATCACAGACGGTTCTAAACCATCATCACAGACGGTTTTTGAACCGTCTAAATATTTGTGTCTGTGATGACACGAGGTCATCACTGCACGGTTTTTAACCGCTCGTGAAAAATGCTATCGCTGCACGGTTCTATTTACGAACCGTGCAGCGATATGGTATCCTGAGCGGTTCGTGAATAGGCAAATGCGTGATAGCATTTTCAGAGACGGTTCTATTCACGAACCGCTGCGAAAATAGATATCGCTGCAGCGGTTCTATTCTCGAACCGTCTGTGATAGTCTATTTTCCTGAGCGGTTCGTGAATAGAACCGTCTGCGTGATATTCTATTTTCGCATTTCGGTTCTAAAAAGAACAAATGCGTGATAGTAACTATCACTGACGGTTCTTGTTTAGAACCGCTGCGATAGTTTTTTCTAGGGCAAAAAAAAAAAAACGGATTTTCACTTCGTATGGAGCCTCACGAATGAATCTGATATTGATTTTTGGATTTCGCTAGCTTTCCCACAATAGCCAGAGCATCACAATAGCATGAACTCAATCCATTCACGAGCACTAAAAACAACACGACATGCATCACCCACATCACCCACATCACAAGTAGCATCAACTCAAACAATTCACGAGTAGTAACACATCACGGTAGTAATCTACATCACAGAGCAAAGGGGAGTAGAGAGAGTGAGGTCGTGGAGGCCGGGTGACGAGGTCATGGGAGGCCGACGACGATGAGGCCGGGCAAGGTGGAGGAGGCGCGGCGGCGATTTAACCTGGGGGAGGACGGGCCGACCAGTAGAGAGGCGGGGCGATGAAGTAGAGAGGCGGGGCGATGAAGTAGAGGAGGCCGGGGCGACGAGGTCGTGGGAGTTCGGCGGACGAGGTCAGGCGAGGTAGAGGAGGTGGAGGAGGCGCGGTAGGGGAGGCCGGAGGAGAAATGACAGAGAGGGAGAAATGGCAAAGGAAGAAATGGAGATGGCAAAGGGAGATGAATGACTGTTAATATAGAGATATTTTTGAGCCCGCCATTATGTGCAAATTTTCGTTTTCCTTCTTGAATCAAAGTATCACGAGACGGTTTTATACAAAAACGTGCGTGATGATGATATCACGCTGACGGTTCTAACCACGAACCGCTGCATGATAGTATCTCATCACGCACGGTTCTAACCCGAACCGCTGCGTGATGAGGTTTTACCATGGTTTGAATTTTTTTTCCTTACTCTCTGATTTTACCATGGTTTGGATTTTTCCTTACTCTCCGAATTTTACTATGGTAAAACCTCATCACGAGCGGTTCTAACCACGAACCGCCTGCGTGATATTCTCGATATCATCACGCGGATCATGGTTAGAACAAATGCGCGAAGCTTCGCTGCACGGTTCTAACCATGAACCGCTGCGTGATATTTTGGTATCGCAGGCGGTTCGTGGTTAGAACCGCTGCAGTGATGAATTCCTGACGGTTCTAAACACGAACCGCGTGATATGTAGATATCACAGACGGTTCTCTAGAACCGTCTGTAATAGTGACATACCACAGACGGTTCGTCTTGGAACCGTCTGTGATTACTTTATCACAGACGGTTTTCAAGAACCGTCTGTGATGAGGCGTCTTCTATAGCCTGTTTTGTAGTAGTGACCTTTAATCAACTTTTGGTCGAAGCTTAGGATGAGTTTGTGGATGGCTCCTAGTCCAGGATCTTGTCACTAAGTTAGATCATTAGTCAACTTCAATATTCAATGCAAATGAGAAAAATGTTGACAAATGGGCGTTTACAAAATATTGAGCAAAATGATTCAATACGGGACTTGATTGACTCTTAATGTGGTCTTTATTAGATTTTTGATCTCACTTTGACATTTTGACATGGCCAATTTCACTTTAGGATCCCTGTTGATGAACTTCTTTGAATTTGAAGCGTTGCTTAAATTGATCAAATCTCTCGCTTTACTTTTGAGCCTTTGTGCTTAGCTTTGATATATATGTCTTACCATGATCTTGCTAGCGCTGTCAGGCTTGATATGCTGTTTGTGCAATATTAGAGATACTAGATTGTTCTTTTGGGTAATCTCCAAAGCTTCTTTTAATCAAAAATTGAAAAATACAAAAATAAAGCCACTCCATTGCACTTCATGCATACTCCTGTTTATGCTTCTTTTATTTCTGCTTCTTTCTTTATCATCTATTGGTTATCTACGGATGAGAGGAAGGCGTGATTCCTTGATGAATCCATTGTCAAAGGGAGAAGATGTGTTAATTAATGAGAAGATATTTCTTTGGGAGAAGATGTGTTATATTTCTTTGCTATTTTTATTTGGAGAAGATGTGTTAATGAGAAGATATTTCTTTGTTGGGGGAGAAGATTAAACAAAGGGGAGAAATTTTGAGATATATATATATTTTTGTTTTACAAAGGGAGTGGCGAAAAGTTGAAAGTTTTTGAAAATCGAGGATCATAGTGAGGGGAGTTCTTGAGTTGCATTCTTATTGTTTTATTGAATATTCGAACTTGAATTGCATTCTTTTATCCTCACAATGATCATAGGTCAATCGAACAATTGTTCTTTCATATGGACCTTATGTGAGAATTTTGACCCTTTTCTGGAAATCAAGTTTTTATGCTTTCTTTTGCCTTGTCTCACATGCCTATACTATTCTGATGCCAGCTTGGTCATTTTCATTGCTTTTTCTTGCTTATGGACCAAGTTGTGCCTTTGTCTTGCTGCGAGTAAACTCGTTTTCAAACCTCTTACTTACATTTTAGGTAATTGCCAATGTGTTCATCAAGGGGAGATTGTGGATTTCATGGGGATATGTTCCAGATCTTAGGATGATGTGACAATTGGCAATGGCGTTTACGGTTTGTCGTTTCACGTGTTTTCGACAAAGTTCTGAGTTTTACAGTCGAGGCGGTTCGACCGGTCCTTGCGGCGGTCCGATCGGTCCCAAATCGGTCGGACCGGCCATGTAGGGCGATCGGACGGTGGTGACAAAGTGGTCAAAATGAGTGGGCCAAAATAGGTGTTGTAGGCAAGTGAGGATCCCAATGCACTTTGTCTCATGATTTTTGGAGTCTCGATAAAAAGTTCTATTGGTTTAAAGTTTCCGATAGGTTTGGATTTTCGGGGTTGAAATTCGGCTAAGTCCCAGGAGCGGTCCGACCGGCTCACGTGGAGCGGTCCGGCCGCCATGGGTCCGACCGGCCAGCTCACTGGGCGGTCGACCAGTATTGACTTGAACGTCGGCCAACCGTGGCGATGTTGATTGGTTAGGTCAAAGTCATTGGTTTCATGGCATATGATTTGCATGATGCATGTTTTGACTAACATGGGTCAAGTTGTGAAGAACTTGTTCCCAAATTCGTGTTTGCTTATGCGTGGTTGTGCAGTTGCTTGGTGGTCAACGACGGTCAACGGCGAGGAGGATCGGGACTAGACTTGGAGAGTTGAGGTCGAGCGATCGGCGATGCGGGTGAGGTCAACGACTCAAGCGTGACACAAGATGGACAAGGGTGACCTATTGGCGAATCCATGGCGCATGGTGAAGCGGTTTAGGTCAAAGGTTAAAGACGACGCTTATGCGAAGCGTGCGTGTGTGACCCGCTTGTTAGTGGGCCTTAACGGAGCCCAATGGAGTCAAACCCTAGGAGTCTAGGCCTCCACTATAAATAGGGGAGGTGGTGGTGCACCAACTAGCTCTTTTCTCTCTCGCCTTTTATGTTTCAAAACCCTAATTGTCTTTAGGGAGTTGAGGTGGAGGCAAGGGCTCTTGATGGTTTGTGGTGAATTTCGTGATCTTTGATTGTCCACGATCCATGATGGTGTGGATGTAATCCAAAGAACAATCACGAAATCAATCTATGCAAGGTTTGCTTGAGATAAGTCTCTTTTCGTTCTTGCTTTCAATTTCGTGTTTTTAGGGCTTTCTTTGATCCGCGAGTTTGTGATTGATTCTTTCACGTGAATTAGCTTGCTGTGATATGTGTGAATCTATCTAGCATCATCTTGATCATCAATCTCTCACGAACAAGCTTTAGGATCAAGTTTTCGTTCTGCCCGGTTTTAGACCTTCGTTAATCAATTGACAATTGCTCAAGATCGCTCCAAGAATTATCATAATATTCGATTGGAATAGGTCCTCAATAGCATAGAGAAGGTGTGTGCAAAGTTTCGTGAAGTTTGGAGTTGAGAATCAAAAGTTAGACCTAATTGCAACCGTCATCGGGCTGATTTTATTGTTTGGATCGGTTCGATCGCCGGTCCGACCGCCCGTCACCACCGGTCCGACCGATTTGAGCGGTCCGACCGCCAAGATAATAATGGTCCGACCGCCCGACAATCGGTCCGATCGGTTCACTACAGAGGTCAGACCGCCAGTACTTGTGTTGCTTTGATTCTTGCTGATTATTGTCGCATTGCTTAGGGGTTTTTATTGGATTCAATACTAGTCTTCTGCTGTACTGGTATATTGATCTTCATAGCTTTCTAATAGCTACTGGAGTGAAATTGTATTGAGTTCATAATTTGTGAAAAAGTGAGCGTGCTCCTATTCACCCCCCCTCTAGTCGCTTTTACGGTCCAACAATCCGATTGTCGACAGAGCAGCCCAGAAATTTGGGAACTTCCGCCTGGGTGACCGGAACTACATGATCTTGGAACTCCGCAGGATAATCGGAACTTCCGATTTACGGCGTAACGCCTGCATTTTGTTTAACTTCTTGGATTTGATTCATCTCTCGTGTTATGATTATCTAAATGTATTTGGTTGCTGTGTGGACGCTTGAGAGGGGAAGATCTTAATTTTAAAAAGACACCATTCACCCCCCCCTCTGTTGTCATTTCGGTCCTTCAGCTTGAAGGAATTTCTAGAAAAAGAAAGATTTCCGAATTTATGAAAAGAGGTTAAATAAAACCAAGCTCAAAGAAATAACAAATAAACTAAAAAAATTCCAAGAAAATTATCTTAAACTCAAGGAACTCAAATAAAATAGCTTTAAATTTAATTTACCATCATATTATTCACATTAAATGGTTTATATTTCTGAAAATTAAAATTAAGCTTAAAATTAACTTAGGAAATTCAAATGATTATTTTTATTTTTAAGGCCTCAAAAGAACTCAATTGTTTTGGGATGTTACATAACCACACTTCTAGCGGTGAAAACACATAATGAGCTCCTCATGAGGAACCACAATGTTTGTCCTATAGGAACTTAGGGTGCACTTGAGGCGCGTAACATTAAGCAAAGGACGAAAATTGGTGGAAAAGGAGAGGGGATCAGGGGAAACAAGTCTATACAATTTGTCTTGAAGGCATAAGGTAAGATAGGAGGAAAGGAGAAATCTCCTGTAGAATCACCCAGTGACTATAGGTCCTGGTATAAGTGTGGGCACATGCGTGATAGGGCAAAATGTTGCAAGACACATAAGCATCTGGTGGAGCTCTATCAAGAGTCACCAGCTGACTTTCTGGGAGCACCAGCAGATGGAGAGCAAGAGGAGAATGAAACCCATCGACTGATAGTAGAGGAGGAATTGGGCGATGGTGCTCTATATGATGATGAATATTCTCCTCTACTAGATGATGAGTTACTACTGTATATTTATCCAGAAAAGGATCAGGAGAGTCCTAAGAATTAATCTCCATTATCCCCTTAAATTTAGAAGTCAATTCATGGCGTGTTTAGTACGGTCTTAAGAAATTGAACACCAAATTTTATCAATCTTGAATTAGTCAGCAATATTACTATTATGAATTAAATTTACTTTTTGTAATCTTTCGTTCATGAAATAAATAAAATATTTCCAGTTCATTAGCATGTATTATGTGTACATTTATGCGTATGTAATGTTTTTAATTCATGCAAATTATTTATCTCCAACTTATAGCTGACGTACAAAGAGGGAGAACATGAACTCTGTCTTGTGGACAGTTGTACCACAAATTTTATCCCAAGGGATGTGAAGTATTTCCAGACCTTCAGTTATAATGCTGGCAATATTATAACCATGGCTGGCAACTGTAGTTGTGTTGCGGGTACTAGAAGCGCCACAGTAGTCTTACCGATGGGAACAAAAATAATCATCAAGAATGCATTATTGTTCATGGACTCAACTAGAACTCTACTAAGTTTCAAAGATATATGAAATAATGGTTTCCACGTGGAAATAGAGGAAGAGAATGATGTTGAGTACATTGTTATCACTAAGAAAGAGGGATATCAGAAAGAAGTAGTAGAGAAACCCTACGTTCTTCTCCGGATTGTACTACATGTTTATTAAACGTGATGAAGAATATGTTGGGATGAGCTTCTAGGTTAAAGACCCTGAGCTATTTAGAATGTGACATGAATGTCTAGGTCATCTTGGAGACAATATGATGCGTCGGAAACTACAACATTCTGCTGGCCACAACTTGAAGTCCAAAGAACCCCTTATCTATCACACTTTAAGTGTGAAGCCTATGCGAAAGGAAAGTTGATTACGAGACCCTCGAATCATAAGATCAAGGATGAATTTCCTGATTGCCACTCCAGTACTTTATGGTACTAATCGACGCATCCACTCAGTCGACGCATGTGAGAACCCCGGTGATTTAATTGGTAATGCTTAACCCTCCAATTGGTCCTAGCATCACAAATTAAACTTCCCGTTCTTGGTGTATTATGTACCTCTTAGGAACGGTACACATACACCATCACAAACATCAATATCAATCCATACACAAGTTCTTACAATATCGAAACTTAATAATTTATAACATATTGAACTTACAAGGTTCAATTTCATACAAAAAAGCCGACCGGCCAAATAAAAAGATAAATATCACGTACGCAGCGGAAAATAGTGAGTAAACTGAAATAAAAACATGGATTAATCATAAATAAAGTCACAATGGCTTGCCATAATCCGCAGGGCAACTGGCTGGGTTCAAACCATAGCAAATTTACGTTCCTGCGCAATCTTTCCTTACCCGATTCGATCTCACATCTGCTGTCCAGATTAGTAAATAAAAGCAAACAGTGAGTACACGAATGTACTCCGCAAGACTTTACCAAGCCTATACATAGCTACATGCAAGCTCTACTCAAAGGAGAAGGCTATAGGGTTCATTTTCAGCACAACACAATATTTCAATTGAATACAAGTAGTAGATGCAAATTGCAAGTTAGCAAACATTTTTAATACTTCAAATAACAGCGAGTAATAACATTAGACATCAACAGAACATCTACTTGTGGCTTACCCTGCAACACACAAACATAGCATGAGAACCACTCTCAATACTACCTGTCAAGTTTTAAGTTTAAATTCTAAAATATCGAGTCTAATTCTTGCACGACCTAACCAAGCATTGTCATAACCAAGAACGTCGCTACTCGAGTAGATTAAACCCTGCAGGGGTGTACAAATTTACCCACATGTTAGACCGCTCCTTATGCTAAGCTATTTAGAATACTTTCTTATGTATGCCGATAGAGCTAAGTCCTACGAGATGTTTTCTAATATAATGCATTAGCTATGAGTCGCCTGCATGGATGAAACCCTCCGCGAACCGCCCTTGTGTGTGCAGACTAGATTCCCACGGAGGATCCACACGTTGTGCCAGAGACATCGACCTAGCCTTAGCAACTAGCGATGCTACTCGGGCTGGAGGACCTTTACAGGCACCCACCCCGCACACCCAACACACACAAAATATTTTTTTACACAACACACACAACCTCCTGTGACTCGGAGCTAACACACGCGAAAGTACTAAGTCAAGAGGGTTCCCATATGCCCTCATGTGGATACATGCAATAGTGCTTGGATCAGTAATACAAGTAATTCGGTCCTTGTTGACTTGGGCACAAACCATTCACACCCGACAATCACACTATACATACCATTTTCCCAAGTCCAAATCGTTTTATTTTCATTTTTAGTTTTCCAAATATAATAGCACAGGGTGCTGGACATAACATAACAAAAATGATTTATGTGATCAAGGTCATCGACAAAGTCGACGACTGCCCAATCTACCGGAAACTAAGCATTGCTAAGCATGACATCGCATAAGCATAATTAGACCATATAACATCCACCGGGCTCTAATTCACCAGTAAAATTATTAACTTAGGCTAGTGGCAGGGGATGAACAATTTTAGAGAATTCATGCAAAAGGATTAACTACCTCTAATCACAAATATAATTTGACAAATAAAGCATGCAGACATAAAGAAGCAAAACAAGATAATAATTTTCGAATGTAATAGGATCAACAGGCATCAATGGAACGAGTGCTTGCCTTTGCTTGCTGGTACTCTGGACATTCTCACGATCATCTCCGTTGCAGTCCCGAATCATCATCTTCTAATGATAAGTACCGACAAAGCGAAAACACCGAATAAACAACAAAATTACAAAAGTCTTCAAAAATTATGAAATTAATACATAAGGTATATTATGATTTAATATGAATTTAGATACAGAAATTATTCAATTTGGAATTCGAATACAAAAGTTATAGCCTAAACCATTTCTGTCAGAAGAGAAAATCTAGGTTTCGGTTATTGCTCACCGGTTCGACTAGACGTGGTTGGAAGGAGGTTTGACTACACGTGGTCGGAAGGAGGATCGACCACACGTGGTCAGAAGGCGATTTCGACTACAGGTAGTCGGAAGGAGGTTTCGACTATAGGTGGTCGGAAGGAGACTTCGACTACCTGGTCAAAAGGAGGCTTCGACTACCTGGTTGGAAGGAGGCTTCGACTACAGGTGTTCGGAAGGAGGCTTCGACTACCTGGTCGAAAGGAGGTTTCGACTACAGGTGGTTGGAAGGAGGTTTCAGCTACCTAGTCAGAAGGAGGCTTCGACTACAGGTGGTCGAAAGAAGGTTTTGACTACCTGGTCGGAAGAAGGCGATGGAGTAGCAAAATGGGACAAAGAGGTCAAGGGCTACCTTTCGGTGTTGGTCTCATCGGATGCGAAGGTCGAAGGCGGAGGAGGCGTGCACTGGTGCCACTGGTGCTCGTCGTAGAGACCTTCCCGGGGCAAGCTGGCGTCAGATCGGACCTCCTGGGTTTCATGCCATGCGAGATGGTCAGCGCAGGGACCAAGGGTCTTCTTCTTCAGCAACGGCAAGGTCCAAACACGGCGGCAGCGCAACATGCACGGCGACAGCACGCTGTAAGGCGAGGAGCTCAACAAGAAATGGTGGAAAACGTTCAAGGGACCTCCAGGAAACTCATCGTGCTCTTGTTGACGGTGGGGAGTGGTCGAGGTGGTCAAAATTTCAATAACACAGAGAAACTCTCGGGGCTTCATTGCTGCGCTTGCCATCGTTGATGTGGTCCACAACTACACTCTAAGCAATTCAATGCATGCAAGAGCCCCTACGAGTTAAAGTGAAACTACCTGAAGGTGGTCGAAAGTGGTTGTAGGTGGTCGAAGGAGGTCAGAAGAAGCCCGGCGCCGTTAATGGGCGATGGCGGTGACGACGACTTCACCGAGGGGAGGGTGCGTGAGCAAAAACAGGAGTAAGCAAGGGTAGGGGAATGTCGAGCATGGTTAGGAGATCGTGCCAGAGCAAAGAATCGAAAAATAGATGACCTCACCGGAGTCGAGCATGAAGATGAAGCTTTCGGCTGAGGACGGGGGAAAAACAAATTCCGATAAACCCTGCGATCACAGGTTGAAATTAGCAAGTGGAAGGAACCCTTATGTTCAGAAACGTGTTGTGACGCGGGTGGCGAGAGAAGAGCTTCACTGATACGGCCAGACACTACGGCGGTGCCTTGGCCGAAAGTTGGAAGCTTGACCTCTTATGCTCTCGGCTTGGTGGAAGAAGGAAACAAGAGGAGAGGAGTGGCTCAGGGAAGCAAATGGTGAGGAAAGGAGCTCGAGGGGGGATTTATATAGGTCAGGACAGAGGGTGAGGGCTCCCTGGTGCTCCATTTATAGAGGGGGGGAGGAGGATCGGGCGACAAGATGGAGCGACAAAAATAGTGGCGGCGTGGCATGGGCGGCTCTAGACATCCGTATACTCCGGCGTGAAGGTGCAGGTGGGGAGGAGATAAGTGGGGGAACAGGTGCGTCGGAGGTGACAACATTTAATGTGCACGTGCTCGGAGGGAAAAAGGGCAGGATTCGCACTGGGTGACGACTTTGCAACGACGGTGATGCATGCGAGCACTGGCGGCATGGGCGTGGTAAGGAAAATGGTGACCAGGTGATGTGGCTGACAGGCGGGTCTGGTCGGACCTGGTCGGGGGGTCTAGTTGGACCGAGTGGGTGGTCGAAACGAGTAGTTCTGGTCGAAATCTAGCAGCTGGTCAAAATTGAGCAGCTGGTCGAAAGCGAGCGGCTGGTCGAAATCGTGAGGGTGGTCAAAATCGAGTCGAGTTCATTCGATTGGTTTGACTGAGTTAATTTCAAAAGACTGAGAGGGTTGCGAATTTAAGACAAAGTTTTCGAGCTCCTAAATCATGAAAATTTTAGGGAAGTCTTAAGACACAGAGAAGATCCTAGTGTAATTTTTCCAGGGTTTTTAGAGAAATAAATTATTCTGTAGAAATGTTTCAAGTCTCTGGTTTAGGTGTTTGACTCTCCATTTTAAAATGGCAAACTAATTCTAGAAATTATGAAAATTTTCAGGTGAGTCAAATAGATGTTCCAAAACCTAGGAAAAAATATTTCCAGTCACTCTTCACATCATTTTTTTGTATATCAAATTCTAATTTGAGCATGCAAATCAAATGGAAAACAACTAACCTCCAAAAATTCCAGAAAAATTCCAAACAAGCAACAGGGCATATAAAATCCAAATACAATATTCCCAGCTATGGGTATTACTATATTTTCAAAATAAAAGATAGTTTGTCTTTCTGAGATAAAGAAAGTATATTTGCAAATTGAATTTTGAGAATTCTTTTGAAAGTACATCAAGCATTCTAAGAGCATATGAGGTTTTACTATTGATAATTTAAATCCCAAAATAAATATTCCCATATTTGAAAGCTTTTTAGTTTTACCCCAAGTTCAATTTGAGCTTTTGAATTAGAGAAGGGGTATTGGATTACTAGGCTTCACTTATAGTCTTCAAAATCAAAGGATTTTCAACATATGGTTTTGTTCCCCACTCTGAACTAAGTTTTCCAATTCTTGACAAACTTTTATTTTGTTTTAGGAATTTCATTTCTAGGTTTTGGAAAACCAGGTTGTAACATATTTGCTTTGCAACAAAAAGTTTAAAAAGGTCCAAAATTTCACAAATGCATAGTAGATGCTTAGCTTATCCAACTTAGGGATTTAGGGCCGTTACAATGCATGTATGTCTATTATGCACTAGGAATCATGTCTTTGCCAAGCCGATTTCACAAATTATTGAACTAGGGGAAAAGTTTCAGGATCATAGGATCCAATCTATAAGAATGGATAATACTAGAGAGTTTACCTTAAAAGCATTTAATGACTATTGCATGGCCTTAGGCATAACAGTGGAACATTCGGTCCCGCATGTTCATACTCAAATTGGACTTGCTGAATCATTAATCAAGAGGATCAAGATGATCGCTAGACCCTTGTTAATGAGATCCAATCTACCAACGAAGTGTTGGGGACATGTTGTATTACATGCATCATCATTAATACAACTTCGACCATTTGCACACCATAAGTTGTAACCTTTCCAACTAGTGCACGTGAAAGAGCCAAGTATTTCCCATTTGCGTATATTCAGTTGTGTCGTTTACAAACCTATCTCACCTTCTCAGTGTACGTCAATGGGACCCCACCGTAAATTGCAAATTTATGTGAAATTTGAATCCTCGTCTATAATAAAGTATCTGGAGCCCATGACAAGGGATTTGCTGAAAGCAAGATACATTGACACTGTATTTAATGAAGAACTATTAATGCGACTAATGCAGGAAAGCGACATCTTTACAAAGTTAATGAATAATTAGGAGATTTCTAAAAGTCTCCATAGAACACACCATAGGCTTATTGTTGCCTTTAACAGACTTCTAGTCCTACGTATGTGTGTCTGTAGGAGCACAATTGGACTTTAAAGGCATTATTGTAGAGGAAACCATAGAGCCAACGGGTCACACTTAGTCACCACGTCGTCATTCTTAATTGCAGAGTATTGGCGATACTTCATAAACTGCAAAGACTTTACCTTTTTAGCGGCATCAGGTTTAGGTGTGCCAGCGACGGGCTCGACAATGGTATGACATGGAGATAAACCAAGGTGATATAGTTGCTGCCATCCACGGCAAGCAAATTTTCAGTTTAGTGATGTCTAACATATCCCACATAATTTATGTTTTTTTTCTATATGTTTACAACTGGTGAAACACTTTAAATGCATGAAATGAGTGCAAAATAGTACATATTAATTTTATCTATTTTTTAGATAATTTTACACATTTCCTAGTATTTTTGGGATTTTCTAATAATTTTTAAGGTGAGGGGGAATTTTTAGAATTATTAAACCCATTAATTAATTTTCCAAAACACACAATACCAGGAAAAAAATAAACCATACAAATATGATGCTACCAAGGTGTACTAGGTCTAAGGTTTCACAAATTTATGGTAGCTTATATACCTTAGAAATTCAATTTCTAGGATTAATTTAAGATTATTGTATAAAAAAAGAATAATATTAAAGTAAATAACCATAAACCGAGGGGTTATTCTGCAAGAATATATACAATCCGAATCCGCCGTAATTTCCCTAAACTCTAGGGGGTTTTCTCATAATTTTTTTATTCGCAAAAAATTCCTCCAAAGGCCTTTTTACAAAAAAAAAAAAAAAAAAAAATTGGGTTCTCTTCTCTTCTCTTCTCTCTTCTTCCTTTTTTCCAAAAAAAATCATGGGTCAGGCTGGCCCAATATGACGCCCATCCTGCCTTGCTCTAAAAACCGGGGCACTAGGTTTTCCCTAGCGCCTTGATTCGGTTGCGAAGGCGGCTGGTGCGCGGCGTGACGGGAGTAGACTCCACGGTGGCGGCGCACAGGTGCGGTTCCACGACAGCGGCGTGACGCTGCGGCAACGTGGCCTCAGGCCGACGCGCGGCGGGTGCGTAGGCAGCTGCAGCTCATCCTCAAGCTGGCGTAGCTTCGCACGTTGATTTTTAGTCGGTCAGATTATAACAGTTATATTACAATGATTTGTAACTATAGATTACATGGTACAAATACAAATCATAAACAATAGTGATAGTATTCATCGCAACGATTTGTAACTACAGATTACCTGGTACAAGTACAAAACAAAAACAATTGTGATAGTATTCATGTCCAGCGTCTCTGTGAAAAAATTATTAGTGTCTAGCTCGCCATCGTGTCATACTCCGATTCCTCGAGTCTTTCATAGCTTAAATAGTATGAAGCCAATAGATTGGATCAATTTTGTTCGCTGATGAATAGATCTGTTCTTCCCTCCTATCAATAGACTGTATCTACTTTTGCTTCTTCTCCATTGCCAACCATGCCTACCGGCTACCGATGTTGTCAAGCCTGCTTCGCGGCTGTCCAGCCACTCGCCACGGCCACCCGTCGTCTCTCCTTGTCTCCCGGCCACCGCGCACTCCGTCGGCGTTCGCCTTCACTCTCCTACCACGGTGGCCCTTGCCGGACATCATGGACGCAACAACCGCCGGGCTTGCCTCCTGTTGAATATCTAGTCAAATTTCGGCATATTTTAATCCAGAAATTAAGCATATAAAACATGACAAACAAGAGCATGAGTGATTCAACAATGATGTATTCATATTCGCTAATGAACAGGATAACAGCAGATTCTATTAACATATTCATAGCGCACAGAAACATCAGATAAGTTCTCAGGGTATACCCTCGGGCGGGGCCAGTGTCTGTGACACCGGATGCGCCGTTACCACCAGTCGACATGGTGGCCTATTCGATGTAGTCGATCGAGGCGTGACGCAGGACGAGACGTGATGCAGGAAGATGTTCGCCGTGCAGTATCGTGAGCAGTTCACCACCAGGATGAAGACGAAGTCACAGATGAGCAGTCGCGCTAATGCGCTCCCCAAAAACTTGATCGCCGCCTACCCGACGGCGGTACTCAACCGGACGGAGTTTCGAGGCCTACTCGCCCGAGCCTTCGCGCGCAAGGTTACGAACCGAGATTACAGAGAGCAGCAACAACAAAAGAACCGAATGCAGAGTAGTAGTCAGATCCCTTTTATGGAGTAGAGAGCCTTTTCCTCTTCAAGAATAAAGAGAACGAAGAGACTAGTAACTGCAGCCATTAGTCACTAGCAACTGCCTCCATTACTCCTCCTCAAGAATAAAGAAAAATGAAGAGACTAGTAATCGCAACCATTATCGCCATTTCGAGTCAAGCGCGTTTGATTTTGAATAGATAAAGAAAACGCGCGCAAGACTCGACACGCCGCAGACGCTGCACACACACACACACACACGCACACGCACACGCACCGCACCGCACCGCACCGCGCCGCGCGGCGTGGCGCGGCGTGGCGTGGCGTGGCGTGGCGTGGCGAGGCGAAGCGAGCGACAGCCAGCGTGTCTGTGCTCTCTCCAATTGCACAAGGGGGTTACCACATTCCACCTTTTAAAGTGGTGTAACTCCCATTCAATTCTCCATATGGGACTAATCAAATTTTTCATGTGGGCCTAGGAATTTCATTTGATTAATTGTTAAATTAAAATGGTCCAAGCCCAATTAATCCAACAATCCCCACCAAATTTCAAGGCACACAAGAAATGCTCTCGATCCTATTTGTTGTTATGATATACCAAAGTGTTTCGATGGGACTGTTAAGTTGAACATCCACCTAGGAAAGAAGTTACACTCATTCACAACTGAACAATGGACTATGCCTTGAATTGACAGTTTTGTGTGAACAAGTTTTACCTAATTCCTTTACTAGTACTAGGCTGCCTAAAGCATCCCCTCCGTTGGAGCGTATAAGTCATACTCGTGCCTGCTCATGAGTATCTAGAGATCACCCAAATCTCATAGATCTGTGACCAGTGAATGAACTCATATAGGTGTGTTCCTTCTAAGATGTCCTGTAGGCCGACATCTCTCGCTTTAAATAAGCCACTGATCACATTAAGGTAAAACCAACTCGCCATACGTAAAAGGAAAGAAGCGCATCATTGAAGAAATGAGCCTGTAAAGGTCTCTCCTCCCGACCAACCAACGACTTGTTTCATCATCCTACTTCACGGATCTCCGATCACGTAGAACAAGTTACCACTATGGTATGACTCATGTGGGTCTCAGCCCATTTCACTCGATGCACTATCTATCACATTACATGATAAACCCTTTGTAAATTGGTGGCCAGATTCTTAGGTATTCGACATAGTCGAAGCTATCACTCCGAGTTTTTGACTTTCGACGGACTTCAACCGCCTCTTAACATGCCTAGATGACTTCATGTTGTCCTTAGAACTGTTCACCTTGATAATTACTGATCGATTATCACAGTTCATTAGGATAGCTGTATCGGTTTTTCAACCACAGCAAATCCATAAGGAGTTCACGGCCACTCGGCTTCAACAAATGGCGGTATCTAATCGTGAGTTACGCTCCATTGTTGACCTCGTTAAGATGGTGCGCTTGCAAGACTTCCAGAAACAAAGACCACCTCCAAGTGTGAACACATATCCACTCGTGGCTTTTATCTCATCAAGATCGAGATCCAGGTTTGAATCACTATAGCCCTCTAGTACCTTTGGGTACCCAAAGATAGTGAATACCATAGCTCATGGTTGCCTTTATATAGCGCATCACTCTCTCAAGAGCACGCCAATGATCATCTCCTGATTCAAACAAACGGCTTAGCTTGCTCACAAAGAAACGAGATGTCAGCCTCGTAGCACTAGCTAAATACATCAATGAGCCAATAACTGAGTATCTCAATTGATCCCTTGTTATTCTTGGTTTTCCTCAATAACACACTAGGATCATAAGGAGTAGAAACAGCTTGCAAATACTATAACCAAAGCGACTCAAGACCTTCTCCACATAATGGGATTGCACAAGTGTAACCCCACCATCACCTCCTCTCAATAGCTTAATGTTAAGAATTACATCAGCCACTCCCAAATCTTTCATTTCAAAACTCTTGGACAGAAAGTCCTTGACCTCCTCAATCACATTGAGGTTGGTCCCAAAAATCGAGATGTCATCAACATACAAGCACAAGATCACTCCTTCTCCCCCACCATAGCGATAGTACACACATCTGTCGGCTTCATTCACAACAAAGCCAGCAGATGTCAAAGTTATGTCGAACTTCTCATGCCATTGCTTAGGTGCTTGCTTTAGGCCATACAAAGATTTTAACAACTTGCACACCTTTCCTTCTTGACCTTTTACCACAAACCCGTCTGGCTGATCCATATAAATTTCCTCCTCCAACTCTCCATTTAGGAAAGCTGTCTTAACGCCCATTTGATGGACGAGAAGACCATGAGAAGCGACAGGGGCAAGTAGTACTCGAATTGTGGTCAATCGAGCAACAGGTGAATAAGTATCAAAGAAATCCTCGCCTTCTTTCTGAGTATAACCCTTGGCCACAAGCCTTGCCTTGTACTTTTCAATTGTACCATCAGGCCTAAGCTTTTTCTTGAAAACCCATTTACATCCTCTGAGTTTACACCCATAAGGACGGCCAACGATCTCCCAAGTTCCATTAGACATAATAGAATCCATCTCACTGCATCGCTTCCTTCCAAAGAGTCGTCGGGAGAAGAATATGCCTCTTCAATGGTTCTTGAGTATCATCCATGAGGTATACAATGAAATCATCACCAAAAGATTTTGCAATCCTCTGTCTCTTACTCTTCGAGTCCCTTCATTGTTATCCTCCTCGGGATTTTCCATAGGCGCTTGTTCACCATGTTCTATCGGCACAAAAGAATCAAGGGAAATTATAGGTTCTTGACTAGATGAGCTAGGTACATCACATTTCATAGGAAATTCATTCTCAAAAATGTAGCATCTCCGACTCTATGATTGTACCAACACGCACGTCAGTACTCCAGCTTTTATAATTAAGAACCTATAACCCACGCTGTGCATAGCATAACCAAGAAATACACAATCTACGGTTTTTGGTCCAAGTTTGCGCTTCTTGACAATTGGCACGTTAACTTTGGCCAAACATCCCAAAGCGCAAGTATGAGAGAGTCAACTTCTTCTTTTCCCATTCCTCGAATGGTGTTACTTTATTCTTTGTAGGAACTCTATTCGTGACATGACACGCGGTCAATATAGCCTCACCCCACCATTCCTTAGAAAGTCCCGCAGATGTCTAACATGGCGTTAACCAAATCGCTTAGAGTGCGATTTTTCTTTCGGCAACCCCGCTTGATTCGGGAGAATAGGAGGCGCCCTCTCATGAATAATTCCATGTTCCTCGCAAAATAAAGTAAACTCATTTGAAAAATACTCTCCCCACGATCGGACCTTATCCGCTTGATTTTCCTCTCGAGTTGGTTTTCTACCTCAGCTTTATAGATCTTAAAGAAATCAAATGCTTCATCTTTTGTTTTCAATAAATACACATAGCAAAATCTAGTGCAATCATCTATAAGCGTCATGAAATATTTCTTTCCACCTTTAGTCAACACTCCATTCATCTCGCACAAATCGGAATGAATGAGTTCTAACGGTGCCAAATTCCTCGCCTCTTTTGCTGCCTTGTGAGGCTTGCGAGGTTGTTTCGATTGAACACACGTATGGCACTTAGAACCTTTGACCAAAGTGAATTTCGGATTAAACTCATATTGACTAAAGCGCCATACACCCAAAGTTAACATGACAAAGTCGTGAATGCCAAACATTAGATTCATTATCATCGTTACACACATGGTTCACAACTTTATTATAGGAATCCATCAAAGAGAGACGAAACAAGCCTCCGCTCTCATAACCTTTACCAACAAATGTTCCATACTTGGACACGACACATTTATTGGACTCAAATGTAAGCCTAAAACCATCTCTACAAGAGAGATCCGCCGACGAGATTCTTCTTTATAGAGGGACATGTCAGACGTTCTTCAGATGCACGGTCTTTCCCGAAGTAAACTTCAGATCGACCATACCAACACCATGAACAGCTGCATGCGATCCGTTCCCCATCAACAAGGAGCAACCTCGACAGACCTGATAAGATGAAAATAAGGAAATATCAGCACACACATGAATATTAGCACCGGTGTCAACCCACCACTCGTGTGATTGACAAACAGAGAGAAGCAGAGGTAAATAATTACCGCACTCGATGTTCCTCCAAAGATTACTAATAATCATGTTGGTCGACTTCTTTCGCTTATCCTTGCGGTCCGGACAATCCTTAGCCCAATGACCGTAATCACCGCACACAAAGCAACCGCCCTTTCCTTTGCCTTTCTTCTTAAACTCAGATAGCCTTAGGCTTGACAAAAGGCTTATTTTTCTTCTTATTGTGGATAGCCCGAGGGTTCTTCTTACGCACTAAATTGGCACTAGAACCTCCCTCAAAGAACTTTCTTGCCACGAGTATCTTTTGCCCTCGCCTTCTCTTCAACACCAAGAGTGCCAATGAGATCAAGAACACCTGAACTCCCCGCCTCTTGTGTTTTAGAGAGGTAGCAAAATCGACCAAGAAGGTGGTAACTTGGCGATAATACCGCCACCACAAACTTGTCCCAGAACTCACACTTATTATGCTCAAGCTCCTTTGCGGCGCTCAATCTCATGAGCTTGTTCTACTACGTAACGATCATCGACCATCTTGTAGTCATAGAAGCGCTCCATGACATACACCATCGCCAAAGATCGGAACTCCGAACTTGGCCTCAAGTGCATCCCACATCTCTTTGCCCGTAGGCAAATGCATGTACACATCCACAATGTTATCTCGCCAAGATGTTGACAAGTGCACTCGAAACAAGTTATCCGCTAAATTGAACTTATGCGTTCGTCCTCAGCAGATAGAGGCTCAGCGGGCTTGCCTTGTGCAACATGAAAACATTCCATGGCAGTAAACCACAGGATAGCACGTGCACGCCATCTCTTAAAATTGGAACCATCAAACTGAGGGTGCGGCTTAAGTGACGCAAAGCAAAGCCAACTACCGAAAAAGACCTATCAAGTTTTTGGATTGTTGAATATCTAGTCAAATTTCGGCATATTTTAATCCATAAATTAAGCATATAAAACATGACAAACAAGAGCATGAGTGATTCAACAATGATGTATTCATATTCGCTAATGAACAGGATAACAGCAGATTCTATTAACATATTCATAGCGCACAGAAACATCAGATAAGTTCTCAGGGTATACCCTCGGGGCGGGGCGTTCGTGCGTGACACGGATGCGCCGTTACCACCAGTCGACATGGTGGCCTATTCGATGTAGTCGATCGAGGCGTGACGCAGGACGAGACGTGATGCAGGAAGATGTTCGCCGTGCAGTATCGTGAGCAGTTCACCACCAGGATGAAGACGAAGTCACAGGATGAGCAGTCGCGCTAATGCGCTCCCCAAAAACTTGATCGCCCGTCTACCCGAGCAGGTACTCAACCGGACGGAGTTTCGGAGGCCTACTCGCCCAGAGCCTTCTGCGCGCAAGGTTCTCGAACCGAGATTACAGGAGCAAGCAACAACAAAAGAACCGAATGCAGAGTAGTAGTCAGATCCCTTTTATGGAGTAGAGAGCCTTTTCCTCTTCAAGAATAAAGAAAACGAAGAGACTAGTAATCGCAGACCATTAGTCACTAGCAACCGCCTCCATTACTCCTCCTCGAAGAATAAAAAAAATGAAGAGACTAGTAATCGCAACCATTATTGCCATTTCGAGTCGGGCGCGTTTGATTTTGAATAGATAAAGAAAACGCGCGCACACTCGACACGCTCACAGCGTCACAAGACACACACACACACACACACACACGCACACGCGCACGCACGCGCATGCGCGCTTGGGCGTGGCGTGGCGTGGCGAAGCGAGCGAGCGAGCCTTGCAAGCGTGTCTGAGCTCTCTCCAATTGCACAAGGGGTTACCACATTCCACCTTTTAAAGTGGTGTAACTCCCATTCAATTCTCCATATGGGACTAATCAAATTTTTCATGTGGGCCTAGGAATTTCATTTGATTAATTGTTAAATTAAAATGGTCCAAGCCCAATTAATCCAACAATCCCCACCAAATTTCAAGGCACACAAGAAATGCTCTCGATCCTATTTGTTGTTATGATATACCAAAGTGTTTGATGGAGACTGTTAAGTTGAACATCCACCTAGGAAAGAAGTTACACTCATTCACAATCAACAATGGACTATGCCTTGAATTGACAGCTTTGTGTGAACAAGTTTTACCTAATTCCTTTACTAGTACTAGGTCGCCTAAAGCATCCCCTCCGTTGGAGCGTATAAGTCATACTCGTGCCTGTTCATGAGTATCTAGAGATCACCCAAATCTCATAGACTGTGACCAAGATCGAACTCATATAGGTGTGTTCCTTCTAAGATGTCCTGAGGCCGACATCTCTCGCTTTAAATAAGCCACTCGGATCACATTAAGGTAAAACCAACTCGCCATCTGAGAAAAGGAAAGAAGCGCATCATTGAAGAAATGAGCCCAGAAAGGTCTCTCCTCCCGACCAACCAACGACTTGTTTCATCATCCTACTTCACGGATCTCCGATCACGAGAACAAGTTACCACTATGGTATGACTCATGTGGGTCTCAGCCCATTTCACTGATGCACTATCTATCACATTACGTGATAAACCCTTTGTAAATTGGTCGCCAGATTCTTAGTCGTTCGACATAGTCCATGCTATCACTCCGAGTTTTTCACTTTCGGCGGACTTCAACCGCCTCTTAACATGCCTAGATGACTTCATGTTGTCCTTAGAACTGTTCACCTTGATAATTACAGTCTGATTATCACAGTTCATTAGGATAGCTGGTATCGGTTTTTCAACCACAGCAAATCCATAAGGAGTTCACGGCCACTCGGCTTCAACATGGCGGTATCTAATGCCGTGAGTTACGCTCCATTGTTGACCTCGTTAAGATGGTGCGCTTGCAAGACTTCCAGAAACAAAGACCACCTCCAAGTGTGAACACATATCCACTCGTGGCTTTTATCTCATCAGCATCAGAGATCCAGTTTGAATCACTATAGCCCTCTAGTACCTTTGGGTACCCAGCATAGTGAATACCATAGCTCATGGTTGCCTTTATATAGCGCATCACTCTCTCAAGAGCACGCCAATGATCATCTCCTGATTCAAACAAACCGGCTTAGCTTGCTCACAAAGAAACGAGATGTCGGGCCTCGTAGCACTAGCTAAATACATCAATGAGCCAATAACTGAGTATCTCAATTGATCCCTTGTTATTCTTGGTTTTCCTCAATAACACACTAGGATCATAAGGAGTAGAAGCAGCTTGCAATCACTATAACCAAAGCGACTCAAGACCTTCTCCACATAATGGGATTGCACAAGTGTAACCCCACCATCACCTCCTCTCAAGAGCTTAATGTTAAGAATTACATCAGCCACTCCCAAATCTTTCATTTCAAAACTCTTGGACAGAAAGTCCTTGACCTCCTCAATCACATTGAGGTTGGTCCCAAAAATCGAGATGTCATCAACATACAAGCACAAGATCACTCCTTCTCCCCACCATAGCGATAGTACACACATCCGCTGGCTTCATTCACAACAAAGCCAGCAGATGTCAAAGTTATGTCGAACTTCTCATGCCATTGCTTAGGTGCTTGCTTTAGGCCATACAAAGATTTTATCAACTTGCACGCCTTTCCTTCTTGACCTTTTACCACAAACCCGTCTGGCTGATCCATATAAATTTCCTCCTCCAACTCTCCATTTAGGAAAGCTGTCTTAACGTCCATTTGATGGACGAGAAGACCATGAGAAGCGACCTGGGGCAAGTAGTACTCGAATTGTGGTCAATCGAGCAACAGGTGAATAAGTATCAAAGAAATCCTCGCCTTCTTTCTGAGTATAACCCTTGGCCACAAGCCTTGCCTTGTACTTTTCAATTGTACCATCAGCCTAAGCTTTTCTTGAAAACCCATTTACATCCTCTGTGTTTACACCCATAAGGACGGCCAACGATCTCCCAAGTTCCATTAGACATAATAGAATCCATCTCACTCCGCATCGCTTCCTTCCAAAGAGTCGTGTCGGAGAAGAATATGCCTCTTCAATGGTTCTTGGAGTATCATCCATGAGGTATACAATGAAATCATCACCAAAAGATTTTGCAATCCTCTGCCTCTTACTCTTTCGAGTCCCTTCATTGTTATCCTCCTCGGGATTTTCCATAGGCGCTTGTTCACCATGTTCTATCGGCACAAAAGAATCAAGGGAAATTATAGGTTCTTGACTAGATGAGCTAGGTACATCACATTTCATAGGAAATTCATTCTCAAAAATGTAGCATCTCTCGACTCTATGATTGTACCAACACGCACGTCAGTACTCAGCTTTTATAATTAAGAACCTATAACCCACGCTGCATAGCATAACCAAGAAATACACAATCTACGGTTTTGGTCCAAGTTTGCGCTTCTTGACAATTGGCACGTTAACTTTGGCCAAACATCCCAAAGCGCAAGTATGAGAGAGTCAACTTCTTCTTTTCCCATTCCTCGAATGGTGTTACTTTATTCTTTGTAGGAACTCTATTCGGGACATGACACGCGGTCAATATAGCCTCACCCCACCATTCCTTAGAAAGTCCCGCAGATGTCTAACATGGCGTTAACCAAATCGATTAGAGTGCGATTTTTCTTTCGGCAACCCCGCTTGATTCGGGAGAATAGGAGGCGCCCTCTCATGAATAATTCCATGTTCCTCGCAAAATAAAGTAAACTCATTTGAAAAATACTCTCCCCACGATCGGACCTTATCCGCTTGATTTTCCTCTCGAGTTGGTTTTCTACCTCAGCTTTATAGATCTTAAAGAAATCAAATGCTTCATCTTTTGTTTTCAATAAATACACATAGCAAAATCTAGTGCAATCATCTATAAGCGCCATGAAATATTTCTTTCCACCTTTAGTCAACACTCCATTCATCTCGCACAAATCGGAATGAATGAGTTCTAACGTGCCAAATTCCTCGCCTCTTTTCTTTGCCTTGTGAGGCTTGCGAGGTTGTTTCGATTGAACACACGTATGGCACTTAGAACCTTTGACCAAAGTGAATTTCGGATTAAACTCATATTGACTAAGCGCCATACACCCAAAGTTAACATGACAAAGTCGTGAATGCCAAACATTAGATTCATTATCATCGTTACACACATGGTTCACAACTTTATTATAGGAATCCATCAAAGAGAGACGAAACAAGCCTCCGCTCTCATAACCTTTACCAACAAATGTTCCATACTTGGACACGACACATTTATTGGACTCAAATGTAAGCCTAAAACCATCTCTACACAGAGAGATCCGCCGACGAGATTCTTCTTTATAGAGGGACATGTCAGACGTTCTTCAGATGCACGGTCTTTCCCAAGTAAACTTCAGATCGACCATACCAACACCATGAACAATGCATGCGATCCGCTCCCCATCAACAAGGAGCAACCTCGGCGGACTGATAAGATGAAAATAAGGAAATATCAAGACACACATGAATATTAGCACCAGTGTCAACCCACCACTCGTGTGATTGACAAACAGAGAGAATCAGAGGTAAATAATTACCGCACTCGATGTTCCTCCAAAGATTACTAATAATCATGTTGGTCGACTTCTTCGCTTATCCTTGCGGTCGGACAATCCTTAGCCCAATGACCGTAATCACCGCACACAAAGCAACCGCCTTTCCTTTGCCTTTCTTCTTAAACTCAAGATTAGCCTTAGGCTTGACAAAAGGCTTATTTTTCTTCTTATTGTGGATAGCCCGAGGGTTCTTCTTACGCACTAAATTGGCACTAGAACCTCCTCAAGAAGAACTTTCTTGCCACGAGTATCTTTTGCCCTCGCCTTCTCTTCAACACCAAGAGTGCCAATGAGATCAAGAACACTCAACTCCCCGCCTCTTGTGTTTTAGAGAGGTAGCAAAATCGACCAAGAAGGTGGTAACTTGGCGATAATACCGCCACCACAAACTTGTCCCAGAACTCACACTTATTATGCTCAAGCTCCTTTGCCGCTCAATCTCATGAGCTTGTTCTACTACGTAACGATCATCGACCATCTTGTAGTCATAGAACGCTCCATGACATACTGACCACCGCCAAAGATCGGAACTCCGAACTTGGCCTCAAGTGCATCCCACATCTCTTTGCCCGTAGGCAAATGCATGTACACATCCACAATGTTATCCGCCAAGATGTTGACAAGTGCACCTCGAAACAAGTTATCCGCTAAATTGAACTTGCGTTAGTCCTCGCAGATAGAGGCTCAGCGGGCTTGCCTTGTGCAACATGAAAACATTCCATGGCAAGAAACCACCAGGATAGCACGTGCACGCCATCTCTTAAAATTGGAACCATCAAACTGAGGGTGCGGCTTAAGTGACGCAAAGAAAGCCAACTACCAAAAAGACCTATCAAGTTTTTGGATTGTTGAATATCTAGTCAAATTTCGCATATTTTAATCCGTAAATTAAGCATATAAAACATGACAAACAAGAGCATGAGTGATTCAACAATGATGTATTCATATTCGCTAATGAACAGGATAAGCAGATTCTATTAACATATTCATAGCGCCGCGTAAACATCGATAAGTTCTCAGGGTATACCCTCGGGCGGGGCCAGTGTCTGTGACACCGGATGCGCCGTTACCACCAGTCGACATGGTGGCCTATTCGATGTAGTCGATCGAGGCGTGACGCAGGACGAGACGTGATGCAGGAAGATGTTCGCCGTGCAGTATCGTGAGCAGTTCACCACCAGGATGAAGACGAAGTCACAGGATGAGCAGTCGCGCTAATGCGCTCCCCAAAAACTTGATCGCCCGTCTACCCGAGCAGGTACTCAACCGGACGGAGTTTCGGAGGCCTACTCGCCCAGAGCCTTCTGCGCGCAAGGTTCTGAACCGGAGATTACAGAGAGCAGCAACAACAAAAAGAACCGAACAGACAGAGTAGTATGTATCCCTTTTTATGGAGTAGAGAGCCTTTTCCTCTTCAGTAACAGCAGAAACGAAGAGACTAGTAACTGCAGCCATTAGTCACTAGCAACTGCCTCCATTACTCCTCCTCGAGAATAAAGAAAAATGAAGAGACTAGTAATCGCGACCATTATCGCCACCGAGTCGGTCGCGTTTGATTTTCGAATAGATAAAGAAAAACGCGCCCGCACCCGACACGCCTGCGTACGCGCGCGCACACACACACACACACACGCACACGCACACGCACACGCACACGCACACGCACACGCACACGCACACGCACACGCACGCGCTTGGCCTTGGCGCGCATGGGCGCTGGCGGTGGCCTTGGGCGTGGGCTTGGTGGCGTGGCGTGTGGCGAGGCGAAAGAATGAGCGAAAGCGAAGCAGCGTGTCTGAGCTCTCTCCAATTGCACAAGGGGTTACCACATTCCACCTTTTAAAGTGGTGTAACTCCCATTCAATTCTCCATATGGGACTAATCAAATTTTTCATGTGGGCCTAGGAATTTCATTTGATTAATTGTTAAATTAAAATGGTCCAAGCCCAATTAATCCAACAATCCCCACCAAATTTCAAGGCACACAAGAAATGCTCTCGATCCTATTGTTGTTATGATATACCAAAGTGTTTGATGGAGACTGTTAAGTTGAACATCCACCTAGGAAAGAAGTTACACTCATTCACAATCAACAATGGACTATGCCTTGAATTGTGAGCTTTGTGTGAACAAGTTTTACCTAATTCCTTTACTAGTACTAGGTCGCCTAAAGCATCCCCCGTTGGAGCGTATAAGTCATACTCGTGCCTGCTCATGAGTATCTAGAGATCACCCAAATCTCATAGATCGTGACCAAGAATCGAACTCATATAGGTGTGTTCCTTCTAAGATGTCCTGTAGGCCGACATCTACGCTTAAATAAGCCACTCGGATCACATTAAGGTAAAACCAACTCGCCATACGAGAAAAGGAAAGAAGCGCATCATTGAAGAAATGAGCCCTGTAAAGGTCTCTCCTCCCACCAACCAACGACTTGTTTCATCATCCTACTTCACGGATCTCCGATCACGTAGAACAAGTTACCACTATGGTATGACTCATGTGGGTCTCAGCCCATTTCACTGATGCACTATCTATCACATTACGTGATAAACCCTTTGTAAATTGGTCGCCAGATTCTTGGTATGTTCGACATAGTCCATGCTATCACTCCGAGTTTTTCATTTTACGACAGACTTCAACCGCCTCTTAACATGCCTAGATGACTTCATGTTGTCCTTAGAACTGCTCACCTTGATAATTACTGATCGATTATCACAGTTCATTAGGATAGCGGTATCGGTTTTTCAACCACGAGCAAATCCATAAGGAGTTCACGGCCACTCACCTTCAACGGTGGCGGTGATCTAATGCCGTGAGTTACGCTTCCATTGTTGACCTCGTTAAGATGGTGCGCTTGCAAGACTTCCAGAAACAAAGACCACCTCCAAGTGTGAACACATATCCACTCGTGGCTTTTATCTCATCAAGATCGAGATCCAGTTTGAATCACTATAGCCCTCTAGTACCTTTGGGTACCCAAAGATAGTGAATACCATAGCTCATGGTTGCCTTTATATAGCGCATCACTCTCTCAAGAGCACGCCTAATGATCATCTCCTGATTCAAACAAACCCGCTTAGCTTGCTCACAAAGAAACGAGATGTCGGGCCTCGTAGCACTAGCTAAATACATCAATGAGCCAATAACAGGAGTATCTCAATTGATCCCTTGTTATTCTTGGTTTTCCTCAATAACACACTAGGATCATAAGGAGTAGAAACAGCTTGCAAATACTATAACCAAAGCGACTCAAGACCTTCTCCACATAATGGGATTGCACAAGTGTAACCCCACCATCACCTCCTCTCAAGAGCTTAATGTTAAGAATTACATCAGCCACTCCCAAATCTTTCATTTCAAAACTCTTGGACAGAAAGTCCTTGACCTCCTCAATCACATTGAGGTTGGTCCCAAAAATCAGTATGTCATCAACATACAAGCACAAGATCACTCCTTCTCCCCCACCATAGCGATAGTACACACATCTGTCGGCTTCATTCACAACAAAGCCAGCAGATGTCAAAGTTATGTCGAACTTCTCATGCCATTGCTTAGGTGCTTGCTTTAGGCCATACAAAGATTTTAACAACTTGCACACCTTTCCTTCTTGACCTTTTACCACAAACCCGTCTGGCTGATCCATATAAATTTCCTCCTCCAACTCTCCATTTAGGAAAGCTGTCTTAACGTCCATTTGATGGACGAGAAGACCATGAGAAGCAGCCAGGGCAAGTAGTACTCGAATTGTGGTCAATCGAGCAACAGGTGAATAAGTATCAAAGAAATCCTCGCCTTCTTTCTGAGTATAACCCTTGGCCACAAGCCTTGCCTTGTACTTTTCAATTGTACCATCAGCCTAAGCTTTTTCTTGAAAACCCATTTACATCCTACTGAGTTTACACCCATAAGGACGGCCAACGATCTCCCAAGTTCCATTAGACATAATAGAATCCATCTCACTCCGCATCGCTTCCTTCCAAGAGTCGCCGAGAAGAATATGCCTCTTCAATGGTTCTTGAGTATCATCCATGAGGTATACAATGAAATCATCACCAAAAGATTTTGCAATCCTCTGTCTCTTACTCTTTCGAGTCCCTTCATTGTTATCCTCCTCGGGATTTTCCATAGGCGCTTGTTCACCATGTTCTATCGGCACAAAAGAATCAAGGGAAATTATATGTTCTTGACTAGATGAGCTAGGTACATCACATTTCATAGGAAATTCATTCTCAAAAATGTAGCATCTCTCGACTCTATGATTGTACCAACACGCACGTCAGTACTCCGCTTTTATAATTAAGAACCTATAACCCACGCTGTGCATAGCATAACCAAGAAATACACAATCTACGGTTTTGGTCCAAGTTTGCGCTTCTTGACAATTGGCACGTTAACTTTGGCCAAACATCCCCAAGCGCAAGTATGAGAGAGTCAACTTCTTCTTTTCCCATTCCTCGAATGGTGTTACTTCTTTATTCTTTGTAGGAACTCTATTCAGGACATGACACGCGGTCAATATAGCCTCACCCCACCATTCCTTAGAAAGTCCCGCAGATGTCTAACATGGCGTTAACCAAATCGCTTAGAGTGCGATTTTTCTTTCGGCAACCCCGCTTGATTCGGGAGAATAGGAGGCGCCCTCTCATGAATAATTCCATATTCCTCGCAAAATAAAGTAAACTCATTTGAAAAATACTCTCCCCCACGATCAGACCTTATCCGCTTGATTTTCCTCTCGAGTTGGTTTTCTACCTCAGCTTTATAGATCTTAAAGAAATCAAATGCTTCATCTTTTGTTTTCAATAAATACACATAGCAAAATCTAGTGCAATCATCTATAAGCGTCATGAAATATTTCTTTCCACCTTTAGTCAACACTCCATTCATCTCGCACAAATCGGAATGAATGAGTTCTAACGGTGCCAAATTCCTCGCCTCTTTTGCTGCCTTGTGAGGCTTGCGAGGTTGTTTCGATTGAACACACGTATGGCACT
The DNA here is from genome assembly GCA_036346395.1 of Hsuehochloa calcarea. Taxonomy (NCBI): domain Eukaryota; kingdom Viridiplantae; phylum Streptophyta; class Magnoliopsida; order Poales; family Poaceae; genus Hsuehochloa; species Hsuehochloa calcarea. The sequence continues at coordinate 35,643,414 of CM070604.1, read as the reverse complement.
TAGAACCTTTGACCAAAGTGAATTTCGGGATTAAACTCATATTGACTAAGCGCGTCATACACCCAAAGTTAACATGACAAAGTCGTGAATGCCAAACATTAGATTCATTATCATCGTTACACACATGGTTCACAACTTTATTATAGGAATCCATCAAAGAGAGACGAAACAAGCCTCCGCTCTCATAACCTTTACCAACAAATGTTCCATACTTGGACACGACACATTTATTGGACTCAAATGTAAGCCTAAAACCATCTCTACACAGAGAGATCCGCCGACGAGATTCTTCTTTATAGAGGGACATGTCAGACGTTCTTCAGATGCACGGTCTTTCCCAAGTAAACTTCAGATCGACCATACCAACACCATGAACAAATGCATGCGATCCGCTCCCATCAACAAGGAGCAACCTCGATGCGGACTGATAAGATGAAAATAAGGAAATATCAAGACACACATGAATATTAGCACGGTGTCAACCCACCACTCGTGTGATTGACAAACAGAGAGAAGCTGTAGGTAAATAATTACCGCACTCGATGTTCCTCCAAAGATTACTAATAATCATGTTGGTGACTTCTTCGCTTATCCTTGCGGTCGGACAATCCTTAGCCCAATGACCGTAATCACCGCACACAAAGCAACCGCCTTTCCTTTGCCTTTCTTCTTAAACTCAGGTATTAGCCTTAGGCTTGACAAAAGGCTTATTTTTCTTCTTATTGTGGATAGCCCGAGGGTTCTTCTTACGTACCAAATTGGCACTAGAACCTCCTCAAGAAGAACTTTCTTGCCACGAGTATCTTTTGCCTCGCCTTCTCTTCAACACCAAGAGTGCCAATGAGATCAAGAACATCAACTCCCCGCCTCTTGTGTTTTAGAGAGGTAGCAAAATCGACCAAGAAGGTGGTAACTTGGCGATAATACCGCCACCACAAACTTGTCCAGAACTCACACTTATTATGCTCAAGCTCCTTTGCGGCGCTCAATCTCATGAGCTTGTTCTACTACGTAACGATCATCGACCATCTTGTAGTCATAGAAGCGCTCCATGACATCTGACCACCGCCAAGATCGGAACTCCGAACTTGGCCTCAAGTGCATCCCACATCTCTTTGCCCGTAGGCAAATGCATGTACACATCCACAATGTTATCGCCAAGATGTTGACAAGTGCACCTCGAAACAAGTTATCCGCTAAATTGAACTTGCGTTCGTCCTCGCAGATAGAGGCTCAATGGGCTTGCCTTGTGCAACATGAAAACATTCCATGGCAAGAAACCACGTGATAGCACGTGCACGCCATCTCTTAAAATTGGAACCATCAAACCGAGGTGCGGCTTAAGTGACGCAAAGAAAGCCAACTACGAAAAAGACCTATCAAGTTTTTGGATTGTTGAATATCTAGTCAAATTTGGCATATTTTAATCCGTAAATTAAGCATATAAAACATGACAACCAAGAGCATGAGTGATTCAACAATGATGTATTCATATTCGCTAATGAACAGATAACAGCAGATTCTATTAACATATTCATAGCGCACGTAAACATCGATAAGTTCTCGTGGTATACCCTCGGCGGGGCGATGTCCGTGACACCGGATGCGCCGCTACCACCAATCGACATGGTGGCCTATTCGATGTAGTCGATCGAGGCGTGACGCAGACGAGACGTGATGCGTGAAGATGTTCGCCGTGCAAGATCGTGGAGATTCACCACCGTGATGAAGACGGTCACAGATGATGGCGATCGCGCTAATCGCTCCCTAAAACTTGATCGCCGCCTACCCGGCGGTACTCAACCGGACGATAGAATCGCGACCATTATCGCCACTCGAGTCGGTCGCGTTTGATTTTCGAATAGATAAAGAAAACGCGCCAAGACTCGACACGCACAGACGCTACAAGACACACACGCACCAAGACGCAAGGCGGCGTGGCGGAAGCGAAGCCGAGCGAAGCGTGTCTGAGCTCTCTCCAATTGCACTGAGGGTTACCACATTCCACCTTTTAAAGCACAGAACTCCCATTCAATTCTCCATATGGGACTAATCAAATTTTTCATGTGGGCCTAGGAATTTCATTTGATTAATTGTTAAATTAAAATGGTCCAAGCCCAATTAATCCAACACCTCCCTGGCCGCCGCACACTTTGCCGGTGTCTGCTACCTCACTTCTTCAATTACTCGAAGTCCTTTCTCTACTTTTTCGTCGATACTAATGCACGATTCACGCTCGACTCCCAATAATTTTTGTCGTACAAGTCGTATACTCTTTTAACACAAACGAGAAAATCACGGCCGGGGAAACATCGGACGGCTATAACAACAGCACCAGCAGCGACAGTAGCAAACTGACGGCGGCCGTAGTGGACCTGCTCGCCGTAGTCCTATTGCTGGTGTTGATGGGATTCGCCTTAATTCGCATCCTCCATCGAAGTGCTCGTCACCGCCTTATCCCCTCTGCTCCCTCTCTATCTCGGTCCTCATCCCCACTGTTGTCACCTACATCGGTGGTGTGCTCGCATTCGGTGTCTCTAGTGTGATGGGCATGGGTGGTCTCTAGGCCTTGAAGTGGGCCCTAGGCCGACCGATGACTGGTGAGTAAAGACGAAGGTAGGTATGGTTGGGACGAGCCATGACAGTCGAGCCACGTGGTGAGGGAGCAGGAGGTTGGCAGGTATCTAAAGAGGGGGCGGGTGGGTCCCTAGTGGAGTGTGGCGCTTGGGATCCATAATACTTGATTTTTTATAAATAATGTTAATTTAAAAAATTACAAAAAAAAATCGTAAAAAATTATAAAACTATGCAACTGTTGTCATTTGGAATGGCAACAGTAACCTAGGCACTGACGACAGGAGGCTCAACAGTACAGAAATATCTCTGTCACCACTCCAACTGGCAACAGGTCTCTATCGTCAATTCAACTAGCGATAGAGACCTCTGCACTGTTTTTACTATTTCTGACAATATATTTTGTCGACAAATCACACTGATTTTATATAATATTTAGCACAACATCATACATCTTTTGTCAACAAATCACAATGACATTACATAACATTCATCGCAACGTCGTTAAATATTTTGTCGACAAATCAAATGACATTACATAACATTCAGCGTAACGTCATCACATATTTTGTCGACAAATCACACTGACATTACAAACCATTCACCACAATGTAATTACCTAGTTTTTCGACAAATCAAAGTGAGATTACAAAGCATTGGGCACTACATATTTCAACAGGACGAATATTTCCCGTGGCACGACCTCAACGTCCGCCATGTGGACCGCCTCGAGTGGGGCGGTCAGATAAGGTCCCCGCGGCGACGTCCATATTACCGATGTCTCATTCGTCCTGTGGATTTCTCGTAGGGTATTTCTTAAAGGTGTGCCCAAACTCCCTGCAAATGAAGTACTTCGCGACAACGCCGCCGCTTCGCCCATGTCGCCCCGTCGCGCCAGACTGTCGCCGCCAACCGCTCCTTGACCTATCAATGTTTGTGGTCCAGATAAGTTGCTTTCAAGTCGGATGGCCAGTGAAATAGCCAACCATACCGTAACCATACATCTCTACACTCCTGATTTGCATCACCTCCTCTTTGTTGAAATAGTCAGAGAGGTACTGGCTGGGATGTTGCGCCACCGTCGAACATGCGGCCATGACATGAGAGCAGGATCTATGCAGAAAAAGAGGCTTATTGCAAGTGCATACTCAACTAGCGCGACGTAGCGTGCACTCGTGGGTGATCATCTCGTGGTTCGTCTCACGACGTCTTTTATCCCCGCATAGTATCTCGAAGTGAAGCTCCCTTCTGCCCATCTTGAATACCTGGTGTATCTCATCCTTCTTGTTCTTCTCCTCCATGTACTTAGTGATCATGGCAGAGTAGAGTACTTTGTCATTTGTCATGGTGAGCGATGCGTTGTTGTTTCTGTCAACAAAGTAATTTGTGGTACCACGAAGAATTATCTCTACAATACCAACCAAAGGGAAGCACTTTGCGTCGCGCATAACCCAGTTGTACACCTCGGCTAGATTGGTTGTCACGATACCATATCGAGCACCACCCCTGTCATGTAGCAGCGACCACTTCTCCTTATGCTCGTATTCAATCCAATTCGAGAAGCATTTCACTTGTGCCCCCGTCTTCCTCGCCACACTAGGACCATCTGTGGGTAGCTGTGGTAATGGTTCGGTGGCCTGGTCAGTGCTTGTAGTAGCCCTTTTCGCTGTCTCCCTTCTGTGCGTCTCGGTCTGCTCATCCAGAATCTTTCATAGTGCTTCAAACTTTTGCTGCTGGTTCAAGCTGCACAGCCGCTTGAACAGGTTCATCAAATACTTGTTGCGGAACTGCTTGTAGAAGTTTGCACCCAAGTACCTTATGCACCACCTGCTCTACAGATCCGCCCATAGAAGTGGTTCGTTCTCTCCTTGTTGTAGCGGGTTATTACACTCAGCAGGCCCACATACCGATCATGTATGACGCATACGTTAGGATGGCCATATACAATAGAACTCAAATTCCTCAGGAACCATAACCAGTTGTCCGTGTTTTCGCTTTCAACGAAAGCGAATGCCACGAGAAGAACTTGATTGTTCCCGTCCATTGCTATTGCAGTTAGTATCTGACCCTTGTACTTTCCAGTCAGGAATATGTCATCCACGCATAAGATTAGACGATGGTGCCGGAATGCATTGATACATGAACCAAAGGCGAAGAATGCTCGCTTCAACACCCTCTTATTGGGCCACTTCGGATGCATAGAATCTTAAATGTAGACATGAGTGCCAGGAGTCCTGTCTTGTATGACTCGGAGTAGCCCAGGGAGATTGTGGTAGGAGTCTTCGAACGTACCGAATATTTTTTTCAATGCCTTTTGCTTTGCTCTCCATGCCTTGGTATAGCTGACTGTGTACTGGAACCTTGTCTCAATCACATAAATGATGGATCGTGGCTCAAAATCTAGATTATCTACGATCTCACTATACATAAGGTTCGCGATGAAGCCTGATGATAGGTTCATGTAGGACTGCACTGACTCAGCGACGACACATATATGATGGACCACTATAGAGCATTTCCAATAGGTGTCCCTCTTAGGCTGAAATGCGTGCACTCGCCAAGGGTATACCTCTATGTCGCACTTCACGTCCGTTAGACTTAACAACTGTGAATGTACGCTGTACCGACAAGGTCCAGAATTTGATCGCCTTCTGCACAGTCTCCTTGCATTTGTACATAGTTCCTTGCCTGACCTCGCTCTGGTCGTATTCTCAAGGCACACGGGAGCCTTCGTTAACGACGAGGTTATCGAACTGGTATATGTTCCACTCAGATGAAACTGCCTGTTGGTCCGTAGCATCCTCGTCGTCGGATCCTTCATCTTCTGATAATGTCATGTAGTCCTGGTATTCGAGATCCATCCTTTGTACTAGGATTTCCAGCTGCTTACCCTCGTCAGCAAGCCCACTAGTTTGCTGGACTAAAAGAGCTCCATCCACACGATCTTCAACGACAGCATCAGCAACTCTCGAACCTTCGGCTATTGTGTGCACCGCGCTGTGGCTAGAGTCCCCGACTTCTTCTTCTGCATCACCACCCCCTTCTTGTTCCGTCGCCAATGCAGGAGTGGGTTTGGCATATACCTGGGCTAGAAGGACCAAATCCCACCGTTCGTCCCTCGCCCTGCGTACATATGACTTTCATGACCTTGTTCCCTTGAGCTGCACTAACTCCCAATATGTGCCTTGTAGTGCTCGGTTAGCAAGGCAACTCAATCTCAGATCATACACAGCATGGTCCAAATCGAATGAGTGGAACAACCACCGTATCACAATGCCCAGTGTACGCTGCTCTGGTCTTGTTAGGGTTACAGTCGCCGATTGAAAATAACGCAAATCAATCCCCTCGGGACCACCAAGAATAGTCCCCTGACTGTAGTAAATTTTAAAGTTGGTGTCGTCCCACATATTTAACGTACTGCATCGTAAACAAAATTTCCACGATTAACCACATATATAAAGCTAGACTACCTACTGAAAACGATTATATACAACACACTACACTACGTAACCAAACGTCTAAAACTATGTAATCCATTTGGTTAAAAAAAATTGTAGGACCGTAAAGGCGACTAGGGGGGTGAATAGGCGCTTTCTCAACTTTCTCGCCTTAATCAAATTCAACACGAACTTTACTCCTTTAGCTATGAAAGCTAAGAAGATCAGTAAACGCACAGTGGAAACCTTGTGCTGAATTCGATAACCCCGTCAACCACAAGACACAAATGTGGAGAAATGATCTCAGAGTCGGTTCAGGCATGGCGGTCGACCATTATCAGATTGGCGGTCGGACCGACGGTCAACGAGCGGTCGGACCGGCTACCAACTTGCGATCGGACCGTTGGAAATCGGTTCGACTTGCCAATATCAGGCGGTCTGAAATGCGGACGGTCGGACCGCCGTTACTAAACCGGTTAGACCGATTTAGTCCAGTACCAAAATGCCAAGTCCAAAACCAAAACGAAATTTGGTCCAACTTTTGATTCAACCAATGAAACTTGACCAAATTTGGAGCACACCTCCCTAAGGATATTAGAGACCTATTTCTAGCGACGATCCTTTAGATCCACTTCGTAGAATCGATCTCTCAAGGTTTTACCAAAGAAGTGCACAAACCCTAGAAATACGAAAAACTTTGATTCAAGACTTGCTTGTGGGGGTTGAAGATCTAGATGATTCTAGGAGTATTCCCACACATCAAAGCAAGACAAAATGGGTCAAGAGACCAAGCTTAACAATTGAATCAAGGAAGCACCAAAGTCATCCAAAAGAGAGAAGAACACAAAGGAGACAATTGATCTTTCAAGCAAGCATCACACGATTGATTGATCTCACAAGATGCTTACAAAGCCACTCCAACAAGGAGGACAAGAGCTCAACAAGGAGCACACATAATTTCTCCAAACCCTAGCTTCTCCTCTCCAAACCCTAGAAAAAGGAAGAGGGTCTCAAATGAATGCTTCAAGGGGTTTTACATCTCCCCCTTTCTATTTATAGGAGAAGCCTAGGATTTTACTTTTGGGACCCACTCACACATGGGACCCACACAAACATAACTATTGAAGCAATCTCCTGCTTCACCACGTGTAGGTTGATCAGCGGCTCTCATCCTGTCGGCAAGACTCTCCTGTCCGAATCCCATCGGAAACTCCTAGAGACTTGCACCGATTTCCGCACCGCCTGATCCAACCAGCTACACCGAACTACCCGTTCGATCCATCTTGCCTATTCTGCACCATGCTTGAGTCACACGACCTCACCCGGCATCAATGATCGTTCTGGACCTCAGCTCTCCAAGCGTAGTCCCGATCCACCTCACCGTTGACGTCATTGACCTGCAAGCCACCTGCACAGCAATAGACAAATAAATCATTTCCAGGAACAAGTTCTTCACAACTTGACCCACGTTAGTTCCGCAATGCAATATGTAACAATAAAGCATTGAAGTTCATACAATAAACACAATCAAATCACATCAATGCAAAGAAGGCTCACCTTCAAGTGATCGGCGGTCTGACCGTCCCACATCACCGGTCCGACCGATTTCAGGCTGGTCGGACCGATTCCACAACGGCGGTCGGACCGCCCGAAAAGACTTAGCCAAAATTCCATCGTGAAAATCCGAAACCTTCTGGAATTTTCAACTCAATAGAACTTTTGACTGGGAGCTCCAAAAATGATGTGACCACATCCTGGAGACTCCCCTCACTTGCCCACACAACCTATTTTTGGCTCAGCTTCAAAAACCACTTTTAAACATATCGGTCGGACTGGCCACCACGGCGGTCGGACCTAAATCCTGGCGGTCGACCGCTGAGTCACCGTCGATCACGCTGTGGTCTGACAGACTTGAAGCAAAACCGAAAACGCGAGATTTTGCAAACCAACAATGCCATTGCCAATTGACTCATCATTCCAAGATCGTGCACATAACCTCACGATATCCACAATCTCCCCCTTGATGAACACATTGACAATGTCCCAGAAAATATGGTTTAAAGGTTTGAAAAGTAAAAAATTCACCGTTTTCGCATAAAGGCACAACTTGGTCCATAAGCAAGAGAAAGCCTAGGAACCGACCAAGCTGGCTTCAGAATAGTATAAGCAAGTGAGATAAAGCAATGAAGGCACAAAAGGATTCAATATCCAGAAAGTAGCCAAAAATCTCACTTAGGTCCATATGAAAGACAAAATATTCTATTTGACCTTTGATCATTGTGAGTCTTCTTCAATTGCAAATATAATCAGAAAAAGGCAATGAAACCAAGATCATCAACTCACCATGATCACAAATTTTTAAAAGGTTCATTTTTTTATGAGAGTTCTTTTATATGAAACCTTATGTATGAAACCAAAAGCTCCAAAACAGCATTTTTTTCTTCACAATCTTTCTCCCCCTTTGACAATGAATTCATCAAGATGCATGGGAAAAGAAAGAGTAAGAAGGAATGACTTCATTTTTGAACTTTAGTAAAAAGGAGCCATGACTATTAACCAAGTAGACAGTACAAGTATTATACCATGCCATATAAAGAGTAGAAGCTATATTCAATCATGGCAAAACATGTACTGCAAAGTTAAAACCAAAATAGCAGTAATCTGAGATTAAGAGAATGAATACCATGAAAAGTTGTTCAATATCATAGTTTCACTAAAAGCAACCAAAAATGAGTCAAGCCATGTCTATAAGTAAAAAGAGACTCAAAACTGGAACTGAGGCATTTTGAGCATTAAGAGATCAATTACGAAGCAATATTCAAGCACTTAGCATTTTGAGAATTTTCCTAAAAAGGATTTTTTTACTGTGCTAGATCTCAAGCCTTGCCGCGACCATCTTAAGCGAGAAGCTTAAAAGAGTGATCTAGGTCATCCAAAACTCCCCCTGAGTTCATGCCTAGTGCAATGGCAAGCCGTCTCATGAGAAAGGATTGGTGAGATTAGTTTTTTCGCACAGAAAATCTCATTTTTTATTTGCTTGACTTAAGAAGATAAAAAGCTCATTTTCATCTCAAAATAAGTTCAAGACTCAATTCAACCTATATGACATGGCAAGAATCATAAAAGGATCACTAGAGCAAAACTAGTCACAAGATCCAACAAGACATGATTTGATTCAATTTGCTCACAGATATAAAGCTAGCAAGGTGAAAGCTAAGCTAAAACACGAAGAGCCATAAAAGAAGTCTAGCAGACTATCACTTGATATGACAAGGTATAGAGTATGAAATCAAGCCATACAAGGATAATAATCAAAGCTCCACAAGTTTTAATAAACAATGCAAGACAATTGAAATGAAACATGAATTATGATACAATGAATGCAAAAAGAGCAAATTCCCCCTCAAAACAGCCCAATAGGACTAATAACCCCTAACTCTCCCCGCAAAGCAGCAAAACGAGAAGAATCAAGAGCTTTAGTGAAAATATCTGCAAGCTGTTGTTCTGACTCTACAAAGTGAAGCACATCACCCTTCTCAACATGGTCTCTCAAAAAATGGAATCGAATATCAATGTGTTTAGTCCTAGAATGTTGCACTGGGTTTTTGGCAATATTAATTGCAGAAGTGTTGTCACAGAAAAGAGGAACACTTCTCAAGGATAACCCATAGTCCCGCAGCGTGGATAAAATCCAGAGAACCTGAAAGCAACCACTGGCTGCAGCTACATACTCGGCCTCAGCTGTGGACTGTGCAACCGAAGACTGTTTTCTAGAAGACCACGAAACAAGAGATGTGCCTAAGAAATGACAAGTGCCAGAAGTACTCTTTCTATCCACTCTACACCCCGCAAAATCAGCATCAGAAAATGCTCGAATTGAGAGAGCAGAAGAAGAAGAATACCAGAGTCCAAAGTCAAGAGTATCTTGAAGATACCTGAAGATGCGACGTACTGCTTGACGATGAGAAGCACGAGGGGAAGCCTGAAAGCGAGCGCACAGATATACGGCAAATTGTATGTCCGGCCTCGACGCTGTGAGATAGAGGAGGGAGCCAATCATACTGCGGTACTCCTTCTGGTCCACAGGCTCTCCATCCTCATCAGGGTCCAGCACGGTGGTTGTAGCAATGGGAGTAGACATTGGCCTACTGCTTCCCATATTGAAGCGCCGAAGAAGGTCCTTTGTATACTTACTCTGGTGAACGAAGGTGCCTTCTTTCAGTTGCTTGATTTGAAGACCAAGGAAGAATGTTAACTCTCCAATCATGCTTATCTCAAACTCATTGCTCATCGAATCTGAAAATCTGGACACCAAAGCATGAGAAGAACCACCGAATATAATATCATCCACATAAATCTGAACCAGCAAAAAATCACTGCTATGCCTGAGAGTGAACAAGGTTTTATCAACCATTCCCATTTTAAAATCATTTTCAAGCAAGAAACTCTTAAGCCTGTCATACCAAGCTCTAGGAGCTTGTTTCAATCCATACAGGGATTTAGAGACTTTAAAAACATGGTTTGGGAATTTATGATTTTCAAAACCAGGAGGTTGCTTCACAAAGACCTCTTCTTCTATGAAACCATTCAAGAAAGCACTTTTAACATCCATTTGAAAAAGCTTGAAACCCTTGGATGTTGTAAATGCTAAAAGAATCCGAATGGCTTCCAATCTAGCTACTGGAGCAAAGGTCTCTTCAAAGTCTAAGCCTTCTACCTGGGAATAACCTTGAGCTACGAGTCTAGCCTTATTGCGAACAACCAACCCATCCTCACTTTGCTTATTTTTAAAAATCCATTTTGTTCCAATAACATGAGAATCAAAAGGACGCTCAACTAAAGTACAGACTTTGTTTCTTTCGAAATTTTCAAGCTCTTCATGCATAGCATTGACCCAAGAGGCATCAGATAAAGCATGGGAGATATCACAGGGTTCAAAAGAAGCGACAAAAGCAGAATGTGCATGAGAATCAGGAGAAATAAACCTGGAGCGAGTGACTCGCTCTTGAAGATCTCCAATCATCTACTCAGGTGGATGTTGTCGCTGAATGTGAAGAGGTGCTCCTGGTGCCGAAGTGGCCTCTACCCCATGAGTTGTGGAGGTAGGAACAGAGCCACTCAGATCGTCGGTGGGGATAGGAGGAGGCTGCTCAGCTGAAACTGGAGTAGTAGTAGCAGGCTCTCCACCCCTCTCAGAGGTAACTGGAGGATGGATCGGTTCCTCATCCTCAGAGTTATCATCGACGAAGATGCTTCCTTGAATTTCAGAAACCTGTGTACCTGAAGCATCGGGTCTAGTACCAGGACTAGCCTCATCAAAAGTGACTTCGCAAGTCTCAATAATTTTGTTAGTGTCAACATTAAAAACACGATAGCCACGAGAATGAGCAGGATATCCAAGAAATATGCTATCAAAACATCTAGACTCAAATTTATCAAGGTTGCCATGTTTAAGAATGAAGCACTTGCAACCAAAAATCTTGAAATGAGAGACTTTGGGAGAATGACCAAATCTAAGCTCATAAGAGGTCTTTCCAACCACAGATCTCAAGAAAACCCTATTAGAGATATAACAAGCAGTAGAGATCGCCTCAGCCCAAAATCTCCTAGGAGTAGAATGCTCATCTAACATGGTCCGAGCCATCTCTACAAGGGTCCTGTTCTTCCTTTCTACAACACCATTCTGCTGGGGAACTCTAGGAGAAGAAAACTGATGCTCAATTCCCCTTTCAGTGCAGAAGGTAGAAAAAGAAGAATTCTTGAATTCTATCCCATTGTCACTCCTAATGGCTCTCAAAGCTCCAGGAATATCAACAGCAAGTCTAAGGACCAAATCTCTAAAGAATCCAAATGCTTCGTCCTTAGAAGCGAGAAAATAAACCCATGAATACCTGGAGAAATCATCCATAACCACCAGCACATACCATTTCCCACCATCTGACTGAACTCTAGAAGGACCAAACTGTGTCTAAGTGAAGAAGTCGCCACAGTCCATCAGTCATCACCAAGGTAAGAGGTGGGTGGGAAGCAGACACCATCTTACCATGTCTACAGGGCGAGCACACAAGATCTCTAACAGCCTTCAGCCTAGGAAAACCTCTAATCAAGTCCTTGCAACTGACTCTAGACAAATGATCAAAACCTATATGCCCAAGTCTACGATGCCACAAAACAAGATCATGAGAATCAGAGGCTACGAGACACCTAGGACTAGAAGCTGAAGAAATACTGAAATTAGCACAAAAGATCTTCTCAAATATGGTGATCTTAAAAACAAGCTCACCCGAGGAGTCTAGAACTCTACACTCACCACTTTTAAACCTCACTTCTAGACCCTCATCAAGCAGCTGAGAAACAGATAGAAGATTATACCTCAGCTTACTTACCAAAGCGACGTCTTTAAGTATGAACTTGTCGTTGACGCGCATAGTGCCCTTTGCAGTCACAGTCCCGATAGAAGCATCCCCAAAAGTAATCAATTCGTTGCCGGATGCACGTGTGAGGGAGGAGAACCATCTAGAATCTCCGGTCATATGTCGAGAACACCCGGAGTCAACAAGCCATATGTCCTCCTTCCTCGCACGACGGACCTAGAAAGCACAATCAGAAAATATCCGTGCCTCAGTACTGGGGTTAGTGATAAATGATCTAGGAATCCAGTACTGAGAAGCACGATGTCTGGGAACAGCAGTAGAAACAGCAGAAACATGATCAGGAATAAAATCATAAGGATGCACATGAGAACCACCTAGACCTCTCCGAAACGATCTACCAAAAGATCGATACTCCCCCTGTCTAGGTGCTACCCGTGGTCTCTCCTCACGATATCCTAATCCAACATGCTGCCTAGACCCACCAAAAGAGTCTACAAAGTTCTCTACAAATCTAGGCCTATATGTGGTACGATAAACTGGTTGCCTAGCTCTAGAGACTACAACTGGAGAAGGGACTCCTCTTATGGATCTCAAGGCGCTCATCCTCTCTTTTCTCTCAAGTTTTGCTCTCCGGAAGCAGAACTCAACAGTGTGGCCTTCTTTCTTGCAGAAGGTGCAATGGTACTTGACCTTTTGAGGGGTCTGTACTGAAGGAGTAAAAGCACCTTTCTTGCCAGAGAGAGTTTGAGCAAAACCTGCGGATTTGAAAACGACCTTGGAAGGCTTAGGAGGTTCTAGCTCAAACAGACCATTTTTCACAACTCTAGCAATCCTAGGTGGGTTTTTCTTGGAATGATCTAGGGGATTGAAACCTAGGCCACTATTTTTCACGCTCACCTTGGATTGATCAAGAATCATGTTGAGTTTCTTTTTCCCACTCGAAAACTTCTCAAGAGTCACCTTGAGGTAATCATTCTCTTTAATTAGACCCTCACATCTAGTGCACTTTCTAGACTTGATTACCTCATCACGTTTACTCTTAAGAAGAGCCACTTCCACTTTGAAGGCCTCACAAGACACACAATAGGATTCCTTAATACTATTCAACTGCTACTTAAATTTGATTCTAAATGCCTCTTGAATCTGACCAATCATGGTTTCAACTTCAGCATTCAAAACACAAGAGTTAGAATCAATGACTTTCTTAGAAGCAGTAAGAGACATGGATTTTTCAATTTTAGCTTTTTCTTCAAGAGTCTTGTTTAAAGCTTCAATCTCAATAGTAAGCTTGGGACAATTTTCACAAGAGGCAGCTCTAGAGTAAACAATCATTTCAATCATCTCTTGCATCTTAATCCTATTATTCTTACAATGAGAGCATGTGTGACTAGCATCAAATTTTTGTAATTCTTTCAAGGAGCTATCCAATTTTAATTCAAGTAAAGCACAGTTAGAGCAGGTTAAAGGAATAGCTTCCATGGCAATCACATCAAGAGAAATGACATCTAAGCAAACAGAACTAGACTTGAGAGATTCTAGTTCATCAAGAGCATCTTTTAATTGATTAGCAACAGAAGAATGAGCAGATTTCAAGCTTGTCAGTTCTTTAAGCAAGCTAGTGCAGGAATCACAAATATCATCAGGATTAATAGATTTAAGCCTGACAACTTCTAGGTTCAAATTATCAATCATAATATCATGCTTCTTAATCATTTTTACTTGCTTATGCAATTTCTGTTCAGCAAGCACCAAAGCCCTTTTCATGTCAGCAATTGAAGGGCATACCTCATCAGGATCACTAAAAGGATCCTCATCGTTGGAGGAGTCACTGTCGTGGCTGTTCTTAGCCATGAAACACATGCCTGTGAAGTCATGAGCCTTCTTCTTGCCACGGGAGTCACTCTTGTCGTCCTCCGTTTCCGAGTCCACATCGCTCATGTTCACATTCTCTAGAGCGGTAAGGACCCGGCTGACAAACTTGCGATAGTTTGTCTTCTTGGGTTTTGCATCCCTCTCCTGGGGATGTCTTCGTGTCTCCTTCTCCTCCTTGCCCTTTAGCTTGGGGCACTTGGAACGAATATGGTTTGGCTCACCACATTTGAAGCATGTGATAGATCCACTTCTCCTCCTATTCCTCACCTTGTTGTAAGCTCTCGTGAATTTGGTGGATAGGAGGGCTAAGTCATCCTCGGGCAGTTTCTCAAGTTGCTCATCGCTTAATGAATGCAAAGCAGATAATGAAAAACCAGATGAGCTACAATCGAAAGAATCAGAAGAACAACCCTTGGATTTGTCGACCACTAATGCCATCGACTCTGTCTTGGGGAGACGCGAGATAAAATCAATCTCATGCGTCTTCAACCTCGAGTATAGCTTATCCATGGTAAGCTCACTCATGACAGTGTTGTCATTGATGGAAGTGATCTTCATTCCCCAGACCTTCACATCAAGAGCACCCAAAAGTTGGCGTGCATTTTCTGACTCAGAAAAGACCAGGTCAACAGCGCGGAGATCATGAAGAATCTTTGAAAATCTTCCCCACAACTAGTCTAAAGACTCCTCAGGCCTTTGCTCGATCTTAGAGTATACTTTCTTCAGCTGGTTCTGTCTCACCTCCTTGATCGCAGTGGACCCTTCGTGATAGTCACAAAGAGTCCGCCAGATCTCATGAGCAGACCGCAAGTGAGCAACACGCTCAAACTCAGATCGACTAAGGCCTTAGATCAAAAAATTTCGAGCTTTGCTATTGGCCTCCACATCTGGAGTGATCATATCGTCATCGGCTGGCACGACATAAGGGTTTTTTACCTTAAGCCAAATAGCGTGCCCTTGAGCCTCGATATAAGCTTGCATTCGAGCCTTCCAGTATGCAAAATCAACTCCATCAAAAATGTGTGGCTTGGTTGAGTACTTGTCAGTCGCCATGGCTCCAAAGACCGGTTAAGATCTATGAGAAGAGCTAACCAGCTCTGATACCACTTGTAGGACCGTAAAGGCGACTAGGGGGTGAATAGGCGCTTTCTCAACTTTCTCGCCTTAATCAAATTCAACACGAACTTTACTCCTTTAGCTATGAAAGCTAAGAAGACCAGTAAGCGCACAGTGGAAGTCTGGTGCTGAATTCGATAACCCCGTCAACCACAAGACACAAATGTGGAGAAATGATCTCGAGAGCTGGTCAGGCCTTGGTGTGAGACCCGCCAGATCGGCGGTCGGACCGACGGTCAACGAGCGGTCGGACCGGCTACCAACTGGCGGTCGGACCGTTAGAAATCGGTTCGACCTGCCACTATCGGGCGGTCTGAAATGCAGGCGGTCGGACCGCCGTTACTAAACCGATCAGACCGATTTAGTCCAGTACCAAAATGCCAAGTCCAAAACCAAAACGAAATTTGGTCCAACTTTTGATTCAACCAATGAAACTTGACCAAATTTGGAGCACACCTCCCTAAGTATATTAGAGACCTATTTCTAGCGACGATCCTTCAGATCCACTTCGTAGAATCGATCTCTCAAGGTTTTACCAAAGAAGTGCACAAACCCTAGAAATACGAAAAACTTTGATTCAAGACTTTCTTGTGGGGGCTGAAGATCTAGATGATTCTAGGAGTATTCCCACGCATCAAAGCAAGACAAAATGGGTCAAGAGACCAAGCTTAAACAATTGAATCAAGGAAGCACCAAAGTCATCCAAAAGAGAGAAGAACACAAAGGAGACAATTGATCTTTCAAGCAAGCATCACACGATTGATTGATCTCACAAGATGCTTACAAAGCCACTCCAACAAGGAGGACAAGAGCTCAACAAGGAGCACACACAATTTCTCCAAACCCTAGCTTCTCCTCTCCTCTCCTCTCCAAACCCTAGAAAAAGGAAGAGGGGCTCAAATGAATGCTTCAAGGGGTTTTACATCTCCCCCTTTCTATTTATAGGAGAAGCCTAGGATTTCACTTTTGGGACCCGCTCACACATGGGACCCACACACACATAACTATTGAAGTAATCTCCTGCTTCACCACGTGTAGGTTGATCAGCGGCTCTCATCCTGTCGGCAAGACTCTCCCGTCCGAATCCCATCGGAAACTCCTAGAGACTTGCACCGACTTCCGCACCGTCTGATCCAACCAGCTGCATCGAACTACCCGTTCGATCCATCTTGCCCATTCTGCACCATGCTTGAGTCACACGACCTCACCCGGCATCCATGATCGTTCTGGACCTCAGCTTTCCAAGCGTAGTCCCGATCCACCTCACCGTTGACGTCATTGACCTGCAAGCCACCTGCACAGCAATAGACAAACAAATCGTTTCCGGGAACAAGTTCTTCACAACTTGACCCACGTTAGTTCCGCAATGCAATATGTAACAATAAAGCATTGAAGTTCATACAATAAACACAATCAAATCACATCAATGCAAAGAAGGCTCACCTTCAGTGATCGTGATCGACCGCCACATCACCGGTCCGACCGATTTCAGGCCGGTCCGACCGATTCCACAACGACGGTCGGACCGCCCGAAAAGACTTAGCCAAAATTCCATCGTGAAAATCCGAAACCTTCTGGAATTTTCAACTCAATAGAACTTTTGACTGGGAGCTCCAAAAATGATGTAACCACATCCAGGAGACTCCCCTCACTTGCCTACACAACCTATTTTTGGCTCAGCTTCAAAAACCACTTTTGAACATATCGGTCGGACCGGCCACCACGGCCGGTCGGACCTCGTCCTGGCGGTCGACCGCTGAGTCACCGATCCGACCGCCGTGGTCCAGCGACCTTAAGCAAAACCGAAAACGCGAGATTTTGCAAACCAACAATGCCATTGCCAATTGACTCATCATTCCAAGATCGTGCACATATCCTCACGATATCCACAATAACATAAAAGGTAGACGACCGAACGGGCAGCGCTTCGCTAGTTTCTCTCATCCCCTCTACTCTCTGCTCATCTCTCTTCCCTCCTCTCCCTCTTTTTTAAAAAATAAAAGTGAGTTATGTTAGAATTTTGGAGTATATTATAGAGTAGATTGTATCGTTATTTGGAATAGCAACAGAGACTTGCAGGATCCCTATAGCCATTTGAAATGACGATTTTTCAAATTTTGATATTAAAAATTTAGAATCTCTATCGCTAATTGAATTGGCGATAAAAACCTGTCGTGACTCATGTCGTCAATTCAACTAGCAACATGAATCTTACTGTACTGTTGAGCCCCAGTCGTCAGTGACTAGATTACTGTCGTCATTCTAAATAACGACAATATCCTAGTTTTGTAAAAAAAAATCAACTATTTATTTTTATAATTTTTTTTAAAAAACAATGTTATTTCAAAAAAAATTATAATACTTGCAGTTGGTGTCCAATGATATTCGGGATGCAAGTGAGCTTTTACAAAGTTTCTACGGAAATGACTAAAGTGGAATTTAAATTTAGTACAAAAGTTACATGTGTAATTTCCCCTGAATTCAGCATCGATTCAACCAGTAAAAATGTTATTTTCGATTTCAGTAGGATACAACCAAAACTAAAAATAGAAGTGAGAAAGCATTTTCAAAAACAAAGATGTTTGATGGCACAGATTGAATAATCCTCTCTTTTATCCCAAGCAGATGTATTTTGTGTCACAATATGGCTGCCTTTCTATCAAATGTATTATCCGGGCTTGACAACAAGATTTAAGCTACTCAATTTCCCACATAAAACAAACATCGGATGTTGACAGAGGCCGCTAACAGGGACATACAAATGAACGAGCCTACTAAAAATTCAACAAGCCATCGCGTGAGAGTTTCCCCTCGGGTATAGCCAAATCTCCATCAATATCCTTTGTTTATCAAGCCTCATCTTCTTATTTACATCTTCAGTCATTTTTCGTTTGCTCAGCATTTTCATTGTTAGTTGTCGATGCGGTAGCCCCATGCTGCAACATTTGCAATTGGATTTGCAACATCTGGGAAAATAAGTGACGTATGAATTCAGTTGGCTATAGACAGAGAATGACGAGAAAGAATATCACACAATGTTATTCCCAGCAAGCATGTCATCGCAAAATAAGGTGAAGCATAACAACAGTTACCGTGGCAAGCATGATATCAAACCACCGGCTCATATGATCTAGTTACTTAGCACTGGTCAGTGCTAATTATTAGACAAACATTTATATCTTGAGCAACATTGCAGATTATAATCTCGTGCTTTTTGAAGCTGACAAACTGTGTTTACTGTCTAGTGTCTACAGTTATTTGTTGACCATAGTTGCCCAACAAGAATGTTTTTTAATATAAAAAACTAATAAAGATACCTGCATGCTTCGTACTGTTCTGCAAGAATCAATCGTACCTCAAGATAGTAATGAAACTGAACAACCGACATAGTCACAAAAGAAAAGAACTTACTGGCACGCCTATAGCCTACTGATTGCATCTTACCATGACATGCAGACAGTTACATACTAACATGAAACTACTAGTAGCCAACATAAACATGGGCAATAACCAATAAATAACATAAACATGGGAATCTAGTGCAACCATATATTAGGTGCAATCATACAAAATCACTTTAGTTTGTATATCAAATCAACATTAAAAAAATTCCAAAAATACTTGTGCAGGTAGTGTTTAATATAATATACCTCCATTTAAAATTTACAAATTCAAATTCTATTTGTATTGGGATAAATATAAAGAATATCCTCAACAAACTATAGGATAAAAGAAATTGGAGAAAAAGGACAATATTTACTATTCACAGCAAAATTGTTCTTTCCATCTCTCCTACCTCGTATTAAACTTAAACGTAAAATTTTAAAGGTTGATACAATACTCCATATACTATTTTGGGAAATTTCCACGTTGATTTAGTGCTCAAACCAAAGACGTATTAATGATTGCACCTAATATAAGGTGTGCACTAGATATATTCACCGTAAACATTTCTTGGGGTCATACCTAGTGCAGCAAACTCATCTTTGTGTGGGACCATGCAAACTCTCGCATGCGTGGTTGGATGCGAGTTGAATGGTCTAGATTCATTAGGTAATCAGAGGAAGTGAACCTCGTTAACAATTTTCAAACATGCGGATGTGATTCAGAAAGTTATCCATCCATGTGACACCCAAGTTCCCATGAATCTAACCCATTGAACTCTTATCCAATGGATAAGTCCATGTGGAGAGTTTGCAGCTTTGCATGATTGCACTTAAAGATGAGTTTGCAATAGATACGTCCCCAGCATTGTAACTTGCAGGCAGTCATCCCTGTATCATTTTCATATGCAACACTTGCTAATGTTGTAAGATTAAAGCAGGGCGCTTTAGCAATCAAGACACTTTAGTACCTCTATCTGGCTCCTTATAGCATTTTCGCATGCCTTTTGCAGTGAATTTTCAAGGTCCCTGCTGCTTGTTATTGAACCAGCAGGACCATGTACATAAAAAGGCTGACGTGCTAAAGGATCGCCAGTGTTTTGCCACTGCAATGCTTGGTCTTTCTGTGACTGATTGGAAGTGCTTGCTTCTCCTGAATGCAAAGTACTTGATGTAGACTGTAGAGGACCTGAATACCTGATGGTTGAATAAGAGGTACTTATTAGTTATTAGTATTAGAGTGTATAGCACAAATAACCCCGGTTTCATAGTCTATCAGTAGAACACTGAAAACACAGTGACTAACACAACCTCAGGTACCTAAGAATAAACAAACAAGTTTAACCACCTAGTCCTAACAGATGCTATGTAAGCAAAATGACAATTTGCTCTAAAAAAACAAAAAACAAACAAAAATCACAGCCCAGCTCTGAATAAAGCATGTTAATTTAATCTTGGATACCATAACCGTAGGTCATAGTGTGTTCCAAGACAAAAAGGAAGATATGCTTAGTACAGAAAAACAACTAGTTCCACAATTTTTATCCAGCATACTCAACCACCACCAATATAGCACAGGTAAATTTATAATCAAATCAGCAAAGTTCATAAATATGTTCCGAGTTAACAGTGTGGCAGCTTGCAATGGAGATGCCTAAACATTCTGGAAGTTGCAAATTTAATCAACCACACAAAAAACAGATTCAGCATTTTTTATTATAACTAACAAATCTCAAACAGAATCATGAAAAGCTTTACATTTTAGACTCTCCCAGGAAAAGTAGCAACAATAATGAAGAAGTATACCTATTCAAAGTGTTAGCTGGAGGATAAGCAAAAGATCTCCCATATAAGGAAGCAGCTGAAGCAGCAGCTTCAAGTTTTGCTTGGCGTCTGTTCACGTTCTCACTTGGTGCTCCTTCAGAACCCGGAGTACCAGCACCTGCAGCTGTTTTTTTACATTGAATTAGGAATCACCTATAAAAACTGATTGCAAGATGTAGTGCTAACTGATACAAATGGTTGAAGCGGGAAAATGTGAAATAAAAAAATCAGAGTAACAAAAAAAAAACTCACCAGGTTGAACTCCAGGTTGAGCTCCATGCTGTCGCGCTGATGCAGCATGTCCATTATCTGGGGGAATAATTTGAGCTCTACATGTTGGACAAGTGTGTTGACGCTCTAGCCATGACCTCAAACAATGCACATGGAACAAGTGCCCACAAAGCAGCTTCTTTGCTGTGGTCATCTCCTCACGGCAAATAATACATGTAGCATCGCTCCTGAATATATATAAAAGAAAACTAAATCACAAACAAGTTTCATCGTTGAATGAACTGAAACAGTGCCAATGAATTAAAAGACTCACGCATTGAGCTCGTCCACTGTAGCATCTGGAAAGCGTTCATTCATGTTGGAAGTTATCTTTCTGTAGCGTACATAATCTGCAATACGAATTCTGAAGTTGCGGAAGGTCTCATACAGCTCACGAATCAAGTGCAGTGGGACACCATAGTTCCTGATATCAGTGTAACAGATCAGCCACCTAAGTTCACACTAGGGTACTCTTAAGAGGAAAGATCATCTTAAGAGAACTTACAGGAAGATAGCTATGAAGAAGAGCATATATAAAGACAAGTGCACAAGGTCACTGATGAGCTCCAAATAAAATGTATACACTGCCTTTTTCTCCCATTGACCTTCCATTAGCATGTCGCTGACATAGAATATATACTTCACGAATGTCGACACCGTGGATGTTGCTAGTATCATATACCTGAAACATGATTTGCACATGTATGATTTACTATGAATCTCAACATCTTGAAATAACAGATAAAAAATCATCTTCAGATTCTCAGAACAATAGAAGTATAACTTCAGGTAACTAGAAGATTAATCAATGTGGTTGTTACCTTGCCTGAAAGGTATGTCCCATGCTTTAAAAGCAGTAGGCAACATATTCTGTAGCTGATAAGTCTTACTGCTGTTTAAACAATTCATACCTAATGATCTGCAGCACTTTAACTTAAAAGTATTGCTTGAACTTAAACAGACATATTTAACAAGTTCCTAGACTCAGATCTTGATAAATAACAACCATAACATATAAATAAATGGACTAGCAAGCTTGAGGCGTTAAACATGTGAGAATAGTCCAATGCCTGTGCTTTGCTACGGATTAAAAAAATCATATCTCGTCAACTGTCGTCGTGCTCAGCATACAATGCAAGTGATCCGCCGGTAACCCGTTCTTAGAAAGATCGATAGAATCTTTGGACTTCTTGCGCACCAGCTTGGGCAGTTGAGGTGTGGAGGGAGTGGAGAGGAGGCTATGGGTGGCCAACCATACGCACGGGAGGAACCGAGAAAGAACGAGATCCAACTGCTCACATCTCACGAAGAAAGATAGATCTAACGGCTCACATCGCATGAGGGAGGACGGATCGCCACCAATTCCTTCTTTTAAGTAGTAGAGAAAAACTATCCATGGCTAAATGGCTTAGTGGATACACCAAGTGAATTGACAAAATGATAACTGATGACTATCATAGCGTAAAGTCCACTACAAAGGAAGGTATGCAAAATAAAACTGAAGGAAAACATTAATTAAGAATCACTGAAGGTCTTCATAGCAGGGCATGGTACAAATGCAACAATAAAAAGAAACAAGCATGACAAGTTGACTAAATATATAGTAATCATACATCCTCAAGCATATCAAACTAGACATATTTAAGAGAACTGTAATAAACATTTAAAGAAGAGTAATGAAACTAAACATGGAGCTTACTCGAAGGAAAAGAAGATAGAGACCGAGGCCTCCCGCTTCTGTATCAGCGACCTGAGAGAGTTGGACAGGAAGAGGCAGTCGACGACAAGCAGGAACGCCATGAACGACACGATCCTGACATGGGACAGCATCGGCACGGAGGGTGTGGTCTCGATGTACTCGACCCTCTTCTGCGCGAGCCAGTGCAGCGCCTTGACGAGGAGCAGCGCGGCGACCATGGCGAGGAAGACGACCGAGAAGTCCTGGCGGAAGATGGTGACCGCGAAGAGGATCTCCACAACCTCCCGCCACGACTGCTCGTTGAGGCGCTCGACCTCGGCCTCGCGGAGCGTGCCCAGGAAGAGGCGCTTGACGAGCTGCCAGGCGACGCACATGGCGACGAGGCCCGTGTTGAGGAGCAGCACGAAGCAGATCTTGGACGTGGAGAGGTAGACCATCGCCGGGTAGAACTGCTCCCGGCTGCTGAACGCGTAGTACACCGCCGTCGCCGTCGCTAGCAGGCTGAACGCCGCGTAGGTCTGCAGCCGGATCATCTCCGCCAGCGCCCGCCGAAAACCCCGCACCAAAATCCCACCACAAACTACACCACCGCCGCGGCCGCCGCCGCCGGATCACCTAGAACAGCAAGCGAAATCAGCAGCCAAATCCACAACAGCTTCTCCCAATTTTTGCGCAAGGATTAAACCAAACGAAACGGAGGTTAATCGTATGGATATCGCGCGAATCCAAACCCTAGGTGGTGAACGGTGATCAGGATGAATCAGATCCAAAATAGCAGTGCGAGGATGGATGCTTCGGTTCTAGGAGAGATTGGACGGGGACATGTCGGGGGATTCGATTCGAACAGGTGGATAAGCTGCTGCGATTTTGGGAGGAGAGGGTTTGGATTTTTTTTTTCTTTTACTTTCTCGTGCTTTTTTTTAAGCGAATTCTTTTTTTTTTTGGGAAGAATGGCGTAAGGCGAGATGGGAACGAGACGGTTGGTAGGGTCGGTTCGCCACGTCGGATGAAGACGTGCGGGTGGGAAACGGTGGGGCCTGCCGCAGGTGGGGGATTTGTCGTCCTGGGAGTGGATGGCCGTTGCGGGTGTGCTGGCGGACTCAGGTCGTGGAAGCATCCGTCGCGGCGGTGGCGTGTCGCGGGCCAATGGGTCGTCTCCACGTGTAAGCAGAAAATGTGGGCCGGCTGGTAGGGACGAAAATATTCCAGAATTATTTCGTTTTCCCTTCTGTATATTTTCCCATTTTGCTCGAGGCAACGTCAACGTATAAGAATGCGGAAATTGTACTCAAGTATCGGAGAAAAAAAACCAGTAAGGTATCGTGCCTGGTAACGGAACACATTTTTTAAATAACAGAACGCTAACATGTTTCCTATTCTGAACTCAGTTACAAAATTCTTATCACATCAGCAAAATAAAAAATCATTTCCACTTGCAATAACAACAACAAAGGAAGCAAATATGACACAAAAAGCTGATACGAGCGGAGTTTGCTAGGATCTAGAGCCCAAATATCAAAAAAAAAAAACAAACAAACATTTGAACAAAATTATGCTTTTCCATAGTTAAAAACAGAAGGAAAGAAGAACAATCAAAACAAGAACTCAGGAACTTAAACTCATGTTGATGAACCATATGACCCTCATCCTTCGGTGAGAAGGTAAGTTCGGTAATTGTCGCTCAACTCTCACGATCCTAGCTACGAACCGCAAGGCTCGAAACCACATAATTGCTGAAGTGCTTAACAAGTCGTTATTAACCGTGACGAATACCCGAATGACCTGATCACGTAGATCAATTCCTGCATACACCGAAGAAGCACGCAAGAATAAGATAAATAGGCAATCTGAAATTGCAAATATGAATTGGAATTGTATTGATAAGTGGGGTTCTGAAGAACAATATCGTTGTTAATCTCGCCGAATAAGATGACAAAGTATAAAGTAGCAAAACTAAACTTCAATCAACAAAACCCGTCAAACCCTAAGTGTGACGGCCACTATATAAAGGATGAAGAGAGGAGCGACGGCCGCGGGTACTGTTCATGCATGAACAGTGTCAAACCCTAGGTGCCCAACCCGAATTTTAAGGCTCATGACCTATTAGCATAGGTGGCGTAGCACCAAGTTTATTTACTCAAATATTGCTAAGTGTTGTCCTAAATAACTTGAGATATAGTCTTCATGCTAGATTCTGCTAAGCCTCAGTATATAAATATTCATTCCTCGTATGATCATCTCCATGTTTGGTGCTGCCATCATCTCCATTTAGCTTGCTTCCTGATCCTTGATTCCTAAGTAAAATAATATCACATGCTTTAGGCAGCATCATAGAGTTCATAGAATATGGATGCACTCCGAGAAACGAAGCCACCTAATAATTTAGTTGGCGAGCACGTGCTCTAGTAATTAGTCCTTGCACATCAGAAGCAGTAGAGATGGTTGTATCAATGGAAGGGGTGTCCTCATCATCCTCCCATTCTTGGATTGAGTCGTTCTCGACTTAAGATCATCTTCTGCTCCCAAGTATGGCTTCAAATCTGTAATGCTACATGTGGGACAAACCTCAAAATCTGCCGATAGATCAAGATTATATGCATTATCATTAATCTTTTCTAACACTTTAAAAGAACCATCAGTTCTAGGCATCAATTTTGACTTTCTCAAGTCATGAAACCTATCTTTGCGTAAATGTAACCAAACAAGATCTCCAGGCTCGAATGTTACTTCTTTTCTAACCTGACTACCCGCAAGTTTATATTATGCATTCATTCACTCTATATTCTCTTTAGTTGTCTCATGCATCTTCAGAATCAATTCAGCACGTTGTGTAGCATCAATGTTTACCTTTTCTGGAGATGGTAGAGGTAATAAATCAATAGGAGCGTGAGAAATAAATCCATAAACTATCTGAAAAGGACACATCTTTGTGGTTGAATGATAGAAACGGTTGTAAGCAAATTCCACATGAGGTAAGCATTCTTCCCACATCTTCAAGCTCTTCAAAACAACCCTCAACATAGTAGACAATGTCCAGTTGACAACTTCAGTTTATCCATCTGTTTGGAGATGACATGTAGTAGAAAATAGCAACTTTATCCCCAATTTAGCTCATAGTGTCCTCCAAAAGTGACTAAGAAACTTCGTATCACGATCAGACACAATTGTATTGGGCACTCTGTATAGTCGAACAATTTCTCTAAAAAATAATTCAGCAACATTTGTAGCATCATCGCTCTTATGATAAGGTATTAAATGCGCAATCTTCAAAAATCTATCCACAACAACAAAAATACTATCCCCCCTGTTTGTTCTAAGCAGTCCTAAAACAAAATCCATAGAAATATCTTCCCAATGTACGCTAGGAACAAGAAGAGGCTTATATCAACCATGTGGATTAAGACGTGACTTAGCTTTGTGGCATGTAGTGCAGTGAGACACATAGCGCTCAACATCGCTCCTCAACTTAGGCCAATTGAAGTGATCAGTCAAAACATCATCTGTCTTCTTGACTCCAAAATGTCCTATGAGTCCTCCTCCATGCGCCTCCTGTAACAACAAAAGAAGAATGGAGCTAGCTGGAATGCATAGCTTGTTAGCACGAAACAAAAATCCATCATTCACAATAAATTTATTCCAGGTTTTGCCTTCTTTACAATTCTGAAAGATATCTTTAAAATTATCATTATGCACATATTACTCTTTAATTGTCTCTAAACCAAAAATTCTGAAATCAAGTTGAGATAACATGGTATAACAACGAGATAAAGTATCATCAATAATATTATCCTTTCCTTTCTTGTGTTTAATGACATATGGAAACGATTCAATGAACTCAACTGTAATATCCCGACTATCATTAGTGAGTGCAATAAGATTAGTGGTGGAATTAAGGGAATGAAAAGAGGAAAAAGGTCAGAATTTGAGGTTCAGAAGAGTTTATTCGTTAAAGTAAGAGAATCTGGGCCGTGGGCTTTCGACTCACGGCATTTGGCCCATTAGGGGGTGGTTTTAGGGAGAGGGGCAGCCAACCCTAGCTCCCTCTCCCCTTCCTTGCGCCTCTCCCCTCCTTCTCCCCCAAACCAACCGCTACCCCCATCTCCTTGTTCTATCTCAGGTGATCCTACACAGTTTTCATCAATACATTGATCGGAGCATCAAACGTCATCTGATCGGGGTCAAACTTGGTCAGTATATTCTTGACATGTCAATATTAGATTTATATGGTTGGATTGACAATTAATTGAGAGGAGAACCTGTTTCGAGATGGGTTTTATCAGCCTAGACTACTGCAGTTTTAGCACAGAGTAGTATTGGCAGGTGATCTGTTTGAGTGTACAAACGATCACGGATTGGGATGAAATTTTTACAACTTGTATACAACTTGTGTATATATAGTTATACCAATTTTCATGCAATTCTTATCTGTGGTTTGTGATATATGATTTAATAACCGAAGGGGACAGAACTGTAGTTTCGGGTAGCAGATCGGTTTTCTGGTGATAGTATTGCACTGTAGTTTTGGGTTCCATAATTGCAAAATTTGGATTTGTCGTCTCCTAGAGATTTGTGGGGTTTGTCATCAGATTTCTATAGGCACCGATATCACCTAATTCGGAGTTGCGGATTGGGAGATACGTTAGTTTCTTTACTGCTGTCCAGAAACCCTGATGAAATTACATCAGTTGTCGTGTTTAATAGATATGGTTTAGATAATGACTGATTCAGGGTGGTGCCCTAACACAACTTTCGTAGGAAGTTTTATTAGCTTTCCAGATTGATAAAGATCATGAATTTTGGTTCAGTAATTTGAAAGATATAGATTTTTATTTTATTGTAGTTCCTTCGGTCTGTCAGATTTTGATTTTAAGTTTTCAACTGTAGATTAGATAATGTTAATGGCAGAATTAGAGAATCTTGCCGACTAAGTTATTGTATATAATTTTGTTATCTATCCAGAGAGTCCTAGACCATTGAATTTGGATGTACCAAATAGAAGTTACGAAATTCTCTAGTCAGTAGCACCGAACATGATAGAACGGTCTTCGGAATTAAAAACAATGGTTTAGATGAGATTATTTAATATTTCTATCATGTGAGAAGTTATAGATATTCTAGTGCGGATTCCAAGAAAATTGGATTAATGGATTTTGGAGTTTTTACTCAAAAGTTATGGATTTTCCTTTGATAGCTGTGTGTTTGTACATATTGAGATTTGGGAGTGTATCGGCCAAGTCTCGGGTTGCGATTAAGAACGATTGATTTTATTTTGTTCTATTGATGTGTTGTATACTTTTGAATGATATATTTAGTATACTTTACGGTTTCCAAGTAGTGGTGAGCACCAGGGTTAGAGCCTTTCTGTCGTCATCCGTCTCTCGGTTAAGGTAAGTACATGGTAGAATAGTGAACAGTGGGTTGTTCACCATGATCATTGATATTACTTATCATGCTATTTATTATGCTTTCACTAAACTTATTCTTATACATGATATTGCTGACCTTGAGTGAATGAGATTATGATATTGAGTTAACGAGAATGGGATATTGAGTTAATGAGATGAATTATGTTGATGAATAATTAAAGATGTTGCATCATTTACATTCATCATGACAGGAGTTGCACGAGCCAGGTCGGTGAGTAAGTCATGTAACTATTTCGGCGAGGTCGGTGAGAAAGATACATGACTATTCCGGAGTGCTCTAGATAAAATCCTACTTTAGTGGGGACTTCACGGGAGTGAAGGATAGAGTGTATCATCGACGGGTGAACACTCCACTATACCGGTACCCGCTAATGAGATGTATATGAGCATGAGCATGTTGGTGCATTCGTATATATGAGTAAATTGTTAAATTATGCAACTTTACCTATATGGAATATGGCTTGTTTGTTTTAAGTATGAGAATGACATTAAATAGATGGATAATGATGATAACTTTGATTATGGTTGGTAAACTATTGTTTATGGCTTTATTATGTATTTGCTGAGTCTTGGACTCATTCTTGCTCTATTGTTGTTTTTAGGTGACCGTTGATGACGTTTGACTCGGGAAGGGCTAGCGCACTTGGAATCATACACTACACCCAATTAGTTGATTCATTGGACATGAGAAACTTTTAGTATAATATGATGATTTATATCTAGGACATGATGGTATTGAATAACCTTGGATGCTTGGTTTGCGTTAATCTTGGTTTATTACCTTGCTATGCTCTTAGGACTAAATTATTTATGATTATCATAGTATTATGCTTGTGTTATTGTGATCCGTGGATGGATTTCATCGTTGATATGCTTGCTGTAATTTTATAGTAAGTTGATGTAAATTAAATGGTTAGAGTAGTTAGTGGTATTCCAGGCTCAATGTTGGGCTGGGGTGTTACAGTTGGTATCAGAGTGGGTTTTAGGTCCGTCGTGAATAAGTTAGTAACTTAGGTAACTGAATTTGCTAAAATTTATTAATGGTTAATTAACCTAAAACTTGATGCACTGGTTCACAGTAGGATGGGATGAGTCAAGCAATGCATTTTTGTTTCCGTTATGTTGCATTGTTAATTTATGATATGATCTTCTATACTTATGAATTTATACTATGATTGTTATGAGATAATCTTGTATGCTCATAATTGATTATATCGGTTATGACAGATGATTGTTAATGTTAAGAGGTTGAGGTCGTGGTTGTGACCCTGGGCTTTGCCAGGTTACACCACCGTTCATGGTATAGGAATAGAGAAATAGTTATCCCGATTACCATAGTTATAGGTGTTGAGGGTGAGTTTCTTTAAAAAAGTTATTTTCTTTCTTGAGCTTGAATTTTGGACTATTTTGGTTGTGGTTGCGAGTGATGGATTTTTCTTGAGTTAGTGCTTACATTCCAGTTGATGAGTTTTCGTTGGTTTTTCTTGGTTCCCGCAATTACCTATTATCATGGCTGCTGATCTATTGTTGTTTTTGTGTGAATATTGGTTATCAGCAAGATTGATCTTTTCATGGGAGTTCTGCCATTCTTATTGGAAAATATGACTCATTTATTCGCTTAATGTTTTGGACAATGACAGTTTTCGTTTGCAAGCCCTTTACCATGTGGAATCTTCAACCCAGTGAATTTCTTTTTGGGTATTTTGAGTGTTGAAGTTGAATGCTTCTCTTTTATAAAAGAAAATATTAAGTACCCTTTAGTGATGTCTTGTCGTGGTTGAGTGAGAGATTATAATCAAAGAAACTAGTGGATATGATATGGGTTATCAAATTGGGTCTGTAGTATGGTGCATAATCGATCTTAACTAAGATCCTTGGAAGGGAAGTTGATTAATTTGATGATGTCTTGTAGTAGTTCTTGATGAACTGTGATTAAGAGTATGGTTATACCCAATTGGAGTTAAAGGAGTTATTAAGAAGTGTGGAATTTTGACAAACTGGTTTGACCATTAAAAATTGTTTAGTTGGCTAAACTTGTTGGGTTATTTGGTCTCAATGGATGAAACTAACTGTGTGAGAAGAAAAAGTTGAGGTGATGTTATATTACTATATTAGTGGATGTTAATCTTGGAGTTATCTTTTGTGGATACTTGGAATACCAGTGGATCTAGAATTTTATGGGAGGAGTTCTAGATAGCTCCTCTATATAGAACGATGGGATGAATTTGGTTATAGTAATGCTGAGACTATTGAATAATGGAAGATTCCGATTCTTGAAGTTTTATTATGATTTTGTACCAAATTATGATTATGAGGTGGAACGGTTGAATATGTGTTTGTAATTATACATGTGATTTCGAAGGGAAAGTAGGTAGCATCTATATTTTTTGATGAAGCCAGTTGTTAGCAACAATGGTTGGAGTGCAACTGTTGTGTGGTGACGTTTGGTGTTGAGCATCTATAAGAGTTGAATTGATGTGATTTAATACATGACTTATGCTTACATGATTGCGGAATAGTCGGACGATAGTATATTTTTGATGAAAAGGTTTTGGTAGAACCTTTTAAATTGTGTAGTTGATTCCATCTAAAATAAAGTGGTTGTTGTAGTGTGGTTGTAAGATTTTGGTCTACTCTTAATTTTAGGATGAAATGATACTAGTAGTATGGAACTATTTGGTGAACCTTGGGGGCTTTATAATAAAAAGAGTTCACGATAAAGATTCTTGTTAAGTGTGTATTATTCTTGATGTTAGTAAGGTGATCTGCAAAGGATTATGACTTGTGAGAGTAGTGATGATTCTTCACGAGAGAAAGTAAATTGATCGCCTTTTGTAATATCGGTAAAATGAAATGCTTGGAGTTTTGCATTCGTAATCATTTGGGAGTTCATGATTTATGTGGTATCTGAAATTAGTTTGCACAGAGTGATGTATTGGAAGGTTCTATCAGTTCTTAAGTGATTCATGTGATTTGAGCTTAAAGGATCTTTTGCTTGAGTTGGCAAAGCGATGTTTCGATCAAAGAAAATTATTTTGTATGTTAAATGGAAGGGTGTATTAGAGGTATTCGCGGTTGGATTCGAGTTTTGTAGCTTGCAGCTTATTGAAGCGTGCTTAACCTTGTTAGTTGGTTGCATAAGAGTTCCTCAAGTTTCAAAAGCAATGCTTTATTTTATTGGCTGAAGTTTGATATTCTCTTCTGGTGGGACTTGTGCCCTTATTTGTGGTCTCATCTCTTGCTTTTCTGAGTTCATTGCTAATTGACTATTTATCTTGGTCTTGTGTTTACTGTGAATGGTAAATGTTTTTATAAGTGTTGAAATCATTATTGTAATTTGCCTCTTCTTTGAGAAAGAAATAATGGATTTGTTTTACAAAACCTCATAGAGAGTATGGTGGCAACTGATTGGTGGTAGTCAAGTAAATGATTTTGTGAGACTTTGGGTGTCAATTTGTTTGAGATGCATTGACAAGTTGATTTCTTGGAGTAATCTTTGGAGAGTGTTTGACTTAAATAGAAAGTTTTATCTTTGGGGCTAAACCATGGCAATATTACAACTAATAGAACCTATAGTGGTTTGCGGTCAAAGATTATTTGTTCATGTTGTAATACCCCGAATATCAATTAGAGAGTATTAATCGGGTGAGGGAATTAATTGTAAATTCAAGAATTTTGGGGGAATTTTGGAACCTGGGCCTCCGACCCAGGCTAGAATAGCCTAGTGCCCGGCCATGTGTGGGCCAAGAAGGGGGGAGGCGCCTCAAGGCCCAAGCCCATGCCGCCCACCCCCCTTAACCCTAGGCCAAACTCTTTCCCCTCCCCAAGCCGCCACTCCTCGTCCCCAAGACGCCACCCCTTCTGCCCCTTGGCGCCGCCCCTGCTGCTCCTGGCGTCTCCCCCTGCCATTGGTGCCGCCCCTCCCTGCCCCTTGGTGCTGCATCCCTGCTGCTGGTCTTCGCAAAGGAGAGGTGAAGGGAGACGAGGGGAGAAAGGAGGAGAAGAAGGGTCTTCTTCGTGGGGGATTGATCATTGTCTTCCCGCGAGTCTTCAAGGGTAACGAAGTGCTTTCCTTTCTGTTTGATGATGATTAGATGCGAATTCGATTAGTTGGATTGGATCGAATTGCTGTCGTTAGATTTTCAGTTCTATCCAGTAGGTTGCGCGGCCAATTTTGGGTTTTTAGGGGCTGAATTTGAGATGTCCATCTCCTAGAGATATATAGGAATTGTTCTTAGCTTTCTGTAGCCACCAAGAACACTTAATTCTGACTTACGGATCAAAAGATATGGTATAATCTTTCATGCTGTCCTGAATTCTTGACAAGAATGAACTGTTAGATTGTCTTTTAAAATATGATTAAGATAATGACAGATTCAGGGTTTTCTCCCAACTAGGTTGTTGTAGAAAATTTTATAACCTTTCCAGAATTATAAAGAACGCCCTAATCGGAGTTGTAGATCAAACGTTTTGATCTGTTCTTTACTGCTGTCTTTTTCGTCTAGACACAATCTGTCTTATACTTTCATCTACCTGTTAGCATATTCTTTTGGCTGAATTGGTAGATCTCGCCAACTAAACTTTTGTAGATATTTTCGTTAAGTTTCCTTAGGATCTGAGCTCACCTCGTTCTGAGTCTTAGATCAATAGTTATGATTTATTCCGTGCTGCTATCCAGATTCATTTTCTGTGATTGTGTTGTCTATTTCAGAATAGGACTAATAGTTAATTCTTGGGTTATCGGGAAGGTGTTGTAGAACGTTACTGGTGGTGTCATGTACCATGTTGTTTTTATTTCAAGTACTTACTTGTGTAGGCAGAGAGACTTTAGGTTTAAGGGCACCTTCGTTGCCTACTAACGCGTCGCAACGCGGAAGGCAGGTACTTTAATCTTCTTAAGGCTAGTGAATGCTGAATGCTTGATATTCGCACCATGTTTTCTATGATCCATAAGAAGTTTTAGTGTTTATGTTCCTTTCATATTCGTTACTCCATGTTTAAAGATGATGTCTTTCATTATTCATAGTTCATTACATGCATCCATTGTTCATGTTTCATCCACGGAAGTGGATTTCAAAAACCCATCAATTCCAGTATGGGCACGTAAGACCCACCATTCCAATGTGGGCAGATTTGGACTCCCGTATGAAACGTTCTTCATACGGGTTTTGGATCCCCGTATTTTGTTAAATGCAGGCCCATGTGAACACCGACGGGTGTGTCACTGGCTATACCGGTATAAACAGAAGTGTAGTTCATTCATTCCATTTATTCATATGTTCTTTTTAGTTCTATGTGCAATCCTTGAATATATTGTATTGTTCATATTCAGTGTAGTTCCAATTATTATTTGTACTTGCTGAGCCTTGGACTCATTCTTGCCTATGGTTGTTTATTCTAGGTGATCGTTGTTGAAGGCATTCATGGGAGGGAGTAGTCACACATAATTCATTCACTTCACAACATTCAAGTTTCAATAATATGATTTTGTTCATGTCTTTCATTCGTTAAGTGATGAATTGTAATAATTAGAGAATGATGATGAATGTTCTATTCCTCTACATTTTGGTTGATTAAATAATTGCTTGTGATCCATGTGTAACACCCTGACCCAAAATCGGCTCAATGCCCAGCCCGCCGTGGGGCGGACCCGCGCACACATAGCACCTCACTTACACTTTCGTCCTCACTTCGTGTAAAAGGGTTAACCCAGAGGTGCTATATTTAGATCCAATATGCATTATATACTACTACAACTCACTTGAGATAAGCAATGTGGGACTAATCCCACTACACAACTCCTCATGGGCCACATGAGCCACGCTACGAGCAGGCCAGGGTATTACATTCACCCCCCTTAAGGGCTGACGCCCTCGGCAGCATACCGCATACGCGGTAAATGCCCATAACCACCCCTCGGTACACGTCCGTGCGTCCAGTGCCGGCACATATGCCATGCCGTGTGTCCACTCCGGGCCCACATGTGCCATGCGCCATATGCCCATGCCCCTATCCTGCACGAGCCCGTGCAGCTAAGGTTGATGCTCTGATACCATCTGTAACACCCTGACCCAAAATCGGCTCAATGCCCAGCCCGTCGTGGGGCGGACCCGCGCACACATAGCACCTCACTTACACTTTCGTCCTCGCTTCGTGTAAAAGGGTTAACCCGGAGGTGCTATATTTGGATCCAACAGGCATTATATACTACTACAACTCACTTGAGACAAGCAATGTGAGACTAATCCCACCACATAACTCCTCATGGGCTACATGAGCCACACTACGAGCAGACCGGGGTATTACCAATAGTCTTATATTGTTTGTGCACTTTGTGAGACTAGTTGATTCAGACCTTAATTGTGTAAAACCTCTTTGATTTACTCTTCCGTACATAACTTCGGTTTTAGCCAAAAGAATTTTAAAGCCGCCTATTCACAATCCTCTAATCGGCCTCCTCGATCTTACAAAGGCGAAATCAATAATCAGGATGTAAATTGAACAACACTTGCCTCTTCCATCCGGAGTGTGTGGATTTCATGGGGATATGCTCCAGATCTTAGGATGATGTGACAATTGGCAATGGCGTTTACGGTTTGTAGTTTCACGTGTTTTCGACAAAGCTACAGGTATTCTGGACAGGGGCGGTCCGGCCGGACCTTGCACGCAATGTCCGACCGGTCCCAAATCGGTCGGACCGGCCATGTGGGGCGGTCGGACCGGCGATGACCAAAGTGGTCAAAATAAGCTGGGCCAAAAATAGGTGTTGTAGGCAAGTGAGGGGATCCCAATGCACTTGGTCTCATAATTTTTGGAGTCTCCAGTAAAAAGTTCTATTGGTTTAAAGTTTCCAGAAGGTTTCGGAATTTGAGAGCTTGAATTTCGGCTAAGTCCTAAAGGGGCGGTCCGACCGCTCACGGAGCGGTCCGACCGAGCCATGGGAAATGATCGACCGGCTCACTGGAGCGGTCGGGCCGTAATAACTTGAACGTCCGCCAACTTCGTGGCGATGTTGATTTGTTAGGTCAACGTCATTGGTATCGTAGCATATGGTTTGCATGATGCATGTTTTGACTAACATGGGTCAAGTTGTGAAGAACTTATTCCCGAATTCGTGTTTGCTTGTCTATGGTTGTGCAGGTTGCTTGGTGGTCAACGACGGTCAACGGCGAGGAGGATCGGGACTAGACTTGGAGAGTTGAGGTCGAGCGATCGGCGATGCGGGTGAGGTCAACGACTCAAGCGTGACACAAGATGGACAATGGTGACCTATTGGCAAATCCATGACGCATGGTGAAGCGGTTTAGGTCAAAAGGTTAAAGACGGCGCTTTGCGAAGCGTGCGTATGTGACCCGTTTGTTAGTGGGCCTTAACGGGAGCCCAATGGAGTCAAACCCTAGGAGTCTAGGCCTCCACTATAAATAGGGGGAGGTGGTGGCTGCACCATCTAGCTCTTTTCTCTCTCGCCTCTTTTGTTGCGAAACCCTAATTGGCTTAGGGGAGTTGAGGTGGAGGCTAGGGCTCTTTATGGTTTGTGGTGAATTTCGTGATCTTTGATTGTCCACTGATCCATGATGGTGTGGATGTAATCCAGCAACAATCACGAAATCAATCTATGCAAGGTTTGCTTGAGATAAGTTTCTTTTCGTTCTTGCTTTCAATTTCGTGTTTTTAGGGCTTTCTTTGATCCGCGAGTTTGTGATTGATTCTTTCACGTGAATTAGCTTGCTGTGATATGTGTGAATCTATCTAGCATCATCTTGATCATCAATCTCTCACGAACAAGCTTTAGGATCAAGTTTTCGTTCTTGCGGTTTTAGACCTTCGTTAATCAATTGACAATTGCTCAAGATCGTTCCAAGAATTATCATAATATTCGATTGGAATAGGTCCTCAATAGCATAGAGAAGGTGTGTGCAAAGTTTCGTGAAGTTTGGAGTTGAGAATCAAAAGTTAGACCTAATTGCAAACCGTCATCGGTGATTTTATTATTTGAGATCGGTTACGTAGATCGCCGGTCCGATCGCCGTCACCACCGCTCCGACCGATTTGGAGCGGTCCGACCCTTGATATAACAGCGGTCCGACCGCCCGACAATCGGTCCGACCGGTTCACTCTGAGGTCGACCGCGAGACTTGTGTTGCTTTGATTTTTCTTGATTATTGTCGCATTGCTTAGGGGTTTTATTGGATTCAATACTAGTCTTCCATTTGTCTTGGTATATTGATCTTCATAGCTTTCTAATAGCTACTGGAGTGAAATTGTATTGAGTTCATAATTTGTGAAAAAGTGAGCGTGCTCCTATTCACCCCCTCTAGTCGCCTTTTCGGTCCAACAAGTGGTATAAGAGCCCGGTTAGTTCAATCTTGATCTTAACCGGTCACTGAACTTTGGCGATGGATAGATTCTCTACAAAACCGCATATGTTCAATGGACAAGACTATGCATATTGGAAGAATCGTATGCGAGTATTCCTTGAGAGCGAGGGACAAGCTATATGGGACGTTGTTCGATCCCCGCTCATTATTCCTGAGGTTGAAACTCACCTTCGTGGTTCTTTTGGCTAACAACAACAAGGCCAAGAATCTTTTATATGGTGCGCTTGGTAGACAAGAATATGATAGGATTTGCAATTTTGCATCGCACGAGATTTGGAACACTCTCGAAACATATCATGAGGTTCGTCCCAAATTAAGAAAGTCGCCAAACAATCTATAAGCGTGATTATAACAAATTTGAGATGCGTCCTGGAGAGAGCATCGATGACATTTTCAGTCGTTTTAATAAAGTGATTAATCAAATGAAAGCTGTTGATATTGAATGTTCTCAATCTGAAAATGCCACCCACCTCTTGGCTGCAATCAACACCAAGGAGTGAGAGATGAAGGCTACTGCTATAGAAGAGAATGTTGATCTTTCGAGTCTTACTTTAGAATTGCTTTATAGTAAACTCAAGACTCATGAAATTAAAAGAGTTGATCATCCCAAGAAAGATAATTTAGCTTTGGTAGCAGATCCTCACAAAAAGGCTTTTGATGACTCTTTTGAATCTTCTTCTGGATTTTCATTTGCTTGCTTATCTGCGATTTCTGAGGAGGAGCTTGAAAATATTCCTGAGACAGAGTTAGCCCTTTTAGCTAAAAAATTCACACGGGCTTACAACAATGTGAGAAATAAAAAGTGAGGTGGTCCTGTTACTTGCTATGAGTGTGGAGAGCTTTACCACATCCGGGCCAATTGCCCCAAGCTAAAAGGTAAGGGTAAGCACAGGGAGGAGAAGACAGCTTGGAAGAAGCCTCATGAGAACAACTCGAGTATGATCTTTGTCAAGCTCATAAAGGCCGCTCAGGGTCCTTGCCGCTTTTGGAGAGCAATCCATTAGTGATGTGGACTCAGGGAGCGAAGAGGAAAAGAAAGGGAAGGCCAAGGACTTTCTTGGCATGTGCTTCATGGTGACAAGCGACATTGATAATGATGAGGTATCTTTTTCTTATGATGAGCTTTCTGCTAAATATAATTCTATAGTTGAGCAAGTGCTTAGTCAAGATGAAGCACTAGAATTTGTCATGACTAAAAATAAGAAACTAGAGTCAAAAATTGGTAAACTAAAACTAGAACTTGCAAATGTTAAGACTCTTGAACACGATGAATGTTTATCTTGTCATGATATGCACTCGAATTGGCTAAGCGCAATCTGCTCACAATATTGCTTTACAACAACTTGAAAATGCTAGAACCGAGCTAATTGAAATTAAATCGCTCCTTGTGAAAAATGCTTAGAGTCTAGCAAGTTGATTGCTTCGATGTGATTGATTCTAGCCCTTGCACTTCATGCTTAGAAAAGAACGTGAAATCAAAGATATCTTAGAAGTCGCTAGAGTCAAATATGCTAAACTTAAGGACAATATTGAAAATACTACTTGTGCTTCATGTTCCGCTCTTAAGCTTGAAATTGCTTTGTATAAGGAGAAATCAATGGATAAAACTTGTGATGCTTGTGTTAACTTGAGAAAAGAAAATGCTTACCTTCATGATACATTAGAGAAATTTTCTAAAGGTAAGAAACAATTAAACATGATTCTTGACAAGTCTAAAACTCCTTATAAGAAGCAAGGTTTAGGATTCAATTCTTTTCAAGACAATTCAAACCCAAAAGTCATTCAAGTCTTGGAAAAGGTTTAATTGAATTCAAAACCCAACTCGCAAAAACATCTTTTAAATCTGCAGGTTTTGCCCAACCTTGTATTAATTCAAATAGTGCTTCTTCTAGTGGTACCAAGTACCATTGCACTTATTGCAAGAAAGGTGGGCATTTGATTGAATCTGTTGGCGTAGGTTGAAAAATGATAGGAAAAATCTTGATAGAATTTCATTCAGCAACCTAGAGCTTTTATGAGACATGATAACACCGAAAGGAATAAACACGGATTAGGATTTTCTCACATGCTAATCATCATGCTTCTACATATCCTAATTCTCATGTTCTTCAGTCGCACGGTCGACCACTTTGTCACCGGTCCGACCGATATGGTCGCGATCGGCCCGACCACAAGACGTCGGTCGGCCAGCCACCGACGATTTAATTCCCATGTTAACTTAAACATTGCTCATAACAGAATTTTAGATGAAATCAAGGATAACACTACGCTTTGTATACTACTCGCAGACGTGTGTCTCGATCTTGGGTTCCCAAGTCTTGTTTAACTAACTTGATGTCGAGACACATCGTTCTTCCGTGCCTTGATTTTTCGGGATTGCCGCGGAAGAGGAAGAGCACATGCTTTGTCGACTCGACTATTCACATCATATTACGGAGACTCAAGATGGTTCACCTCCTTCACGCGGTCGACGGGTTTCAAGCATATCCGAGAACTTCCCATCGCCAGGTCGTTAAGCTCTTATTCAGGTACTTACACTCTACTCTCTTTGTATGGCATTTGATATTCCTATTCTTTATCCTTGTCCATTCGGGGGTTTTTCTTATCCTAATTGTGCGAGCTGTCGGCTAGATAGGAAGAGTACCTCAGGCGC
Source organism: Hsuehochloa calcarea (assembly GCA_036346395.1). Lineage (NCBI taxonomy): Eukaryota > Viridiplantae > Streptophyta > Magnoliopsida > Poales > Poaceae > Hsuehochloa > Hsuehochloa calcarea. The sequence goes on along the minus strand of CM070604.1, from coordinate 35,604,408 downwards.
TTGTCACCCACTAGATTCTTCTCTTGTATCTTGTTTTTATCCTCACCAAATCTTTAGACCCAACTAGGTTTGCCACCTTGAGAAGCGAGTTAGGGGTTATTTATCCTTATGGGTTGGTTTGAGAGGAGTTTGATCTTTTCGATCTTTCCTTGTTCTTTTGATCTTTTATGGTTCTTTTTCTGAACTTAGTGATCTTTTTGAACTTTTTAGGTTTTTAGGCTTTTTAATTGCATCTCATTGTGTCATATTGCATTCATATGAAAAATCCAACAAGTGGCCAACAAGTGGTTACAACAAGTGGTAACAAGTGGTATGAAAAATCCAAAAAGATGCATTGTAATATAAGTCTTTCTGCTTATCTTTTAAAATTGATGAAGCTTTGCCTATTACCCTTTGGAGCTTTTGTATTTCAATTCTTGCTCAATGTCATGTCTAGTTCTTTGACTTGCTAGAATTATCATGCTTTTACATGTGTAGCTAAGTCTTTGCTATATGAGCTAGAACCTTTTAAACAACTCGAATTAAGAAATTGCAATTTGTGGACGTTTTAGCGAGTTGCGCAATTAGTGCTCCTCTTGTGACATTGGCCCTGTCAGAATTGCTTTGTTAGCTCTTTGATCTAAAATTGACCATTACTTGAGCTTTTGTGTTCTTGAGATTCTAAAACTGCTCATGTGAAAAATGAAAATCAAGATTGTCTTATGCTTAAATTGTGCCAAACTATTCTTACGAGACTGCTTATCAAATGACATGAACTTGGAGATAGTTTGATGAACAGACGATCTCATGGGGACCGCTTGTCGAAATGACATGAACCTCAAGATTTGTCGCCTCGGTGAGAAGCTTAGAAAGAGTTTGTGGATGGCTCCTAGTCCGGGATCTTCTTTACTAAGATATACCTTTATCAACTTTGGTGAAGCTTAGGATGAGTTTGTGGATGGCTCCTAGTCCAGGATCTTATCACTAAGTTAGATCATTAGTCAACTTCAATATTCAATGCAAATGAGAAAAATGTTGACAAATGGGCGTTTACAAAATATTGAGCAAAATGATTCAATACGGGACTTGATTGACTCTTAATGTGGTCTTTGTTAGATTTTTGATCTCACTTTGACATTTTGACATGGCCAATTTCACTTTAGGATCCCTGTTGATGAACTTCTTTGAATTTGAAGCGTCGCTTAAATTGATCAAATCTCATTGCTTTACTTTTGAGCCTTTGTGCTTAGCTTTGATATATATGTCTTACCATGATCTTGCTAAGTACCATCAGCTTGATATCTTTGTTTGTGTAATATTAGAGATACTAGATTGTTCTTTTGGGTAATCTCCAAAGCTTCTTGTAATCAAAAATTGAAAAATACAAAAATGAAGCCACTCCATTGCACTTCATGCATACTCCTGTTTATGCTTCTTTTATTTCTGCTTCTTTCTTTATCATCTATTGGTTATCTCTGGATGAGAGGAAGGCGTGATTCCTTGATGAATCCATTGTCAAAGGGGGAGAAGATGTGTTAATTAATGAGAAGATATTTCTTTGGGAGAAGATGTGTTATATTTCTTTGCTATTTTTATTTGGAGAAGATGTGTTAATGAGAAGATATTTCTTTGTTGGGGGAGAAGATTAAACAAAGGGGGAGTAACTGAAAAGTTGAAAGTTTTTGAAAATCGAGGATCATAGTGAGGGGGAGTTCTTGAGTTGCATTCTTATTGTTTTATTGAATATTCTGAACTTGAATTGCATTCTTTTATCCTCACAATGATCATAGGTCAATTGAACAATTGTTCTTTCATATGGACCTCATGTGAGAATTGTGACCCTTTTTCTGGAAATCAAAGTTTTGATGCTTACTTTTGCCTTGTCTCACATGCCTATACTATTCTGATGCCAGCTTGGTCATTTACATTGCTTTTTCTTGCTTATGGACCAAGTTGTGCCTTTGTGCGAAAACTGCGAGTAAACTCGTTTTCAAACCTCTTACTTACATTTTCTGGATAATTGCCAATGTGTTCATCAAGGGGGAGATTGTGGATTTCATGGGGATATGCTCCAGATCTTAGGATGATGTGACAATTGGCAATGGCGTTTACGGTTTGTAATTTCACGTGTTTTCGACAAAGCTACAGGTATTCTGGACAGGGGCGGTCCGACCGGACCTTGCACGGCGATCCGACCGGTCCCAAATCGGTCGGACCGGCCATGTGGGGCGGTCGGACCGGCGATGACCAAAGTGGTCAAAATAAGCTGGGCCAAAAATAGGTGTTGTAGGCAAGTGAGGGGATCCCAATGCACTTGGTCTCATGATTTTTGGAGTCTCCAGTAAAAAGTTCTATTGGTTTAAAGTTTCCAGAAGGTTTCGGAATTTGGGAGCTTGAATTTCGGCTAAGTCCTAAAGGGGCGGTCCGACCGGCTCACAGGGAGCGGTCCGACCGCCATGAAGCGATCGGACCGGCTCACCTGGAGCGGTCAGACCGGTAATAACTTGAACGTCCGCCAACTTCGTGGCGATGTTGATTTGTTAGGTCAAAGTCATTGGTATCGTGGCATATGGTTTGCATGATGCATGTTTTGACTAACATGGGTCAAGTTGTGAAGAACTTGTTCCCGAATTCGTGTTTGCTTGTCTATGGTTGTGCAGGTTGCTTGGTGGTCAACGACGGTCAACGGCGAGGAGGATCGGGACTAGACTTGGAGAGTTGAGGTCGAGCGATCGGCGATGCGGGTGAGTCAACGACTCAAGCGTGACACAAGATGGACAATGGTGACCTATTGGCAAATCCATGACGCATGGTGAAGCGGTTTAGGTCAAAAGGTTAAAGACGGCGCTTGCGGCGTGCGTATGTGACCCGTTTGTTAGTGGGCCTTAACGGGAGCCCAATGGAGTCAAACCCTAGGAGTCTAGGCCTCCACTATAAATAGGGGGAGGTGGTGGCTGCACCATCTAGCTCTTTTCTCTCTCGCCTCTTTTGTTGCGAAACCCTAATTGGCTTAGGGGAGTTGAGGTGGAGGCTAGGGCTCTTTATGGTTTGTGGTGAATTTCGTGATCTTTGATTGTCCACTGATCCATGATGGTGTGGATGTAATCCAGCAACAATCACGAAATCAATCTATGCAAGGTTTGCTTGAGATAAGTTTCTTTTCGTTCTTGCTTTCAATTTCGTGTTTTTAGGGCTTTCTTTGATCCGCGAGTTTGTGATTGATTCTTTCACGTGAATTAGCTTGCTGTGATATGTGTGAATCTATCTAGCATCATCTTGATCATCAATCTCTCACGAACAAGCTTTAGGATCAAGTTTTCGTTCTTGCGGTTTTAGACCTTCGTTAATCAATTGACAATTGCTCAAGATCGTTCCAAGAATTATCATAATATTCGATTGGAATAGGTCCTCAATAGCATAGAGAAGGTGTGTGCAAAGTTTCGTGAAGTTTGGAGTTGAGAATCAAAAGTTAGACCTAATTGCAACTTCGTCATCGGGTGATTTTCTTGTTTGAGATCGGTTAGATCGCCGGTCCGACCGCCGTCACCACCGCTCCGACCGATTTGGAGCGGTCCGACCGCCAAGATAACAATGGTCCGACCGCCCGCAATCGGTCCGACCGGTTTCTCTACAGAGGTCGACCTTGATGCTTGTGTTGCTTTGATTTTTCTTGATTATTGTCGCATTGCTTAGGGGTTTTATTGGATTCAATACTAGTCTTCACAGATCTTGGTATATTGATCTTCATAGCTTTCTAATAGCTCTTGGAGTGAAATTGTATTGAGTTCATAATTTGTGAAAAAGTGAGCGTGCTCCTATTCACCCCCTCTAGTCGCCTTTTCGGTCCAACAAGTGGTATCGAGCCGGTTAGTTCAATCTTGATCTTAACGGTCACTTTGAACTTTGGCGATGGATAGATTCTCTACAAAACCGCATATGTTCAATGGACAAGACTATGCATATTGGAAGAATCGTATGCAGTATTCCTTGAGAGCGAGGACAAGCTATATGGGACGTTGTTCGATCCCCGCTCATTATTCCCGAGGTTGAAACTCCCCTTACGTGGTTCTTTTGGCTAACAACAACAAGGCCAAGAATCTTTTATATGGTGCGCTTGGTAGACAAGAATATGATAGGATTTGCAATTTTGCGACTGCACACGAGATTTGGAACACTCTCGAAACATATCATGAGGGTTCGTCCCAAATTAAGAAAGTGCGCCAAACAATCTATAAGCGTGATTATAACAAATTTGAGATGCGTCTGGAGAGAGCATCGATGACATTTTCGATCGCTTTAATAAAGTGATTAATCAAATGAAAGCTGTTGATATTGAATGTTCTCAATCTGAAAATGCCACCCACCTCTTGGCTGCAATCAACACCAAGGAGTGAGAGATGAAGGCTACTGCTATAGAAGAGAATGTTGATCTTTCGAGTCTTACTTTAGAATTGCTTTATAGTAAACTCAAGACTCATGAAATTAAAAGAGTTGATCATCCCAAGAAAGATAATTTAGCTTTGGTAGCAGATCCTCACAAAAGGCTTTTGATGACTCTTTTGAATCTTCTTACGGATTTTCATTTGCTTGCTTATCTGCGATTTCGAGGAGGAGCTTGAAAATATTCACGAGACAGAGTTAGCCCTTTTAGCTAAAAAATTCACACGGCTTACAACAATGTGAGAAATAAAAAGTGAGGTGGTCTGTTACTTGCTATGAGTGTGGAGAGCTTTACCACATCCGCCAATTGCCCCAAGCTAAAAGGTAAGGGTAAGCACAGGAGGAGAAGACGACTTGGAAGAAGCCTCATGAGAACAACTCGAGTATGATGTTGTCAAGCTCATAAAGGCCGCCACCAGGGTCCTTGCCGCTTTTGGAGAGCAATCCATTAGTGATGTGGACTCGGGAGCGAAGAGGAAAAGAAAGGGAAGGCCAAGGACTTTCTTGGCATATGCTTCATGGTGACAAGCGACATTGATAATGATGAGGTATCTTTTTCTTATGATGAGCTTTACGCTAAATATAATTCTATAGTTGAGCAAGTGCTTAGTCAAGATGAAGCACTAGAATTTGTCATGACTAAAAATAAGAAACTAGAGTCAAAAATTGGTAAACTAAAACTAGAACTTGCAAATGTTAAGACTCTTGAACTCGATGAATGTTTATCTTGTCATGATATGCACTCGAATTGGCTAAAGCGCAATCTGCTCACAATATTGCTTTACAACAACTTGAAAATGCTAGAACCGAGCTAATTGAAATTAAATCTGCTCCTTGTGAAAAATGCTTAGAGTCTAGCAAGTTGATTGCTTCGATGTGATTGATTCTAGCCCTTGCACTTCATGCTTAGAAAAGAACGTGAAATCAAAGATATCTTAGAAGCTGCTAGAGTCAAATATGCTAAACTTAAGGACAATATTGAAAATACTACTTGTGCTTCATGTTTCGCTCTTAAGCTTGAAATTGCTTTGTATAAGGAGAAATCAATGGATAAAACTTGTGATGCTTGTGTTAACTTGAGAAAAGAAAATGCTTACCTTCATGATACATTAGAGAAATTTTCTAAAGGTAAGAAACAATTAAACATGATTCTTGACAAGTCTAAAACTCCTTATAAGAAGCAAGGTTTAGGATTCAATTCTTTTCAAGACAATTCAAACCCAAAAGTCATTCAAGTCTTGGAAAAAGGTTTAATTGAATTCAAAACCCAACCTGCAAAAACATCTTTTAAATCTGCAGGTTTTGCCCAACCTTGTATTAATTCAAATAGTGCTTCTTCTAGTGGTACCAAGTACCATTGCACTTATTGCAAGAAAGGTGGGCATTTGATTGAATTCTGTTGGCGTAGGTTGAAAAATGATAGGAAAAATCTTGATAGAATTTCATTCAGGCAACCTAGAGCTTTTATGAGACATGATAACACTGAAAGGAATAAACCTGGATTAGGATTTTTCTCACATGCTAATCATCATGCTTCTACATATCCTAATTCTCATGTTCTTCAGTCGCGGTCGACCATTGCCGTCACCGGTCCGACCGATATGGTATGCCGGTCGATCGACCCAAGACAACGTCGTCCGACCACCGACGCTTTAATTCCCATGTTAACTTAAACATTGCTCATAACAGAATTTTAGATGAAATCAAGGATAACACTTCTGCTTTGTATACTACTCGCAGACGTGTGTCTCAGTACTGGGTTCCCAAGTCTTGTTTAACTAACCCCAGTATCGAGACACATCGTTCTTCTGTGCCTTGATTTTTCAGGATTGCCGCGGAAAGAGGAAGAGCACATGCTTTGTCGACTCCGACTATTCACATCATATTACCGGAGACTCAAGATGGTTCACCTCCTTCACGCGGTCGACGGGTTTCAAGCATATCCGAGAACTTCCCATCGCCAGGTCGTTAAGCTCTTATTCAGGTACTTACACTCTACTCTCTTTGTATGGCATTTGATATTCCTATTCTTTATCCTTGTCCATTCGGGGGTTTTTCTTATCCTAATTGTGCGAGCTGTCGGCTAGATAGGAAGAGTACCTCAGGCGCTTGTCACCCACTAGATTCTTCTCTTGTATCTTGTTTTTATCCTCACCAAATCTTTAGACCCAACTAGGTTTGCCACCTTGAGAAGCGAGTTAGGGGTTATTTATCCTTATGGGTTGGTTTGAGAGGGAGTTTGATCTTTTCTGATCTTTCCTTGTTCTTTTGATCTTTTATGGTTCTTTTTCTGAACTTAGTGATCTTTTTGAACTTTTTAGGTTTTTAGGCTTTTTAATTGCATCTCATTGTGTCATATTGCATTCATATGAAAAATCCAACAAGTGGCCAACAAGTGGTTACAACAAGTGGTAACAAGTGGTATGAAAAATCCAAAAAGATGCATTTAATTATAGGTCTTTCTGCTTATCTTTTAAAATTGATGAAGCTTTGCCTATTACCCTTTGGAGCTTTTGTATTTCAATTCTTGCTCAATGTCATGTCTAGTTCTTTGACTTGCTAGAATTATCATGCTTTTACATGTGTAGCTAAGTCTTTGCTATATGAGCTAGAACCTTTTAAACAACTCGAATTAAGAAATTGCAATTTGTGGACGTTTTAGCGAGTTGCGCAATTAGTGCTCCTCTTGTGACATTGGCCCTGTCAGAATTGCTTTGTTAGCTCTTTGATCTAAAATTGACCATTACTTGAGCTTTTGTGTTCTTGAGATTCTAAAACTGCTCATGTGAAAAATGAAAATCAAGATTGTCTTATGCTTAAATTGTGCCAAACTATTCTTACGAGACTGCTTATCAAATGACATGAACTTGGAGATAGTTTGATGAACCAGACGATCTCATGGGGACTGCTTGTCAGAAATGACATGAACCTCAAGATTTGTCGCCTCGGTAGAAGCTTAGAAAGAGTTTGTGGATGGCTCCTAGTCCAGGATCTTCTTTACTAAGATATACCTTTATCAACTTCTGGTCGAAGCTTAGGATGAGTTTGTGGATGGCTCCTAGTCCAGGATCTTATCACTAAGTTAGATCATTAGTCAACTTCAATATTCAATGCAAATGAGAAAAATGTTGACAAATGGGCGTTTACAAAATATTGAGCAAAATGATTCAATACGGGACTTGATTGACTCTTAATGTGGTCTTTGTTAGATTTTTGATCTCACTTTGACATTTTGACATGGCCAATTTCACTTTAGGATCCCTGTTGATGAACTTGCTGAATTTGAAGCGTCGCTTAAATTGATCAAATCTACTGCTTTACTTTTGAGCCTTTGTGCTTAGCTTTGATATATATGTCTTACCATGATCTTGCTAGCTATTTATCAGCTTGATATGCTGTTTGTGTAATATTAGAGATACTAGATTGTTCTTTTGGGTAATCTCCAAAGCTTCTTGTAATCAAAAATTGAAAAATACAAAAATGAAGCCACTCCATTGCACTTCATGCATACTCCTGTTTATACTTCTTTTATTTCTGCTTCTTTCTTTATCATCTATTGGTTATCTCTGGATGAGAGGAAGGCGTGATTCCTTGATGAATCCATTGTCAAAGGGGGAGAAGATGTGTTAATTAATGAGAAGATATTTCTTTGGGAGAAGATGTGTTATATTTCTTTGCTATTTTTATTTGGAGAAGATGTGTTAATGAGAAGATATTTCTTTGTTGGGGGAGAAGATTAAACAAAGGGGAGAATGAAAAGTTGAAAGTTTTTGAAAATCGAGGATCATAGTGAGGGGAGTTCTTGAGTTGCATTCTTATTGTTTTATTGAATATTCTGAACTTGAATTGCATTCTTTTATCCTCACAATGATCATAGGTCAATTGAACAATTGTTCTTTCATATGGACCTCATGTGAGAATTGTGACCCTTTTTCTGGAAATCAAAGTTTTGATGCTTACTTTTGCCTTGTCTCACATGCCTATACTATTCTGATGCCAGCTTGGTCATTTACATTGCTTTTTCTTGCTTATGGACCAAGTTGTGCCTTTGTGCGAAAACTGCGAGTAAACTCGTTTTCAAACCTCTTACTTACATTTTCTGGATAATTGCCAATGTGTTCATCAAGGGGGAGATTGTGGATTTCATGGGGATATGCTCCAGATCTTAGGATGATGTGACAATTGGCAATGGCGTTTACGGTTTGTAATTTCACGTGTTTTCGACAAAGCTACGTGTATTACGGGCGAGGCGGTCCGACCGGACCTTGCACTGCGATCCGCCGGTCCCAAATCGGTCGGACCGACCATGTGGGGCGGTCGGACCGGCGATGACCAAAGTGGTCAAAATAAGCTGGGCCAAAAATAGGTGTTGTAGGCAAGTGAGGGATCCCAATGCACTTGGTCTCATGATTTTGGAGTCTCGATAAAAAGTTCTATTGGTTTAAAGTTTCCGAAGGTTTGAATTTGGGAGCTTGAATTTTCGCTAAGTCCTAAAGGCGGTCCGACCGCTCATTGTGGAGCGGTCCGACCGCCATGGAAGGTCCGACCGGCTCACTGGAGCGGTCGACCGAATAATCTTGAACGTCCGCCAACCGTGGCGATGTTGATTTGTTAGGTCAAAGTCATTGGTATCGTGGCATATGGTTTGCATGATGCATGTTTTGACTAACATGGGTCAAGTTGTGAAGAACTTGTTCCCGAATTCGTGTTTGCTTGTCTATGGTTGTGCAGGTTGCTTGGTGGTCAACGACGGTCAACGGCGAGGAGGATCGGGACTAGACTTGGAGAGTTGAGGTCCAGAACGATCGACGATGCCGGGTGAGGTCAACGACTCAAGCGTGACACAAGATGGACAATGGTGACCTATTGGCAAATCCATGACGCATGGTGAAGCGGTTTAGGTCAAAAGGTTAAAGACGGCGCTTTGCGAAGCGTGCGTATGTGACCCGTTTGTTAGTGGGCCTTAACGGGAGCCCAATGGAGTCAAACCCTAGGAGTCTAGGCCTCCACTATAAATAGGGGGAGGTGGTGGCTGCACCATCTAGCTCTTTTCTCTCTCGCCTCTTTTGTTGCGAAACCCTAATTGGCTTAGGGGAGTTGAGGTGGAGGCTAGGGCTCTTTATGGTTTGTGGTGAATTTCGTGATCTTTGATTGTCCACTGATCCATGATGGTGTGGATGTAATCCAGCAACAATCACGAAATCAATCTATGCAAGGTTTGCTTGAGATAAGTTTCTTTTCGTTCTTGCTTTCAATTTCGTGTTTTTAGGGCTTTCTTTGATCCGCGAGTTTGTGATTGATTCTTTCACGTGAATTAGCTTGCTGTGATATGTGTGAATCTATCTAGCATCATCTTGATCATCAATCTCTCACGAACAAGCTTTAGGATCAAGTTTTCGTTCTTGCCCGGTTTTAGACCTTCTGTTAATCAATTGACAATTGCTCAAGATCGTTCCAAGAATTATCATAATATTCGATTGGAATAGGTCCTCAATAGCATAGAGAAGGTGTGTGCAAAGTTTCGTGAAGTTTGGAGTTGAGAATCAAAAGTTAGACCTAATTGCAACTTCGTCATCGGCCGATTTTATTTATTTCAGATCGGTTCAGATCGCCGGTCCGACCGCCCGTCACCACCGCTCCGACCGATTTCGGAGCGGTCCGACCGCCAGTATAACAGCGGTCCGACCGCCCAGCAATCGGTCCGACCGGTTCACTACAGAGGTCAGACCGCCAGTACTTGTGTTGCTTTGATTCTTGCTGATTATTGTCGCATTGCTTAGGGGTTTTTATTGGATTCAATACTAGTCTTCCGCTGTACTGGTATATTGATCTTCATAGCTTTCTAATAGCTACTGGAGTGAAATTGTATTGAGTTCATAATTTATGAAAAAGTGAGCGTGCTCCTATTCACCCCCCCTCTAGTCGCCTTTTCGGTCCAACAGAGTGTGCCAGGGCGACGGGGAGTGCTAGGACGGCCACCGGTCTCACTAGCTGGAGCCTTCCTCTTTGTCGGCCAGTGCCTCTTCAATAGGTAGGGTACATAAGGTTTCCATCGTTCGAACGTCTCGGGTCACTTCGCACAGTTGAACATGTACTTCTGCTCGATGAACGCCCTATAGTACGTGTCCGGACTGTCGGTCCATTGGAAGAAGTTGCAACACATCTCTGTCTGCCATTATGCGCGGATGAAGTTAGGGATATGTGGAATCCAACGTAAGATGTGAACAATCGATATGTGTGTAAGATTCGCTTACGAGGATATCCCTGCACGTGTAGTATGCTCGGGCGACGGTTGACAGGTATATGGACTGAATGATCTTCACCGGTTCTTCACACACACATTGTAGACGAGGAAACTCCGGTGATACTAGCGCATCCTTCATAGAACAATCCAGATAAGTTTTAGCCCTCTCGGTAAGTCACTTGCGCTTTCGCGACATCTTCGTATAGAAGTCCAACAAGTCCAGCATATCCTAGGCCGACCTAATGTTATAAGCTCATAGAACAAGGTCGAGTCAGTTCTGAATAAATAGAATGCCAAAATTAGTCGTGCTATTTTATCTATTGCCAGCCCTGCGTGACTTAAGAAATGTAAACTCGACCATAAGGTCAAAACCATTATTTGCTATTCAAATTAGTCGTTTATTCTATTAATCGTCTTGAGTGGATCGATATTCATCTATGTTATTACTGTGTGCCCTAGCGTGATACTGGACTAGTGCAGAATACACAGATGGTCTAGAATTGTATTTTTGGATCTCGACAAAAACACAAGCAAGTCTTGCATATTCGACATTACCTAAAGCCACAATAACCCAATTTACTGTATACAATATAACAAATAAGTCGTACTACATAGTCTACATTTCCCTACCCTAGGAAAATAACCACACCACCCAACCTAACCAAAATAACGACTTCAGGGTATTCAACGTATAGTAAAAAAAACTACAAAATTAGATACAACTAATTAGATATGGCTAGTTAATTATGACTAACTAACTACGACTATTTAATTAAGCCTAATTAATTATGGCTAAATAATTACAATATTTAATTAAGCCTAACTAACTACAAGTAAATAATTACGACTAACTAACTATGACTAATTAATTACAAAAAATAATTATCACTAATTAATTAGAACTAATTAATTACGGTTAATTATTTAGGACTATTTTAATTACGACTAACTAACTGTGAGTAAATAATACGACTAACTAACTACGACTACATTAATGAAAACTAACTAATTTGGAAAAATAAATTATGACTAATTAATTACCACTAAATAATTAGGACTAATTAACTACTACTATTTAATTAAGCCTGATTAATTATGACTAATTAATCATGATTAATTAATTAGGACTATTTTAATTATGACTGACTAATTGCGAGTAAATAATTACAAGTAGTTAATTCTGCCCAAGCTAAATACAAAAATTAATTACCACTAATTAATTGCCACTAAATTATTAGGACTAATTAATTACGAGTATCAAATTAAGCATAATTAATTATAGTTAATTAATTAGAACTATTTTCCTTACAACTAACTAACTGCGAGTAAATAATTATGACTAACTAACTACGACTACATTAATTACAACTAACTAATTTGGTTAAATAAATTGTGACCTAGTACTAATTAGTTATATTTATTTTAATTACGACTAACTAACTACGACCAGTTAATTACGACTAAATAACTTAACACTAACTACACGATTAATAAGCATAATACATACGAGAAAAATTACCTCCTCTAGAAGATCTTCACTTCATGTCGATCTAACTCTACTAAAATGACCACTGAACACTTCTCTAAACACTCTCAAATCAGCAACGAAATCAGAACTAATTTCGGCCGATCGTGTTGCCTCTCGCTTGATCGATCCTCTCTGTCTCTCTACATAGAGTGGAATGGTTTTGGTGTGGAGGAATGCGAGTGCATCTCTGAGTTTTATAGTCGCGCTAAGGTCGATCGCAAAGTGATGGGACGAAATCCAATTCCCTCCCACGGGCGACGTGTTGGATTTTTTGTGCATGCTGGGGACAGTGAGAATCCGAGGTGTGCCTGAAATAATGGATTTTCATTTGAAACATAAAAAAATCACATCAAATGACGCTGGGGACGTGTGTGCCCCTAGCGCACGGAATAGAGGAGGTTCGGCTCCTAGGGGCACGATGCAGGCTTGCTGTGCGCTGGTAACGTGGCATGTTCGGTCCCCAGGGGCATGGTGGAGGCGTGTTCGCCCCCAGGGGCATGATGGAGGTAAGTCCGGGCCCATAGGGCACGGACTAGGGTACATGGCGCTTCCGCGCGGCTCAATAGTGCCATTTTCGGCTTTCATTAAGCGAGGGGGCTAAATTTGCTGATTCGCACGTCAACCGTGCCAAAAGAGCCAAAAACTCAAGGAATGCCCCTCCACATCCTGTGTGATTTTCCCCACGGCCCACCCTCTATAACACTATGGCCCAATACTGAGCTTGGAATGCCACTAAACTACACTAACCGTTAATTGTAACATCAATTAACAATAAGTTCTAGCTAGCAATTCAATATTAAAACTCATCCACGGGTCACAATAACATAAGAATAATGTCACGACAAGCACAATTATTTAAACTCTTGATAGCATAGAAGAATAATAATCCAAGAATTAAGCAAAACCAATGAAATTGAATCTCTTGGATGAATAAACAAGTTCCAATCAATCATCTAGAATTATTCAACGTCTATCATGTCCTAAAAAATATTCCATCATAATATAGTAAAGATTTCTCATGACAAATGAATCAAGTGCTTGAGTGTATGCAATTGTTCCAGGTGCGCTATCCCTTTCCAAGTGAAATGCGGTCAACGGTCTCCTAAAACAACAGTAGAGTAAGAGTGAGTCAACGACTTAGTAAGCACAATAATAAAATAATGAATAATGATTTATCAACCATCATCAATATCATCATTAATATTATCCTTTTATTTCTCTTTTTGCTCATAGTCAAATATCATATCCACTTTTCATTTAATGTAATGCAACTCTATACCATATGTCCACATACACTTTTCTTCGCTTATACCGATATAGCATGAGTGAATACCCACGACAGTGTTCACTAAGGATCGGGGACCTCCTCCACTCCCGTGGAGCCCCCACCGAAGTAGAATTTTATCTAGAGCACTCTAGACTAGTCATGTATATTTCTCACAGACCTAGCTCATGCACTCTTATCATGATGAATGTAAATGATGCGACATCTTTAATTATTCATCAACATAATTATCATCTTTATCTCCATGTTATTACCACATCATATCATCAATAATAACAATCCATATTCATGCTCAATATGTGTAAATAAGTAATGTAACAGAATAAACATCATAATGGCAATGAATAATAAAGAAAACATCGATCATCGTTCTACCATGCACTTGCCTCTTTATCCCCTCGGAGCTGGATAGCGAGACGACGATAAGGCACTAGAGGTTACACTCTCTGAACAAACAATTCAAAACCTATTCAAAAACACATTACCAAAGCACTAAATTATTACGCTAATTGCCCTCGCATCTACACAAAAAAACGATACAACTAAGTCAATTCTACCGAATGTACTACCCGTTGTCCCGGTAGTAAAAAGACTCTAACTTACTCATTTGAACCCCAAATCCAGCAATCCAATACTTTATGGAATCCTAACGAAATTTTCTACAACTTCTTAGTTACGAAAAATTCCTGAATCGATCATTTGCTTTCCCGTTTCCTTCCCCGAAAACTGTTTCAGAATCTGTCATGATAGATCACTTCACAATTTCGCATCTTTTTTCTAAAACTTGAAAAGTTATGAACGATACCAGTTCTAGAATCTAATCAAAATTCCCTAGCTTATCAAAGTTATCACTAAAATTTATTTTATTCATTTACTAGGTGTAAACAGTTCATCTTCACGACATCTGCGAACGATGTTTTTTTGTGGACAGACCTTCTTGGAAAGCTAACGAAATTATATACATTTTTTTCTAATTGGGACAAGCTCTGAATCCGACTATGAATACCCCTAATTTCCCTCGTAAGGTTTTGCGTCACAACTCGACGAATTAAAGCATACTGAAAACTACTCTTCCCATTAATCAAACGATCTACAAATTTAACAACGACTAAACTAAGATCATCTAAAGATTTTTACACCATTACCCTTAACGACCACGAAATCCCGCACAACCTTTCTCTTATTCCCTTATTTCCTTCTTCTCCCTTTCCTCCTCCTCCTTTCCTTTTCTTTGGCAGCACGGAAGATCCAGCAGCAATGCACACGCAACAACAGCCTTTCTTTTCTTCTTCTTCTTTCTTTCTTGCTGTAGCGATCTTCATTAGTATGTGCAAAGCAAGCAAGCAAATAGTCAGCAGCCGAACAGCACACATGCACAGCAGGCACGACAGCTAGGAAGAGCACACGCATGCATGCATGCACGCAAGAGGCAAAGCAGCACGCTGAGGCGGCTGGGCAGGGGCGGCCGGGACGGCGGCGGCAGAGAGGATTGGCGGCTAGGGCGTGGGCCGTGGGGGAGGTAGCTTCTCCCCTCCTTTTATGCGGAGCACATGAGTCTCCCTCCCCTCGCCGAGTTCGACTCGAATCGATTGGACCCATGGCCGGCCCAGTCCCTTTCTTATTTCTCTATTAAACCCTCCTATTAAACCTATCTATTAAACCCATGGGCGAAGTATCTCTCTCCATGGTTGCGCCAATGCGTCCGGTGATTTGCTGCTCACCGGACATCCGGGTGCTAGCTGTTCCCATCTAACCATATATTGTCACACAAAAAACATTTTGGAGCACCGCGGATGCACACACTATCCAATCAATATCTTCCTCGGATCAGAAAGACTATCCAATCAATATCTTCCTCGGATCAGAAAGACTGAATTTTATTCACGTATAGCGACAATGTTCAGGAACAAGAGTTCATGTAGAACCAGGGCAAATCTTATCTGCTTTGGGTCTTCCATTAAGTTACAGAGACACCCAAATGAACCAAGCTAGAATACAACTTATTAATACCAGTGTTGTTTAATGGAAAGAAAGAAATCACATTTCTATCATCAGTACAATTACTAGAACGAAGCTTCGGCGGCAAAAGGACAAAAAAAACTCGACTTATAGGGCAGCAGCTGCCTTCTTCTTTGGCGGTGGATTCCCCCCAGCAAGCAACACGTATGTGTAGAAGCAAATCATCGTGGCACTGGCGACATGAGAAGTTGTAAGGAGGGCAGTGGACGATGAAAAGAGCAGTTGAAATAAGGTAAGCAAAAGACAGTCGGGAACTACCTGAGTGCGGCATAAAAGCCCCAGGGAAGCAGCTTCTTCGTCTGTCACAACAGTGTCAATCAATCAGAATAAGATTCAGATTCAGCAATTTTTTAGAACAAAGTGGCAGTGTCACTTACTGTGGTGTACGCCTGACAGTGCTTCCATGCTACCGCAGCAGCAACAGCTGCAAATGATGAGCAGAGCAGCTTAATTTGCATATTTTTCCACATTCAGAACTTCAATTTGGCTTAATAGGAGATTACTGGGGTCCAGGATCAAATATTTCTAAAAGTATCGATATTGATTGCTCAGAAATGCGTCTAAATAGATATATCCTATAATACTATCTGATAATTAGATAGTTAAGTCAGTGCGAGGTATTGTCTTTGATTCATTGAGATCTGCTAGGATGTTAAGTTAGAAAATTAAAATACCTGCTTGTGCCAGTATGAATGGCAAGCTGGACTTTCCACTCCTCCAAACCTTAAGACTAAGTACGCCAAGGGCCAATATAGCAAGGCCAGGTGCAACACCGAAAGTAAGACTTACAGGACTCCTCCAAAATAGAAATCCAACAAGGCCCATGGAAAATAAAAATCCGCCTGAATTAGGGAAACCATTATCAGTACTCTTAAACAAAATCCAAATAAGACAAGATCCAACAAAGAAGGATAACATAATATTAGAGCATTTAACCAGCTAGTGTTCTAAAAGGAGGCAGCCTAGCCCGCTTAGGCAGCACCTAGACCCTATGTGACACCCTACCGCCTCGCCCTCCTAGCCGATTTATCCCACCTAGGTAGCTGCCTAGCCCCGCATAGACCCGCCTAATCGGCGATAGGCGCTGGTCTGCCGCCCGACTAGCGCCTTGGTGAACACTGTAACCAACTTTCACAAAATATGAAAGCTTTCTCAACTTAGATTTAATGATGAAATGATCAGTGATTTCCAACTTCCCCCTATTTCAAGTCTTGTTTTCAGATCATGAAAAGATAAAACAAATTGAGGACATTGTACAAAAGTGAAAGAAGTAAACAAAGTTACTTTATCATTAAGACTCAAGTAATGACTAGGTTGTCCTCCAAACTGGAAATCACATTGAACTTTGCTAAAAAAAAGTAAGTTGACAACATACCAAAAGGGATCCCTAGGCAAAAGTCATGTATTTTTGCACATTTCTGTTGAGGAGCAACCTCCTGGTCTATATCTATTTCTCCATTAGCAGTCACCACAGTGGTTGGCTCTTGAATTTCATCTTCTGTCTGCTCCACAGAGGAGGTACAATCAATGGGAGTACTAGTATACTCTGCGTTCATGCACATTGTAGTCAATGGCTGCAAGACCAAAAGCTACGCCGTCAAAGGAGGAATTTTTTCCCCCAAAAAGATAGGAGAAAATTAGGAAGCACATAAAGACTAGTAGGCAAATATGCCGGAACTCATCTAGAAAGGAAGAACATTAAGTTACTTGCATAGCGGAACTGACATACATTCATGTACATGAACAAATAGGGTGCAACTAAAGATTGTTTTGGTCGGAAATATGCCCTCTAAGGACAACAACAAACATGGCAATGCCATATCAAATATTTCATAACTATCTTAGCAAGAAGAGAAGTTAGAGCTGATATTTTCTTAAACCTTGACATCAACAAAAAATGATATTTTCTTAAGCATTAAGCACCTAGCTGGAAAGAAACAATCTATATAGGAATCCAGCAAGATACAGCAACTTAAGATCAGCGCTTGGTTTACACCTGAGATACATACTAACTGGTCCATAGCCTACATAGGCTTGCTGTTGATAGCTACGTCTCATTTGTCTACACACCATCCTCTGCTACTTTCTATCACCCATGCTTCCAACTAACCAATGGTACACAGTGCAAATCCAACAACCCAACCCTTCATTCAATGATGCAGACAATTCAATCACTTGGTAATACTTTTCCAAGGCAAGTCCATCTAAAGCCTCTACACTGAGCTAAGGACATACGCCCACTATCCCATATTAAATCCACTTCACTATGCCAATAAACACGCCGACACAATCCAGTGTATCCATTCAGCATCTCAACAGCACAAATATGCTTTATGAGATCAGGCCGTCACAAATAAAGCACATCATCATTTTTTTAGTGACCAGGATTTTTCACTGGCTGCCTCACAGAAGAAACGCCGTCCCTCCTGCCAACTGAGCATTTTTAGCATCATAATTATTGGCCCTGTACTCGAGACCATTATTTGTAAGAGCGCATTACATTTAGCCCCATGTATTTTTACACACCACCCAAACACCCTGCGGCGCACGCACACACGCATTGCCTCCATGACAACTCTAGCATGATCTATAATTGCAGACTAGCTGGCTAGTGAAGCACGTTGGAATTGGCATTGCATGACAGCAATGGTAGCGATTGGAGCGATAGTGCACAACTATCACAATGATGTGCGGCCATGTGGGTCCCACAACATCCCATCCAAAGTAACTGTGCAAACAACGGAAATAGGGTAAAATTCAACAATTGTTTTGTTTTCTAGGGAGGGTTAAGTGAATCTTTTGATAGAAAAAAGTTCAAAATTAAGATTTTCTGAAACTCACGTAAAATAGCTGGGCCAACGTAATTTCCTCTTCCTTTAATGTCAGTTTTCAACATGCCATTTTACGCAATCTCTGGCACGAGATCTTCCTACTCTCCAAACCATTTCTTGAGTAAGCTACTTTTCTAAACAATTCGATTCGGCTAAAATCACTTGACACACGCCGCAAAAGTCCAGCGTGCAGTTTCTCTCCAAATTTTAGCAATCCAACACAACCGTTGAAGCAATGACAATTCTAGATCCAGGCAGCGCTTAGGCAAAATCGAGAGAAGAAAAAGGCAGAGAACTCACCTTCGACTTCGAGGCGACGCCAGCGGAAAGGACACTGAAGGCTCCCCTCAGGCCAAGCGACGCCGGGACCCTAAACGTAGCGAGCGGCGCGAACCGGAGGACGGCGCCGGAGGGGGCCGGCCACCTCCTCGCCGTCCCCGGCGCCGCCGATCCGCGGAGCTGCGCCGCTGCCATGCCGCCACGGGGACTCGCGTGCAGGGTTTGGGAGGATTCTCTCGGAGCTCAGACGAGGGGAAGGAATGGCTCGTTCTCGTCCGGGTGGAGGAGGGTGCGAAGGGGGTGGAGGGAGGAGTCGTTGGCCACTAAAAAAGAAGAAGCGAGCACGAGTCGTACTCGGCTCCTGCCGCTCCTGGCTCCTGCCTGTTGCTTCCTTCTCGGCGGCGCCTGAACCGGCAAGCGAGTGGCACGTGGGAAACCGGGAACGGAAGCGGACGAATTGAAGGATGCGCGCGGAAGAGCCTTGTCTCTGGGCCCGGAGACGGCCCACGAGCTTTTTCTTTTCTTTCTAAAATGGCACGGTTGACGGAAATCTAACCTCCTGGTATCAATAACAAAAATAGCATCACAAATCTTCCGCTGCGCGATACGTCATCGAGTCCGATCCCAGGAGTAGACCTCGCTCGTCCGTGCCTCAGGAGGCTGGACCCCTCCTCCGCACGTCACGTGGCTAGTCCGTGACTTTGGGGCACGGTGTTGTTCAGTCAATGGCCCTAGGGGGCGGACTCGCTCCTCCCCCGCCGTTGGTTGTTTTATGATTTCTTGTGAACTCTAGTAAATTACGTACATATCGCATTTGTCTCTAGAACCGATGTACTCCTACTAGTAGCTAGTGTAGTTGGCATGCATGCAGCGGCTAGCCGGCTACATGGTATGGCAAACAATGTCTATGGATTTGTTTGAATGATTTTAAATCATTCGAAAAATTTGTTTGGATGATTTTATGTGACAATAGAGCTCATGATTTCATATGAGAATATACACACAATGTATACAAAAATGTTATGCAAAATATGTAGACAAATATAGTATAACATAAGCGCACAACATCTTGAATACAAACACACATAATTTATATCATGTAATTACACACGGACTACAATATTGCTTACTCATTTGAGCCATTCTCTGCTCGCCTCATCTGCGTGTGCGTCCTGGTCTTGTGTTGAGCTTGTCCCGTGGGGTACGTGAACGAGTCCAAAGAGCGCGTCTCTGTTCGGAGAACGTACGAAGACCGTTCAGTGGGTGGAGGTACTTCAGCAAGCTGACTCCGGCCAAGTTGAGTCTGTCCAACATCAATGTCGTCCAGTTGAGTCATATCAAACTGGCTAACACCTGCAATCATATCTGTAATAAATGACTGCATGAATCCGCCCCTGGATCCACAGCCCCCAGGTACGATGTATGAACGACCCTCGGTATGAACGAGCTCTAGCCTTGACCGTACGATGTACCAGCAACCCCAGGTGAGGCACAGCTCTGACCTTGGTACGTACTCCGTACTAGTCAAGGATCTGCTGAGCGTAGACTAGGGGTGGGCTCCCTGAGTAGTACGCTCCAAATCCTAGCACCGTGTAGTCCTCCCTAACAGTAGTTGGGATGACCGCATCCTCATCGGTTGATTCATCGTCACCCTTACGCCCAACTGAAGGCTGCAAGATGGAATGATGTTAGGTGAAATCAATAATCAAGACCTAAGCTGAACACCACTTACCTCCCCGATGTGCAGTACGGATGACCTACGGGGAGCGCTTGGACAACCGCCAATCTGAGTAGACCGTGTGAACGTTATCGCAGTAGGGATGCAGCCCGACGGACGTGTGTCTGGAAGACGACATGATGCTAGCTAGGGATGAAAACGGATCGGATAATTTCCGACCGATCCGGACGGAAACGGATTCAGATTGTCTCGGATCGGATTTTTCTCCGATAATTTTCAGATCGGAAACGGATTCGGATTTTTTTGCCGGAAACGGAAACGAATACGGTAGCCATGCTATCCGGCGGATACGAATACGGATACGAATTATCCGGATAAGACCAAGTTCGGATATCCGGATTTCAGCCCAAAAGAAGAGGATTTCGGTCCAAAAGAGAAAATGAGATTTTAATTGATTTTCGAATTTCAGAAAATACAACAAATCAAATAGCCTTTTAAAAAATAGCAAATAGAGTTCAAAAATTCTAGAAAAAATCATAAAAAATCATTGAATTATTTTGAACATAATAAAATTAATTCCAATTTAAAGCTGGTTTTTATTTTTGCACATAAATTATTTTTAATTCTTAAAAAATAGGAAAACCTTTTTAAAATCCAAAAAATTCAAGAAATTAATTATTTTTTTCATTTTCACTTTAAATCTAATAAAATCCCAAAAATCTTAATAAATTTTATTTTTGACATTGAAAACTAGGAAATTAAATAATTGACTTTATGTTATTTTTTCCTTTTTAACCAAGAAAACTCTTTTAAATATCAGAAAATCCAATAAAATAATAACTTTATTAATATTTTTTTGGTAACATACTTTAGGATGTTACAGTCATTTGTGTATAGATTAATCATCTAGCCCGATCAATGTTAGTGTGAACTAAGTTTTATGTATGTGATGAACTAAGTGTGAATGTGTGATGACTTGTGACTTTGTGAGTTATGACTTATTAACTAAATATGGTAAACTAAGTGTTATATTTGTGATGAACTAGTTAATGCAACTTGCTAGTGTTAATGTTATATGTGGTTGCTGAAAATATGAACAATTCATGAATGTTTGCATCAAATAAACTAGTTATATATTTTCGTTAATTTCTAGTATCAATTTAAGGGGTTTTCATGTTCCGAAAAATATTCGCGACCGTATTCGTTTCAATTCGTATTCGATATTATTCTTATCCGTATTCGTATCCGGAGTATTCGTATTCGGATCCGAAAAAATATGAAAACAAATATGGCAGAGCCAATATCCGTCCGTATCCGATCCGTTTTCACCCCTAATGCTAGCACAACCTATGGCATAATAAATAATCAGGACATAAATGAACATAACTTACCTCCCTGATCTGCAGTGCGAATGACCGACGGGGAGCGCTAGGATGCCAGCCAGTCTCACTAGGTCGTGTCGAACTAGGAAGTGAGTACGACCAGCCCACTATGTGCACAGCCTGAAGCACGTCGTCTCTTGACCGGTCGCAACTCATGTTCTTAATGATATGCCTGGACTCCTCGAAAATGGACTTGAGAGTCCCAAGAAGCCCCAAGACGTGTGATATGGGTTGTGGATGGTGGACCTGGATGCGCGTGAGATCCACTGGACCCGGTCGAACTGAAATGACAAACAACAATTGTTCAGTACTAAACAGTAAAAATATCATGAATGAAGTAAGCATAGGTTATGAGTGTTTTACAATGTCGTCACGCCACAAAGTGTTGTGTTGATCGAACGAATGATGAAGCCTCTCCTGGTGCATAACCTATTCCGAACGCTCTACCAGAGGACGGGTGAGTGTGGTGCGTGACTGTGGTACGTATCACTCGATGTACTCACGGTAAGTCCAAACGTCGTACGACCACTGCTCCTATAGATCCTCAATGTGTGCCATCTCCATCCAAGTAGTAGTCTATTGATGCTGGAGTGCCTGCCAGTTCTCCGAATGTCAGGCCCTCCTCGATTGCCTACATTCGAGAAGGATTTATGTGAGAAGAGCGGATGTAAGTATGAACTGTAAACATTACTTGGATGGAGTTGCACTCACAAGTGGATAGTTAGCTTGAGCATCCTTCCGTCGAGAGGGGGCACAACCTGGTAAAGATCGAACTGCTGCATTACGTGCTGCGGTACGTAAGGCTCCACCATATGGGAAAACATAAGGTGGAAAGTCGTCGCCTATAATCTGGCGTCCTGTGTGCATTGCACGAAGAGTCCGTACGGTGCTTCCGTGTTCACGAAATGTGGACTCCATAGAGACCATATGATGTTGTCATCGTGCAATATCTCAAACTCGTCGTGGAACACGGGGTAGCACCTTGCCGGTCTATCTTTGGTCCAGTGTAACTTGGCAGTAGTCCACTGGGTGCCCATAGTGGGCCCATCTACCAGGCTGTGGAACTCGGCGTATGGGTGCACTGCATTCCCGAAGGTGGGCCGCCCAATAGGGAAGTTCTTCCAACTCCACAACCGTAGAAGCACATAGCAGATGGCAAGGACCAGTTTCACACTAGTGCCACGCCGCGAAGCGTCACACAACCTATTGTATGTGGTGCAAAGGATGGCTGGTTCGAAGTTGTAATAGGGCATCTTCCCAAGCTCGACGTCAACCAAAGAATTGGCAATGAACGAAGCTATGGTACAACCAACCACCATGCGTGGTGGGAAACAAAGCCCAACCAAAAAGATGAAAAAGGTACGTGACAAGGTGCATCCTAACAATCTCGTCCAGTGCATTCACAGGGCATCGACTGAACTTCCAAAGCCATGTTTGAGGTATACCACGGGCCCTGTCTGGCACAACTAGGCTGAACCGATGCGCTAAGCGGGTCTTCCAATCCACACGGCGGACGTGGTGGAATTAGTGTGTCTCCCTGTGATCGGTAGACTGGTAAAGAATGAGACGTCCTAGAGAGTGACCGTCATCTCTCCCCACCGAATGTGGAACATGTGTGTCTCAGGTCTCCATTTGTCAAGAAGTGCCAACATCAGACTCCCGACTAAGGTGAAGTAGTGGCCGGTGTGGAGCATCCTTGCAAAGGATAATAAGCCCGTGTCCTGAAGGAGTGGGACATAGCGAGGGGTGGTGGACTATCCCCATCCCCGATGATCCACAACATGCTATGGTGATGTTCGTTGTAGAATGGTACGAGTAGCTCCGGTAGAGGTATGACTTATAAGAGATGAAATGGCGAGTCAGTTCAGAACAAATAGAATGCTAAAATACATAGAAACAAAGCATTAAAATGAAATGAAGTACAGAAAGGCGCAAATATTACAACACTATTCGTGAACATAAAATGATAGGAAAAATAAGTACGACTAAATTAATTTAGACTAAATTAATTACAACTAATTAATTACAAAAAATTAACTATGACAAATTTAATTATGACTAATTAACTATGATTAATTAATTACAAAATAAAATAATTAAGACTTAATTAATTACAACAAACTAACTCTGAATTAATTAATTACAATAAATTAACTATGAATAATTTAATTATGACTAATTAAATATACTAGATTAATTATGACTAAATTAATTAGGACAGAATTAATTATGATAAATTTAATTATGATTAAATTAATTATGACTAATAAACTATAATAAATTAATTATGACTAAACTAATTAAGACATAATTAATTATGACTATTCGACTACGACAAGTCTAATTATGACAAATTAATTATGGCTAATTAATTTGTACTAATTAATCACAAAGAATGAACTATGACTAAATTAATTATGACTTATTAGTTATTACTAAATTAATTTTGACTAATTAATTACGACTAATTAACTTTAACTAAGTTAACCACGACTAATTAACTACATCTAATTAACTATGACAAATTAATCATGACTAAATAATTAGGACTAATTAAACTACAACTAATTAATTATGACTAGATTAATTTTTCACTAATTACATCATCAATAAATGTAATGGATACATCAATAAATGTAATGCATAGGAGAAAAAAATACCTCCTCTTGATGTCGAACTTTCTGTACTAATACGACCGCTAAGTACTGTTCTAAACACCCCTTAATCAGTGGCAAAATCAGAACTCGCTCGCTCTATTCTCTCTGTTTCTCTACGTTAAGAACTCCATTTCAGGTGAAGAATGACAGTGAGAGTGTGCCGGGTATTATAGCCGCACGAATGAATAATTTGTGTTGACCACGAAGCAACCAGAGGGATTCGGATTCCCTCCCACATATTTTTTTTGCATGCATGCGGGACACGAATGACCCCTCGGTGTGACGCGAACGGTCAGAGGGAATCAAATCGATTCCCTCCTACGAGGGTGCGCACGCGGCGCAGAGCGGACACCATGCCTGAGGGGCATTTAGCTGGTCAACACCGGCCCCCACTACTACAAAATAGGTTATACTAGACGTCTCATTATAGAAATCGTCAGTGTTGTAATTATTACAAACAGTTTTACAAGTGTGATCGTCGATATTACTAGCGATGGCTAGAACCGTCTGTAAAAATTGCAATTATCACAGACGGTTACTAACAAGAACCGTCTGTGATAATTCACAGACTGTTTTAAATACAAACCGTATGTGGTATTCGTAGACATCATAGACGGTTTTAAATACTAATCGACGATGTCACCTACGAAAAATTGAAGACGGAGATAATAGTCACCCTAGGCCACTAGAAATAAGTTGATCTTTTTTCTTTCTACTTTTTTTAAGAAAATCTTATGTAAGAAGCGACTGGCCACGCTGTTTGGCCATATGTAAATAAAAAAATAAAAAAAATGTAGTTTGGAGTTGAATTTATTGTTATCAAATGTTGAACATGCTTACTGAATAACGTGTTTAGATTTTACTATCTTCTATGTATAACGTGTTGAAATTTTTTTAACTATGGAAGGAACTATCACATACGGTTTTTACTAAGAATATGTATCACAGATGGTTTGTAATGAGAACCATCTGTAGTGAGTTCTGCAGATGCTTTGACGAAGACGGAGAGTACGCCTAAGAAAGCAACTAAGCCCACCACGAAGTATGATTTTTTTGGGGGGATCATCCACGCAACATGAGGAGGATGAGACAGCTGCCACGTGCAACTTCATTGAACCTGACACACTTGAGTGTATGATTACCTGGTGCTCTCCTAGCAAACATGCTTCTTGAACTCCTGCTGTGTGTCAGGTTCGACGAAGTAGGCTGTTACTGATGTCTCATCCTCCTTATGTTGCGTGGATGACCCCTCAAAAAAATAATCATGCTTCGTGGTGGGCTTGCTTGATTTCTTAGGCATACTCGTTGTTTTTTCAAAGCAGCTGCATATTAGAGACAGATCTCACTACAGATAGATCTGTCGTCACAACGACTAGATATTTAATGACGCATACCACAGACGGCTGTATATACAAACTGTCTGTAATAGTCAGAGATGTCACCGATGGTTCTATTTTTAGAACCGTATGTGATAGTCGAGATGTCACTGACGGTTTGTATTTACAACCGTCTGTGATACTTATCACTTACATTTCTTTTTAAGAACTGTCTGTACTATGTGCTATTAAATATCTAGTCGTCCCAACTGATCTGTTTGTAGTGAGATCTGTCTATGATATGCAGCTGCTTTGAAGGAGGCGGCCAGCTTTCGGGGCGCATTTGGTGAAAGAAATTAATACAGTAGATTTACCATTGTGCTTGTAGATCTATTTGTTCTTGGTGATCTAAGGTTAGTATTCATTTTTATTTATCATTGTTATTCCTTTTAATCTCTCATTGTTCTCTGGTAATTGTTGGAGACTCAAATGATGGATATGCAAGCATGATATATATTGCTTCATGAATATTTCGTAGCTAGCTACTTTACGAGCATTAATATAATTTAACATGAATTTGTTATGTGCGTAGCGTAGATGGACCGAAGCTGGATCTACGTTGAGAACCGTGTGAGTGAAGAGTACATTGATGGTATGTTTGCTTTTAGAAGAGCTGCCGAGCAGGATATGTTGAAGAAAGGGATAAAATATATGTACTGTCCATGCATTGATTACGATAATATGAAGATATTTACCAACCCAACGTAGATTGAAGCGCACTTGATTCGAAAAGGATTATACATGTTGGACCAGTCACGGTGAAGAGTAGATTATACTGAAAGGTAGTAACATCATCGAGGGAGACAACGATATGCTAGATGTGGACTGTGCTTTCGATGAGGGTTTGTTGCACGATGACAATCTGGATCAGATGCTACACGATGCAAAAGAGAACTATAGTGATAGAGAGCTTGGTAAATTCGAGGACTTAATGGAGGACTCGTGGAAACCTTTGTTCCCGGCTACAAGTCGAAATACACAAGGTTGTCATCCGTGCTTGAACTGCTGAAATTGAAGGCAAACAATGGTTAGTCCGACAAGAGTTTCACAGCATTGTTAGGTCTCCTAGCGAACATCCTTCTGGAGGGAAACATGTTGCCTAGAACCACCTACCAAGCTAAGAATGTTCTTTGTCCATTGGGAATGGAAGTAGAAAGAATACATACATGTCCGAACGATTATATCCTCTACTGTAAGAATATGTAGACATGCATGTATGTCCGGTGTGCAAAGCATCCCGATTTAAGCGTATGAATCACTTTGATGACGGTGAGGGCATCGAGGTGAAACACGGATCTCCTGCTAAGGTGTTTTGGTATCTGCCTGTAATTCCCTGTTTGAAGCGTTTATTTGCGAACCGAAAGGAGGCAAGATTGTTGCGTTGGCACTCGGAGGAGCGTAAGAAAGATGGAAAGCTAAGATACCCTACTGATTCTGCCCAATGGAGAAACTTCGATAGGAGTTTCAAAGACTTTGGTGCAGAACTGAAAAATATAAGGTTTGTGTAGGACCGTAAAGGCGACTAGGGGGGGGGGGGGTGAATAGGCGCTTTCTCAACTTTCTCGCCTAAATCAAATTCAACACGAACTTAACTCCTTTAGCTATAAAAGCTAAGAAGATCGATAGCGCCAAATGGAAGTCTTGCCAATTCGATAACCCTCAACCACACGACACAAGAATGGAGAAAAGAACTCACTAGTCGGGCTCTTTGGAGGTCGACCGATCGAGACAAAGGTCGGACCGACGTTCAACGAGCAGTCGGACCGGCCACTAACTGGCGGTCGGACCGTTGGATATCAGTTTGACCCGGCAGTACTGAGCGGTCTGAAACGCGGGGGGTCGGACCACCATTACAAAACCGGTCAGACCGATTCAGTCCAGTATTGAAAAATCAAGCTCAAATCCAAAACAAAATTTGATCCAACTTTTGATTCAACCAATGAAACTTGACCAAATTTCGAGCACACATCCCTAATGATATTAGAGACCTATTTCTAGCGACGATCCTTCAGATCCACTTCGTAGAATCGATCTCTCAAGGTTTTACCGAAGAAGTGCACAAACCCTAGAAATATGAAAATCTTGATTCAAGACTTGCTTGTGGGGGTTGATGATCTAGATGACTCTAGGAGTATTCCCACACATCAAAGCAAGATAAAATAGGTCAAGAGACCAAGTATAAACCCTTGAATCAAGGAAGCACCAAAATCGTCCAAAAGAGAGAAGAACACAAAGGGGACAAAAGATCTTTCAAGTTGAAGGACCGAAATGGCAACAGAGGGGGGGTGAATGGTGCCTTAAAATTAAGTGCTCCCCTTTTAATGTATTTAAACAAGATCTACAAAACCCTCTTAAGATGAGTAACACAAAATCAGAGAACTAAAACAGTTTCATTCATTCATCAAAAATCGGAAGATCCGATTCTACCGTGATGAGTTCCGCACTCCGTAGTTCCGGTAAGTGCGGAAGTTCCGCCATGATATTCGCTTTGACAATCGGAAGTTCGATTGTCCCGACCAAGAACAAGGCGCTCGGGTTTTTCCCAAAAACCCAAAGTGCTAAATCTTGAATGCTCTTCTCTGGTCAAGTTTCACAGGACATCATCCTAAGCAACATCTTGACCCCATGGAGAAGAATCGCAAACAAAGATTTAACAAACAAGCCAAAATCGGATTTCTTGAAGAAGGGGCAAGAAAGACCAAAACCCACGATAGACAAGATTCTCTGATTCTTAGTTCATGAAACTTTGAGGATGCATTAGCAATCTTAAAACGACTCTAGATATCAAGTTTCAAGCTATTTCATAGGACGAATCAAAAGATGCATCAAAACCTAAATATTCAACAAGAACAGGAAGGGAATAAGAGAGGCATAAACGAGTAATCAAAACTTCAGAGTTTCATTGATAGAATCAAGAGATTACAGAGGAAACACAGAGGAATGATTACAAAGATTTTCAGTTCATCCTCTCAACTCAACAAACTCTCAAAAAGCAAACCAAACCCTTTTTCTAAGGCTAACCCTAATTTTCTCTCTCAAAGTCTAACCCTAACTCCAGGGTTCTCCCCTATTTATAGCCTTTGCTAATGGGCCTCCAACCCATTAAGCCCGCTACACCCGAACGGAACCGCCTCCACTTTTGCCGCTTGCGAAAAGACCCTTCGCCCTTGCCCACCTTCCGAAGCCTCCAGACACCTTGTTGTGCACGACTGCAACCGCTTCAAGATTCACGCCGTCTTCGACACATCCCGACCGTTCGACCTCAACGCCTCCCGCGCCTAGTCCGTCCACGTGTCTCGCCACGACTCCATCTTGATGCCTGCGATCAACACAGACAAAAACACATCACATAGCATTGCACAATATCATAGCATCAATATTTGTATAAGACTCAAACTCATACAAAATCAAAAACACAAATTAATCTTCTCTCGCATAGCTCGACACAATCGAAGTTCCAAGATTTAGCACAATGAAGTTCCGATTTTGAACATCCGCGACTGTCAGATTATCGGAAGTTCCGCACTCAACACTGCGGTACTTCCGATCTTCGTAACATCCGACTTTCCAGATATTTAATTCCGATTAGCAACTCAGAGAACACTCAATGTCGAAATATCGGACACTCCGCTACCCTTGTGCGGAAGTTCCGATTTCCTTCACCGAGACCAAAACCAGTTAATCGGAAGATCCTATTTCCAACGCCAGAGTTCGATTTATCGAACTTCCGCCATACACGGTAGTTCCGATTTCCGACTCGGCCGTAAAGCGGTCCAAACCTAAAACCCAACTCTCAATCTAATCAACACACTTGTCAAATACTCATCACTCAGAGTGGAGGACCTCTCACATGGTCTCTCAATCTCCCCCTTGATGAGTATATTGACAATCACCGAAAAAGCATAAGATGAGATGAAGTTTAAAGTCAACCAAGGTCTAAACAAGAGTAGTTAAGCTCAAGACCAAGTTGACAAAAGAGAAAGACTTGAGATGAGATAAAAGAACAATTTTCGCACAAAACTCAAGGCTTTTCTCCAGAAGGCTTTTTCTCACAGAAATTCTCCCCCTTTGGCAATAAAATCATCAATATGTAGAAAAGGGAGGAAAAGACTATATAAAGTTCATTTTAAGCATTAGGAGCCATGTAGATTATCCAAAATGATTATTAGAGAATTACACCAAGCCATAACTCAGAAGAATGCTATCAAGATCATGACAATTGATGTAGAGAATAGCTAAGACAGAAAATCCATAATCTGATTAATGATCCAATTCTTTAGCAGGTCAATTAAGTCAAGATTGAAATCTAGCTAAAGATATCCAAGGATGATGCAAGCCATGTCAAATAATCTAAGTTGAACCGAGAAGACTCATACTGAACAATTTAGAGTGCTACCAGTTGAAGAAGGACTCATTTTATCCAGAACTCGGTCTCTTTGAAGATAAGCAATTTTAGCACATTTTTCTTTTTCTGAAGACTTTTTATGGTTTTATCTCAGTAAAGCAAGCTCTGGACTAGGTGCCATCCACAACTGCCTCCTGAGCTTCAACCATTTTTTTTATAGCCATGTGCTAGATCCCAAGCCTTATGCGACCACTCCAAGCAACAGACTTAAGGAGGTGATCTTAGGTCATCCAAGACTCCCCCTGAGTTCATGCCTAGTGCAATGGCAAGTAGTCTCATGAGAAAGAGTTGGTGAGATCAGTTTTTTCGCACAAAAGAGATCATTTTTGCTTTTAAATTTTTGTCCAAAGATTTAAAGATAAGTCATGTTTCTTAAAGAACTGACATAGCTTAATCTAAAGTTCAATAGAGATTCAGGACTCAACTCAGCCTACTTGACATGGCGAGAATCATAAAAGGATAACTTCAACAGACTAGTCTCAAGAGCTATCAAGACAAGATTTTAGTTCAAGTTGAGCAATTTTAGTCACCTTAACATGGCAAAGACTAAACTACACATAAAAAGTCATGATAAATCTAGCAGTTTAGCATAAATCATGGCAAGATGTAAAACAGTGAAAACAGATCATAAGGGATAATAAACAAGGCTCCATGTAATTTTATTATAATGCAAGATGAAATGCAGGATGAAAAGCCAGATTCCCTTCAGAATGAGATGCACTTTTTAATTCAGGTTGAGTTATGATAAATTTAAGAACTAGAAGAAACAAGATGAACTCCCCCTGAACCAAAAGGACAAAAGCGAGAAACTGATAAGAGAAATAGAAAAGGCAGTCCTTAGAGCATAGATAAGATATAGAGAATACTATAGCTCAGACTGATTCTTATCTACCCCATATGATTCCAGGACTATCAGCTGATCAACTAACACACTAAGGAACAAACACTGTCCCTGTCTACCCAAGGGTGGCCCGACCCTCGCTAGAACCTATAAGAAGTGAGTAAGCTCAACTTAGAGAGAGGAGAAACAGCTAATAAGCAGCATCCTAGAAGCACAAGATAAGAACTAGCACTCAAAGCAACTTGGCAAGAGAACCACTCTAACCTATGCTGGAAGGACTTAGACCCAAAGTACCCAAAAGAAATGTAACCAGAAAGGAGTAATAGCATAGTTAAAATATAATACAGTAGAAAAGCACAAGCTCCCCCTCACAACAGTCCATAAGGACAAACCACCCCAAGCTCTCCCCGCAGAGCTGAAAACCGAGAGCTGTCCAGAGGCTTGGTGAAGATATCAGCCAACGGGTGCTCACTTTCCACAAATTGGAGCACAATGTCACACTTCTCTACATGGTCTCGAAGAAAGTGATATCTGATATCAATATGCTTGGTCCGAGAATGTTGCACTGGGTTCTTGGCAATGCAAATCGTAGACGTGTTATCACAAAAGAGTGGAACACGGCCGACATTAAACCAAAGTCCGCAAGGTCGAGACCATCCAAAGCACTTGGCTACAAAGAATCGGCCGCGAGAACGTGCTCGGCCTCTGCAGTGGGTGTGCAACACCGACCGCTTCCTTGAAGACCAGAGACAAGAGAAGTGCCAATGAATTGGCAAGTGTGAGGTGCTCTTCTGTCTATCCTACAATCGTGAAATCTGATCGGAGAAGGCTCTAAGAGATAGACAAGAAGAGAAAGAGTACGGATACCATAGTCAATGGTAGCTCGAAGGTACCGAAAGATGCGCTTCACCGTCTGGCGGTGAGATACGCGAGGGGAAGCCTGAAACCGAGCGCAAAGACACACGGAGAAATGTATGTCTGGTCTCGAGGCTGTGAGGTACAAGAGAGAGCCTATCATGCTTCTGAACTCCTTTTGATCAAGCGGCTCGCCGTCTTCATCCGGTCAAGAGAGGTCAGAGAAGCCATTGAGTTGACACGGCTTGCCATCACTCATGTCAAAGCGCCTCAGAGATCACGAGTGTACTTGCCTTGGTGCGTAAAAGTACCTTCCCGAGTCTGCTTGATTTGGAAGCCAAGGAAGAAACTCAACTCGCCCATCATGCTCATCTCAAATTCTGAGCTCATGACATCCGAAAACTGAGAAACAAGAGCATGCGAGGAGCCGCCAAAGTTTCCAGTAGGTCTCATGATTTTTGGAGTCTCCAGTAAGAAGTTCTATTGGTTTAAAGTTTCCAGTAGGTTTCGGATTTTCAGTGGTTGAAATTCGGCTAAGTCCCATAGGCGGTCCGACCGCTCACAGGAGCGGTCCGGCCCGGCCAGAGGGCGGTCCGACCACCACTGGAGCGGTCGGACGGTATTGACTTGAACGTCGGCCAACCGTGGCGATGTTGATTGGTTAGGTCAAAGTCATTGGTATCGTGGCATATGGTTTGCATGATGCATGTTTTGACTAACATGGGTCAAGTTGTGAAGAACTTGTTCCCGAATTCGTGTTTGCTTGTCTGTGGTTGTGCAGGTTGCTTGGTGGTCAACGACGGTCAACGGCGAGGAGGATCGGGACTAGACTTGGAGAGTTGAGGTCCAGAACGATCGACGATGCCGGGTGAGGTCAAAGACTCAAGCGTGACACAAGATGGACAAGGGTGACCTATTGGCGAATCCATGGCGCATGGTGAAGCGGTTTAGGTCAAAGGTTAAAGACGGCGCTATGGCGCGTGCGTGTGTGACCCGTTTGTTAGTGGGCCTTAACGGGAGCCCAAGAGAGTCAAACCTTAAGAGTTTTAGGCCTCCACTATAAATAGGGGGAGGTGGTGGCTGCACCATCTAGCTCTTTTCTCTCTCGCCTTTTTATGTTTCAAAACCCTAATTGTCTTTATGGGAGTTGAGGTGGAGGCTAGGGCTTTTCATGGTTTGAGGAGAATTTCATGATCTTTGATTGTCCACTGATCCATGATGGTGTGGATGTAATCCAGCATCAATCACGAAATCAATCTATGCAAGGTTTGCTTGAGATAAGTCTCTTTTCGTTCTTGCTTTCAATTTCGTGTTTTTAGGGCTTTCTTTGATCCGCGAGTTTGTGATTGATTCTTTCACGTGAATTAGCTTGCTGTGATATGTGTGAATCTATCTAGCATCATCTTGATCATCAATCACTCACGAACAAGCGTTAGGATCAAGTTTTCGTTCTTGCCCGGTTTTAGACCTTCTGTTAATCAATTGACAATTGCTCAAGATCGTTCCAAGAATTATCATAATATTCGATTGGAATAGGTCCTCAATAGCATAGAGAAGGTGTGTGCAAAGTTTCGTGAAGTTTGGAGTTGAGAATCAAAAGTTAGACCTAATTGCAACTTCGTCATCGGCCGATTTATCGCTTTGGATCGGTTACAGATCGCCGGTCCGACCGCCCGTCACCACCGGTCCAACCGATTTGAGCGGTCCGACCGCCAAGATAACACAATGTCCGACCGCCCGACAATGGGTCCGACCGGTTCGACAGAGGTCGACCGCCAAGATTTGTGTTGCTTTGATTCTTCTCGATTTTTGTCGCATTGCTTAGGGTTTAATTGGATTCAATACTAGTCTTCACAGATTGGTATATTGATCTTCATAGCTTTCTAATAGCTATTGGAGTGAAATTGTATTGAGTTCATAATTTGTGAAAAAGTGAGCGTGCTCCTATTCACCCCCCCCTCTAGTCGCCTTTTCGGTCCAACATATACAAAATCCGAGTTCTAGCAAAGGGAGGCGGCGGTTCCTATATGGGGGGACAACCAAGGGTGGCGGCCAGGGAAGTAGATGCACGCCCCTAAGGTTACAAGGCTTATGGGCCCAAGTGGAGGTGGTGCAACACCCTTTTGACTCGGACTCAGAAATAGTGCTGGATTATTTTGGTAATTACGACGTGCTCAATAAGAATTTGGAGGTGAGGCTGGATCCGTTGGAAAGAAGGCGAGATAAGCTTTCCATCAAGTACTTGTGGACCTCCATCGGACTTTGTATGCGAAAATTATGCACCTTTGAAGTCGGTACTGTCTCCAGATGATCAGTTGGATTACGCATGCTTCCCATCATGATCAGCTCCTAAGTTCCTGATTAAAAGAACATCACATGCATTAGGTAGAAACATATTCTTATTAGAAAAAAAATGTACTCCTAGAAACGAAATTACTTGATAGTTCAATTGACGTGCACGAGCTCTGGTGATTGGACCTTGCAAGTGCATAGGTTCAGCTCTATTATAAGGAGTGTTGGGTATATGCATGGAAGTGATGTCCTCATCATTTCCTTCTCACCTATCATGCTTTCTCCATCACGTATATTAAATCCAGGAAGATTTGTTGCAGATGGTTTAAACCCGCAACTCTATAAGCCAAGAAGAACCCCTTCCGCCGCCACCTCCTGGTTAGCCCCAAATAAACCTAGAACAAATGATGGCCATGCAACTGCAACAACTTCAGGCACTTTTTCAGAATCAACTTAATAAACCTACACCAGCTCCAACTCCAGTCTTTCCACCTCAGTCCAGACTTGGAGAGTTCATGAGAACCAGGCCACCCACTTTTGCCGGTTCAGTTGATCCACTAGAAGCCGATGATTGGCTAAAGGACGTTGAGAAGAAATTCATCTTGGCTTAGTGCAATGACTGGGAGAAAGTCCTCTATGTTGCTCACCAACTCAAAGGCAACGTAGGAACTTGGTGGGAAAGCTACTGCGTAGCCCATTATCAGGATATATATTGGTAGGAGTTTTATGCTACTTTTTGTATGGCGCACGTTCCTTTGGGAATGATGGAGATGAAAAAGCGAGAGTTCCATAAGCTGCAACAAGGCAACCTCAGCGTGTTAGAGTATCTCAACCAATTCACTCAGCTGTCAAGGTATGCACTAGAAGACGTTGCAATGGAAGAAGCTAAGATCTAGCATTTTATGGAAGGACTTCACTCCAACCTCAAAGTGCAATTGGTGTTAGTCAACTACTCCAATTTCCAACAGCTGGTCAAGAAAACTCTTGTGCAAGAAGATGCTCAACGTCAGCAGTACGAGTCTCCATTCACAGAGATTCAGAATGGATGTGTAACATCCTGTCCGTTTCACTCCTCCAGCCGCATTCAGAACTACCGCGTCGACACCTCGCCCGACTATTTCAGGAGTCAACAACAACAACCAACCACAGGGAAGCAACAATCCAGCTCTAGGAGTCACCTGTTATAGGTTCCAAGATATGCCTTTGCCTATTCCTGAATGGAAGTGGGGTTCGATCGGGATGGATTTTATCACCGGTCTGCCTCGCACCTCCAAGGGCAATGATGCCATCTGGGTTGTCATTGATCGGTTAACTAAAGTGGCGCACTTCCTTCCAGTCAAGACGGATCTCCGTGTAGGCCGGTTGGCGGATCTCTACATTGCCCGCATCGTGAGCTTACATGGGGTACCCAAGACAATTGTCTCGGATCGTGGTTCTCTTTTTACCTCTCGCTTTTGGCATAGTTTGCAAGAAGCTATGGGAACTCGCCTCTCTTTCAGCACAGCTTATCATCCTCAAACTGATGGCCAGACTGAAAGAGTCAACCAAGTATTGGAAGACATGCTCCGTGCTTGTGTTCTCTCCTATGGGAGGAATTGGGAGAGGTGTTTGCCATTCACGAGTTCTCCTACAATAATGATTTCAAGCTAGTCTTGGAATGGCACCTTCGAGGCTTTGTATGGCGTAAAATGCGAACTCCATTGAATTGGTGAAGCGGTGAAAGACCATTCTTTGGCCTGCACTCAATCAATGAAGCCGAGAGCCGAGTTGATTGATTCGAGATCGGTTGCGCATGGCTCGATCCGAGCAAAAGAGCTATGCGGATCGTCGTCGCCGTGAGTTGAGCTTTGAGCCGGATGACTTTGTTTATCTCAAAGTCTCTCCTTTGAGGGGTCATCAGCGATTCGGCGTCAAGGGCAAGTTGGCTCCTCGATATGTCGGTCCATACCGAGTCATCGAGAAGAAGGGAGCCGTCGCCTACAAGTTGGAGTTACTCTTTGCACTTGAGGGGGTGCATGATGTGTTCCATGTATCCCAGCTCAAGAAGTGCCTCCGCGTTCCAACTGAGGAAGCTCCGTTGGAAACTCTTGATGTTCAGGAAGACTTGACCTACAAGGAGCACCCTGCTCGCATCCTTGAAGAGGCTGAGCGAAGAACGAGGAATCGTGCCATCAAGTTCCTTAAAGTTCGATGGTCAAACCATTCTGAAGATGAAGCCACTTGGGAAAGGGGAGATCGTCTGCGTGCAGACTACCCCTCTTTCTTTACCGAGTAAGCCAAATCTCGAGGCGAGATTTCTGTAAGGGGGAGGTTTTGTAACATCCCAAATTGGGTTTGTGTTTCAAATGTAATAAAAATGAGGATAAATTAAAACTTTTGTTGCCTCATGTGTAGTTCTGATGTTTGAAACCTCTTTCCTTTAATTTGTGGAAATTAAAACTCAAAATTTCCCCAATTAAATTCAGTCATAAATCTCCTCAATAAAAATCGGTGCCCAACCCTCCAAATAATTTTCATTGGACCTAGGAGTGATGTTTAACCCTCGAATTATTTCATAATTTTCAGAAATTATTTGATAATTTTGAGACAAGTCAAACATTAGTCAAACTCCTAAAATCGCATACGGAATTTTTAGAGAAACATGCAATTGCATAACAGTCTCTGAAAATTTTATATAAGGTTCCTCCCTGTCGAAATCTCGATTAAAATTTCATGAATTTTGGAGTTTGTGCGCTATTCCAAATAATTCTCTAAAGTCGGCTCACCAATTAAGTCGAAAATCGGTTTCACTTTGTTGCTCGGGTCCGGTCCGACATCGATTCGAGCTCAAGGGTGCAGCGGATCAACTAATAGCACCTTAGGGCGGTCTCTCGCGCTACGATCCGTAGCCGTTTGATCTAAATCCGTAGCCGACGCGGTGAAGCGTTCGGACCGAACGAACTCACTTAAGCGCGTTAGTCGTTTGATCTTCGATCAGCGGCGCGATGGAAGGGGATGTTCGGACCGTCCGAGAAGTGCGGCCGAGAACCAACGTTGGATCTTGATCCACGGCCGACAGCGATGGAACGTTCGGACCCCGAACCGAATAGCCGGCGTTTGAGCGCGGTAGTCGCACGATTGGAATCCTATGTGATCGAGCGGCCGTCCTCTTTTCGTCTTCCTCTCGCTCGCGTCGTCGGCGAAGTCAACAGAGAAGCGTGCGATCGGCAACCACGGTGCATTGTCACCTCCATCGTTCGACCAACGTCTTTGAGCATTAAATGCTAGTCTTTGCCGACTGTTGAGTCGTCTTCTACCTCGCACTGCCCCATCCTTTCGGCCGGTTTGGACTGACAAGCTTTTGACCGAAAGTTGCATTGCTCCATCCGTTGCCCTCTCGGCCTATATAAGCTTTTCATTGCTCCCTTAGCCTCCTTTGAGCGCCTCGAGCTTTAGCATCCTGTCTTGGAGGTCCAATTGAGCTTTATCGCCTCGTTCTTTGTGCTGCCGCCATTGCCGCCATTGCCGAAGTTTCAAGCTTTTCGGTGAAGGCGGTACCATTGGGCTTCATCCTTTCAGTCTTGCTCCTCTCGATTCCTCTCACCTCGGTGATCGGTAACCCTTAATCACTTTGGGTTTCTCCGCAGAATCTTATCAATTTGGTTTTTCCCTCTTTCGGCGAAAATTGGTTATTGTCATCTCCGGCTCCGGTAAGTCCATATCGTATAATTCCTTGCTTGATGGGTACTCCATGCTATTGCGATCATCGTAGTAGCTTTAGATTTCGCTATTTTTCTTTTGAGTCGCGGCGATCGCCGGGCTTTGCCTCTGTTCTTTTGTTGATCTTCGTTGTCGGACGAAAAAGCGAGAGCTTTCGGTTATCGTTGAGTTTGAGCCGTAGGATCTTAGATCGATCGCCGATTTCTTGTGGCGTGATCGGACGCGCGCTAGGTCATCGCGGCGTGGCGTCCGATTTTCGATCAACGGTCCAGATCTGGATGAGCGTTCGGACCGTCCGAACGGTTCGATCCACGTGGACCGTCGGATCCAAGATCAGCGGTTCATGTGCGTGTGAGCGTTCGGACCGCCGAACATCCTTGGCATCCGGTTCGTTCATCTTTCATCCAACGGTCGATGCTTAGGGTTCGCACGCGAGTTCTCGTTGCTTTGTGTTTGGGCCGTTTGTTTTCGGATCTTGCCCGAATTGTCCACGTCGTTTATCGAGTTGTATTTCTCGGGTAGAGTTATTTATCAAGCGAAAAATAGTTTTATCTTCCAAAATTCATAAGTATTTTTCTCGTAACTTCAAAAATTATAAAACCGGTGCCTTTATTTTTCGTTCTTAGTAAAATTATTTCCAGTATAGGTTGCTCATTTATCTCGAGAGCGAGAAAAGTTTTATTTTGAAAGTAAACATTAAGCGATTATCTTTGCAATAGAAAAATAGTGAATCTTAGAAAACTCATAAATAATTATTGCAAGCTCCAAATGAGATGAATCCATGGGGCTGTTCATCTTATAAGATGCTTGATTTATCATAAAAGTTTCAGAGCTGTATCATTCTAGAAAATTTCGCTAAAATCATTGCTTAGGTGAATAGTCTGTTTTTCATTTTTCCGCCGATTGAAAATGTTTTGGCCATAACTTTTGCATTAAGAATCCAAATCAATTGGTTCTTGTTGCTTTAGTTCATAAAAATTATGTTCTTTCTACTGTAAAATTTGAGAACTTTTGCTGAGTTTTGCTGTTGCATCTTTCGATGTTTCTCGCCTTATTGGTTCTTGTTGGTTCTTTCGATAGGTTGCGACAATATTGTTAATATCGAGAGTGATCCTCTGCAGCAAAACAGCGAGCTTCAGCAAGGCAAGATATTTGATCATAAATGTCCCATTACTTTCAAAGTCTAATATCTTGTTTACAAATTATATGTATGCATTGCTTTTGTGTCCAAGTATTTTTGTCTGTTTAGAGGTAGCTATTCCTAATGCATTGTTGCCATTAAAATGTTATCCCCGCCACAACCTTAAGCTATTATCATCATTTGGTGAATTAGAGCCCGTGATTTAATTATGCTCTTTTACGTCTTTGCGATATCATGCTTAGAAATGCTTAGCTACCGGTAGAATTGGGCGGTTATCGACTTAGTCGATGACCTTGATCACACAAATCATTTTGTTTATTTTTGGTTCAGCACCTTATGCTTTTGTTTTGTAAAAACCGAAAATGAAGCAAAATGATTTGACTTAAACACAATGGCATGTTGGTGTGATTGTTGGGTGTGACAAGGAAAGGTGCCCAGTCCCTAAGGACCGAAAATGTTGCTTGCGCCATCGATCCAAGTACTTTGCGTACTAACCACATGAGGGTTATATGGGACCCCTCTTGACCTAGTACTTTGGAGTGTGTTATCTCCGAGTCGCAGGAGGAGCGTTGTGTGTGTTGTGTGAAAAGGAATTGTGTTCTTGTGTTGGGTGTGCGGTGGTGGAGTTTCGGGATGGACTCTCCACCTCGAGGGGCGCCGCAGATTGTCAGAGGCTTTACAGTGAGGGGTAGTTGTCCGAGGTGGGCCACGACCCGACACAACGTATGGGTTTCTATCCATACGGCGACTCGAAGTTAATACATAATATTGGAAAAGTCTCGTAGGACTTAGCCGTCTTGGCATACCTAAGGAAGTGTGCTTAATCATGTGGCAAAAGGCGGTCGACATGTGGGTAAGTTGGTACACCTGCAGGATAAATCTATTCGAATAGCCTCGCCCTAGGTTGTGGACACGCTTGGTGATTTCACGCAAGATCTAGACTTCAACAACTGCTTTTGTTTTAAAAATTAAAACTTGACATGGTTGGCATGAATGGGTAATTCATGCTATTGTGGTGGCTATTGGGTTAGCCACTTCGGGACTATTTCTCGTTATTGATACTTGATTACTACTGTTTTTATCAAATAAAATCAGATTGCAAAATTGCCTTCAATCTATTACATTATTGCAAATAAAACTTGCTTTATGCTTACAAACTTGAGTCCTATCTGCTCCACTTAAATAAGCTTGCATATAGTTATTGTATAGATCATTATCATTCTTATATATCTTGCGAGTACATTCAAAGTACTCACCCGACTTTTCTTTGAAATTTTGCTTTTGTTTGCAGAGGAAGAAGGTGAGCCCCAAGGGCTTCACTTACGTGAGATGTCTTTCATGAGTTCGACGGCTAGTGCGGCACAGTCGGTTGCCTTGTGGGTAAAAGGCACACCGTTGGGCTCTTTGTTTATCGCCATCTTATGGCACTTTTGCTTCACTGCTCGTAATATTTATCATTGGCGGTTGGCCTCTTTGTTGTAATTACTCTTGAATATTATTATGTATGTCTTTATTTGTTCAGTGCTTTCGGTTCTATGTGATTGAATGGAATTGATGCATGAACTTTTGTGAGAGGGGTGTATACTGCACTCTGGGAAGTATACATTCCTCGGCGTCATGAGTTATTATGCTTATGATGATAGGGTCAAGTGGTGACTAATCATCATAAGCATAATAATCCCGGGGGCGTCACAGAGAGTTCCATAAGCTGCAACAAGGCAACCTCAGCGTGTTAGAGTATCTCAACCAATTCACTCAGCTGTCAAGGTATGCACTAGAAGACGTTGCAATGGAAGAAGCTAAGATCTAGCATTTTATGGAAGGACTTCACTCCAACCTCAAAGTGCAATTGGTGTTAGTCAACTACTCCAATTTCCAACAGCTGGTCAAGAAAACTCTTGTGCAAGAAGATGCTCAACGTCGTGATCTGAGTCTCCATTCACAGAGATTCGAATGGATGTGTAACATCTCGTCGTTTCACTCCTCGGTAGCATTCGAACTACGCGTCGACACCTCGCCCGACTATTTCAGGAGTCAACAACAACAACCAACCACAGGGAAGCAACAATCCAGCTCTAGGAGTCACCTGTTATAGGTTCCAAGATATGGGTTATTATGCTCACAGCTGCCCAAGAAAGAAAGCCTTGACGCCAATTTCATTCAACTTGGGAGCTACACCGGCCAAAATCACTACACTAGGAGCAGGCCAAGGAACAACTCAGATTTCAAGTCAAGCCAGCAGACTCCACTTCCTTACGCAAGAGGGCGAGTGAATCAAGTCACGGCGGCACCAGTCCAATCAGTTCAAAACACCATTCCAGGTAAGTTCTAGTTTGTTCAGTTTCCATTTTGGTTTTGCTTCACTCAGAAGGGAAATCAGTTTAGTTCAGTGAGCAAAGTCCGAGTTCCTGAACATATTCTCTAGTCCGCCTAAATCTTGGGGCTGAGATTCTTTTTAAAGGGGTAGGTTTGTAACATCCCAAATTTTTTGGGCTTTTTGAAAATTTTCAAAAATAAAAATAACCATTTGATTTTATAAAATTGCTAAAGCTTACCTCGAGGTTTTAGAAAATGAAAAGAATTCAATATGAATTAATCAAACTTAAATTAATTCAAGTTTGGTTTAATTGGGTTTTCTGTTATTTAAAGTCAAAATTTTTATTTAAAGTCTTTTCTTGGATTTTCTTAATATTAAAAAAGGGGTTTTTCCTTTTTCCCAAAAATTAAAAATAA
Source organism: Hsuehochloa calcarea (assembly GCA_036346395.1). Taxonomy (NCBI): domain Eukaryota; kingdom Viridiplantae; phylum Streptophyta; class Magnoliopsida; order Poales; family Poaceae; genus Hsuehochloa; species Hsuehochloa calcarea. Next base: position 35,562,744 of record CM070604.1, on the reverse strand, counting down.
TTTATTTGCAAAATTAAAAGATAAATTTAAGTTGTATGCAATTTTATCAAGTTAAAATTAATTCAAGTAATTTATGTGTATTTTTTCTAGTATTTTTGGACTTTATTTACTATTTTCTAAAAACATATATATATTTCTCAATTTCTATAATAAAAAATCTCTAAAAATTCCTTTCCCGTTTACCCGCTCCCAGCACAGCCGCCCCCTTTTTCTCTCCTCCCTCTCCCTCTTTCTCTGCTTGGCTAGCCCACCCATTAGCGCACCTGCCATGGTCATCTTCCTTCTCCTACACGCCGTTGCCCATGCCGTCCGTGCGTCAGTGCAGGGCTCCCATCAGCGCCTGCGCCACTCGGTCTTCTCCCTCACCTGCCCCTGTTGACCTCGCGTGTCCTCTGCTCTTCCCCATCTTCTCCCCACCTGCTCCCGTCTCATCCCCGTTGTGTCGCCCTTGACCTGGCTAAACCACACCGTGCCTTTGCTGTTGAAGCTTCGCCCCTACGCCTCCCCTTCTCCTATAAATGGAGCAGCAGGACCCCCTCTCTCCCTCTCTCTTTTCCCCACCTGCCTCTCTCCCTCTCACCCGTCTCACCGTGCTTCGAGTTTCACCGCCGCCGGCTGGAGCTCGCGCCTCCGCCTCAAGCACCGCCATTGAAGCCCATCCACCGTCGTGGTCGCCTTCGTTGGCTTCGCAAGCTCACGTTCAACCTCGAGGGCACCTCCTCACCGCCGAGGCGTCACTGGAGCTCTAGTGTCAACGCAAGCCGGATCTCCCCACTGCCCTTCCTCAAGCAGTCGATCACTCTGTCGAGCCTCGCTACTGTAACCGTGCACATTGGGTTTGCCTCACTCCCCTCTCCCCATTGCTTCCTTCACTGCTGCTTTCCATGGCGCATAGCGCCGGCGAGCCATCGAGCTCGAAGAGCCCCACCGCTAGACTTTACCACGTTGTCGCTTCAAGCTGTGGTCGAAACCTCTTTCCGACCGAGTGGTTGAAACCTCCTTCCGACCAGGTAGTCAAAACCTCCTTCCGATCACCTGTAGTCGAAACCTACTTCTGACCACATGTAGTTGAAACATCCTTTTCTCTAGCTAATCGAAACCTCCTTTCGACCATATGTAGTCGAAACCTCCTTCCGACCAGGTAGTCGAAACCTCCTTCCAATCACCTGTAGTCAAAACCTCCTTCCAACCACCTATAGTCAAACCTCGTCCCGACCAGGTAGTCAAAACCTCTTTCTGACCACTTGTAGTCGAAACCTCCTTCCGATCAGGCTGTGATTGAACCTCTTTCCAAGGGTTTGTTCTCCTTCATTCGAGCTCTGATTCGAGTGATTCAAATTTTTAAAATTATCTAAATTCAGTATATTTTATTTGGTTCTAGTTTGGTGATTTTTGGGATTTATTTAGATTTTTTTTGCTCTTTTCATACTTATAGATTCCCACGTTTCCAAAGAGTTCTAGGACCCGATAACCGAGGCGTCTCAACTCTTCAATGAAGGAAAGTCTTGACCTTTGATTATATTGAACCCATTTTATAAAATGATATTATTTTATATGAGCATGAATCACCATTTTTATATTAATGGTTTCGGGAATAGTTAGCCATGGCCAAACAGGTACCTCCAAGGGTTGCAACAGTCCTGCTGGTCGCTTGTGCTCAGCTTTGACCCGTTGGCACACCCCACATGACGCCACATATTGTGCGATATCAATTTTCATCCGTTTCCACCAGAAACTCTTCTTTAAATCTTTGTACATCTTGGTCTCACGGGATGTGCGGCATAAAATACGATGGGCCTCCTTCAAAATCTCATCTTTAACCTGAGCCTCCTGTGGAACACAGAGGCGACCTTTAAAACACAAAGCATCAGACTCGTCCACACTGAAGTGGCCTTGTTTGCCCTCAGCACAACGTTTCCTCACTCGCTGGAGCATCTGGTCATGCTGTTGTGCTTCCCGCACCCGATCTGGAAGAGCTAACTCTAGAAGCAACCGATTCTCGGTTTGGGCGGTACCCGCAAAGCAAAAGGAAATATCCATAAGCTCAAAATCGGCAATAAGACAACTGAGGGTAGGAGGTGTCGCCTTGCGACTCAAAGCATCTGTTTGCTACATTAGACTTGCCGGGTGGTGCTTGAATAGTGAGATCATAGTCCTTGATCAACTCTAGCCATATCCTCTGTCTTAAGTTCAAGTCCTTCTGGGTAAAAATGTATTTTAGACTCTTGTGATCAGTGAATACATCACAAGATTCGCCGTACAAATAATGGCGCCAGATCTTCAAAGCGTGAATCACTGTAGCAAGCTCTAGATCACGAGTAGGATAATTCTGCTCATGTTTCTTCAACTGCCTCGATGCATAGGCAATCACCTTGCATCCTGCATGAGTACACAACCAAGTCCAACTATAGACGCATCTGAATAGATGGTGAACCGCTTCCCAGGCTCAGGAAGAGTAAGAATTGGAGCAGTCACCAACCTATCTTTCAAAGTGCAAAAACTGCGCTCACACACATCAGACCACTGGGACCTAACACCTTTCTGTGTCAACTAGGACATCGGTCTAGCAATGGTTGAAAAATCCTCCACAAAACGCCGGTAATAGCCGGCTAAACCCAGAAAACTCCTTACTTCCTTGACATTGGTTGGCCTCTTCCACTCTACCACTGTCGAGATCTTGTTAGGATCAACTGAAATACCCTCCTGATTAATTACATGGCCCAGAAATCCAACTTCAGAAATCCAGAACTCACACTTCTTCAGCTTGGCATAAAATTGATTCTCCCTTAGAGTCTCAAGTACCAACCTCAGATGTTGAGTGTGATCCTCTTCTGTCTTGGAATAAATCAGGGTATCGTCTATGAATACCACAATGAAATCATCAAGGTACTGATGCAGTATACTATTCATGGCTTCCATGAAAAAATCGAGGAGCATTCGTTAGCCCAAAAGATATAACTTTATACTCATAATGACCATACCTCGTAGAGAAAGCTATCTTCTCAATATCCTGCTCACGAACCCGAATCTAATTATAACCTGACTAGAGGTCAATCTTGGAAAATATTTTAGCCCCCTTCAATTGGTCGAAGAGATCTGAAGGACCGAAATGGCAACAGAGGGGGGGGGGGGTGAATGGTGCCTTAAAAATTAAGATCCTCCCCTGTCAAGTGTCCACACAGCAATCCAAAAACTTTCTGTTAAACAAAAGGCGTGATGTGAATCAAATCCAAAGAGTTAAACAAAACTGGGCTGTTCTGTCAGATATCGGAAGTTCCGATTCTACCTTACGGTAGTTCCGCACTGTGGTAGTTCCGTTCTTCCAGTGCGGAAGTTCCGCCCGCGGTAGTTCCGCCTTGTACAAATCGGAAGTTCCGATTGTCCTGACCGAAGAACATTACGCACGGGGTTTTGCCAAAAATCCAAAATACTAACTTGTTAATGCTCTTCTCAGGTCAAGTCTCACAGGATATCATCCTAAACAACATCTTGACCTCATGGAGAAGAATCGCAGACAAAGATCCATTAATCAAAGCAAAATCGAATTTCTTTAATATTTGGCAAGAAAGACCAAAAACCACAATTAGCAAGATTCTTAGATTCTTGGCTCATGAAACTTTGAGGATATATTAGCAATATCAATAATACTCTAGATATCAAGTTTCATGCCATCTCATAAGAGGAATCAAAAGTTTCACCAAAACCCTAGATATTCAACGTAGGAACAGAGAGAAGAAAAGAGGCATAAACAAGGAAACAAAACCTCAGTGATTTCATTGCTAGGAATCAAGGATTACAAAGGCAAATACAGAGGAATGATTACACGAATTTTAGTTCATCCTCTCCATCTCAACAACCAAAGCCAAAAAGCAAAACAAACTCTCCAAAAGCTCTTTAGCTAAAGCTAACCCTAATCTCTTTTCTCCAAAAAGTCACCAAAACAACCAGGGGTTCACCTCTATTTATAGCCCTTGGCTAACGGGTCTCCAACCCGTTATGCCGGCTAAAACCTAATGAGCCGCTTCCACTTGTGCGCCTTGCGAAATTACCCTTTTCCCCTCGCACACCTTCTGGAAGCTCCCGCATTCCTTATTGTTCACGACTCGCAACTGCCTCGAGTGCACGTCGTCTTCGACACATCTTTACCGTTCTGACCTCAACACCGCCTGCGTCTAGTCCGGTTTCCACGTGTCTCGCCACGACTCCACCTCGATGCCCTGCAACCAGCACAGACAAGAAACACATCACATAGCATTGCTCAAGATAATAGAATCATCATTTGCACTTAACTCAAAACCAAACACAACTCAAAAATCAAAACTAGCCTCTACGCACAGTTACGCCACAATCGAAGTTCGCATTTACCATGGCGGAAGTTCCGATTATCGGAACGTCCGCACTCCCAGGATGGAAGTTCCGATTATCGTCAAATCAGAACACACTTGTCAGGTTTATCGGAAGTTCCACGTTCCCAGGAGCGGAAGTTCCGCACATTGACACACCAGAACACAATCGTCAGGATAATCGGAAGTTCCGTTTTACCAGGGCGGAAGTTCCGATTATCGGAACTTCCGCATTCCAGAACCGGAAGTTCCGCCGCGATCTGAACCATACCGGCGGCGTAAACGCAATGAATCCAATCACAAACTTTTCAACATAGCGTCAAATACTCATCACTCGAAAGGGGACCCTACTCACATGGTCTCTCAATCTCCCCCTTGATGAGTATATTGACAAACACGAAAAAGCATACAGATGAGTTTGTGATAAAGACCAAACACGGTCTAATCTAGGAAACAAGAAGGCTCAAGACCATGTTTGTCAAAGGAAAACGACTGAAGCTTGAAATGAAAGAGCAAGTTTTTCTGCAAAACTCCAGAAGACTTTTTCTCTCCAAACTAACTTCTCCCCCTTTTGGCAATAAACACATCAAGAAGTGTTAAAGATAGGAAATGACTATATGATATTCATTTTAAGCATTAGGAGCCATGAGGATTATCCAAAATGACTATTAGAGTATTACACCAAGCCATAACACATAAGAATGCTACCAAGATCATGACAATTGATGTAGAGAATAGCTAAACCAAGAAATCTATAATCTGAGCGTTGGTCCAATTCCTTAGCAAGTCAAATAAACCAAGATTATAGTCTAGCTAAAAGTATCCAAGGATGATACAAGCCATGTCAAATACTCTAAGAGGAACCAAGAAGCATAATATTTGAACAGTTCAGAGTGCTACCAGTTTTAAGAACGACTCAATTGACAAGTACTTGGTCTGTTCGAAGATAAGCAAATTTAGCACATTTTTCTTTTTTCTGAAAATTCTTTATGGCTTTATCTTAGTAAAGCAAGTTTTGGACTAGGTGCCATCCACAACTGCCTCCTAAGCTTCAACCATTTTTCAAATCTTAACCATGTGCTAGATCCCAAGCCTTATGCGACCACTCCAAGCAACAGACTTAAGGAGGTGATCTTAGGTCATCCAAGGCTCCCCCTGAGTTCATGCCTAGTGCAATGGCAAGCCGTCTCATGAGAAAGATTTGGTGAGATCAGTTTTTTCGCACAAAAGAGATCATTTTTGCTTTTGAAGTTTTTAGACCAGTGATTAGAGATAAGTCATGTTTCTTAACAAACTGACATAGCTTACTCAAAAGTTCAAAAGAGATTCAGGACTCAACTCAGCCTACTTGACATGGCGAAAATCATAAAAGGAAAGTTTCAACCAGACTAGTCTCAAGAGCTATCATGACAAGATTTTAATTCAAGTTTAGCATTCTTTTTTCTTTTTTTTTAATCACCTTAGCATGGCAAAGACTAAACTACACATAAAAAGTCATGATAGATCTAGCAGTTTAGCATAAATCATGGCAAGATGTAAAGCAGTGAAAACATATCATAAGGGATAATAAACAAGGCTCCATTTGATTATAATGCAATGCAGAATGAAATGCACAAAAAATCCAGATTCCCTTCAGAATGAGATGCATCTTTTAATTCAGGTTGAATTATAACAAAATTAAGAGTATGGAATTACCAAGAATAACTCCCCCTGAACCAAAGGAACAAAAACGAGAATCTGATAAGTAACTCAGAAAAGGCAGTCCTTTAGAGCATAGAAAAGATATAGAGAAAACTATCGCTCAGACAGGTTCTTATCTACCCCATATGATTCTAGGACTATCAGCTGATCAACCCATACACTAAGGAGCAAACAACGTCCTGTCTACCCAAGGGTGGCCCGACCCTGCTAGAACCTATAAGAAGTGAGTAAGCTCTACTTAGAGAAGGAAGAACCGACTAATAAGCAACATCCTAGAAGCACAAGACAAGAAGTAGCAGTCAAAGCAATTTGGCAAGTGAACCACTCTAACCTATCTTTGGAAGGACTTGACCCAAAAATGAAACCGAGAAAGGAGTCATAGTATAATATAATATAATATAATATAATATAATAGTAGCACAAAGCTCCCCTCACAAAGTGATCCGTAAGGACAAACCACCCCAAGCTCTCTCCCATGTTTGGCGAGAGCTATCCGGAGGCTTAGTGAAGATATCGCATAGCGGTGCTCACTCTCCTGGCTGGAGCACAATGTCACCCTTCTCAACATGGTCTCGAAGAAAGTGATATCGATATCAATATGCTTGGTCCGAGAATGTTGCCTTTGGGTTCTTGGCAATGCAAATCGCAGGCGTGTTATCACAAAAGAGTGGAACGCGATCGATAGATAGTCCAAAATCCTGCAGGTCGAGACCATCCAAAGCACTTGACTACGACAGAATCGGTCTGCGACAGCGTACTCGGCCTCTGCAGTGGATTGCGCAACACCGGATTGCTTCCTTGGCGACCGGAGACAAGAGAAGTGCCAATGAATTGGCAAGTGCGGAAGTGCTCTTCCTATCTATCCTCTGACCAAACAAAATCGCATCGGAGAAGGCTCTAAGAGATAGACAAGAAGAGGAAGAGTACGGATGCCATAGTCAATGGTAGCTCGAAGGTACCGAAAGATCGTTTCACCGCTTTGTCGATGAGATCGCGAGGAGAAGCTGGCCGAGCACAAAGACACACGAGAAAAATGTATGTCCGGTCTCGAGGTCGTGAGGTACAAGAGAGAGCCAATCATGCTCTGAACTCCTTTTGGTCAGCGGGTTTGCCGTCTTCATCCGGATCGAGCATTTGTAGATGCCATCGGAGTTGATCTTGGCTTTCCATCATTCATGTCGAAACGCTCGGGAGGTCTCGAGTGTATTTGCCTTGATGAAGAAAGGTACCCTCCGAGTCTGTTTGATTTGGAAGCCAAGGAAGAAGCTCAACTCGCCCATCATGCTCATTTCAAACTCCGAGCTCATGACATCGGAAAAGCGGAAAGCGAGCACGCGAGGAGCCGCCAAAGATAATGTCATCCACATAGATCCGGACGAGCGTAAGATCGGTGCCAAGGCGGCGAATGAACAAGGTTTTGTCAATTTTACCCATCTCAAAACCATGGCTCGTGAGATAGGACTTAAGCCTTTCATACCAAGCTCAGGAGCTGCTTGAGTCCATACAAAGCTTTGGAAAGCTGTAGACATGGTTAGGGTATTTGGGGTTCTCGAAACCAGGAGGTTGTCTCACATAGACTTCTTCCTCAATAAGGCCATTGAGGAAGGCACTTTTGACATCCATCTGGTAAAACTTGAAACCCTTAGAAGCTGCAAAGGCAAGCGAGATTCTAATGGCTTCAAGTCTAGCTACTGAGGGCAAAAGTCTCTTGAAATCTAGACCCTCAACTTGAGAGTACCCACGAGCTACCAAACCTAGCCTTGTTTGAATGACTAACCCATCTTCACTTTGCTTGTTCTTGAACACCCATTTGGTCCCAATGATATTGTGACCTTGAGGGGGTTCAACAAGGGACCAGACCTTGTTCCTTTCAAAGTTTTCCAATTCCTCGTGCATGGCGTTAGTCCATGACTCATCGAAAGAGCATGACAAGCGTCTTTGGGCTCAAGCGAGGCAACAAAGGCGAATGGAGACAGAATAGAGACATGCGCTTTTGAGCAGTGACTCGCTCAAAAGATCTCCAATTATCTGCTCTGAAGGATGGTCCTTTTGAATGTGTCTTGGAGGTCGAGGTGAGATGAAGAAGTGGCCTCTACCTCATTAGCGAGCGAGATAGGGACAGAGCCACTAGCTTGAAGAAGCGAAGGTAAGGTGATCTCCTCGAGGTGCGGTGGAAGAAGGCACCTCAAGAGGAGGAGGAAGAAGCTGGATCAGGTAGACAACTTTCATCTCCGTCTTCCTCTTCGTCCACAAAGATGGACTCAGACTGCTCTAGGGAACCTGAGATATCAGGCCTAGTCCCCGGACTGGCCTCATCAAAGGTCACCTCACATGTCTCTAACAATTTACTAGACTCATGATTCCTGGACTCTATAGGCACGAGAAGAAGTCGAGTAACCGAGAAAGATCCCATCACAAGATCGTGACTCGAACTTATCTAGGTTCCCAGACTTCAGAATAAAACACTTGCAACCAAACACACGAAAATGCGAGACGCTGGGTTTTCGCCCATATCTCAACTCATAAGAAGTGCGATGCAAGAGTGCCCGAAGAAAAACTCTGTTAGAAACATGACAAGCAGTAGCAATTGCCTCAGCCCAAAACTTCCTAGGTGTAGAGTATTCATCAAGCATCGTCCTGGCCATCTCGACCAAGGTGCGGTTCTTCCTCTCCACAACGCCATTTTGTTGGGGGCGTATGGAGACGAGGCGGTGCTCTACACTGTCTCACCACAAAAACTCTCAAAGTAGGAATTCTTGAACTCGTGCCATTATCGGTGCGAATTGCTCGTAATGCACCGGGAGCTCAACGAAAGCCTACTAAAAGACCACGAAAAGAGTAAGCGTCTCATCCTTGAGGCTAAGAAAAACACCCAAGAATACCTCGAGAAGTCATCGACCACGACAAGTACGTACCACTTCCCTCCCTCGATCGCACTCTAGTTGGTCCCTCGTGTCCATATGGGCGATTGACACAGTGCATCTGTCATAGTCCTTTAATCGGAGGATGTGAAGCGGCAACCATTTTGCCGTGCGGCAAGGAGCACAAACAAGATCCTTGACCATTTTGAGTTTGGCAAACCACGAATGAGATCGTGGCGCTAACTCTGGTCGATGATCAAATCCTATATGACCAAGTCTCCTATGCCGAAAGTCAAATCACGGATTGAAGCAATTAAACAGGAGAGGATCACGGAAGATCGGAAAAATCAGCACGAAAGATCCTCCCATATCGAGAAATCCATAAACTAGACTACAGAAGAATCAAGAATTTTGCAATTGTTTTTCTTAAAGCTCACCTCGAAACCGTCATCAGTGGTGAGAGATCAAAGCGATTATCTGCAGCTTACTTACTAAGGCAACATCTTTTAAAATAAAAGAATCATTAATGCTCACAGTACCTTTAGCGATGACGCCCAAATGAAGCATCTCGAAGGTGATCGTCTCATCACTGGAGCGCGGGCTAGGGAAGAAAACCAACGAGACTCACGGTCATATGGCGTGAACAACCGAGTCTACAATCCGGACCTTTCCCTTCCGGCCGGCGACCACGAGTCAAGCAGTAAAGTCTCGATCTCGGGTGAATCAGCGGTGATTTTGGCACCCAATCTTGAGTAACACGGCGAGCAGATGAAGTAGTCAAGCAAGACCGACCTCTATCTACCCTCGCTCTCTGTCACTCAACAAGTCAAAAGATCTCGACTGTTCTTTGAATCCGATCGCTATGGAAGAGCGAGTCGAAGTGCGATAACATGCTCATCTCGCCATGGTAGCTATCTCGAAAGGAAAACGAGATCTACCCTCGGGACGGCGGAGATTACGACCAAAGGGAGCATGAGGACGAAACTCGTAAAACTCGGAAAAACCAAGTCCTCGATCTTGCCCAAAATCATCGATGGAACAAATCTAAACCTCGTGTTGGTCTTAGGTGCACTCAAGATCCGGGTGACCACGAATGTGCCTAAGAGACTCAACACGGTCTCTACGCGATCTTGGCACGCTGAAGCAATGATCAACTAAATGTCCATCTTTCCGATGAAGGTGCAATGATACTTCGCCTTACGAGGGCAAGCTGCAGTGGAATCACCTTTGTCGTCGAAATCCTTTGAACAAAACCCACGACTTAAAATTGACTTTCTCAGTCCCGGGCTTAGTTTTGATCACACCAGTGCTATGGTTTTGAGCACGACGGTGGATGCTTCCTCATATCCTCCTGGATATCATATCCTAGACCACGATTAAATCTGCAAATTTTAGATTTGTCTAGAATGAGATTGAGCTTCTTCTTGCCTCCTACAAACCTCTCGAGAGTGTTCATAAGATACCGACACTCCAAAGAGAGAGGTGCAAGAAGAGCAGGGGAAGAAGAGGCAATGAGAAGGAAAGGGAGCAGAAGAAGAACCAACAACAGAGGAAAGATTGGCTTGTGCATGCACAGTGACTTTGGGGGCAGATCCCTCGCTAGCGATTGGTTCACGTTACTAGGCGTCTCTACCAAACCCTTAGGCTTCTTCCCAAAGCACACACAATACAAGCGGATGATTGTGTCTCTAGAAGGTCCTTAGTTAGCTTCACATTTTTCATCCAATGCAACCAAATCACATTTTAGTTTATTACAATGATTGCAAGGTGAGCTAACCAGTCCTTAGAAGCATCTTGAGCCAATTTATTCTTGTGATCAATCATTTCTTGAAACCGCTTAGAATCTGATTCTAGTTCATGATTAACTTAGGACAGTTTAAACAAGAAACAATAGGCTCTAGTAGCGCGACTTGAAATTCAACAATTTTATGATCTCGCCGCTTTAGGTTCATCTTGAGATTATTACAATTTTCACAAGTTTGAGCAGATCAAGCAACATGGTATAAAGACCTCTAAGCGAATTGTCCTTAACCTCACATGAGGTGCAAGCGGTAGCCTCAACGAAGAGTGGATGAAGAAGGTGCTACCCTACTCATCTCTAATTCAGCAAGAAGGCTAATGTTCTCTACCTTAATCATGTCAAGTTCGGAGGACACACTATCATGTAAGGTCCTTAGTTTATCCATATCATCAATCAAAGCACGACATGTGTCACACTCATCACGGGAGGGAGCGGATGTAAGTAAAGTAAGCTCCGTGATAGTCTAGCTACTTCCTTCTCCAACCCAGCACACTTAGCCCTAGACTTAGCATGGAATCTACCTAGCTTAAGAAAAACATCATTAAGCTGGTCATAAGTGGGACTAACCTCATCGGAGTCGGAGTATAGCTCGCTGTCGCTCAGTTCGCCCCCGAGGGCCATGAAGCACATGCCGGAGAAGTTGCCGTCGTCCTTGGGATCATGATCGTCCTTCCCATCATCGTCACTCCACCCCTCCACCTCGGCTGGTGTCCGGTTAAATCGAGGCGGTGAGGACGCGATGGAGCAGACTTCTTAGCCTTCCCAAAGTTGCGGAACTTCTTCTTGCCTTGGTCAGTCTTTGAGGGCTTCGTGTTGCGGTTCTTGTCGATGTAGTCGTTCTTGCTTGGACCGCCATAGTCACCTTTGCCCTTCCCAAGCTTGGGACAGTTTGTTCGGATGTGGTTGGGGCCACCACACTCGAAATAAATCACAGGACCTCCTCTTTTACCATCCCTCCTCCTCTTGTAAGCATGGGAAAACTTCCAAGCTAGGAGGGCTAGCTGTTCATCCTCAAGCTGCTCTAACTGATCATCAGTTATGTCACAGAGAGCAGCTAGGGAGAACCCACGTATCGACTCAGAAGAAGATCCAGAAGTGGGATCAGTGACTAATGCCATCGACTGTGACTTCGACCTTCGAGAGACAATGTCAATCTCGTGAGTCTTGAGACGCGAGTACAGCGCATCAAGAGTCAGGGTCGAGAGGTCCGTGCTATCTTTGATGGTAGTCACTTTCATCTCCCAAACACGAAGATCAAGTGCAGAAAGCATCTGTCGAGCATTATCCGAGTCGGGGTATGTAAGACCGACCGCTCGGAGGTTGCTCAAAATCTTGTGAAAACGCGAAAAGCACTCGTCAAGAGATTCGCCAGCAAGCATCTCAAATTTACTGTATTCACGCTTGAACTGGTCTTGTCTAACCGTCTTAATCTGAGTGGTGCCCTCATGGTATGCATCGAGGGTAACCCAGATGTCGTAAGCAGAAATCAAATGAGAAATACGATCAAACTCACTTCTGCTTAAACCCTGAATGATTATGTTCCTTGCCTTAGCATTTGCCTCAACATCGGCCATGTTTCCAGCATTGATGTTCTCATCGGCAGGAACAGCAAATCTAACCTTCACCTTTCTCGGATGGCATACCCCGAGCACGGATGTAAGTTTTCATTCGGCTCTTCGGAAGGGTAATCCAGACCATAAAAAACTGGAGGCTTGGTGGAATACTTGTCCGTTGCCATGGCTCAACCGACCGGTTGAGATCTATCAAGAAGAGCTAACCGGCTCTGATACCAATTGAAGGACCGAAATGGCAACGAGAGGGGGGGGGGTGAATGGTGCCTTAAAATTAAGTGCTCCCCTTTTAATGTATTTAAACAAGATCTACAAAACCCTCTTAAGATGAGTAACACAAAATCAGAGAACTAAAACAGGTTTCATTACATTACGTCAAAAATCGGAAGATCCGATTCTACCGTGATAGTTCGCACTCCGGTAGTTCGGGGTAAGTGCGGATGTTCCGCTCGATGATAGTTTCGCCTTGGACAATCGGAAGTTCCGATTGTCCCGACCAAAACAGATCTTCGGGTTTTCCCAAAAATCCAAAGTGCTAAATCTTGAATGCTCTTCTCGGTCAAGTTTCACGGGACATCATCCTAAGCAACATCTTGACCCCATGGAGAAGAATCGCAAACAAAGATTTAACAAACAAGCCAAAATCGGATTTCTTGAAGAAGGGCAAGAAAGACCAAAACCCACGATAGACAAGATTCTCGATTCTTAGTTCATGAAACTTTGAGGATGCATTAGCAATCTTAAAAGCGACTCTAGATATCAAGTTTCAAGCTATTTCATAGGGACGAATCAAAAGATGCATCAAAACCTAAATATTCAACAAGAGCAGGAAGGGAATAAGAGAGGCATAAGCGAGTAATCAAAACTTGAGTTTCATTGATAGAATCAAGAGATTACGGAGGAAACACAGAGGAATGATTACAAAGATTTTCAGTTCATCCTCTCAACTCAACAAACTCTCAAAAAGCAAACCAAACCCTTTTTCTAAGGCTAACCTAATTTTCTCTCTCAAAGTCTAACCCTAACTCCGGGGTTCTCCCTATTTATAACCTTTGCTAATGGGCCTCCAACCCATTAAGCCGCTACACCGAACGGAACCGCCTCCACTTTTGCGCTTGCGAAAAGACCCTTCGCCCCTTGCCCACCTTTCCGAAGCCTCCGTACACCTTGTTGTGCACGACTGCAACCGCTTCAAGATTCACGCCGTCTTGACACATCCCGACCGTTCGACCTCAACGCCTCCTGCGCCTAGTCCGGTCCACGTGTCTCGCCACGACTCCATCTTGATGCCTGCGATCAACACAGACAAAAACACATCACATAGCATTGCACAATATCATAGCATCAATATTTGTATAAGACTCAAACTCATACAAAATCAAAAACACAAATTAATCTTCTACGCACGATTACGACACAATCGGAAGTTCGATTTTAGCACGGCGGAAGTTCCGATTTCTAACTATCCGCGACTCGTCGGGATTATCGGAAGTTCCGCACTCAACAACTGCGGTACTTCCGATCTTGAACATCGACTTTCCGGATATTTAATTCGATTAGCAACTCGAGAGAACACTCAATGTCGAAATATCGGACACTCCGCTACCCTTGTGCGGAAGTTCCGATTTCCTTGGCCGAGACCAAAACCCAGATTAATCGGAAGATCCTATTTCCAACGCCGGTAGTTCCGATTTATCGGAACTTCCGCGCCATACACAGCGGTAGTTCCGATTTCCCTGACTCAGCCCAGAAACAGTCCAAACCTAAAAACCCAACTCTCAATCTAATCAACACACTTGTCAAATACTCATCACTCAGAGTGGAGGACCTCTCACATGGTCTCTCACAAGTAAGCATCACAAGATTGATTAATCACACTAGATGCTTACAAAGCCACTCCAACAAGGAGGACAAGAGCTCACACAAGAGCACACTTACAATCTCTCCAAACCCCAGCTTCTCCTCTCCTCTCCTCCAAACCCTAGAAAATGAAGAAGGGGGCCAAATTAATGCTTGGGGGTTTTACATCTCCCCCCTTTCTATTTATACTAGAGGCCTAGTGTTTCACTTTTGGGACCCACTCACACATGGGACCCACACACACATAACTATTGAAGCAATCGCCTGCTTCACCACGTGTAGGTTGATCAGCGGTTCTCATCACGTCGCCAAGCCTCTCCCGTCCGAATCCCATCGGAAACTCCTAGAGACTCGCACCTACTTCCGCACCGCCTGATCCAACCAGCTGCACCGAACTACCCGTTCGATCCATCTTGCCCATTCTGCACCATGCTTGAGTCACACGACCTCACACGGCATCCATGATCGTTCTGGACCTCAGCTCTCCAAGCGTAGTCCCGATCCACCTTACCGTTGGCGTCGTTGACACGCAAGCCACGCTGACAATAGACAAACAAATCGTTTTCGGGAACAAGTTCTTCACAACTTGACCCACGTTAGTTCCGCAATGCAATATGCACCAATAAAGCATTGAAGTTCAAACAATAAACGCAAACAAATCAACTCAATGCCAACTTGGCTAACCTCCAAGTCATCGGCGGTCTGACCGCCCCACAAAGCCGGATCGGCGATTCGGGCGGTCGGACCGATCCTACAACGGTCGGCCGGCCGAAAAAGACTTAGCCAAAATTCCATCGTGAAAATCCGAAACCTTCTGGAATTTTCAACTCAATAGAACTTTTGACTGGTAGCTCCAAAAATGATGCGACCACATCCAGGAGACTCCCCTCACCTGCCTACACAATCTATTTTTGGATCAGCCCCAAAAACCACTTTTCAAAATATCAGTCGGACCGGCCACCACGGCTGGTCGGACCTCTCCATGGCGGTCCGACCCCCACACAACGATCGGCCGACTTTGTGGTGCGGCGACCTTTGAAGCAAACACAAACGCGACAAATTGCAAACCAACAAAGCCATTGCCAATTGACTCATCATCCTGAGATCGTGCACATATCCTCACGATATCCACAATCTCCCACTTGATGAACACATTGGCAATTTCCCAGAAAATGTGGTTTTTCGAATTGAAAAGTAAAACAAAGGCCGTTTTCGCATAAAGGCACAACTTGGTCCATAAGCAAGAAAAAGCCTAGGAACCGACCAAGCTGGCTTCAGAATAGTATAAACAAGTGAGATAAGGCAATGAAAGCACCAAAGGATTCAATTTCCAGAAAGTAGCCAAAAATCTCACTTAGGTCCATATGAAAGACAAAATGTTCTATTTGACCTTTGATCATTGTGAGTCTTCTTCAATTTCAATTAAAATCAGAAAAAGGCAATAAAACCCAGAGACTCAGAGACTCAACTCACTATGATCACAAATTTTCAAAAGGTTCATTTTTTTTAATATGTGTTCTTTTATATGAAACCTTATGTATGAAACCAAAAGCTCCAAAACAACATTTTCTTCAATCCTTCTCCCCCTTTGACAATGAATTCATCAAGATTCATGGGAAAAGAAAAAGCATGAAGAAATGACTTTATTTTTGAAATTTAATAAAAGGAGCCATGACCATTATCGAAGTAGACAGTACAAGAATTATACCAAGCCATATAAGGTGCAGAAACTATATTCAATCATGGCAAAACATGTACTGCAAAGCTAAAACCAAAATAGCAGTGATCTGAGATTAAAAGAATTAAAACCATGAAAGGTTGCTCAATATCATAGTTTCACTAAAAGCAACCAAAAATGAGTCAAGCCATGTCTACAAGTAAAAAGAGACTCAAAACAAGAACTGAGGTATTTTGAGCATTAAGAGACACTTTTGAAGCAAAACTCAAGCACTTAGTATTTTGAGCATTTTCCTAAAAAGGATTTTTTTTATCACTGTGCTAGATCTCAAGCCTTGCCGCGACCATCTCAAGCGATAAGCTTAAAAGAGTGGTCTAGGTCATCCAAAACTCCCCCTGAGTTCATGCCTAGTGCAATGGCAAGCCGTCTCATGAGAAAGGATTGGTGAGATTAGTTTTTTCGCACAGAAAATCTCATTTTTTATTTGCTTGACTTAAGAAGATAAAAAGCTCATTTTCATCTCAAAATAAGTTCAAGACTCAATTCAACCTATATGACATGACAAGAATCATAAGAGGATCACTAGAGCAAAACTAGTCACAAGATCCAACAAGACATGATTTGATTCAATTTGCTCACAGATATAAAGCTAGCAAGGCAAAAGCTAAGCTAAACAAGAAGAGCCATAAAAGAAGTCTAGCAGACCATCACTTGATATGACAAGGTATAGAGTATGGAATCAAGCCATACAAGGATAAAAATCAAAGCTCCACAAGTTTTATTATGCAATGCAAGACATTTGAAATGAAAATGCATTAAGATACAATGAATGCAAAAAGAGCAAATTCCCTCAAAACATCCATGCCTCAGTACTGGGATTTGAGATAAAAGATCTAGGTGTCCAGTACTGAGATGCACGATGCCTGGGAATAGCAAAAGAAGCAGCAGAAAAATGATCAGGCACAAAATCATAAGAATGCCCACGAGCACCACCTGGACCTCTCCAAAATGATCTACCAAAAGACCGATACTCCCCCTGTCTAGGTGCTACCCGAGGTCTCTCCTCACGATATCCTAATCCAAACTGCTTCCTGGACCCCACCAAAAGAGTCAACAAAGTTCTCTACAAACCTAGGCCTATATGTGGTACGCTGAATAGGCTGCCTGGCTCTAGAGACTACAGCTGAAGAAGAGACTCCTCTAATGGATCTCAAAGTGCTCATTCTCTCTTTCCTCTCAATATTTGCTCTCCGGAAGCAAAACTCAACAGTGTAGCCCTCTTTCCTGCAGAAGGTGCAATGGTACTTGACCTTTTGAGGGGTCCGTACTGGTGAGACAGAAGCACCTTTCTTGCTAGAAAGAGTTTGAGCAGAACCTGCAGATTTAAAAGCAACCTTTGAGGTCTTAGGAGGTTCTTGCTCAACCAGACCACCTTTCACAACTCTAGCAATCTTTGGTGGGAGATTCTTGGAAAGCTCTAGGGACTTAAAACCTAGGCCACTGTTTTTCACACTCACCTTGGATTGGTCTAGAATCAAGTTGAGTTTCTTTTTCCCACTAGAAAACTTCTCAAGAGTCATTTTGAGGTCATCATTCTCTTTTGCCAAAACTCCGCAATTAGAGCACTTTTTAGAATTGATTGCCTCAACCTGTTTGCTCTTAAGAAGATCCACTTCCACTTTTAGAGCCTCACAAGACACACAATAGGACTCTCCAATCCTATTCAACTGCTCCTTAAATTTGACTCTAAAAGCCTCTTGTATCTTACTAACAATAGTTTCAACTTCAGCATGCAACATACAAGAGGAAGAATCAATGACTTTCTTGGAAGCAGTAAGAGACATGGATTTTTCAATTTTAGCTTTCTCTTCAAGAGTCTTGTTTAAAGCTCCAATCTCAATTGTAAGCTTATGACAATTTTCACACGATGCAGCTCTAGAGTAAACGACCATTTCGGTCATCTCTTGCATTTTAATCCTATTGTTCTTACAATGAGAGCAAGTGTGACTAGCATCAAATTTTTGCAATTCTTTTAAAGAGCTATCCAGTTTTAATTCTAGCAAAGCACAATTTGAGCAAGTTAACGGAATAGCGTCTAAAGCAGTCACATCAAGCGGAATGGCATCCAAGCAAACAGAACTAGACTTGAGAGATTCTAGTTCAGAAAGAGCATTTTTCAATTGTTTTTCAATAGAGGAATGCGCATTATTTAAGCTTGACAATTCATTAAGCAAGCTAAAGCATGAATCACAGAAATCATCAGGATTAATGGATTTGAGCATAACAACTTCTAGGTTCAAATTATCAATCATAGTATCCTGTTTCTTACTCAACTTAGCTTGCTTATGCAGTTTTTGTTCAGCAAGCACTAAAGCCCTTTTCATGTCAGGAAGTGAAGGGCATACCTCATCAGGATCACTAAAAGGATCCTCGCTGTTGGAGGAGTCGCTGTCGTGGCTGTTCTTAGCCATGAAGCACATCCCGTGAAATCACGAGCCTTCTTCTTGCCACGGGAGTCACTCTTGTCGTCCTCCACCTCCGAGTCCACATCGCTCATGCTTACATCCTCTAGAGCTTCAAGGACCCGGCTGACAAACTTGCGATAGTTTGTCTTCTTGGACTTAGCATCCCTCGCTTGAGGATGCCTTTGTGACTCCTTCTCCTCCTTGCCCTTCAGCTTGGGGCATCTAGAGCGAATGTGGTTTGGCTCACCACACTCGAAACAAGTGATAAGTCCACCTCTCCTCCTACTCCTCACATTGTTGTAAGCTCTCGTGAATTTTGTGGATAGGAGGGCTAAATCATCTTCAGGTAGTCTCTCAAGTTGCTCATCGCTCAAGGAATGCAAAACAGACAAAGAAAAACCAGATGAGCTAACATCAAAAGAATCAGAATATCTACCCTTAGATTGGTCGACCACTAAAGCCATCGAATCTGTCATGGGGAGACGCGAGATAAAATCAATCTCATGCGTCTTCAACCTAGAGTAAAGCTTATCCATGGTAAGCTCACTCATGACAGTGTTGTCATTTATGGCAGTGATCTTCATCATCCCCCAGACCGTCACATCCAGAGCACCCAATAGTTGGCGTGCATTTTCCGACTCAGTGAAGACAAGATCAACAGCGCGGAGATCATGAAGTATTTTAGAAAATCTCCCCCACAGCTCATCTAAAGATTCACCAGGCCTTTGCTCGATCTTAGAGTATGCTTTCTTCAGCTGGTTCTGTCTCACTTCCTTGATCGCGGTGGACCCCTCGTGATAATCACAAAGAGTCCGCCAGATCTCATGAGCAGACCGCAAGTGAGCAACACGCTCAAACTCAGATCGACTAAGACCTTGAATCAAAAAATTCCGAGCCCTGCTGTTGTTCTCCACATCTGGAGCGATCAAATTGTCATCGGCTGGCACGACATAAGGGTTTTTCACCTTAAGCCAAATTGCGTGCCCTTGAGCCTCGATGTAGGCCTGCATTCGGGCCTTCCAATAAGCAAAATCAACTCCAGAAAAAACATGTGGCTTGATTGAATATCTGTCAGTCGCCTTGGCTCCAAAGACCGGTTAAGATCTATAAGAATTGCTAACCGGCTCTGATACCACTTGTAGGACCGTAAAAGCGACTAGGGGGGGTGAATAGGCGCTTTCTCAACTTTCTCGCCTAAATCAAATTCAACACGAACTTAACTCCTTTAGCTATAAAAGCTAAGAAGATCAGTAAGCGCACAGTGGAAGTCTTGTGCTGAATTCGATAACCCCCTCAACCACACGACACAAGAATGGAGAAAAAAACTCACTAGTCAGTTCTGGGCACTGGCGGTCAGACCGGCTGGAGACACGCGGTCGGACCGACGTTCAACGAGCAGTCGGACCGGCTACTAACTGGCGGTCGGACCGTTGGATATCGGTTCGACCCGGCAGTACTAAGCGGTCTGAAACGCGGGCGGTCGGACCGCCGTTACAAAACCGGTCAGACCGATTCAGTCCAGTAAAGAAAAATCAAGCTCAAATCCAAAACGAAATTTGATCCAACTTTTGATTCAACCAATGAAACTTGACCAAATTTCGAGCACACCTCCCTAATGATATTAGAGATCTATTTCTAGCGACGATCCTTCAGATCCACTTCGTAGAATCGATCTCTCAAGGTTTTACCGAAGAAGTGCACAAACCCTAGAAATATAAAAATCTTGATTCAAGACTTGCTTGGGGGGGTTGATGATCTAGATGACTCTAGGAGTATTCCCACACATCAAAGCAAGATAAAATAGGTCAAGAGACCAAGCATAAACCCTTGAATCAAGGAAGCACTAAAATCATCCAAAAGAGAGAAGAACACAAAGGGGACAAAAGATCTTTCAAGTAAGCATCACAAGATTGATTAATCACACTAGATGCTTACAAAGCCACTCCAACAAGGAGGACAAGAGCTCACACAAGAGCACACTCACAATCTCTCTAAACCCCAGCTTCTCCTCTCCTCTCCTCCAAACCCTAGAAAATGAAGAAGGGGGCCAAATGAATGCTTGGGGGTTTTACATCTCCCCCCTTTCTATTTATACTAGAGGCCTAGGTTTTCACTTTTGGGACCCACTCACACATGGGACCCACACACACATATCTATTGAAGCAATCGCCTGCTTCACCACGTGTAGGTTGATAAGCGGTTCTTATCACGTCGCCAAGCCTCTCCCGTCCGAATCCCATCGGAAACTCCTAGAGACTCGCACCGACTTCCGCACCGCCTGATCCAACCAGCTGCACCAAACTACCCGTTCGATCCATCTTGCCCATTCTGCACCATGCTTGAGTCACACGACCTCACCCGGCATCCATGATTGTTTTGGACCTCAGCTCTCCAAGCGTAGTCCCGATCCACCTTACCGTTGACGTCGTTGACCTGCAAGCCACCTGCACAGCAATAGACAAACAAATCGTTTCCGAGAACAAGTTTTTCATAACTTGACCCACGTTAGTTCCGCAATGCAATATGCACCAATAAAGCATTGAAGTTCAAACAATAAACACAAACAAATCAACTCAATGCCAACTTGGCTAACCTCCAAGTCATCGGCGGTCTGACCGCCCCACAAAGCTGGTCTGACCGATTCCAGGCCGGTCGGACCGATCCCACAACGGCGGTCGGACCGCCCGAAAAGACTTAGCCAAAATTCCATCGTGAAAATCCGAAACCTTCTGGAATTTTCAACTCAATAGAACTTTTGACTGGGAGCTCCAAAAATGATGCGACCATATTCAGTACCTTTCTTTTTGCTCTAGTTTGGTTCCTTTGGATTTTATTTTGAATTATTTTATTTATTTGGCTCTTTTCGCACGTATAGATTCGCACATATCTATTTTATAAAATTATATTGTTTTATATCAATATGCATTGCTATTTTTATATCAGTATGGCTCTGATACCACCTCTGTCGGGACCCAAATATACAAATCTGGACCCTCTGTGTATTCTGCACTAGTCCAGGATCACGCTAGTGCACACAGTGTCAACATCGATGAAATATCACATCCATACAACGAATATAAGAATAAACGAGTACTTTGAATAACAAATAACTGTTGGGATCTTATGGTCGATTTTTACATTTATTAAGCCATGCAAGGCTGACAATAAGAGAATAAACTGCAGCGGAAACGAAATAAACTCTGGTAGGCTCCCATCAATTTACCACGGGCAACTGACTGGGATCAAGACCCTAACGCTCAACCTTCGTAGAACTCTTCTTCAAAAGCAAAGTGACGACTCCTCCATACATTGATTTGTTTAGCAAGAGTGAGTACACACCGTACTCGCAAGTCATACCACAGAATGCATTTATACATGATGGCTTATTCCAAAGGAATGGCTTCTGTGGTTATTTTGCGGAAATGCAACATTCACAATTGAATACAAATAATAAATTGAAAGCATAATTCAAAACAAATAGACAATTAATAAGTTAACAATTGATTTCACAAAGGACACACAGTCTAATCAAGTTCCTTCACACAGCTGAACAAGTTACCTCACACAGCTGACCCTTCCCAATGGTTTTATGAAAATCTACCCCTCGTGTGAAATTCCCGAGCATGTCCATAACCGAGGACGCGGCTATTCGAATAGATTGGTTTAAACACTCTGCAGAGGCTGTACACTTTACCCACACGATGTTACCAACCGGATCAGAGTTGATCACAACAAAACCTTTAAGAGACTTCATCTCAAACAATGACACTCCCGATGTGCTTTCTGCAGTCAATTTGTACACACTGACCCTTGGAGCGACACACACCGTTGGATCGAAAGCGCGAACCGCTCATAGATGTGACCCAAACACAGCGGTACACACCTTCCACCCCATCACACAGCTTAAATACAACCTGAGTTGTCAATGTCAAGACTCCATAACTTACTAAGTCAGGCCCAGCCCATACTAGGCATGTGGTCGTACAGTAAGGCCCAGTTCAATGGCGCACAAAGTTAAGTCCTTAATTGACCAAGGCAAGACTTCTAGTTTTTCCCAAATCACAAAGTTTATATCACACAGTTCCACCATTCACACAGATCCACCACTTGCCTCAGTCTAAATCTTTTCCCACCCTGTTGATTAAGTGCAACACATGCCATCAACGAGTAACAACACACAGCACACACAGTTTCATCACATAGTTCCATAATCACTTAGTCAAGTTTGTAATTGCAACTCTCACATGAAATGATGACTCGTGGCATGACTAAGCAGTCTAATCGTATCTAACCAACCCACGTTGGTACTACGATAATGCCAACTAATAATGAACCAACCTAGGGTGACAAAAGATCGTGGCATACAATAGACAAGGTGGCATAACAATTTGGATTAATAACTACACCCAAAAGCATTTAAATAAATACTTGAAATAGAATGCAATATATTGAAACAAAGTATTTTAAAAACTGGGTTCAATATGATCAAAGGTATAACTTGCCTTGGAATAGATCTAGATATTGGTCTTGGTCTTGAGGTGCTCCTTCTTCTGCAAAATTCCCCGAAGTATCGACGTCTACTCGCAAACGAGACAAAAGAAACAAAAATAAATAAATAACAGAGGCAAAACAACTCCAAAAATTCAAATCAAATTCACCATTAAATAGATCTTAATTTTATATGAATTTACAAATTTGAATGGGCTCAATTGGACTTCGGATGCAAAAGATATGGGCTTTGGAAGATTTGAAAATCAATTAAACCCTAATTTGGATTTTCTTGAATTTCCCAAATTATTTTTATAAAGGAAAATCGGATTATTGCGCAATGCTTGCGTCAGCCGAGAATTTCTGGAAAAAGAAATATATTTAAAAAAAATTCTGACATGTGGGCCCCACATGTCAGTGCTGGGCTCACGGTGGACTAAGCTCACCGAGCCACGGGATGTGGGAGCCGGTGGACTGAGCCACGTGCGCGTGTGCTGGCGCTGACACGGCGACACGAGCGCGACACGCAGGCACAAAAGCTGACACGGCGGTTGCGATGGCGCTGACGCGGCTACGGCGGCGGCGGCGGCGCTTCGGGAACCAATGGCAGCGGCGAACGGCGGCTCTTCGCCCGCGGTGAGTGGTACCAATGTGTAGAGGAGATTATTGCGCCTTGGTTTGAGCACACAGGGTTGTGGAGATGGCGTGGCGAGGAAGAAGCGGCGGTGAAGACTCGGGTTTTGTCGGAGAGTACTCGGCGATGCTCGGCGACGAGGAGTGCGCGCGAGGTAGCTCGAGACTTGCGATCACAATGGTGCGATCGGTGGAGCAAAGCGACCGACGACGGCGGCGCAATCCACCGGAGAAGAAGCTCGGCGAAAACCCTAAAACTCGAAATGCGGCGGCGCTAGAGCGATCGGAGCGGCGAGTGGCGGCTTTGGGTTGCGGAGGTCTTGGCGATGCTAAGGGAGGTATTTATAGGCCGGGACGCCGGATTTGAAATCCCCAAATCGGGTCCAAGCGGCCGGATTTTGAAATCCTCGATTCTCGGAGATTGAAACCGATTTGAAATTGAAAATAACGGAGCAGGTGCGGGAGAGATAAGGCTTCAAAAGGCGTTGTCCGTGCACAAAATCGTGGTATTTGCGCAATTGTCGGACGAAGCTCAGAGGTCCGAAATGGCGACGCGGCGCGGCAGCGGAGAAGAAGACAGCGCATGAGCAGCGACCACAATGGCGGTCCCACTGGCGGCAGCGAGGCGCGGCGAGCGAAGCGCGGCGATGGCGATCAGCGGCGCGCAGAGCGGCGTGGGCGGCGAACAGCGAGATCAGCGGCGAAGCCACGGCGACAATCCAGCGGTTTGGCGGCGAGATCGCGAGCGGCGGCGGCAACGGGCGATCTTGATCCACGGTACCGAGGAGCGGCGGCTGGAATAGTGTTGGGCTTGGCCCGCCCAAAGATCATTCAAGGATTTAAAATAGATTTTTCTTTTTAATAAATCCAGAAAATGCAAATAGCAATTAGAAAATAGCAAATGGCTTTGGAAAAATTCTAGAAAATTCTATAAAATATATCCAAGCATATAGAATCTAAATAAAATAGTTTTGACAATTGTTGATGTTGGGATTAAGCACATTAATTCAATTTGTCCTTAAAGTCCATATTAAGCTTTTTAAATTAATATTCAAATAAATCCAAATGGTGAATTTTCTTACTACCATTATTCAAAAGATTTTTAAAGCTCTGAAATTTGGGATGTTACAAACCTCCCCCCTTAAACGAATCTCGATCCCGAGATTCCGGCTAGCTAGAGAAAAGGCTAGGGAACTCGTCTTTTAACTCTTCTTCACGTTCCCACGTTGCTTCTCCTTACAGTGGTTACTCCACTGGACTTTGCAGAAATGAACGGTCTTGCTTCTGGTGCGGCGCTCTGCGACATCCAAAATCCTGACAGGCTACTCTTTGTACGTGAGATCTTCCTTCAGTTCAATTGACTCCAACGAGGTCTGCTCTTCTGGCACACGAAGACACTTTTTTAGCTGAGAGACATGAAAGACATCATGCACTCCTGCTAATGACTGTGGTAGCTCTAACTGGTACGCAACTTCTCCACGGCGTTCTAAAATCTTGAACGGACCCACATACCTTGGGGCAAGCTTCCCTTTGGTGTGGAATCTCTTAACACCTCGGCGGAGTAACTCGAAGATACACAAAATCCTCTCGGTTTAAAGCCGAGGTCACGGACGCGATTATCGGTATAACTCTTTTGCTCGGGTGGGCTATCCTTAACCTCTCTCGATCATAGCAACTTGTTCTTGACTTCTGAATAATATCGGCCCGAACACTACACGTCAAATTGTCTCGACCAATTTAATGGAGTTCTCGCAGCACGACCATACAAAGCTTCAAATGGTGACATCGCAAAGCGGCTTGATAAGCTGTTGTTGTACAAGAATTTCGCATACGGCAAACTCTTATCCCAAGCTGGTAGCATTAGCTAAGGCACGTGCTCGAACATATCTTCTAATATCGATTAACTCTTTCGATCTGTCCATCCATGCTGGGATGATAAGCGATCTTGAAATTGAGATGAGTTCTGGGCTTCATGTAGACTCGCGAAGCGAGAGGTGAATTGAGATCCTCGATATGACACTATCTTCTTAGGCACACCGTGCAGACTGACGATTTTTGACATGTACAACTCCGCCAAGCGGTCTCCTGAATAAGTGGTTTTGACTGGCAAGAAATGGGCAACCTTAGTCAAACGATCCACTATTACCCAAGTCGAATCATAACCTGATTGAGTCTTGGGTAGACCGGTAATAAAATCCATACCGATTTCTTCCCACTTCCATTCTGGTATCTTCAGCGGTTGTAGCAATCCTGCTGGTCTTTGATGTTCGGCCTTCACTTTCTGACACACGTCGCATAAGGCAACGAACTCTGCGACGTCTCGCTTTAAGTTTGGCCACCAAAACTTATTCTTAACATCCTGATACATCTTAGTACTTCCAGGGTGAATCGAATACTTTGAGTCATGGGCTTCCTTCAGAATCAGTTGTCTTAAACCATCAATATCCGGTACACAGATACGTCCA
Organism: Hsuehochloa calcarea; assembly: GCA_036346395.1. Taxonomy (NCBI): domain Eukaryota; kingdom Viridiplantae; phylum Streptophyta; class Magnoliopsida; order Poales; family Poaceae; genus Hsuehochloa; species Hsuehochloa calcarea. The sequence continues at coordinate 35,536,878 of CM070604.1, read as the reverse complement.
TTGATCCACAGTATATCCTGATCATCTATGGTGAAGTCTTTAAATTTTCCTTCTAACATCTTCTTCTTGAGATCAGCAAACTCAGAATCCTTGGGTTGCGCTTCACGAATCTGTTTCTCGAGTAGTTGCACTTCCGGTCGCCACAAATCCTCGAAACAAGTTCTAGCGTAGCTTCGGAATTCCTCACGAAGTTCGGGCAAATCTCTTTTACTTCGAGCATTGCGGTAGCTTTTACGACTCGGTGCATCAGCAACTACATTGGCCTTACGGGATGGTAATGGATTCCAAGATTATAATCCTTTATTAATTGCGACCATCTTCTCGCCTCATATTCAGTCGATCGAGTGAATATGTACTTGAGCTCTTATGATGCGTGTAGACTTCACGGCGATGACTCGATGAGATAATGTCGCCAAATCTTCAAGGCATGCACTACTGCACTAATTCCAAATCATGGGTAGGATAATTTTCCTCATGAGGCCTTAATTGCCTTGGCGCATAGCGATGCTCTTCCTTCTTGCATAAGGACACATCCTAATCCTTAACGCGAAGCATCACAATAGATATCAAAATCCTTGCCGATGTCCAAGCAAAACTAGCATCAATGAAGTCGACGTTTCTTCAATTCTTGAAAACTCTCTTCACAAGCTGGGGTCCAAATGTACTTCTTCTCTTTCTTCAATAATTGCGTAAGAGGCTTAGCAATCGTTGAGAATCCTTCAATGAAACGACCATAGTATCCTGCCATTCCCAAGAAACTATGAATTTGAGTAACTGTCTTGGGCTGCTCCCAATTCATTACGGCTTTAACCTTTCCGGGGTCAACTGCTACTCCTTCGGCTGTCATCACATGACCGAGAAAATCAACTTTCTTCTTCCAAAAGTCACTCTTGCTAAACTTGGCATACAACTGATGTCCTCTGAGCTTCTCTAGGATTAATCTTAGGTGTTCAGCATGCTCTTCTTCTGACTTTGAGTATACCAAAATATCATCAATGAATACTACCACGAACTTATCCAAATATTCCATGAATACTTTGTTCATCATGTTCATGAAATAGGCAGGGGCATTAGTCAATCCAAAAGACATGACTAGAAATTCATAATGTCCATACCAGGTTGAGAAAGCAGTCTTTGGTACATCCTTAGGACAAATCTTCAATCGATGATAACGATCGTAGATCGATCTTGGAGAATACTCGGCTCCTTTCATCCGGGTCGAACAAATCATCAATTCGGGCAATGGGTACTTATTCTTGATGGTGACTTCATTGAGAGAGCGATAATCGATACACATTCTCATACTTCCATCTTTCTTCTTGACGAACAAAACGGTGCTCCCCATGGCGACGAACTAGGTCTTACAAAACCTTTCTCCAAGAGTTCTTCTATCGCTTCTTCATTTCCACAAGTTCATCGATTGGCATCCGATAGGGTCTCTTGAAATTGGTGCTGTTCACGGCACTAGATCGATGACAAACTCAATGTCACGGTCGGTGGCATTCCCGTAATTCTTCCGAAATACATCCGGTAATCTCGACTACTGTGTACGTCTTCCAAAGAAACCGTCTTGATCGTTGACTAACAAATGTCCATCACGTCTTGAGGTGGCTAGAAATTCTACTTTCTTTCTGTGGTATCCTCAATTGTCACGGCTCTTCGCCACAATCTAGCATCGCTTTATGTTTGGATAACCAATCCATACCAAGGATGACATCTATGGTCCGAGTGTCTAGAACTATTAGGTTGGCTAGAAACTCAACTCCGACTATGAGTAGCCTAGCTCCTAAACATCCAACTTTAGAACTTAGCTCTGCTCCAGGCGACTGGACTAACAGAGTATGCTTAAGTTGCATAACTTTCAAATTATTCTTGGTTGCAAAAATTCCAGATACAAACAAATGCGAAGCTCCAGAATCAAACAGAACTGATGCAGGTACTGAATTTACTAGAAACTTACCCAGTACAACGTCGGGTGCTTCTTGGGCTCCTTCTAGAGTGGCGTGGTTGACACGACCTCGACCATCGATGGCGGTGCTCCTCGGATTGACCGGTAGCTTGAGAAGTTCCTTGATGGTTGTCTTGTACTGGCGTCTTGGCTGGTGTATTCCCAAGGTTGAAGCGTACTGGAGTGATAGTCCCATTCTGCGGACATCGGTTGGCGAAATGCCCTGGCTGACGACAGGTAAAGCAAATTCTGGTTGTACTTTGTGGGTTCTTGTTGGATTGGGGTTGGTAGTGCGGGGTTGCGGAAGTTACGAGCAAGCGGGCGAGGTTGAAGTTGGTGCGGTGGTCCGCGAGTGCGTGGTGGAAAAGCGGCTAAGCTGCGGTGGAATCATTCTTTCCCACGGTGGGGTTGGTGACTTCCTTCTTCGAGCCATTCTGCGCTTACGATGATCTTCCAATTCCTTGCGCTTATCCTCTAGAATCAAAGCCTTGTTGATCAACTCTTGAAACTCAGGAAAGGTGTGGACGATCAAGTTGACTTGAAGTCCAGTGTTCAATCCTTTCAGAAAACGACTCTGACGAGCCTTGTCAGTGGCGACATCTTCTGCAGCATATCGAGCAAGTTGAGAGAATTTGTTGAGGTAGTCGATCACTAACATTCCTCCCTGCTTGAGAGCACGGAATTCATCCTTCTTTAGATCCATGATTCCTTACGGTACATGATATTGGCGGCGATTGTGAACTCTTCCCAAGTAATGTCTTGCGGCGTTCCATGCGCTGCACAAAAGTTTTCCCACCATTCGGCGGCAATGCCTTCCATCTGGTGAGAGGCGTACAGAACTGTGGATATCATGGGGATATGCTCCAGATCTTAGGATGATGTGACAATTGGCAATGGCGTTAACGGTTTGTCATTTCACGGGTTTTCGACAAAGTTTCAGATCTGTTCAGCATTACGGGCGGGCGGTCCGACCGGCCATAGCATGGCGGTCGGCCGGTCCCAAATCGATCGGGCCGGCCATGTGCGCGATCGGACCGGCCGTGACAAAATGGTCGAATGAAATTTGGGCCAAAAATAGGTGTTGTAGACAAGTGAGGATCCTAATACACTTGGTCTCATAATTTTGGAGTTCCCAAGCAAAAGTTCTATTGGTTTAAAGTTTCCAGAGGTTTGGATTTTCGGGGTTGAAAATTGGCTAAGTCCTCTGGCGGTCCGACCGGCCTTGTGGTGGCGGTCGAGCCCGGAAACAAGCGATCGACCGCCACGAGGCGGTTTGACTGCTTCGACTTGTTCATCGGCCAACCGTGGCGATGATGTTTTGTTAGGTCAAAGTCATGGGTTTGATGCATATGTGTTGCATGATGCATGTTTTGACTAACGTGGGTCAAGTTGTGAAGAACTTGTTCCGGATTCGATTTGCTTGTTTATTGTTGTGCGAGTTGCTTGGTGGTCAACGACGGTCAACGGCGAGGATGATCGGGACTAGGCTTGAGAGCCGAGGTCGAGCGATCGGCGATGCGGGTGAGTCAATGAACTCAAGTGTGGTGCGAGAATAGACAAGGATGACCGAGCAGGCGATTCGGGCGATCGGTTGGATCAAGCGGCGCGGGGTCGGTGCAAGTGCCATGGTGGTTCTGGTGGGAGCCGGATGGGAGAGACTTGCCGACATGTTGAGAGCCGTTGATCAACCTACACGTGGCGAAGCATGGGAGGTGCTTCACAAAGATGGGACTCGGTCTTTGCAAAAAGATCGAGAAGGGGTATTTTGGTAATTATACCAAATACCGCCTTGGAGACTTTTGACGACTCACGGCGCAAGATGGCGTGGAGAAGCGGAGTAGGTCAAGAGGAGATGAAGATGACGCTTCGAGATGCGTGCGTGTGTGACCCGTTTGTTTTGGGCCTTAACGGGAGCCCATTAGGGTGACTCTTCTAGAAGGTTTAAGTCTCCACTATAAATAGAGGAGGAGGTGGTGCACCCTTCAACCCTTTCATGCTTGAAACCCTAGTTTTGGCTTAAGTGCTTAGGGAAGGTTTAGTGGAGATTAGGGTTCTAGAGAGAGATAGATGTTTTGATCTTGTGTCCATGCGTATCCGTATGAGTGGTCAGATGTCGATACATTATCAAATCAATCCAAAGAAGAGTTCTCTTCAAGATGAGTTCATTTGCCCTTCTTCTCTCTATTTGGTGATTTTGAGTCTTTCTTTGATTCGCATGTTTTTGATTGATTTCTTTGCATGATCTAGCTTGCTGTGACATGTGGGAACACATCTAAGATCATCTTGATCATCAATCACCCACGAGCAAGTTTTTCGATATAGTTTTCGTTTTGACTCGGTTTCAAACCTTCCACCTCTCAAACTGAAAAAGGTCTGAACTTTTCCAAAGATCTTCACGATCTTCGATTGGAATAGGTTCCTGAGATCCTAGAGAAGGTGTGTACCAAGTTTCATCAAGTTTGGAGTTGTAGATCAAAAGTTACACCTATTTGCAACTTCGTTTTTCAGGCTGATTTCACTGTTCATCGGCTGGAGGTCGGACCGCCCCTCTACAGAGGTCGGACCGCCCATAGGACCGGTCAGACCGCCCTTGAATAGAGGTCAGACCGCCCCTTACTTAGGAAATCAAGTTTTGGTTGTTTTTGGTTGTTTTGCTTCGGGGTTTTGATTGGATTCAATCCTAGTCTTCCGCTGTACTGGTATATCAATATTCATAGCTTCTATAGCTATTGGAGTGAAATTTGTATTGAATCTGATCTTGGTTGAAAAAGTGAGTGTGCTCCTATTCACCCCCCCTCTAGTCGCCTTTTCGGTCCAACAAGTGGTATCGAGCCGGTTAGTTCAATCTTGATCTTAACAGGTCCTTTGAACTGGCGATGGATAAGTACTCGACAAAGCCGCATGTCTTCAATGGGCTCGACTATGCCTATTGGAAGAATCGCATGCGAGTCTTCCTTGAGAGCGAAGGACAAGCTATATGGGAGGTTGTTCGAGCTCGCTCTTTTTTACTGAGATTGCCACGCAAGCTTGGCAATACTTTTGGCTAACAACAACAAGGCAAAGAATCTCCTATATCTTTGGGCTTGGTAGACAAGAGTATGACAGATTTACAATCTTACGACCGCACATGAAATTTAGCACACCTCGAAACTTACCATGAGGATCGTCCCAGATTAAACAAGTGCGCCAGACGGTCTATAAGTTTAGAGTACAACAAATTCGAGATGCGTCTGGCGAGAGCATCGATGGCGTTTTACTCGCTTTAACAAGGTTGTCAATAAGATGAAAGTGTTGACATTGAGTACTCTCAATGAGAAAGCCACTCACCTCTTGGCCGCAATCAACACCAAGGAGTGGGAGATGAAGGCTCTTGCCATAGAGGAGAACGTCGATCTCTACTCTCACCTTGGAGCTGCTTTATAGTAAGCTCAAGACTCATGAGATCAAGAGAGGTAGTCTTCCTAAGAAGGATAGCATGGCTTTGGTAGTGATCCTCTTTCAAGAGCTTCGATGGTTTTTCCGAGTCCTCTTGGGTTTTTCTCTTGCTGTTTATCCACAATTCGTGAAGAGGATTTTGAGAGTCTTCTGAGCCCGAGCTAGCCCTCATAGTCAAGAAAGTCACACGGGCTTACAACAATGTGAGAAACAAAAGAGAGGTGGCCCTGTGACTTGCTACGAGTGTGGTGACTTTACCATATTCGCTAAGCGCCCCAAGTGAAGGGTAAGGGTAACCATAAGGAGGAAAGCCGACTTGGAAGAAGCCTCAAGGGAATAAATCAAGGTTTGATCTTCGCCAAGTGATGAAGGTCGCCACCGGATCCTTGCCGCTTTGGAGATCAATCCTTGAGCGATGTGGACTCGGGAGCGAGGAGGACAAGGAGGAGGAGGAGCCACCTCAAGACAAGAAAGGGAAGGCCAAGGACTTCAGGCATGTGCTTCATGGTGACTCGTCGGCGTCGATGATGATGATGAGGTATCCCTATCTTATGATGTCCTTTACGCTAGATGCGAGAACATGTATGAGCAATTGCTTAGTCGGGATAAGGCTTTAAAGTTCATCATGGTTAAGAACAAGGATCTAGAGTCACAAGTTGAAAATTTGACATTGGAACTTGTGAATGCTAAGAGTCTAGACGTTGATGAATGTTCATCTTGCCATGCTTTGCACTCGAATCTATCTAAAGCGCAATCGCTCTTAATCTCGCTTTGCATCAACTTGAAAATGCTAGAACCGAGCTAGTTGAGGACAAATCTGCTCCATGTCTTAAATGCTTAGAGTCTAGCAAGTTGGATGTTTCGAACCAAGAGAGTCTCGCTCTTGCTCGTTGCTTAGAACATGAGCGTGAAATTAAAGACATTTTAAAAGCGACTAGAGAGAAATATGCCAAGCTTAAGGGCAGTATTAATTACATTAATTGTACTTTATGTCCCGCTCTTAAGCTTGAAATTGCTAATTATAAGGAGAGGCTTGCAAAGGTTAATAAACCTAAAATTTGTCAATCATGTGTTGATCTTAGGAAAGATAATGTTTATCTAGAGAACACTTTGCAAAAATTCTCTAGTGGAGAAAAACAATTAAACATGATTCTTGACAAGTCTAGAACTCCTTCTAAGAAGCAAGGCTTAGGATACAACTCTTGAGAACAAATCCAAGACTAAGGTCATTGGTCTTGGAAAATGGCTTAGTTGAATTCAAAACCCAACTGCGAAAATTGCTTTCAAACTGCGAGTTCTGTCCAACCTTCTTTTGAGTCAAAGGTGCTTCTCCCAGTGGTACAAAATACCATTGCACCTATTGCGAGAAGAGTGGACATTTAGTTGAGTTCTGTTGGCGTAGGTTGAAAAATGCTAATCATGCTAGAACTTTATTTCATCAACCTAGAGCTTGTGTGAAACATGGTCATGAAAAGAAGAAGAAACCGGTCTAGGATATACTACACATGCTTATCATCATCATGTTCCTAGGCAGAATGCATCTCATGTGTTTGTAACCATTGCTCATGATAGGACTTCAACTAGGATCAAGGACACTCATTACGCTTTGCATACTACTCGAGACATGTGTCTCGATCTTTGGGTTCCCAAGTCTATTTTAACTAACTTGAGATTGAGACACATCGATCTTTTGTGCCTTGATTTTCGGGATCGTCGCGGAAGGAGGAAGAACACGTGGCTCGTCGACTCATACTGTTCACGCCACATGACCGAGACTCTAGATGGTTCACTTCCTTCACGCGGCGACGGTGATGACTTCATCACCTTGGAGATGATTCACAAGGGCGGATCGAAGGCTGGATCGATCGGGGTGAGCAGCGTGTTCATTCTCAAGGATGTCGCTCTTGTGTCCAAGCTAAGGTACAATCTCCTTTCGTCTCACGACTTCTTGATGATGGCTATGAGACTAGATTTAAGAAGAACGCTTGTCGAGTGCTTGATTCTTTTGGTGAGCTCATTTTGGAATTTCTAGAGTTGGTAGAATATTTGGAGTGATTTTTCGAATCTCTTGCCGGATCTCTCAAATGTTTAGGTGCATCTTCTTCGATATCGGCTTTGGCACCGACGCTAGGGCACATTGGTTTTGATCATCGACACGAGTTAGCGGCCTTGATCTCATGAGAGGCTTGCCTAAACTCAAAGTCGTCAAAGATGTTGTATGTGCTCCTCAGTAGGCATGGCAAGCAAGTTGCCGCCCACACCCTTCATTGACTATGGTCATGACCGACGGACCGGGACGGTTACTTCATATGGATCTTGTTGGTCTGCTAGGTTCGATCGATCGGTGGCAATTGGTACATTCTTGTCATAGTCGATGATTTTTGAGATATTCTTGGGTGTTCTTTCTTGCTTGAAGGATGAGGTCTTTGATCATTATCATGATCTTGTTCTTCGTTTGGCTTCGAACTTCCCGGTGCCTTGAGAGCAATCCGCAGTGACAATGGCACGAGTTCAAGAATGCCTCGTTGCCTCTTTTGTCTTTGAGTGCGGTATTGAGCATCGGTTCTCTTCTCCACACGTCCCTCAACAAAATGGCGTTGTGGAAAGGAAGAACAGACCTTAGTCTCGATGGCTAGGGCGATGCTAGATGAGTATAGCACACCGAGGAGGTTTTGGGCGAAGCTATTGCTCTGACTTGCCATATTTCAAATCGTGTCTTTACGAGACCGTCTTTGGGCAAGACTTCTTATGAGCTTCGTTTTGGCGAGAAAACCCTCGGTTTAGCACTTCGAGTCTTTGGATCGAAGTGTTTTATTCTCAAGACAGGAACCTAGATAAATTTGAATCAAGAACTTGTGATGGTTTATTTCTAGGTTATCCCGCTCATTCGAGGGGTTTTCGGGTTTTAATGTTGAAACTAACATTGTCCAGAGACATGCAATGTCACTTTTGATGAGACTAGCCTGCTGACTAGATCCGATGTTTGGTGACTTACGGTGATAGAGAGCATATTTGTTGAGAAAGATGAGGATGAAATTGATGATGCTCCTCCACTTGTCGCTAATGCTCCGATTCCACTCCGTAACACCTTACGATCGCTTCACCTCCAATTGAGGCTCTGCTGCATCTTCTTCATCGCCAGATACTGCGGAGGTTGAGGAGATACTATCTCCCCAGCGCTCCTTTGCACATCGAGCGGCACCCTCTGGATCGGATGATTGGTAGTCTCCATGAGCGAGTCACTCGCTCGGTATCATGATCCGAGTCTTTTTCTCACTCTGCATTTGTAGCGTCTTTTGAACCCAAAGATATATCACATGCTTTATCGATGCTAGTTGGGTCAATGCCATGCATGAGGAGTTAGAAAACTTTGAAAGAAATAAAGTCTGGAACCTTGTAGAACCTCCTAGTGGTCATAATGTAATTGGTACCCGTTGGGTGTTTAAAAATAAACAAAATGAGGATGGTTCTGTGGTTAGAAACAAGGCTAGGTTGGTAGCTCAGGGTTTTAGCCAGGTTGAGGGGTTAGATTTTGATGAGACCTTCGCTCTGTTCTTTGGATTAGAAGCCATTCGCATCATGCTTGCATTTGCATCTAAAGGTTTTAGGTTGCATCAAATGGATGTTAAGAGTGCTTTTCTGAATGGTTTTATAGAAGAGGAAGTGTATGTTAGGCAACCCCCTGGCTTTGAGGATCCCAAGCACCCTGATCGTGTCTTTAAGCTATCCAAAGCCTTGTATGGTCTTAAGCAAGCCCCTAGAGCCTGGTATGATAGACTTAAGACCTTTACGCTTAAGAATGATTTTAAAATGGGAAAAGTTGATAAGACTCTATTCATTCTTAGGCATGGCAATGACTTCTGCTTGTTGATTTACGTTGATGATATTATCTTTGGTGGTTCCTCTCATGCTCTTGTTTCCAGCTTTTCCGAGACCATGTCCGTGGAATTTGAGATGGGTATGATGGGCGAGCTCAACTACTTTACGGGCCGCAAATCAAGCAATGCAAGGAAGGGATCTTCATCCATCAAGCGAAGTACACCAAGGATCTTCTCAAGCGTTTTGATATGGGTGATCGAAGGCGATCGCCACTCCCATGGCGACTTTGATCGCTGGATCGGATGAGGAAGGGAAGCCGTGGATCAACGCGAGTACCGCAAACATGATCGGCTCCCTCACACTGACGGCCTCAAGGCCGACATCCACTTCGCGATGCGCCTCTGCGCGAGGTTTGAGCGCCACCGAGGACTTCACATCGCCAAGCCGTTAAGCGCATCTTGGTATTTACATTCTACTCTCGATATGGCATTTGGTATTCTTGCTCTTCTTATTTGTCCATTCGGGGTTTTCGATTACGATTTTGCGGTCAGAGGCTAGATAGGAAGAGCACTTACGGTACATGTCATTTCTTAGGCACGTCTCTTGTCTCTTGGTCTTCTAGGAAGCGGTCTTACATTGCACAATCCTTCTTTGAAAGTTGAATATGTAGCTCTTTGCTAGTCTTTGTAGTCGATTTTGTGGATGGTGTCCACTCTTAAGGACTTTGGGTTAAATTTTGCTAGTGTTCCTCTTTTACGTGATAACACTTCGCTATTAACATTGCTAAGAACCCCTGTGCAACACTCTAGGACCAAGCACATAGACATTCGCTATCACTTCCTTAGAGACCATGTCGAGAAGGGTGATATTGTCTTTGCATTTTGTGGAGTCAGAGGCTCAATTGGTGATATCCTCACCAAACCTTTAGACCCAACTAGGTTTGCCACTTTGAGAAGCGAGTTAGGGGTAATTTATCCCTATGGGTTGGTTTGAGGGGGAGTTCGATCTTTTCTGATCTTACCTTGTTCTTTTGATCTTTTATTGTTCTTTTTCGAACTTATTGATCTTTTGAACTTTTAGGTTTTTAAGCTTTTATTGCATCTCATTGTATCATATTGCATTCATATGAAAAAAATACATCAAGTGGTATGAAAAATCCAAGAAGATGCATTGTAATATAAGATCTTACCTTATCTTTTAAAATTGATGAAGCTTTGCCTATTACCCTTTGGAGCTTTAGTATTTCAATTCTTGCTCAATGCCATGTCTAGTTCTTTGACTTGCTAAAATTATCATGCTTTTACATGTGTAGCTAAGTCTTTGCTATATGAGCTAGAACTTTAAAACAACTCGAACTAAAAATTGCAATTTGTGGATGTTTTAGCGAGTTGCGCAATTAGTGCTCCTTTTGTGACATTGGCCTGTCTGTAATTGCTTTGTGAGCTCTTGAATCTAAAATTGACCATTACTTGAGCTTTTGTGTTCTTGAGATTCTAAAGCGCTCTTGTGAAAAAAATGAAAAATCAAGATTGTCTTATGCTTAAAATGTGCCAAACTATTCTTACGAGGCGCTTGTCAAATGACATGAACTTGGAGATAGTTTGATGATCGAACGATCTCATGGGGATTGCTTGTCGAAATGACATGAACCTCAAGATTTGTCGCCGGTAGAAGCTTAGAAAGAGTTTGTGGATGGCTCCTAGTCCGGGATCTTCTTTACTAAGATATACCTTTAATCAACTTACAGTGAAGCTTAGGATGAGTTTGTGGATGGCTCCTAGTCCAGGATCTTGTCACTAAGTTAGATCATTAGTCAACTTCAATATTCATTGCATATGAGAAAACTGTTGACAAATGGGCTTTTAAGAAATACTGAGCAAAATGATTCAATACAGGACCTGATTGACTCTTAATGTGGTCTTTGTTAGATTTTTGATCTTACTTTGACATTTTGACATGGCCAATTTCATTTTAGGATCCTGTTGATGAACTTCTTTGAATTTGAAGCTTTGCTTAAATTGATCAAATCCATTGCTTTACTTTTGAGCCTTTATGCTTAGCTTTGTTATATATGTCTTACCATGATCTTGCTAGCACTATCGGGCTTGATATGTTGTTTGTGCAATATTAGAAATCTTGATTTGCTCTTTTGGGTAATCTTCAAAGCTTCTTGTAATCAAAATTGAAAAATACAAAAATGAAGCCACTCCATTGCATTTCATGCATACTTCTTCTTTTGCTTCTTTCTTCATTCGCAAATTGCTATCTCTCGGATGAGAGGAAGGCGTGATTCCTTGATGACTCCATTGTCAAAGGGGAGAAGATATTTTCAATGTTGGGGAAGTTTATACAAAGGGAGAAAGTTGGAGAATTTGAAATTTTTCAAACCGAGGATCATAGTGAGGGAGTTTTGAATTGCATTCTTATTGCCTTATTGACTCTTACGAACTTGAATTGCATTTATTACACCTCACAATGATCAAAGGTCAATTGAACAATTGTTCTTTCATATGGACCTTAAGTGAGATTTTTGACTTTTCTCGAAATCAAAGTTTTATGCTTTCTTTTGCCTTATCTCACTTGTCTATGCTATTCGATGCCACTTGGTCATTTCCATTGCTTTCTCTTGCTTATGTACCAAGTTGTGCCTTTGTGCGAAAACGAAAGTATTTTACTTTTCAAACCTTCAAATTACATTTTACGGATTATTGCCAATGTGTTCATCAAGGGAGATTGTGGATATCATGGGGATATGCTCGGATCTTAGGATGATGTGACAATTGGCAATGGCGTTAACGGTTTGTCGTTTCACGGTTTTCGACAAAGTTTCAGATCTGTTCAGCATTACGATGCGGCGGTCCGACCGCCATAGCATGGCGGTCCGACCGGTCCCAAATCGGTCGGGCCGCCCATGCGCGGTCGACCGGCCGTGACCAAAATGGTCGAATGGGTTGGGCAAAAATAGGTGTTGTAGACAAGTGAGGGATCCTAATACACTTGGTCTCATAATTTTTGGAGTTCCCAAGCAAAAGTTCTATTGGTTTAAAGTTTCCAGAGGTTTGGATTTTCGGGGTTGAAAATTGGCTAAGTCCTCTGGCGGTCCGACCGACCTTGTGGTGGTGATCGCCGGCCGTTGGTTAGCGGTCGACCGACCTTGAGGCGGATCGACCGGTTCGACTTGTTCATCGGCCAACCGTGGCGATGATGTTTTGTTAGGTCAAAGTCATGGGTTTGATGCATATGTGTTGCATGATGCATGTTTTGACTAACGTGGGTCAAGTTGTGAAGAACTTGTTCCGGATTCGATTTGCTTGTTTATTGTTGTGCGGGTTGCTTGGTGGTCAACGACGGTCAACGGCGAGGATGATCGGGACTAGGCTTGGAGAGCCGAGGTCGAGCGATCGGCGATGCGGGTGAGTCAATGAACTCAAGTGTGGTGCGAGAATAGACAAGGATGACCGAAGCAGGCGATTCGGTGCGATCGGTTGGATCAAGCGGCGCGAGGTCGGTGCAAGTGCCATGGTGGTTACGGTGGGAGCGGATGGGAGAGACTTGCCGACATGTTGAGAGCCGTTGATCAACCTACACGTGGCGAAGCATGGGAGGTGCTTCACAAAGATGGGACTCGGTCTTTGTAAAAGATCGAGAAGGGTATTTTGGTAATTATACCAAATACCGCCTTGGAGACTTTTGACGACTCACGGCGCAAGATGGCGTGGAGAAGCGGAGTAGGTCAAGAGGAGATGAAGGCGGCGCTCGAGATGCGTGCGTGTGTGACCCGCTTGTTTTGGGCCTTAACGGAGCCCATTAGGGTGACTCTTCTAGAAGGTTTAAGTCTCCACTATAAATAGAGGAGGAGGTGGTCGCACCCTTCAACCCTTTCATGCTTGAAACCCTAGTTTTGGCTTAAGTGCTTAGGGAAGGTTTAGTGGAGATTAGGGTTCTAGAGAGAGAGATGTTTTGATCTTGTGTCCATGCGTATCCGTATGAGTGGTCATGTCGATACATTATCAAATCAATCCAAAGAAGAGTTCTCTTCAAGATGAGTTCATTTGCCCTTCTTCTCTCTATTTGGTGATTTTGAGTCTTTCTTTGATTCGCATGTTTTTGATTGATTTCTTTGCATGATCTAGCTTGTCGTGACATGTGGGAACACATCTAAGATCATCTTGATCATCAATCACCCACGAGCAAGTTTTTCGATATAGTTTTCGTTTTGACTCGGTTTCAAACCTTCCACCTCTCAAACTGAAAAAGGTCTGAACTTTTCCAAAGATCTTCACGATCTTCGATTGGAATAGGTTCCTGACATCCTAGAGAAGGTGTGTACCAAGTTTCATCAAGTTTGGAGTTGTAGATCAAAAGTTACACCTATTTGCAACCGTTTTTGGTGATTTCACTGTTCATCGACTGGAGGTCGGACCGCCCCTCTACAGAGGTCGGACCGCCCATAGGACCGGCCGGACCGCCCTTGAATAGAGGTCAGACCGCCCCTTACTTAGGAAATCAAGTTTTGGTTGTTTTTTGTTGTTTTGCTTCGGGGTTTTGATTGGATTCAATCCTAGTCTTCCGCTGTACTGGTATATCAATCTTCATAGCTTCTATAGCTATTGGAGTGAAATTTGTATTGAATCTGATCTTGGTTGAAAAAGTGAGCGTGCTCCTATTCACCCCCCCCCCTCTAGTCGCCTTTTCGGTCCAACAAGAACTTTTTCATGATCGCTGCATTGAGTGATCAGCAGCTTTCTCTCAATGACACGAAGCCAATCATCAGCTTCTACTGGTGAGACATGTCCAGAAAAGATTGGTGGACGGGTCCTCATAAACTCCGCCAACTTGGATGATCCATTATGACCATGAGCAACTGGGGTTCCATTGTGATGCTGATTGTTGTTGCTCTGGTTATTCATAGCTTGCATCTGATTCATCATGGTGTACATCACCTGGCTCGAGCAGTGTCATGAATGCTCCAAAATTTCGCAGATCGATGAAGGTGCTTGTGGTGGAACCGCTTCTCCGGGTCTGCATTCTGTCCTTACGATCCGAGATATCGGAACCACTTGCGCAGACTTGACGAGTCCGAACCATCGGTGAATCTCGTGGGTTAGATAAGGTAGCAAGCACGAGATAAGGTGTAGAACTAATCGGGGTAGGTAAAACCCAACAACATATTTTAAGAAAGCTCAATGAAACTCTTATATTGATTAAGATAATAGTATGGCTTGCAACAAATGCGTAAGGGCCTGCGGCTCATACTTGCACACAAAAATAAGGACGAACTTAAGCACACCAAACTACCGCCTAAAGGGCGACTCAAGACTTAATACTGGCTAAGCCTGAAACAACTTAATCGGACTACTCGATTAAATAGCCTCCATGACCTTGACGGTGCTCCTTTCTTGTAGACACTGAAAGTGGTGGCATCCTTGCAAACCGATCCACGATGTCCGGGGATGGTGCAACAGAGCGGTGTCCCGTGCAGTGCGGTCTAATTTGGTTCCTCCGACTCTCACGCCTCTGCTGGCTCTTTTGGTTCTGCCGGTCTATCAGCTTCCTCTGGGTCTTCCTCTTCAGTGTCTTCTTCGTGATCGTGTCGTCCATAAAGAGTTTCTTCTAATATGTCGATCCTTTCTTCAGCTCTCTGAAGAGTCTCATAGGTACACTCGGCTCGTGGCGGCTAACTCCAACGATTCTTCTGGCGTGGCGAATCGGGCAAGATGCACAACGGTGGCGTTGTCTTCTCCCTCCGTGAGCGGAAAGCGTGCGGCAAGATCCACGTCGGAAGTGCGGGATGATAACGGAAAAGCGTGTCACGAAGCTCGAGAGTAGATGTTGCAGATCCTCGGGATGGCAAGGCGCGAAGACTCTGGATTGCTTCAATCCAAATACTCCTTCGAGTGAGATGTTCGATGGTTTGCTCGCCTTGGTGTTCTCGCTGGCGTGAGCGGTCAAATGGCGATCACTCCACGATCTCGCCGTTCACAATCCAAGCACCGCCACGGTACAATGGACGATCGAACCCTCCAAGTACTTGTAGCAACTTCCAAAGCTCGGCGGCAAGTCCTCCCTTGCGCTCTCCATAACTCTGAAGACAAGGCATCTGTCAAGATGGACAAGAATATGAAAACAACTTTAAAACAGCGGGGAGAGAAAGAATTTCAGCAATAGTTGAGTCAAGAGAGACATGAGATGAGTTAAGGAGTTCAATTAATCTTGCAAGTTAATTTTGCTTTAGAAAATAGTTTGGACTCACTAAGAACGGCCAATCTAACTAGGGTCAAGACCTACAGTCAGTATGGCTCTGATACCACCTCTGTCGGGACCCAAATATACAAATCTGGACCCTCTGTGTATTCTGCACTAGTCCAGGATCACGCTAGTGCACACAGTGTCAACATCGATGAAATATCACATCCATACAACGAATATAAGAATAAACGAGTACTTTGAATAACAAATAACTGTTGGGATCTTATGGTCGATTTTTACATTTATTAAGCCATGCAAGGCTGACAATAAGAGAATAAAGCTGCAATGAAACGAAATAAACTCCGGTAGGCTCCCATCAATTTACCACGGGCAACTGACTGGGATCAAGACCCTAACGCTCAACCTTCGTAGAACTCTTCTTCAAAAGCAGGCGACGACTCCTCCACTTCTCTTGATTTGTTTAGCAAGAGTGAGTACACACCGTACTCGCAAGTCATACCACAGAATGCATTTATACATGATGGCTTATTCCAAAGGAATGGCTTCTGTGGTTATTTTGCGGAAATGCAACATTCGCAATTGAATACAAATAATAGATTGAAAGCATAATTCAAAACAAATAGACAATTAATAAGTTAACAATTGATTTCACAAAGGACACACAGTCTAATCAAGTTCTTTCACACAGCTGAACAAGTTACCTCACACAGCTGACCCTTCCCAATGGTTTTATGAAAATCTACCCCTCGTGTGAAATTCCCGAGCATGTCCATAACCGAGGACGCGGCTATTCGAATAGATTGGTTTAAACACTCTGCAGAGGCTGTACACTTTACCCACACGATGTAACCAACCGGATCAGAGTTGATCACAACAAAACCTTTCAGAGACTTCATCTCAAACAATGACACTCCCGATGTGCTTTACCGCCGTCCAATTTGTACACACAGCCCTTGGAACGACACACACCGTTGGATCTGAAAACGGCGAACCGCTCATAGATGTGACCCAAACACAGCGGTACACACCTTCCACCCCATCACACAGCTTAAATACAACCTGAGTTGTCAATGTCAAGACTCCATAACTTACTAAGTCAGGCCCAGCCCATACTAGGCATGTGGTCGTATAGTAAGGCCCAGTTCAATGGCGCACAAAGTTAAGTCCTTAATTGACCAAGGCAAGACTTCCAGTTTTTCCCAAATCACAAAGTTTATATCACACAGTTCCACCATTCACACAGATCCACCACTTGCCTCAGTCTAAATCTTTTCCCACCCTGTTGATTAAGTGCAACACATGCCATCAACGAGTAACAACACACAGCACACACAGTTTCATCACACAGTTCCATAATCACTTAGTCAAGTTTATAATTGCAACTCTCACATGAAATGATGACTCGTGGCATGACTAAGCAGTCTAATCGTATCTAACCAACCCACGTTGGTACTACGATAATGCCAACTAATAATGAACCAACCTAGGGTGACAAAAGATCGTGGCAT
This sequence comes from Hsuehochloa calcarea, assembly GCA_036346395.1. Taxonomy (NCBI): domain Eukaryota; kingdom Viridiplantae; phylum Streptophyta; class Magnoliopsida; order Poales; family Poaceae; genus Hsuehochloa; species Hsuehochloa calcarea. Next base: position 35,519,958 of record CM070604.1, on the reverse strand, counting down.
ACAATAGACAAGGTGGCATAACAATTTGGATTAATAACTACACCCAAAAGCATTTAAATAAATACTTGAAATAGAATGCAATATATTGAAACAAAGTATTTTAAAAACTGGGTTCAATATGATCAAAGGTATAACTTGCCTTGGAATAGATCTAGATATTGGTCTTGGTCTTGAGGTGCTCCTTCTTCTGCAAAATTCCCCGAAGTATCGACATCTACTCGCAAACGAGACAAAAGAAGCAAAAATAAATAAATAAATAACAGAGGCAAAACAACTCCAAAAATTCAAATCAAATTCACCATTAAATAGATCTTAATTTTATATGAATTTACAAATTTGAATGGGCTCAATTGGACTTCGGATGCAAAAGATATGGGCTTTGGAAGATTTGAAAATCAATTAAACCCTAATCGGATTATTGCGCAATGCTTGCGTCAGCCGAGAATTTCTGGAAAAAGAAATATATTTAAAAAAAATTCTGACATGTGGGCCCCACATGTCAGTGACTGGGCTCACGGTGGACTAAGCTCACCGAGCCATGGGATCTAGGAGCAGTTGGACTGAGCCACGTGCGCGTGTGCTGGCGCTGACACGGCGACACGAGGGCGACACGCAGGCACAAAAGCTGACGCGGCGGTTGCGATGGCGCTGACGCGGCTACGGCGGCGAGGGCGGCGCTCGGGAACCAATGGCAACGGCGAACGGCGGCTCTTCGCCGGCGGTGAGTGGTACCAATGTGTAGAGGAGATTATTGCGCACATATGGGCAATGGTTTGAGCACCTGGGGTTGACGGAGATGGCCGGCGGCGAGGAAGAAGCGGCGGTGAAGACTCGGGTTTTGTCGGGAGAGTACTCCGGTGATGCTCCGACGACGAGGAGGTGCGCACGAGGTAGCCTGAGACTTGCTGATCACAATGGTGCAGTCGGTGGAGCAAGGGCGACGACGACGACGGCGCAATCCACCGGAGAAGAAGCTCGGCCGAAAACCCTAAAACTCGAAATGCGGCGGCGCTAGGGCGATCGGAGCGACGAGAGTGGCGGCTTTGGGTTGCGGAGGTGCTGGCGATGCTAAGGGAAGTATTTATAGGCCCGGGGGACGCCGGATTTGGAAATCCCCAAATCGGGTCCGAAACGGCCGGATTTTGAAATCCTCGATTCTCGGAGATTGAAACCGATTTGGAAATTGAAAATAACCGGAACGGGTGCGGGAGAGATAAGGCTTCCAAAAGGCGTTGTCCGTGCACAAAATCAGGGCTGTTTGCGCAATTGTCGGACGAAGCTCCGAGGTCCGAAAATGGCGGGACTTGGCGCGCCAGCGGAGAAGAAGGCAGTAGCGGAGAGCGACACAATGGCGGTCCCTATTAAGCTTTTTAAATTAATATTCAAATAAATCCAAATGGTGAATTTCTTACTACCATTATTCAAAAGATTTTTAAAGCTCTGAAATTTGGGATGTTACAGTACTATACTTAGTCATGCTTTAGTTATGTGATGGTCTCTCAATCACATGATTCAATGATGATGAATTTGACTTAATGATATATGGAATTGTGGCGGAGCCACTATTGATAAAATTTGTTGGGCCATGGTAAGGGTTACCATTTGTTCGGGTTGAACTAAAAATAATTTCATACTCGGGCGAATGAGCGTGTAGTAAAGTGGGTGCGGGAAGCACATTGGGATGGAGATGTTTCACCTGAGTAGCCATTAAGGACTTAAATTTGTACGTCATTTATCTAGGCCGTACCGTGCAACCACATGTCCATTTATGGGGTGGACCTGGTCAACTAATTAGCAATGCTTTGAGTCGGTTCTGTTTGGGTTGATAAGTGGTGCCAAAGGGGGCCAGATTGAGATGAAACCTTAGTGAGCAGAACCGAGTCAAAGCAGAGTTTTCTAATAGTCCCGTGATAATCTCTTAGTCGCACACCTCGGAAGTGTCTGAGCGGACAGTATAATATGATTATCTCTTGTGGGTCAAATTGTACAACCTCTGAAGACTGTAAAACTATTCAAATAGCAGTGTCCCCGGTTATGGACAATGCTTGGTGATTTCACACGAGGGGTAGATTTTATAAAAAAAATATTATCGTGGATGGTTTCGAGTTGTTGAAGTGGTTGTTGGTTGGGAAGTGAATAGGGTTGATGAGGATCTGATAATCCTCATTTTATCTTTTATCTATAATTCTTATTAAGGGTAAATATGACGTCACGTAGTCCCCAGAAGTACCCCTTATAAATATAAGGGGTACTTCTGGGGACTACGTGACGCCATATTTACCCCTAATAAGAATTATAGATAAAAGATAAAATGAGGATTATCGAATCCTAAATCATCTAGCCCCGACTTCAAGTGAAAGTAACTTACTTGGTGAAGGATTTGCAAATGGTCTTATAACTACGAAAATGTCGCAGAATAATAGTCGAAGGAAAAACTCTTCAACATTTGAGTGCCACTTTGACCAGGAATTTGCTTGGTCAGGAAGGTTGCTTACGACTATCAAAAAGTCGTAAAGACCCCTACGACTGTGAAGTGGTCGTAGTAGGGCGATCGGAGAAAAATCCTTTCCGATTGCTACTTCATTCGATCAGAAAGACTTGGTCAAGAAAGTAATTTCGCTTGGAGGTGACAAAACGAACCTAATTTTCTCGAGTAGACCATCTAGGGAATTGCAACCGACTCCCACAGACCTGTCGATGAGACGGTTCCCGAAGCGGTGGCAATCGTGCGGTTATAAAAACTTACCAGGAGTTAGACTTGGATTTTTACCTTTTCCCCAAATCGTTCCCACTGTTCTTCGAGCTCTCGCCTTCTCCACCGCCAACCCTACTCGTGCCTTCTCTAGCAATCCTTTCTCAATCCAAAGCTTCTTGTTTCTGAGAAAAATGGCCAAGAAAGTTTCTAAGTGGGAGGAGTCGGAGATGGATGCGGCGAAGATCAAAGTCTTGGTCGACGCCGGGAAGATTCCAGAGAAGGCTCTGGTGAAATGGCTTTCGGCCATCGGGCAGCACTGGCCGTCGGGGGAAAACGGTCAAATCCCCGTCTTCCAAGCGTACTGTGAGTGCAGCCTCCGACTGCCTGCTCGCCCATTTCTTACGGTGGTACTCGAGCTCTTTGGAGTGGAATTAGTGAACCTAGGTCCTAATTCCATTACCATGCTGAGTGTCTTCGTGTACCTGTGCGAGGCGTACTTGGGGATTCCGGCGGACCTCGAGCTTTTCCAATATTATTATGGGATGGCTTGACAAACCGGAATCGCCGAAAGTTGCGGTTTGAAGCTCCACGACTTGAAGTCGTGGGAGTATATCCATAGTTTCACTCGGTCTTCATGGCCGGGATGGAGAAAGAGGTGGTTTTACTGGAAAGTCACCTCAGAAGACAGCCTCTCTTTCGTGGGGAAGGCTGCGGAGAAGAAATCTTCATGGGATTCGACTCCTGAAGATATTAGCCGGATTTCCCCCTATATTCAAGCCATCAAGGACTTGAAAGAAGAAGGGCTGACCGGATGGCATGTGGTAAAAGATTTCATCACACGCCGAATTAGTCCCTTGAAGAAACGAGCATCTCCTATGTGGAGATACTTGGGGAGAGGAGACCCGACCAGGGACTACGACGAGGGTAAGTGAACTTCTGACTTAGCTTTCGGTTTGGTCTTTCTCAACATTGTCTAATATTCTTATCTGTTTACACAGATCTTTCACAGGCAGAGATTGACGCTAGAGTCAAACTCATCTGTGATAAATCTCCGCCACTCCGAGTGAAAACTGTTATTAAACCTTCTGTGATGCAGACTATCACAGATGGTTATTAACTCAAAACTGTGTGTGATAGTTGACTATCACATATGGTTTGTAGATGAAACCGTCTGCGATAGTAAACTATCACAGACAGTTTGTAGATTAAACCGTCTGTGGTAGATGATGTATCACAGACGGTTTGTCCTAAGGAACCGTCTGTGATATTCTTTTATATTGATAAATCTATTTCTGTTTATTGGCTAGCCTTAGGAAATGCTAGCCATGCCCTTAGAAACAAGCTGAAACACAACAAGTACATGTATACATGTATCCAATTCACATTCATTTCAGAAACAAGCACATCCAATTCACAAATCAATTAACTAAAATTAACCATTCATGTACATTTACACACATGTACCATTAAGTTCAATCTATATTGTGGAACTTCCCATTTGGATTTATGACCTCACAGTTCAAGAATGATGCAAACTGTCCTTAAATGTTTATGAGCTAGCCATGTTCCAACGTAGTTGTATTAATGCTCACAACCTGTCGCTAGGAAGATTACATTCGTGTATATATAAATTGATAAGTATAAAATAATTATTGCAAGATTGACAAACCTGAGGATCATTGTTCATCGTGGAACCGACAAGGAGTTCCATGTTGTGGCAAACATAGTATCTGCAGATATTGCACGCCGCCGGCTGCTGGTGGCACTGCAAAAATAGAATTAGTTAGTTCAAGAGGCATTACTACGAAGTGTTATATAGGATTAATGTGCACTAGTGAATATCGGGAAATTTAGATCGTGTCGTAGAATACTTCCCTTACTTTTCCCTCCTTTAGCATAGTACACGGCAAACGACCTACGTGATTCTAAGAAGTTAGCCTTAGCCATTACAAAGTAAGGAAAGACAACAATAGAGTTATCTATGGAGGAAATGTGTTTACCCGTCGATTAATTGTCGAACAATTGTGAAGTCATGTGCGGCCTTCTTTAGGGAATCTAGGTATATTACCCTGTTTCATTTTGGTATAACTACAATTAGAATCCTGTGGAATCTACACAAGTATGTAGCCATGGTCATTAAATCTAAGTTTGGTGTTGCTTATAAAGTACAAATCAACAAGTATAGCCACTAGTGCAGCACTTACTCCTAGTTGTAGGGCAAAAGTATGAATTCCTTGTCGCGGTGAGCCAGCAATGACTTGGTCATGTAATCCTCGATGAATTTTGCATTCTCCTTGATTGTTTTCAAGGAGACCAAGTGTGGGTCAAGGAAACCTACCGGTGAATTCCTTAATTCCACTTCAGAAATCATGTATCTATATATATATATACACACACACACACACAAAAGCAAGGAGTTAAATATAATATTTATTGGTATTACATGAACATTGACCATGATTGTACAAACTTACGGTGTCCAGCATCGCACGAGTGAGGCGTCATGGGCGTCGAGGTTGAAGAGAAAGAACAAGTCCTCAAAGGTCATCGTGAAGACATAGTCTTGAACCACGAGGTTAAGATGATCCTTCTTGAACTTGACGTTGACACCCGAGCATCATTGTCCATCCATCTTGTTGGCCTGTTTCATGTACTATACATGCAATCTCATGCAAGCAAATCCTAGGGTACAGTCGTGCTCTACCGTCTTGACCAACGGCTTGCCTAGCTTGAATTTATGGGCCAACTACAAGAAGGGGATATCAAAACAAGAATTGACAATCTTCGATTTGCCCTTGCTACCTCAGTTTTTAGAGGTCGACTTCACGAGAGTCGACCGAGCATGAGGTGTAGATGCATCTAATGCATCGGGCCCTTGCTGCTTCGATGCAGGTAGCTCCGGTGCAGGTTGCTTCTGTTGACTTGACACCGTTGCACGACATTCCCGTGAAGTTGACACGGGAGCAGGTAGCTCCCGGCAGATGTCACTCTTAGGCCACTTGATGAATGTTCCAATGCCTTGCCCTAGAGTCACGACCTCACTGTTTAGGGGAATCTGCAGCGGGACGACCGCAAAATTGGCATGAACACCGTCCATATTAATTTTTGCAAAACCCGACGCTATATTTACACAGTGCACCAAAGCCCCAGCACCGGATGGATACGCTTGGCCCCAAGCAGCATCTAGGGAAATGGAGGCATATCTCACTTGTAGATTGCACTTCGTAGCCATCTATATAACGATACAAAATTAGCTACTCCAACATGCCTATCAATGGATTGAGCATTCTATAGATAATAATTATTATGAGGATGTCATTGATAGGAAATCTGTCGTCGCCTTTTGGGGTAGGGTTAGAGTTGGACACGCAGCTACTTGGAAGTTTGGGCGCTGGCTAGCACAATAGGGGCAGGGGTTTGCAATAGATTTTCCCTAAGCCTTTCCTCAAGGCTCTCCATCTGCCGTCACGTCTCATATCTGACGCGATCATTGATCTCATCTCTGATGTATTCAGTGATCTCATCTTTGAGGAATTCACGAATCTCCTCTCGTAACCATTCATCGCGCTCGGCTTTGGCTCTCTTCCTACTCCGGTATACTTCGGAGACCCCTGGGAATCCATGTTTCCATGGAACATAAAGACCAATGCCTCTTGTGCGACCTGGGTGCTCATCGTTTCCCAAGGCCGTGGAGAGTATATCTTTCTCCCTAACTGCCTAGAATGAGCCTTGGAAAGATTGTGCACTCAGCATTTCCTGCAATAGCCCGATATGTCATTTCACTTCCTATGAAGTTATAGAGTAATTAAAAACTAGGTAGTTCGATATCTTAGTAGGCACGAGGACACTTCCTCATCGGCGGGGTTTGGAAAGGAGATGACCCCCAAAGATAGGGTAGATAACCTCGCTCTTGGCAAGTTTCGAGCGTGGTCATTAGCGTTATCAGCAAATGGTGGGGAGACATTCGAAAGGTTTGCCAGCTGGTCCTAATCCCTCCATTGTGGGATTTTACCCACATACCCAGCAGTACCGAGTCTGTGGGGTCCGTGTTTTCTCCTAGAGGGCCCTGTGCGCCGCACTGTCACTCCTAAAATCATCGGTCATCTTTGCCACAAACTCTTCCCAGTACTCTTCCAAGAACGGATACATGTGGAAGAGTATCACATCCTTCTCCGCGTATTTCTTGACAAGCGTGCTCTTGATGTTCTTTCACGCTTTGCACGCCTGTAGCAACGCGTGTCATGGCACGGAGTCCTGGTGTTGTTCCGGGATCTCCAACGATCGAAAAATATACGTAAGCAGCTCACCTTTCTGAGCTTTGGTCAACTCCCTCCACAAATCGTAGGTGTTTTGACTGTAACAGCCCAAATTTCAATCTTTAGTTGAAAATAAAATTTAATTATTTCAAAGCTAAAATAATTTAGTTGCCAAATCCATTGACAAGAATAAGTTGGAAATATTTTATTTAAATCCAAAATGTCTTAGAGAATTTCTGTGAATTTTCTCATAATTTTTTGAATTTATTTGATATTATCTAAAGCCTTTTTGAATTACAGGAATTATTTAAATTGAAAAATGAATTAAAAATCACCGCACAGTGTTTGGGCCGAACCTCTCCGGCCCGTCACTATTTTCTCCCCACTGCCCCTCCTCGCGGCGCGCCGCCCCCCACGCACGCCCACGCTCTATCTCCCCTCGTCGTCGACAAGGTGGGCCACGATCACCGCAAACAATTCACACGTGCCTCGCTTCTTTCGTCGACAGGTGGGGCCCACTCCATAGTGTCGTCTCCCACCTTCCTTCTTCTTCCTCGCAACGTCCCGCGCAGCTCCGCCATTACTGCTCCTTCGGAGCTTTTCAAAAACCACCAAATCCCGAATCACCCTCGCTAACTTCATGCGCATTAAAACTGCCAATCAATCTCGCACCCAATTCCCCCTCGCCCCTTCCATCTCCGGCGCTAAATCCTCGAAATCACACCGCCGTGCCGTTCGGAGTTTCTTGTTCCCTACGCCGATCCCACCTCACCCTTGCCCTATAAATAGGAGCCTCGTGTGCGCATTCCTCCGCTCATTCCAACCCCACCAACCTTGGCCCTCCTCCCTCTCTCAATCCACTGGATTTCGGAGTTCTTCATCGGCACCCGAAGCTCTGTTCTTCGTTGATCCTGGTGCCCTCCAAGGTCTCCGTCGACGCCGACCCCATCCTAGGCACCGCCTCGTCACCGCCTACCACGTGTGCACAACCTCTTCGCTAGAGAATCGCTAGAACTCCATCTCCGCCGTCAACCCAAAACCGCCGCCGCCAAACCTCGTCGACGACAACCATTCCTCCTCGCCCTTCTGCCGTAAGGTAACGCACCAGATTCCTCATCACCTCCTCGTTCTTTTGCGCCCACACCCATGCCTCAGCGTGGCGCGTAGCGCCAGCGAGGCCATCACCGGAGTGCCGCCGCTCCTTGGGCCGACGTGGCTCAGCCACGTCGACGCCACCTGAGCGCCCCGTAGGCCCTAGATGTCGATTCAGCGCCCACATGGCGCTCTCGCCAGCACACTCGCACGACCGCACTGTAGCATGAGCCTAGTCCATCGTGGACTCGTGACCTTTCGTGGACTCAGTTTATGACTGTGGGCCCACATGTCAGTGACTCAAAGTATTTCCAATAGAAAAATAAATCGGCTGAAATTCAGAAATTTCGTACGCTGACGTCAGAATGCGCAATAATTCGAATTTCCTTTAGAAAATTAAATCAAAAAATTCTGAATTTAGGTTTTATTTAGAATTTAAAACTTCCAAGAGCTCGTATTTCCTCATACGAACTCCGATTTAGGTGAATCAAATTTCTAAATTTGTATAAAATTGAGATCTAGCTAACTAAACCAAAATTAATTCATTTGGGGTTAATTTGAATGTTAATTTTAATTTATTTTTTAATTATTTGAATTTGGCTTATTTTCGCGTATAAATTCTGACGACTCTAAAGAGCTCGATCCATCTGAAGAGTTAGAATACCAAGACTTCGAGCGAGGCATGTTATATCATTGATCATATTAAACCGAGTATTTTAAAGTAATTTAATTATGTTTTTAAATTATTATTGCACGCATAATTTTATTTAGTTATTTTAAATTCCTATTTTAAATTATCAGTTAATCTAGTTCCTTTGTATAGCCAATATTGTATGTTGAATCATCATTTTCTTGTCACCTTAGTTTTAAAAAAAATAAAAATAAAGATATGCTTAGACATTGCCTAGATCACAAATATTTAATTTTGGGGAATTTTAGCAAAAAGAGCAAGTATTGATTAAAAGCCTATGATATTGTTTTGTCATAGTGTATTTTTTTGCAAATGTCTTTGAAAAATAAAAATCAAAAATGGGTTTGGACTTGGGCAGAATGGACAGCTGGTGGGTGCAGGTTTATGCACGGGCTCGATCCGGGTAGGATTGAGGTCTAGAGGTTGTTTTGAAAAGTCACACAAGTCAATTAAGGACCGACCTTTGAGCCGCATCTTACAAACTTATGTATATAAATGGAATGAATGAATGCATTGAAAGGAATGGACTAGCACATGTTCATACCGGTATAGCGAGTGAGACACCCATCGGTGTTCACTTAAGCCCGTACTTAACAAAGTCCGAGGACCAAATTACCATATGAAGAACGTTTCATACGGGTGTCCGAAACTGCCCACATTGGAATGGTGGGTCTTACATGTCCATACTGGAGTTGATGGGTCTTTACAAATCCACTCCCGTGGAATGCATATGAACAACACATGAATTGAATGAACATATGCAATGAATCTTATCACTTTATTCCTCATGGATTATCAAATAGGATCAGAATGTACATCATGGAATATGAACATGGATCATCAACTCATCGGCACAACAACCAACAGCGAGCGTTTCACATAAATCAATATATCTTAAAACATTGGAATTGCATGTAATGGAATATGAATATTGATTAACATATTTGATTGAAAACATGGATCATAGAAATATTAGCATGAACACAAACACACATCATTCATCAATGTAAAGAATTTCAATGTACTTGCCTTTCGCGTCGCGACACATTAGCAAGCAACGAAGGTGTTCCCACACGCGATGCCTCGCCGCCTACACAAGTACATATTTGGAATAAGGATAACGTTGCACGACTTAGCTACAGGAGACCTACACTAACCCTCCGACTAACCAACATAATTAACGGAGTTAAACTGACATTACACTATTCAGCCACCTGCCCATCCTACTAGACAGCAGTACAAGAAAAATTATAATTAATTATCTGGGACTCGAAACGACATGAAACTAGCGCCCAATGAAACTTAATAGATAAACCTTCAAAACACTAGGAGACAAGATTTCCTAATTATGTCCGTACATAAGGCTAATCTGCAATTGAAAGTGCCTGACAGACATCTGACCAGACTACAGAACAACAGCAAGGAAAAAAGCCCTAACTTTCATTCTACAGATCCAATGGAGGTGATCTTCATCAAGTTGGAAAGATTATTTAAAGGGCCACAATAACATAGATGGGCAAATCCCCTGACTCGATCTTCTATTAACCCTAAGGTTCAGGTGAAGTTCTCTGTCCCATTAATCTGACAGTCAGAACACAGCGACGGTAAAAATTCCATAACTTTTTATTGCCAACTCTAAAAATTCTGTTCTATATCAACTTGGAAAGCATACAGAATTCTCTACGACATTCATTTTGGGTGGCATTTTTGATTCGGCATCTAAATAATTCATAATGGCCCGACAAGACAATCTCCTAAATCACGTTAGCTCTCCTGAATAGTCGCGGTAAAACTACCATATCTGCTAAACCGTAACTCCATATCAGATGATCTCAGTGCCTAAAGAAAGCTAAGACCAAGGGCTACTACTTTATAATAGGTGGACAGATCAGAAAACATACGGAACTTACCCAAATCTGACGAACAAATCTGGCGCAGGGGGAATGAGAAAGTGGCGCACGACAGAGAGGAGGATGGCGGCTCCAAGTGGGGGAAAGGGGGAAGGGGGTTTAGGGTTTTTGGGGGGAAGGTCATCCCCCCTTTGGCCGGACCCCTCTTGGGCCACATGGGCCGTGGCCCAAGGCCCAGGTTGTCGGGTATTTGCAGAAACCCCCTTGTGATCACTGAAAATTGTAATCCCTGTTTAATTCTTTCCCCCGAATACTCTCCTATTCGCCCGAATAAATTTTGGGGTATTACATTCTACCCCCGTTAAACAGAATTCGACCCCGAATTCTATATGCCGTTCTACTCAAAGGGCATCAACAATTAGCTTGCGGGACTCCATTTCCCAAGTCGCTTTTCGCTCGGTCTGATGCGTCCACCGCACCTTTACTAACTAACCTTTTATGTTGTATTATTCATCCTGATCTTTTCGGAACCACCCCACAGGCAGGACTCGATAGCATGGTCTGACTCGACGGTCTGACTCATGGTTCGACTGTTCTAATGAAACCTCACACTCCAGATGCCTCAAGTACCCCCTCGACACCGGGTTACACAAAACATTGAATACCCTACGCCAGGACACACCAGACATTGCGTACTTCGCGTATGAACCCAAGACGGACAACACGATATGCCAGCTTCCTAATTTCTGCAACATTTCGGAAACGAAGAGAATCCAACTGGAAATAGAGAGTCCTCATCGCATCCACACAATGCTAACTCTCGACCAAAAAGTTAAATTCCAAATTTGACAATTCATCTCGGAAACTAATCTATTTCCAAATAGGCAGGTTACAAATGAGCACCACGACAACCAAAGGAGAAATCACTCGAATGACCAAACCAAATACTTCTTGCGGTTTATCTGCATTGGAAAGAATCAACATGCCAACACAGCGCCAACTCAAATTGATGAAACCACCAATCAGCAACACAAAACTCGAACGAGAATCAAGAAAACGTCTTATTATCCGAATAAATATCATTTTCCTCAGTTTCTCTTTTAGGAATAAAACTTCTCTCGAACCTTGGAATTCGAATTCATCGTATACCATATGAGCTTAAACCTCTTAATTAAACATCCTCAAATTATGCTCAACTGAGATGCATCATCCACACCATTGTGGAGAGGTTCTATGGAACCCACCGAATACTCTAGGTAACTCATTCTACTAACAGAATCGATTTGATAGAAGGCGCCCAAAGCGCCACACAGTAGATCCCACACAATCACATTACCTCTATTTTTTTCAATAACAACTCAGAATCCTCAGTGCACCCGCTCATGTACTCCATCAAAAGGGTTCTATCAATTATCATACCACTGCTCAGGAAACTCTATTATTCCACTCTCTTTACACACAATCTTTGAGTGACCAAAGTTCTAGCATAAAAATGCAAAGCCCAGATTTAACCTACAAGACCTTTACAACAAAATTGCAATTATAACATACTCATTGACATCCTCAGAAATTACCCACATAATCTCGCAATATTATCCAATTGCGTTACGCTATAAAATTAATCAAGGTCTCCATTCCTTCGATAATCCCAACCTTTTAACATGAACTGAAGTTCTGGAATTTCTCTATACCATAGGTTTTACTCAGTCGTAACACTATTGAGACTTACTGCGAAGCCAAACATTCCACGTGAATCAAATTTCGTTCAAGAGGTATAGATCAAAACCAAATCATCTGTTACTACTCCTCTAATAGTTTGGCAGCAAAATCTCACCACTACAATTTCTTATCCTCCAACAACGGTTGCCAAAATTACACTTTGCAAAAACCTTGCAACACAAATCTGTTGATCCTTTCTCAAAAGAAATAGGCGAACAAGGACCAGTTTCGTCACACAAGAAAATGTTGCTCCTCACAGCAAGCATGAAACCAAAAGAAATGATTTGGTAACGGGGATCTTGGAAATACAAAATTTGAGTTCATAGATGAGGGCACACATCCCTCAAAAAAAGAATTAACAAGTAACGACCAATAAGAAAATAACATTACGATTGAAACTCGGCATCTCTTGAGTGAAAAGAGTAGAAAATTTAGGTATGATTCAAATAACTACAAGTTACAAAACTTGACTCAATTCTCAAATACTCCTACTGCACTCTTTCCTTTAGCACTGAAATTAATCTTTTAACTAACAACACTTTTGCCACAACGAACAAAATAGGGTCTTTAGTCCAAACCACAAGATCTAATTAAGAATCAATAAAATCCTTCAACATGTCATTTTTGCTCAGAACAGCTCAGCTTCACATGAAACATGAGATCCAAATGATCTCAGCCACCAAACCTGAGATATTTTTCAATTACGGGTTTTCACGAAAAATAAGCAGATTATTCCACTCTTAAAGGAACCAACATAAATTTCTTTAATTGCAACCTCACATTGCCAAGTCAGACCAAAGAGCCTTTAAGTTTAACATCACACGAACATCTTAAGAAGCAATAGGACCATCCAATACCTCAATTTACCCAAAATAATTTCAGCTACCAGATGATTCAAGAGTTCCAAGGTACCACGAAAGCTAAATTTGAAATATTTTCATTTGAACGATATCACCAAAAGCGAACAAATTACTACAAGTAGTAACATCAATCTCACAACAACAATTAGAAAACAACTCGAAAGACCCATGCAAAAAGAATGGGTTGAATATTTCTCAAAAGAAGAGGCACATTAAAACGATTTTTGCTAACTAGAAAAATAATTTACCACTCGCAACAAACACCGGACCAAGGGGAAAACCAATTTGGCAATGAGCTCAGAAAACATATGGGAAGTCCACAGTTGAGGTCACATGACCCGCACGAGAAGAAGATCAAACTCCAAATGAGAAGAATGTACTGACTTTGTGTGGATTTCATGGGGATATGCTCTAGATCTTAGGATGATGTGACAATTGGCAATGGCGTTTACGGTTTGTAGTTTCACGTGTTTTCGACAAAGCTACATGTTTTCTGGTCAGGGGCGGTCCGACCGGTCCTTGCACGGCGGTCCGACCGGTCCCAAATCGGTCGGACCGGCCATGTGGGGCGGTCGGACCGGTGATGACCAAAGTGGTCAAAACAGTGAGCCAAAAATAGGTGTTGTAGGCAAGTGAGGGGATCCCAATGTACTTGGTCTCATGATTTTGGAGTCTCCAAGAAAAGTTCTATTGGTTTAAAGTTTCCGAAGGTTTGGATTTTGGGGTTGAAATTGGCTAAGTCCCAAGGCGGTCCGACCGGCTCACGAGGAGCGGTCCGGCCGCCCAGGGTGGTCCGACCGCTCACTGGAGCGGTCGACCGTTTACTTGAGCGGCGACCAACCGTGGCGATGTTGTTTTGTTAGGTCAAAGTCATTGGTTTCATGGCATATGATTTGCATGATGCATGTTTTGACTAACATGGGTCAAGTTGTGAAGACCTTGTTCCGAATATGTGTTTTCTTATGCGTGGTTGTGCGGTAGCTTAGTGGTCAACGACGGTCAGCGGCGAGGAGAATCGGGACTAGACTTGAAGAGTTGAGGTCGAGCGATCGGCGATGCGGGTGAGGTCAACGACTCAAGCGTGACACAAGATGGACAAGGGTGACCTATTGGCAAATCTATGACGCATGGTGAAGCGGTTTAGGTCAAAAGGTTAAAGACGGCGCTGCGAAGCGTGCGTGTGTGACCCGCTTGTTAGTGGGCCTTAACGGAGCCCAATTAAGTCAAACCCTAAGAGTTTTAGGCCTCCACTATAAATAGGAGGAGATAGTGGCTGCACCTCTCTCTCTCTCTCGCCTTTTTATGTTTCAAAACCCTAATTGTCTTTAGGGGAGTTGAGGTGAAGGCTAGGGCTTTTCATGGTTTGAGGAGAATTTCGTGATCTTGGATTGACCACTGATCCATGATGGCGTGGGTGTAATCCAGCAACGATCTCGTTATCAATCTATGCAAGGTTTGCTTGAGATAAGTCTCTTTTCGTTCTTGCTTTCAATTTGGTGATTTTAGGGCTTCCTTTGATCCGCGAGTTTGTGATTGATTCTTTCACGTGGATTAGCTTGCTGTGATATGTGTGAATCTATCTAGCATCATCTTGATCATCAATCTCTCACGAACAAGCATTAGGATCAAGTTTTCGTTCTTGCCCGGTTTTAGACCTTCTGTTAATCAATTGACAATTGCTCAAGATCGTTCCAAGAATTATCATAATATTCGATTGGAATAGGTCCTCAATAGCATGGAGAAGGTGTGTACAAAGTTTCGTGAAGTTTGGAGTTGAGAATCAAAAGTTAGACCTAATTGCAACCGTCATCGGCCGCTTTTTCTTGTTACGAGAGCTGCCGGTCAGACCGACCCACACCAGAGGTCAGACCGATTTTGGTGCCGGTCCGACCGTCCCAAACCAGAGGTCAGACCGATTTGGTACCGGCCGATCCTTGATATAATGTGGTCGGACCGCCGATATTTGTGTTGCTTTGATTCTTGCTGATTTTTGTTGCATTGCTTAGGGGTTTAATTGGATTCAATACTAGTCTTCCGCTGTACTGGTATATTGATCTTCATAGCTTTCTAATAGCTACTGGAGTGAATGGAGTGAAATTGTATTGAGTTCATAATTTGTGAAAAAGTGAGCGTGCTCCTATTCACCCCCTCTAGTCGCCTTTACGGTCCAACAAGTGGTATCGAGCCGGTTAGTTCAATCTTGATCTTAACGGTCCACCGAACTTTGGCGATGGATAAGTTTTCTACTAAACCGCATATCTTCGATGGGCACGACTATGCCTATTGGAAGAATCGTATGCGCGTCTTTCTTGAGAGCGAGGACAAGCTATTTGGGATGTTGTTAGAGCCCATTGGTTATTCTGAAATTGCTACACCTGCTTCTGCAATTCTTTTGGCTAACAACAATAAGGCTAAGAATCTTTTATATGGTGCACTTGGTAGACAAGAATATGATAGAATCTGCAATCTTTCAACTGCGCATGAAATTTGGAACACTCTCGAAACATATCATGAGGGTTCGTCCCAAATCAAAAGGTGCGTAAGCAGTTTACAAGCGTGAATACAATAAATTCGAGATGCGTCCCGGAGAGAGCATCGATGACATTTTCGATCGCTTTAATAAAGTAATTAATCAAATGAAAGTCGTTGATATTGAATATTCTCAATCTGAAAATGCCACCCATCTCTTGGTTGCAATCAACACCAAGGAATGGGAGATGAAGGCTCTTGCTATAGAGGAAAATGTTGATCTTTCAAGTCTTACTTTAGAATTGCTTTATAGTAAACTCAAGACTCATGAAATTAAAAGAGTTGATCATCCCAAGAAAGATAATTTAGCTTTGGTAGCAGATCCTCTCAAAAAGGCTTTTGATGACTCTTTTGAATCTTCTTACGGATTTTCATTTGCTTGTTTATCGCTATTCATGAAGAGGAGCTTGAAAGTATTCTGAAGCAGAGTTAGCTCTTCTAGCTAAAAAATTCACACGGGCCTACAATAATGTGAGAAACAAAAGAGAGGTGGTCGGTGACATGCTATGAATGTGGTGAGCTCAATCATATCAAGACAAATTGCCCCAAGTGAAAGGTAAGAGCAATCATAAGGAAGGAAAGCCGACTTGGAAGAAGCCTCCTTTCAACAAATCAAGGTATGAGGCTAATAAGCTTGTGAAGGTCGCTCACAGGGTCCTTGCCGCTTTTGAGGATCAATCCTTGAGCGATGTGGATACTGGGAGTGAGGAGGACAAGGAGGAGGAGATCCTCAAGGCAAAAGAAAGGGAAGGCCAAAGACTTCAGCGGCATGTGCTTCATGGTCGACAAGACAACATTGATGATGATGAGGTATCTTTTTCTTATGATGAGCTTTTTACTAAATATGATTCTATAGTTGAGCAATTGCTTAGTCAAGATGAAGCACTAGAATTTGTCATGACAAAAAATAAGAAATTAGAGTCAAAAATTAGCAAACTGAAAATAGAGCTTAAAAATGCTAAGACTCTTGAACCTGATGAATGTTTATCTTGTCATGCTATGCATTCAGAAATTACCAAGTTACAATCTGCTCATAATATTTCTGTACAACAACTTGAGAATGCTAGATCTGAACTAAGTGAAATTAAAAGTGCTCCTTGTGAAAAATGTTTAGAATCTAGTAAATTGATTGCTTTTGATGTATTTGAATCTAGCCCTTGCACTTCATGTTTAGAAAAAGAACGTGAAATCAAAGATATCTTAGAAGCTGCTAGAGTCAAATATGCTAAGCTTAAGGATAATATTGAAAATACTACTTGTGCTTCATGTTCCGCTCTTAAGCTTGAAATTGCTTCGTATAAGGAGAAATCTATGAATAAAACTTGTGATGCTTGTGTTAACTTGAGAAAAGAAAATGCTTACCTTCATGATACATTAGAGAAATTTTCTAAAGGTAAGAAATAATTAAACATGATTCTTGACAAGTCTAAAACTCCTTATAAGAAGCAAGGTTTAGGATTCAATTCTTTTCAAGATAATTCAAACCCAAAAGTCATTCAAGTCTTGGAAAAAGGTTTAATTGAATTCAAAACCCAACCTGCAAAAACATCTTTTAAATCTGTAGGCTTTGCCCAACCTTGTATTAATTCAAATGGTGCTTCTTCTAGTGGTACCATTCATTCTAAAGGATGTCGCTCTTGTGGACAAGCTTAGGTATAATCTCCTTTCCGTATCTCAGCTTCTTGATGATGGCTATGAGACTGTTTTTAAGAAAAATGCTTGTCGTGTGCTTGATTCTACTGGTGAGCTTGTGTTTGGAATCTCTAGAGTTGGTAGAATTTTTGAGGTGATTTTTCGAATCTCTTCTTTGGATCTCTTAAATGTTTGCTTACATCTTCTTCTGATTTCTGGCTTTGGCATCGATGTTTGGGGCACATTGGTTTTGATCATCTGACACGAGTTAGCAACCTTGATCTCATGAGAGGTTTGCCCAAACTCAAAGCTGTCAAGGATGCTGTATGTGCGCCCTCTAGGCATGGCAAACAAGTTGCCGCCACACCCTTCTCAGTGACTATGGTTATGGTGACGGACTGGGACGCTTGCTTTATATGGATACTGTTGGTCCTGCTAGAGTCCGGTCAGTCGGTGGAAAATGGTATATTCTTGTCATAGTCGATGATCTTTCTAGATATACTTGGGTGTTCTTTCTTACTTCAAAAGATGAAGCTTTTGGTTATTTTCATGACCTTGTTCTTCGTTTGGCTTCTGAGCTTCCTGGTGCTTTGAGAGCAATTCGCAGTGATAATGGCACGGAGTTCAAAAATGCTTCTTTTGCTTCTTTTTGTGCTGAGCGTGGTATTAAGCATCAGTTCTCCTCTCCACACGTCCCTCAACAAAATGGCGTGGTGGAATGGAAGAATAGGACCTTGGTCGAAATGGCTAGAACGATGCTAGACGAGTATAACACACCGAGGAGATTTTGGGCCGAAGCTATTGCTACTGCTTGCCATATTGCAAATCGTGTCTTTTTGAGACCTTCTTTAGGCAAGACTCCTTATGAGCTTCGTTTTGGTAGAAAACCCTCCGTTTCGCATTTTCGAGTTTTTGGATCAAAATGTTTTATTCTTAAGACAGGCAATTTAGATAAATTTGAATCAAGAACTTTTGATGGGTTATTTCTGGGTTATCCTGCTCATTCGAGGGGTTTTCGGGTTTTAATATCGAGACTAACATTATTGGGAGACTTGTAATGTCACTTTTGATGAGACTAGCCACGAGCTAGATCTATTACTCTGAGATGATTTCTGTGTGAGAGAGCATTTTGTGGAGGAAGATGAGGACGAAGCTAATATCATTCCTTCATCTGCGCGCATCAAGCGCCCATCTTGATACAAGAACACCTTACGTCTACTTCACCTTGATTGAGGCTCTGCTGCATCTTCATCATCGCAGATATACTGAGGTCGAAGAAGCAGTATCTCACCCGGCGCTTCACTTCGCATTCAGAGACAGCATCCTCCGGAACAGATAATAGGTAATCTACATGAGCGAGTCACTCGCTCCAGGTATAATGATCCAAATCTCTACTCTCATTCGGCTTTTGTTGCTTCTTTTGAACCCCGCGATATATCACATGCTTTATCCGATTCTAGTGGGTAAATGCCATGCATGAGGAGTTAGAGAATTTTGAAAGAAACAAAGTTTGGAACCTAGTAGAACCTCCTAGTGGTCATAATGTTATAGGAACCCGTTGGGTGTTTAAGAATAAACAAGGTGAGGATGGTTACGTGGTTAGAAATAAGGCGATTGGTAGCTCGGGGTTTGACCAAGTTGAGGGGTTAGATTTTGATGAGACATTTGCTCCTGTTGCTAGACTAGAAGCCATTCGCATTCGCTTGCATTTCTTTGCATCAAAAGGATTTAAATTATATCGGATGGATGTTAAAAGTGCCTTTTAAATGGTTTCATAGATGAGGAAGTGTATGTTAAGCAACCCCCGGTTTTGAGGATCCTAAATATCCAAATCGTGTTTTCAAGCTATCTAAAGCATTGTATGGTCTTAAACAAGCCCCTAGAGCACGGTATGATAGACTTAAGACCTTCTTGCTTAAAAATAATTTTGAAATGGGTAAAGTGGATAAAACTCTATTCATTCTTAGGCGTGACAATGACTTCCGCTTGCTCAAATTTATGTGGATGATATTATCTTTGGTGGTTCCTCTAATGCTCTTGTTTCGACTTTTCCGACACTATGTCCAGGAATTTGAGATGAGTATGATGGGAGAGCTTAATTACTTTTGGGACTTCAAATCAAGCAATGCAAGGAAGGAACTTTCATCCATCGGACAAAGTACACTAAAGATCTACTCAAACGCTTCAACATGGGTGATGCAAGCCAATTTCCACTCCCATGGCAACTTCGATTGTTTTGGATCCGGATGAGGAAGGAGAAGTCGTGGATCAACGCGAGTCCGCATGACATGATCGGCTCCTTACGTATTTGACGGCCTCGAGACGGACATTCACTTCACGGTATGCCTTTGTGCAAGATTTGAGCGTCTCGAGAACTTCCCATCGCCAAGCCGTTAAGCGCATATTCGGTATTTACACTCTACCCTCTTATATGGCATTTGGTATTCTGCTCTTGACTTTGTCCATTAGAGGTTTTTCGATTCGATTTTTGGTCAGTTTCGGTTAGATAGGAAGAGTACCTCGTGCACTGTCACTTCCTAGGCACTTCTCTTGTATCTTGGTCTTCTAGGAAGCGGTCTTACATTGCACAATCCTTCTTTGAAGCGGAGTATGTAGTCTGCGCTAGTTGTTTGAGCTGATTTTGTGGATAGCGTCCACTTTGAAAGATTATGGGTTAAACTTTGCTAGTGTTCCTCTTTTCTGTGATAACACTTCTGCTATTAATATTGCTAAAAACCCAGTGCAACATTCTAGGACTAAGATCATGTTGAAAAAGGTGATATTGTGATGCACTTCGTAGAGTCCGAAGCTCAATTGGCAGATATTCTTACCAAGCCTTTAGATCAAACCAGATTTTCCTCCTTAAGAAGCGAGTTAGGGGTAATTTATCCTTATGGGTTGGTTTGAGGGGAGTTTGATCTTTTTCTTATCTTTCCTTGTTCTTTTGATCTTTTATTGTTCTTTTTCTGAACTTAGTGATCTTTTCGAACTTTTTAGGTTTTTAGGCTTTTTAATTGCATCTCATTGTGTCATATTGCATTCATATGAAAAATACAACAAGTGGTATGAAAAATCCAAAAAGATGCATTGTAATATAAGATTTTACGCTTATCTTTTAAAATTGATGAAGCTTTGCCTATTACCCTTTGAGTTTTGTATTTCAATTCTTGCTCAATGTCATGTCTAGTTCTTTGACTTGCTAGAATTATCATGCTTTTACATGTGTAGCTAAGTCTTCGCTATATGAGCTAGAACCTTTTAAACAACTCAAACTAAGAAATTGCAATTTGTGGATGTTTTAGCGAGTTGCGCAATTAGTGCTCCTCTTGTGACATTGGCCCTGTCAGAATTGCTTTGTTAGCTCTTTGATCTAAAATTGACCATTACTTGAGCTTTTGTGTTCTTGAGATTCTAAAAATGCTCGTGTGAAAAATGAAAATCAAGATTGTCTTATGCTTAAATTGTGCTAAACTATTCTTACGAGACTGCTTGTCAAATGACATGAACTTGGAGATAGTTTGATGAACCAGACGATCTCATGGGGACTGCTTGTCAGAAATGACATGAACCTCAAGATTTGTCGCCCCGGTAGAAGCTTAGAAAGAGTTTGTGGATGGCTCCTAGTCCAGGATCTTCTTTACTAAGATATACCTTTAATCAACTTTTGGTCGAAGCTTAGGATGAGTTTGTGGATGGCTCCTAGTCCAGGATCTTGTCACTAAGTTAGATCATTAGTCAACTTCAATATTCAATGCAAATAAAAAAAATGTTGACAAATGGGCGTTTACAAAATATTGAGCAAAATGATTCAATACGGGACTTGATTGACTCTTAATGTGGTCTTTGTTAGATTTTTTATCTCACTTTGACATTTTGACATGGCCAATTTCACTTTAGGATCCTGTTGATGAACTTCTTTGAATTTGAGCGTTGCTTAAATTGATCAAATCTCTCGCTTTACTTTTGAGCCTTTGTGCTTAGCTTTGATATATATGTCTTACCATGATCTTGCTAGCTATTTGGCGAGCTTGATATCTTTGTTTGTGCAATATTAGAGATACTAGCTTGTTCTTTTGGGTAATCTCCAAAGCTTCTTGTAATCAAAATTGAAAAATACAAAAATTGAAGCCACTCCATTGCACTTCATGCATATTCCTCTTTATGCTTCTTTTGTTTACGCTTCTTCCTTTATTCTATATTTATTATCTCGGATGAGAGGAAGGTGTGATTTCTTGATGAATCCATTGTCAACGGGGAGAAGATGTGTTAAATGAGAAGAGAAGATGTGTTAATGAGAATATATTTCTTTCTTTGGGGAGAAGTTTGTACAAAGGGAGGGCGAAAATTTGAAATTTGAGGATCATAGTGAGGGGAGTTCTTGAGTTGCATTCTTATTGTCTTATTGAATATTCTGAACTTGAATTGCATTCTTTTATCCTCACAATGATCATAGGTCAATTGAACAATTGTTCTTTCATATGGACCTCATGTGAGAATTTTGACCCTTTTCTAGAAATCAAAGTTTTTATGCTTACTTTTGCCTTGTCTCACATGCCTACACTATTCTGATGCCAGCTTGGTCACTTTCACTGCTTATTCTTGCTTATGGACCAAGTTGTGCCTTTGTGCGAAAACTGCGAGTAAACTCGTTTTCAAACCTCTTACTTATATTTTCTGGATAATTGCCAATGTGTTCATCAAGGGGGAGATTGTGGATTTCATGGGGATATGCTCTAGATCTTAGGATGATGTGACAATTGGCAATGGCGTTTACGGTTTGTAGTTTCACGTGTTTTCGACAAAGCTACATGTTTTACAGTCGGCGGTCCGACCGGTCCTTACCGCATGGTCCGACCGGTCCCAAATTGGTCGGACCGGCCATGTGGGGCGATCGGACGGTGATGACCAAAGTGGTCAAAACAGTGAGCCAAAAATAGGTGTTGTAGGCAAGTGAGGGATCCCAATGCACTTGGTCTCATGATTTTGGAGTCTCCAAAGTAAAAGTTCTATTGGTTTAAAGTTTCCGAAGGTTTGGATTTTCGGGGTTGAAATTCGGCTAAGTCCCAAGGCGGTCCGACCGACTCACGAGGAGCGGTCCGACCGCCAAGAAGCGTCCGACCGCTCACTGGAGCGGTCGGACCGGTTTCTACTTGAACGGCGACCAACCGTGGCGATGTTGTTTTGTTAGGTCAAAGTCATTGGTTTCATGGCATATGATTTGCATGATGCATGTTTTGACTAACATGGGTCAAGTTGTGAAGAACTTGTTTCGAATCGTGTTTTCTTGTCTGTGGTTGTGCAGATAGCTTGGTGGTCAACGACGGTCAACGGCGAGGAGAATCGGGACTAGACTTGAAGAGTTGAGGTCCAGAACGATCGACGATGCCGGGTGAGGTCAACGACTCAAGCGTGACACAAGATGGACAAGGGTGACCTATTGGCTCATGTGCACCCGCTCATGTACTCCATCAGAAGGGTTCTATCAATTATCATACCACTGCTCATGAAACTCTATTATTCCACTCTCTTTACACACAATCTTTGAGTGACCAAAGTTCTAGCATAAAAATGCAAAGCCCAGATTTAACCTACAAGACCTTTACAACAAAATTGCAATTATAACATACTCATTGACATCCTCAGAAATTACCCACATAATCTCGCAATATTATCCAATTGCGTTACGCTATAAAATTAATCAAGGTCTCCATTCCTTCGATAATCCCAACCTTTTAACATGAACTGAAGTTCTGGAATTTCTCTATACCATAGGTTTTACTCAGTCGTAACACTATTGAGACTTACTGCGAAGCCAAACATTCCACGTGAATCAAATTTCGTTCAAGAGGTATAGATCAAAACCAAATCATCTGTTACTACTCCTCTAATAGTTTGGCAGCAAAATCTCACCACTACAATTTCTTATCCTCCAACAACGGTTGCCAAAATTACACTTTGCAAAAACCTTGCAACACAAATCTGTTGATCCTTTCTCAAAAGAAATAGGCGAACAAGGACCAGTTTCGTCACACAAGAAAATGTTGCTCCTCACAGCAAGCATGAAACCAAAAGAAATGATTTGGTAACGGGGA
This sequence comes from Hsuehochloa calcarea, assembly GCA_036346395.1. Classification (NCBI taxonomy): domain Eukaryota; kingdom Viridiplantae; phylum Streptophyta; class Magnoliopsida; order Poales; family Poaceae; genus Hsuehochloa; species Hsuehochloa calcarea. Next base: position 35,496,542 of record CM070604.1, on the reverse strand, counting down.
TCTTGGAAATACAAAATTTGAGTTCATAGATGAGGGCACACATCCCTCAAAAAAAGAATTAACAAGTAACGACCAATAAGAAAATAACATTACGATTGAAACTCGGCATCTCTTGAGTGAAAAGAGTAGAAAATTTAGGTATGATTCAAATAACTACAAGTTACAAAACTTGACTCAATTCTCAAATACTCCTACCGCACTCTTTCCTTTAGCACTGAAATTAATCTTTTAACTAACAACACTTTTGCCACAACGAACAAAATAGGGTCTTTAGTCCAAACCACAAGATCTAATTAAGAATCAATAAAATCCTTCAACATGTCATTTTTGCTCAGAACAGCTCAGCTTCACATGAAACATGAGATCCAAATGATCTCAGCCACCAAACCTGAGATATTTTTCAATTACGGGTTTTCACGAAAAATAAGCAGATTATTCCACTCTTAAAGGAACCAACATAAATTTCTTTAATTGCAACCTCACATTGCCAAGTCAGACCAAAGAGCCTTTAAGTTTAACATCACACGAACATCTTAAGAAGCAATAGGACCATCCAATACCTCAATTTACCCAAAATAATTTCAGCTACCAGATGATTCAAGAGTTCCAAGGTACCACGAAAGCTAAATTTGAAATATTTTCATTTGAACGATATCACCAAAAGCGAACAAATTACTACAAGTAGTAACATCAATCTCACAACAACAATTAGAAAACAACTCGAAAGACCCATGCAAAAAGAATGGGTTGAATATTTCTCAAAAGAAGAGGCACATTAAAACGATTTTTGCTAACTAGAAAAATAATTTACCACTCGCAACAAACACCGGACCAAGGGGAAAACCAATTTGGCAATGAGCTCAGAAAACATATGGGAAGTCCACAGTTGAGGTCACATGACCCGCACGAGAAGAAGATCAAACTCCAAATGAGAAGAATGTACTGACTTTGTGTGGATTTCATGGGGATATGCTCTAGATCTTAGGATGATGTGACAATTGGCAATGGCGTTTACGGTTTGTAGTTTCACGTGTTTTCGACAAAGCTACATGTTTTTACGGTCAGGCGGTCCGACCGGTCCTGCCTGCGGCGGTCCGACCGGTCCCAAATCGGTCGGGACCGGCCATGTGGGGCGGTCGGACGGTGATGACCAAAGTGGTCAAAACGCAGTGAGCCAAAAATAGGTGTTATAGGCAAGTGGGGATCCCAATGCACTTGGTCTCATGATTTTGGAGTCTCCGGTAAAAAGTTCTATTGGTTTAAAGTTTCCGAAGGTTTGGATTTTCGGGGTTGAAATTGACTAAGTCCCAAGGGCGGTCCGGCCGCTCACATGTGGAGCGGTCGGCCGGCCAAGGGTGGTCCGACCAAGCTCACTGGAGCGGTCGGCCGGTTTCTACTTGAACGGCGACCAACCGTGGCGATGTTGTTTTGTTAGGTCAAAGTCATTGGTTTCATGGCATATGATTTGCATGATGCATGTTTTGACTAACATGGGTCAAGTTGTGAAGACCTTGTTCCCGAATACGTGTTTTCTTGTCTGTGGTTGTGCAGGTAGCTTGGTGGTCAACGACGGTCAACGGCGAGGAGAATCGGGGACTAGACTTGAAGAGTTGAGGTCCAGAACGATCGACGATGCCGGGTGAGGTCAACGACTCAAGCGTGACACAAGATGGACAAGGGTGACCTATTGGCAAATCTATGACGCATGGTGAAGCGGTTTAGGTCAAAAGGTTAAAGACGGCGCTTTGCGAAGCGTGCGTGTGTGACCCGTTTGTTAGTGGGCCTTAACGGGAGCCCAATTAAGTCAAACCCTAAGAGTTTTAGGGCTCCACTATAAATAGGACGAGATAGTGGCTGCACCTCTCTCTCTCTCTCGCCTTTTTATGTTTCAAAACCCTAATTGTCTTTAGGGGAGTTGAGGTGAAGGCTAGGGCTTTTCATGGTTTGAGAAGAATTTCGTGATCTTGGATTGACCACTGATCCATGATGGCGTGGGTGTAATCCAGCAACGATCTTGTTATCAATCTATGCAAGGTTTGCTTGAGATAAGTCTCTTTTCGTTCTTGCTTTCAATTTGGTGATTTTAGGGCTTCCTTTGATCCGCGAGTTTGTGATTGATTCTTTCACGTGGATTAGCTTGCTGTGATATGTGTGAATCTATCTAGCATCATCTTGATCATCAATCTCTCACGAACAAGCATTAGGATCAAGTTTTCGTTCTTGCCCGGTTTTAGACCTTCTGTTAATCAATTGACAATTGCTCAAGATCGTTCCAAGAATTATCATAATATTCGATTGGAATAGGTCCTCAATAGCATAGAGAAGGTGTGTGCAAAGTTTCGTGAAGTTTGGAGTTGAGAATCAAAAGTTAGACCTAATTGCAACTTCGTCATCGGGTTTTTTTTATTGCTTCGAGCTCACGGTCGACCGCCCCACACCAGAGGTCAGACCGATTTTGGTGCCGGTCCGACCGCCCCACACCAGAGGTCAGACCGATTTGGTACCGGTCGATCACAAGATATATAATGGTCGGACCGCTTGATATTTGTGTTGCTTTGATTCTTGCTGATTTTTGTCGCATTGCTTAGGGGTTTAATTGGATTCAATACTAGTCTTCCAACAGATCTTGGTATATTGATCTTCATAGCTTTCTAATAGCTCTTTGGAGTGAAATTGTATTGAGTTCATAATTTGTGAAAAAGTGAGCGTGCTCCTATTCACCCCCCTCTAGTCGCCTTTACGGTCCAACACTTTGAAAGCTAGAAATCTCAATGTGGCAAAAGCATAAGGTTTCAACAATCTTAGCATGCCAAGAAAAATAGGTAAATCTAGCTAACCAGCTACGCTACTAAGGACATCGGTTAAGATTAATTATGCATCACACTAATAATCCAGCTTGAACTCATAGATTATCAATTAGCTTATTTACTTACAACCTCTCACAAAACTTGACAAAGGGTTTCGTCATTTTTTTTCAAAGGGGGGTTCTAAACTCCAACACTCCAACTACTCTAAAAGAAATTAACAGACTCGAAATTTCTTCAATAAACTTTGTAAAAGATAATTCCCGTTCTCCAAAATACCAAACGGTTAACCAGGTCCCCTTAATCAACAAGAGAGATAGTACCCTCATGAAAAGAATGATCTTGTCAATAATAACGTTTGCAAGTAGCAAAGAGAGCTCAGCAGTCAGAAAGATAAGAATTGTTTTGAAAACCATCTAGGGACCAATAGAAACCCGTCGCCAACCAGTTGGTTCGATTACCATCTCCGACTTAATCACAACAAAGCACCACAAAAGGGTCTTAACACCTTTCTTAAGAAAAAAGATGCATTAAACTTCAACAAGCGGAATGATCCAAAGAATTACATGGAGTCAATGCTTTCTCGTGTTACGAACTTGCAACATAAACTCTCATTATACAATCTATCAAACAAGTAAATGAGTCGCTCTTTTTCAATGAGAAGAAGGAACAACCATGGCAATATCAATGTAATACCCCGAAATTTGTTCGGTCGATTAGAAGAATATTTGGGAGAAAGATGTAATATCCCGGAATTGAATCGGGTAATTAGAAAATAGCCGGGAGGACAAAAGACAATTAAAGGAGTAGAAATTCCTGAAAAATAGAAGGGGTTTTCCATAAACTCGACAACTGGGCACAGGCCACGGCCCAGAGGGGCCCATGTGGTGGCCGGCCATAAGGGGTTCCCACCCCAAACCCTAAACTCCACATTTTCTCCCCTCCCCTTTAGAGCCGCGCCCCTTCCCTTTTTGTGCACCGCCTTGTACGTCGATTTTGGGTAAGATGCGTTCGTTTTCTATCCTGTCCATCTCTTAGAACGTTGTAGGTATTGTTTTTATCTTTCTTTTGGCATCGAGATCATGTGATTTGGACGTACGGTTTAGGAGTTATGGTGGTTTTACCGCGACTGTCGGGAGAAGCGACGAGATTGGACAGATTGTATTGTCTGGCGTTTTGAATTATTTAGAGGCGAATCGAGATTCCACCCAAAACGAATGTTGTATATAATTCAATAAGATTTCCAAGTTCATAAAGAGCACAATTTTTAGCGTTTCCAATCAAAAGTTATGCAATTTTACCGTCGCTGATTTACATCTCGTGGGTTGATTCTATCTGATGCGTTGTAACTCAGTTTTGGGTGTCTTAGAGGCCGAATTGGTTATCTTCGTCTTCTGGAGATACGTTCATGGTTTCATTAGCTTTCTTTTGGCACCTGGATCACGAATTTTCACCTAGTAGGTTAAAAGTTATGACTCTTTTACCACGTACTATTCGGTCTCTCTGTAAACTGAAGACAGACGTGTTGTCCCTCAGTTTTGATCAAGTTATGGTCAGATTCAGAACCTCCACCCAACTAAGTTATTGTAGCCCTTTCAATTATCTTTCCAAGTTGATAAGGATCATTCTCATTTGATCAGTAGGCTAAAGGTTACGCCATTTTCTTTATTACTGATCTGTATTCTGGACAGATGTAGATGGGTTGTGTTTAGCTGATAATTAGCCCTCTGTTTTGGCCGAATCAGGGGATTCCGCCAACTAATGTTTTGTAGCCTGATCTGTTAAGATTCAGTGAGCACTGGTTTCAGGTCTTTTAGAGTTACAGATAATTAATGGTGAATTTTCTCGTACAACTGCCCGTAGATCAATAATCTGGACTTTTGGCGTAGAGGTAAAAACGAACATTTGGGCGTGTGGGTTGATTAGAGGGTATCTTAGAACTCGTGTAACTATGTTATACCCTGTTATCCTTATTCCGTGACAATGATTGTATAGGCGGTGAGTGGAAGGACACCTTCGTTGCTTCCCCATTCGTCACCAAGACGGAAGGCAAGTGCAATGTTTAACTTGTGTGAATTCGATGAATGCATGATAATTTGGTAACTTATGAATATTCCGTGATTTGAGCATGATGTGGTAGATTTCAATACCTTCTTCGTGATAAATTGAGATGAAGTTCAAGTTATGCATTTCATTCCATGCACACATATTTCCTTTCTCAGTCACAGAGTGGAAACTTGATTAAGTCCCATTAATTCCAATATGGGCATGTAAGACCTACCATTCCAATGTAGGCGATTTTGGACATTCCGTATGAAACGTTCTTCATACGGACTTGGGTCCCCGCTCTTGGTTAAGGCGGGCTTAAGTGAACACCGACGGGTGTGTCACTAGTTATCTGATATAAGCGTGTGAAAAGTCCATTCTCCTTCAATGCATTCATTCATACCATGCTTTCGCAAATTCATGGAAGTAAATGTTGTTACTTGGTATATTGTTACGATTCGGTATTCTTTGTGAATTATATGTTGTGCTTCTTTGAGTTTCGACTCACTCTTGCTTTTATTTGTTTTAGGTGAATTCGGTGAAATTGCTAGCGAGGAGGGTGTAGTCCAAAGACGTTCCACACACTTGAATAAATCATTCATTCATTATGACACAGTTTTAGTTTATTTGGTTTAATTGATTAAGTATTGAATTGTAATTAAAGTCACTTTGGATGTTCCTCCATTCCTCTATGGTCATTCCTTGTTTTAATACATTGAGGATCTGTTAGTAAATTCTAGATTGTTATCTTGATTATTCGATATTGTCTCTTATCGTGATATTATTTTTATTAATTGAGTAGTATGTCGTCCCATTAGGTGGCATCTTGGCTTCCGAATAGCCGGCGTGTTACAATCAATGTTGCCAATTGACGAGGATCACTTGTAGTAATAGCAATTCAACAGTCGAAAAAAACATTAATAGTTTTAAAAAAACCATTAAAGATCCATTGAATCTCATCAACTACCAGGAACCATGAACCCAAGAGAAATTCATCAACCACCACCGGACAAGAATTCGCCAAATTCAGAAATCAAGGAAGAGAACAACTTTCTAAAGTAACCCTAAAAGAAATATGCAAGGTCAATGCACACTTAATAAAGAACTTGCAAAAGAAATATTCCAATGCCCGAAATTCCAAGCAAGCAAATGAGTTAAATTTTCCAACAGGGGTAAAACAGAACTTCCGTGAAAAGATAAATCTAGCACTTTAACTACGCTCACGTGGAGCAGAAATATCACAATAATTGAAAGAACACCAATTGTTTCAAAGAACGATCAGAGACCTACTGGAGCTTGCCCACTTCATTATAACCCCCCTATTCAAAAGAAACTCATGAACTGCAAGAAACTACAACCAGAAAACTAGATACAAGCTCGAGAAAGGCAACAAATTCATCAACGAGCTCATGCTCAACACAGAACTTATGGAACAGGGGTAAGAACTTCTCTACTTTCATATCACAAACAGTGGTGTTCCTGGCAAAACCCAGGGCAACAACCACGAATTCAACTACTCAACGCTCGCTACCGATATGCATAACTACTGAAATCAATTATGAATATATAGGATCATCTCATGACAATCATAGAAGGATTCATAGATATAGGATACCACCTCATATCACAGATTAACAACAAGAGAGATAGTACAGAAGCAATTCTACACAGTACAACATAATGAACCAAATCACTAGAAATGCGGATGCAATGGATTTTTCAAACCCCACCTACTGTGCACAGTGTGTCATTTTAATACTTAACTTACCACGGACCTAAAGCCCACTCTGATACCAACTGTAACACCCTGGCTATTCGGAAGCCAAGATGCTACCTAAAGATACAACATACCATCAAATTGCGGAATAAGGTTCAATATGCCTCTAATCAGACAATAATACCATGGTAACGAGGTGAAAATAACAAATTCATCAATGGTGAATAATCAAGGAACTAATCATGGAACGACATGACATGAAGTCTAAACATTACTTATTACAGTTCATCTCTCATCAAAGATTAACATAGTTGAATCCATTAATGAAAATATAATGTAATTAACTATGTAGAACGTGCTGGTCTACTCCCTCCCATTAACATTATCATCAACAAGGTTCACCTAAATAAACACAGAAAAACAAGGGTGAGTTGAAACTCAGCAAGTACAATAAACAATTTGAACATACCAGGTTATGAACAAGTCAGTCACATTACGAATTACGAATTAATCTATGAAAACTTATGTATATGAATGGAATAAATGGATGCATTGAAAGGAATGGACTAACACATGCTCATACCGGTATAGCGAGTGAGACACCCGTCGGTGTTCACTTAAGCCCGTACTTAACAAAGTCCGGGGACCAAATTACCGTATGAAGAACGTTTCATACGGGTGTTCGAAACTGCCCACATTGGAATGGTTGGGTCTTACATGCCCATACTGTAGTTGATGGGTCTTTACAAATCCACTCCCGTGGAATGCATATGAACAACACATGAATTGAATGAATATATGCAATGAATCTTATCACTTTCTTCCTCATGGATTATCAAATAGGAACGGAATGTACATCATGGAATATGAACATGAATCATCAACTTATCGGCACAACAACCAACAGCGAGCGTTTCACAGAAATCAATATATCTTAACACATTGGAATTGCATGTAATGGAATATGAATATTGATTAACATCTTTGATTGAAAACATGGATCATAGAAATATTAGCATGAACACAAACACACATCATTCATCAATGTAAAGAATTTCAATGTACTTGCCTCTTGGGCCACATGAGTCGTGGCCCAAGGCCCAGGTTGTCGGGAATTCGCGGAAACCCCCTTCTGATCACCGAAAATTGTAATCCCTATTTAATTCTTTCTCCCGAATACTCTCCTATTCGCCCGAATAAATTTCGAGGTAACTGATGCCGAGTTGCTAACCCCGACACCCCTTTCCCTCACTCCTTCTATCAATAATTTGTCATGCTATCATGGTCCTCATGAACTTATGTATCTGGTTCAAACACTAAGTAGTATGAGGTGTTGTACTTGTTTTAGGAATTTGTATTTGTTCTAATTAGTGATTCATATGGTATTTGTTTAGATACTGTATTGGAATATATGGCAATGCGGTGTGGTGTGCTTGAGATGAATGCTCCGTGATGATAATAGTCTTGTACTGAAATTGTTTTGGTAATTGGGTTTGATCTAGAGCTCTAACTGGAATGCTCACTCTACATCTGAAAGCAATATCAAAACGTTAAATCTTAGCTTTATGTCGATTTCATTTGTTCACATGGTGTTTGTGTTGAGCATATTATTCCTTTTAAATGACTTAGAGGATTTACATGTTTATATGTCAATTATGTCATTGTATTGGTCTTAATTTCTTCCCTACATATACTAATTATTTATTAATTGGTGGGTATACCCATACACATAGAGATCGAATCTTATGATAATATTTTTAAGCGTGTCAGAACCTATATTTCTTATGAATACGTCTTCTTCTCATCCTTCGTCATCTTCGCCTTATGCGTCTGATGCACCGTTCTCTGGAATATCCAAGCGTAGTAGAAGAAGAGGAATATCGAAAAGGCCCGGGGGCCGATTTACCATCACGGAGGTCGATGAGTATGGAACCCCTATCAATCCTCTCCGAGCAGCGTCCGCATTCTGGAGAACGGTTGAAATAGTTACACGGAAACGGGTCAACATCACCTACGATTGGTGGAAGGAGTTGACCAAAGCTCAGAAAAGGTGAGCTGCTGACGGATATTTTCCTATCGTTCGAGGTCCCGGAACAACACCAGGACTCCGTGCGATGACAGGCGTTGCTACAAGTGTGCAAAGCGTGGAAGAACTTCAAGAACACGCTTGTCAAGAACTACGTGAAGAAGGATCTGACGCCCTTCCGCAAGTATCCGTTCTTGGAAGAGTTATAGGAAGAGTTTGTGGCGAAGAAGATGACAGATGATTTTAGGAGTGAAAGTGCGATGCACAGGGCCCTCTAGGAAAAAAAATGCACCCTCACAAACTCGACACCGCTGGGTATAAGGGTAAAATCTAGCAATAGAGGGATCAGGACTGGCAGGCAAACCGTTCGAAAGTCTCCCCGTCATTTATCGGGATCTCTAATAAGCGCACCCGAAACTGGCTAAGTGCGAGGTCATCTACACTATCTTCGGGGGCCATCTCCTTTTCAAAACCCGCAGAGGAGGAAGTGTCCCAGCTCCTGGTAAGATATTGAACTACCTAGTTTGTAATTACTCCATAACTTCATAGCAAGTGAAATGACATGTCGGGCTATTACAGGAAACGCTGAGTGCACAATCTTCCCAAGGCTCATTCCAGGCAGTCAGGGAGAGAGATATACTCTATGCGGCCCTGAGAAACAATGAGCACCCGAGAAGCATGAGAGGCCTTGGTCTTTATGTTCCATAGAAATATGGATTCCTTGTAGACTCCGAAGCGTACCGGAGTAGGAAGAGAGCCAAAGCCGAGCACGATGCACGGCTACGAGAGGAGATTCATGAATCCCTTAGAGATGAGATCACTGAATCCATCAGAGATGAGATCAATAATCGCGTTAGAGATGAGACACGGCGGTAGATGGAGAGGCTTGAGGAAAGCCTTAGGAAAAAAAATCAGTTGCAAGCCCCTGCCCCTATTGTGCTAGCTAGCCCCCAAACTTCCAAGTAGCTACGCGTATAACCCTAACTCTACCCCAAAAGGCGATGACAGGTTTCCTGTCAATGACATCCTAGTAATAATTATTACCTCTAGAATGCTCGACCCATTGATAGGCCTGTTGGAGTAGCTAATTTTGTATCATTATGTAGGTGGCTATGAAGTGCAAGCTCCAAGTGAGATATACCTCTATTGCCCTAGATGCTGCTTGGGGCCAAGTGTATCCATCCGGTGTCGGGGCTTTGGTACACGGTGTAAATCCAGCACCGGGTTTCGCAAAAGTGAATGCGGACGGTGTTTATGCCAATTTTGTGGTAGCCTCACTGCAGATTCCCACAAACGACGAGGTTGTGACTCTAGGGAAAACTATTAGAAAATTCATCCAGTGGCCCAAGAGTGACATCTACCTGGAGCTACCTGCTCTGGTATCAACTTCATGGGAATATCCTACAACGGTGTCAAGTCCACAGGAGTTACTTGCACCGAAGCGGCAAGGGCCCGTTGCATCAGATTCATCTACACCTCGTGCTCGGTCAACTCTCATGAAGTTGATCTCTAAAAAGAAAGGCAACAAGGGCAAATCAAAGACGGTCAACTCATGTTCTGATATCCCCTTCTTGTCGTTGGCCCGAAAATTCATGCTAGGCGAGCCGTTGGTTGAGACGGTACATCACGACCATACCATAAGATTCGCTTACACGAGATTGCATGTATGATACATGGAATAGGCCAACAAGACGGATGGACAGCGACACTCGGGTGTCAACGTTAAGTTCAAAAAGGATCATCTTAACCACGTGGTGCAAGACTGTGTCTTCACAGTGACCTTGGAGGACTTGTTCTTGCTCTTCAACCTCGACGCCTCACTCATGCGATGTTGGACATTACCAGTGAGTACAATCACGGTAAACGTTCGTGTAATACCGATAAATGTTATATATAACTCCTTGCTTTTGTATATATACACATGATTTCTGAATCCAAATTAAGGAATTCACCGGTAGGTTTCCTCGACCCACACTTGGTCTCCTTGCAAACCCTCAAGGGGAATGCAAAATTCATCGAGGATTACATAACAGAGTCATTGATGGCTCACCACGACAAAGAATTCATACTTTTGCCCTACAACTAGGAGTAAGTGCTGCATTAGTGGCTATACTTGTTGATTTATACTTTTTATAAGCAACACGAACTTAGGTTTAATGACCATGGCAATATACTTGTGTAGGTTCCACTGGATTCTAATTGTAATTATACTAAAATGGAACAGGGTAATATACCTAGATTCCCTAGAGAGGGCCGCACACGACTTCACAATTGTCCGATTATTAATTGACGGGTAAACACATTTCCTCTATAGATAACTCTATTGTAGTCTTTCCTTCCTTTGCAATGGCTAAGGCTAACTTCTTGGAATCACGTAGGTCATTCGTCGTGTACTATGCTAAAAGAGAGAAAAGGCAAGGGAAGTATTCCGCAGCACAATCGAAATTTTCCGGTATTCGCTAGTACACATTAATACCATATAGCACTTCGTAGTAATGCCTCTTGAACTAACCAATTATATTTTTGCAGTGCCACCAGTCGCCGTCGACCTGCAACTTCTGTGGATACTAGGTTTGCCACAATATGGAACTACTCGTCAGTTCTGCGATGACCAATGATCCTCAGGTTTGTCAATCTTGTAATAATTATTTCATACTTATCGATTTATATATGGACAAATTTAATCTTCCTAGTGACAGGTTGTGAGCATCAATACAACTGCGTTGGAGCTCATAAACATTCGAGGATAGTTTGTGTCATTCTTGAACTATGAAGTCATAAACCCAAATGGGAAGTTCCATAATGTAGATTGAACTTGATTGTGATAAGATTGAACTTAATAGTACATGTGTGTAAATGTACATGAATGGTTAATTTTAGTTAATTAATTTGTGAATTGGATGTGCTTGTTTCTGAAATGAATGTGAATTGGACGTATACATGTACTTGTTGTGTTTCAGCTTGTTTCAGAGGGTATGGCTAGTATTTTCTGAGACTAGCTAGTAAACATAAATAGATTTAACAATACAAAAGAATATCGTAGACAGTTCCTTAGGACATACTGTCTGTGATACATCAGCTCTCACATGCGGTTTCATCTACAAACTGTCTGTGGTACATAATCTCTTACAGACGATTTCATCTACAAACTGTCTGTGATACATCAACTATCACATACGGTTTCTGCTACAAACCGTCTGTGATAGTCAACTATCATAGACGATTTTAAGTTGATAACCGCCTGTGATAGTCTGCATCACAGATGGTTCAAAAACCATCTATGATGACCTCATATCATTACTGACCCATAAACTCAAACGGCTCACGAAACCGTTTGTGATGACGTTTTTGAACCGTCTGTAAAGACCTTTTCGGTAGTAGTGAACTACACCGCGGTACTCCTAGTGCCTAGGTTTTCCCACTGTGTTTGCTTCGTAGGACTAATAAGCATTGCCAATTTTAGTTGCTAAAATTCGGTAAAGTTGACCAGATTGTAAAAAAATGTATTCGGTATAGTTGCTAATGAATTTGGTTCATTGTTAAAAAAATCTACCAGGTTTACATCTCCATTGGCAACTAGTTAATTCTCTTGCCAGATTTGTTCAATTCACTGCAAACGATATATAATGAAAAAAATTTCTCTAAAAAAATCTAATGATAAAAATTTTATAATACCAAATTCAAGCACCATGTTGGCTTTGTACATGTAGGCGCAAATGAAATAGCCTTTTAATCCCTTAGGGTGCAGTTTGTCATTATGTTTTTTTCCCATGGAATCTCATCTAATTTGCAAGCAAAAATATCTGGAACTGATTGAAAAATGAAAGGTTACAACAAATAGAGAAATTACTTTATTATTATATCATAGAAATAGATCCCAAATTTGCACTTGAGTCATCAAACGTACCTAGACATGAAGTGTCAATCGGATAGGAATTATCCATTTTATTCAACTACCATATTTGATAGGATGCGAATATGACTTAGATTTTTCCACCCGGTTAGCAATGTCTCCCCTATTCGTATTCGTATTCGTATTCACATTCACATAAAAAATGTGTATATGAATATGGTATGGACTTTTGCCATCCAAAATGTTATTTTAACTTTTGCCATCCAAAATGTTATTTTATCTGCACTATTTTATTACAGTATGGCTAATAAGTTGGATGAGTATTTTTAATTTAATGTGAATTCATGTTTTTAGGTGAAATAGATAAACTAGAATGATTAAATATACTATGTATGAGGATAAAGTATCATAAATATCTTGCCATTACGTTAGTGATGAGGACTAGTTCAATGACCGTGCTTTGCTACAGATTAAAACTAAATATAGTCCGAGCATGTCGGGTCGTCAACCGTCAACGTGCTCAGCGATATGATCTGGGATGTCGGTACCCCGCTCGCTGATCCAACGGACGCTGAAGATGGTAGAGAGGACAAACGACCACCAATTTCAATTTTTAAGTAGTAGAGATACCCGAATTCGATCAAAATTGAATAGGTATTCGATTCGTATTCGTATTCGTTGTAACATTCGATTCGTATTCGACAATATTCGAATGTGTATCCTTATTTGTTTAGAAAATACGAATATGAATACGTGAAGACCACTATTCGACTCGTATTCAAACCGTTGACACCCCTATGTAGACATATTCAAGTCCTAGGCCAAGCCTGAAAAAATCTGGTCCTAAACAGGCATGCCCGAGCCTGGCACAGCCCGACACATGTTAGGCCCGAAGCCCGAAAAAACTAAAATTCACATTTACCATGAAATATTATTATTTTAATTCTTTTTTGGAATAAAGATTAGTATTTAATTCATTTTGATTATTAAAAAAATATTTATTATTTTTGTTATGATGTCGGACTTTTTCGGGCTTTAGGATGTACATTCGATACAAAAATTGGGGCTCAAGCCTGGCCTAACCCGAAAATTTGGGTCAGGCTCTAGGGTGGGCCACTCGTCTAGGCTGCCCATGAATAGGTCTAAACGTGTCCATCGCCAGACATGCACACGATGTCTTGTACGAGTGCCTCCCACTGTATTGCTTCTCGTGCGGCCGCTTGGGTCATTCCTCCATGGAATGTCTGACGCCTAGGGAACGGGATGTTGGTGATATGCCATAGAGGCAATCATAGAGATGATTGTATCACATCTATGTTTATGTGTTATTGAATAAGTGTTATTATGTTCCTTGAATGAATCATCAGTTATAAAGATTAACGAGTATGTGACTTATTGGTGAAGCTTTTTTAACTTATGATGATGTTGTTATAAATGTATCCCTGATCGGATGTCACTGGTCGAAACACTAGTGACTCTATCGACCAGCATATGTATTGATTGATGACCATGTTTCACCGGTCATGGATATAGGGATATCGAATCAATAATGTGAACACATGTTGGAGAACATGGTATTGGATTGACCCACCTTGAGACACTGCTAAGATTATTATGTTTTCATGTGTCATCAGTTGATCTCAAGCAATGATGATGTATAATCCTTAGGCCTGAGATCAGCATGGTTTTCTACATGTGTAAGAGTACACTTTGGGGTTACCAAACGCTACTCCGTAACTGGGTAGTCATAAAAGTAGCTTTCGAGTATGCTATGAAACATGCGGAGGAATGTGACTAGTCAGATATGGGATTTATCCCTCCTAACATAACAGGAGAGATGTCTCTGGGCCCCTCAATGTGGTCGGATAAAGAAAGTGCATGGCCATGCTACTGGTGGTCGAAGAGTTCGACCACATGAAGTTATCTATCACTCTGTCGAGAAAGTATTGAACAATTCATGGATGACATATTATCTCACCTGGAGTTCAATCAGATATCGTAAGGCAAAAGGAGAATACACGAGCTGGTTGTTCAGTTCAATCAGATACATACTAGTCGTATGAAGATACGAGCTAGTCGTAGGCTGGTCGAACATGATCACCAAGTTGTCGAAACCTGATCATAAGGAGTTACGAACTGATCGTGACAAAAAAAACGAGCTGGTCATAGGCTGGTCAAAACTTGGTCGTAAGGAGTTGCGAACTAGTCGAGACCAAAATAGGACCTGGTTGTAGATCATATTGCATTAAGGTTTGTCCGATATAATTCGTGTGTATTCGGGAATCGTTATGTCCTGCTAGGTGCTGTTGACGACTCGTGATTGGAAAGGAGTTTTTGAGTTACAATCGATTATGCATGAACCTACAGTGTCACACACGTAACGGGTTGGAACAAACCAGTACAGATACGATTCGTCAAATGTGTTCGGATAGGATCTATCATGGGCACTATTTAAGGATATGCTTGAGGTTGTTGGGAAGAGAGATAGGTAACAAAAGAGACACATGACAAGAGTTGACGTGAGTTGCTCCAAACCCTAGCCACCATCTTCTTGAGAGAGCCTTCCCGTGCGACTTGGTGCTAGCACACCGTCGTATAGTGTTCCTTCCCTGGACGTGTGGATACTGTAGAGGCGCTACTGCGGTTGCTGTTGCACTCGAGGACAATCCGCGACATTGCAAGGAAAGCGATTGGTTGCTGGAGGAGATGATCGACGACGACTACGCCGGACTATCGACTATGACCACTACATCGACGTGCTCTTCGTTGGACCAGGCTGCTCTAACTCTTCTTCCGCTGCATTGCGCGTCTGGTGGTAACGATCTGTGATCTCTTCCTTGCCTGGTATCCTGGTTTACATGGTAGAATTTTTGAATTGCCAGCTAGCGTAGTCTACCCATATCCCTTCACGGGATGTTGATGGGAAGCCATTGTACTCTAGTGACCGTCTTTGTGCACCGTTTACGCGTAAGAAGGTCTCATCAAGCGTACGGTCCGACAATAATTCATTTTCGACAGACTGCGGCTCTGCTGCTCATGATCAAAAGGAGACATCATGTGGTACTTTTAATCACACGAAATCACTAGGGGCTGGAAGCTCTAGTTCTAGCTGTGGTGTGCATGTTGACCTGGACAAGGACACGTTGCCGATCGAGACTTATGGGTGAGGTGCTTCTAATAGCCCAGTTTAAAAATATGTTTGATGTGATGAACCACACAAGTTTTGTTGCTGGGAAGGATCTCTCCCACGTTCAGATATACAAGAAGAACATTATGGGGCTTAAGCGCAATCAATACAAGGAGTATAGGCATAAGGAATCTTCTACTCTCGCTCCTGCTGTTGAGGAGGGGTATCTTTGGCTCTTACAGTGGTACAAAAAGGTACAACATTGGCATTGGGAGTCACAGAGCATCCTGGTTCTGACAGCGTGGAGGAAAGTTGTGACTCTAACAAGAAACTCAAAAAGGACTCAACAGATGCTTCATCTCAATCGTCATATCTGGCGGTGGCTACGGTACAACCCTGCCACATGCAATGAGTCTCTTGTGTTGGAATTGTCGAGGTTTGGCGAGCTTCGCTGGTTAGTGAAGACATACATTCCTGCCATCCTCTTCTTGTCTAAAACTAAGACAAGGGATAATAAAGTTCGAAGCTTCTTGTGGTCTTTGGGTTACTCGAGTTGTTTTGTAGTCAGTTGTGTGGGCCTCAGTGGCGGCCTTCCACTTTTTTGGATGTAGCCATATACGGTCTCCTTGAAAGATTTTATTTCCAATTGTATCGATGTTCTTGTGTCAACAGAGTCCAGTGCAACCTGGTGTGCTACCTCTATTTATGGTGAACCTCGAAGAGAACATAGGCGCAAATTTTTGGATTTTCTCAGGTTCATGCATGCCCAATGGAATGGTACATGGATCTGTTGTGGCGATTTCAATGAGGCCCTTTGCCACGATGAACACATGGGTTTCAGAGATAGGTATGATTCCCAGATGGCCATGTTTTGTGATTGCTTAGATGATTGTGGGCTTATCAACTTGGGTTTTTTGGGACCAAAATTCACATGGATGAATAAGTAAGATGTTGATTCTAATGTCAAGGTTCGACTTGATCGGGCAGTAGCAAATGACGAGTTTTCTCGCTTGTTTGAGGATTGTCTTGTGGAGAATGTCATAACGACAACGTCCAATCACCATGCTATCTCTATCTCCTTATCCTCTTAGAGTGGGGCGGTGGAGCACCCTCTGGTGCAGCAGGGTTTCCGTTTTGAGGCAATGTGGTTGCGTTCACTGGATTATAAAGAGGTGCTGGAGCAGGCTTGGGTAGAGGGAAACGATGGCACCCATTTGCTATAATCTACTTGGATGAATCTGCACCAGCTGGCCCATTCTCTTGGCCGATGGAGCAAAGTGTCCTTTGTTTCGGTGTGCAAGGAGATACAAAAGCTTGAGTTTCGTATTAAGTCTTTGCGCTTGGCGCATGTGACTGATTTCATGATCTAGGAGGAGCGTGCGGTTGATCACCACCTCTGCGAGCTCTTTGAAAGGGAGGAGATTATGGCACAACAACGATCTCGAGTGGACTAGCTTAGGGAGGGAGACTTGAATACTGACTTTTTCCATGTGAGGGCCTCGGTGAGGAGGCGCACAAATAAAATCAAGACCCTTGTTCGGGATGATGTGTGGATATCATGGGGATATGCTCCAGATCTTAGGATGATGTGACAATTGGCAATGGAGTTAATGGTTTGTCGTTTCACGGGTTTTCGACAAAGTTTTCAGAACTGTTCAGGCATTCTGGACAGGGGCGGTCCGACCGGCCATAGCATGGCGGTCCGATCGGTCCCAAATCGGTCGGACCGGCCATGTGCGGCGGTCAGACCGGCCGTGACAAAAAATGGTCAGAATGGGCTGGGCCAAAAATAGGTGTTGTAGACAAGTGAGGGGATCCCAATGCACTTGGTCTCATAATTTTTGGAGTCCCCAAGCAAAAGATCTATTGGTTTAAAGTTTCCGAGGTTTGGATTTTGGGGTTGAAAATTGGCTAAGTCCTCTGGTGATCGGCCGACCGCCTTGTGGTGGCGATCGGTAGGAAGGCTGGTGATCGAGCCGGTCTGAGGGGCGGTCGGCCGGTTCGACTTGTTCATCGGCCAACCGTGGCGATGATGATTTGTTAGGTCAAAGTCATGGGTTTGATGCATATGTGTTGCATGATGCATGTTTTGACTAACGTGGGTCAAGTTGTGAAGAACTTATTCCGGATTCGATTTGCTTGTTTATTGTTGTGCGGGTTGCTTGGTGGTCAACGACGGTCACGGCAAGGATGATCGGGACTAGGCTTGAGTGAGGTCGAACGATCGGGAAGCGGGTGAGGTCAATGGAGTCAAGCATGGCACAGAATTGACAATGATGACCGAGCAGGCGATTGATCTGTTGGTTGGATCAAGCGGCGCGGGGTCGGTGCAAGTGCCATGGTGGTTACGGTGGGAGCCGGATGGGAGAGACTTGAGCATGTTGAGAGCCGTTGATCAACCTACACGTGGCGAAGCATGGGAGGTGCTTCACAAAGATGGGACTCGGTCTTTGCAAAAAGATCGAGAAGGGGTATTTTGGTAATTATACCAAATACCGCCTTGGTGACTTTTGACGACTCGCGGCGCAAGATGGCGTGGAGAAGCGGAGTAGATCAAGAGGAGATGAAGACGGCGCTTCGAGATACGTGCGTGTGTGACCCGTTTATTTTGGGCCTTAACGGGAGCCCATTTGGGTTACTCTTCTAGAAGGTCTAGGCCTCCACTATAAATAGGAGGGAGGTGGCTGCACCCCCAACTAACCCTTTCATGCTTGAAACCCTAGTTTTGGCTTAGGTGCTTAGGGAAGGTTTAGTGGAGGATAGGGTTCTAGAGAGAGAGATGTTTTGATCTTGTGTCCATGCGTATCTGTATGAGTGGTCATGTCGATACATTATCAAATCAATCCAAAGAAGAGTTCTCTTCAAGATGAGTTCATTTGCCCTTCTTCTCTCTATTTGGTGATTTTGAGTCTTTCTTTGATTCGCATGTTTTTGATTGATTTCTTCTCATGATCTAGCTTTCTGTGACATGTGGGAACACATCTAAGATCATCTTGATCATCAATCACCCACGAGCAAGTTTTTAGATCTAGTTTTCGTTTTGACTCGGTTTTGAACCATCCCTCTCTCAAACTGAAAAAGGTCATAACTTTTCCATGGATCTTCACGATCTTCGATTGGAATAGGTTCCTGACATCCTAGAGAAGGTGTGTTCCAAGTTTCATGAAGTTTGGAGTTGTAGATCAAAAGTTAGACCTATTTGCAACTTCGTTTTTCGGGCTGATTCACTGTTCATCAGGCTGGAGGTCAGACCGCCCTAGCTAGAGGTCGGACCGCCCCTTGGAGAAGTCAGACCGCCCCTGAGTAGAGGTCGGACCGCCCCTTGGAGAGGTCAGACCACCCCTGAGTAGAGGTCAGACCGCCCTACACTTAGGAAATTAAGTTTCGGTTGTTTTTTGTTGTTTTGCTTCGGGGTTTTGATTGGATTCAATCCTAGTCTTCCGTTGTACTGGTATATCGATCTTTATAGCTTCTATAGCTATTGGAGTGAAATTTGTGTTGAATCTAATCGTGGTTGAAAAAGTGAGCGTGCTCCTATTCACCCCCCCCCCTCTAGTCGCCTTTTCGGTCCAACAAGTGGTATCGAGCCGGTTAGTTCAATCTTGATCTTAACAGGTCCTTTGAACTTGGCGATGGATAAGTACTCGACAAAGCCGCATGTCTTCAATGAGCTCGACTATGCCTATTGGAAGAATCACATGCGAGTCTTCCTTGAGAGCGAAGGACAAGCTATATGGGAGGTTGTTCGAGCTCCGCTCGTTTTGCCTCAGATTGCCACGCAAGCTTGGCAATACACAGCTAACAACAACAAGGTAAAGAATCTCCTATATCTTTGGGCTTGGTAGACAAGAGTATGGCGGTATTTGCAATCTTACGACCGCACATGAAATTTAGCACACCTCGAAACTTACCATGAGGATCGTCCCAGATTAAACAAGTGCGCGAGACGGTCTATAGCGAGTACAACAAATTCGAGATGCGTCTTGGCGAGAGCATCGATGGCGTTTTACTCGCTTCAACAAGGTTGTCAATCGGATGAAAGTGTTGACATTGAGTACTCTCAATCGAGAATGTCACTCACCTCTTGGGTGCAATCAACACCAAGGAGTGGGAGATGAAGGCTCTCGCCATAGAGGAGAACGTCGATCTCTACTCTCACCTTGGAGCCGCTTTATAGTAAGCTCAAGACTCATGAGATCAAGAGAGGTAGTCTTCCTAAGAAGGACTGACATGGCTTTGGTAGGTGATCCTCTTTCAAGAGCTTCGATGGTTTTTCCGAGTCCTCTTGGGTTTTCTCTTGCTGTTTATCCACAATTCGTGAAGAGGATTTTGAGAGTCTTCTGAGCCCGAGCTAGCCCTCATAGTCAAGAAAGTCACACGGGCTTACAACAATGTGAGAAACAAAAGAGAGGTGGCCTGTGACTTGCTACGAGTGTGGTGAGCTTTACCATATTCGGGCTAAGCGCCCCAAGTGAAGGTTAAGGGTAACCATAAGGAGGAAAGCCGACTTGGAAGAAGCCTCAAGGAACAAATCAAGGTTTGATCTTTGCCAAGTGATGAAGGTCGCTCAGGGTCCTTGCAGCTTTGGAGATCAATCCTTGAGCGATGTGGACTCGGGAGCGAGGAGGACAAGGAGGAGGAGGAGCCACCTCAAGACAAGAAAGGAAGACCAAGGACTTCAGGCATGTGCTTCATGGTGACTCAGTCGGCGTCGATGATGATGATGAGGTATCCCTATCTTATGATGTCCTTTCTGCTAGATGCGAGAACATGTATGAGCAATTGCTTAGTCAGGATAAGGCTTTAAAATTCATCATGGTTAAGAACAAGGATCTAGAGTCACAAGTTAAAAATTTAACATTAGAACTTGTGAATGCTAAGAGTCTAGACGTTGATGAATGTTCATCTTGCCATACTTTGCACTCAATCGCCTAAAGCGCAACTGCTCTTAATACTGCTTTGCATCAACTTGAAAATGCTAGAACTGAGCTAGTTGAGGTCAAATCTGCTCCATGTCTTAAATGCTTAGAGTCTAGCAAGTTGGATGTTTCTGAACCAGTAGAGTCTCGCTCTTGCTCTCGTTGCTTAGAACATGAACGTGAAATTAAAGACATTTTAAAAGCAGCTAGAGAGAAATATGCCAAGCTTAAGGACAGTATTAATTCTGTTACTTGTACTTTATGTCCTGCTCTTAAGCTTGAAATTGCTAATTATAAGGAGAGGCTTGCAAAGATTATTAAACCTAAAATTTGTCAATCATGTGTTGATCTTAGGAAAGATAATGTTTATCTAGAGAACACACTCTAAAAATTCTCTAGTAGAGAAAAACAATTAAACATGATTCTTGACAAGTCTAGAACTCCTTCTAAGAAGCAAGGTTTAGGATACAACTCTGCCCAGAACATATCCAAGGCTAAGGTCATTCAGGTCTTGGAAAATGGCTTAGTTGAATTCAAAACCCAACTGCAAAAATTGCTTTCAAACTGCGAGTTTTGTCCAACCTTCTTTTGAGACAAAGGTGCTTCTCCCAGTGGTACAAAATACCCTTGCACCTATTAAGAGAAGAGTGGACATTTAGTTGAGTTACATTGGCGTAGGATGAAAAATGCTAATCATGCTAGAACTTTATTTCATCAACCTAGAGCTTGTGTGAAACATGGTCATGTAAAGAAGAAGAAACATGGTCTAGGATACACTGCACATGCTTATCATCATCATATTCCTAGACAGAATGCATCTCATGTGTTTGTAACCATTGCTCATGATAGGACTTCAACTAGGATCAAGGACACTCATTACGCTTTGCATACTACTCATGACGTGTGTCTCGATCTTTGGGTTCCCAAGTCTATTTTAACTAACTTGAGATTGAGACACATCGATCTTTGTGCCTTGATTTTCGGGATCGTCGCGGAAGGAGGAAGAACACGTGGCTCGTTGACTCATTTGTTCACGCCACATGACCGGAGACTCAAGATGGTTCACTTCCTTCACGCGGGCGACTGGTGATGACTTCATCACCTTCGGAGATGATTCACAAGGGCGGATCGAAGGAACTAGATCGATCAGGGTGAACGACAAGTTCATTCTCAAGGATGTCGCTCTTGTGTCCAAGCTAAGGTACAATCTCCTTTCTGTCTCACAGCTTCTTAATGATGGCTATGATACTAGATTTAAGAAGAACGCTTGTCGGGTGCTTGATTCTTTTGGTGAGCTCATTTTTGGAATTTCTAGAGTTGGTAGAATATTTGGAGCTGATTTTTCTGAATCTCTTGCCGGATCTCTCAAATGTTTAGTTGCATCTTCTTCTGATATCTGGCTTTGGCACCGACGCTTGGGGCACATTGGTTTTGATCATCTGACACGAGTTAGCGGCCTTGATCTCATGAGAGGCTTGCCTAAACTCAAGGCTGTCAAAGATGCTGTATGTGCTCCCTGTAGGCATGGCAAGCAAGTTGCCGCCTCACACCCTTCATTGACTATGGTCATGACTGACGGACCGGGACAGTTGCTTCATATGGATACTGTTGGTCCTGCTAGGGTTCGGTCAGTCGGTGGCAATTGGTACATTCTTGTCATAGTCGATGATTTTTCGAGATATTCTTGGGTGTTCTTTCTTGCTTCGAAGGATGAGGTCTTTGATCATTATCATGATCTTGTTCTTCGTTTGGCCTCTGAACTTCCTGGTGCCTTGAGAGCAATCCGCAGTGACAATGGCACGGAGTTCAAGAATGCCTCGTTTGCCTCTTTTTGTGCTGAGCGCGGTATTGAGCATCAGTTCTCTTCTCCACACGTCCCTCAACAAAATGGCGTTGTGGAAAGGAAGAACAGGACCTTAGTCTCGATGGCTAGGACGATGCTAGATGAGTATAGCACACGAGGAGGTTTTGGGCCGAAGCTATTGCTACAGCTTGCCATATTTCAAATCGTGTCTTTCTGAGACCGTCTTTGGGCAAGACTTCTTATGAGCTTCGTTTTGGCAAGAAAACCCTCGGTTTCGCACTTTCGAGTCTTTGGATCGAAGTGTTTTATTCTCAAGACAGTGAACCTAGATAAATTTGAATCAAGAACTTGTGATGGTTTATTTCTAGGTTACCCTGCTCATTCGAGGGGTTTTCGGGTTTTTAATGTTGAAACTAACATTGTCCAGAGACATGCAATGTCACTTTTGATGAGACTAGCCTGCGGCTAGATCCGATGTTTGGTGACTTACGGTGTGAGAGCATATTTGTTGAGGAAGATGAGGATGAAATTGATGATGCTCCTCCACTTGTCGCTAATGCTCGATTCGGCTCGAACACCTTTCGATCGCTTCACCTCCAATTGAGGCTCCTACTGCATCTTCTTCATCAGCAGTACCTGCGGAGGTTGAGGAGATACTATCTCCCCCAGGCGCTCCTTTGCACATCCAGAAGCAGCACCCTTCGGATCAGATGATTGGTAATCTCCATGAGTGAGTCACTCGCTCCAGGTATCATGATCCGAGTCTTTTCTCTCACTCTGCATTTGTAGCGTCTTTTGAACCCAAAGATATATCACATGCTTTATCTGATGCTAGTTGGGTCAATGCCATGCATGAGGAGTTAGAAAACTTTGAAAGAAATAAAGTCTGGAACCTTGTAGAACCTCCTAGTGGTCATAATGTAATTGGTACCCGTTGGGTGTTTAAAAATAAACAAAATGAGTATGGTTCTGTGGTTAGAAACAAGGCTAGGTTGGTAGCTCAGGGTTTTAGCCAGGTTGAGGGGTTAGATTTTGATGAGACCTTCGCTCCTGTTGCTAGATTAGAAGCCATTCGCATCTTGCTTGCATTCGCTGCATCTAAAAGTTTTAGGTTGCATCAAATGGATGTTAAGAGTGCTTTTCTGAATGGTTTTATAGAGGAGGAAGTGTATGTTAGGCAACCCCCTGGCTTTGAGGATCCCAAGCACCCTGATCGTGTCTTTAAACTATCCAAAGCCTTGTATGGTCTTAAGCAAGCCCCTAGAGCACAGTATGATAGACTTAAGACCTTTACGCTTAAGAATGATTTTAAAATGGAAAAGTTGATAAGACTCTATTCATTCTTAGGCATGGCAATGACTTCTGCTTGTTGATTTACGTTGATGATATTATCTTTGGTGGTTCCTCTCATGCTCTTGTTTCAGTTTTACGAGACCATGTCGAGGAATTTGAGATGAGTATGATGGGCGAGCTCAACTACTTTACAGGGCCGCAAATCAAGCAATGCAAGGAAGGATCGCATCCATCAAGCGAAGTACACCAAGGATCTCCTCAAGCATTTTGATATGGGTGACTGCAAGGCGATCGCCACTCCCATGGCGACTTCTACTGTTTTGGATCCAGATGAGGAAGGAGAAGCCGTGGATCACGCGAGTACCGCAGACATGATCGGCTCCCTTACGCACTTGACGGCCTCAAGGCCGGACATCCACTTCGTGATGCGCCTCTGCGCGAGGTTTCAGCGCCACCGAGGACTTCACATCGCCAAGCCGTTAAGCGCATCTTGGTATTTACATTCTACCCTCAAGTATGGCATTTGGTATTCTTGCTCTTCTTATTTGTCCATTCGGGGTTTTCGATTCGATTTTGGTGTAGGCTAGATAGGAAGAGTACTTACGGTACATGTCATTTCTTAGGCACGTCTCTTGTCTCTTGGTCTTCTAGAAGCAGTCTTACATTGCACTGATCCTTCTTTGAAAATTTGAATATGTAGTCGCCGCTAGCTCTTCAGAGTCGATTTTGTGGATGGTGTCCACTCTTAAGGACTTTGGGTTAAACTTTGCTAGTGTTCCTCTTTCTGCGATAACATACGCTATTAACATTGCTAAGAACCACTGTGCAACATTCTAGGACCAAGCACATAGACATTCGCTATCACTTCCTTAGAGACCATGTCGAGAAGGGTGATATTGTCTTTGCTTCGTGGAGTCAGAGGCTCAATGGCGATATCCTCACCAAACCTTTAGACCCAACTAGGTTTGCCACCTTGAGAAGCGAGTTAGGGTAATTTATCCCTATGGGTTGGTTTGAGGGGAGTTCGATCTTTTCTGATCTTACCTTGTTCTTTTGATCTCTTATTGTTCTTTTTCTGAACTTTTTGATCTTTCTGAACCTTTTAGGTTGTTAGGCTTTTTATTGCATCTCATTGTATCATATTGCATTCATATGAAAAATACAACAAGTGGTATGAAAAATTCAAAAAGATGCATTGTAATATAAGTTTTTCTACTTATCTTTTAAAATTAATGAAGCTTTGCCTATTACCCTTTGGAGCTTTAGTATTTCAATTCTTGCTCAATGCCATGTCTAGTTCTTTGACTTGCTAGAATTATCATGCTTTTACATGTGTAGTTAAGTCTTTGCTATATGAGCTAGAACTTTAAAACAACTCGAACTAAGAAATTGTAATTTGTGGATGTTTTAGCGAGTTGCGCAATTAGTGCTCCTCTTGTGACATTGGCCTTGTCAGAATTGTCTTGTTAACTCTTTGATCTAAAATTGACCATTACTTGAGCTTTTGTGTTCTTGAGATTCTAAAACTGCTCTTGTGAAAAATGAAAAATCAAGATTGTCTTATGCTTAAAATGTGCCAAACTACTCTTACGAGACTGCTTGTCAAATGACATGAACTTGGAGATAGTTTGATGATCCAGACGATCTCATGGGGATTGCTTGTCAGAAATGACATGAACCTCAAGATTTGTCGCATACAGTAGAAGCTTAGAAAGAGTTTGTGGATGGCTCCTAGTCCAAGATCTTCTTTACTAAGATATACCTTTAATCAACTTCAGTGAAGCTTAGGATGAGTTTGTGGATGGCTCCTAGTCCAGGATCTTGTCACTAAGTTAGATCATTAGTCAACTTCAATATTCATTGCATATGAAAAAATGTTGACAAATGGGCTTTTAAGAAATCTTGAGCAAAATGATTCAATACAGGACTGATTGACTCTTAATGTGGTCTTTGTTAGATTTTGATCTCACTTTGACATTTTGACATGGCCAATTTCATTTTAGGATCCTGTTGATGAACTTCTTTGAATTTGAAGCTTTGCTTAAATTGATCAAATCCATTGCTTTACTTTTGAGCCTTTATGCTTAGCTTTGTTATATATGTCTTACCATGATCTTGCTAGCACTATCGGGCTTGATATGTTGTTTGTGCAATATTAGAAATCTTGACTTACTCTTTTGGGTAATCTTCAAAGCTTCTTGTAATCAAAAATTGAAAAATACAAAATGAAGCCACTCCATTGCATTTCATGCATACTTCTTCTTTTGCTTCTTTCTTCATTCGCAAATTGCTATCTCGGATGAGAGGAAGGCGTGATTCCTTGATGACTCCATTGTCAAAGGGAGAAGATATTTCAATGTTGGAGAGAAGTTTATACAAAGGGAGAAAGTTGGAGAATTTGAAATTTTCAAATCCGAGGATCATAGTGAGGGGAGTTTTGAATTGCATTCTTATTGCCTTATGGACTCTTCTGAACTTGAATTGCATTTATTACACCTCACAATGATCAAAGGTCAATTGAACAATTGTTCTTTCATATGGACCTTAAGTGAGATTTTGACTTTTCGAAATCAAAGTTTTATGCTTTCTTTTGCCTTATCTCACTTGTCTATGCTATTCGATGCCGACTTGGTCATTTCCATTGCTTTCTCTTGTTTATGGACCAAGTTGTGCCTTTGTGCAAAACGAAAGTTTTTACTTTTCAAACCTCCAAATTACATTTTCTGGATTATTGCCAATGTGTTCATCAAGGGGGAGATTGTGGATATCATGGGGATATGCTCCAGATCTTAGGATGATGTGACAATTGGCAATGGAGTTAATGGTTTGTCGTTTCACGGGTTTTCGACAAAGTTTTCGAATCGTCGCATTACGGGCGAGGCGGTCCGACCGCCATAGCATGGCGGTCCGTCGGTCCCAAATCGGTCGGGCCGGCCATGCGCGTGATCGACCGTACCGTGACAAAAATGGTCAGAATGGGCTGGGCCAAAAATAGGTGTTGTAGACAAGTGAGGGGATCCCAATGCACTTGGTCTCATAATTTTTGGAGTCCCCAAGCAAAAGATCTATTGGTTTAAAGTTTCCAGAGGTTTGGATTTTTGGGGTTGAAAATTGGCTAAGTCCTCTGGTGATCGGACCGCCTTGTGGTGGCGATCGGCCGGAAGGCTGGCGATCGAGTCCCGAGTCTGAGGTGATCGGCCGGTTCGACTTGTTCATCGGCTAACTTCGTGGCGATGATGATTTGTTAGGTCAAAGTCATGGGTTTGGTGCATATGTGTTGCATGATGCATGTTTTGACTAACGTGGGTCAAGTTGTGAAGAACTTGTTCCCAGATTCAATTTGCTTGTTTATTGTTGTGCAGGTTGCTTGGTGGTCAACGACGGTCAGCGGCAAGGATGATCGGGACTAGGCTTGGAGAGCTGAGGTCCAGAACGATCGGGGAAGCCGGGTGAGGTCAATGGAGTCAAGCATGGCGCAGATTGACAATGATGACCGAGCAGGCGATTCGGTCAGATGCCCGTTGGATCAAGCGGCGCGGGGTCGGTGCAAGTGCCATGGTGGTTACGGTGGGGCCGGATGGGAGAGACTTGCCGACATGTTGAGAGCCGTTGATCAACCTACACGTGTGAAGCATGGGAGGTGCTTCACAAAGATGGGACTCGGTCTTTGCAAAAGATCGAGAAGGGTATTTGGTAATTATACCAAATACCGCCTTGGTGACTTTGACGACTCGCGGCGCAAGATGGCGTGGAGAAGCGGAGTAGGTCAAGAGGAGATGAAGACGGCGCCGAGATGCGTGCGTGTGTGACCCGTTTGTTTTGGGCCTAACGGAGCCCATTTGGGTTACTCTTCTAGAAGGTCTAGGCCTCCACTATAAATAGGAGGGAGGTGGCTGCACCCCCAACTAACCCTTTCATGCTTGAAACTCTAGTTTTGGCTTAGGTGCTTAGGGAAGGTTTAGTGGAGGATAGGGTTCTAGAGAGAGAGATGTTTTGATCTTGTGTCCATGCGTATCTGTATGAGTGGTCAGAATGTCGATACATTATCAAATCAATCCAAAGAAGAGTTCTCTTCAAGATGAGTTCATTTGCCCTTCTTCTCTCTATTTGGTGATTTTGAGTCTTTCTTTGATTCGCATGTTTTGATTGATTTCTTCTCATGATCTAGCTTCTTTGTGACATGTGGGAACACATCTAAGATCATCTTGATCATCAATCACCCACGAGCAAGTTTTTGGATCTAGTTTTCGTTTTAACTCGGTTTTGAACCATCCCTCTCTCAAACTGAAAAAGGTCATAACTTTTCCATGGATCTTCACGATCTTCGATTGGAATAGGTTCCTGACATCCTAGAGAAGGTGTGTTCCAAGTTTCATGAAGTTTGGAGTTGTAGATCAAAAGTTAGACCTATTTGCAACTTCGTTTTTCGGGCTGATTCACTGTTCATCAGGCTGGAGGTCAGACCGCCCTAGCTAGAGGTCGGACCGCCCCTTGGAGAGGTCGGACCGCCCCTTGGAGAGGTCAGACCGCCCCTGAGTAGAGGTCAGACCGCCCTACACTTAGGAAATTAAGTTTCGGTTGTTTTTTGTTGTTTTGCTTCGGGGATTTGATTGGATTCAATCCTAGTCTTCATTATCTTGGTATATCGATCTTCATAGCTTCTATAGCTATTGGAGTGAAATTTGTGTTGAATCTAATCGTGGTTGAAAAAGTGAGCGTGCTCCTATTCACCCCCCCCCTCTAGTCGCCTTTTCGGTCCAACATGATGGCTCTAGATGTGAAAATCAAGATGACATTAAAGGTATGGTTAAAAGTTTTCATGAAGATCTCTTTTCCTCTAAACTTTTTGATTCGTTGGATGTAGTTCTTGAGTCTATCCCTCATAAAGTGGATGATGAGGTAAATGCCGAGTTGTGTAAACCTTATACTGATGATGAGATCAAATCTGCTCTATTCCAGATGGGGCCTACGAAAGTGCCAGGTCCGGATGGCTTCTCGGATTTTTTTTCATGAGGAAATTTGCCATGCTATTAGAAGCTTTCTAGAGGGTGTGGATATACCAGAGGGTCTCTGCGATTTAGTTAGTGTGCTTATCCCGAAGGTCTCGAGGCCTGAAGATCTAAAAAAATTCCACTTCATCAGTTTGTGAAACGTGCTCTATAAGATTGCTTCAAAGGTTTTGGCTAACAGATTAAAAGTTTTTCAACCTACGATTGTATCTGAGTATCAGAATGCTTTTGTCCCTGGAAGGCTTATTACTCACATTGCCTTTATTGCTTACGAGTGTTTACACACCATACAAAGACAACAATCGAAGAGCTCGTATTTTGCTTTGAAGATTGATATGATGAAGGTGTATGATCGTGTGGAGTGGAATTATCTACATGGTTGTCTAAATAAGGTGGGTTTTGCTCCTACTTGGATCAGTTCTATCATGCAGTGTGTTACATCTATTCGCTATGTTGTCCGGGTTAATGGTGAGCTGACTATGCCTGTGGTCCCATCTAGGGATATTAGGCAGGGGGATCCAATTAGTCCCTATTTGTTTTTGTTGTGCACTGAAGGTCTGTTATGTCTCTTGCAACACAAGGAGGGTCGTGGTGAGCTACACGGTATTCGAAACGGTTGGCTCGACCCCCCATATCACATCTTTTATTTTCTCATAGTGATGCAAAAAGTGTTGATACGTGGAAAGCCACACTTCATTTGTATTGTGAAGGTTCTGAGTAGAAAATTAATTTAGAGAAATCCTCTATTTTCTTTGACTTGCATTGCAACGATGGTGTCAAACAAGGAGTCAAGGCTCGGTTGGATGTTCGTAATGAAGCCCTGTAGGATTCCTACTTTGGAATGTCAACTGAGGTGAGTCGATCGCCGATGGGTTCTTTACATTTCCTTCCTGATAGAGTGTGGAAGCGGGTCAATGGATGGACTGATCGATCGTTGTCACGGGCGGGGAAAGTAGTCATGTCACAATCAATGATCTAGGCTATTCCAATTTATGTAATGAGCTGCTTCCAGCTGCTGGTCTCGACGTGTGAGAAAATGAAAACCTCCATCGCTAATCACTAGTGGGGTGTTAAGAACGGCAAGAAGAAAATGCATTGGCGCTCATGGGACTGGCTGTCTACGCCTAAAGCTTTGGGCGGCATGGGTTTTCGTGATCTTGTGCTCTTCAATCAAGCCATGTTAGGCCGTCAAGGCTGGTGGCTAATGACAGAGCTGGGGTTGCTTTGTGCTAAGGTGTTGAAGGGTCGTTACTTTCCTAGCTGTGATTTTTAGGATACCCCTCATCCAAGATCTTCTTCGTATACTTGGAGGAGTATCTGCTTTGGGAAGGAATTGCTGCGGAAGGGTGTACGATGGGGAGTTGGCAATGGCAAAACTATTAAAATCTTATCTGATAATTGGATATCTGGCAGTGCACCCAATCTGGTTCATCCGCTGGTGCCCCTCCCCGTGGATCAAATATTTGATTTTCTTATACAGGAGGAGCATGGTTCTTAGGATGTTGACCTGGTTCGTTCTATCTTCACTGAGGTGGTTGCTGATCAGATTATCCAGGTGCCCATCAGTAGACAAGGCAGTGAGAATTTTGCCTCATGGCCACATACAATACATGGGTCTTACGTGGTACGTTCCGTATATTTTTTAGCTCAGATAAAGGGCTTTTATTTCTCTCGAAGAAGCTCTGGGCGTGATCTCTCCTCAGCGTACAACACGGATGAAAAACATCAGAAGTCACTCTGGGCTATAAAGGCACCGAACAAGATAAAAATTATGTTGTGGCGTTTAGCACATGACTACGTCCAGTGTGGTTTCCAGCTAAAACAAAGGCATATCCTAGTGAATGATATATGTGCTTTCTGTGGGAGGAAGGAATGTATCAAACATTCCTTCCTCTTCTGCCAGTTTGCCCGTGGAGTTTGGCGTCAAGTGAAATTGGAGTATGGTTTCCATCTCTACCACAAGACGTTGAATTGTGCAAAGCAGTGGCTTATTGATTTCCTGGGATGTTCCTCGATTCGAGAGACAACGGTTCTTGCTATTACTCTATGGTATATTTGGGAGGCTCGTAACGGTGCACGAAACGATGAAGGTTTGTTGCATCCTCGAAGGGTGGCTGCGAAAGTTAAAGTTTATGTTGAGTTGATAGTGTTACTGAAGGGATACAGGTAAGCTATGCTAGTTGATAATTCAAAAAATCTACCATGTAAACTAGGATACCATACAAGCAAGAGATCATAGATTGTTACCATCAGACGCGTAGTGCAGCGGAAGAAGACTTGAAGCAGCCTGATCCAACGTAAAGCGTGTCGATGAAATGGTCGAAGTCGATCGTCCTTGGTGGCGTTCATTTCCTCCAGCAACCAATCGAGTTTCTCGCCAAGGTCATGGATCATCCTCAAGCGCAACAACATCCGCAGTAGAGCCTCTATGGTATCCACACGTCCGGTGAAGGAACACCATATGCTGGTGTGCTAGCACCAACTTTCACGGTAGGGATCTCAGGAAGATGGCGGCTAGGGTTCCAGTAGAGCAACTCACGTCACGTCTATCGTGTGTATCTCCCAACAGCCTCATGCATCTCATTATATAGAGCTTATGACAGATTCTATCCGAACACGTTTGTTCCAACCCGTTAAGTGTGTGACCCGTTAGGTTCATGCGTAGTCGGTTGTGACCCGGAAACCTTTTTCGTTCACGAGTTGTTAGCGGTTCCTAGCAGGACATAACGATTCCCGAATACACATAAATAATATCGGACAAATCTTAATGCAATATGCTTTACTATCAGGTCCTTATCACTAACGATCAGCTCATATCTCTATACGACTAGATCATATTAAGTCTCGATCGGTTTATAACTTGTTCCGACCAGGTTTTGATCACTTAGTGATTATGTCCAACTAATCTACGACTAGCTTGTATCTTCATACGACTAGTCCGTATCTAATCGAACTAAAGACCAGCTCGTATATTCTCGCTTTGCCACACAATATCTGGTTGAACTCTAGGTGAGATAATATGTCATCCATGGACTGTTCAATACTTTCTCGATCAAGTACCGGATAACTTCACGTGGTCGAACTCTTCGACCATTAGTGGTATGACCATGCACTTTCTTTATTTGACCACATCGAGGGGCCTAGAGATATCTCTCCTATTATATTAGAAGGGGTAAATTCCATATCCGATCAGTCACATTCCTCCACATGTTTCATAGCATACCTAAAAGATACCTTTATAACTACCCAGTTACAGAGTACCATTTGGTAACCCCAAAATGTACTCTTACACATATAGGAAACCATGCTGATCTCAGGTCTAAGGATTATACATCATTATTACTTGAGACCAATTGATGACACATGAAATCATAACAATCTCAACAGTATCTCAAGATGGGTTACGATTGTCTCTAGGGTATATAACCAACAGTTGCATATCTTCAATCTGCATTCAGGTCATAGGCGTGAGTCCTTGCTTTCAATCCTTAAATGGACTTCGCCATCGGCAGGTACGGTCCTTATTAATATCGATACGATACTATTTGCTTCCTCTTGTTAGATAGGGGTTAACGTGGTAGTTCGAAACCACATTGGTGAATGCTTGGCTGTCTATAACGAACGCCTTGATAGAATCACTATACCGAAGTTAGCAGAAGTATTAACGTTTCACCATACAACAACCCTCGCTTGTGATGAAGGATATCAAAAGATCATCTTTGCTTATGATTGCTTGTCTGTGGTGCAACGGTTAAATTTGTCGATGCGAGATCGGTCGTCTATTGGTGCGGTTATTTTTGATATCAATTATATGACAGAGAGTTTTTTCTCGATTATTTTTCGTTATATTAATCATATGGTGAATGTTGTGGTACATATTTTAGCTAGATCTTGTGAGCACTCTGTTAGCTCTTTTATTTATAATATTGTACCAGGGTGTATCCGATAGATTTTTTGTAATAATGTTTTTATAATTAATAAATTGCCGACGTTCTTGAAAAAAAAAACAAAAAGGCAAGAGCAAGATGGATGCATCGCCGGTCGCCAACCCCCGGAACGTCGTGAATCGTGATCCGCACGGTTACAGACTTACACAGCCTTAACTACAATCCCGTAGTCCACCGTACACCGAGTCCAGGCAGCCCAGTAAGTCAGTAACCATCCCGCCGAAGGAGGGCGCGACGCGCGTGCGTGGTCACCGGTAACAGCAGCAGCTTACACCGAGTCCAGGCAGCCAAGTAAGTCAGTAACCATCCCGCCGCAGGGGGGCGCGACGCGCGTGCGTGGTCACCGGTAACAGCAGCAGCTTGCCCTTGCCCGTGGAGCGGAGCACCGGACGCCGAAGTCGCCCTCCCGGTCGTCGTCTCCCTCCTTCGCTCGTCTTGGGGGCGAAGAAAGAACCCGGTCGCTATAAATACCGCCCCCGCGCCCCCCACCCTCCCGATTAAATCCAACCCAAACCTACCACCCATTCCCACCACCCATTCCCACTTCGATTCCTCGCAAACACGAAGCGGAGGCGATACGAGAGGCAGAGGGAGAGGGGATGCACCTCTACAACGCGTGGCTGCCGCCGTCGGTTGCGGATGCGGCGCGGGGGGAGGCAGAGGCGTTCGCCGGCGCGGTGCGGGCGGCCAGGGACGCGTGGTGCCTCGGGGACCCCGGCTCCGCCTACGCCACGCTGAAGTGGATCTCCGTCTTCGACCTGTAATTACCTCGAACCCTTGCTCTCGTTCCGATTCGATTCGCTTTTAAGGTTTTGTTTGCACCTCTCGGTCGGGGCGGCGGCGTTGTAATCTGGAGTCGTTTTTGGGCGATTTCGTTTTCGGGATCGTGTGACGAGACAACCGGTAGGGAGTGCGGAATTCGTCTTGCAGTGATTTCATTGTGTAGCTGAGTGCCATGTTTTGGTTGTGCGATCGTGTTTGGGTTGGGGGAAATTGTTGGTTCCGGCGTCAGCTCTCTGGAGCTTGTTTTTGGTTGTTACTAGTGCCGGGCTATGTCGTGAATTTGAGGTATGCTGCAATTCACTAGTGGAGAACTGTAGAGTTCGAATTTGTTGCGCTTGTTGGTGTATATTTGTGGTCTTTTACTGGGTTTTTGGAGCTATAGACCACACTGAAAATCAGGACAGCAAACGAGTGATTTTCTGAAATCGCTTTCGATGGCTAATGGTTTCTGAGGTGCAATTTTGATCCAATTTGGGGATTCGGATGTATGCAATCGCCAGAAGTATGTTGAATTATCCTTGAGTTGGTGTATACAGTCAAATGTATAGCTCCGCGTAGTTTGCCGGATTCCTTTGAATTTTGGGATTTTTCATAAAGTGGCACTCAAAGGATTGTACTATCGTGAAATGCCACCCCAAAGAATTTACTCAATAAAATGGCACTACAAAGGTGGAAATGTTTATACTATTCCACTTTAGGTGTATTTCCACCTTGTCACCCTATTTCCCCATTTTTCTCCCACACAAAATGTCCAGAATGCTCTTCTCCAACTCTGGCGACCACGACCCAGATCCATGGTTCTCTGGCGAGCTCCTGTGCAGTACCCAGTGACTCCATCCATGGCTGCAAAATACTCTCAGAATCAGAACTTGATCGATACAGGCCGCTTAATTGAGATCCAAGGGTCTCACGGGGCATGATTCAAATGCACACCACTAGTTCTGGTTCGGCAACCTCCCTCCTCCCTATTGTTTCAATCCACTCCCAAATGCATTGCGAGCGCAGACCCCCCCTCCCCCCTGGCAAAGGCAATGGCCACAGTGGCTTTCGTGCGGTTCCGTGATCCAAATGGAACAATGGTGGCAGTGGTACTGGCACCTATCTATTGTTCAACCAATTCATATGACCACCATACTCCATCTTCTCCACCAATTCCACAGGCAGACCTCTCCATAATTTCTTTATGAGATACTAAGTATCCAGGCAAACCCCTCTTTGGGTGCTAGTATGTAAAACTATCATGTGGGCTGTTATAATTGATTGATCTATCAGATTCAAAGGGATTCGAGGGGGTGGGATCCATCATAAATTATTTCTCGAGCTGTTAGGGGTTTGTTTGCAAATATTTATATATGTGTCCCTCAGCCTTTTGAATCTAATCCATCCAAATCTCATCTAGTGGACTGTGGCCCACATGATGCGTTAGCATGTTAGTACGCAAAAATGGGTTTGCATTAGGTTCTTCCCCCTTTTTTTTTGGCATATTTGATTTTTTATCTGCTTGCTACAATTGGATACATTTGGTAGTAATGTGAAACTTGTCTGCACAATCCTGTGTGAATTGTTTAATTGAAGTGATGCTATACTAGGAAGGATGCAGCTTGCTTTTTTTTTGTTGTGGCATACTAACAATGCAATTGTGTACTGTTGATACAAATAATCTGGTTTGCTCTGAGCCTCTGAGTGCTTTGGATTTGGTAAATAATCTGGTATACTGTTCTTAGCAATATAATTAATGTGGATGCTTGATTTTGCTATGGATTTAGTTTTATCAAAGCGAAGAGTGATGTTGCTCCTGAGGATGTACATGCTCTTGTAGAGCTTGGATTGGAAATATTTCATGCATCGCAGAACAAGTTTGTTGTTCAGGTAATTGCCAGTAATTAATGATTTTTCTATGGATCGTTAAGATCTGTTTGCTCTTTGGTGATGCATTTTTTTTTGCTTGGCAAATGATTGATAACCAGATTAAGTGGGGAGGTTTGCTCATCAGGCTTTTCAAAAAGCATGGGAAGACACTTTCACTTGGTGTGCAATGGAGGCCGCTGTACGATACATTGATAAGGACTCATTTCAAGAGGTATAGTTCTGAACACACACATGTTCCGGTGTTGAAAGAATGACGCAAAATAACAGAACGAATGGCATGGTCGTTTCAGAAACATGGGGCCTGAGGGCTGGAAAGTTAGGCATCAACACTTCGAGACTGTCACCTCCTTGGTGCGTGCATCTAGGAGTTTCTTTCCTGAAGGTGCGGCTGCTGAGATTTGGTCAGAATTCAGGTTTGGTAGCTTCTCTTTGGCATATTCATTTGGTCAGAATTCAGGTTTGGTAGCTTCTCTTTGACATATTCAGCATGAGTGTTTACTTGTTTCCAGCTCATTCCTGTTGTTGGTTACTGACCCACCCTCAATAAACCTGTATAGTGTTTAGCTGGACAAGATCACACTTTGATCCAGTAAACCTATGCTTCGCATGTGTCCATCTGACTTTTATTGGACAGCGTAGTAGAAGAAAAACAAAGGATGGCAATAACAAACGTATCTAACCACCCATAGTGGCTGCAGCATATAATAGCAACTAGTCCACTACCAATTGTCTTCAAACATAAGCCTTGTTGGTACTTAATGTTGGTGTTCAAATCCCATAAGTCCATTTTCTTACTTTCCAGCACTCTAATTCATATATCCTAAAATAGTTTGTCTATATATATTTAAATTTTTTTATGTTCCTTTTGGTGTGAGTTGTGTCAGAGGTGTGTAAACTTACCTATATATATATATATATATATATATATATATATATATATATATATATATATATATATATATATATGTCATATTTAGGTCCCTAAAATTGCATTTTAGGGCATGTTTGGTTCATGGCTAACTTTGCCATAACTAGGCTTAGGCAAAGTGTCGCTTGCCACAAAAATTGTGGCCACAAGTTAGACAAAATTAGTCAAGAAACTGAGTCTATGACATGTTGCTATGTAGCTAAAAAAGTGTGGCAACGAACCAAACTACCAAAGAAGTTGTTGCGCGGCTAAGGTTAGGCGTGGCAATCTGACGGGTACTTCAACTTGCATAGGTGTGGCACTAAGGTCTTTGTAGTTCTCTCCATCAGGCAATTACATCATTTTATCCATTAGCTAGCGGTTGTATCTGACATGGCCTTGCTGATTTAGTCGATGTGGGTTTGCCACGCATGCGTTGTTGCACTTTGTAAGGTCGAGGAGGCCGACTAGAGCCGGGGGGGGGGGGTTTGAATAGGCGGTTTAGAAATTCTTTTGTAGCCAAAATCTAGTTTTATGCGGAATTGTACATCAATCGGTTTTGCACAATTTAAAACCTAAATCAACTAGTCTCGACTAAGTGCACCAACAAACTAAATCTAAGTCAAGGAATGCAAACGTAAGGTGACAAACAAACAATTTAATTCTACGAATGTAAATTGTAAGAATATAAAGCACAATAAAAACAAACCACAAAGACACTTGATCTTTTTCCCGTGGTGGTCGGAAACTTACCGGTTTCCCCTAATCTGCGTTTAAGTAAGCCCAAACGAATTGGTCTGGCTCCACAAATTAAGTCAATACGTCGAATCCACTCGGGGTTGCTCTTCCTCTGGAGAAGGTGAGCACCGAACCACTCACAACGCCTGGATCTTCTCACAACCTTCTTTGAGAAGATCACCGATCCAACTCCTCCAAGCTGCTTAGGTGTTGGCAAACACCTAACACAACACATGCACTGGGATTTTTCTCAATAA
Source organism: Hsuehochloa calcarea (assembly GCA_036346395.1). Classification (NCBI taxonomy): domain Eukaryota; kingdom Viridiplantae; phylum Streptophyta; class Magnoliopsida; order Poales; family Poaceae; genus Hsuehochloa; species Hsuehochloa calcarea. Next base: position 35,459,443 of record CM070604.1, on the reverse strand, counting down.
ACTCACCAAGTGCAACACATGCACAAAAAAGAAAAGAGGACTTGCTGTTAGCTCAAGGGGGACGAAAATAGCATCAGCAACCCCCCACAACCTACCACAAGGGGTATATATACACTCATACAAAGAAACTAGCTGTTGGGGGAGAATTTGCAGAAAAACAAGGAAATCCGGTCTAACTGCCAGCCAATATGGCCAACCAATGGCTGGTCAGACCGGCCTCACTCCAACGGCTATAAGTGCTATAACTATGCCTATTTAGGGACATGCTAGATTAATATGCATGTTTAGGGACCTAAGTACCATTCCTATGCAAGTTTGTGACCCGCCAGATCAAATTGCAACTTTAGGGACTCTCAAGCAGGGATCGAAATCTCGGTACCGGATGAAATCCCGGCCGTGAAGCGATATGATAACGCGTACGATTCTGGAAATTCGGAAAAAACCGGTGCGAATTCAAATTTTGAATTTTTAAATTCGAAATTTTACCGGCCGGTAACCGGTCAAACCGGAAAAAAATCGGAAAAACCGGAAATGGTGAAAATGGTAATTATGAAATTTAAATTTGGAACAATGCAAATATTAATGAGAAAATGTTTCTCTCATAGTTGATACTAGTAATCATACATATGAAACCTGTGTCGCTGAACAAACTATTAGCAAATACTTTTTCGTATCTCTTATTAATCATATCGCGTCACTAAATGATTTGAAAGTATAGGATTAAAGAATCAATCCAATCCTGAGCAAATAATGATGCAATCCAATTCTCTCATAGTTGCATGCAATCCAATTAATGAGAAAGTGTTTCAAGTTGTACATAAAAAGTCCTCATTTATGTTTTAAGAGTGCTAAATATACTAAAAACTAATGTTTCAATACATAATCTAGCATAAGAATGCCTAAACCAACTAGGGAAGGACATTATGGAGTCAAAAATTCAAATTCAAAATTTAAAAATTTCGGCCGGTTTTTTTTTTACCGGTTACCGGCCGGTAACGGTTACCGGCCGGTTTTTTTATCCCTGCTCTCAAGTACCACTCGGGGACTTAAGTACCATGCTTGCACTTTTAGGGACCTCTGGTGAAATTTACTCTGCTTTTTTCTTTTCTTTCGGTGATAAGCCCAATAGTGAATATCCAAAACAGCAACTGAACACATCTAGTTTTATATATGCACCGTTTCTTTGGTCCTTGTATAATTACAATCATTGTTATTGCTTTCCATATTATTACTATTGTTAAAATTTGAAAAAATAGCACAAAGTATGTGATTGACTTTTTATCACCATAACTGGAAATTTTTGCTTAAAATGTGCTGCCAACATTGAAGTGCCTTACCTGATACCATATTGGAACTACAGGCTCTTGCTGGAAAATCCATGGCATAACTCAGCATTTGAAGGTGTTGGTTTTCTTAGGCTGTTTCTTCCTGCAAACTCAAGGAACCAGGATCATTTTACGACGTAATTGAAATGAGCATATATTTGATCAATAAGCTCCTCTCTCCCTTCTGTAGCTGAACATCCTCATATATCATTCTTTCAACTAATTTTGGCACTGGTTTGTAGTGACTGGATTGCACAATGTCTTGACATATGGGATTCCATCACAAATTGTAACTTCTGGGATATCCAATGGGCTTCCATCATAGCACGTTGTATAAAAAATTCCAGATCAGTTGACTGGGAAAATTTTCTGCCGTTGTTGTTTACAAGATACTTGAACATGTTTGAGGTATGTTGGCCCTTTCAGCTTGATTTCTTAGGTAGTAGTTAGCTTGGGTGCTTGATGAAGGTAGACACTAACTGTTGAAGCATTTTGCATTTAATCTTACATGTCTTGCTGCATAATTGTATTTTCTATCACTTAAGTTCTCTTAAGAATAGGAATATTTGTTCATTTAAAAAATGAACCTGTTATTAGCTTCTTGTTTTTTGAAATTTGCATGTTAGATTTCCAGCCTTTTCACTCTTACATGAAGGTGGATCAAGTTGTAAAGAGAGGTAGTGGAATCATAGTGGTAGAGTGTTTCTACAGTGGATATTGGTGATATAGATGATGCAACATGCTCGACCATGTTTGCAAAAAAAATACAAAGTTACGTAATCTTAAAAGTAAAACCTCCAAAAAAAGAGGTGCAATAAATGGGCAAATAGAAATTTGAAATGTTCATGCTTCAGCGCTGCTATAGCAGAGCACCGCACAGGGACACTACAGCAATCACAATGTAGTACCCAACCTCACTTTCCGCTACAGCAGATAGTGCGTTATTTGGAACATTGAGGCGAATATAATGCTTTCTTGGATCTCATCAAATTTTCCAGCTCGAGTGAAGCTAGCTGGCATTTCTTCTGTGTTATTGATATATGTCAAACCTAATTTATAATAAAATCTATTTGCATGTGTTTTTTTTTATTACAAATACTAAAGAGTTTTATACCATATATACATCAGAAAAGCACATCTTATGTTATTCAACTGACAGACTGTACCATTATGGCAAATCCATGCAAAAAGTTTGCTTGACTGAATATTTTCTTCCACATTCATTGATATATTTCTTTCTTTGTGGCTAGGTTCCTATATCAAGTGGGAATGGGTCATACCCCTTTCCACTGGAGGTGCCTAGGAACACAAGATTTTTATTTTCCAGTAAGACCAGAACACCTTCCAAGGCAATTGCAAAATCCATTGTAAGTTATTGATATCCTTTCAGCTTTTGTTTTTTCTTCATCTGACAGGGTTACTGAAGATACTTATGCACTTTATCCTCTGAATCTTTGATGCCTTGATACGGGAATAAAATATAATGAGGCTTTTGTCATGATTTTGATCACTTGTTCAGTCGATAGCAAGTAAAATGTCTTCTATATTCCGATGATAAAATTGTTACCATCCTTTATGCTCATATGGGACAGACTTGGCAAAGTAAACATAGAGATGCTATATTTATGGTACTTTGTAAACATTACACCTTATTACATTGTTCAACTAAAGGAAGAAAAGAGTCACACCTTTTTTAAAAAACAAATCTTTTGCAGGTATACCTTTTGAAGCCTAAAAGTCTGGCACTGGAGCATTTTGAGAAGCTCATAAATTTTCTAGAACAGTCTGTCTTCTGATCTTTGGACTTCTTTGTGCTTGTTGTACTGGTTCTTTATTTTGTTTTAACTTGAATCTTTTTGGCTTTTAGGTTCTATCATCCATCAAATGGGGGTCGTTGGACCTACTCACTGGAGCGTTTTCTGCGTCATCTTGTTCTTTACTTCGAAAGACGCCTTCAACATGAGCAATTGTAAGTGACCAATCTTGACTTGTACGTGCAGCTTAAAGGATCTTCGTTTAATTTACTGCATTTTCATCTGATATAATGTTTGCACCATAGTGATACAATGGATGAAAAACACAAACAGTTTTGTTTGGGAAAGGAAGAAAGAGCTGCTTTTGTCAAAGTAATAATGAAATTACTGGATCGTGGTCAGTATAGCAAGGATGATTCTCTTGCCGAAACAGTTTCCATGGCAACTTCAATCCTGTCTTATGTTGAGCCATCCCTCGTGCTTCCCTTTGTTGCAACAAACTTCCAACTAGCCTTAGAGACAGTAAGTTAATATCTATGCAATATTCTTTTTTTTTTTTTTGCAGAGATTTGCTGCCGTTACAACTTATGAGAGCCCGACAATCTGTTTAAGTGCATACTTTCTAGTTGAAAGCAAGCTAACTGTTTTAATTTTTCTGACAGACTACTGCCACCCACCAGTTAAAGAATGCTGTCACATCTGTTGCATTTTCTGGACGTGCACTTCTTCTAAGTTCTTTATGTTCATCTCACTCTGATAATAGTAGCACCGTTGATACATTAAATGATCTTATTGTCACTTCCCTTTCAAATGCATTACTTGGTATGGATGCTAACGATCCACCCAAAACTATAGCTACGATGCAGTTAATTGGTTCCATATTTTCAAATGTAAGTGTGTCTATTTTTTCACCTTTTTTGTTGCAATACTGGTTTTATGGTAAGGACTAAGGAGTAATGTTATATGCTAACCATCCTTTGGTGTTTATAGCTAGCTACAGTTGGTGTTAGTGATGATGTGCCTTCTTTCCTGCAAACTACCTCTTTGTCAAACTGGCTAGATGAATTCTTTGATCGTCTGCTTTCTGTGCTTCAGAATTTGGAATCAAGTAGTCCCATGTAAGCTGTGATTGCTAAAATCCTGAGTTATTGTTACTACTGAGATATTTTTCTGAACATAACAGATAACACTTTTTTTCATTTGGATGTGGCAGTAATGAGGGTTACCAAACCTCAATCATGTCGGGAACTTTTCTTGTTGAGGACAGTCCATACTATTTTTGTGTGCTAGAAATTCTTCTGGGGAAGTTATCGAAACCCTTATTTAATCAGGTATTGCATTGTAGTTAAATGTTGCTCCACTTCCTTGTCCGTAAACACGCTAATTTACCCTTCCCCAATTGGCAGTCCCTGAAGAAAATTGCCAAGTTTGTTAATGCAAATATTCTTCCTGGTGCTACTTCAGAGGTTGGACTTCTTTGTTGTGCCTGCGTTCATTCATATCCTGAGGAGGCTTCAGTCTACCTTATAAAGCCTATGTTAATGACTATCATGTCCTCCTTCGAGGGCATTCCAACAACAGGTTATGTTGGAAGAGAAGTTCCTAACAAAACAGCTACTAAGGTTTGTTCACAACTTAAAAATGTTTATTGCTTGAGCTGTTACACGCGTTACACACCATTTGTGTTGGATGCACATGCAGGCTACACTTTCTCCTGCTCTGGAAACAGCATTGGATTACTATCTGAGGGTTTTGGCTATAGCCATCAGTTATGCTGGCCCGGTCTTACTTAACTATAGAGAAGAATTAAAGCACATAATAATGTCTGCATTCCAGGCCCCTTCATGGAAGGTTTATATTTCCTTCATCTTTACACACATTTGGACAGAGTATCCCGTTATATATTACACTTTGAAATGATGAATTTCCTTTTCCTTTGTAATGACTAGGTCAATGGAGCTGGTGATCATCTCCTTCGCTCTCTGTTAGGAAACCTGGTGTCATATTATCCAATAGATCAGTACAAGTATGTTTAGATTATGTATACTTTGCTCGTTTCTTCGTTTGACTTTAAAATATTATCCAATAAAAAATCCTGCTTTTTTGTAGGCCATTCTCTTGTCAGCCTATTGCCAATATTTTTGAGCCATGGGGTTGTTCAAAAGCTCATCAGGACAGGGAGGTTGAAATGCTTAATTTCCCTCCAAAGTGGCATGATCCCAGTCAAGATGAACTATCGTTTGCAAATGAATTGTTAGAATTTCATTTTAAATCGGCTTTGGAAGATCTTTTGGCTATTTGTCAGATGGAAGTTCATTCTGAGACAGGTATATATGCTAGCTCTGGCCATGGAAACAATCCTGTATGTGTTTTTTGTTTGGTTGTGTGTGTGGATGGTACTAAATGTGATTTGTATATATATAAAAGAATCAGCACATATATGTTCAAGTACGTTGCAATCTGTATGCTAAGATGTCTTGATTGGAAGCTGATTACAACTAGTCATCAACCCGTGCATCCGCATGGTTCACAAGACACTTTTTTTAATATTATTTTTAGGGCTGACAATTTTTTGCAACTTTTAGCTCCTAATAAATATGAATTTGACATATATGTTTTAGTTTGAAATAATAGTTCAAAATTCTAAAAGTTTTAAATAAATAAATAAATAAATATATATATATATATATAATTTTTTTGGCGAATCTATTATATTTTGGTATAACATGTGTCTAATTTGTATTTCAAAATTTATGTATATTTGGAATTGGATACTAAATTTATTTTGCGTTTTCCTTCTGAATTTATACATATGTCAGCATCATGTTTTTTTAACCATTATTTTACTTGAATTTAAACATGTACTTCAAATATGACATGTGGACTTTAAACTCCTATTTGTCTAAACTCTTATGAAGCCATTCAAATTATATTTATAAGAGACATCGAATCCCCTGTTTAGATTCTTTAATGATAAAAGAGCAATATTTATTATTAGTCATATTTTTTCCTAGATAGCAAAATGATCATGTTGATGTATGTACATCTCATATAAATTACTAAAAAGGAGATATAATTAATCAACTTGTGCGCAAGATGCATTTTTTGTTTCTTTTGTTGTACCAATTGAGAAGAGGCAGCCGCTCTTGTAATAGCTGTCTAGTGTACTATATATATATATGCTGTCGTATGTACATATATTTGGGCATGCATGCATTGGTGTAGCATTCGGATTTTTTGTGCTCCTTTGTCTTCTTTCCGGAAATTAATGGTGGATTTCAAAAAGTCCTTAACAGGATGAGACCTAGTTGCAGCTCGACATGCATGCAACTATCTTAATTGCTGTGCGCATATATCCAAACTCAAATCAAACTTCCTTTTCTTCTTGTACATAATCCAACACATGCATTATATCACAACAAACCAATCGATGGTTGAGATGCTTTCTTTTTTCGATTAACGTGGGATTTTCTAGGCTTTTTTTATTAATGTGGTAATTTCTAGGCTTATTTTTCTAGGATTTACGTTCGGGCTTCAACGAGAGCATCCAATTAGTATAGATATAGATCTGTGTCAATAGTTAAATTGTTTGCTTATTTTACTCGTTTACTCCACTTTCTGTAAGTGGCCCCTTGATTTAGTTTTGTTTTTTCTTTTAACAGGAGATGAGAAGGAGCACCTAAAAGTAACTCTATTACGCATTCATTCTGCATTGCAGGGTGTAATGTCGTGCTTGCCTGAAATGCGCCCATCATATAAAGATGGAAGGTCCAAGGAAGTGGAGTCCATTTTCTTTATTGCAGGATCTGCTGGTAGCACCGTTGGCAGCTCAGAAATGCGGGAAAAGGGTGCAGAATTTGTGCACGTAGCTTGCAGGTCAACATTTATTTTTAGTACATGCAATTTTACTGAATAATCTTTTTTACTTATTTAGTCTCACTATTTGCAAGTTTATTTTATCTCACCATTTACATAACTTTGAACAGGTACTTATTAAAGGAAAGAACTGATGATAGTATTCTCCTAGCACTTGTTGTACGTGTCATTGATGCTTTGGTAAACTATGGTATGGTATCTAGGCTTAAAAACTCATGCTGAGGAGTATTTTTGCCGGTTTTATGACAGTGTACTTCTGCAGGTAGCTTGGAATATGAAGAATGGTCAAGTCATGTTCAAGCTTGGAAATTAGAGTCTGCTGCCATAATTGAGCCTCCATGCAATTTTATCGTTCCATTTCATGCTCAAGGCAAAAAGAGGTCTGACTGTCCTATTCTGTTGAGTCTGATTCCACTGTACGGATTGTGAATTTGTGAGTTGACTAAAATTCAATTTTTGTTTCCATTAGGCCTAGATGGGCACTTGTCGATAAAGTTCACTTGCATAATATGTGGAGATGTTCACAATCATCATATCACAGATACCGTACAAATGCTGTTGTATCTCCATCTAGCCTCATGGTTAATTTGATGAATGATCTCCTAGCCCTCTCACTACACAACTATGAAACTGTTCGCTCGTAAGCTCTCTCTCTCTTTCTGTGTGTGTGTGTGTGTGTGTGTGTGTGTGTGTCTGTTTGTCTGTCTCTCAAGCGCGCTCTGTCATGCTCGGTTATGTATTTATATATGACCATATAGCTGCAAATTATGTTTAGGCTTTAGTATGTATTTCATTTGAATATAGCCATCAACGTTTGCAATACATATACATCATGACTAGTGTACCTTTATTTTCTTTATATTTTGGAATATGAACAACACACAATTGTACATATTATTTTGTTCATAGTTGTCTTCACTGAGCTGGTATTGAGCGTGACCTCATTGCATAAATGAAGTTTTGATCAAAGGATCATGTGGTTGTGCAGCTTGTGCCAGCCATGACCACCTTTACTTTGTTATGATGCTTCCATTTTTCTACGTTCTTTTAATCCAGGTATGGTGGAAGATCCCTAACAAAATTGCTGAAGCGCTGGCCTTCTCTAATTTCTAATTGCGTTCTTACCCTGACTGAGAATTTGCGCGACTCGAAAGCCCCTGAACATGTGGTGCTTGGTTCTTGCAGCATTCTTGCATCGCAGACTGTTTTGAGACACTTGACAACTGTATGTATATTTCACAATTTATTTATTTTAGAAATAAGTTATCTCAATAACGTCGATAATATTAACATCTTTGTTCAATGTAGGATCCTGTTTCCCTCTCTTCATTTATCATGGGAATTTTGGAAAGGTAATAGGAAAATACTCTAGTTTTTTCCCTATCATTTCTAATAGTTCAGAACTATCAGTATGTTTCATTGTACATTACACACAAAAGTATAGGAATAATCAGCATTCCACAAACGGGAAAGAAAACTAGAAAAGCCTGCAATATGTTTTTGTTGAAACAGGGCAACTGATTGATATGTATGTACTAACTCTAATCCTTTTTTTATGCAGCTCTCATCATGAATCACTGAAGTGTCAGAAAGCTATTACTGAGGTACAGTTCAATAATACAGTCTGCAGAAAATCAAAGGATAATATTTGCCACTGAAATATTCTGTATATGATGTTTACAGCTCTTTGTGAAGTACAACATACGTTTCTCTGGAATATCAAGGAGTTTCTTCAAGAACTCTGAAAGTCAAGCTGACAAGCCAGGATTTCTCAGTTTATTTTCTCAAATTAATGCTTTGGGCTTTGAGACTAACAGTCTACATTGGCGGTAAGCAATTACTATATCCCCACCAAAATTGACACATCTATAGTGACATATGGTGCATTTATTTTTTTTAACCTTGAAAATAATTAAGATCACTGTGTTCTGATGTAAATATGTCGAACCAAATATTCACTCTTTTTTTTTCAATAGTTCTCTACTTTTTTGCCATACAAAATTTCTGCACCAAGTTGACCTTGCCATATGGTGTTTACCCATTGGCTAATTCACCATGCTCCCAACCCCTGCTGCTACATCTCCAGAAATCCCCCTTTCAATAGTATGAAATTAGCTTCCTTTTAAATATATTTTGAATGAAATCCATCTTGTGCCATTTAATAATAGTAACATTTAGTCATTTACAAAGTAAGGCATATGGCATGGACAGAAAAAATGAATTGTATCGGCTGACGAAATATATATGGTTTTAAGTGAAAAAATATAGGTGGGTTTTTTATTTACCTTTTATCTTGTTTACTTTTTGCCCAAATGATATGGCAGTGTCATCACCATGCAAAAACTTGTAAGCAATCGACATATTGTTGATTGCTAGTGACTAGTGAGTAGTGATAGAGGGCTTCGATTGAAACATATTTAGAAGACCCCTGTGCAGTGTGCCACCATAGCTAGAATGCGAACAATACTGGAAACTGGTCAGTGCCATGACGGCTTGCCTGTTGGAAGTGCTCATGTTTTTGTTAACATCAAAATTCAAAACTGAGTATTTCTGTCTTGCAAAGATTGTGGATCTGGTGACGTGTTGGTCCAAAGCGTTACTTTCTAATCAAGCTACATTGCTGGAATAATACTATAATTTTGTGTGCCCCACAATAAGAGCATGCAGTATGCAGAGAAAAAAAAGTGATATATGTACCCTGAGATGTGTTGTGAAATGTGCAGTTTTAGCAAATAATCATAATTAATTCCAGCACAATTATGAAACAATAAAGCATTAAACCACCAGCAATCAAATGACCAAATCAAAATATTCAAATGTAAATCCTCCAAGTCATTTAAACTGAATAAAATGCTAAACAAATACCACATGTATATTAAAGAGCTCAGCATAAAGCTCAGAGAATTGATGTTAAAGGGTGCTTTCAGCATGCTGGATGCAAAGGATTTAACCTTTACAATCTCAGTACATCAGTCAATATATCTTCACTAATCAAATTTGACAATTATCAAACATATCTTGAGCTGAACCTAAAACTTTCTTAATGAATGTCAAATTTATCTCACAGTAGCAAACTAAACTTTCAGTTCACAGATTATCAAAAGACTATTAGAGTGAATATATCCACCGAGACAACAGAAGGCAATCTGTTATGAAAAACAGAACTGAGCAATGATACCAGGATAATCACAAGAACATTTCAGCAAGAAGCCTTATCCACAGATTGAGAATAACTATGTAAGAATCTCACAAAGATCAACTAGCTCATACAAGGATAATCTGAATTCATACAGAACGGAAAGAATAAAGCTACAGATTATAACTGACAACAGAAAGCAAAAGATTTAGCTCAAGATTGTTTCCAATTATCAAATTGATTTCAGATATGACATTCATCACAGAGCTGACTAACCGAGCCCACAATAACCCACTTTGCTATCTCTCAGTGCACAATCAAATACAGAATTTGAAGCCAATCAAGCACATAAATATATAGCCAAAGTGAAGCACAAATGAAATGTAGAAATACTCACAGCACAGATGGTAATCAAAACAACCCAAATGATATCAGGCAAGGCACGTCCAATAGATGCTGTCCTAGAAAACCTATTGCCAAGGTATTCGGAGATACAGTGCCACCCTTCTTCCTTTGGAGTACACCGGACTACCGGAGTAAGAAGTTGAGGTATAGGATGAGCCACACAAGTTACCAGGAACACTTGGCCGAAGAACTCCACTTCATCGAGCACCACAAGAATCAAACCAGACAACTTCTTCCTCCTCGGGTCAAAACAAAGGTGACCACAAGAACTTTAATTGATCCCCCCAATGTTCCACCAAGTACACACAGAAAATGGCATAAGAAGGAATCCAACTTCTGATGGTTGTAATCGAAGAAGATCAAGAACCGAGAAGCAGCAACCAAAAATCAGTGGGGAATATTTCTCTTGTTCTTCTAATTCAGAAAAGGATTTCCCACCCCCTTTTGAATCACATAATGAAGGGAGGGCAACCTGATGGTTGTAACCCCCAGCGCCCGAAGCGCCCGACCCATCTCCGCCTCCAGCACCGCCCCCTTTACCCCCTTTATTTTCTCCAACCACGCCGCCGAGCACGGGAGAGATCCCCCTTTTTCCGCATGATTGAAGAAATCAACAGGGTTGGAGCCGGAAGCTCCAGCCTTATCTCCCCATTCTTCCACAGATAGGTGGGCCCATCAAATACCCTTTTCTTTTCTCTTTTAATCTTTTCTCAAAATGAGAAATCCCCATATTACCCTTACAAGATCCAACAATCCCCACCAATTTATCAATTTCATAAAAGATGCTCAAAAACTTGTTTAATATACAGCTGTTAGACGATGGGTACCTTTCGGGTTTGAACCCAAAGCCTAGCAACAAAGACTATGACTCTGCACAGACAAAGGAAGACTACGCCTTGATCCAATGCCTTGGTGTAAGAGTTTTCGCCTAAGTTACGTTTTGTACTGGGCGGCTTGCCCTTTTCCCTCTCAAGTTGGGACTTTACGATCATGTCCCCGTATCTAGCTCATGAGTACTCAAGAAAGTATACCCTTATCTTCCTTTGATCGCGACCCCACAATCATACTCAAGTCGGTAAATTCTTCAGGGAATCGTGTAGGATGATTCCCAATACCCTATAGGTCTCGAATTCATTGAAAGCTATTGCTCAACCTTCCATACAGAAAAGAGCACTGCAGCTAATGGGACCCTTTTATGTGCTCTATAATCCCACACAGTTTGTTGTCCTAGAGCCTAGTTCACAGGATCTCCGATCTACTAGGATAGGTTACCACCAATGTGAGTCTTTACACGGTTATAAGCCCCTTTCCCTTTGATGCTGCAAAGATGGCCTTCCGCGCCAATCCTTTGGTGAAAGGATCTGCCAAGTTCCTTTCAGACTGGATGTATTTAACAGAAATAACACCCATCTCTCTGGCATGCCTTACCAACTTAAGTCGTCTCTTAATATGTTTTGAGGACTTCATATTGTCCTTCCTACTCTTCGCCTTAAGCAGAACAGTTTGGTTATCGCAGTAGGTTAATACGGCTGGAATTGGCTTTTCCAGCACAGGTCGGTCAGAAAGGAGTTCTCTAATCCATTCTGCCTCTACAGCTGCTGAGTCTAGAGCTACTAGCTCAGCCTCCATGGTGGATCGTGTAAGGATAGTCTGTTTAGAAGACTTCCACGAAACAACCCCACCAGCTAGACTGAATACATAGCCACTCGTATCCTTCATGTTATCCGAGTCACTAATCCAGTTAGAATCACTGAATCCTTCTAAGTCTGATGGATGGCCAGAATAATGTATTCCCAAGTTAGAGGTCCCCTTTAGGTACCTAAGTACCCTCTGTAGTGCTATCCAATGATCATCTCCTAGATTGGACGTATAACGACTCAATCTGCTTACAGCATATGAGATGTCAGGCCTCGTTGCACTAGTTAGATACATTAAGGATCCTATAATTTGAGAATATTTAAACTGGTCTTTTCCATGTCCAGTGTTTTTATGAAACTTAGCATTTGGATCATAGGGTGTGGCTGCTGATTTACAGTCAATGAATCCAAATCTGGATAGGACCTTGTCCATATAATGGGATTGTGAAAGAGTAATCCCATTCTCACCCTTTATAAGCTTGATGTTTAAGATAACATCTGCTTCACCCAAATCTTTCATATCAAAATTCTGGGAGAGAAAAGACTTTGTTCTATTGATTGCATCTATGTTGGTTCCAAAAAGCAATATGTCATCTACGTTAAGACATAGAGTGACACCTTCGCCCTTACTAAATCGATAGTAGACACAATTATCGGCTTCGTTCACACAAAAGCCGACCGAGGTCATTGTACTATCAAATTTCTCATGCCATTGCTTGGGAGCTTGCTTTAGACCATACAAGGATTTGATCAATCGACATACTTTCCTCTCTTGCCCTTCAACCACAAAACCATCAGGCTGTTGCATTTAAATCTCCTCATCAAACTCTCCATTTAGGAAAGCGGTCTTTACATCCATTTGATGTACTTGGAGTTTATATGCGACAGCTAGTGCTAAAAGCACTCGAATTGTGGGTAAGTGAGCCACAAGAGAGTATGTATCGAAATAGTCTTCGCCCTCTTTTTGCGTGAAACCTTTAGCCACTAAACGGGTCTTGTACTTTTCAATAGCACCATCAGGTCTACGCTTTCTTTTAAAGATCCATTTGCAGCCCACTGGCTTGAATCCACATGGGAGGTCTGTAACCTCCCACGTTCCGTTAGCTATGATGGTATCCATCTCACTACGGATTGCTTGCTTTCAGTCATCCACATCCGGGGATGCGTCTGTGTTGGACCGAAAAGGCGACTAGGGGGGGTGACTAGGAGTACGCTCACTTTTTCACAAATAATGATTCAACACAAATTTCACTCCAGTAGCTATGGAAGCTATGAAGATCAGTATATCAGTACAGCGGAAGACTAATATTGAATCCAATAAAAACCCCTAAGCAATACTACAAAAGATCAAACACAAGATAACAAAACTCAATGCACTGCCGGTCGAACCGCTGGCTCAAGGGCGGTCGGACCGATTACTCACGGTCGATCACCGCCTCGAGCAGATCAAACAACCGATGTGAAGTTGCAAATAGATGAAACTTTTGATCTACAACTCCAAACTTGATGAAACTTGGAACACACCTTCTCTATGACATCAGGAAGCTATTCCAGTCGAAGATTGTGATAATTATTGGAAGAATAAAGATCCTTTTCCGTTTGATCAAGGAAGGGTTCAAAACCAGGTCAAAACGAAAACTTGATCCAAGATCTTGCTCGTGGGTGATTGATGATCAAGATGATCCTAGATAGGTTCCCACACGTTACAGCAAGCTAGATCATGTGAAGAATTCAATCAAAAACTCGTGGATCAAATAAAGACTCAAAATCATCAAATATAGAGGAAGAACGCAATGAGACAAAACATTGATCAAACTTTCTTTTGATTGATTGATATGATATGGGCTTACAGCCTCTCTATCAATGGAGGATAATGCTCAATCCAAGAGCACGAAAATCACATCAAACTATCAAGAACCCTAGCCTCCACAAAAGCTCTCCCTAAGAAAATTAGGGTTTACAAAAATAGCAAAAAAGACGAAGAGGTGGTGCAGCCACCATTTTCCACCAACTGATCGAACCCTAGCAGGACCGACAGTATCCATATGAAGCAACTGTCCCGGTCCGTCAGTCATGACCATAGTCATTGACGGGTGTGAGGCGACAACTTGCTTGTCATGCCTACAGGGCACACAAACAGCATCTTTGATGGCTTTGAGTTTGGGCAAACCTCTCATGAGCTCAAGGTTGCTAACTCGCGTCAGATGATCAAAACCAATGTACCTCAAACGACGGTGCCAAAGCCAGAACGAAGAAGAAGAAGATGAAATCAAGCATTTGAGAGAACCAGCAAGAGATTCAAAAAAGTCAACTCTAAAGATTCTAGCAACTCTAGTAATCCCAAAAACAAGCTCACCAGTTGAATCAAGCACCCGACAAGCATTTTTCTTAAATCTAGTCTCATATCCATCATCAAAAAGTTGAGAGACAGGAAGCAAATTAAACCTTAGCTTGTCCACAAGGGCGACGTCCTTGAGGATGAAACTGTCGTTCACCTTGATCGATCCCGTTTCTTCAATCCGCCCTTGTTTATCATCTCCAAAGGTGGTGACATCATCACCTGTCGACCGTGTGAAGGAGGTGAACCATCTTGAGTCTCCGGTCATGTGGCGTGAACAACCGGAGTCGACGAACCACGTGTCCTTCCTCTTTCCGCAGTAATCCTGAAAATCAAGGAACAGAAGAACGATGTGTCTCAATACTGGGGTTAGTTAAACAAGACTTAGGAACTCAGTACTGAGACACACGTCTGCGAGTAGTATGCAAAGCAGAAGTGCTATCCTTGATTTTATTTGAAGTTCTGTTATGAGCAATGGTTAAATTAACATTACAGTTATTCTGTCTAGGAATATGATGATGAGCATGTGACACAAATCCTAAACCAGGTTTCTTCTTTTCTATGTTACCATGTCTCATAAAAGCTCTAGGTTGATTATGTGAAATTCTATAATTTTTCTTATCATTTTTCAACCTACGCCAACAAAACTCAACCAAATGCCTATCCTTTTTGCAATAGGTGCAATGGTACTTGATACCACTAGGAGAAGCACCCTTTGACTTAACCAATGGTTAGGCAACACCTGCAGATTTAAAGATAGTTTTTGCAGGTTGGGTTTTGAATTCAACTAACCCAATTTCCAAGACTTGAGTAACTTTTGGGTTAGAATTATTTTCAACATGATTGTATCCTAATCCTTGCTTCTTATAAGGAGTTTTAGA
This sequence comes from Hsuehochloa calcarea, assembly GCA_036346395.1. Classification (NCBI taxonomy): domain Eukaryota; kingdom Viridiplantae; phylum Streptophyta; class Magnoliopsida; order Poales; family Poaceae; genus Hsuehochloa; species Hsuehochloa calcarea. The sequence goes on along the minus strand of CM070604.1, from coordinate 35,444,091 downwards.
CTTGTCTAGAATCATGCTTAATTGTTTCTTACCTTTAGAGAATTTTTTCTAAGGTATCCTTAAGATAAGCATTTTCTTCTTTAAGATTAACACATGATTCACAGGTTTTACCCTTAATGGCTCTAGCATATTTTTCTTTATATAAAGCAGTTTCAAGTTTAAGAGCTGGACAGGAAGTCATGTAGCAGACTCAATACTGTCCTTAAGCTTGGCATATTTAGCTCTAGCTGCTTCTAAGATATCTTTAACTTCATGTTCGCGTTCTAAGCAGAAAGTGCAAAGGCTAGAATCAACTACGCCAGAAACATCTAACTTGCTAGACTAAGCATTTTTCACACGGAGCAGATTTAACCCCAACAAGCTCAGTCATAGCATTTTAAAGTTGTTGCAAAGCAATATCATGAGCAGATTGCAGTTTAGCAAATTCAAAGTGCAAAGCATGGCAGGATGAACATTCGATTCAAGAGTCTTAGCATTTTCAAGTTCTAAAGTTTAAGTCCTTATTCTTGGACATGACAAACTCTAATGCCTTATCCTGACTCATGGGTTGCTCAAATATAGATTCACATCTATCAGAAAGAACATCATAGGAAGGAGGTACCTCATCGTTGTCGTCGTCAACGGAGTCGGCCATGGATCACAAGCCGGTGAAGTCCTTGGTCTTCCTTTTCTTCTTGTTTTGAGGAATCTCCTCCTCCTTGTCCTCCTCACTCCCGGAGTCAACATCGCTTAAGGATTGATCCTCAAAAGCGGCAAGCACCCGGTGAGCAGCCTTTGTCAGCTTGGCAGTATCAAACCTTGATTTGTTCCATTGAGGCTTCTTCCAAGCTGGCTTTCCCTCCTTGTGATTGCTCTTACCTTTCAGCTTGGTGCAATTTGCCCGGATATGATTAAGCTCACCACACTCATAGCAAGTCAAGAGACCTCCTCGATTTCTGTTTCTCATATTGTTGTAGGCCCGTGTGACCTTTTTGACTATGAGGGTCAACTCAGCCTCAGGAAGACTCTCAAACTCATCTTCATGGATTGCAGATAAACCAGCAAGCGAAAATTCAGAAGAATACTCAAAAGACCCATCAGAAGCTCTCTTGAGCGGATCTGCTACCAAAGCCATGTTTTCCTTCTTGGGAGGATCAATCCTCTTAATCTCATGAGTCTTGAGCTTGCTATAGAGCAGTGCCAAAGTCAGATCAGAGAGGTTAACATTCTCCTCAATGGCTGTGGCCTTTATCTCCCACTCCTTGGTGTTCATTGCAGCCAAGAGGTGGGTGGCATTTTCAGACTGAGAATATTCAATACCAACAGCTTTCATCTGATTAATCACTTTATTAAAACGAGTGAAAATGTCATCGATGCTCTCTCCAGGACGCATCTCGAATTTGTTATATTCACGCTTGTTTGACGTACTTTCTTGACTTGGGACGAACCCTCATGATAGGTTTCGAGACTGTTCCAAATCTCATGCGCAGCCTCAAGATTGCAAATCCGATCATACTCCTGTCTCCCAAGCCCACCATACAAGAGGTTTTTAGCCTTATTGTTGTTAGCCAAAAGGGTTTCTGAAGCCAGCGTAGCAACATCGGGCACAACGAGCGGGACTCGAACAACCTCTCATATAGCGTGTCCTTCGCTCTAAAGGAAGACTTGCATGCGATTCTTCCAATAGGCATAGTCGTGCCCATCAAAGATATGCGGTTTGGTGGAGTATCTATCTATCGCCAAGTTCAGTGACCGATTAAGATCAAAATTGAACCAACCTGGCTCTGATACCACTTGTTGGACCGAAAAGGCGACTAGAGGGGGGGGGGTGAATAGGAGCACGCTCACTTTTTCACAAATAATGGATTCAACACAAATTTCACTCCAGTAGCTATGGAAGCTATGAAGATCAGTATATCAGTACAACGGAAGACTAATATTGAATCCAATAAAAACCCCTAAGCAATACTACAAAAGATCAAACACAAGATAACAAAACTCAATGCACTGCCGGTCGAACCGCTGGCTCAAGGGCGGTCGGACCGATTACACGCCGGTCGGCCAAGGTGGTCTTGGCCGATCGACCGTGGCCTCGAGCAGATCAAACAACCCGATGACGAAGTTGCAAATAGATGAAACTTTTGATCTACAACTCCAAACTTGATTAAACTTGGAACACGCCTTCTCTATGATATCAGGAAGCTATTCCAATCGAAGATTGTGATAATTCTTGGAAGAATAAAGATCATTTTCCGTTTGATCAAAGAAGGGTTCAAAACCGGGTCAAAACGAAAACTTGATCCAAGATCTTGCTCGTGGGTGATTGATGATCAAGATGATCCTAGATAGGTTCCCACAAATCACAGCAAGCTAGATCACGTGAAGAATTCAATCAAAAACTCGTGGATCAAAGAAAGACTCAAAATCATCAAATATAGAGGAAGAACACAATGAGACAAAACATTGATCAAACTTTCCTTTGATTGATTGATATGATATGGGCTTACCGCCTCTCCATCAATGGAGGACAATGCTCAATCCAAGAGCACGAAAATCACATCAAACTATCAAGAACCCTAGCCTCCACAAAAGCTCTCCCTAAGAAAATTAGGGTTTACAAAAATAACAAAAAAGACGAAGAGGAGGTGCAGCCACTTCCCTCTCCTATTTATAGTGGACGCTTAGACCTTCTAGAAGTTTGACTCAATTGAGCTCCCGTTAAGGCCCAAAACAAACAGGACACTTACGCACGCATTTTAATGCGCCGTCTTTAACTCCCCTTGACCTAACTGGCTACATCTTGCGCCTCGGATTAGCCAATAGGTCACTCTTGTCCATCTTGCACCACGCTTGAGTACATTGACCTCACCCGGCATCGTCGATCGTTCTGGACCTCAGCTCTCCAAGCCTAGTCCCGATCATCCTCGTCGTTGACCGTCGTTGACCACCAAGCAATCTGCACAACAATAGACAAGTAAACCGAATTTGGGAACAAGTTCTTCACAACTTAACCCATGTTAGTCAAAACATGCATCATGCAACATATATGCCCTGAAACTCATGACTTTGACCTAACAACAGAAAATCACCGCCACGACGGGCGACGAACCAAGTGAAAACCGGTCCGACCGCCCGTAGGACCGGTCTGACCGCTCACCCTGGCCGGTCTGATCGCCACCTATGGGCCGATCAGACTGCCAGCTGGGACTTACCATTTTTCCTCTCTGGAAAACCGAAACCTACTGGAAATTTCAAACCAATAGAACTTTTGATTGGAGACTCCAAAAATTATGAGACCAAGTGCAATAGAATCCCCTCTTTTGCTTGCTACCTCTATTTTTGACCCAGCTCAATCCAACACTTTCTGACATTGTCGGTCCGACCGCCGCTAGGGCCGGTCAGATCGATCCCGACCGGCCGACTGTCGCTCGGCCGGTCGACCGATTCGCCCGACAAGATCAAATGGCGTCGAAAACACGTGAAACGGCAAATCGTTAACGCCATTGCCAATTGTCACATCATCCTAAGATCTGGAGCATATCCCCATGATATCCACAGTCTGAAAGGATTCGTGGTTCATCATCCACGACATAGGTGACAAAGTTATCGCCTAAAGACTTTTCAGTCCTCTGCCTTTTACTCCTCAACTCAAATTCTGGAGTGGTGTTATCCACCCTAGGAAGAATAGAGTGTTCACTTGAACCAATAGGCTCAGTGGCCTCATTTGGTCTCATAGGAAACACATGTTCAAAGAATGTCGCATCCCGAGATTCCACCATTACATTTGTAGCGATGTTATCCACCTCGGATTTAACCACTAGAAATCTATAAGTCGTGCTGGTTTTAGCATACCCTAGAAAGACACAATCAACAGCCTTAGGACCAAGCTTTCTTTTCTTCGGTAACGACACATGCACTTTTGCAAGGCATCCCCAAGTTCGAAGAAATGACAAGTTAGGTTTTCTCCCCTTCCATCCTTCATAAGGTGTTTCCTCCTGATTGCGAGGTGGTACCCTATTGAGGACATAGTTAGCTGTGAAAACTGCTTCACACCACCAATAGTCTGACATACCTAGACTTTGTAATATGGCGTTAACCAAGTCACATAAAGTTTGGTACTTTCTTTCAGCTATTCCGTTAGTTTGGGGTGAGTATGGTGGAGTAACTTTATGAATTATTCCACTTTCTTCACATAATTGAGAGAATGCAAACGAGACGTATTCACCGCCTCGGTCTGATCTTAACCGTTTGATTTTCTTTTCTAGTTGATTTTCAACTTCGGCTTTAAAGATTTTAAAGTGTTTTAGAGCTTCATCTTTCGACTTAAGTAGATATAACAATACTTAGTTGCATCATCAATGAGAGTTAAGAAATATCTTTTGCCACCTTTAGTTAATATCCCATTCATCTCACAAAGATCAGAATCGATTAGCTCAAGTGGAGAGGTGCTTCGCCCTTCAATGCTATGAAAAGGTTTTCGGGGTTGCTTAGCTTGCACATACACTTTACACTTTGAACCCTTCTCATAATTATAGCTGGAAATTAAATTCATTTTGCTTAACCGCACAATAACTTCAAAGTTAACATGACACAAACATGAATGCCAAACATCTTGTAATTTATTAACATGACACAAACGTGAATGCCAAACATCTTGTAATTTATTGCAATGGGAAACATTAAAAATGTTTACATTATTCGAATCAAGAGTAGATCTATCATAGCCTTTGCCCACAAAAGTGCTAAATTTGGTCAACACGACCTTATTAGATTAAAAAAAGCTTTATTCCTTGTCTACATAGCATAGACCTACTCATGAGGTTGCGAGTCATTGCAGGCATGTACAACACGTCTTTCTGAATGAGTGTTTTGCCTGAAGTGAGCTTGAAGCAAACATGTCTAATCCCATGTACTGTAGCAGCGGCTCCGTTACCCATTAGGACAGATCCACCACTTTCACCCTGAAAAGAAGAGAAACACGATCGATCAACATAAATATGTCTAGTAGCATCTGTATCAATCCACCAATCTATAGATGGACTTGCCATAAAGGCCTTAGGTACATATCCTTCAGAACTGGTATTATCCGGAACGACATTCACCTCGGCCTTTCGGCCCGTATGCTGAGCTGGAGAAGGACCCTTGCCTTTACGATTGCGACAATGGTTGGCTTTATGACCAGCCACTCCGCACACAAAGCAGACAATATCATCCTCCTTCATATTCTTTCCTTGAAGCTTGATTTTGGGCTGATTCTTGAATTTTTGAGTCCCAGAGCCACCAGCACTCTTGACCTCCACTAAATGAGCTTGGACCTGAGCCTTACCTTTGCTGTCACTGGCACACCTTTTAAGCGGTAAGGCGCGAGGCGAGGCGACGCCTTAGAAATCCTAAGGCGACAGTGCAGAGCAGCAGACTGGAAGGCGCAGAAGATCCCAACAGCGATTGGAAGCCACGAAGATCAGCGAGGCCACGAAGATCAGCGAGGCCACGAAGATCCGGCGAGGCCACACTGCCGTGGCCGGCCATTGCCACTTTGCTCACGCCTCGCCTCTTAACCTCTGCTTCATCTCATTGCGCGCTCTCTCCTTCGCTCGGCATCCGGCCTCTCCCTCTCTCTGCTTCTTTCTTTGCTCGACCCGTGACCGGCCTTCTCCCAAGATCCGGCCTCCCCTCCCCTCCCTCCGGCCTCCCTTCCATATGTCCAGGGGAGTCCGGCCGCCGTCGGGAGAAGGGAGGAGGAGGAGAAGGGAGGGAGGTCAAGGGAGGGGAGCCGGGGTCCCGGGGAGGTGGAGGTGGAGGTGGAGACCGGGGAGGGAGGGGGAGCCGGGGAGGGAGGGGGAGGAGGTGGAGGTGGAGAACCTGCTCCCCCGACGCGCCGTTGAGCCTCTCCTGCTCCTTCACGCGCCGTCGAGCCTCCCCTGCTCCCCCCTCCTGTCCGGCTCCGGCTCCTCGACGTCGCCCCAAGCTCTCTCGCACCCGGATCCGGCGCATGGGGCCTCCTCTACTCCCCCTCCCGCCCGAACCTGGCTCTCCAACACCGCACGGGCGACGAGCGACGGCAAGGCGGGGGCGACGCCTTGACTCCTCACGGCGCCTTACCGCTTAGGCGACGCTTAGATGCCTTAATAATCATGACCGGCTCTTGCCCGCTCCTCGACATTAATAGCTGCTGACAACTCATTGAGTGTCAAGCGCTCCTTTATATGCCGTCAGGCGGTCACAAAGTCATGCCACGAGGGCGGTAACTTAGCCAAAATAACATTAACTTGAAAACTCTCTGGTAGGAGACAAGTCGTACTGATTAAGATCACGTACATGGAGTCGAAGCTCATGGAGCTGCTCCATCACCGACCGTCCCTCTACCATCTTGTAGTTCAAGTATGCAGAGTAATAAAGGACTCGTTACCATTATCCCCTTTGGAATACTTCTCATCTAATGAATACTTCTCATCTAATTCGTCCCAGAGTTGTTTGGCATTAGTGAAATTGACATACACGTCGAATAACCGGTTGGATAAGACTACTAACAACCTAGCTAGGGCTGAATTGTTCGCATCCTCCCACCGCGTCATCTCAATGGTTTTCAAAGGAAACATCGGTGGATTTGAAACGGCCCATAAAAGTCCGAGGTTAGTCAGCCAAAGTTTGGTTTTAGCTTGCCAACGTTTAAAGTTAGCACCATCAAACACTTCCGACTTAACGACATCTGACGATGAAGCCATTCCTTCAAAGTTAGGTTTTCTGGATTGTTGTGAAATGTGCAGTTTTAGCAAATAATCATAATTAATTCCAGCACAATTATGAAACAATAAAGCATTAAACCACCAGCAATCAAATGACCAAATCAACATATTCAAATGTAAATCCTCCAAGTCATTTAAACTGAATAAAATGCTAAACAAATACCACATGTATATTAAAGAGCTCAGCATAATGCTCAGAGAATTGATGTTAAAGAGTGCTCTCAGCACGCTGGATGCAAAGGATTTAACCTTTACAATCTCAGTACATCAGTCAATATATCTTCACTAATCAAATTTGACAATTATCAAACAGATCTTGAGCTGAACCTAAAACTTTCTTAATGAATGTCAAATTAGTGGCAAACTAAACTTTCAGTTCACAGATTATCAAAAGACTATTAGAGTGAATATATCCATCGAGACAACAGAAGGCAATAACTGAGCAATGATATCAGGATAATCACAAGAACATTTCAGCAATAAGCCTTATCCACAGATTGAGAATAACTATGTAAGAATCTCACAAAGATCAACTAGGTCATACAAGGATAATCTGAATTCATACAGAACGGACAACCAGAAAGAATAAAGTTACAGATTATAACTGACAACAGAAAGCAAAAGATTTAGCTCAAGATTGTTTCCAATTATCAAATTGATTTCAGATATGACATTCATAACAGAGCTGACCAACCGAGCCCATAGTAACCCACTTTGCTATCTCTCAGTGCACAATCAAATACAGAATTTGAAGCCAATCAAGCACATAAATATATAGCCAAAGTGAAGCACAAATGAAATGTAGAAATACTCACAGCACAGATGGTAATCAAAACAACCCATATGATATCATGCAAGGCACGTCCAATAGATGCTGTCCTAGAAAACCTTTTGCCAAGGTATTTGGAGATACAGTGCCACCCTTCTTCCTTTGGAGTATACCGGAGAAAGAAGTTGAGGTATAGGATGAGCCACACAAGTTACCAGGAACACTTGGCCGAAGAACTCCTCTTCATCGAGCACCACAAGAATCAAACCAGACAGCTTCTTCCTCCTCGGGTCAAAACAAAGTCGACCACAAGAACTTTAATTGATCTCCCCAATGTTCCACCGAGTACACATAGAAAATGGCATAAGAAGGAATCCAACTTCTGATGGTTGTAATCGAAGAAGATCAAGAACCGAGAAGCAGCAACCGAAAATCAGTGGGGAATATTTCTCTTGTTCTTCTAATTCAGAAAAGGATTTTCCACCCCCTTTTGAATCACAGAATGAAGGGAGGGCGACCTGATGGTTGTAACCATGGATTCAAAAACCGTTCCCGGCACAATTCTTGGCTGGCGGCCGGTGCCGGTAACCGGCCGTTTACCAGTTTTCCTGGGAAAAACTCGGTCAAAATTCGTTTAAATTTGCTTAAAAATCAACCGAAATTTGAATTTGCAAACTCCGAAAAAACCGGCCGGGATTTCAAATCGCGCCGCCCACCGGTAAGGCCGGTTACCGGCGGTAACCGGCCGGGATTTCCATCCCTGGTTGTAACCCCCAGCGCCCGAAGCGCCCGACCCATCTCCGCCTCCAGCGCCGCCCCCTTTGATTTTCTCCAACCACGGCCCCGAGCATGGGACAGACCCCCCTTTTTCCGCATGATTGAAGAAATCAATAGGGTTGGAGCCAGAAGCTCCAGCCTTATCTCCCCATTCTTCCACAGATAGGTGGGCCCATCCAATACCCTTTTCTTTTCTCTTTTAATCTTTTCTCAAAATGAGAAATCCCCATATTGCCCTTACAAGATCCAACAAGATGTCAGAATATCTTCTAACAATATATGCAGCTGGCTACTTGAGCACAATATTGCTTGTTGTTGACAATGTGATGTGTGATGGCAGACGCCTTAAAGAGGCGAGGGTTGATATTTGTCTTGTTGGAACTGGACGAATCTGACTTGTACAGAAATGTAATAAATAACCAATAGCTAATACTTTTTTTGGTGTTCCATAAAAAAAAATTCAAATTTTGGTTCAAATTTGCGAGAAAAATACTCTGTTCGTCTGATGCTATCTTCTGTGCTGATTTGTCCTTAGAAGCAGTCCATGTATAGCACTTCTACAAAGACAATGATTCCAAAATCTACTATTCCTTTTTCCTTTTAATAATTTATTCTCAATCATAAATATCTTGCAGCCATTTACATAAGTCTATACTGAAACTTGAAAGTTGTATATTTTCAGGTACAATTTGATGGCCAATAGAGTACTTCTATTGCTAATTTTGGCATCTAGAAGTGAATCTGACATATATTCACAAATCATGGCGGAAACTGCTGGTATGGATAGCCCGCTCTCTTTGGTAGTTTCTTCATATTTGTTATATGGAACTTGTATTTCATTGTCATAATTTTCCATCTTCATGTTCCTAAAAGACCAACGTTGGTATTTCTTTCATGAGCTTCATTGTTTAAAATGACTGTTTTATGTTAGGTCATTTCTTAAGGAATTTGAAGAGTCAACTCCCCCACTCAAGAATGCTTGCAATATCTGCTCTGAACACATTATTACAAGGATCACCTCATAAGGCTTCTGTGCAAGATTCACAACAATCATTAGATCACCCCGAAGAATGCAACATTTTGTCAACAGGAGAAATTTTAAATGAGATAATCCGGGAAGAAGGATTCATGAATGAGACACTAAACAGCCTATCTCATGTCCATATTATTTCTGATAATGATGGTTCATCAAAAGCGAGTTATGGAGCTTCATCTTTTCAAAGCGGATCTGATAAAGCAATCACTTACTTCTATTTCGATTTCTCTGCCTCGTGGCCACGCACTCCTAGTTGGATATCATTAGTGGGCGGTGACACGTTCTATTCCAGCTTTGCTAGGATATTTAAAAGGCTTATACAGCAATGCGGAATGCCAGTAATGTCTTCACTTCAGACTGCACTGGAAGAATTTCTGAGTTCCAAAGAAAGATCAAGACAGTGTGTGGCAGCTGAAGCTATGGCAGGGATGCTTCACTCTGATGTCACTGGGAATTTGGAGTCCGGGAACAACTGGTTGATGCTTCAGTTGCAGAAGATTATGTTAGCTCCATCTGTGGAATCAGTTCCTGAATGGGCAGCTTGCATTCGGTATGCTGTTACTGGGAAGGAAAGATCTGGAACTCGTGCTCCTGTTCTCAGGCAGAAAGTATTAGATTGCTTATGTACACCAGTTCCTCAATCTATGGCAACTAGCGTACTTGCCAAGAGATATTCTTTTCTCTCTGTTGCTCTAATCGAAATTTCTCCACCTAAAATGTCCCCAGCAGAGGAGCAATACCATGTTAAAATTCTTGATGAGCTGCTTGACAACATGAGTCACTCATCTGCGCAGGTAATGTTAAATCACTCTAGTGTAGGGTAACTTTTGAGTTGCCCTTTTTATTTCATTATTCTTAATTTGAGTTGATACCGTCACACCTGAAGAACATTTCCTTGACCTATGTAAGAAAATGGCTTTCCTTTTGTCCTAAAAGGACTTCTTTGACTGTTATAAAGTATGTCGCAAATTTCAGTCCCCTTCACTAATCAATTGGATTTAGGGTCTGACTATGTTGATGGTATGTATATTGTTGTTCAGGTAGGTTAGTTGATCCTCGGTTCCTATAACTGTATCAGGGTTATACTATGTGCTGGCTCAGGTTCCTATAGACTGGATCAGGCTTGTATTAAGGCTTAAACTATCTTCTGGTGGCTGATTGGCCTAGTAATCAGATGTGTCCACAGTTCCACACTTCGCTTCGGGCTACCGGAGGATACAATAGAACTCCTTATACATGTTGAATTCTATGAATAAATTAGTTTTGAGTATTGGCACAAGTATAACTCCATACCGAAAATGTATACATATTTTTTATTAATTGCAAGATGCACAATTTATGCATCAATTCGAAAATTTCCAAAATGGAAAATATATAGGTGACATATACTACAAACTTAGATAAAAAAGGCTCAATATTTTTAGATATGTTAGGAGGTTTTTCTTCCTTATCCCGGCATTTCAATTCAAATTCAAACCAACTCGGAAGCTGAAGTTATAAAAAAGACAAAGAACACCTGTTCTTCTTATTTTTCCTTTTTGGTAAATAAAAGGGTTGGCATACTATTAAGTTCCAAGAAATTCCCACACTTCCATCGAAAAAGGGGCCAAAAAGAAAGAAGAAAAGGAAGAATTACAATACTTCTTTATGGATAGAGCAAGCAATCAAAAAAAGAAGAGGGAAAAGAAATCTAACCCACTAAACTTTTCAGAATCAAGCTCTCTGGCAAAGGATATGGCAGAATCAAACTCTCATGCCTACTCCCACCATAAACTCCTGTTATGGCATGGAGGCCATAGTTCGTGTGGCCGGCTGTGCACACGACATGCTGCTGCTGCTGCACCACGTCCTGTGGCCTCCACACCATAACAACTCCCTCCGCTAAACTCCCATTGCCCTTCCCAATTGTTGCTGAACACACCTACGTAAAATTGGCTGAGTTTACCTTGTGCTTGTGCTGGCTGGTTTGACAAGTTACCAATAAGATGGAACCCATATTGTAAAGATATAGTAATTGTCTTGGAACAAAATTAAGTCTAATTAATTTTGCTTTTTTCATTTTGAGTTTAGGTAAGAGAAGCAATCGGTGTGGCTATGTGTGTTGCATGCTCAAATATGAGACTATCTGGATCATTTGGACCTGCATGTTCACCAGGAGAAGTTTGTGGGGATGTAAGCATGACTGAACAAACAGGAAATGAATATTGGTCTAAACGTTTGACAGATGGAGCTACTGAATTATCTGTGAATATACAAAACAGTATTCAATCTAAGCAACTGGAGTCGACATCAGATTTGGTTACTGAAATTGTCTTGGATAACAAAGAGGAGGCTGACTCTAAAAGAATGGAAACGGTGCTTATTTTATGTCTTTCTCCAAGTTGAAAAGTGTACTATTCATTTGCTTCATTTCAGCCTTAAGGCTTTTTTGGTTTGTTTTGCAGATTTTTCACTTCATGATTGCATCTCTGAAGTCTGGGAGATCTTCTGTTCTACTAGATGTCATTATTGGGCTCATATACCCTGTTCTATCATTACAGGTATACATTCTGTTAATTTTGCCATGGTGACATAACCCTTTCTTAAAGGAAGGGGGTTTTTGCTTTGCACACTTGTTTTTTAACGGCTTATTCAGATTATTATTTCTCTACTAAAATAATAATGCTGAAGGTGAAGAAATTTATCTTTTCATTTTCTTGATATAGGCTTCTTAAAATTGAAATTTCTTTCCAAGCTATGTGATCTCTTGTATTAACGGGTCGTAGTATTCCCACCATAGTTCAATGATAACTGAAGTTGATTCTGGCTAATAAACTTTTTTAAAGTTTAGATTTTTTTTCTTCCGAAAAACAATGTTCACACTTCAGAGACTTTGGGTGATCTTTCTGGCAGAGATGGGTGCTTTTGTTAGAATTAATAAATGCATTCTAACACTTTGACTGCCTGTTATGTATTTGCAGGAAACATCAAATAAAGATTTGTCATTACTTGCAAAGTCAGCTTTTGAGTTGCTGAAGTGGAGGATTTTACGGCGTCCTTTTCTTGAAACTGCTATTTTGACTATCCTTTCTTCAGTCAATGATCCTAACTGGCGGACCAGATCTGCATTGTTATCGTATCTCAGGACCTTTACATACAGGTTCAAATCCTCTCTTTTGGTTGTCGGTTTGCCCAGTATTGTTCTTCCCTAGTTTCATGCCCATTGTGAAAGATGTGTTGAGTATATTGGCATATCTCTATATTTGGTAGTTTAGGATTTGTAATCCCGTGATACCTGCTTTATCTCTAGGAGAAGCTTCTTGCCCGCCAAACCTTGTACTCTATATAAACCGCCCTCGAGTCTCAATACAATCATCAATTGCAGTGTATTCATCTTCCCACATGGTATCAGAGCGGTGCCGCTCCTCAGCCACCGCCTCCACAGCTTCCGCCGCGCCGCCCCTGGGAGATGATCTCATCTCCATGATCTCTCCCGAGAGCTGCGCAACCCGTAGTTTAAGTCATGTTGCCGATCATTTGATCAGCTACCAATTAGAGTTTTCCCCGGTCATCTTCAGATCGGGTTTTCTCTTCTTCTTTTTTCCGATCATAGATCGGTTTGCATCGCCTTGCCGACCCACGACGTTCCTCGACTCCGAACTTCACCGCCTCGGCTTCGACCTCTCCAGCGCCTCCTCTCCTCCGATGATGTCATGGCGTGACGCGGCGCACTCGTCGACACGGCCCTCCCTCCATGGCCTTCCGAGCGCCCCGTCTACCGTCGTTATCACGCTGGATCATCATCGTCGGACCGTCGTCTGCGAGTACGAGCCGTCGCACCACCGGGAGCCCGCACTTGTAGTCATGCCATTGACATGCATGGGCTGCCGCTGCATTGCCCCTTCGGGCTGCAGTGTCATTGCCGGTGGTCAACATTGCTATCGTCGACGCAACCGTCTTCGTCAACGCTGATTAGGTCCTTCTCTGTCTTCATCGGTCCGATGGTTCCCTACCTTCGGTTTCCTCTCCAATCTGACCGTCCGCGACACTCCTGCTGTCCGCGACACTACCGCTACGACTGCGGGGGGATGTTTAGAGTATATTGGCATACCTCTATATTTGGTAGTTTAGGATTTGTAATCCTGTGATACCTGCCTTATCTCTAGGAGAAGCTTCTTGCCCTCCAAACCTTGTACTCTATATAAACCGCCCTCGAGTCTCGATACAATCATCAATTGCAATATATTCATCTTCCCACAAGATGTAGCTTAATAGTACCTCGTTAATTCCAAAATCTAGGTCATTGCTACAAACACCACACTGACTTTTTGTGTTGTAGCGTGCCATGACTTGTGAGGCGTTATCATTTCCTATATTGAGTATTCTCATTAAGGGTGATATAAACATATTTTCTCTTGTACTTACAGATCTATAATGTTTCTCTAGCTTTTTATGGGATAATGTTGCTTTAGTTAATGTGGTTTTGTGATTCCCCCAGTCATCTTGGAGCTATTGGGAAGTAAATGCACTAAATTACCTTTGTCACAGGCACACATTCATGCTTTCTGGCTCAGAGAAATCACAAATTTGGCAAACAATTGAGAAGTTACTTGTGGATAACCAAGTCGAGGCAAGTCTATGATTATTTGGCATGTATTCTTTTCCCTTTTTGTGTTATACAAGAAAATGTGTACAATCTGTACAACTGATGAAAAAAATGAACCACATCAAGATCTCTACTTTCTAGCCTTTGCCTTGGCACAAGGCATACATATGCTAGTACTGTTGTCACTGAAGATCCTCTAATGAACACATCTGCGGTCAATTGTATGAATTCTGCTGTTATGTATTCAGGTTAGGGAGCATGCTGCTGGTGTTCTTGCAAGCTTAATGAAGGGTATAGACAAAGATCTATCGAAGGATTTCCGTGATAGATCATATGCACAAGCCCAAAGTATCCTTGATACACGGAGAGGGTAAACTTTATGCTGGTTCTGATGTTAACAGTCTTTTCATGTTATTGATTGTTAACCCGTTGTTTTTTGCACTTTGTAGAGCTTCAAAGTCGGGGCACACTATTGCTACCATCCATGGTGCAGTACTTTCTTTGACGGCTTCGGTGCTTTCTGTCCCATACGACATGCCAAGGTATTCTTGTGACTTTTACCTTGTTTGTTGCATGGTAAATAGCAGTGACACTCCTTGACAAGGAAAGTAGGTTGCCATGTGCGCAGATGATCTTTTAGATTTTTTAAAAAGGAATTGCTATATAACTTCCGATAATTTTTTGAAATTAAAACTATCATTTTTCTGTTCATTAGATGCACTATAAGATTCATATTGTTTATTGTTTATGTGCTGTAAGAAAAAAAATCATAATAGTTTAAATTTCATTAGTCCGATATGCTTTGAGATTTGCACTTTTTCTCATTTGATGAATTGAATTCGAATTCATTATGATTTTTTCTTCGGAACATAACGGGTTCACCACATTGTTGTATTTTGTTGGTATGTAATTTTACTTTTTATCTTTGTTGTTTGCTCAACCTTTCAAAGTATATGTAAAGAACATAACGGGTTCACTACATTGCCGTATTTTGTTGGTATATAATTTTATTTTTTATCTTTGTTTTTGCTTAACCTCCCAAAGTGTATGTGACATTTTGAATCATGCGATGGAAATGTGAGTTATTAAGACTTTCAAGAATAATTACAGTGATCGAGAACTAAAATTACATAAATAATTTACTGTAATTTATGTATAAGATTGTTGTAAATGAACTTTCATAATGTGATAGTTTTACAGATAAAACAGTCGAATTCTGTATAGACAGATTTTTTTTTTAACCAGTAACCGTTCTGTAGTTCTATTGTTCCACACATCCATGCAAATACAATGTATTTTCTTAACAGGGCTTGTGGCCTTACCTGGTCTTTGCAGCTGGCTTCCTGATCATGTAACGCTACTCGCCCGCTTCATTCGCGAGCCTTCTCCCATAAGATCTACTGTCACAAAAGCTGTTGCTGAGTTTAAGAGGACGCATGCCGACACTTGGAGCATCCAGAAGGACGCCTTCACAGAAGTCCAATTGGAGGCAAGCTCAAAACTTGTAATTACTGCACAGGTTGATGTTATTTCTCACAGTTTTGCTCTCTCTTACGCATGCAGGTTCTCCGTGATACATCGTCCTCGTCGTCATACTTTGCTTAGATTCGAAGACCATAGGATTTTCCAACACGGCGATGGAAGATTTTATGTTTTCTTTTTTTGCGAGGAAGAAGATTTTATGAGTGATGAAATTCCAGTGGTGATCGTAGTTACATATTGTATTATAGTTTCTTTTTTCAGTAAAGGCTTTTCTTCATACAAGTGAGAGACGCTATACATCAAATACAGCATAAAGTTGACATAAATGGACTTTTGGTAAATGTGCGTCCGCAGTTTCTTTTGTAAGCACAGGGAGAGCGGAAGCGGTTGACAAGTACACTGTCTCAGCTCGACGTCGCATCTTCTCTTATGTGGGCTATAGCGGTAGTTTGAGCTGAAGGCAAGAGAAGAATTAGTCGTTAGCCGTACAATGTTCAAAACTAAACTACAAATAAATGGTCTCTGTTTAACACCTAAAAATCCGATAAAAAAGTAAAAAATATGGAATTTTTAGAACTTTCTGATATGTACAGCTGATATTCGTTTTTTCTGGATATAGTTGTCGTCGAGCAATAGAACTTTACAAAAAATTTCAAAAACAAAACCCTAAAATCCGATTGAGTGAAAACCATTCGGCCAAGCTCTACTTTTTCTTTTCTTTTTCTTTGTTCTTTTTCTATTTGCCCTTCCTCTTCGGCTAGCCCATGCCAAGCCGCACAGGCACCACCTACTCCCCTCCCATCACCGCCATTGAGCCGTGACACCAGACATGCCGCCGCTATAGCGCTGGTAACTTGGCCACTTGCCCATCGCGTCGTAGCCATTCCATCGCCCACGTCACCACACCACGTCACTGTCGCCCACCTTGACCACCGCTCCGCTCAGCTGCCTTGTCTATTTAGCCACAGCCGCGCCGCCCGCCAGGCCAGCCTCCACCTCCACCTCCTCGCCTTCTTCCTCCCCTCTCGTTCGCTTAGAATTTGTTAAGAAACTATGGCTCGGTCCACAAGTCGACCCCCATATACAGATACTCTATCGAAAATCCTAGCAAGAACAGGAGATTATAAATAAATAGGGAAACCCCCTATCATTGTAATACGATATTTTGAAAAGCAATAAAGCGAAACATGAAATCTTAACATATCTCTGTGTTAAATCTACTGTTGTGTTCTTATATTCTTACGACTCCGAATATTGTTTACGAGGTAATCGTTCGCACTGAACTCGCCAGCGACGGTTACTCAACACGTTATCAGTACGATCAACTCTCCTCGCATCGAAAGGTAACCGTCGAAGAACGACACTCGTAAATTAAATCGTTTTTAATTCTGTAAATTTGCTTTCTAGATTGGTTTTCTACGGTACAAATCCGTTCTAATCTACCACGAGCCGACTTGAAGTCGCCGACACAATGTCGATCGGTAGATTGCATGAAAGATTGAATGTCGATTGTACCGTAGATTGAAAATTGTGAATTCGTTCTAATCTACCGCGAGCCGACTTGAAGTCGTCGGTTTAGCCGATCGGTAATTGCATGAACGACAATTGTATCGCATGAATAGTTTTTTCTACATGAATAGTATTTTTTCCGCATGAACAGTACCTACGAAAAAACGGCCGTGCACGACCTAGAAGTCGCGGCGCGACTCGTCGCCGCCTCAGCGGCCAAGAGCCGCCACCCCCTCGCCGTGATGCGCCCCCTACCGTTTGGCTGAACCACCAAAATCAAGAAAGAAGGGGAGGAGGGAAGGGGAAGAGCCGTAGCCGGCCGACGACCTCCTCGCACTGCCACACCACACCACCACCGCCTGCACGCGGCTCGGCAGCTGCCGCCCTCACGCAGCTCAACAGCGGCCACACCGTACCGCACCGCCTTCCGCACCAGAGACCGCCGCCCACCCGTAGCACGCGCCTCCGTGCTCGGCGCGCGCTCTCTTGGCGAATGGGTAGGGAAACCCTACCCCATTCGCCTCCCTTAAAAAGCGGCAGGATAATGAGAAGGCACTGGGCCGCCCAATATTTTCGGTAGAAAAGGGAAAGAAAAGGCAATTTTGCAAAAAGACCCTCAGAATTCTGAAATTATGATAAATTTTCCGCGAATAAGGAAATTTTGTAAAAAAAAACCCCTTTAACTTTCTGACAATTACGTGAATTTTTTTCTAAGAACTAAAATTTTACATTTTAAGCCCTGGAAATTGCAGAATTCACGAAAGTTCTTTTCTAAGTAGAAAAGGCATCAGGAATTCAAATTTTGAATCGGTTTTTGCATTTGAAATATGTTTCACTTTGTTATCATTATTTCTATGCAATTTATGTACTGTATTTACTATTTTTGATTATTTGTGATTATTTATATTGCTTTTAATCACTGAAAATAGCAGTAAATCATGAAAAATACATAGAAAAATACAGGAACATTATGAGAATTTTTACAACCATTTTATGCAAATTACCAGCAGTAATCTTATGCACTTTTTGCAAGAATATGCAGATGACTGGTATTACGAACCGAGAGTTCGAAGAGCTGGTCCAGCATGCCCACAATTACCTAACTTGGGCATCACATGTCGAAATCGTACTTGGAAGCAAGAAGCTTTGTGCTACTATTGGACTTGGCACCTCGAAAGACGCTACTCTAACTGCTGAGGAGAATGATCAAGCACTTCATTTCCTCAGACACCATCTCTGCCTAACACTCAAGAATGAGTATATGGCAGAAAAGAACGCACTAGCTTTATGGACCGCACTGAAGAAGCAGTTCGAGAAGTTGAAGTACACCATTCTTCCTCGGGCAGAGCAGGATTGGATCCGACTACGTTTTGCTGACTACAAGACTGTGGGGGAGTACAACTCTGCATTGCACAGACTTTGTACAAGTCTTCAACTTTGTGGTAAGGTAACCATAGACGAGCAGAAGATCGAAAAAACTCTCTCTACCTTCCACCCAAACGCGGTGCAATCCGCACGCAACTATCGTCAGTATGGCTACAAGGAATATGCCGAACTGATTGACATCATGCAAGTTGCGAAAGCTCAAGATGATGTTCTCCGAAAGAACCACATCTCACAGCCGCCTAGTAGCAAAGTTGGCCATGAAGCTAACGCAAGCAGCTACAAGGTAAGGAAGCCTCACTCAACAGAAAGAGGTAGGAAGGGTAAGGTCATGGGTCGCAAAACTAAGCAGAATGTCCAAACTAAGAAGGGCGAACAAAAGAAACGCGATGAGAAGCCCTATGATCAGTAGAACCAAAGTTGCTACAAATACAACACTTGGGGACATTGGTCACATGTTTACCATGGGCCGCAGCACGTGATCGATGCCTTCAAGGCTAAGAAGAAGGGCAAAGGACATCATGAGACACACCTCGCCATTGCAGGCACAGAGGATCCACAATCATGGGATGCACCCATGGATGTGGATAGCCAAGTAGTAGCCCCCATCACACCTTCTTTGGATATCGCAGCGGCAGCAGCTGTAGTTGCCGAAGAAGAGAAGATGGACATAGCACAGATTCATGAAGAAGTTTCTTCATACTTTGCTGGTTCAATCTAGTGCACACATTGCACTTAGATTTTATAGTCATTTACAGTTTATGGTTGTGATAGAACATTGATTTTGAATAATGGTTGTAAGCTCTAGAGAGCAAAGCAATAAATTCTTATTATGAGTCCCGCACGACTTTTTCCCGTATTAATAGCAAATTGTGTTCTATTTTGAAGTATTTTACTTCTATGTGTGGATTGCTTCCCACCCCATATTAATAAATACTTTATATATATCAGAATGCGTGTGGCACCCTATGGAAGAAGTGTGCTTAGCAGACAGCGGTACAACGAATACCATATTAAGAGAGACAAAGTTTTTCCTGTCGATCAGCAAGAATGCTGGTAGTCTTACGACAATCGCATGCAGTGATACTTGTGTAATAGGCTCGTGAAGAGCCACAATTATACTCCCGATGGGCACAACATTGGTCATTAAAGAAGCTTTGTTGTACCCAGAATCGACTAGGACTCTCTTAAACTTTAAAGATATTCGCGCTAACGGTTTCCACGTAGAGACTGAAGAAGAGTATGGTAAGGAATACCTACTCATTACAAAGTGTGAGGAAATTAGAAAAAGGGTATTAGAAAGATTTCCTTCATATAAATCTGGGCTATACTACACTCGCATTAAGGCACCTGCAGCCTATACTGTCCTGAAATCAACTTTTAGAAGCTCTGAACTTTTATGTCTCTTGCATGATAGATTAGGCCATTCCGAGCTTAGAATGATAAGAAATATAATTACTAATTTTCAGAGACATAATGTCAATGCAAAGAATTTCACGAATCCAGAAGATTTTGTGTGCCCTGCATGTGCCATCGGGAAAATAATTACTATATCATCTACTCTAAAAGTAAAGGATAAAATCCCCGCATTCCTGGACCGTATCCAGGGAGACATTTGCCATCCTATACAGCCCCTGTCAGGGCCATTTATGTACTTTATGGTGCTCATAGATGCTTCCTCGAAATGGTCGCATGTATGTTTATTGTCTACGAGAAACCACGCTTTTGCAAAGCTGATCTCGCAGATAATTAAGATTAAGAATAATTTCCTTGATCATCATGTGAAGTCCATCAGGATGGACAATGCTGGAGAATTTATTTCAAAAGCATTTGATGATTATTGTATGGCAATGGGAATTACCGTTGTGCATTCTGTACCACATGTCCACATCCAGAATGGACTGGCAGAGGTATTAATTAAAATAATTAAATTTATTGCTCGACCACTCTTGCAGAATTGTAATTTACTAACTACATGTTGGGGACAAGCAGCAACTCTCATCAATTTTTTGACCATCGGCATATAACATCCATTCACCTATGCAACTAGCGTAAGGGTCAGCACCGAAAATCTCTCATCTTTGAAGGTTTGGTTGCAAGGTTTATGTACCTATACCACCACCACAGCGAATTGCAATAGGCCCTCTCCGTAAGTCTGGGATATACGTTAGCTATGAGACAACATCCATAATCAGGTATCTGCACCCCATGACTGGGGATTTGCATACAGTCCACTTCGCTGATAGCATATTTGATGATGATAGTTTCCTGTCATTAAGGGGAGGAAATCAACCCCTTGATGAAAAATATCGGGAACTGACATGGTAAGCCACGGGAATCCATGCACATGACCCACGAACTAGTTAAACAAATAGAAAAGTACATAAGATAATTGATTTGCAAGCATTAGCGAATCAACTGCCTGACCACTTTAGTGATTTGACGAGCGTGACCAAGTCGCATGTGCCTGCACGCAATGCGTCGGAGAGGGTTGAAATACCAAAGAAAATTGAAGGTATCGCTAATCCCGTCCAAAGGCATCAGAATAAAAGGACGAGAACTCCGGCCCCTCGAATCCCATGTAACCGGGGACGCCTGGCGAAAAATGATAAGAAGGACTTGACGCAACTGATCACTAAAGCTCTTCACAACCAGAAGGGGAGCCAGTTGAGACCTAGCACTAGTATGAAACCTTCAGTAAAAGGCATACCGGATTTGAATATTCCCACAAAGGGAGATATCAACATGGATGTGTGCGCAAACATTGGAGCTGAAAAACTAAAGGGACTTGCCCCCGCAATTGAAAGTAGCGATAAGTAAGTAGAAGCATTAGAAGTATCGCCCTATGAAGAAATAGCTATAAATTATGTGACTACGGGAGAATCTATGAATAGAACAACAGCCAATGTTGACATTTATTTTGTAAAAAAAATTGCTACAATCATCGATCTTGATCTAGAGCCTGCATCACTCGCTAAATGTAAGAAAAGATCAGATTGGAAAGATTGAAAGAAGGCAATGGAAGCAGAATTATTATCTCTGAATAAAAGAGATGTATTTGGGCCTGTAAGCTGCACACCTCCCCATGTGCACCCCATAGGGCATAAGTGGGTATTTGTTCGTAAGAGAAATGAAAACAATGAAGTTGTAAGACATAAAGCAACTACCTTTAGATATTTAATCTCAATGATAGTAAACTTGAACTTAGAAATGAAATTGATGGATGTGGTAACTGCATACCTTTATGGGAACTTGGATTCAGATATTTATATGAAGGTACCTGAAGGTATCCCTGTCCCGAACCAAGATAGAGCAAATAGAAATCTATACAGTGTGCAACTCAGAAAGTCACTGTATGGACTGAAGCAATCAGGCAGAATGTGGTATAATCGCTTGAGCGACTTTCTCTGAAAGAAAGGATACACAAACAAGGAGGATTGTCCCTGTGTTTTTATACGGCGATCCCAGAATGGATTCTGTATAATCTCAGTATATATAGATGATCTGAATATCATCGGGACCATGGAAGAAATTAAGAAAGCAAGCTATTACCTGGAGTCAGAATTCAAAATAAAAAAAACTTGGGTAAAACCAAATACTGTCTAGGCTTGCAGCTTGAGCATACCCCTGAAGGGATTTTAGTACATCGGTCAACCTACACTCAGAAAGTGTTAGAACAGTTTGGCTTTGAAAAAGCATATCCTTTGAAAGTACCAATGGTCGGGAGATCCTTGCAGTAGGACAAAGACCCGTACAGACCTAAATAAGAGGGGGAGAAAGTTTTGGGACCGGAATTCCCGTAGTTGAGTGCAATAGGAGCACTCATGTATTTGGCAAACTGTACTAGACAGGACAATGCATTTGCAGTGAACCTGCTAGCAAGGTACAGTGCAGAACCTACCAAAAGGCATTGGTAGGGAATAAATGACATCTTCCGATACCTTCAAGGAAGCAAAGATCTTGGTCTATTCTACAGAAAGAACCAAGACCTAACTATGACTGGCTACGCAGATGCTGGGTACCTGTCAAACCCGCATACAGCTAAGTCACAAACTGGCTATGTATTCCAATGTGGTGGAACTGTAATTTCATGGAAATCATCTAAGCAAAGTGTGGATATCGTGAGGATATGTGCATGATCTTAGGATGATGAGTCAATTGGCAATGGCTTTGTTGGTTTACAATATCTCGCGTTTTCGGGGTTTGCTTCAGTCTGTCAGACCACAGGCGGTCTGACCGGTGGCATCGGTGGTCAGATCGCCCGTGGAGAGGTCCGACCGGCCGTGCGCGCCGGTCCGACCGGGTTCGGTTCAAAGTGGGTTTTGAAGATGAGCCAAAAATAGGTTGTGTAGGCAAGTGAGGGGAGTCTCCTGGATGTGGTCACATAATTTTTGGAGCTCCCAGTCAAAAGTTGTATTCATTTGAAAATTCCAGAAGGTTTCGGATTTTCAAGATGAAAATTTGGCTAAGTCATTTCGGGCGGTCCGACCGCCGTTATGGAATCGGTCCGACCGGCCTGAAATCGGTCGGACCGGCTTTGTGGGGCGGTCAGACTGCCGATCACTTGGAGTTTAGCTTTTTTGGCATTGTCGTGATTTGAATGTGTTTATTGTATGAGTTTCAATGCTTTATTGTTGCATATTGCATTGTGGAACTAACGTGGGTCAAGTTGTGAAGAACTTGTTTCCAGAGACGATTTGTTTGTCTATTACTGTGTAGGTGGCTTGCAGGTCAACGACGTCAACGGTGAGGTGGATCGGGACTACGCTTGGAGAGCTGAGGTCCAGGACGATCATGGATGCCGGGTGAGGTCGTGTGACTCAAGCATGGTGCAGAATGGACAAGATGGATGAACGGGCAGTTCGGTGCAGCTGGTTGGATCAGACGGTGCGGAAGTCGGTGCAAGTCCCTGGGAGGTTCCGATGGGATTCTGACGGGAGAGTCTTGCCGACATGATGAGAGCCGCTGATCAACCTACACGTGGTAAAGCAGGCGATTGCTTCAACATATGTTTTTGTGTGTGTATCCCATGTGTGTGTGGGCCTTCATGGGAGCCCATTAGTGGAAATCATAATCCTCTCCTATAAATAGAAAGGGGGGGGGATGAAAAACCCTCAAGCATTCATTTGGACTCTCCAAGTCTTTTTCTAGGGTTAGGGTTTGGAGAAGAGAGGAGAGGAGAGGAAGATTGTGTGTGTGCTCTTTGTTGAGCTCTTATCCTCCATTGAAGGAGTGGCTTTGTATGCAACATCTTGATTCAATCAATCTTTTGATGTTTTCTCAAGGGTGAAGTCTCTCTTGTGTTCTTCCCTCTTTTGTTGATTTTGGTGCTTCCTTGATCCGGGTGTTCATGCTTGGTCTCTTGACCGATTTTACCTTGCTTTGATGTGTGGGAATACTCCTAGAATCATCTAGATCATCAATCCCCCACAAGCAAGTGTTGAATCAAGTTTGTCATATTTCTAGGGTTTGTGCACTTCTTTGGTAAAACCTTAAGAGATCGATTCTACGAAGTGGATCTGTTCGATCGTCGCTAGAAATAGGTCTTAGATATCCTTAGGGAGGTGTGCTCCAAATTTGGTCAAGTTTCATCGGTTGAATCAAAAGTTGGACCAAATTTCGTTTTGGATTTGGGCGTTGTGTTTCGGTTCTGGACTAAATCGGTTGGACCGATTTATATACGGCGGTCAGACCGCCAGCATTCGGACCGCCCGTTAACGGCCGGTCGAACCGATTTCAATCGGTCGGACCGCCCTTTGGCAGCCGGTCAGACTGCCAGTGTCCAGACCAGCCAAGTGAGATCATTTCTCCACATTTGTGTCTTGTGGTTAAGGGGGTTATCGAATTCAGCACAAGGCTTCCTCTGTGCGTGTACTGATCTTCTTAGCTTTTATAGCTAAAGGAGAAAAGTTCGTGTTGAATTTGATTAAGGCGAAAAAGTCGAGAAAGCGTCTATTCACCCCCCTCTAGTCGCCTTTTACGGTCCTACACAAAGTCTTGTATCTACTTCGACGAACCACTCGGAAATCATAGCACTGTATGAAGCCTGACGGGAATGTTCTTGGATTCGGCGGATGATTCACCAAATCTAGTGGTCATGTGGATTGAATACCGCATAAACCCCCACTATTATCTATGAAGATAATGCAGCATGTGTTGAATAAGTGCAAATGGGTTATGTGAAGAGTCCTCCCACTAAGAATATGAATCCCAAGTTATTCTATGCTCACGAATTGCAAAAGATGGACGAAATTAAAGTATAGCATACTAAGTCATATGAAAATCTTGCAGATTTATTCACTAAGTCACTACCAGCGTCTAGCTTTGAAAGATGCATACGTGGAATTGGAATGATGAGACTTACAGAAGTACAGAATTCAGGGTGGAATCTTCACGAACTCTTTATTGAAACTTGATCACGAAGATCGAGTACCCAAAGAATAAATCCTGGAGATTAAATGAAATTCGGTGGATTATACTCTTTTTCCCTTGACGAGTTTTCCTGAAGTTTCTCAGCTAAGGTTTTTAACGAGGTAATTCGTGCAACGCAGTAGAATGTATATCATGTACTCTTTTTCAAATTTTTTCCACTAGGTTTTTATGGAGTTTTAACGAGGCATGCACATGCGAGAATGGGTGCCCAAGGGGGAGTGTTAAGAAACTTTGGGCCGGCCCATAAGCCAGCCTATGTATGGGCACCCTACCGGAAACCCTAGCAGGGTCAGGAGGTTATATATAACGGGGACCCCCTACCATTGTAATACGATATTTTGAAGAGCAATAAAGAGAAGCCCGAAATCCTCTCATTTCTCTGTGTTCAATTTACTATTGTGTTCTTGCTTTGTTCTTACGATTTTGAATATTGTTTACGAGGTAATCGCTCGGACTGAACTCGCTAGCGATAGTTACTCAACAGAATTGACGGACTGACCACGACACCGTCGCCTTTCCCGAAACCGGTCGCCACCCGCTCGATGTGCCGTCCTACCTGGTGGACTTCTCCCCTACTAGATCGCGTCACGTCGTGTTCCTGTGTTCAAGGCCCCTTTCCCCTCCACCAATTTTGCTTCCAACTACCTAAGCGTCGCGCCGCTGTCATCCCTCTCGGCCTCGGCTGAAGCCGCCACCACGCTCGCTACCTCTCGCACGGTGAGCCTCCGGTCGATTCCTCTCCGATGGAGCACCCGTACACCTTGCTTGCCGTCCCCCAAACTTCGGTTTGTGCTCCCCGTCTCCACAGCGCCGTCGTCGCATCAACCACGCTGCGCCGCCATGGGCTCATGCTGCCGGAACGACTCGGCCCTCCTCTCCCCCGCCCGACCGCATGGGCGAGGTCCCCGCAACCCCCTGATGTTCATGCTCCCCACAATTCCCCCCTCCCCTGTTTTTCCTCGACGCCGCCGCTTCCTTTCTTCCCGAAGGGTGGCATGTTGTCGCCGTCACACCCCCACCAAGTGCCTCTTGCCGCGCCACCACCATTCACCGGACTTGTATTTGTATCCCCCTGCTCGTTCCATTTTAACCATCAGCCGCCGCCGCCGTTGACCCCATCGCTGGTGCCACGCTCGCCGCCATGCGCCGGTTGCCTCCCCTGTTTTGTTGTGCCTCCTCTTTAGTCCTCTCTGTCTGTTCTCTCTGTTAGACTGAGATCACTGGGTGAAGATCGATGACTACGGGCCCCACAAAAATCTGAAGGCTAATAGGAAGGAAAATCTCTAGGTTAGTCTGTTCATTTCAGTTAGCACTTTGCAATATCAATTGATGTTAATTCAAAATGATTAGTGTGCTAAGAAGCAGTTAGCTTAAAAAAAGTTAGTTCAAATTATGAGTTATATAAAATAGGAATCCTACTGACAAGGGGCCCTATGATTGGATGTAGTACTGATAACAGTGGATTGCTCAAAAGGTTAATCAGAATTAATAGGGTATATAGTTGTTGGATATTTCAGTTAACAATTGCACAACGATTAATTTCATTAATGACTTAATCAAGTTAGTTGACTGTTTAGCATTTGTTGATCAGTTCGTGAACTAGCAAGTGCAGGTTTAATTAGTGAATAATTTAATAGGGTTAGTTTAAGTAGTTAAAGGTTAATTAGTTGCCATTAACAGCTAAATAAAAAAACAAGATTTAGTAATAGATCATATATTTTATAAGGATGTCACTGGCGCTTGGACGTTCGGATACCACCGTACGCCGTGCCTTGCTGTTCGATCTCGCGCTACGAGGTTCAGCCGTCCGATCTCGATGTGTTTGTCATTCCTCTCGAAACAAGCGAAAGTAACTCTATACAACATCACGCACCCCCGACGCAACAAAAAAACTCATCCGCCCGATCTCATCCGAAAAAATATTGGAAAAAATAACATATTCTCACCGAAATTGCATGTAAACCATAAGTATAGAACCCAGCTGCGCTTAAAAACTAATTCTAATATACCAATCAAACAATTTTTTGATGTTACAACATTGCAACATTAAAAAATAACAGTTGCAACATTCAAAAATAATTGTTGCAATATCAAGAAGTTTGCAACATTTAAAACTAACTTATGAAATATTTTGATTTCATGTGTGCAACAATCGGCGACAATGGTTGCAACAAAATCTTTTTCCTACAAAATTTCAGGAAGATGTATTCCAACAAACCAAATCACAACAATGGAGAAAAGCTGCTGCAACAATTCGAGAGAATGCATGAAACATTTAAATGGTGAAGGGGCTGCAACAAAATGTTTACTCTTGTGCGACAAATCAAAAACACCATTGCAGCAAAAAAAAACTCTTGCCACAACATTTGTCTCCATGAACTCGAGGAACTTAGCACGGGAGGTGTACATTGACACCGAGATTCGTCGCACCGTGTCCTCCTCGCGGGTGCGCAGGGCCTTGGCGGGAATGGCAGCGGGGCCGGCCCAGGCGCCTCGCGACGTTGAGGACGCATCAGAGGAGATTGTAGGGCAGATCGTAGAGGCACATCTGGAGCTCGTGGAGGATGCGGCCCTATGGTGGTGGAGCTCACAAGCGATGGCGACCTCCTGCAGCCTTGGACGGGAGAGAGAGATATGTGGGGAGTCCGAGGGAGAGATGGGAGGAGACCGTCCAGGAGAGAGAGAGAGAGAAAGTTGTGGGGGAGTCTGGGAGAGATATGATGGGAGGCAGTCATAGACTGGTCGTGCAAGATGCTAGTGGATAAGAAAAGAGTGGACGATGGTGTCTGATTTTTTTTTTTTCCCGCTTGGACATCTGTGTTAGCATTGTCCATTTTATAATCGTCCCTGTGGCGTGTGAGCCCAGGTAATACCAGGAACTTTAAAAGTAGGAAGTTTCAGATGTCTGTTTGGCCACGCTGTCTGTGCCACTGTTTCAAGGTCACAACTCAACATAATGAGGAAGAAAGAGAAACCAAGGTTTCTTTCCTTTTTCCTCCTGTTTTTGAGTGATTTGCACCAGGGATCATTAACTTGCAGGTTTTGTTTATTTTTAAACTAATAGACCGCTGTTATGGGAGTTCATTTCTGGTTGGGACCACAGGGGACAGCGAGAGGTTGTACGCTCGCTCTCAGGCGCATGGCATGGCTCGTCCCTGGCCGTGTAGCATGAGGCTCTGAGCGATCAACTTGTGAGGCAAATGTAATTTGCTCTTTTTTTTTTGGGTTCCAATCTGGCGTTTGCACTTTGGGCATGCACACATGCTTTGTTTGAATAGAAGTCGAGGTTGTTACTTACTATTGTTTTGATTCGGAGTTGTTCGACTGAAGTGATAGTGTACTAAAAGGTACTGCTACGTTTGGTTTTTCAGGCTTAGGCCTCCTGTTGTTTTCTCCTGCTCGTGTTATTTCTTTTCAATGCCTTGTTGTCATGAAATTTCCTGGGCTAAATTTTCTTAACAAAAAGCCAGGCTTCAAAAGGTTGATGCGGGTTGTGCTGAAGATGTTGATTGGGAAAGCCTTATTAACCACAGATGAGTGTTGACAGCTGATCTAGCTTTATTACAGCCTTCAATTATGCCATGTTATCTAGTTGTTAATGACTTGTTAGTTAGTAATTAGTAGTTTGGTTCACCGCCCCTCGTTTTAATATGGCATTGATCAAGTCCTTGATAATTTCAATAGCCACAAAATATTTGAGTGTATTCTGATCAAATTTAGATGGTCTCTTCTTTTTTTTGGACTAACAAAATATTTGTTTTGAAGGGGCTCAAGCAATACAAAAACCTTTTATTTCCCTTAACATTTGAAGACTTAGCTAACAGATCTGGAGCTTTATTTATTTAAGAATTATGTACTAAGTTTAATTAAATCCTCTCAATAACCCTGACATATACTAGTACTGGTTAGTGCTGGTACCAAATATTTTGACGTAAACCTTGGGCTGTCATTACCATTCTTATCAGTGTTTTTTTTAATAGGAAGGAATTTTAGAGCTCGATGAGTCATTAGTGGCACCCCAAATTGGTTAAATGCCATTGTTTTTCTTTCTGAGGTGCTATGTTGCACCTTCCAGTATGGTAATGTGCTTAGGAACCTTGATGCAGATAAATCACTTAGGTTTCATTGTTTGGTAAAGATTGCAGATATTATAGAGCTTCTCCCATACAGCTTCGTGTTACATATATTCGAAGGTACTTCATAATATTGACAGGAATTGTTTGCGATAACCTTATATTTAACACTTTGAAGCAATCTGCTTTTTTTAGCTGAAAACATGTGATGTTGTTCTGTTGTACCAGATCACAACATTACTACGCATCAATTCAAATATTCAGAAATAGGCATGTTTTTCCATGTGACAAATGAACTTTGCCACCATTGTGGTTATAATAACAGGGTGTTTCATTCTACTCAGGTCTGGGGTGATTTTCCGTCAACGATGGAACCAGATGGTCCGCAACATTGGTAGTCACAAAGAGGAGCCTTCAATAGAATAAGTGGAAGTGCTGTCGAAGCGCTACTGCCCAGAAATGCTTGACTATAGGAAATGAGAAGTGTAGGGCTTATCATCCGACCAAACTTGTTGTATATCTTAACAGAATAGCATGATCTGTCTGAAGTTTCGCCCGTCGGCAGGTGTCGTAGCCCGTAAAATGTTCGGCTTTTGGAATGTATGGGTTTGTGGAAATATTTGCAGTACATTAATGTACGTACGATGGAATCCTCCAATCCGAAGTGACAGCCATAGCAACAGATAGACCAAACACACTGACCTCCTCATACGGGCAGCAGCAAACCATCACCATAAATATACCAGGTCCAAAAACTTTCCCAATTCCAATTGCAGGTTGCAAGAATATTCTTGTTCGAGGAAGTCACAAAGAAAAGGGTGCTACAGCACAGTTGATCAGAAATTAGGACAGGAAAGATTGAGCCAGAGGAGTGATGGCTCTGAATCTCGACTTTTTGTTCTTCCTCCTGTTATCTTCTCCCTTCTTCGCAGGTCAGCGTCCTGTATCTTGCTCCAGTGTTTCTTGTGCTTTTTCCCCCTCTTTACCTCTCACTCTCTAAGTAGTTCCAGTTTCTGTGGTTGGTCTGGGACTTTCGTTGAACAGATGGAGTGCTCCAGGTTAACGACGGATCGAGGACAGGGAGGAACTTGCTGCAGGTCAAGAAGAGTATGTTCTCTGTGTCTTCGCTTCTTTTCACGGTTTAATCTCTATGGTTTCGTCTTAACTACTTAAGGCCTATTAAGTGTTAGATCTTTTTTGGTATAATTAGTTATATATTGTATGTTGTTCACGATGTGAGGACGACGATACTACCTATGCACTGTCTATGTAAGGTTATGTATAATGAATTTACATTAGTTGTCTATAACTTCTGCCGTATAGGATTTAAGTTGATGTGGATAAAAAAGAATGAAAAGAGAAAAATATGCTATCTACAATCCTGTAACCGACTGTATCATCAGAACAAAAAAAATATTAAAATATTATGTGTTGTCTACAATCCTGTAACCAACTATATCACCACAATCCATTGTATGAGCTGTCTTTAGTGTTGTCTACAGGTGACATAGAGAGTTGTTATAGATAACAGCTGTCTATACCATTGTACATACCTTAAGGGAAGATTCTTAGATTTTTTTAAATAATAATTATTTTATTTTGAAATACAGTAACATACCGCCTTTTTTTTCAGAAATAATATTCTGTCCCTCCCCCGTTGGACGACTTGGACCTAGTTGCTCAACCATTAGGCAACTGGTACAAGTTGCTCAACCGTCAAGCTACACGTGGAGTAGTCGCCTAGTGTTTGAGCGACTTCTGATTGTCGCTCAATGGTTGGGCGACTACTCTAATTGTTGCTCGACCGCTGAACAATTTAAATATTATTTTATTAATCCTTGGAAATTATTATGTGGGAATAAATATAATTTTTTGTAGATAATACATTTAGCAAATCTTGTTTGTAGGTTGTTTATTTTTTTGAAAATAAAAGGATAGTGACAAGGTTGGTTGGTTCGTTTGTGATTTTCGTAGAATTTCAAGGGTATAAAATTTGTTAGACTCGCAATAACATTTTGTGATCGTCGTATGTTGTTGTAGTGCGTTAAATTTCTGAAGAATTTTATGATGACGATAGAGGTAACAATGATTCGTAAGTACGAAGATAAGTGATATTGCGATGCGCTAGGGAATTCATACACGGTGGAGAACTGTGGAGAAATGGCGTAACGATGACAACACGACGGTTCATCCGACAAGGGGGTTACATGGCACATAGGCTAAAGAACCAAAGACGGTACACGTCTACCTTTGGGCAATTAGAAATACATGGGACATATGGACGAAGAGGGTCGAACTATTGCGTGGAACTTGGCTATTCGCCCTTGCAGTCCAACTCGGCATTGTACTCCTCGCCTCACTCCTTAGCTTTCGTCGTAATGACCCTTTTTCGCACCCTCTCGGCCTCACCTCGTCGGGCATGCTCGCATTCCTGCTCCTTGTGCATCTCAGCCTGCAGCTCTTCGAGGCCCCTTTCATGGCCCTCGCAGTCCTCCCTGGCCCAGCTCTTTCGTGTTAGCAGCATCCACATGTCGTAGGGGTGAATCTTGTCGTCGATCCACTGGCTGGAGTTGCATAGGAGCGGCGGAGACTGCGGTGGGAAGAGAGACGTGGTTACTGTGTAACAGGAAGCAAAATAGTGGTGTACACTAAAATGTGATTTCTTTACTGGCTGCATGTGGCTTAGCGTGTCAAACCTGCGGTTGGGGTAGTCTGCTCAGAAGTTTGAGTAGCACCAATAACATTGCCCAATGGTCCACTCGTCGGTTGATTTGACACACTTGCAGGCGTCTCGACACCAACAAAGGGGTGGTGCCATCCCCTGCGGGGGCCCTTCCGAAGGGCGTTTGGCAGGCATAGGAGGGAGGGTGTGACTCGACCCAGAATCGTTGGGCTACTGCGAGGCAACGTCCTTAGATCGATGACCCCAGGAGGTGGGTGTTGAGTGTAAGGCTGCTGACTAAACGCCTTATGGCGAGCGTCGGTCTCCTGGGGAGACACCTAGTCCTTTAAAAGTTCACGGATGTTCTCTCATTCCTTCCTCTTGCCCATGTTATGTTATGTAGGTAGTGTTGTTGGTGTGGAGTTCCCAGCCGAGTAGCGCTCTATTTATAGCGGGAGCGGATACAGCTGTAGCGGCTCTATAGCGGCCGAAGTGCATTCCGGTTGAAGCAAATTCGCATCCGCGAGGAAGAATCTTGTTGCGGCTTTGGGTCAAGTCGCTGTGCAAAGCTGCCCTGTTGGGTCACGTCGCCGCGCAAAGCTGTCTCGTTGGATCACGTCCTATTTTGCAGAGAGTGGTCACGTTGTTCTTTGCAGAGAGTGGTCATATCCGGTTTTGCAGAGAGACGTCACATCTTGCTTTGCAGAGAGTGGTCTCTTCGTGCTTTGCAGAGAGTGGTATCTTCTTTGCCAAGTAGAAGTTTAGTTGTAATGAGATTGTAATGTCCACTATTTATCTATGCATCGCAGCCCTTCATGAACGAGAAGAAACTAGTAACCTACAAAAATTCCTATTTATTCCCCACAATTATTTTCACCAGATTAATAAAATAATAAAGTTATTTTTAAGTTGCCCAACTGTAGTCGCTGCACTGTTGGGACGATTGAGGTAGCAATGAGTTGTATGTATGAAGGTAAGTGAAATTGCGATGCGCTAGGGAATTTATAAACATTAGAGAACTTTGGAGAAATGACGCAACGATAACAACACGACAGTTGATCCAACAAGAGGGTTACATGGCACGCAAGCTCATGAACCAAGGACGGTACGCGCATGCCTTTAAGGAATTAGAAATACACGAGACATGGTGCTGCACTTCACGCTGGTGTTCCTACATGTCGGTAGGCGCCTCACAACTTCTCGTAGTGTGGCCTTCCTGACCGCAGCGATCGCAATGTCTACCCGTTGCTCCAGCTTCTCCTTCGTCCATATCGTTCCTAATGCGACGACTCTGCCGACAGCCCTTCTCACCCTTCAACAGGTCAAGATCCGGGATCTAAGTCCTCTGTGCCAAATCCAACATGGAGAAGTTGCCCAAAACCCTAAAGCATCTTAGCTCCCTGCACCACGCTTGCAGCATCCTCTCCTTCATGAAGTACTCCAACATGAAGTTCGATGGATCCATGTTGAAAGTCCCGGATGCAGCGAGGACATGAGAGTATGGCTTGTGAGGGAGCTTTGGCTTACTTCATGTGCAACTAGGTTCATTCACATAATCTCCAAGGCACACCTCGTGGGTAACAAGAGAGCGAGTTGTCCCAAATCTGGCTCTGTCCTGAATGAGCACGTCAAAACGATGCTCCGTATTGCCCATCACAAAGACCATGTGCGATTGACCCTTCTCGGTTTTAGTTTGCATGTACGCTGTAATGTTTGAGAAGTACGATGTATGTGGGTTGGCTACATGAAGTGCCATATTTGCATGTCTTTCCTTGAAATATTCGCTTGTACCGTGCAAAATGCCTTCCACGATAGCGACGAGGGGCTGAGGATGGAGGCCCCTAATAACCCAGTTGTACACCTCGGCAAGGTTAGTGGTCATTATATCGTACCTTGCACTGTCCGTGTTGTGCAGCAAGGACCACTTCTCCAATGGCTCGGCCTCAATCCAATGAGAGAAGCACTTGGTGTCTCTCGAGGCCCTCTGCGTCAAATGTGGAGGGTCAAGCTCCCGCAGTGGTGTGATGCGTTTGGGTTGCGCCGCCCCAGGAGTGGGCGGATGCTTGTTCCTCTTGACGATGTGCTTTCTAGTGTGCTCCTCCAACAACGCCCACAATGCATCAAATTGCTGCTGGTTCTACATAGCCAGCCTCTTGAACAACTTCATCAGCGGTTGCTGCCAAAACTACTTGAAGAAGTTGGCCCCCAAAGGGCGAATGCACCATCTGTTCCTCATATCTGGCCAAGGGAACATCTCATCTGGGGTCCTGCTAAAGTTTATGATGGCTTTCATCATCCCGGGGTGGCGATAATGGATTATGCAGACATCATGGCGTGCTCCAACTACTCCCTCGTTGAGATGTCAAAGGAACCACAACCAGCTGTCGAAATTCTCACTTTCGACGAAAGCGAAATCTGATTGTTGCCATTAATGCCAATTGTTGTTAGGATCATGCCATTGTATTTCCCATTTAGAACGTCCCTGTCGACTGATATCACAGGCAACATGTGTCTGAATGCATCGATGCAGGGACCGAAGGCTAAGAAGGTCCTCTACATTACTGTCAAACCTAGCAGTCTTCTAGATGGCTTGTCCTTGATAGCAATATATGTGCTTGGGTTCCTGTTCTACAGCACCTAGAGCATATGAAGAAGGTTGTAGTAAGCTGCCTTGAAAGAAGCGAACCTCCTTTTCAAATCTTTATGCTTCGTACACCATGCCTTCGCGTAGCTAATCTTGTACTTAAATTTCTGCTTGATAGCCATCATGATGTGCTTAACCTCCAGATCTGTCTTCTTCACTATCTCTCCATGCATGACATTAGCTATGAAAGTTGACATTAGGTTGCGATGCTTCGGCAAAACACTACTGAGCACACTGGAGTGCGCCTCCACCTTCGAGACAATCCAGTGAGTCTCGTACTTGGGTCTATGTGTGCACACACCAAGGACAACCGGCCTGCTCGTAGACCACGGTGTACCGCTCATGGCTGGATTTCAAGACCCGAAACATCCGCTGCATAGACAAGGCCCACAACTTAATGGTAACCTGCAGTGATCCCTTGTCAATAAACATTGCATGAAGCCGAACCTCCGTACCATGGTACTCCTACGGTGATTCGTGCTCGTCGTGCACAACAAGACCCTCAATGTCCACTATATTCCATTCCCGCGGGATGAGACCTTCGTCCTCATCAGAAGAGTCATCGCCATCCTCTTCTAAAGCTTCCTCCTCCGCCCAGACCGTCGAGTCATCGATCTCCATCTGACACACTATGCTATCGACATGCTCCCCTGCATCCGCCTGTGTAGTGGGTTAAACGTGCGGTGTGTGATCTTCCTCTTCTACCTTCGCAACATCGGCCACGACATCCTCTGCTGTCGCAATATTGGCCACCGCATCCTCTTCTGCCCCGCAACATCGGCCACCGTGTCCTCTTCATGAAGCATGCGTTGCGCGCCCGAGCTGCTCCCACCAACTAGACGAGAGCCATCGGTAGGGCCTCCTTTGACTCCCTTCGGACATGCTTGCACGAGTAGTACGCACTCGTATCCACGACGTCGGTAGCCTTCCACAAAGCCTTTACTTGCAACCGTGCGCATCATTCGGCTCAACTCCCACCGAATGTGCCTAGCAGACCGACTACAAAGCCCATGTAGGACGACTCATGCAATCAGGGTGTGGGTGCACCGATCTAGGCCTGAGATGAACCACGGCGTTGATTTTTATCTTTTGATGTTTCAAAAAAAACAAGGATAGATTGAACTGGTTATTGCGATCTAGATAAGACCTAGGAAAATCAGAGTCAAATCATAGTAGTACGGATTGCCCCAAAGCATTAGTAACTGCTTTTGATTTCAGATTCACCTCGTATCCACAAACCTTCTCCTTTCATCCTTCTTCTTCACACACTATTCATCTACAAACTCATATCTCTCTCTTTCCCGTTCACTAGTGGTCCCCTTTATTATCCGGCAAGGCACCATGAGCGATGGTTGCTACACGTAATGGCCGCGCACAACTATAGCAACCAAAATTCCAAGGCATGCTAGCGGCGAGCAGCCATAGCAAGCTGTTGAGCATGGCCACGGGCTCATGCAGCGGCAGCGGACAACGAACGGTCAAGAGCAGCCTCGACTTCGTGTGGTAGTGGTGGATTGCGAGCTGCGAACAGCCATTGCCTGTGGTCCAGCGCTACTGCGGGCTCGTGCAGTGGGGGCAGATGGAGCAACGACCTACGAGCAGCCATAACGAGCGGTTGAACACGGCCATGGCTCATGCGGAGGTGGCGGACGGCGAGACTACATCAACTTGTATAATAGCCATGGGCTCGCCACAGTGCAGCACTGCGGTGGTAGCCAGTGAGAGGTCGTGGAGCTTGCTCATCGGGGACACAGTTCGAGCAACAGCTGTGCGGATCAGGTTGTGGATGGAGGCACGTAATGACGACAACCATGGTCCCTCGGTCGACGCGACGCGCGAAGTGCATCAGCGTACTATAGTGGTCATGGGCGGCTGCGTGCCGAGCATTGCGACGTGCAGCGGCGTATGAGCTCAACGGCGTGCAGCCTGTCGATGAGGTCCTCGGTGGCTCCCTAACTTTTCTGAAATTTGATGTTTACTTTTGAAACTTATGAATTTTTCAGCGAAACCTGTTGAAACTCTATGAAACTTCAAAGTTTGCCTTTTAAAACTTAATTGAAATTCCTCTTAAAGTCATTTTTAATGAAGTTTCAGATTTTAAACAGGGCGAAACTTGTAGTATCATATTTGAAACCCATTGAAATTTTGTTGAAACACGTTGAAAGCTTATGAAACTCTTTTGAAACATGATAAAAGCATGGCTATGGAACGTTGAAGTTTGTATTTTGAAACTTGGTTGAAATTCTTTTTAAACTCGTTTTTAATCAATTTTCATATTTGAAACCCATTGAAATTTTGTTGAAACGTCCTGAAACCCGATGAAAACCTGCAAAATGATCTCTGAAAATTTGAGGTTCATCTTTTGAAACTTAATTGAAATTATTTCAAAACACATTTTTAATAAAGTTTCAGATTTGACACTGCATGAAACTTATAGTTTTATATTTGAAGCCCATTGAAATTTTGTTGAAACACAATGAAAGCTTATGAAACTCATTTGAAACCCTTTTCAAACCTATTGAAAACCTACATAATATGCTCTGAAATTTTGAAGTATGTCTTTTGAAACTCATTTTTAATTAAGTTTCAGATTTGAAATCAGACGAAACTTACAGTTTTGTATTTGAAACCCATTGAAACTTGTTGAAACGTTGAAACCCGTTTGAGAACTCTTATGAAACCTGCGAAACATGGACAAAATCAGGTGAAACGTGTCTATACCGTTGGAAATGATTCCAACTGTACATGTAGCAGCGTGGGTAGCATCTTCCTTTATTTAATTACGGCGAGAATTCCTGTAAGGAATGACAGATTTACGAAACATATACATGCATGGTTGATTTGATATGCTCGTTAAAGTTTTAAACAGATACGTGGGGACAAGAACAAATTGGAGATTCAGGATTCAATTAGGATGGAGATAATCAAGATAGCTATTGTTGGTCCATTAGCACTAATTTTCCCATAACCCATTAATAACTGCTTTTGCTTTAAGAACCAGAAACTTTTAAAAAAGTGGTGTACTTGTTGAGGAACCGTTACTGGCGAGTCCAGTCCGAATGATTATCTCGTAGACAAACTTAGAATCGTAAGAACAATGCAAGAATACAAGAATATAATGGTAGATTGAACAAAGTGATATGATGGAACTTCTGGCTTCTCTTTATTGCTCTTCTGTAAAACTGTGGTATAATGGTTGTAAATCTCCTTTTATATAGTCTACTAAGAGGATGAGGAGCCCACCATGGGCCAGGCCTGCCTAGCCTGGGCCTGGTTTCTTAACACTCCCGTTTCGGCACTCATCTATCATGTTTATATCTCGTTAAAACTCCATAAAACCCCAGTGAAAAAAATTTAGAGAAAGAGTACATGAAACACGTTCTGCTATGTTACATGAATTACCTCATTAAAAATCTTAGCTGAGAAACTTCAGGAAAACTCGTCAAGGGAAAAAGAGTACAATTCACTCAATTTAATTTAATCCACATGATTTATTATTTACACACTCGATCTTCACGATCAAGTTTTAATAATGAGTTCGTTAAGTTCTTCCCCTGAATTCTGCACATCTCTAAGTCTCTTCATTCCAATTCCACGTATGCACCTTTCAAAGCTAGATGCTGGAAGTGACTTAGTGAATAAATGTGCAAGATTTTCACATAAATTAGTATGCAGTACTTTAATTTCGTCCACCTTTTGTAATTCATGAGCATAGAATAACTTGGGGTTGATACACTTTGTGAGAGGGATCTTCACATAACCCATCTGCACTTGTGCAACACAAACTGCATTATCTTTATAGATAATAGTGAGGGTTTGCATGGTATTCAATCCACACGATTGCTGGATGTGGTGAATCATTCGTCGAAGCCAAGAATATTCTCCCGAGGCCTCGTACAGTGCTATGATTTCTGAGTGGTTCGTCGAAGTTGATACAAGACTTTACTTAGACGATTTTTATGAAATTATAGTTCCACCACACAGGAATACATAGCCTGTTTGCGACTTAGTTGTATACTTGTGAGGACCCCCGGGTTATTTCTATAAGACCGAGGCATTCCCGGTCTTATGGAAATAACTCTAGGTCTCATGTACATGAATTTCATCTTAACTCCATCTAAGTGAGAAGTCCCGATTGAAACTAGAGCTCCGATGATTATGTGTACTGCTCCTCTGCAAGCACTACATGATGATCGGTTCTCTAAAGGTTCTAACCCTCACTTAACACATGTTAAAAGGGAATTCAAAAATAGCGGGTATGTGACCGTATTGGCTCCCAAGATCAGCGACCAACACGCTCATGCCCTTAAGAACGTTAATCACAAGTCATACAAGGCATACATTGACATTGCCTAGTGGTATTGAATATAACGTAACTTGCCCGCTCTTAACCGTACACACGGCTATTCGAATAGTTTTATCCTCTAAGAGGTTGTACAGCTTGACCCACATGAGATAATCAACTTATAATATCCATCTAACATACTTTCGAAGGTGTGCGACTAAGTGATTATCATATGGTTTTTTACAATACCTCATCATTACATTAGCTCGTCCGGTGAGCTTACCCCCAAGTCATGGATGTCAACTACCATCGACTCGGGGCTCACCGTTGTGGGGGATAACTTGCCCAAATGTAGAGTTCATTTACTAACATATTGTGCAAACCCTGACAGACATGGAAGTTCACTTACCATGCTGCACAACCCAAGATATGAAAGCATATTTATCATAACCTGCACATCTCAAGATATAGAAGTACATTTACCATAATTAAGAGAACACCTATCCTTGACATGCATGGTAGGCATGCCTCCATGTGGACCCCATCCGAGAGTGCACACAAAGAAAGAGTTGTTCGTGGAGAAAACCATGGAGATGTGCCCGTCCTATCTTCCCATGCACGTCCAACATGAAAGGTAGGTGCAGGTTTCCTGAAATCTTGGCCACCTTGTGTTTTATCTCCAAGAAAATCTCCTAAACATGTACCAAAAAAGAACTTGTCTTCGGATACTAATTTGTTTGGTGTGATATGCGCAAAACAAGCAATGTGATTTCTTCCCTTGGAAAGGAAACAAACCGCTCTACATAAATCTTGCACTCTGATTGCAATATTCCCACGCATGCATCTTTCCTGGATGCTCACAATTTCCAGGATCGAACAAAAATAGGCGCTCTCATGGATCGCATGCACTACGACCGTCATGGACCCCGCTAGTTCACGCGCATCAACTCCCTGATCCTCCTTTCATCGCGCTGCAATGGCCTGCTTGCTCAGATCATCTGGCATACTCCCTTGCACGCGCGAAGCATCTGATGCCTTCTCTTGGTTTTCTTGTGCTATTTCTTCACTTACAATAGACTTGTCAACTGATGCGGTTATTCCTGGACGATTTGCGTCAAAAGGGAATTCCACGCACTACACCCCCACTCGCGCCGCCTCCACGCTTGGCACACGTGTAGGCCCGCACGCTGCAACATGCACGACCTCGTCATGCTCCGCTTGGTTCGGCACATGCACACACAACTCCTCATGCGCAGCGATAAGCGGTAGACATCCATGCACAACATGCTCTAGGATTTCTTGGGCCGCATCTGGGTGAATCTTATTGAATTTATATGAATTTAAGAATAAGAATCGACGGAATCGGAGTTCGTATGAAGGAGAACGAACACCAGAAAATTTGTCAGAAATGGAAATTATAGGAAAAAGAGGAGGGGAATATTCTAGAGAATATTCTTTTTTTAGGATTAAAGGATTAAAAAGAAAGTATTGACATATGAGCCCCACTTGCAAGTGAGCCGAGGGAAGGAAGAACACATAGAAGAAATAGAGGAGGAAGGTGAAGGCTTTGCGACAGCGTGGTGGCATCGGGTGACCGGCAAGACGGGTCGGCTACAGTGGTCAGTGGAGGCACAGGTGGCGGCGGCGCTCCAGCGGCAGCCAGGCGGGGGCGGCGAGGGGATGCGGCCGGCGGGGTCGGGGTGGCTCGGGGATGGCCAAGGTGGTGTCACATGCTCCGGCGACAGGAATTCCAAAATTAAGGAAGTGGATGGGAAGAAGAGGACCAGGAACACGATGTGACGTGGTCAATTTGGTGGAAAGCTCACCGGAGAAGAAGATCAAGACGTTGGCGACATGATCAGACTTGAGGAAGAAGAAGAATGACGTCGCACATTCCAGCCAAATGGGAGGAGTTAGGCGCTGAGGTTAGGGACAAATCGAAGAGGGGTGTAAGGGACACGCGGTGCTCCCTTTATAGGGTGAAGGCGATGCTTGAATTGACGGGGAATTCCCACGGGAAATGTCGACGGCTTCATTTGACATTGAACGTCGACGGGAAATGTAAAAATTGAATGTGAGGGATGATGGTGGTGTGCAATTAAAGGTGGCACGATGTGGGTGATAGTAGTGGGTCGTGGTGCCTTTGACGGAAGTGAAAATGGTACTTCGTGCGTGACGCTCAGGTGACGGGAAGCGGCATCATTTTGGGTGCAGGCTGGGCGTGCGGCTCAGTCGGGCTGGGCGCAGGCGCAAGGGCAAGGGGCGGCGTGGTGCCAAGACCGGGGTGGTGAGGTTGGGTGGCGCGACCAGTCGGGACCGAGTAGGGAAGAAGAACAGATGAGGGAAGAGCCCGGAGAAAAGAAGAAGAAAGAAAAAGAAAAAGAAAAAGAAAAAGAAAGAAATAAAAGAGGAAAAAGGAAAATGAAAAGAAATGGCCAAGTGAATTTGGAATTTGACGACGAGTTTTGAATTGAGAATTAGAATTAGAATTAGAATTAGAATTGATTTAGCAAGAACTCCAATTTAAAAATTCAAATATTTTAATTAATTTTTTTTTTTTTAAAAAAAAACGAAATTTGAGATGTTACGGAGGGAGTGTCATCGGCGGTGTGCCATGTGTGGAAAAGATCAGCGAATCCCCACAAACAAAAGCGAGGAAATCATCACTGTAGCATGGTTTGACGTCGCAAGAGTCGCCAACGGCATGGGCAACCCACGCAGGGCCGCAGTGACCCCCTTTCCACCATGGCATTCGACGATGGTAGGAGAGACGCAATGCCATCGCGATGCCCCACAAGCCACCCATCGTGCTCCACACCGTCGACGACATGATGTCAGTTGGTGGTGAGGAGATGGCGACCGTGAAACTGCAATTGTCTCCTTTCTCGGCGAAGGCACCAAGTGTAGTGCGTCTTGAAGAGACATCTCCAGCAGCATCAAGGCCACCTCCAGAGGTGACGCTGATGGTGGGGCCTTCCACAGGGCAGCGCCGATGACTTGACCAACGCACCCTCGACGTTGGCCATCGCCGCACTGACGACCTCCACTCCGACTTGCCCACCAAACAGGCTCCTCTAGGTGTGCGAGCCGCATGCCGTAGTTGCTGAGGCAGCTGTTCATAGCCTGGCACTCATTGTCGATCTTGGAATCAAAACCCAAGTCATCCATGATGGTGGAAGGAACGACGATTGACTCTGATATTAAATGTTGTGGGCGTCGATTGGGTACGAGTCTGAGGACTGAGGATAAAACACTTACCTTTAATTGGCCGGTCATGCCACCATCAAGGCTTCAAGGCCAGATGAGAAAAGAGAGAGACCAGATAACTTTGTTTGTTTTTGTTTGCTTGATTAAAGAAGATACAATGTTATCCTATTTACAGGCATATTTAACCGAAGAAATAATCTCTAACTAAAGAAACAAACTAACAATACCCACGCGCTACAATACCCTTGACTCAAGATGCTACTGGACCCATATCCATAATAGATTCAACAAAAATTCATCGTTCTAGAGCATGGTAATTGCACCAACTTCGGCTCATGTTTCGTAATATCGATCCAACGACAGCGAACATGCATGCTTTACTGTATCAGTTTGTATGTCTCAGGTTGCCCAGTGAACTTTGAGTTCCAGAACTACACAATCATTACAAGCAAGTGCAAAGGGCCGAATTTCCCTCCCTCCCTCTGCTGCGCTGCTTTCACGGAGTTCGCCTGCCCTTTCAGTCAGTATCTCAACGACGAAAGCAACGACTGCGCATCGACGATGTTCAGCTACATCAATCTGTATGGCAAGTATCCACCAGGCCTGTTTGAAAGCGAGTGCCAAGGTGATAAAAAAGGGCTGTCTTGTGATGGTAGTAGTAACCAAACTACGAGTACAAATGGTGGGCAAGGGGCCAAGGGCATAACAGCGATCTCACTGGCTTCAACTGCTCTTGTATCTGGATTCGGGGGATTGCTGTTCTACTGAATCAGGAAGGCAAGGTACTTCTATGCTTCTAGCTGCAGCTGCACACTCCACTGGCCCCTCTGCATAATAAACTGACAGGCGTAGTTCAGTTGCTGTTCTACATTTGGGCGTAACATGCTTTTGCTGGGGTAATTGAGATTTATTCTCCTTTCCCTGTGTGAAGTATCATGTAGATGTAACTTGTGCAGACCTATACCTATCCACTGGTGTTAACTTGTTGATTGCCAGTTTGGCACTTTATTATTTCTCATATACTGTAACTTCTGTAACCATTATATTTTGTGGACTTCGCAATCAGAGGGATATAGTATTCTAACATGCATGTTGCAAAGGTTTCATGAAGTGCTCTGACATTTCTTTTTTGGACCAAGTGCTCTAACATGTTGCAAAGGTGTCATTGCTACAAGTTTCAGAAA
This sequence comes from Hsuehochloa calcarea, assembly GCA_036346395.1. Lineage (NCBI taxonomy): Eukaryota > Viridiplantae > Streptophyta > Magnoliopsida > Poales > Poaceae > Hsuehochloa > Hsuehochloa calcarea. The sequence goes on along the minus strand of CM070604.1, from coordinate 35,401,338 downwards.
CCATCAGATATGCCGCAGAAGGTAGTCTGAAATGTTGCAAAGATTTATTAGAAAATGTTGAAGGATAGTTTGTTGGGGGAAAAAAAATCAGGAGTGCTGCACAAGGTTTTTAGGCATGTTCTGGAATTTTCCAAAAAAATTGGGGACACTTCTAAAAAGAAGATATGTTTCAACAAAAAGCTTCAGTTTTGTTGGAAATATTTGAGCTCATAAATGGACCATCCTAAAAAAAATGTTTTTTTTTCTTTGATGGTTTTTTAGGAAAAGAGAGATTTATTGATTAAACATAGACAACGTTACAATCTTGAATCTTGGAGTACTAAGTGCTCGATACAGATACAACTACGGACTCCCACCAACCACACAGCCGAGCTATTTTCTCGTCAAGCATGTTGGGCTAATTCATGTGCCACCCATTACGATCTCTCTTAACCTTACGGAGTTTTACTCGCCAAAAAGAAGCAATTAAATATTTCACCTCTTTGATCAGCGCCGCCAAATTGCGAGCGGTTGATCTCACTAGATGACAGGTGCTAAAATGCAATCAGCACAGTCCGATTCCAAGATCACCGGTTGTTTGGTCCATTAGCGCCAGAAGAACGACGGCTGAGTTAGAAAATTTGTGTTGTTCTGCACTATTGATGATAAAGATGAGATGATTAAGCAATTATCAGTCAAACAAATGTTAGCATAGGGTAAACCATGTATTATAAATATTGTATTCACATAATACTTAATGTTTATATATAATTAGTTGAGTTTTTTCCCAATCAATTGACTACTTTATACATTTAGCTGCGAAAACAACTTAATTTATGGAGTGATGATGATAACAATTACTAACATTGATAAATAAGTTTTAAATATGTGTGTGTAATCATTCCATAATTTTTTATTGGTACACCACACGGGCCGCATGATAGTTCACGTACCCTACTACTCGAAAAATACACCAGCATTGATGTGGCCTATTTACGTCGCATGTCTTCAAAATTTGTAAGCAAAATATATATTAGTTTTTGAATCATTGCACTCATTGTGATGGTCGCAATGGTGCAAACAAATAGAATAGTAGGCACTTGAGTTTTTAGTTAGAAACCGAAGAAGTTCTTAAGAGCTAAATAAAATAAAACACTTTCGTACCATTCACATAGAGCCACATAGGTATAGAAAAAAGGCATGTCTACAAAATATGAAAAAGGGTGTGGAATACAATTTGCATCTAATTCACTTAAGTATTATTAAATTGCAATTAAGTCCATTTTCAATTGAAACTATAGCAAAAAAAAAGGTATATAAGATAATTTTCAAAAAATTTGACGCTGCATAGGCATGCCGGACATCCGAGCTGGCTCCATCCATTGAAGAACTCCTTCACGACAAGCTGCTAATTCAGCTTCTTCCAGTGAAGAGTAATCACCCCAGAGGAAACATATATCGTTCTGTGAGCACCCCCGAATCACCACATCTACATATGCTCGACAAATCCATATGTCGTCGTTGATTTTGTTCCAACCCTACTCCTTTGATCACTGTGTAACACCCTGGCCCAAGGTTGTGTTTGTATGAGTGTATGAGTTGGTACTTGGATGGGATGGTTCGGGATAAATCCTGGTCCGAACGTTTGGTTGGACGAATGGAACGAAATCATCCGGGACAAGTTGGTTCAAATCTAGGGAATGTTTGACAAAGATGGTAAACCAACTCGTTCACCAAAATCAGCCGAACCACGTGGTACAAGCTCGTTCGGCTTGCATGCGCTCATCTCCCAGACGTGGTGTCATACGTGCGCTGGCGGGACGAGGCATGGTGGCCCCAGGCACGGTGCAAGCAGGTGAAGCAGCCCAATGGTGACATGGTGGCCTAGGCGATGGCATCGGCGTGGTTGGAGCGGCGGTCGGCTGGCGCGAGCTAGAGCCCGGCGCTGCAACGGTGGCCTGGTGGTGGAGAGGCGGCGGCTCGACCGGATCTGGCCTGCCGGAGGAAAAGGGAAGAGAGGAGCAGGAGAGAGAGAGAAGGAGGATGAAATAGTTTGCGGGAAGAAAGAATGGGGAAAGGAGAGAAGAAAGAAATGAGGAAGAAGAAAGAGAGAAAGTAGGGAAGAAACGACGGTTGGCTAGAGAAAAAAAAGGAGAAAAAGAAAAGAGAGAAAAGAAGGGAAGGAAAAAAGAAAAAAAAAGAGAGAAAGGAAGAAAAGAAAAAGGGAAAAAAAAGAAGGAAAAGGGAGGAAGGAAGAAAAAGGAAATTATGGGTGGTAACCTCACCATTGTTAGAGGGGAGGTCATTAAACACAACCTTATTCATCAAACCAAACACCATCTTGAATCATCTAGGATCATTCTATCCAAACAACCAAACAAAATCTTGTATCATCTAATCTCACCAACCAAACAGCAAACTTGTATCATCCCATCTATGATAATTTCATCTATCCTGTACTATCCCCTCCCATTCACTTTGGTTCACCCAACCAAACACACCCTAAAATTCACTCAATGCCTAGCCCACCCATGGGGCGAACTCGTTCATGTATAGTACTCAACTTATACTTTCATCATTGCTTCGTGTAAAAGAGTTAACCCGGAGGTGCTATGTTTGAACTCAACAGACATTATATACTACTACAACTCACTTTAGACAAGCAATGTGAAACTAATCCCACTACACAACTTTACATGGGCCACATGGGCCGCACTTCTGATTGTTTCACTTGCACGACTGATTTCACTTCTTTTGTGCAAGTAAGCTCTAGTTTCATAATAATTTCACATAAAACAATTCAATTTCCATTGGAATCTAGAAAATTCTCACATTCAAAACAAAACTTAAAAGGAAAAACAAAAAAGGGGAGAAATTGCATCTTTGATAGGAGCAAATAGCAGAGTGATGAACGCCCATGCAGGGACAACAAGAAAGCTCCCATGACTGATTGTTACGTAATTATCATGCTGGTGGTATAAATGGGTTGTTTATCCACCGTTTTCTGATGCCAATGAAGCCGAGTTGGTGATCTTTGGCATTTCATGAAGATGATCACACCGGGATGATACTAGTGCATGCTGATGCATGTTTGAAACTGTAGGATCGGTTACGGGTGAATGACACCAGTAATTTTTTCCAACGGTATTCAAGAATCTTTTCACTCCAACACTGTGAAGATAGAGATTGAACATGCGAGCAGTGAGAAGCAACCTTACAACCAAGAACGAGATAGTCACCCTATCAGGTTGGTCTGGCTACCAACTCTCAGGCGGTCTAACTGGTCTACTGGGCTGACTAGCAACCACCACTCGGCCTGCCCGGTGGTGGGTAGTTTGATCGGTAAGCCCGGCGGTCTGATTGCCCCCTGCAGACGAGCTGAAAACAACATGATTTCCAAGAATGGATTTATCTAACTTTTGATCTAATTTTTCAAATCACATCAAATTTGTAACACAACTACCCTAGGATAATTGGAACCTATTTCAACCAACAATTTCAAGAATCGTTGTCAATGTTTCCATCTTTATCCATCATAGGGAAGAGTGCTCAAGAACCAGGCAAAAGAGATAACTTTATCTACTTATGCTTGTGAGATCTAGGCAACCAAGATGATTGTAGATAGGTTCCTACAAACCCTAACAAGCTATATCTCAGCACGAATCACATTAGGACAAGATGGAACCAAGAAGTATCCAGAACACCTTAATAAAGCAAGAGAATCAAACAAGACCACAAATAAGACTTGGTGAATCAAGTTTTATCTTCTATAACCACTTGGTGAGGAAGGATTGGAGCCACTCCACTTGGAGGACAAAACCCTAAGGGTAACACTTAATTCTCTCAACCAAAACCTAATTTCTCTCTTGGAGGCTCAAGTGCAAAAACCTAATTTCTCTCTCTCTAGTGCCCCTTATAAAGTGGAGGCTCACATGAAACCCTAACCTAGTTTTAAAGTGGATCACATCTACTACAATACTCTGATTTATTATAAGAAAGAAAACTCTCAAAAGAGAAATTAGACATAAGAAAAAAGGGGTTTCTGCAGTTTTTCGGCAACCTAGGCCTCGAGCCTTGGCCTAGGAGGCCCATGAGGGGCCGACCACGTATAAAAGGAGGGGGAAACCCTAATGCTACTATAGCTACAGTGCACACCACCACTGTAGCAGCCCCCTCCATGTTGCTCTACCAAGATGAGGAGAAGAGGAGAAAGGAAGGAGCGGAAGGAAGAAGAAGAAAGGAAGAGGAAGAAAGGGAGAAAGAAGAAATGGGAGGAAGGAAGAGGACAGGAAGGACGCATTCACGTAGCGATACTTCGATATCCAGCGGTTCATCAAGGATAAACTCGATCCCCGATCGCTCGATAGATTAATCGATTCGTTTTGATGTTGTCAGTAGTAGATCGGTTTGGTACAGTGGCGTTGGTCATTGGTTTCGGGTAGGTTACGTGTGTTTTCTGGTCTGGCTGTCTCTTATAAAGTTGTAGTGCGTGTCCTTAGCTTTGTATAGGAGCAAAGATCACTCCATTTGGAGTTATGGTTTAGGAGTTATGATGGTTTCTTTGCGACTGTTTAGAAGGGCTATCGAGGATTAGCAGTCACTTTGTGTGGATAATAGGATTTAGTTAGAGGCCAAATCAGAAAGTTCACATAACATGAAAGTTGTAGGTAATCCTTTAAGCTTTCCATAATGGTAGATAACTTGTTTTTTGGATCATCCAATCAAAAGATACAAATTTTCTTCTACCGCTGTATTTTTGACTGACAGATTGAAGGAACAGAAACTTCACCTGATCATTAGATTTATAAGAATGCCGAATCACGGGACCTTTGCAACTAGGTTATCATAGAGGGTTTTGTCTTATTTCCAGAGAGTCCAAGATCATTCCGTTCCGAGTTTTGTAGTTAAAGTTGTGATTTATTTTGTACTTGTTATCCGGATTGTAGTCCTATTAGATTATTGGTTTATGTGAGTAGATCGACTTTGTGATCCTTGGGTTAGGATGCTATGATTAGATGGTTCGAGCAAGGTCGTGTTCACATGATTCCTCATTCAAATATATTTAATTTGTGTAGGAGGCGGAAATTCGAGTGTAGCAGCTTCCGTCTTGCCTCATAACGCTTCACAGAGCGGAAGACAAGTACATTGTAGTTCTTTATGTTGATGAATGTTGAGTGCTTGTTTTCATAATATTATTTCTATGATCCATGATTACATTCAATGCTTCATGTTCCTTTCATATCCATTAATCTACGTTGAAAGAGATGATGTCTTTCATTATTCATGATTCATTCCATTCATCCATTTGTTCATGTTTCTTCCACGGGAGTGGAACATAAAGACCCATCAATTCTAGTATGGGCACATAAGACCCACCATTCTAATGTGGGAAGATTTGGATCTCCGTATGAAACGTTTTTCATACGGGCCTTGGATCCCTGCATTTTGTTAAATGCGAGCCTAAGTGAACACCGACGGGTGCGTCACTAGCTATATCGGTATAAGCAGAAGTGTAGTTCATTCATTCCATTCATTCATATATACATTCGGTTTTATATTCATATTCTTTAATGTTGTTGTCTTGTTCATATTTGTTGTATGTCCAATTATTCACTGTACTTGCTGAGTCTCGGTTTGTTTTGTTTGTTTATTTTAGGTGATCGTTGATGATGACTCTATTGGGAGGGAATAGACACACATAAATCATTCACTTCACCATATTCAAGTTTCAATAATAGTGTTACGACTGAGTAGAACCTATGGTATAGTGAAATTCAAGAACTTCAGTTCATGTTGAAAGGTCGGGGATTATCGAAGGTATGGAAACCTTGATTAATTTTATAGAGTAACACAATTGGATAGTATTGCGAGATTGTGTGGGTGATTTCTGATGATGTCAATGAGTGAGTATGTTCGAATTATGGGAATGTTAGAGATTTAATCCGATGATTTCACTATTTATTATAAGAGAAATTTGTTGTAGATGTTTTGGAGGTTAAATCTGGGCTTTGTATTTTTATGCTGGAACCTTGGCCGCTTCATGATTATGTGTAAAAGAAGAAGAACAAAAGTGGATTCCAAAAAATGCTGATCATTGATAGAATCATTCGGGGGTAGTAAATGAGTGTGTGTGTGTGTGCTGTGAATTTTAAGTTAATTATTCTTAAAGGATTGAGGGGATGTGATCGTGGGTGAAATTTATATTGAGGTGCGTTGGGGATTATTTATCAAAGTGATTCATTTAGTAGAGGTGTTGGCTAGAGCATGTTATTGTGGATTAGTAGAATCTCTCTACAAGAGTGTGGTTGTTGTTTTCGGGTTGAGTAATGCTTTGAGGTTGTCGGCTAAGAGGAAGGAGCAGTGTGGTAATTTAGAATACCAGGATTTAAATAAAAGTTTATTCCTAAAATCAGGATTTAGGAAAAATAATGTTTTCTTGGGTAGTAGAATGCTCTCTTGATTCTTGCTCGAGCTGAGTGTTGTGACAGGTGTCATTTGCAGTTTGATTTGGGCATTTGAGTGATTTCTCCTTTGGCTTTCGTGGTGTTCATTTGCAAACTGCATAATTAGAAAGTGGAATGGTTTTTTTTGTGATGAATTTTTTTATTTTGGATTTGACCCTTTTGTTGGGGAGTTAGCCTGGCGTGGTTGCAATGAGAATCTTTTACTTTCAGTTGACTCTTTTTTATAGTAGAGTTTGTTCAAAGAGGATCCTCGTTAAAGGAGGTGATCCTTGTTTCGGTGAAGAGTTCGATTGAGAGTTGAAACAAGAGTCCCATGTGACGTATGTAGGATTTCTGGTTTGGTACTGAAGGGAAGGTTGGCCCAAGGTACATGTATTTGGTTTTGGAGGTTGGTGTATCGCCAGGACTGTCTCGAGTCCATGCGCGGAGTACGTAACGTCTTGTATGTCTAGTGCTGAGTGAGTACCTGAGAGGTCCAAAGCTTGAGTTTTCGATAGAACCGTTGGTCAACTAGTAAGACCTTACATTTGTGTCCTGTGTGTTCAGAGAACCCGCAAAGGTCGAGATGAAGACGTTGGTATACGTGATGGTCTGAGTGTGTTGAGACTTGGGACTTGGAAACTCGCATGCGCGAGCTTTAACCAGAGTTGTTCATGTCGGGTACGTGTTTATCATTGTTAAATTCCAGTTGCAGTTTTCTTTCAAGTAGATCGGTGTGTAGATTCGAGGTCGAATCCTGTTAATGGGGTAGAATGTAATACTCCGATTTATTATAAGAAAGCTCTCAAAAGAGAGATTAGACATAAGAAAAATGGGGTTTCTGTAGTTTTTCGGCAACCTAGGCCTCGGGCCTTGGCCCAGGAGGCCCATGAGGGACCGGCCACGTATAAAAGGAGGGGAAAGCCCTAATGCTACTGTAGCTGTAACATCCTGATTTTCAAAATCGGGATGTTAATATTTAACTAGGCGATCTAATAAATATTTGGCAGTGTTTTAAAATTTTTCCGTGTTTAAGTAAAAAGATTGCTTCAAAAATCAAATTGTTTGAGCGACTGCAATTAAATTAAATATTTTGTTTCTCGTTTCCGCATGCATTTCAAAAATCATGATGCATACATTAGTATCGCCGTTCTCATTTTCCAATTCGACCGACCGCGGGCAAAACGATCGCGTGTCCCTTCTTTTCTGGTCATCTCTTCTATTTTCCGACCCTGCTAACTCCTGTCGTTTCTCCCCTTCAAATCTCAGCCGAAACTTCAAAACCAAGCTATGCATGTCATACCACCGCGATCGTCATCGCACGAGCAACCCGTTTCTATAATTTGTTGTCGCATGCATAGCAGTTTGAGTGAATTCGCAAAATGGAGAAAATGATTAGCAGATAAAATACCTGCGTGTCCGTTCTTTATTTTTCTAACTTCTCTCCTCGCAATCACTAACAAAAATCAAGAATTTGACAACGCATGTTATGTCATCGTGATCGTTGTCTCGAGGACATTCCGTTTCTATAATCGGTTTACACATGCAAGGTCGTTTGAGCGACGCAAAAGAAAAAGAGATGAAAAACTTTACTGCTACTCATCTCCCAAACAAGCAGAAGGTTTAAAGATTTTTAGAGAGCATTACTCTGGATAAATTTCTGAAAATTTTACCTAAGCATCTACATTATGTCAGGAACCTCTCCTAAAAATTTCGTGATTTTTAGAGCTAATCAACAATGTCTAAAAATTACCTGAACACCTCAGCCATTTTGCAAATTCTGGAATTACTGTTCACCCGAAAACTGTACAGCCAAAACCACCACTGTCTTTCCTTCGTCCCAAGCCGAAACCCCATCATTTCACTGCCATGGCACAGCAGGTCCATCCTCCCCTCTCCCTGCCATCTTTTGCCACCCATCCATTTTTCCACACTGCCATCTCTCTCTCTCTCCCAGCCGAACACACACATCCTCTCCCCTGCCTTCTCTTTTCTCCCCAACAAAACACACAGCCAAGCACAGCCGAGAGCTCCTCCTCCCAACACATTTCTAGTCAATGCAAAACAGCAAAACAAGTTCATCTATTTCTCTCCTTCCAATCACCACCAAAAACCCAAAATCAAACTTTGCATGTCACCCCATTGCATTCCCCATCTCATAAGCTTCCCATCCATACTAGTGGATTCCGCATGCAAGTTCGTTTGAGCATTTTGCTAGAAGGGGGAAGTTGTGACGCACTGTAGCAGTGTTGATGTAGCAGCAGCATGAAGAGCAGCTAGCAGGCGGTGCCGGCTCAAAGCAGCAGGGTGCAGCAGCGCCTAGCAGCGGCTTCGGCAGGAGGCAAGCGGCCAGGCGAGCAGCCCGGTGGCTTCTTGATTTCAGCAGCAGCTCCCGGCAGCCCAAGCAAGGCGGCTCGGCCGAGGCTTGTGCGGCACCGGGCGCATGGCGCGGCCGAGGCGATGCAGCAGGGTGCCGAGGTGGCTCCATGATATGCGGTGCGGTGGCGCCACAGCGGCAGCCCGGCAAGGAGATGGCCGAGAGTCAAGCACGACCAAGGTGGCGCGAAGAGGGTGACGTGGTCCGGCGTCAAGGCGGCTCGGTGGGCAGCATGGTGCCTAGGCGAGGGCGTGGCGGCCCGAGCAAGACGAGGGCGCGAAGACGACGGTGGGGAGTAGCCGACCGAGAGCGCGGCGTATGCATACGACGGCCATGCATGTGGCGGGGCGACGGCCTTAGCAAGGCGAGTTGGTGTCGGCGCGACGGTGTGGCGCATGCGGTGGCCCTAGGATGACGGACATGGACGAGGAGCCGAACGGACGCGGGATCGGCGACGACTACGGTGGATATGGACGCGTAGCCGAGAAGATGTCCGGCGATGTTTCGCACGTCTACGGTCGCGGTAAAATTCTTTAGTATCGAATCGTGTTTACGATATTAGTTGTGCATGTTGCATATTAGTCATGAGCATGGCATCTATTTTTACATATATATTTATAAAAATGATTTGATAGCTTAGGACCGGTATAATTCTCCGGTTGGGTTGTATTTGTGCGTAGGTGTAGTTATGTACCGATATATTGGTGGATGCGAATAATTAGATTATTGTGGCAAAATATGATTATTATTGATCGGTGGATGCTACATTAAATTTATGAGTTGATTATTTTGATCGGTCGATATTATGGTGAAGTCGTATGGAAGTTAGTGGTGACCGTTGGAGGATAAATTAATTGAAGGTTTCTTCTCACATTGATTTAGTAATTTTTGAAGATAGGGCGCATAAGGATTTTTATAATCTATTACTTGGTGGACGACGTATGTGTTGATGATTAACGATATGTCTTTTGTATATGTGTATTGTTGCTCGTTGGATATCGAATTATGCATATTGTTGGATTAATTGAATCGGATGATTTAATTGAGCATGAGCAAATTGATCGGATGTTCGAAGTAATAGCTACGAGAGTCATGTATGCTAGAATTGGAAGATGGTAGAATGGATTATTTGATTGGGGATAAATAATTGGATTGCCTTGTATGTAATAGTTAAGTCCTATGTGCCGAGTTGGTAGATTTGTACCCTCAATTGGATTAGTAGATAAAGGATTATTAGTTGATCGTAGTGGCACCTATATGATTGGATTGGTAGTGGTCGTTCATGGTGAGTTCGTGGTATGAATATGAGTTGATCGATTTGTGAGCTATTAAGTATTGGATGTGTATTTAAATTGTAAAGCTCATTAGGTGTCGGTTAGTTTATTAAACCTCGGTTGGTGGAAATTTTGGGTGTATACGAATATGAATTTCCGAGGTGAGACTAGTAGAGCTAGATAGCTAGTATTAGCTTAAATAATATATCGGAGAAGGATTGATGGATTTAGACATGATATTATGCCCACAAGTCGGTGGATTTCGTTCAATTATCGGATAGATGGTATGGTTGGAAGATTGTTAATCCGAACGTTGTGTGGTTAGATGGACGACTTTGGTTATGATAGAGGCGAGGTTACTTCGAGTTTACAAAGTATTTTTATGTGGTACAAATTTCAGAAAAGAATTACTTTTACAATACAAAATTCTTTTAACTTTGAAAATTCATAACTAATTCATTTGAACTCTAAATGAGTTGAACCAATTTATTTTGGTCATATAATTTTAACATATATTTATATATGTAATCATTTTCTTCACCACTGATCTACAAATTTTTGCTAAAAATTGGATTTCGGATGAACAGTAACCGAAGCCCATTTTTCAGTATTTTTCCCAAAATCGATTTTCAAACTGTCATAACTTTCACATACGAAATCCAAATGAGATAATTATTTCACCTAAATTCATCTAAAATCATAATCTAGCTACTGTGAAAATTTCATTCATTTTTGAGAACTTTGAATTTTTGACTTTTCTCGGTGTTCATTCGATATCACTATTTCTATAGAGTCCGAGTTGTCGCAAATGAACAACTACGTAACCGAGAGTGAGCAAGTGAACTCCCAGCAAGGCAAGCATCCTTTGAAATTTCTTTTGCATCATATTGATCCCAGTTTTCTTACATTAGTATTTGAAATGCAATGATATTGCCTGCATGCTATTTTCGGTATACCTTTATGTTTGAGTAGATTAGTTATATCCTATGCTTGATGGTTATCCCTGATATTTCACATACACATATGCTTAAGATAGGTTTGTGATGATATGATTGTTGTGTGTCTATTGCTTAGCCATTGCGGGTCTAGATAACGTAGTAGATCAATTGGCGGGACTAGCTCGTCAATTGTGGGAGACACATAACAACTCTTATTCTGTTATTAATTTTTGTCCAGATTGTTATATCTGGTTATTTTGGTTCAAAACTTGTTGTTGTTAAATGGTTTTGGGTCGGACAAGTGGTTGTTAGTGTGGGTCTTTGTTATGCACGAGATTCGGGTTTGTGGTTGTCTTGTCTGGACCATTAAGGACCGAGCCATGGACGTTACACTCTAAGTACCGAGCGTACTATCACATGCGGGATATGGGTACCGTACGGTTAAGTAAGGGGAATATTTTATTGGGTAAGACCGCAGGCGGTGTGGGGACATAGAGACCGTGAAATCCTATGTTCCTTTGGAACCCTGATGTGATATATCTGTGCTTAATGAGCACGATTACCTATGTTGTGGGATGCAACATACTAACTACCTCACACTGGCCACTCCAGTACAACATGTGTGCCCGCTTAGCATTTGCTATATGCTTATGTCTAAGTTGGGATTCCCACATATGGGTGGTACATCCCAATAAGATTTTCTTGCTAAAAATGATCAGTATCTCGATTCTCCCTACGGCATACCTAAGGAAGTGTGCTATTTTCCGGAGGCATCCGGAGGCTTACGGGCTAGTCGGGTCATGTGGGTAAAGTAGTACACCTCTGCAGAGATAATCTATTCGAATAGCCGTGTCCACGGTTATGGACAACACTTGGTTTAAGTATGCTTCATCGTTAGACTTGAAAATTAAAGTTGACATGGTTACAACTGGTTCCGACACGAATGGGATGTTCGTGTGCTTCAGTTTATCAAAGTGGACATCCACTTTGGTATTGTTTGATTTATTACATTATCTATGTCTTGTGAAACTTTCATTTGAATAAATGAATTATAACTTGGCTTTTGAAAACTAGATGGTCTAGGAATGTAAGATGTTGCGTTTTATGCAAAACTAGAACCACTAATGCTATCCCTTGATTGCCCAATATGCATAACTACTTTTCTTTGTGTAAGACTTGCGAGTGCACTTGTACTCAGCCGGATGTTGGTGGCCTTTTGTTTTCTTTTTGGTGAGGACGATTTGAGCCGATGAGCTCGTCAGTGCCGATTTAGGCGACACTGACGAGTAGTGCTATCATTTAACCCCCAGTCGGTTGCCTTGGGTTATGGGCATACCTTGCTGGACTTTTGGTTTATTTATTTTGCTTCCGCTGTTATTTATCACTCTTATTTGAATTTGGCCGGTCGGCCGTTATGTAATAGTGTAGACTTGACTATTATGTTGTATGTCTTTTGGATTGTTAATGTACGTTGTTGTATGGATGTGATCAACGTTGAATGAGAGTATGAGCGTGTTGGTCGCTGATCCTGGGAGCCAACACGGTCTCATACTCGCTGTGATGAATCCCACTTTAACTTGTCTAAGTGTTGGCTTTGACTGTTTGGAGAACCGATAATCATGTGGTGCTTGCAGAGGAGTAACGCGCATGATCACCGGGGCTCTAGTTTCGGTCGGGCTCCTCACTTGGATGGAGTTAAGGTGGAATTCATTTACTTGAGGCCCGGAGTTATTTCCTTAAGACCAGGTAAACCTCGGTCTTACGGAAATAACCCGGGGGTCCTCACAGTAGCTATAGTGCACACCACCACTGTTGCAACCCCCCTCCATGTTGCTCTACCAAGATGAGGAGAAGAGGAGAAAGGAAGGAGAGGAAGGAAGAAGAAGAATGGAAGATGAAGAAAGGAAGATGGAAGAAAGGGTAGGTTACATGTGTTTTCTGGTCTGGTCGTCTCTTAGAAAGTTGTAGTTCTCGTCCTTAGCTTTGCATAGGCACAAAGATCACTCCATTTGGAGTTACGGTTTAGGAGTTATGATGGTTTCTTTGCAATTGTTCACAAGGGCTGACGAGGATTAGCAGTCACTTTGTATGTCTAATATTATTTAGTTTGAAGCCGAATCAGAAAGTTCACATAACATGAAAGTTATAGGCAATCCTTTAAGCTTTCCAGAATGGAAGATAACTTGGTTTTTGGATCAGCCAATCAAAATATATGAATTTTCTTCTACCGCTGTATTTCTGACAGACAGATTGAAGGAACAGAAACTTCACCTTATCATTAGATTTATTAGAAGGCCGAATCAGGGGACCTTGCCAACTAGGTTATCGTGGATGGTTTTTTCATGTTTCAAGAGAGTCCAAGATCACTCCATTCCGAATTTCGTAGTAAAAGTTGTGATTTATTTTGTACTTGTTGTCCAGATTGTAGTCCTGTTAGATTATTGGTTTATGTGAGTAGATCGACTTTGTGATCCTTGGGTTAGGATGCTGTGATTAGATGGTTTGGGAGAGGTCCTGTTCACGTGATTCCTCATTCAAATATATTTAATTTGTGTAGGAGGGGAAATTCGAGTGTAGCAGCTTCCGTCTTACCTCATAATGCTTCGCAGAGCGGAAGGCAAGTACATTGTAATTCTTTATGCTGATGAATGATGAGTGCTTGTATTCATACTATTATTTCTATGATCCATGATTACATTCAATGCTTCATGTTCCTTTCATATCCATTAATCCATGTTGAAAAAGATGATGTCTTTTATTATTCATGATTCATTCCATTCATTCATTTGTTCATGTTTCTTCCACGAGAGTGGAAAATAAAGATCCATCAATTCCAGTATGGGCACGTAAGATCCACCATTCCAATGTGGGTAGATTTGGATCCCCGTGCGAAACGTTCTTCATACGGGCCTTTGATCCCTGCATTTTGTTAAATGCGGGCCTAAGTGAACACCGACGGGTGTGTCACTAGCTATACCGGTATACGCAGAAGTGTAGTTCATTCATATATACATTCAGTGTTATATTCATATTCTTTAATATTGTTGTCTTGTTCATATTTGTTGTATGTCCAATTATTCACTGTACTTGCTGAGTCTCGGACTCATTCTTGTTTCATTTGTTTATTTTAGGTGATCGTTGATGATTACTCTATTGGGAGGGAATAGACACACATAAATCATGCTCTTCACTATATTCGAGTTTCAATAATATGATTTGGTTCCTGTCTTTCATTCGTTAATTGATGAACTGTAATAAGTAAAGTTAGATGTGGTTGATATCTCTCTCCATGTTATGGTTGCTTAAGTACTGCTTATGGTCCTTGATCACCCCTTTGATATAATTATTTTGATTCAGTCTTTATTCCTGCCATTGTACTATTAAAGTTTGATCTCTTTATGTCCTTAGATGAGTTATAGTTTAAATTCTTCCGCTTGATGGTTATATGTTAGGTTATTTAGGTGATATCTTGTCTTCCGAATAGCCAGGGCGTTACATCAACTAGACACTCCAATGGGAACACGTTAACCCATTACACAATGAGGTTTTTCACTCTCGCACGCTTTTCAAAGAATCATTCTACACCCTTGGTTCTAATAGCCCGAAATCATCATGTCATGTCCCCCCATAAAGTGTCCTTGACTGAATCCACTTAGGCCTCCACTGCGATTTTGCAGACCACTCACTTTTCTGGTTTTGGGCAAATGAGCATATTGCCCCTCAACCGATATTTCTTGATTGTCTCCTCAAAGCATCGCTCGTGCTTCGTTCCATGTGGCCCCAATGACTCCTCATCAAGCCTCTCACGCATTCGGATCCCTGTGAACCATCCTCGCTTGCAAACGGGCCCAAGTCACTTGGCGCACTAGATATCCTGCTTGATCTTGACCACTTGTGCCTTCCATGGCCCTTGTCCATCTTGCGCCTTGTATGAGTCCAACTATCTCACCCAGCCTCTGTGAGCGCTCTGGACCTTGGTTGTCCTAACCATGTCTCAGTCTTCCTCGCTGTTGACCATATTTGATTCCGGAACCACTTGCACAACAATAGACAAAGCAAACCATTTCCGGGCACAAATTCATTCCAACCTGACCCACATTAGTCATAAACACTACATGCAACACATAAGCACCATTGTCATATCCCTTGACCAAATTGACAAATATTCAACATAGAAAATTTCCTTGGCCGGCCTGACCGCTCCATGGCTCATCTGAATACCCACCAGTCTGACTGCCAACCAACGAACGGTTAGACCGCTTCCTAAATCCTGAAAACACCCATCTCTTGACTTCTCAGTAAAACTCTATCTAGTTTCGCATCCAGTCTCTATTTTCCATGAAACCAGGGGCAAACACACCTCCAAACATTCCCATACAAGTGTTTGATCACATTTCTCAAAATTAAACTTTTTCATCCCGGCTAGTCAGATTGCCATCCCTGGTCGATCAAACCATCGGCCTCAACCAGTCTGACCGCCACTCTGGTCTGTCAGTCCGCTTACCACCTGACAGCACCTCTGAATATTGTTCAATCACAAACCAAACTCAAGGGACCAAATATATACTTATTCCTATCCTAAATGTCAACTAAATGCTTTGTTAGTGAATGACTAATTTATGAATTGTGTGATTGCTCCAGAATTCTTGTGTGATTGCTGCTACGGTGACTTGATCTGCTCAGTTGATTTTATGATGACAGATTTCTTGCTACTTAGATGCTGAGCTGAACAGTATGTGGTATTTTCCTTCATGTTCTTGCAGGGGTGGAGGTAGTGTTGGGGCTACTTGGGGCTCCAGCCCCACCTCCGGTTGCTGGAACCCAAGTACCCCCAAGCTCCGACGCTTGAATTTTGGGCATGTAGACAGCACAGGATCAGTAGAAATCAAGCAACTCAGCGTCTGGTGAAAGAAGAAGAACTGTGGGTAGTGGGCTCTTTACTGGCCGTGTAATACCTTGGTGGGGCCACTGTTTTCTTGCTTGTTGGAGGCCCAACCAGTGGAATGTTTCTCCTACTCTGCTGGTTGCTTACTGCTGCATAGTGCAAACCTAGGACGCACAAGCATACTTGGTGTTGGAGGGTGCGGCAGCATGACAATCGGCATTCCGCACTCCGTAGGCAGCCAAGTAAGGCGATTTCTATTTTCTGTCATTTGTAATTTGTAAGTGTGTCACTGGATGTATCCTTAGTATACTTGTCTCATGTTAGATCTAACACACGAGCATTACCTCTATTTTCATTCTGGCTTTACCACTGTGTGCTTGTGAAGAGAATCAGGTGAACATAATGTGAAGAATCTTTGGCATGATTGCTGCAAAGACAAGAATATTGTATTCATGGTGTGGAATGCATAATGCTTCTTTAAGTAATAAGCTTTATATAACCTGTAGAAATTCTCAAAACTGTTAATTGGTTTCTATATCTGTCCTAGAGAAAACATTCATAACCATGAAGAAGGCAGTGTTCTTGCATGTTCTTGAATCAAGCAATTAGAACCGAGCTACATAACTTTTGAATGATGTTCTTGCATGTTCAGGAGCAAAAATCTGAGCAAGCACCTGACACAATCATTAAGAATTAGTACCATTGCAAGCATCAGATACACAATGTAATAACCCAGAATCGAATCGGGAGAATTTAAAAGAAGTCAGGGACGAAAAGACAATTAAAGAATTGGATTTTTCTATGGAGAGAGGGGGGTTTTCGTTAAATTTCGACAACCTGGGACGCAGGTCGTTCAGAGTTCCAGATTAATAGTTATGAATTTTTCCGTGCCGCTGTCTGGAATAGTAGAAAACAGGGGAAACACTTGTCTCATTGTTGGGTTCGCGAATTAAGCCGGGTAGCCTGGGAGTCATTGTAGTTCACCGGTAGTATCTTCGTATCGCGTTATTCTTATTTCAATTATTTCTGGTGTAGGCGGTGAGGCGGCGAGTGTAGTCGCGCCATCTTTGCCACCTATTACGACTAATCGCGGAAGGCAAGTACCATATATTAAAATGTGTTGATTTCAATTGTATGCATGATGATGTGTTACCTTTGTGTATGTCTTTGATATTCGTCCATGATGATTATTTCGTTTCAAATTGATAAATTTTGTGAGTAAAGATAACGACATTCATATCAATTGTTCCATTCCATTCATATACTATTCAATTTCCGTCCACGGGAGTGAAATTTGCTAAGACCCATCAATTCCAGTATAGGCACGTAAGACCCACCATTCCAATGTGGGCGGTTTCGGACAACCGTATGAAATGTTCTTCATACGGTATTTGGGTCCCTGGCTTTGATAAGTGCGGGCTTAAGTGAACACCGACGGGTGTATCACTCGCTATACCAGTATAAGCAGTTGAGTAGTCTATTCCCTTTCAGTGCATTCATTCATTTCATTCGAATTCATAAAATTCTGATGATTGGTGCATGGACCGTGAAATTTTTATCTAGTCCAAATAAGCCATGATTAAATGATTATTGTACTTGCTGAGTTACGACTCACCCTTGCTTTCAATGTTAATTAGGTGATCCACGCTGATGATGATGCTTTTGGGAGGGAGTAGTCCAGCACGTCCCACATAGATCTTTACTTTATATTTTCACTAATGAATTCAACCTTGTTATTCTTTGATGAGAGATGAACTGTAATAAGTATCGTTTAGACTTCTTGTCATGTCGTTCTTTGACTAGTTTCTTGATTATTCAACATTGATGAATTGCTTTATTTTACATGTTGTTACGTTGTTATTGTTATTTGGTGAGATGCCTATTGAATCTTAGTCCGAAATTGGTTTGTATGTTGTATCTTTAAGTAGCATCTTGGCTTCTGAATATCCAGGGTGTTACAGTTGGTATCAGAGCGGGCTTTAGGTCCGTGGTTAAGATAAAATATTAAATTGACACACTGTGCACAATAGGAGGGTTTGGGTTATTCATTACTTCCGCATTTTCATTGATGTTGTTCACTTATTACTCTGATGTGAATTGCTTCGCACTTCTATTCCTATTAAGTGTCTGTCTTGGTTTGTTGTGATGTTCTTATATGGCAAGAGGTAGAGGTCGTGGCCGTGGTCGTCCACCGACCCGTGGTCGTGGTCGTGGACGCGGTCCGACTGTTTCTTCGTTTTCGTCAGAAGGGTTGGTGGGTGCCGCTCTCGAGGAGATTGCCTCATTGCGCCTCGATCGTGAGCCACCACCGCATCGTGAGACCTCATTGTAACCTTCTAAGAGAGAACCAAAGAACTCCACCAAAGAACTACAAGCGGCAATCCTCGTGGTCGATGCGCTGCGGTGGAACACATTGTCGCCATCGTTCTACCTGAGGTTAGGATGAGCCTACGTGAGTGGATGTCGGTTCGCTTGGATACTTTTGACGGAGCAGGCACACCGGTTCAGGCTGCAGACTGGTTGAGGTACATGGAGCGATAGTTTGGAGCATTAGAGCTGACATCCGAGCAGAAGGCGCGATTCGTGGCCTTTCAGCTGAAGGGTCAAGCTGACATCTGGTGGGAAGGAGTCTTGTCTTCCAGAACTCCAGTGCAGGGTTCTATCATTTGGGAGGTATTTGTGGAGAGATTCAGGACACAGTTTTATCCGGACTTCTTCATTGAGAGGATGGAGCAATCGCTCCTGACTTTTGTACAAGGGAAGATGACAGTATCTGAGTATGAGGCTGGGTTCAATAATCTGGTGCGTTTTGTACCAGCCGTGGCGAATGACGACAGAGAGAAGGCTAAGAGGTTCTGACGGGGCCTCAACCAGGAGTATCGCCAGATTCAGAGGCGACAGGATCGCATGATTTGATTCGGTGGTCGGCGTGCTAGAGGATGGGCGGAGAAAGATCCCTCTTCGCAGAGGCAGGGTGCTGGTGGCCCTATTGTCACTGGTGGTTCTAGCAGTGGTCAGAAGCAGAGTTTTGGCGGGGGAGGTGGGTCTTCTCAACGACCATCTCCCAAGAGGTTTCAGGGGGGCTAGTACTCTCAGCCTGTGCAGCAGTGGCAGCCTTCTTCTTCGGTGCCACGTTCTTCATCTTCCACCCCATCAATGCGCCCTGTTCCAGGTCAGGGTATGAAGTATTTTCGGTGTGGTGAGGGACATCGAGTTTCAGAATGTTCCTTCAAGGGGACATGTCGTTATTGTGGTCGGGAGGGCCACAAGTCGTCAGTGTGCAAACAGAACCCAGCGAGCATCATCAGATGGGAGTCAGTCACCGCAACATCATCTACCAGTGTTCCTCGGGGTTCTGTTCAGGCCCTAGCGGCAGTTTCTGCACCACAGTTTCCTCCAGGGTGGGTTCCTCCTGCATCTTTCCCTCTGACACCTCCTGCGGGGTTCTACTGGAACCTCGTACCGTCTGCACCGCCGCCGTTTATTCCTCCTACAGCAGTTCCTGGTTATCCTTCAGCGAGTGTAGGTGCATCTTCTGCTCCTGCACCACCGGGAGTCTACGCCATGCCCACCCCTGAGACTATGGATCGTCCTGATGTGGTGACAGATACTCTTCTAGTCGATTCGCATGATGCTTCCGTTCTATTTGATTCAGGGGCTACTTATTCCTTTGTGTCTCTGGAGTTTGCTAGAAGAGCGGGGTTGAGTTTGCAAAATATTTTTGAGTCGGTGGTAGTCAGCTCTCCGGGGGTCTTATTTCTAGCTCTACAGCTCTTCCTGGCTGTTCCATCATTATCGATGATGAGGTTTTCACCGCCAACTTGATGGCAATTCAGTTGTCACCGTTTGATGTTATTCTGGGTATGGACAGGTTATTCCTTTACCGTGCCAAGATCTGCTGTTTCTGGAAGATGGTGACTTTACAAGCTCCGTCCGGTGAAGAACTGGTATTTCAAGGCAGTGCACCGTTTGATTAGTTGTTCGTGTTGGCTAGTCTGTTTCCTAGTCGCAGAGCGTCAACCATTGGGTTGCTTTGGTCCCTCAACGAGAAGACCGACTCTTCACTGCATATCGAGGAGATTCCAGTTGTGAATGAGTTTTCCGATGTTTTCCCTGTGGAGCTTCCAGGAATGCCTCCAGTACGGAAAGTAGAGTTCCAGATTGATCTTTTTCCGGGAACTCGACCCATATCCATGTCTCCTTACCGTTTGGCTCGACCCTTTCAGGAGGAGTTGAATAAGTAGTTGGACGATCTTCTGTCCAAGGGTATGATTCAGCGTAGCGTTTCGCCGTGGGGCGCGCCTGTTCTTTTTACTAAGAAGAAAGATGGTAGCTGGCGTATGTGCGTGGATTATCGGGCTCTTAATCAGGCGACTGTGAAAAATAAGTATCCTTTGCCCCGCATTGAGGATCTTGAGAGACCATGTGAGTAGAGTCCCCTTTCGAGTGATGAGTATTTGACGCTATGTTGAAAAGTTTATGATTGGATTCATTGCGTTTGCGCTGCTGCCGGTATGGTTCTGTACTGTGCGGAACTTCCGGTTCTGGAATGCGGAAGTTCCGATAATCGGAACTTCCGCCCTGGTAAAACGGAACTTCCGATTATCCTGACGATTGTGTTCTGGTGTGTCAATGTGCGGAATTTCCGCTCCTGGGAACGCGGAACTTCCGATAAACCTGACAAGTGTGTTCTGATTTGATGATAATCGGAACTTCCATCCTGGGAGTGCGGACGTTCCGATAATCGGAACTTTCGCCATGGTAAATGCGGAACTTCCGATTGTGGGCTGAACTGTGCAGAGAGGCTAGTTTTGATTTTTGAGTTGTGTTTGGTTTTGAGTTAAGTGCAAATGATGATTCTATTATCTTGAGCAATGCTATGTGATGTGTTTCTTATGCATCTTTGGTTGCGGGGCATCGAGGTGGAGTCGTGGCGAGACACGTGGAAACCGGACTAGACGCAGGCGGCGTTGAGGTCAGAACGGTAAAGATGTGTCGAAGACGACGTGCACTCGAGGCGGTTGTGAGTCGTGAACAACAAGGAATGCGGGAGCTTCCAGAAGGTGTGCGAGGGGCGAAAGGGTAATTTCGCAAGGCGGCACAAGTGGAAGCGGGCTCCGTTAGGGTTTAGCCGGCATAACGGGTTGGAGACCCGTTAGCCAAGGGCTATAAATAGAGGTGAACCCCTGGTTGTTTTGGTGACTTTTTGGAGAAAAGAGATTAGGGTTAGCTTTAGCTAAAGAGCTTTTGGAGAGTTTGTTTTGCTTTTTGGCTTTGGTTGTTGAGATGGAGAGGATGAACTGAAATTCGTGTAATCATTCCTCTGTATTTGCCTTTGTAATCCTTGATTCCTAGCAATGAAATCACTGAGGTTTTGTTTCCTTGTTTATGCCTCTTTTCTTCTCTCTATTCTTACGTTGAATATCTAGGGTTTTGGTGAAACTTTTGATTCCTCTTATGAGATAGCATGAAACTTGATATCCAGAGTCTTATTGATATTGCTAATATATCCTCAAAGTTTCATGAGCCAAGAATCTAAGAATCTTGCTAATTGTGGTTTTTGGTCTTTCTTGCCAAATATTCAAGAAATTCGATTTTGCTTTGATTAATGGATCTTTGTCTGCGATTCTTCTCCATGAGGTCAAGATGTTGTTTAGGATGATGTCCTGTGAGACTTGACCTGAGAAGAGCATTAACAAGTTAGTATTTCGAATTTTTGGCAAAACCCGTGCGTCTTGTTCTTGGTCGGGACAATCGGAACTTCCGATTTGTACAAAGCGGAACTACATGGCGGAACTTCACTTGGAAGAAGCGGAACTACTGCATGATCTTGGAACTACAGAAGGTAGAATCGAACTTCCGATATCGGCGAAACGACCCATTTTGTTTAACTCTTTGGATTTGATTCACATCACGCCTTTTGTTTAACGAAAGTTTTGGATTCTTTGTGTGGACACTTGAGAGGGGAGCATCTTAATTTTTAAGGCACCATTCACCCCCCCCTCTGTTGCCATTTCGGTCCTTCAATTGGTATCAGAGCCGGTTAGCTCTTTTCGATAGATCTTAACCGATGCGTGAGCCATGGCAGCGAACAAGTATTCCACCAAGCCTCCGTCTTTGATGGCTGGATTACCCTTACGGAAGAGTCGAATGGAAACATACATCCAGGCTCAGGGGTATGCCATCTGGCGGAAGGTGAAGGTCAGATTATTGTTCCTGCCGATGAAAATATCAATATGGGAAACATGCCCGATGTTGAAGCCAATGCAAAGGCAAGGAACATTATAATCCAAGGTTTGAGCCGAAGCGAGTTTGATCGCATCTCTCATCTGACGTCGGCTTGCGACATCTGGGTGACCCTCAACGCTTACCATGAGGGCACCACCCGGATCAAGACGATTCGGCAGGACGATTCAAGCGAGTACAACAAGTTTGAAATGATCGCTGGCGAGTCCCTTGATGAGTGCTTTGTGCGTTTCACAAGATCTTGAGTAACCTCCGAGCGGTCGGTCTTACATACCCCGACTCGGACAATGCTCGTCAGATGCTCGCAGGCTCTTGATTTGCGCGTTTGGGAGATGAAGGTGACTACCATCAAGGATACCACGGACCTCGACTTTGACTCTTGGCGCACTTTACTCGCACCTCAAGACTCACGAGATTGACATAGTCTCTCGAAGGTCGAAGTCACGATCGATGGCCTTAGTCACCGATCCCATACGGATCTTCTTACGATTCTCTTTGCGGTTTCTCCCTGGCTGCTCTCTGTGACATAACTGATGATCAGTTAGAGCAGCTTGTTGATGAACAACTAGCCCTCCTAGCTCGGAAGTTTTCCCATGCTTTCAAGAGAAGGAGGGATGGAAGAAGAGGAGGACCCGTGATTTGTTTTGAGTGTGGTGGCCCCAACCACATGCGAGCAAAGCGCCCCAAGCCGGGAAGGGCAAAGGTGACTCTGGCGGTCAGAGCAAGAACGACTACATCGACAAGAACCGCAACATGAAGCCCTCGGACTGCTCAAGACAAGAAGAAGTTCCGCAACTTTGGGAAGGCCAAGAAGCTCTTCCATCGCGTCCTCACCGCCTTCGACGACCTCAACTTCAGCGACGTGGAGGGATGGAGCGACGACGAGGGCAAGGATGATCAAGATCCCAAGGACGGTGACGAATTCATCGGTATGTGCTTCATGGCCAACGGACCGACGTCGTGACAATGAGCTCTCTGGCGACTCCGATGAGGTAGGTCCCTCCTATGACCAGCTCAATGATGCATTTCTTAAGCTAGGAAAGTTTTATGCTAGATCTAGAGCTAAGGTTGGTGATCTTGAGAAGGAAGTAGATAGACAATC
Source organism: Hsuehochloa calcarea (assembly GCA_036346395.1). Lineage (NCBI taxonomy): Eukaryota > Viridiplantae > Streptophyta > Magnoliopsida > Poales > Poaceae > Hsuehochloa > Hsuehochloa calcarea. The sequence continues at coordinate 35,378,094 of CM070604.1, read as the reverse complement.
ACGGGAGCTTACTTCACTTAGATCTGCTTCCTCCCGTGATGATTATGATACATGCTGTGTTTTGATTGGTGACATGGAGAAATTAAGGACCTCGCATGATAGTCTGAATTCTGAGCTTGATAAGCTTAAGGTGGAGAATGCTAGTATGCTTACTGAACTAGAAATGAGTAGGGTAGCACCTAGTTCATCAACTAGTGTAGAAACTACTTCTTGCACCTCATGTGAGGATAAGGACAATGCTTTTAAAGGTCTTTATACTATGTTGCTTGATCTGCCCGAGATTTGTGAAAGTTGTAATAATCTAAAGATGAATCTAAAACGGGCAGACCATAAAATCACTGAACTACAAGCTTTCCTTCTTGAGCCTATTGCTTCATGTGTGATCTGTCCCAAACTTACTGCTGAACTTGAATCTGTCTCCAAACAGTTTCAAGAATTAGTTGATGACAATTACAAATTGGCCAAATTTGTTTCTAAGGACCCTGTTAGCTCACCATGCAGTAACTGTGAAAAACTCAAATATGAATTGTTTGTTCTGGATGAAAAATGTGTGAAGCTAACTAAGGACCTTCTAGAGAAGCAACCATCTGCTTGTAATATGTGTGCTGGTAAGAAACATGAGGGTTTGGTAGAGACGCCTAGCGACGTAAACCAACTGGCTAGTAGTAGAACTTTACCCCCAGAGTCGGCTGTGCATGCACAAGCAAATCTTTCCTCTGCTGTTGGTTCTTCTTCTGCTCCCTTATCCTCTGCTGTTCTTTCTTCCCCCTGCTCTTCTTGCACCTCTCTCTTTCGGGAGTGTCAGTATCTTATGAACACTCTCGAGAGGTTTGTAGGAGGCAAGAAGAAGCTCAACCTCATTCTAGACCAATCTAAGATTTGCAGATTTAATCAGGGTCTAGGATATGATTTCCATGAGGACATGAGGAAGCATCCACTTGTCGTGCTCAGAACCATAGCACCAGGTGTGATCAAAACTAAGCCCAGGACTGAGAAAGTTAATTTTAAATCAGCGTGTTTTGTTCAAAGGATCTCTGACAGCAAGGTGATTCCACCTGCAGCTTTGGCCTCTTAGAAGGCAAAGTATCATTGCACCTTCTGTCAGAACGATGGACCCTTGTTTGATCATTGCTTCAGGCGCGCCAAGATCGCGCGTAGAGATCATGTTGAGTCCTTTAGGCGCATTCAGGGTCAGCCCCAGACCATGAGTGCACCTAAGACTAACACGAGGTCTAGGTTTGATACAACTGATGATTTAGGGCAGCATCGAGGACTTGGTTTTTCTGAGTTTTCTGATTTTCGTCCTCATGCTCCCTTTGGTCGTGACTTCCGTCGTTTTGAGGGTAGATCTCGGTTTCCCTTTCGAGATGGCTACCCGCGGCGAGATCAGCATGTTGCCAGTATTCCGACTCGCTCTTCCATAGCAGTCGGATTCAGCAACAGCTTCAGATCTGCACACAGACCTTCTAGCTCGTTGAGTGACAGAGAGCGTAGGGTAGATAGAGGTCAGTCTTGCTTGACTACTTCATCTGTTTGACGTGTTACTCAGTATTGGGTGCCAAAATCACTGTTGATTCACCCCAGTACTGAGACTTTACTCTCTGTTTGACACAGGTTCGCCGGGCAGGGAAGGGAAAGGTTTGGCTTGTAGACTCTGGTTGCTCTCGCCATATGACCGAAGATTCTCGTTGGTTTTCTTCCCTAGCCCGTGCTCCAGGTGATGAGATGATCACCTTTGGAGATGCTTCGTTTGGGCGCGTCATTGCTAAAGGTACTGTGCGCATTAATGATTCATTTATTCTAAAAGATGTTGCCTTAGTAAGTAAGCTACGGTTTCGAGGTGAGTTTTAAGAAAAACAATTGCAAAATTTTTTATTCTTCTGGTAGTCTGGTTTGCGGGATTTCTCGTTATGGGAGGATCTTTCGTTCGATTTTTACGAGTCTTACGGTGATCCTCTCGGTGTTTAATTGCTACGAATCCGTGATTTGACCTTCTGGCATAGGAGACTTGGTCATATAGGATTTGATCATTTGACCCGAGTTAGCGGCCACGATCTCATTCGTGGTTTGCCGAAACTCAAGATGGTCAAGGATCTAGTTTGCTCTCCTTGCCGGCACGGCAAGATGGTTGCTGCTTCTCACTCTCGATTCTGATAACAATGGTCGATGCACGGGACAAGCGCTCCATATGGATCTGATTGGCCCGGCTCGAAAGTCTTGATCGGCAGGAGGGAAGTGGTATGTTCTTGTCGTGGTCGATGACTTCTCGAGGTACTCTTGGGTGTTTTTCTTAGCCTCGAAGGATGAGACGTTTACTCATTTTCGTGGTCTTTTTAGTAGGCTTTCTGTTGAGCTCCCAGGTGCATTACGAGCAATTCGCAGTGATAATGGCACCGAGTTCAAAATTCCTACTTTGAGAGTTTACGTGGTGAGGCAGTGTAGAGCACAGTTCTCCTCTCCGCACGTCCCTCGCGAGAATGGCGTTGTGGAGAGGAAGAACCGTACCTTAGTAGAGATGGCGGGGACGATGGTAAATGAATATTCTACACCTAGGAAGTTTTGGTGAGGCTATTGCCTTGCATGCCATGTTTCAAGCAGAGTTTTTCTTAGGGCACTCTTGCATCGCACTTCTTATGAGTTGAGATATGGCGAAATCGGTGTCTCGCATTTTCGTGTGTTTGGTTGCAAGTGCTTTATTCTGAAGTCAGGAACCTAAATAAGTTCGAGTCACGATCTTGTGATGGGATCTTTACAGGTTACTCTACTTCTTCTCGTGCCTATAGAGTGCAGGCTGAGTCTAGCAAAATGATAGAAACACGTGAGGTGACTTTCGATTAGGCGGTCAGGGACTAGGCACGATATCTCGAGTTCTCTAGAGCGATCGAGTCCATCTTTTTGGGCGATGAGGAGGGACGGAGATGAGGTTGTCTACCTGATCCAGATCCTTCTCCTACTCCTGAGGTGCCTTCTTCCACCGCACCTCGAGGAGACCAGCCTTTACCTTCTGCTTCTTCTGAAGCTAGTGGCTCTGTCCCTATCTCATCTGCTCATGAGATAGAGGCCACTTCTTCATCTCACCTGGACCTCCTAGACACATTCAAAGGACCATCCTTGAGCGGATCATTGGAGATCTTTTGAGCGAGTCACTCGTTCAAAAGCGGCATGTCTCTCTTCTGTCTCCATTCTGCCTTTGTTGCCTCATTTGAGCCTTAGACGTTTGTCATGCTCTTTCTGATGAATCATGGATCAATGCCATGCATGAGGAATTGGAAAACTTTGAAAGAAACAAGGTCTGGATGCTTGTTGAGCCCCCTCGGGGTCACAATATCATTGGGACCAAGTGGGTATTCAAGAACAAGCAAAGCGAAGATGGGTTAGTCATTCGAAACAAGGCGAGACTGGTAGCTCGGGGTTACTCCTGTGTTGAGGTCTCGATTTTGAGAGACTTTTGCCCTGTAGCGGACTTGAAGCTATTAGAATCTTGCTTACCTTCGCAGCTTCTAAGAGCTTCAAGCTTTACCAGATGGACGTCAAGAGTGCCTTTCTCAATGGACTTATTGAGGAAGAAGTCTATGTCAGACAGCCCCCAGGCTTCGAAAACCCCAAGTACCCTAATCATGTCTTCAAGCTTTCAAAAGCTCTGTATGGACTTAAGCAAGCTCCTCGAGCCTGGTATGAAAGGCTTAAGTCCTATCTGTTGAGTCATGATTTTGAGATGGGTAAAATTGACAAGACTTTGTTCATCCGCCGTCATGGCACTGATCTTCTGCTCGTCCAGATTTATGTGGATGATATTATCTTTGGCGGCTCCTCGCATGCTCTTGTTTCTCAGTTTTCGGATGTCATGAGCTCAGAATTTGAGATGAGCATGATGGGCGAGTTGAGTTTCTTCCTTGGCTTCCAAATCAAACAGACTCGGGAAGGTACTTTTCTGCACCAAGGCAAGTACACTCGTGATCTCCTGAGACGGTTTGAAATGAGTGATGGCAAGCCAGTGTCAACTCCAATGGCTTCTCTGACCTCTCTTGGCCGGATGAAGGCGGCGAGCAGTTGATCAAAAGGAGTTCAGAAGCATGATAGGCTCTCTCTTGTACCTCACAGCCTCGAGACCAGACATACATTTCTCCGTGTGTCTTTGCGCTCGGTTTCAGGCTTCCCCTCGCGTATCTCACCGCCAGGCGGTGAAGCGCATCTTTCGGTACCTTCGAGCTACCATTGACTATGGTATCTGGTACTCTTCCTCTTCTTGTCTATATCTTAGAGCCTTCTCCGATGCAGATTTCGCTGACTGTAGGATAGATAGGAAGAGCACCTCTGGCACTTGCCAATTCATTGGCACTTCTCTTGTCTCCTGGTCTTCAAGGAAGCAGTCCGGTGTTGCACGATCCGCTGCGCAGAGGCCGAGCACGTTCTTTGCGACCAAGTGCTTTGGATGGTCTCGACCTTGCAGGACTTTGGTTTAATGTCGGCCGTGTTCCACTCTTTTGTGATAACACGTCTGCGATTTGCATTGCCAAGAACCCAGTGCAACATTCTCGGACCAAGCATATTGATATCAGATATCACTTTCTTCGAGACCATGTAGAGAAGTGTGACATTGTGCTCCAATTTGTGGAAAGTGAGCACCCGTTGGCTGATATCTTCACCAAGCCTCTGGATAGCTCTCGGTTGCCACTCATGGGAGAGCTTGGGGTGGTTTGTCCTTATGGACTGTTGTGAGGGGGAGCTTGTGCTTTACTACTGTATTATATTTTAACTATGCTATTACTCCTTTCTGGTTACATTTCTTTTGGGTACTTTGGGTCTAAGTCCTTCCAGCATAGGTTAGAGTGGTTCTCTTGCCAAGTTGCTTTGACTGCTAGTTCTTATCTTGTGCTTCTAGGATCTTTGCTTATTATTTGTTTCTCCTCTCTCTAAGTTGAGCTTACTCACTTCTTATAGGTTCTAGCGAGAGTCGGGCCACCCTTGGGTAGATAGGGACAGTGTTTGTTCCTTACTGTGTTAGTTGATCAGCTGATTGTCCTGGAATCATATGGGGTAGATAAGAATCAGTCTGAGCTATAGTATTCTCTATATCTTATCTATGCTCTAAGGACTGCCTTTTCTATTTCTCTTATCGTTTCTCGCTTTTGTCCTTTTGGTTGGGGAGTTCATCTTGTTTCTTCTAGTTCTTAAATTTGTCATAACTCAACTTTGAATTAAAAGTGCATCTCATTCGAAGGAATCGGCTTTTCATCCTGCATTTCATCTGGCATTATAATAAAATTACATGGAGCCTTGTTTATTATCCCTTATGATCTGTTTTCACTGTTTTACATCTTGCCATGATTTATGCTAAACTTCTAGATTTATCATGACTTTTTATGTGTAGTTTAGTCGTTGCCATGTTAAGGTGACTAAAATTGCTCAACTTGAACTAAAATCTTGTCTTGATAGCTCTTGAGACTAGTCTGTTGAAGTTATCCTTTTATGATTCTCGCCATGTCAAGTAGGCTGAGTTGAGTCCTGAATCTCTATTGAACTTTAGATTAAGCTATGTCAGTTCTTTAAGAAACATGACTTATCTTTAAATCTTTGGTCAAAAATTTAAAAGCAAAAATGATCTCTTTTGTGCGAAAAAACTGATCTCACTAACTCTTTCTCATGAGACTGCTTGCCATTGCACTAGGCATGAACTCAGGGGGAGTCTTGGATGACCTAAGATCACCTCCTTAAGTCTGTTGCTTGGAGTGGTCGCATAAGGCTTGGGATCTAGCACATGGTTAAGATTTGAAAAATGGTTGAAGCTTAGGAGGCAGTTGTGGATGGCACCTAGTCCTGAACTTGCTTTACTAAGATAAAGCCATAAAGAATTTTCAGAAAAAAGAAAAATGTGCTAAATTTGCTTATCTTCGAACAGACCAAGTACTTGTCAATTGAGTCGTTCTTAAAACTGGTAGCACTCTGAACTGTTCAAATATTATGCTTCTTGGTTCCTCTTAGAGTATTTGACATGGCTTGTATCATCCTTGGATACTTTTAGCTAGACTATAATCTTGGTTTATTTGACTTGCTAAGGAATTGGACCAACGCTCAGATTATAGATTTCTTGGTTTAGCTATTCTCTACATCAATTGTCATGATCTTGGTAGCATTCTTATGTGTTATGGCTTGGTGTAATACTCTAATAGTCATTTTGGATAATCCTCATGGCTCCTAATGCTTAAAATGAATATCATATAGTCATTTCCTATCTTTAACACTTCTTGATGTGTTTATTGCCAAAAGGGGGAGAAGTTAGTTTGGAGAGAAAAAGTCTTCTGGAGTTTTGCAGAAAAATTTGCTCTTTCATTTCAATCTTCAGTCGTTTTCCTTTGACAAACATGGTCTTGAGCCTTCTTGTTTCCTAGATTAGACCGTGTTTGGTCTTTATCACAAACTCATCTGTATGCTTTTTCGTGTTTGTCAATATACTCATCAAGGGGGAGATTGAGAGACCATGTGAGTAGGGTCCCCTTTCGAGTGATGAGTATTTGACGCTATGTTGAAAAGTTTGTGATTGGATTCATTGCGTTCTTACGCTCATTGGTATGGTTACATCTTCGCGGAACTTAGGTTACGGAATGCGGAAGTTAGATAATCGAACTTCCGCTGGTAAAGCGGAACTTCCGATTATCCTGACGATTGTGTTCTGGTGTGTCAATGTGCGGAACTTCCGCTCCTGGGAACGCGGAACTTCCGATAAACCTGACAAGTGTGTTCTGATTTGACGATAATCGGAACTTCCATCCTGGGAGTGCGGACGTTCCGATAATCGGAACTTCCGCCATGGTAAATGCGGAACTTCCGATTGTGGGCAGAACTGTGCAGAGAGGCTAGTTTTGATTTTTGAGTTGTGTTTGGTTTTGAGTTAAGTGCAAATGATGATTCTATTATCTTGAGCAATGCTATGTGATGTGTTTCTTGTCTGTGCTGGTTGCAGGGCATCGAGGTGGAGTCGTGGCGAGACACGTGGAAACCGGACTAGACGCAGGCGGCGTTGAGGTCAGAACGGTAAAGATGTGTCGAAGACGATGTGCACTCGAGGCGGTTGCGAGTCGTGAACAACAAGGAATGCGGGAGCTTCCAGAAGGTGTGCGAGGGGCGAAAGGGTAATTTCGCAAGGCGGCACAAGTGGAAGCGGGCTCTGTTAGGGTTTAGCCGGCATAACGGGTTGGAGACCCGTTAGCCAAGGGCTATAAATAGAGGTGAACCCCTGGTTGTTTTGGTGACTTTTGGAGAAAAGAGATTAGGGTTAGCTTTAGCTAAAGAGCTTTTGGAGAGTTTGTTTTGCTTTTTGGCTTTGGTTGTTGAGATGGAGAGGATGAACTAAAATTCGTGTAATCATTCCTCTGTATTTGCCTTTGTAATCCTTGATTCCTAGCAATGAAATCACTGAGGTTTTGTTTCCTTGTTTATGCCTCTTTTCTTCTCTCTGTTCCTACGTTGAATATCTAGGGTTTTGGTGAAACTTTTGATTCCTCTTATGAGATGGCATGAAACTTGATATCTAGAGTCTTATTGATATTGCTAATATATCCTCAAAGTTTCATGAGCCAAGAATCTAAGAATCTTGCTAATTGGCTTTTGGTCTTTCTTGCCAAATATTCAAGAAATTCGATTTTGCTTTGATTAATGGATCTTTGTCTGCGATTCTTCTCCATGAGGTCAAGATGTTGTTTAGGATGATATCCTGTGAGACTTGACCTGAGAAGAGCATTAACAAGTTAGTATTTTGGATTTTTGGCAAAACCCCGTGCGTAATGTTCTTCGGTCAGGACAATCGGAACTTCCGATTTGTACAAGGCGGAACTACCGCGGGCGGAACTTCCGCACTGGAAGAACGGAACTACCGCAGTGCGGAACTACCGTAAGGTAGAATCGGAACTTCCGATATCTGACAGAACAGCCCAGTTTTGTTTAACTCTTTGGATTTGATTCACATCACGCCTTTTGTTTAACAGAAAGTTTTTGGATTGCTGTGTGGACACTTGACAGGGGAGGATCTTAATTTTTAAGTCACCATTCACCCCCCTCTGTTGCCATTTCGGTCCTTCAGATCTCTTCGACCAATTGAAGGGGGCTAAAATATTTTCCAAGATTGACCTCTTGTCAGGTTATAATTAGATTCGGGTTCGTGAGCAGGATATTGAGAAGATAGCTTTCTCTACGAGGTATGGTCATTATGAGTATAAAGTTATATCTTTTGGGCTAACGAATGCTCCTGCAGTTTTCATGGAAGCCATGAATAGTATACTGCATCAGTACCTTGATGATTTCAATGTGGTATTCATAGACGATACCCTGATTTATTCCAAGACAGAAGAGGATCACACTCAACATCTGAGGTTGGTACTTGAGACTCTAAGGGAGAATCAATTTTATGCCAAGCTGAAGAAGTGTGAGTTCTGGATTTCTGAAGTTGGATTTCTGGGCCATGTAATTAATCAGGAGGGTATTTCAGTTGATCCTAACAAGATCTCGACAGTGGTAGAGTGGAAGAGGCCAACCAATGTCAAGGAAGTAAGGAGTTTTCTGGGTTTAGCCGGCTATTACCGGCGTTTTGTGGAGGATTTTTCAACCATTGCTAGACCCATGTCCTAGTTGACACAGAAAGGTGTTAGGTCGGTGGTACGATGTGTGTGGCGAGCTTTTGCACTTTGAAAGATAGGTTGGTGACTGCTCCAATTCTTACTCTTCCTGAGCCTGGGAAGCGGTTCACCATCTATTCAGATGCGTCTATAGTTGGACTTGGTTGTGTACTCATGCAGGATGCAAGGTGATTGCCTATGCATCGAGGCAGTTGAAGAAACATGAGCAGAATTATCCTACTCGTGATCTAGAGCTTGCTACAGTGGTTCACGCTTTGAAGATCTGGCGCCATTATTTGTACGGCGAATCTTGTGATGTATTCACTGATCACAAGAGTCTAAAATACATTTTTACCCAGAAGGACTTGAACTTAAGACAGAGGATATGGCTAGAGTTGATCAAGGACTATGATCTCACTATTCAGTACCACCCCGGCAAGTCTAATGTAGTAGCAGATGCTTTGAGTCGCAAGGCGACACCTCCTACCCTCAGTTGTCTTATTGCCGATTTTGAGCTTATGGATATTTCCTTTTGCTTTGCGGGTACCGCCCAAACCGAGACTCGGTTGCTTCTAGAGTCAGCTCTTCCAGATCGGGTGCGGGAAGCACAACAGCATGACCAGATGCTCCAGCGAGTGAGGAAACGTTGTGCTGAGGGCAAACAAGGCCACTTCAGTGTGGACGAGTCTGATGCTTTGCGTTTTAAAGGTCGCCTCTGTGTTCCACAGGAGGCTCAGGTTAAAGATGAGATTTTGAAGGAGGCCCATCGTACTCCTTATGCCGTACATCCTGGTGAGACCAAGATGTACAAAGATTTAAAGAAGAGTTTCTGGTGGAAACGGATGAAAATTGATATCGCACAATATGTGGCGTCATGTGGGGTGTGCCAACGGGTCAAAGCTGAGCACAAGCGACCAGCAGGACTGTTGCAACCCTTGGAGGTACCTGTTTGGCCATGGCTAACTATTCCCGAAACCATTAATATAAAAATGGTGATTCATGCTCATATAAAATAATATAATTTTATAAAATGGGTTCAATATAATCAAAGGTCTAGACTTTCCTTCATTGAAGAGTTGAGACGCCTCGGTTATTGGGTCCTAGAACTCTTTGGAAACGTGGGAATCTATAAGTATGAAAAGAGCAAAAAAAATCCAAATAAATCCCAAAAATCACCAAACTAGAACCAAATAAAATATACTGAATTTAGATAATTTTAAAAATTTGAATCACTCGAATCAGAGCTCGAATGAAGGAGAACAAACCCTTGGAAAGAGGTTCAATCACAGCCTGATCGGAAGGAGGTTTCGACTACAAGTGGTCAGAAAGAGGTTTTGACTACCTGGTCGGGACGAGGTTTGACTATAGGTGGTTGGAAGGAGGTTTTGACTACATGTGATTGGAAGGAGGTTTCGACTACCTGGTCGGAAGGAGGTTTCGACTACAGATGGTCGAAAGGAGGTTTCGATTAGCTGGACAAAAGGATGTTTCAACTACATGTGGTCAGAAGTAGGTTTCGACTACATGTGATCGGAAGGAGGTTTTGACTACCTGGTCGGAAGGAGGTTTCAACCACTCGGTCAGAAAGAGGTTTCGACCACAGCTTGAAGCGACAACGTGGTAAAGTCTAGCGGTGGGGCTCTTCGAGCTCGATGGCTCGCCGGCGCTATGCGCCATGGAAAGCAGCAGTGAAGGAAGCAATGGGGAGAGGGGAGTGAGGCAAACCCAATGTGCACGGTTACTGTAGCGAGGCTCGACAGAGTGATCGACTGCTTGAGGAAGGGCAATGGGGAGATCCGGCTTGCGTTGACACTAGAGCTCCAGTGACGCCTCGGCGGTGAGGAGGTGCCCTCGAGGTTGAACGCGAGCTTGCGAAGCCAACGAAGGCGACCACGACGGTGGATGGGCTTCAATGGCGGTGCTTGAGGCGGAGGTGCGAGCTCCAGCCGGCGGCGGTGAAACTCGAAGCACGGTGAGATGGGTGAGAGGGAGAGAGGCAGGTGGGGAAAAGAGAGAGGGAGAGAGGGGGTCTTGCTGCTCCATTTATAGGAGAAGGGGAGGCGTAGGGGCGAAGCTTCAACAGCAAAGGCACGGTGTGGTTTAGCCAGGTCAAGGGCGACACAACGGGGATGAGACGGGAGCAGGTGGGGAGAAGATGGGGAAGAGCAGAGGACACGCGAGGTCAACAGGGGCAGGTGAGGGAGAAGACCGAGTGGCGCAGGCGCTGATGGGAGCCCTGCACTGACGCACGGACGGCATGGGCAACGGCATGTAGGAGAAGGAAGATGACCATGGCAGGTGCGCTAATGGGTGGGCTAGCCAAGCAGAGAAAGAGGGAGAGGGAGGAGAGAAAAAGGGGGCGGCTGTGCTGGGAGCGGGTAAACGAGAAAGGAATTTTTAGAGATTTTTTATTATAAAAATTGAGAAAAATATATATGTTTTTAGAAAATAGTAAATAAAGTCCAAAAATTCTAGAAAAAATACACATAAATTACTTGAATTAATTTTAACTTGATAAAATTGCATACAACTTAAATTCATCTTTTAATTTTGCAAATAAATTATTTTTAATTTTTGGGAAAAAGGAAAAACCCCTTTTTTAATATCCAGAAAATCCAAGAAAAGACTTTAAAAAAAAATTTGACTTTAAATAACAGAAAACCCAATTAAACCAAACTTGAATTAATTTAAGTTTGATTAATTCATATTGAATTCTTTTCATTTTCTAAAATCTCGAGGTAAGCTTTAGCAATTTTATAAAATCAAATGGTTATTTTTATTTTTGAAAATTTTCAAAAAGCCCAAAAAATTTGGGATGTTACAAACCTACCCCTTTAAAAAGAATCTCAGCCCCAAGATTTAGGCGGACTAGAGAATATGTTCAGGAACTCGGACTTTGCTCACTGAACTAAACTGATTTCCCTTCTGAGTGAAGCAAAACCAAAATGGAAACTGAACGAACTAGAACTTACCTGGAATGGTGTTTTGAACTGATTGGACTGGTGCCGCCGTGACTTGATTCACTCGCCCTCTTGCAGAAGGAAGTGGAGTCCTGTTGGCTTGACTTGAAATCTGAGTTGTTCCTTGGCCTGCTCCTAGTGTAGTGATTTTGGCCGGTGTAGCTCCCAAGTTGAATAAAATTGGCGTCAAGGCTTTCTTTCTTGGGCAGCTGTGAGCATAATAACCTATATCTTGGAACCTATAACAGGTGACTCCTAGAGCTGGATTGTTGCTTCCCTGTGGTTGGTTGTTGTTGTTGACTCCTGAAATAGTCGGGCGAGGTGTCGACGCGGTAGTTCTGAATGCGGCTGGAGGAGTGAAACGGACAGGATGTTACACATCCATTCTGAATCTCTGTGAATGGAGACTCGTACTGCTGACGTTGAGCATCTTCTTGCACAAGAGTTTTCTTTACCAGCTGTTGGAAATTGGAGTAGTTGACTAACACCAATTGCACTTTGAGGTTGGAGTGAAGTCCTTCCATAAAATGCTAGATCTTAGCTTCTTCCGTTGCAACGTCTTCTAGTGCATACCTTGACAGCTGAGTGAATTGGTTGAGATACTCTAACACGCTGAGGTTGCCTTGTTGCACCTTATGGAACTCTCGCTTTTTCATCTCCATCATTCCCAAAGGAACGTGCGCCATACAAAAAGTAGCATAAAACTCCTACCAATATATATCCTGATAATGGGCTACGCAGTAGCTTTCCCACCAAGTTCCTACGTTGCCTTTGAGTTGGTGAGCAACATAGAGGACTTTCTCCCAGTCATTGCACTAAGCCAAGATGAATTTCTTCTCAACGTCCTTTAGCCAATCATCGGCTTCTAGTGGATCAACCGCAAGCAAAAGTGGGTGGCTTTGGTTCTCATGAACTCTCAAGTGCGGGTGAGGTGGAAAGACTGGAGTTGGAGCTCGTGTAGGTTTATTAAGTTGATTCTGAAAAAGTGCCTGAAGTTGTTGCAGTTGCATGGCCATCATTTGTTCTAGGTTTATTTGGGGCTAACCAGGAGGTGGCGGCGGAAGGGGTTCTTCTTGGCTTATAGAGTTGCGGGTTTAAACCATCTGCAACAAATCTTCCTGGATTTAATATACGTGATGGAGAAAGCATGATAGGTGAGAAGGAAATGATGAGGACATCACTTCCATGCATATACCCAACACTCCTTATAATAGAGCTGAACCTATGCACTTGCAAGGTCCAATCACCAGAGCTCATGCACGTCAATTGAACTATCAAGTAATTTCGTTTCTAGGAGTACATTTTTTTTTCTAATAAGAATATGTTTCTACCTAATGCATGTGATGTTCTTTTAATCAGGAACTTAGGAGCTGATCATGATGGGAAGCATGCGTAATCCAACTCATCATCTGGAGACAGTACCAACTTCAAACGTGCATAATTTTCGCATACAAAGTCCGATGGAGGTCCACAAGTACTTGATGGAAAGCTTATCTCGCCTTCTTTCCGACGGATCCAGCCTCACCTCCAAATTCTTATTGAGCACGTCGTAATTACCAAAACAATCCAGCACTATTTCTGAGTCCGAGTCAAAAGGGTGTTGCACCACCTCCACTTGGGCCCATAAGCCTTGTAACCTTAGGGGCGTGCATCTACTTCCCTGGCCGCCACCCTTGGTTGTCCCCCCATATAGGAACCGCCACCTCCCTTTGCTAGAACTCGGATTTTGTATATGTTTAGTTCACCTTCATTGCAACATGTATCTTCCACGTGTGTCGACTAGACCAGCCGGTCTAGATCCTTATTCGGAATGCCACCTTATCAGTACTTTTATCAATATTGGCAATACATCAGATTTCATTTCATCTTGTCCTTGTGTGCTTCTTCGGTGTATTCAGGGTTTGATATTCGTGGTTAGTTCATCTATGTATTGGTGCACGGTTGATAATGACTTTTCGAGCAGTTCAGCGATTGTGTGGTTTCGAGCCTTGCGAGTTCATAGCCTGGATCGTGAGAGTTGAGCGACTTCTACCAAGTTTATCTTCTCATCGAAAGATCAGGCCAAATCAGGACCTCCATGGTTCATCAGGAAAAGCACAGAAGACGAGAGAGAACAAGGGAGAAAGACAGAAGCATCCTAACTGGGGAAAATCGGTTAAACTCAAAGAACAAATAGCCAATAAGCTATTAAGAGCCACTCAAACTTCAAGCAGAAGATCCTATTACTCAGGCTAAGCGAAACTAAAACTGAGAAGGGATACTACTAATCTAACTTCTATGGACAGTAGACTCGAAACAAACAACAGATCTTGAACTTCCAGGCCACCCATTGCTTGATCACGAAGAGCTCGATCTTATAGAGATTTTTTAGGTAAGGACATCAATTTAAATTTGAAAATGAAGTTTTGGAAAAGGTATGATGTAAGAATCTAAGAATGAGATGAGAAGATAATAGAATAAGGCGAGAAAAGAATAAAATAAGACGAGAGAAAAATATCTATTCATCAATTGGTTTGTTTGATTTTTAAAATAAAATTTTGAAACTTTTTGACTAAAACGACCATGCTAACTAAGGTTGCGTCCTTCAGTCGATATGGCTCTGATACCATCTCTTGTCGGAGCCCCGGGCTGCTAGACCCGAGCGCTCTGTGTATTCTCGAACTAGTCTCATGATCAGTAGCTAGTCCACACAGTTTGCAACATCGATGAAATCATGTACATACAACATGGTAGCTAAGAAGCAGATAAAATAATATTACTTAGTAGCAAAAGAACCTTGTGGTAAAGTCTTACAGAGTTTGCCACACCGGGCTTAAGATAATAGAGTAAACTTGCCGTGGAAACCAAAATATCTCGTGGTAGCTATCCGACATGCCCACAGGCAATCGAGTGCCGGACGCGACCAAGTTCGTATAGTGTCGACGATCAAATCGTCGATCTTATGAAAATATAGAAATAGAGGAAAACGATGCATATCTCCTGGAAGAGAATGGGGTCGCTCTTTATTACTATGAACTGGTTGTTTACAAGGAATGCCCACAATCAGGTAAAGGACTAATCCTAGTTACACTGAGTATGATGTTTGCTATGCTACTGAAATAGATCAAAAGTATGAATCAAATGCCAAAAGCCTCTTGTTCCTTTTCGCCCCCTTGATCCTTCCATGCTCCATCTTTAAATAGCTTCCAAAGAGGTGGCAGTTGTTTCTGAAGAAGACGCCTGTATGAAGCATTGCGTCTGGTCGGAGGGAGGTGGCAGTTGATTAAAGTATCAACTGCTGTGCGGTTAAATACTGGTGAGACATTCAACCATTAGTCAGTGTCTTAGGATTATGTAACGTTGCGTGGTATGGAGTATACAACACAAGTTCCATTCATCACACGGTAAAGGATATACCTGGATTTGGATCTAGATATCAGTTCATAGCTTTACGAGCAGTTAACTCATCGAGGACTAGGTACTGGACCTTGTCCGACCAGGGTATTTATCATGTAACCTCTGAAATCCTTACGACTAGTGAGGTTGTTAGCCTTAGGGGTTACGACTACGAAGACGTATGGTCTTTTCTTATGTATTAAAGTAATACATAGAGATTTTAATCCTCGTCAGCTAGCCCCTGAACTTTAAATGAATGGGTCGTGTAAACACTTTCTTCCGACGAAATCGTATCGGGCAAACCCCCCATTAAATGTTGTGACATTTCAAGTGGTATGTATTCAGTTTAAAGTTAAGAAATTGCCTTGGGACTTCAGAAGTTTTTTTGTCCGTTGGTCAAAAAGATTTTGTCCTTTCGACTTCTCTTAACTCCCGGATGCGGTTAGAGAATTGTGGCTATAAAACCCCTTTGCAATGGGTATTAGGATTTTTACACCTTCTGCTTCCTCTTTGTCTTCCAAAAGGAAAAATTACCTCCAACCACCTGTGATTTCTTCATCCAAAAGAATCTGCCATGTCTGATCTCGTCACCAACTGGTTGGTTTCTGATTTGAGTGAGAAGAAGCTAGAAAGTCTAGAGAAGATTAGATTGCTACCCGATAGGAATCTGAGTTCTTGGAGATTAGCTATCGGGGAGCATTCCCCGAGTGGTGAAAATGGAGAGATTCCCGTTTTTCTCGCATACATCGAATGTGGTTTTAGGCTCTCAATTCACTCCTTTTCCCAAGTATTGGAATATTATGGAGTAGAACTGGTTAATCTGGGCCCCAATACCATCGCCAACCTTAGTATCTTCATCTACCTCTGCGAAGCATACTTGGGGATTCCCGCAACTATGGATCTTCTCAAGTATTACTACAGAATGACGAATACGAAGAAGACGATCAGTACACCCGGAGAGTGCACCTTGCGCCTCTACGACAGAAAATCTGATGAGTCTGATTCCCATGTACTCAAAATCTTCATGATCGTCATGGAAGAAAAGTTGGTTTTATATGAAGATCACGCAGCAAGACGGCCTTTACTACAGCGGTAGAAAGGCGGTCGAGAATCCGCGATGGCGCTCCTCCTCAAAGGAAGGAAAAGTAGGGAGATGGGTTGAAGCCATCCATCTCCTTAATGTCAGGGGGCTAACCTCCTGGCATGTGGTGATGGACTTTTCCATGCGTCAGATTAGTCTCTTGAAGGCCAGAGCTCATGCGATGCTCTTGTACATTGGTCGTGACGATGCGACCAAGGACTCCAGAGAAGGTAGATTCCAAAGGATTCCGATCAATTTACCTTGCTAGTTGATTGCTTTTGTAATCCTAAAATCTTTCATTTATTATTGCAGCCTTATCTCCGGATGAGATCAAGATGATCTGTGCCGGAGAGCCTGGCGAAAAGGCTAGCTTCCCTCTGATCTTAGCGGTCGTTACGCAGAAGAGAGGGCTGAAAGACTTTTGGTAAGAATATCAACTAATTTTCATCTTTCTAATATTTTTCGATCGGTTTTACTTAAAATCCTCTTTGGTATGTAGTCGGTCGGACTTAGAATCAACGAGGCCACTGAAACATGTGAGCCTATTGATGATCCGACCATTCCTACAATCACTCAAGACAGTGGTCTCGTAGAGGTAGGTAACCGAAAAAAGAAAAATATTTATTGCTAGATGAAGCAAGTTCATCGCCTGACTAACTTTGTTTGTTAATCTAGGCGGTAATCATTGAGTCTCATTTGCCAGTTGTTGTTGAAGCAACTGTTTTGGAGACCAACGAGTCTACACCCCCCGAACCAACGATCAGTAACTTTAGTCTTGACCAACTTGTCGAGAATATTACTTCGGATCCCTTTGTTGGAGAATGTAAAGGGCACAACTAACTCTACCAGTTCAGAATTGGTGAAATTGGTTGAAAAGAAAAGGAAAGCAAGTGCTACTGATTTTAAACCAGCGCGCTTCAAGGTCAGGACCAAAAAATCGACCAGGTATGTACAAATGAAGTAGTCATATGAGGCATACCATAAATATGGTTGGTGATCTTGAACTCCTGAACTTTCTCTCTTTATTTTGTGCAGATCTTCTGGTGTTCCGGTCGTTTCCGATCAGAACATACCAGAAGATCAAATGGTCGAGGACGTCTCCGACCAGAGCTTCCCTCAGGTTAGAGTCCCCGAGGAGAAAATGGTCGAGACAGCCCCCGAGCGGGCATCAGTGCCGAAACTAGATCAGGATCCCATGCTGATTATAACCCTATCGGCGGAGGTAGAAATCCCTAAAGATCCTCAACAGATTCTGACTTCTGTAAGTAGTCCCTCTCAAACTTAGAAATCCCTAAAGATCCTCAACAGATTCTGACTTCTGTAAGTAGTCCCTCTCAAACTAACAAGTTCCCTTTTTCCCCTCGATTTATCTAGGATAAGGAGCTTCATGCCATTTGGGAGGAAATATCGGACCGTCAAGCCAAGGCGAGTCCTGATGATATTTTTGCTGAATATAATGATGTGGCAATTCGGGTAAGTATCTACTACCATTTTCCTAGTTCCTCTTAAAGTTTATAGGAAACTTAAAGAAGAATGCTATCTTTGTAGCACATAGTCGAGAACTTTGCTATGGTCGGAGGACTGGCCCAGCGAATAAAGACCCTGGAGAAAAAATACTCTGAACTAGAAAATAAGAACTTTCTACTTAATCTGTTTTCTTTTCCGTGACTCTGTTTGTCTCCTTTTAATTATTCTCCCTTATCATATTTGATAGATTTGGAGAAAAAATAAAAGAAGAAGTCGTGGCTAAAGAAGCAAAAATAACAAAGGTTGAAGAAGAATGCCAAGCGAAAGACCGATCGATCGCATTCTTGACGACCATGAATAAAGAAGTTTTAAAAACTTGTGAAAAGAAGATTGAAGGTAACTAGTCGTAAACTTGACTTAGTATTTTGTCTCCTCTAATCATTCTTACTTAACACTTGTTTTGCTTATGTAGAACAAAATCAAGCGCAGATCAGAGCAAAGAGGGCTCTGGATTTTGAGCAAGACAAGGTGGTAGCTCTTGTATATAATCTTGATCAAAGAATTACTTCACTTAATAAAATGATCTTCGATATGGGATCAAGATCGAGCATGCCTACCTTGAGAGATCCAATGGAGAAGATGAACTACTTGGGCTAACTTCTGGAGGATCTCAATTACTTGCTCAAAACTACTAGAGAAAATTATGATCGGTCAATGAAAGAATCTATAGCTAGCGGAGTTAGTTTTGCTTTGGCAAAACTGAAAGCTTCTGACCCCACTACCAATCTTCAAGCTGTTGAAGATGATTTCAACTGCTTGCCTGAAGTGGTGACCAAGTTTCTCAAGGAAGTAAGACCTCTTGGAGACAAGGTTGCAGAGGAAATGGAGGTCGGATCTCCGTCAAGCTGCGATTAGAAGTAGGAAATTGTAATGTAAGATTTATGAAAATGTAAAACTTACCTTTCTTTCATCAATGAAATCTTTTGTTCATCCGGTTGACTTATGAAATATTCATATATTACCTAGCCCCCGACGGTTTTATAGTAGAAGAACTTTGCTATATAAGCAGTAGGATAAGAATATGAACTTAAGTCTCAACCATTGTTTGAAAGTATGTACTAATTGTTTGAAAAACTGATCGTAGTAATACTAGGAAACCTTTTTGGTCGTAACCAGTGTCAGGTTTCGACTAGTTGTAAATATGTTTATCATAATCAAAGTACCTACTAAAACAATATATGGCCGGAAGAAAAAGACTTTCTTTGATGAGAAAGAAAATATGCAAAAAAGGGAGTATGCAATAAACGATAAGTGGTTTTATCTATATGTAGTAACCAACACTGGTCGGAAGGACTGCTAAGAAATGAAGATATAAAATATATTTCGCAATACGTGCACATACTCTAGTTCGACTGGCAACGAGGATTGTAGGAAAAGGATCGTCGCTAGGAAGCTCCTTCTAGTGGGTAGGACCACGTGCGGAGAAGGAGAGACTTCGACTAGGAGGTTAGCCAAACGAGAGTATAACAGAATTTTGGAATGAATAAGTATGATCTTCATAATCTTAAGCATATGAATCGCTAGACGACCAGAGTATTGGTACAACATATAAACAACATCACTCGTCTTGAGAAATTAAAGGAATGACTAATCTTTATTAAAATAATGGAAATGAAATAAAGTTTTAAAAAAGAACTTACGCAATTGATCAATGTTCCAAGAATTAGACAAAACACTTCCATCGGACATGGCTAATCATACCGAGCCTGATCGAGTGACTTCGACCACAATGTATGGACCTTCCCACTTGGGAGAAAGCTTGTTGCGATTTGCTTGGTTCTGAAATTTTCTAAGAACCAGATCTCCTACAGCTTGGTTGCGGGGTCGCACCTTACGACTATGGTACCTTCGCATGGCTTGTTGATAGATTGTTAATCGTATTAAGGCTTGGTTTCGCCGTTCTTCAAGGAAATTGATATCATCACGTCGTCGTTTATCTTGATCGTTTACATTGAAACAATCAGTTCGAGCAGAGCCAAGTTTTAGTTCCAGAGGAAGCATAGCTTCAGCACCATTAACCAAGAAGAATGGCATTTCGCCGGTCGCACAACTGGTCGTGGTTCGAACGGCCCATAGAACAGAAGGAAGTTCTTGAACCCAAGCTCCTTACCGTTTTATCAACTGGTCGAATACTCGGCGTTTGAGCTCCTCTATTATGATACCATTGGCACGCTCAACTGCTCCATTGCTCTGTGGGTAAGCAACAGAAGCGAAATGGACTTTGATACCAAGTTCATCGTAGAATTCCTTAAAATTACGGCTTGAAAACTGGGTACTATTGTATGTGATTATGCGACTGGGTACACCAAATCGTATGATCATATTTCTTATGAGAAATCTCTTAGCGGCCTCAGTTATAGTTTTAACCACTAGCTCGGCCTCAATCCATTTTACAAACGTGTCAATTATAACGAAATAGAATTCGAAGCTAGGGTGCTCTTGGAAAAGGTCCCAGAATGTCTAGTCCCTAGGTTGCAAAAGGTCAAGAGAGAGGAATTGTTTGCAAAGTTTGTACCGGCTGATGTACTTGTCGGCTATGAAACTGACATTGTACGCACTTCGTCATGAGCTCTTTTGCATCATGAAGGGCAGTTGACCAGTAGTATCCTTGTTGAAGGCTTTACCGACCAGTGTTCTGTAGGAATGATGTGCTCCACAGACTCCTCTATGAATTTCGGTTAGCAACTTAATACCATCCGATTGAGATGTGCATCTCATCAACACTCCGTGAGATCTTCGTTTATACAAGGTACGTTCAATTAGAGTGTATGATTTGGCTTTTTGAGCTATACGATCAGCTTCTACATCATCTTCTGGAATTATATCATGCTGAAGATAATTGTAGATCGATGTCATCCAATCTCTACCCTGATTGTCACCTATTTGTGGAGCATCTATGTTATCAGAATCGATTTGTACGACCAGATGTGACACATTTATGTCCTTCGAATGCTCGACCACCGAGGGTGAATCGAGTTGCTCGAGAAAAACTTCGGGCGAGACGGTTGACCTGGTGGAGGCCATCCATGCCAACTGGTCTGCCAAAAAGTTTTTCTTTCTAGGAATATGTTGGATCTGGAAACCGAAGAAGTGCTTTTCGAGTTTCCATACTTTCGCCAGATAAGATGACATCTTGGTACTTGAGCATTGATACTCTTTCCACACTTGATTCGCTACTAGTTGAAAATCGTCTTTCACTAGTAATTTGCGAATCCCGGGCGAATGAGCTGCTCGAAGTCTTGCTGGTAAACCTTCATATTCTGCTACATTGTTCGTAGCAGAAAAGTTAAACTGGATGTTGTACTTGATGTGTTCGCCAGTAGGGGATATCCAGACGACTCCAGCCCCCGATCCTTTGAGCATCAAGAAACCATCAAAGTACATTATCCACTCATCGTGGTGTTCGTACTCGGGTTCTTGCTTGGGTTCAGGGTTTAACCATTTGGCAATGAATTTGCTATTGCCTGAGACTTTATTGCTGTTCGTGGGATGAAATAGAGGTCGAACGTCCCTAGTTCAACTGCCTATTTTGCTATTCGTTCTGACGATTCCCTATTTCCAAGGACTTGGCCAAGGAGATATCCGATAGGTACGACCACTTTGTGGGCCTAAAAGTAATGCCTTAATTTCCTTGAAGCCCTAAGGAGACCATAGAGCAGCCTTTGTACCTGCGGGTATCTTTCCTTTGGTCCATTTAAGACTTCGCTTACGTAATATACTGGTTGTTGGACGTTTTCACGTTCTACGATCAGTACACCGCTGACAGCTTGTGGCGTTGCAGCCATGTAAATCAGCAATAGTTCTTCCGGTCTTGGAGAGACTAATACCAGGGTACTCGTAAGGATCTCTTTAAGATTTTCAAATGCATCGTTTGCTTCCTTAGTCCATTCGAAAATTCCATGCTTCCGAAGAATTTTAAAGAAAGGTAATCTTTTTTCACCTAACCTTGCTATGAAATGACTTAGCGCTGCCGTACAACCGGTTAGTTTTTGGACTTCTTTCTTTGTGGTCGAAGGGCGCATCTGGTCGATGGCCGATATTTTTGTTGGATTTGCTTCGATACCTCTAGCCGAAACTAGGAAACCGAGAAGTTTTCCAGCGAAAACTCCGAACACATATTTTTCTGGATTTAACTTGCGGTTATGCCTTCTCAAGTTATTGAAAGTCTCTTGTAAGTCGAGAATGTGATCGCCAACGTTGATGCTCTTCACAACCAAATCATCAACATAGGCTTCTAGATTTTAACCTATCTGTGGACTAACGGTTTTCTGCATCAACCTTTGAAAAGTTGCACCGGCATTTTTGAGACCAAAATGCATCTTAACATAGCAGTAAGTGCCATATGGACTGATGAAGGAAGTTTTCTCCTCATCTTATTTACTCATACTAATCTGGTGGTACCCTGAATACGCATCTAAAAATTTTAATAACTCACATCCGGAGGTAGAGTCTACAAGTTGGTCAATGCGGGGAAGGGAAAAATCATCCTTCAGACAAGCTTTATTAAGATCTGTGAAATCAATACACATTCGCCACTTCCCATTACTCTTTCTAGCCATTACAGGGTTAGCGAGCCACTGAGGGTGGTTGACTTCACGAATAAATCCAGCCTTGAGGAGCTTGTCAATCTCAGATTGGATTGCTTCCTTCCGGTCAGGTGCAAAACGCCTTAGCTTCTGCTTGACCTGTTTTTTGTCAGGCTGGAGAGCTAGCCTGTGCTCGATCACCTCCCTAGGGACTCCGGGCATGTCGGACGCCTGCCGGGCGAATACATCCTGGCTTGCTCAGAGGAAGGAGATGAGCGACTCCTCCTATTTGAGGTTGAGCCCTTCTCCGACCAGCACCTTTGGGATAAACACATCAGTGTTTCCTGACACATATGGCAACCTGTTGTTTTCCAGATAAATGTCTTTGTCGAGTGGTACCTCCTTTGTCTGGTCGGATGGTTTTGGTGTCATCTTTGGTCTGGAGTGCTTGAGCTGCATTGCAGATGAGTCAGTTTTTCTGGTCGGGAGTTCATCGACCAGTTCAAAAGACTTCTGATCGCATGCATAAGCCATTTTTCGATATCCTCAAACCATAATGACTCCTTTTGGCCCTGGCATCTTTAGACTCTGATAACCGTAATACGTGGCCATCAGGAACATTGCTAGAGCCGGACGACCAAGGATTCCATTATATGCGGTTTTGAAATCGACCACATCAAATGAAACCTTTTCTGTTCGAAAGTTGTCAGGCCTTCCGAACGTAACCGGTAAGGACACCTACCCTATCGGTTTTGCGATAGAACCAGAGACTATGCCATGGAAAGCATACTTCACAGGTTTTACCTTAGATCTGGGAACTTACATTTCCTCTAATGCCCCTGCAAATAAAATATTTAAAGAACTACCTCCATCTATTAAGACTGGATTAACTTTGCAATTGTTAACAGTAGGTTCAACTATAATAGGGAACCTACATGGTCGAGCCGACGGGAAGGGGCAGTATTCTTTGCTGAAGGAGATTATTATTTTCGACCACCTTGATGGCTTGATGGCGATCGGGGACTCTGTAAGGTTGACCTCTCGCTCCACGGCCTTCAGGTGACGTCGTGAATCATACGAGGAGGATCCTCCGAAAATCATGTCGACCGTATATTGAGGCTCCTAGTATTCCATCTCGTCGTCACCATCCTTGTCCTTCTTGGAACTTGCTTCCCCGAGTTCTTGTATCGAGGGGAATGGGCCTTTACCTGCATAGTAATCCTCCAGTTTCTTTTGCCAGACTCAACAGGTGCGCAAGTCATGCCCTACCTGCTGGTGAAGTGGACACCACTTCTTGTTCTTTTTATATCTATTGGTCGGAATTTTTGCTTTGCCTTGACTAGTGTAATTTTTCTTACCCTTGGTAAACTTATCAAGAACCGCAAGGACTTCTTTATCATCGGGCTTGCGGTGTTTCTTCTTCTTGAGAGCCTTCTTGTGTTTCTTTTCTGACTTTTCCAAGCCAGGTCGAGTGGTTTTATCCTTTCGATCAATGGCATCGCTCCACTCAATCGCTTCGCTAGCGACTGCGTATTTGTCGGCCATGTCAAAAAGCTCGACAGTTGTCAGTGGAGGATTCATAGTGATGTCCTCCGTAAACCGTTGATTCCTTATACCTGCCTTGAAAGCTTGAATAACAGAAGATTATGTGATCTTTGGTATTGAATTACGAACCTGACTGAACCTTTTGATGTATTGACGAAGAGTCTCATTAGGTTCTTACCGGATTCGATGAAGGTCATCCTCCTTTCCAGGACGAACGTATGTACCCTGGAAATTCACAATCAGGAGGTCGCAAAGTTGCTCCCAAGTATAGATTGACCCGACTTATTGGTTGAGCAACCATGACCGGGCAGACCCTTCAAGTACTGTAGGTAGATAGTTTGCCATCACATTTTTGTCACCACCAGCAGCTCTGATGGCGGTAGTATAGATTTGGAGAAATTCTAATGGGTTCTGGGTCCCATTGAACTTGTCCATGTTGGCTGGTCGGAACCTGTTGGGCCAACGCACAGCTTGGAGCCCTGTAGAGAAAGCTCAACAGCCTGTGATTGATTCATGGCGCCTTCTTTTGGAAGGGTGCTGGATTGTAATCGGTCGGAGACTGGTTTCTCAAATTAGAATACCGGGGCTCCGGTGTTCCGATTTGGTCGTGGACGTTAGGATGATGCCTCCGACCACCTGCTTGGCCTAGACGATGTCAGAGATCATCAGGGCCAAGCGATTGATCCTCTCGACGAGGAGAAGGAGTGGTTGTTTGAAATAGCCTTCTTCCCTCGTGACTCCTTGGTCGGAATCGTCGAGGAGGTCTTGGTATCGACTGATCCCTACCCGATCATGCTGGCCTCTACTGAGAGAGGAACGTTGGGATGAAGTCATAGTTTGACTTCGTGAGCTCCTTTGTTCCCGATACGCTTCTGTACCCTGTATGGTTTGCTAGAGAATCTCTGATACCTGACCTACAAGTTGGACAAAACCTGGAGCATCTGCTAGACAAGGGTTAGTGTTATTTAAAATACTTTGAACACACTGCAGGTTCTTGTAACATCCCAATTTTCAGAGTTTTGAAAATCCTTTAAATAGTTATAGTGAGAAAATTCACCATTTGGATTTATTTGAATATTAATTCAAAAGCTTAATATTGGACTTTGAATAACAAAACATATTAATATGGTTAATCCCAACATGAACAATTATCAAAACTATTTTATTTAGATTCTATATGCTTGGATATATTTTATAGAATTTTATAGAATTTTTCCAAGATCATTTGCTATTTTCTAATTGCTATTTGCATTTTCTGGATTTATTAAAAAGAAAAATCTATTTAAATTCCTCGAAACAGTATTGGGCCGAAGCCCAACACTATTCCAGCCGCGCGCCAGCCCAGTCCGCCGCTCGGCCGCGCCCTCGTCCGTTGGATGCTTGACGCGTGCCCCTCGTTTTCGATCGGACGCACGCGTTCAACCCCGCCTTCCTCCGTTGGATGATCGCCGCGTGGCCTCGCCCGCTGATCTCGCTCGCTCGCTCACCCACGCCTCGCTGCCGCTGCCAGGTGGGACCACCACAGGGTCGTCGTCTCCGCGCCTTCTTCTTCCTCGCGCCTGCGCTTCGCCGCCATTGCTGGAGCTTCGAGCTTCGTCCGACAAAATCGCAACGGTTGCTGATTCTTCGCGCCGACCCAGCCAATTTGTAGTCGTATCTGTCCCGTACTCATCTCTAACCAAATCGGCTACCGAATCTCTCTCAATCTCCGAGAATCAAGGATTTCAAAATACGGCCGTTTCGGACCCGAATTGGGGATTTCCAATTCTGGCGTCCCCCGGGCCTATAAATTCCTCCTTTAGGATCGCCCAGACCTCCGCAACCCAAAGCCGCCACCCTCGTCGCCCCGATCGCTCTAGCGCCGCCGCATTTCAAGATTTAGGGTTTTCGACCGAGCTTCTTCTCCGGTGAATTGCGCCGCCGTCGTTGTCGCCCTTGCTCCACCGATTGCACCACCATGATCAGCAAGTCCCAGGCTACCTCGGCGCACCTCCTCGTCATCGGAGCATCGCTGGAGCACCCTCCCGACAAAACCCGAAGCTCCACCGCCGCTTCTTCCTCGCCACCGGTCGCCACCGTCGTTGCCAGCCACGAGTCATCATTTCATGTGAGTTGCAATTATAAACTTGACTAAGTGATTATAGAACTGTGTGATGAAATTGTGTGTGTTGTGTGCTATTACTCGTTGATGGCATGTGTTGCACTTAATTAACAGGGTGGAATAAGATTTGGACTGAGCAAGTGGTGGATCTGTGTGAATGGTGGAACTGTGTGATATAAACTTTGTGATTTGGAAAAAAAACTGGAAGTCTTGCCTTGGTCAATTAAGGACTTAACTTTGTGCGCCATTGAACTGGGCCTTACTGTACGACCACATGCCTAGTATGGGCTGGGCCTAACTTAGTAAGTTATGGAGTCTTGACATTGACAACTCAGGTTGTATTTAAACTGTGTGATGGGTTGGAGGTGTGATATGTCACATCGCGGGACGGTTCGCTGCATCCCTGTCCAACGGTGTGTGTCGTTCCAAGGGCTGTGTGTACAAATTGGACGACAGGAAAGCACATCGGGAGTGTCATTGTTTGAGATAAAATCTCTGAAAGGTTTTGTTATGGTCAGTGCTAGCTACACTGATTGTATCGTGTGGGTAAAGTGTACAACCTCTGCAGAGTGTTTAAACCGATCTATTCGAATAGCCGCGTCCTCGGTTATGGACATGCTCGGGAATTTCACACGAGGGGTAGATTTTCATAAAACAATTGGGAAGGGTCAGCTGTGTGAGATAACTTGTGCAGCTGTGTGAATAACCTGATTAGACTGTGTGTCCTTTGTGAAATCAATTGTTAATTTATTATTGTCTATTTGTTTTGAATTGTGCTTTCAATCTATTATTTGTATTCAAATTGCAAATGTTGTATTTCTGCAAAATAACCACAAAAGCCATTCCTTTGGAATAAGCCATCATCTATAAATTGCATTCTGTGGTATGACTTGCGAGTACGGTGTGTACTCACTCTTGCTAAACCAATCAACAGAAGTGGAGGAGTCGTCACCTGCTTTTGAAGAAGAGTTCTACGAAGGTTGATCGTTAGGGTCTTGATCCCAGTCAGTTGCCTGTGGTAAATTGATGGGAGCCCACTGGAGTTTATTTCGTTTCCGCTGCAGTTTATTTCTTTATTGTCAGCCTTGTATGGCTTAATAAATGTAAAACTCGACCGTAAGGTCCCAACAGTTATTTGTTATTCGAAGTACTCGTTTATTCTTATATTTGTTGTATGGATGTGATATTTCATCAATGTTGACACTGTGTGCACTAGCGTGATCCTGTACTAGTGCAGAATACACAGAGGGTCCAGATTTGCATATTTGGGTCCCGACAGTTCTGTACCGTTATTGAAGGTCTTGGAGGATTCATAAGAGTTGTAGGTGTTCGTAGATCTGAACCTTCCCCCGACCTTGTGTTTTGTCTCGTCCGATCCATTACTCTAGGTGGGGCAGAACCAGGTGAATTAACTGATGGACGTCTATCAGTTCTGTTACCTCTGGCATTTGGTGCTTGATTGCCCGTGCCATTTCCATCAATATGTGGTGGCGAGGTAGTGTATACAGGACCGTACACGGCATTTTGATCCATATTTCTAATCGCATTGACCTCGTGCTTCCGGTAACGATCTTCTGAAGAGCTTCCACTGTAACCAGTGGAGAGCCCTCCAGTGCCTCTACCAGAAGTTTCCACGATGGAGACCGCTCGAAAATTAGCACCTCCTGGGGCCTTTGGGGTGGACTCAACCTAATCCGGCGAATCGACGATCGTATGCAGTCTTATCATCCTCACTTGTCATATAGCCAGTGGGAGTTTCATCAACACCGTTACTAGATGTCGGTTGGCTCCTGGAATTTCCAGAAGCTGTTGGTGAATACCTGTCAGCCATGATTGTATCAAGAGTATACTGATTCTCGGATTGCGGAGCTGAAGTTTTGTCACCTTTTTCGCCGGTCGGAAGGACCGAGCCTGGAGAGATCTTTGGACATTCCGAACTGGTCAGAATGACATGTCCCTCTGAAAGCACCACTTGTTGTGGAGGTGCATCTTCATCCATCCGTTCGATTTCGCTGATGTCTGCGACATGCGAATCCGCAGAGGAGGATGATGACGACATCCCGTTCTCATCCATGGCACGGAGGCATCCCTCCATATCTAGGTTGCAATAGTCGTCCAAGTCGAACCAGTTCTCCTCGTCCCAACTCCCTGCCATAGTCGCATGAGCGATTGTGAGGAACGAGTGAGGATTTGATGAGCGAAGAATTTCTTCAGGAAATTTGCAACTTCATCCCTACGGACGGCGCCAACTGTCGACGATCAAATCATCGATCTTATGAAAATATAGAAATAGAGGAAAACGATGTGTATTTCCTGGAAGAGAATAGGGTCACTCTTTATTACTATGAACTGGCTGTTTACAAGGAATGATCAGGCAAAGGACTAATCCTAGTTACACTATGATGTTGGCTATGCTACTGAAATAGATCAAAAGTATGAATCTAGTGCTAAAAGCCTCTTGTTCCTTTTCGCCCCCTTGATCCTTCCATGATCCATCTTTAAATAGCTTCCGAGGAGGTGACAGTTATTTCTGGAGAAGACGCATGTGCGAAGCGTTGCGTCTAGTTGGAGGGAGGCGACAGTTGATACTGATTAAAGTATCAACTGTTGTGTGGTTAAATGTCAGTGAGATATTCAACCATTAGTCAATGTCTTAGGATTATGTAACGTCGCGTGGTATGGAGTATACAAAACGTATTCCATTCATCACACGGTAAAGGAATACCTGGATTTGGATCCAGATATCAGTTCATAGCTTTACAAGCAGTTAACTGGTCGAGGACTAGGTACGAGACCTTGTCCGACCAGAGTATTTATTATGTAACCTCTGAAATCCTTACAACTAGTGAGGTCGTTAGCCTTAGGGGTTACGACCATGAAGACGTATGGTCTTTTCTTATGTATTAAAGTAATACATAGAGATTTTAATCCTCGTCACATAGTCTTCCTATAGAACTCGGTGTTCCCTGGTTCATCTGCGGTGACTGAACAACAAATGGCGTATAGTCGTGAGTACATAAAGTACTCAGCAAGTCGTAGGGAAATATATGCCAATAGTATTCATGTAAGGCTGGATACTGATATCTTTACGGACATTTTGCAGAAAGCGGTATTGACAATAAATATAGTAAATAGATTGGAGAGCATAATTTAAAATATTAAGTACATAAGTAAACATGTTCTTTGAAACAACTAGTGAACACCTCGTTCACTTCCCAACCAATAACCAACAACCAGATCACTTCCTAACCATCATTTCAATATTTTTTATGAAAATCTACTCCTCATGTGAAATCTTCAGGCATTGTCTATAACCGGGGATACAGCTATTCGAATAGTTTTACACTCTACAGAGGTTATACAGCTTGACCCACAAGAGATAATCATCTTGATAAAATATATGTTTCCTTAGACATGTGAATCAAGTAGAGACTGTCACAAAGCTTTTACAAAGCTCCATTTTGACTCTGTTATGCTCGCTAAGGTTTCGTCATTCTGGACCCCCCCTTACACCGTTTCTCAAGAAAAACAGAACTGAATCAAAACCTTGCTAATTAGTTGTCCAGATCCACCCCACCCTAGATATGTGGTTGTACGGTATGGCCTAGATAAATGGCGCATAAAGTTAAGTCCTTACTGGTTGCTCAGGCAAGGCTACCTCAACCCATGTGCTTCGCATAATGTACTTCCCGCACCCCCTTTACTACACGATCACTCGCCCGAGTATAAATCATTTTGTTCACCCAAGCCAATGACAATCCCTGCCATGGCACAAGATTTTATACAGCAGCATCGCACCATAATTAACACAACTGTGACCTCGCACCACAGTTGCACAACAGTGGCATCACACCAATTCTATATATCATTAGGTCAATTTTAATCCTTTAAGAACATGTTATCATGAATCCCATCAGATAGCTAAAGCATGACTAAGCATAATATGCACCCATGTTGGTAATTAAATATGTCCAACTAAGATTAACCCAACCTATGGCGTTCAAGGGTACATGTCATTCACAATTTTTCAAGGAGGCATAATGGCAATTAGGTAACTAACTATTCCGGAAACCATTAATATAAAAATAGCAATGCAGGCTGATATAAAACAATATAATTTTATAAAATGGGTTCAACATGATCAAAGGTCTATAACTTCCCTTCTTGGAAGAGTTGAGATGCCTCTGTCGTCAGTCCAAGAATACTTCGGAAACGTTAGAATCTATACATACGAAAAGAGCAAAATAAATAAATAAATAATCCAAAAAAATCCCAAAACTTACCAAACTAGAACCAAATGAAAGATACTGAATTTAGATAAAATTAGAAATTTGAATCACTCGAATCGTAGCTCGAATGAAGGAGAACGGACTCTCGGATGGAGGTTCGACCACAGCTTGTAGCGAGAGGAGATTCGACTACAAGTGGTCGGAAGAATGTTTCAACCACAGCCTAGTCGGAAGGAGGTTTCGACTACCTGGTCGGAAGGAGGTTCGACTACGGTGGTCAGAAGGAGGTTTCAACTACATGGTCGTAAGGAGGTTTCAACCACTCGGTCGGAAGAAGATTTCGACCACTCGGTTGGAGAGTGGTCGGAAGGAGGTTTCGACCACACGGTCAGAAGGATGTTTCGACCATTTGGTCGGAAGGATGTTTCGACCATTTGGTCGGAAGGATGTTTCGACCATAGCCTGAAGCGGCATGTCGAACCTGGGAATGAAGGATTCCTGATTCCCTATGTTTCATACACTAGTCCAGGAAAACCTAGTGTACATAGTCAAACAGAGTGATAGCAAAATCATATCACACATTTACTAATTGATAATCAAAGTTTATTACAAAATTAGGCACAAGGCCAAACATAAAAAAGCAGCAGAAACAAAGATAATAGGTAGGCTACACGATTCGCCATAGGCAATAGTTTGGGGCGCAGCTTAGTCATCCTAATCCTCATCATCCTGATAATAAACTTCACTTGAATAAATTTTATTCAGCAAGAGTGAGCACAACTTCCTTGCTCGCAAGTTAAAACAATTAATAGAATATAATGCTTGCTGATTAATGTCAATGGGAAGGGGTATATGGTTATTTTGCACAAAACTGCATTTTCATGTTTAAATAACATTACTAAGTTCAAGGCAATTCTTTTAATCCATAACTAAAATCAATTTTTTAAATTTGAAATTTTATAGTGGACAACCTCCAATCAAGAATGGTGAAGAATACCCTCCAATCACATGGCTAATCTCCCAATTTTACCACAGGATAACCATCCCGAAATCATTTGCTACATCCTTTTTAAAAAACAAAGCCAGATTCTAACTTTGAGTGGCTTTGCTCAGCATATCCATGACCGTGGACACGGCTATTTGAATAGTTTTACACTCTGCAGAGGTTTACAACTTTACCCACACAACACGACTTCTCTAGTTTGTTTGGCATTCGTCGATACCACTACTCACTGCCTTAGGTTAGCAGTCTAGAGTACGTATCAAGGCCTTTACAATGCTCTACTCCAAGGTTATTATGCCCGCTAAGATTTCACCTCTATTGGGTTAACCACCCGCCGAAAGCCCCCTCTTGCACCAAGTGGGACTACAGTCTAAATGACACCGACACATCAATATGGCATAAACAATAATGAAGTATTATAAATTACTTAGTCTAGTCCTGCCCATATAGGACATGTGGTAGTACGGTGGAGCTTAGCAAGATGCGGCGCGCAAACCAGCCCTTAACCAACCTAGGCAACATTCTACAACCCTAGACTCGACCATGAAAATGGATCGATGATGTGCATTAACTTACGCCAATCCAATTATCCATTTTGCCCAAGTCTAAACCATTTTGA
Organism: Hsuehochloa calcarea; assembly: GCA_036346395.1. NCBI lineage: Eukaryota > Viridiplantae > Streptophyta > Magnoliopsida > Poales > Poaceae > Hsuehochloa > Hsuehochloa calcarea. The sequence continues at coordinate 35,346,519 of CM070604.1, read as the reverse complement.
ATTATTTCGCAAGTAAAATCATTTTCTAAAACTTCTATGGTAACACAATACCATAGACTCAATTTGAATCAATTTTGAATAATTTTGGATAAAACTTCTCAAATTTAAGATTTTGGTCTAAGCATTGTCTAAGCATATTATTTTTAAATTTTATTTTAACTATGACAACAAGGGATATACTGTTCAAACAACAACATTGGCTATACAAGGGAAAAAGATTAACTAGGAATTTAAAACATGAATTTAAAATAACTGTATAGAAATATAAATGCAATAGTACCTTAAAACATAATTAAATAATTTAAAATATTAGGGTCAACATGGTCAAAGGTATAACTTGCCTTGCTCAAAAGATTCTTCTTGTTCTAATTCAATTTCCCCGGTGTCGTCGTAATCTATACGCGAAAATACAACGAGAATAAACAAATTCAAATAAATTCAAATATAAATACAAATAAACGATAAATTAAATAAATTTAGTTTTGGAATATAGATATTGAATTTATATAGATTTAGGAACAAGAATCGACGGATTTGGAGTTCCTATGAAGGAGAACGGACATCCGGAAGTTTGAATATCACAAGAAGTGATAGAATGCGAGTACTGCTCTTCACTCCGAGCACTGTTCACTCCGAGCACTTGTTAACTTCTAGTACTGTTCATCGTCAACTACTGTTTATCTTTGAGTACTGTTCACCTTCTGAGTACGCTGGTCGAAGGGGATTGCAACTACACTGGTCGAAGGGGATTTCAACTACACTGGTCGAAAGAGATTTTGACAACACTAGTCGAAACAAAGATTTTGACTACACTGGTCGAAAGAGATTTCGACGATACAAGTCGAAAGAGATTTCGACAGTACTGGTCGAAAGAAATGTTTCAACTACACTGTTCGAAAGAAAGCTACAACTATCTAGTCGAAGGAAGCTATGACTACCTAGTCGACGAAAACTATGACTATCTAGTCGTGTGTGCGGGGGCTGGTGTGAGGGGAGAAATGTGAAGGCAGTGCCCCCTTTTATAGGGCAAGGAGTAGTCAGAACTACGGGGACGTGCGCGAGCGTTAATGGTCAATGTGGCAGCGATGAGTAAAGAGAATTAAGGAGAAACAGTCGATTGAGTACGGCCGGGAGTGAAGGAAGATTATGGTAATTATTGGCCACGATCCCGAGTGAAAACGGACGATTCAATGCAGTTTAATCGATCGGGTCAGGCGACGCTCTGTTTCGGCCGAAGCAAGACGAAGGAGATGACTAGGATGACAGGTGGGGTCAGATGGAAGAGAGAGGGAGAGAGGAAAGGCTGGTCGAAGGCAGTGGGTCGGGAAGGAATTCGGCCCAGCCATTGTTTCAGATTTTCGAGAGATTTACTGATTTAATTAATTCAGATAATTCCAATAGGATTTAGAAAATAGCAAATAAAGTCTAACAAACATGGAAAAATTCACAGAAATTCCCTAAGTCATTTTAGACTTAAATAAAATATTTCCAACTCATAATTTGTAATTACTTTTTGCACATAATTTATTTTTGCTTTAAAATAATTAGGGAAAAGCTTTTAAAATGTTAGAAAATTCAAGAAAATAATTAAATTTTATTTTCAACTGGAAAAAGAAATTTAGGCCATTACAAACCTACCCCACTTAAAGGGAATCTTGACCCCAAGATTCAAACTTGGTCAGTAAAAAGGTGGGGATACTCGGCTTTGAGATCTTCTTCTCGCTCCCAAGTGGTTTCTTCTTTTGAATTATTACTCACTAGACTTTACATGAACAGATGATTTTGCTTCGGGTGACACGTTCTGCAACGTCAAGAATCTTGATAGGCTACTCCACATAGGTGAGATCCTCCTAAATATTAATGCTCTCAAGCGGTGTTTGTTCTGTTGGAACTTGAAGACATTTCTACAACTGAGAGACATAAAAGAATAACTAGTAAGTAACTTCATCTCTTCTTGCTAGAATGTTATAGGGTCCAATAAATCTTGGTGAAAATTTTCCTTTAGTCCAAAATCTTCTTACTCCTCTAAGTAGAGTTACCCTGAGATAAACAAAGTCTCCTGCTTCAAAAGATAAATCTCTCTGGCGATTATCTGCATAGATCCATTCAAACAATCCTGGCTATGTATAACTCTGCTAATTTGCTGCTTCTAAAGGTGGTCTTGACTGGAATGAAATGCGTCACTTTAGTCAACCAGTCAATCACTACCCAAATAGAATCATATCCTGATTGGGTCCTAAGAAGCCCAGTGATGAAATCTATACCAATCTCTTCCCACTTTCATTCGAAGACTAGCAAAGGCTGTAACAAACCACCGGGTCTTTAATGTTCTGCCTTGACTCTTTAGCAAACATCACAACGTGCAATAAATTCAGCTATTTCAGCGGGAGAGAGGAAAGGCTGATCGAAGTAGTCGACGCTGAAGAAAATAATTCGGCCCAACCACTATTTCAAATTTTTGAGACATTTACTGATTTAATTAATTCAGATAACTCCAACACGATTTAGGAAATAGCAAATAAAGTCCAACAAACATGGAAAAATTCACAAAAATTCACTGAGTCATTTTGGACATAAATAAAATATTTTCAACTCATAATTGGTAATTATTTTTTTATACATAATTTATTTTGGCTTTAAAATAATCAGGGAAAATCTTTTAAAAATTCCAAAAAAATTGAGAAAATAATTAAATTTTATTTTCATCTGGAAAAGAAATTTGGCTTGTTACACGACAGCGCGGCGAAGTCTAGCGGCGGGGCTCTTCGGGCCCAATGGCTCACCGGCGCTATGCGCCATGGCGAGCGACAGTGAAGGAAGCAATAGGGAGAGGGGAGCAAGGCAAACCCAAGGTGCACATTTTCAGTGGCAAGGCTCAACGGAGTGATTGGTAGCGAGAGGAAGGGCGGTGGCGAGATCTGGCTTGCAGCGATGCTATAGCTCCGGCGATGCATCGATGGCGAGGAGGTGTGCTCGGGGTCAAACGCGGGCTTGCGAAGCCAACGAAGATGACCATGACAACGGAGGGGCTTCAACGACGGTGCTAGAGGCGAAGGCGCGAGCTCCGACCGGAGGCGGCGAAACTCGAAGCACGGCGAGATGAGAGAGAGAGGGAGATGGGGGAAAAGATAGAGGAGAGCGAGGGGGTCCTAGTGCTCCATTTATAGGAGAGGGGAGGCGTAAGGGTGAAGCTTTGATGGCAAAGGTGCGGGGCGGTTCGGCCGGGTCAAGGGCGATGAGACGGGAACGAGACGGGAGTAAGTGGGGAGAAGATGGGGTGGAGCAGAGGGCATGCGAGGTGAACAGGAGCATGTGAGGGACTAGACCGAGTGGGGTAGGCGCTGACGGCAGCCCTGCGCTGACGCACGGATGGCATGGGCGACAGTGTGCGGGAGAAGGAAGATGACCAAGGGAGGTGCGCTGACGGGTGGGGCCCGCTAGGCAAAGAGACAGGAAGAGGAAGGAGAGAGGAAGGGGGCGGCTAGGCCAGCAGTGGGGAAACTGGCCAGGGAATTTCGCCCAAACAGACAAAGGAATTTTTAGAGATTTTTTATTACATAAATCAAGAAAAAAGAAATAGGTTTTTATAAAATAGAAAATAAAGTCCAAAAATTATAGAAAAAAAAATACTTGAATTAATTTGAACTTAATAAAATTACTTATAACATCAAGTTGTCTTTTATTTTTGCAAATAAATTATTTTTAATTTTTGGGAAAAAGGAAAAAAAAAACCCTTTTTTAAATCCAGAAAATCTAAGAAAAGACATTAAATAAACTTTTTCACTTTAAATAACAGAAAACCCAATTAAGCCAAATTCGAATTAATTGAAGTTTGATTAATTCATATTAAATTATTTTCATTTTGTAAAATCTCTTGTTAAGCTTTAGCAATTTAATAAAATCGCATGGTTATTTTTATTTTCAAAAATTTTCAAAAGGCCCAAAAAATTTGGGATGTTACAGGATGGTCGGGGAACACTGGGAATGGTGGCGAGGAGAACTTGGCTGACGAGGAAGAAGAACCGTGGTGAAGGCATCTCGGCGGCCGAGAGAAAAGGAGGATATGGGGCATGAGATGAGTAGGACATGGAGCACACGATGACCCGGATAGAAAGGCACAGGGTCACTAAAGTTGCAGATCGAACAAGATGGAGCAGGCTAGAGTTTGAGTAGGATTGGAGACACCGACGTAGAGGTCCTCAGGTGAAGGGGATGGCGTCACAACGTAGACCACGTTGATATGAATCCAAAGAAGGCAACAATGTGGTCGAAGATGCACTGATGGCGATGAAAACCGATGAACAAGACTTGCGGTGGCCAGTGGTGGCTTCGGCGAATACGACACAAAGGAATCGAAATAGGGAAAACCTAATTAGGGTTTCGGGGGAGGAACACCAGGGGGCTTAAATTGATGTAGTTGGGATGCCTTATATAGTGTTGGAGAAGAGGAATGCTAGCTTTATTAATTCAGTTAAAACTCAATTTTAGATACCGTAAAATTTGAGCTTTTGAACTTAGCTATTGTATTTAAAATGTCAAATGCTGCTTTTGCACAAATAACCCTATAAGCCTTCCTTTGATAATATACATGCATGCATTAACTCTATTATGGGTGTTACTTGCGGAGCACGGTTGTTTGTACTCACCGTTGCTTAATGCAAATAATGTTCAAAGGAGAAGAATTTCGCTACCAGGTGTGGATGTCGATGAATTTCTTGAGTTTTATGGGATTTTCTTGGATTTAAAGTTAAAAGGGAAAATTTAATTAATTTCTAGAATTTTCTGGATTTTAAAAAGGTTTTTTCTATTTTCCAAAAAATTAAAATAATTTATTTGCAAAAAATAAAAGTCAATTTTAAGTTGGAAATAATTTTACTAAGTCCAAAGTGACTCAGGGAATTTCTATGAATTTTTTCATAATTTTTGGACTTTATTAGCTATTTTCTAAAGCCTAAATGAATTAATTGAATTGTCAAAATCGCTAAAACATTTAAACTTCGAAAAACCCTCTTTGTGCAGAATCTTCCTCGACCCATTCCTATTTTCACGCGCCCGACCCGTTTCTGGCCCATCTCAGCCCGCCCGTGCATCCCCTCTCTCCGCCTCACTTCCAAGTGGGCCCCACCCCGGTCACGTCACCCTATCTTCCCCCTTTCTTTCTTCTCCCCCGAGTCACCGCGCGGTTTCGCCATTAGCGTTGGCCCAAAGCTTTCCAAACACGGCTGATCCAAACTAGAATTCCTGATATTTCACGAGCATTCAATTGTAGATTCAATTTTGCATCTGTTTTCAGTTTCCCTTTTTCCCTCTTCGCTTTAATTACTCAATCCTCGCGGAACATGTCGCTCAGACCTTTGTCCACCGCATGCCGCTCCTGCTCGCCCTTGCCCTATTTAAGAGCGCATATGCCTTTGTCTGCTCAACCCAGCGCCCCAAATTCCCTAGCATCTCCTCTCCTCCATCGCCCGGATTTTGAGTTTTTCGTCGCGCCACCGAAGCTCGATTCTTTGTCTTCTTCGGCGTCGTCAGGTCCTCTCCAGTGACCCCAGCCCATGAATCGACACCGCCACTTCATCACGACCCAGTGCGCACACCATCTCGTGTCGAAGATCGCTTGAATGCCGGTGCCACCTTTGACCTAACACCGTTGCCGTTAAGCTCCTCGCCGCCGGCCATCCCATCATGCTCCGCCACCACGAGGTAAAGCATTAGGTTCAGCATCATTCCCTCGTTCTTTTGCGCACCTTCGCATGGCTCGCCGTGGCACGAAGCACCGGCATGCCCATCACCGTAGCGCCGCCGCTCGTCGAGCCTACGTGGCATGTCCACGACATGGCCACATGGCACAGAGACAACGCCAGCTCAGCCCTAAGGGCCACGTCAATGTCGTGTGGCCGCTTGCGCCAGCGCATGCACAACCCCTGTCACTGTGCCGTAGACCGAGTTCATGGTGAACCTTTGACCGTTCGTGGACCAGGTCCAATGATCATGGGGCCCACATGTTAGTGAAAGATTTAGGATTTCCCGTAGAATTTCAATTCGGCCAGAAAATGAATTTGGGTGATGATGCCAACATGCGTCATAAATGAAATTTTCCTTTAATAAAATAATTTGGTAAATCTAGAAAATCTAATTTTAGATAATTCTTTAGGGTTTAAATTTCCAGGGGCTCGTTCTCCTTCATTTGAGCTCCGAATTCGACGATTCAAATTTCTAAATTTATATAAAATCAAGATATATCTATCTAAACCAAAATTATTTAATTTGGAGTTCATTTGGATTTTGTTTATATTTTATTTATTTTCACGTATAGATTTCGATGACTTCGGAGAGCTAGATTTCGACGCCCTTTGAGAACAACGATTACTAAAGCAAGGCAAGTTACATCTTTGATCATATTTGATCCTATAATTTTAAATTACTTAAATTCTATTTTGAATTATTATTGCATACTTATTTATATTCAAGTTATTTTACATGCTTATTTTAAATTTATAGTTATTCCCAACTCTATTTGCATGACCAAATATTAACATTGAAATATCCATACCTTTTCACCGTAGATAAAATCTAGTTGGTACACTAGTATGAAGTGGAACAGGTTGGAAAATTATGCTTAGTCATGCTTAGACCCAAAATTATTCAATATAGGAATTTTTTTTTTGCAAAAAATCAAATATTGTTTAAATTGTATCCATAGCATTGGTGTGCCATGAAAGTTTGTAAATAATTTTGGAAAATTAAATAAAATCAAAAACTGATTTGGACTTGTGCAAAATAGATAGTTAGTGGGTGTAGGTTTATGCATGGGTTCAATGCAGTGAATGTTTGAGGCATAGGGATTATTTTGAAAGTCGCCTAGCCAATTAAAGACCGGTCTGTAAGCTACGAATTGTTAAGCCAAAATCATACTACCACAAGTCTGAAGTGGGACAGACCTGGCTAAATAATTTTCCATGTTTCAATGTGGTTGTGCCATCCGGTTTGTGTGGATATCGTGAAGACTTATTGTTAATACTCACATGGCGCAAGAGGGGGTTATCGTTTGGTTTGAAGCCTACATTAGCGAATCCTTAGCGGGCATAACTACTTTGGAATGACATATTGTAAAGGTCTTGTGATAATCACTTAGTCGTATACCTTCGGAACTGTGTCAGATGGACTTAGAAAGTTGATTTTCTCTTGTGAGTAAAGTTGTACAACCTCTGTAGAGTGTCGATCTATTCGAACAGTCGTGTCCACAGTCATGGACATGCTAAGCAAAGCCTTTTGCGGATTAGACTTTGATTTCATTTTAAAATAGTTTATAACATGGATGACTGTCCATGAGAAAAATTATGGGTTGAAGCCTCGGGTTGGTGTCCGTGTTTAAGTTAGTGTTAGTTTGGTGCCTACACTAGCTTTATTAATTCAGTTAAAACTCAATTTTAGATATTGTGAAATTTGAGCTTTTGAACTTAGCTATTGTATTTAAAATGTCAAATGTTGCTTTTGCATAAATAACCATATAAGCATTTCTTTGATAATATCTATGCATGCATTAACTCTGTTATGGGTGTAACTTGTAGAGCACAATTATTTGTACTCACCCTTGCTTAATGCAAATAATGTTTAGAGGTGAATGACTTCGCTACCGGTGTGGATCTCGACGACTAGGCCGCTATCCCAGTCGATTGCCTGTGGCAGATCAGCTGGACTCTACTACTTCTTCTTCGACTTCTGTTGTGTTCTTTATTATTGGCTTGTAAGCCTTTCTTATAATAAACTCTGATTATTAATAATGTTGTGCAAATTATGGATATTACCATTCTTTTTTACTGCGTGAACTAGCTACTGATCATGGGACTAGTTCAGAATGCACAGAGGATTTGGGGGTGTTACTCCCAGATCCGACAATTGTTGATCATGTTCTGCTTCTACTGCATCACAGTATGCATCAATTGAGTCTAAGCAGTCATAAACGCTCCAAAGTTCTGCAAATCCAACTGTGGTGCTTGAGGTGGAACTACTCTGATGTTGTTGTTTGCATCCTCGGTACCATTGGCTCCACTCCTAGTTGAGTTGCGAGTCTGAACCATCTGCTGATTACTCTAGGGATTAGATAAGAGAGAAAGGCACAAGACAAGTAGAGAACAAATTAGTGGTATTGTTAAACCCAATAAACCACAACACAAATACACTACTAAACACTAACTAAAGCAAATTATATTAATAAGGTCTTAGCATGGCTACAACAAATGCCCAAGAGCTCTTGCAACTCATAGTGCCCTAATCTTAAACTGATGCGGCTCACACACTAGGAGCCTCGATCAACTTGCTAAGCCTTAACTCTTTGTTGCCTCACTCACTGAGGTAGCGTCCATAACCACGGGGATGCTCTTCACTATAGACTGGCGAATGGGCATACATCCTTGCAAATTGATCCTGATGACCTACAACTGGCACAACGGGAATAGGTGGCACTGGTGTAGGCAGGGCAGGTAGTAGCTCCTCCTCTTCTAGTAATGGTGCAAGAGGTTCCTAGGCGTATAAAGCTTCGCCAAGCTCTGCAATCTGGTCTTCTTCAAGCTGTAGCGTCTCATAGGCTCCACGCAGCTCTTCCACTTTGGTCTCCATGGCTTGCTCCTGAGAGGCTACAAAACAAGCAAAATGGACAACGATAGCATCTTGTTCTTCTTCATCAATGGCTGGGTAACGGGCTAGACGGTCCACTGCAGGGGTGAGAGTGTGAAGGGGAAAAACTGAATCCTTCAACTCATTGGTGTTGATGTTGCACACTCGTAGGATGGAAAGACGAGAAGACTCCTAGATCCCTTCCTCAAAGATGATCCTTCGAACAATGATTTGCATGGGATGCCTAGCCTTAGTACCTTATCGGGTGTAGATCGTCAATCGACACAACATATTACATCTCCTACCATTCATTATCCAGTTGGTGCCCCAGTGGAGCGGCCTCTCGTAACCTCCAAGCTATTGTATAATCCTCCACAACTCAGTAGCATAACCTCCAGTGTGCTCTCCACATGTGCGAAGCATCGGTATCTATTAAAGACAAGCGATTGGTAAGGAACAATTTAAAACGGGCAAAGTGAAGAATTTCAGCAACAGGTATGAGTAGAGAAAGACAAGATAAGTCAAACATTTCATTACTCATGGAGTTATTTTTTTGCTTTCGAAAATAGTTTCGAATTTTCTAAGGACGACTGATCTGCCTAAGGTCAAGTCTTACTGTCAGTATGAGTCTGATACCATCCCTTTCGGAACCCGAATATGCAAATTTGGACCCGCTATATATACTGCACTAGTCTATGATCACGGTAGTGCATACAGTGACAACATCAATAAACGTCAATCCTTACAAACAATTTAAAAGAGATAAACAACTAAATTTCAAAAGCAAATAAGGGTTATGACCTTATGGTTGAGTTACACTTATTTAGCCATCAGGGCTTAAGCAAATAAAGAGAAATAGCAGTAGCGGAATGAAAAAACAACTTCAGCAGAACCCATCGCTTGCCACAGACAACCGACTGGGAACAAGACCTAACGATCAACCTCGCCGAAGAACTCCTCCAGAACAAAGTTGACTCCTCCAATGCTTCCTCTGAATGATGATTATAGAAAGAGTGAACACATCTAGTACTCAACAAGTTGTACCACAAAATGCAATTATAGATGATGGCTTAATCCAAAGAAAATAGTTTCTATGGTTATTTTGCAAAAAGAAACAATTGCAATTAAATATGAATAATAGATTGAAAGCGTAAGTTGAAGCAGTGATAATAATAAGTAACAAAAGTTTCCACAAAGTTCACAAAACTTAAATCAATTTTGTCGCACAGCTTCCTTTCCACAACACACAACTTTTCACAAAGATATTCCATAATCACTTAGTCAAGTATGAGTGTAACATTACAAAATGATACCAATGACCCGTTACAAGGCAAAGCAAACTAATCTTTTCTAACTAACCCACGTTGGTGCTGTGATAATACCAACTAGTAGTTCACCAAGCTAGGATGACAAATGATCACAACAATGCAATTCACAAGGTGGATATAAATCAAATAGGTTGCATAACTAATCAAAAAAAAATAAAACATTTGATAATTGAATTAGCATACAATAATTTAAATCAAAGTAGTTTAGTAAAACTGAGCGCAATATAATCAAATGATAACTTGTCTCGGAACAACTCTTGGTCTTGGCCTTGGTCTTGATCTTGAGCAAACCCGCCTTTCTCAAACGCTCCTGAAATATCAACATCTACCGCAATGAGAGAGAAGAAACACAAATAATACAAAACAAAATGAAAACAAAATCTAAAAATTAAAATTAAAATACTAGAAGGTAGGGCTCGATTTTAGATGAATTTAAAAACTTGAATTTGCTCAATTGGAGAACGTATGAAGAAGAACAAGCTCTTGGAAGGAGAGAGAAAACTAACGAGTGCTACCTACTGGAAAAGGATTTTTGGGAATTAAATTAATTAAAAATAGGAAAAGACATTGACAGGTCGGACCCATGGTCTATGGACTGAGTTCATGGGTCTACGGATCAATGCGCTGACATGTGGGGTCCACACGTCATGGGCTCGGTGCACAATAGACTTAGTCCACGTGGGATTGGATCTAGGGTTTGGGTGCCGATGACTTGCAGGCGGTCGACGTAGGCATGGCGTTGAGGCTGACATGATGCTGATGCAGTGGACATGAGGCTGCCACGACGACGACAGTAGCTTGGGAACCAAGGGTCAATAGTGATAGCGGCCACGGTGGAGGGGCACAATAGGGCGAGGGGCATCGGGGATCACGCCGGGAGGTGCACGGATGCCAGGGAACGACAGGGATGGCCGACGGCGAGGTTTGAGCGGCTTCGGTGCTACGGGCTTCGGCGACGATAAGCTACGCTGGTGCATTGACAACATCGAGGATGGGGCGGGGTAAATCTCAACGACGTGAACCCAGTGGTGATGGCGAAGGTTGCGGCTCACCGACGACGGAGAAAGATGATGATGATCGATGACGACGGCGCTCGGCTTCTCCGTGAGAATCCGATGGCTTCGCAACGACTCTAAGGCGACAACTAGGGATTTAAGGCTCGAAGAGGTGTAGGGTGCGGGGTGAAGGATTGGGACGACTTTATATAGCCTCGGGAGACAGAGTCCCGAATGGAGATGGTGGTGGTGGTGTGTGAAGGGAGGAGCCTGGGTCGGAGACGGGGATAGGCGGCCTAACAGGTGGGTCCTACCTGCCAACGACAACGACGAGGCATGCGGGATTAGGATGGCAATCGGGCACGGCGGGTACGGGTAGTACTCGCCCATATCCATACCCGCGACCCTAAATTCCCCCCACGGGCATACCCGCGAAGGACAACGGGCGAAAAATCTCGCCTATACCCGTCACCCGTGGGCATGCCCATTTACCAGCGAATAATGCATCGCCGCCTGTGGGTACCCATCGCCCGCGGACATGCTCGTTACCCGCGAGCAATGCATACATCAAGTTCATCAAAATTCACACATCAATGGTGCATCACACATTCAACAACTAATAAAGTTTATCATAATTCACATATCATGTTCGACAAGACAACTAATCAAGTTCAACAAATAAAATACAAATACAAATTTACATAGTTTCTTACACATGTGGGTAGATTACGGGTAATCGGGCGAAGCGGGTACGGGTAGAGCTTACCCATGTCCATGCCTGTTTACCCAATGGGTAAGGAATTGTGTCCGTTTTCATACCGGTGGGCAAAGAAAGACGCTCATACCCGCTTCCATTAGGGTATTCGCCCGCGGGCACGCGGATAATCGGGTACAATTGCCATCCCTATACGGGATGGCGCGAGGGAATTGGACTGATAGGGTTGGGCTATGACGCTGTGTGGGCTAACGGGTTGGTGGGGTGGGAAAGGAAAGAGAGAAGCATATCGTAGAAGGAATGCACCCAATGGGCTTCCAGTGATTTTAATTAGGTTTTCTAATTTAGAAAATCCCAAAAAATAGTAAATACTAAGAAAAATAGCAAATGAACTCGAAAAAAATCCCAAAAAATATATAAAGTATTTCAAATCACACTGAACTCAAATAAAATAGTTTTTGAAACTATTGATGTTTGAATTATTCACATTAAATTATTTTGACTTCTCGTAAGCTTATTAAATTCAAATAAAATAGGTGAAATTTTTCAAAGGGTTAAACTACTAAAAAAAAGATTTTCAAACTAAAAAACTGAGATGTAGCAACTATTTACCCTATTGGATTCGTTGGCATATCGGCGATATCTAAGAACTTGGCCTTAAGGTTTATTTTTTGACTGTTCATGTAATATCAAATAGTCTTTTACTTAAGTCTATGTATGGATATACTATTGATCGATATTGTAATGTAAACTAGCTACCAATTATAGGACGAGCTCTGTACGAGAATCTGCATACAAATTCGGGTCCAACAGTCATCGAATAATTGATCCACTTTAACCTTTTTTTTTCACAACACTGCACGCGAGCATTCAAATATTTATACACAAATACATGTACGGATAAAAAATGTTCCGATACAAATACTGCCGTTTTAGCGATTACGAATTCGAATAGAATCCTGTAATCCCAATAATAAAAAATATTACTTTCTAGAATTAAATTTAAGTTCGGTTCCCCTATGTTCCATCAACCAGACCTCCCGACACCCGTCCGTCGTTCCTCCGAAGTCCGAAGCCTCTCGCTGTCTCCCACCCATCAAATTCCCAAATCCTGCATCTCAAACAAATAAAAAGGTTTAAAAGAAAAAGAAAAGAAATCCCAAATCCGGCGCCGCGAACCCTCAGGCCTCCTTCTACCGAAGAACGCCGCCTCGAATTCTTCTCTCGTCCTCCTCCCCCTCTACTGGATTGGCGTGTCGTGGAGATCCATCCAGACGGATTTCTTTTGTTGGTAAGGAAGCCCTAACTTTCTCGGATTGTTCTAATTTGTTCTAGTATGTTCTTCGCTGTGAACAATGAAATCCAAATCTTTGGTTGTGAACATATGATCATTGAATTATAGTGCTGTTGGGGAACTGCTCTAGAAAGTTTATGGTGATGGTAATGTTGATGTTGATATGTTTTGTTCCATCTTCCATGTGTTGTTGATTCCGATGGTGGGTGGTGCTGGTTGTATGTAGGGCAGGACGGATTCTCTTTGGGGCGTGGAGATATGTCTCATTATCACGAAGACAATGTTGAGATGGAAGATGATTACGACATGGACGAACCGGTCCATGACCTGGGGGAAGAAGAATATCACGAGCCGGAGGCTAGGGATTCCGATTCTGACGAGGAAGACGATGAGTATGGCCAAGCGGTGTGTAACGTATCTTTGAAAACAACTCGAGTAGTAGCACTACTTTGTCTATGTAGCACTATTCTGCTGATAATTATATATTGTTAGGCTATTAAAAATGCTTAGCTAATTTACTCAAATTGTGTACTTGTGATGGCATATTAAGCAATGAAGGGATCAATAGACAATGCTGAATTACTGCTATATTTAGTTAAGGCACTAACGAGACATCACTCTTTTAAAAACATATCTAGATCGGTGAAGCCCAATTTTGCATTTGGTTGCCCTAAACATTGTACATGGTGCCCTTCCTGTATTACTTGGGTTTCATTCTCAAATTGTCTTCTTCTATTTTTTATCTTTGATTTCTCCATTGGGAGAAAATTTGTTGCAGTACATACGATTGCAGTCAAATGAGTAGGACTGGAAGGAAAAGGTTTTTCTAGTTACTTTTTAAAGGAGTTCTTATTTATATTTTGAGCAACAAGAGTCAAGATAAATATGACATCAAATTATGTATCGCATGAAACTTTGTTTTCATTACTTGCATAGTCACTGGAATGCTCTAAAATAAATAATTATTTCTTTAGAATGATAAGGTCTCCGACACATCATCAGAAGAAGCAAGAAGTGGAAAGGATATTCAAGGAATACCATGGGATAAGCTGGCAATCACCAGAGAAAAATACAGGTTGACCAGACTAGAGCAGTACAAAAACTACGAGAACATACTTAATTCTGGCGAAGCAGCAATGAAGGTACATCTTCTAAAAGAACTTACTTTTTGTTGGAGAAAATATTCTTACATTGTGATTGTCACTTCTGCTAAAACAGGTATGCAAATCTACTGAAAAAGGCGGAACATATTATGAGTTCAGACGGAATACTAGATCAGTAAAATCCACTATCCTACACTTTCAGGTGAGTGCATATACATCCTTTTTTAGACAGCAGCATGCACATCCTGCATTTTTGTTAAAGATGGTTTGCTATAAAATGATTACCAGAGGAATAATTATTTGGACATGTTAACCATCAGACACCCAATTTTTTTTTTCCAAAGTTGAAGCGTTGCATTAGTCCAGTTGCAATGTTGGTGTAGTTGACAATGTTGCAGTACAAAGAAGTACGAGAAATTATGATGCGACATTTACATATAGCTACTGCCGTATCTTGTATGAATTATGCGACAAGCGCTAAATGATCGGACATCTGATCCATAGTTGCATCCGTAATTATCTATCTATAGTTTAGGTGGCTATCATTGCATTTATGCATGGTCCTTCAGCAAGAGGCTATCTTAAAACTTCATAAATCCAAACCAGGGAATTGTTCAAGAGGACCAGCAGCTTTCGCTTTGGATTGTCCTGGCTGCTTTGAGCTAGATTTTAGAAAATAATGGATTAATCCTAGTTTTAGCATACCTGATTCAAAATTTTATAAACAGAACAGTTAAAAAAACAGTGTTGAAGATTGAAGAATTCTTAAAATTAGAGTTTGTATTGCTTCCTGGACATTTAAAAATTGTAAACCAATTAGAAGGGTTCAAACTTCAAACAAATATGTATATTTTATACAAGGAACTTGTCTTGTCTAATGAATCTATGATGTGTTGCTTTCATTATAGATCCAGCACAAGATTATGTGGAATCTATAATGAATGCAGTGGATTAATCCTAGTTTTAGCATACCTGATTTAAAATTTTATAAACAAAACAGTTTCAAAAAACAGTGGTGAGGAATACTTGAAATCAGAGCTTGTATCACTTCCTGGACATTTAAAAAAATGAAAACCAACTAGAAGGGTTCAAACTTCAAACAAATATGTATTTTATACAAGAATTCTAAACTGTGTTAATGAATCTATGTTGTGTTGCTTCCATTATAGATTCAACACTCTCTTGGCTTCCTCTCAAAGAAGAAGATTGAATATGATAGCCGGCTACTAATACTATAGTGAGATATACTATTACCCAAATTGGTAATGAATTGGTGTGCCTTTTAAGTAAGGGTGGAGATGTCGCACTTCGTTGATTTCCATCATGAAGGTTCAGTTTTCTTAGACTAGAGTTTCTTGGAATTGGGTCATGGGCTATATATACTTTCATTGCCTGGTTGTTTGTAGAATTTGTATAACCAGATTAGTGGGGTTAGAACTTTAGAAGGCTCTGTGGCCATTTTATATTTTCTTCAATATTTATATCTATGCACATTTGGGAGTTGAGATCACTAAGGAGCATTGAATCATCACTATTCACTAGAACTGTGCCTGAATGATGAGTTATTATATTTATCTAAACAATGCCCAAGTTTTCATTTAACTACCCTGTTACCACTGTCCTTTTGTTGTGTTGTTCTTTTGAATGTTGACTTGTGTATTGCTAACCAAACATGACGGTAACTAAAAAGGAGTCTAAACCTCACTTCAAAAAATTGTAACAAAAATTTCCATCTTTGATAAAGGGTGAAATGGAACAACTCTAACCTATACTTGGGATTAACGTTCAAATGACTGTTCCTGAAAGTTCAAAAAGAAAAGGAGGGTGGAGAACCAGTAAACTGTTTCATAGTACAGTAAATTTGTAGTACTAAAAATCAAGGTTATCACGGCCTAGTCGACGCCTTGGCGTCCAGTCGGCCGGAGGGAGTCGCCGAGCTCCTTCGCCTAGGGAAAATGGAGTTAGGCGACGCGTGAAGGAGTGGAGAGACAAATTTGGGGGCTTGGAGGGGTGAAACAACAGCTCACTTCCGCCGTCGCCGCCCCTCTTGGTTGCTATCCACACCCCGCTGTCGCCGCCGCCTCCATTGAGGTCACCTTACTCAAGTCAGTTCACCTCGCGCTGCTTCTCCCTCCTGCGTTGTTGCTCTTCCTCCTCCCTCTCCTCCTGCGCTGCTGGTGCTGCTCCTCCCTCTCCTCCCTCCCGCGCTGTTGCTCTTCCTCCTCCCTCTCCTCCTGCGCTGCTGGTGCTGCTCCTCCCTCTCCTCCCTCCTGCGCTGCTGCTCCTCCTCCCTCCTGCGCTACTGGTGCTGCTCCTCCCTCTCCTCCCTCCTGTGCTGCTGCTCCTCCTCCCTCCTGCGCTGCTGCTCTTCCTCCTCCCTCTCCTCCCGTCTTCTTTGGTGCCGCCTCCTCCTCTGCGTTCTCGCTTCTCCCTCTGCCGCTGCTTCCCTCCTGCCGCTGCTTCCTCCCTCGCTGCTGCTTGCTTCCCTCTGCCGCTTGCTTCTCCCCTCTATTCTTTGCTGCTCGCTTGTTTGGAATCCCGCTCACGCTTTGCTCTGAGCTATTGAGCCTCTGATTTGTATGCTCCTTTCTTCTATCCTGCTCTAATTTGTGTTGCTACATGGTATTTGTGCTGCTGCCTGCTCTACTTTGCTTCTTGCCACCGTCTAACCCTCGCCATGGCGGCCACCTAGGCGCCTAGGCGTCATGGCACCCCGGGCTCGCCGCGACTTGCCAGAGCGCCCTGACAACCTTGCTAAAAATCATAAACCCAACACAACATCTATTGCCAGCTACAAGGGCCATGATAACGCCGAAGTTACTTATGCGTTTTGAGAGGTCACCTATAAAAGCCCAAATGTGTCTGGTTCACCCAATTAATTTTTTTAACTTACCTTCAAGCAGGAATTTTGTAGATGGATTGGGCTCGAAACAACCAATCGAAGGAGTACCTAGTGTATCTTCGATTATTGGATGTATCTTAATATGTCTTTTATGGGATGTTGTGCACCACGAATGATCGACTTGCTGACAATATAAAGAATTCCTTATGAAACTTTGGACTTTATTTGACTTGGTTACATCCATCTATAATTCACCCTGCATATTATCATTTGAGAAAAATGTACTGAAATAATGGCTTAGCCTTTTCAAGGATCTATATGTTTCATGATTCTCTGATAATGTTCTGCATGTAATTTCGTTTCAATTGGTCAAATAAAATATGGAGACTGGTGGTTGTCAGACTTGGTAGATGCTGCTTTATTTTGCTTCTGATACATAAATGTTTTAAGAAAACAATGACTTAATTTATGCTTGCAGCTGAGAAATTTAGTATGGGCTACATCAAAGCATGATGTCTACCTAATGTCTCATTACTCGGTGCTTCATTGGTCAGCCTTGAGTGGTGTGGACACAGAAATTATGAATGTCCAAGGACATGTTGCACCAAGTGAGGTAGGGGATAATTATTGCTTAATTCTCCCTCTTAATTTGTAATTTCTGTGGTTACTCTACATCTATTAATGCTATTGCATTATCTTATTGCAGAAGCACCCAGGAAGTTTATTAGAGGGTTTTTCTCAGACTCAAGTTAGTACGTTGGCAGTCAAGGATAATTTGCTAGTAGCTGGCGGTTTCCAAGGAGAGCTAATATGCAAAGTAAGGTTTCCGTATCATTTTTTTAAGCTCAGCCCATAAATTTTGGGGAGTTCTATCTCACACATGCCCATGAGAACCAAAACATGTGGATGTTTGTGTCTCACCATGCCAGTGAAGTCACCCCTTGTTTTTCCTGCTTTGCCCACCCAACCTACCATCTCCTCCACCTCACCGGCTCGCCTCCCCTGTGGCCAGTGCCTTCGCCGCCTGTAGAGCTGCTTTGCCACCACTCTCCACTGCCTCACTACTCTACCTCTCCTTGCTCACTACCACCCTCAACTTAACTTGCCTTTCTACCTCGTCGTTGACCACCTAGGAAGCACCAATGCACGATACTAGTGCGGGGATGCAGATATGGCCGATACAAGAATTCCCCAGTATCATTGATACGATGATACGACAACACATGTATATTAAAAATAAAAAAAGGAAAGATAGTTGATATTCTGGTGCATAATATTAGGACTTAAGAGAAGTCTCAAGTGCAATCGATGGGAGACGCTCGCAAGAGGTCGCCTCACCTATGCTCTTGTGTGCGTGAGGTGGAAGCGTGGTGTGGAGTTGCTGATCTATGTGGGGTGTTGTTGGGCCGGTCTGTACCGGAGTGGTGCCCTTGAGTTTTTTTTTTCAAAATAAAATATGTCGATATTCCTTCGATGCGTATCGGTGCAATATCGGAGGCGTATCGGTATCGGATACGGGAATATCAGTGCTTCATAGTTGGACACCCTTCAACCCTGTCCACCGCCTTCCGCCGATCCCGCAGCTAGCACTACCACCCACCGCTGAGCCACCAGCTGCCTGAATTTTGAGGTTGGGGAACCTAGTGATGCTCGTTAGGGAAAAGTGTTGACTGTCGGCCTTTGGTGAACACATCGTCCGCCATTGTCGACAGCATGGGCCTGTTAGATTTTGAATGGCACCTTGCCTTCTCTATTGATTATTGTTAAGAGTAGTGTTGGTTGGTTGTATATTCTCTTCCTCTCTTAGCCCATGAGACCTATGTACTCTTGTCTATATATATATCTCCCATTAATGAATAAGATGTAGAGTTGTGAATAGCATAATCACTTTCTCCTAAAATTCTAACATGATATCAGAGTAAGGTTCATTAGAACCCAAACCCTATTTTCCTACTACCGCCGCCGCTGTCGTTGAACTCCAATCTCTTCTTTGCTCGGGCCGGCGGGTCCTGAGCAGCTGCTCATCTGCACCGGCGGGATTGACCTGGATTCCCTGCTTTGTCTTTGCGCGACATCGTCTAACCCTGTTTCATCTTCGCGCGACATCCGGATTCCCCGGATTCCTCGCTTCATCTTCGCGCGACATCCGGAGCCGCCTCATCTTCATTGTCCGGAGCAACCTCAACTTCCTTCGTCGCCCGGACCAGCGCCGCCCGGAGCCGCCCCATCTTCCTCGCCTAGATCAGATCTCGATCTGCACCGTCGGAGTCCCGCTTCTTCGGATCTGAGCCGCCTTAGACTTGCGCCGCCCGTGGGACCTCTGCCAAGGTCTGCGCCGCCGGAGTCTTGCGCACGCAGTCGCCCTGCACTGCACAGAGTCGCCTCTTTCTGCGTCGCTGGATTCACACCAGGAGCTTGTCTGCTGCTCCGGCGACCTCGTGAGCTCTATTGCCCTTGGTGCTACCCGAGGCATGGTCTATGGTACTACTACTGTTTGGTATTGCTATTGCCTCGATTTGTTGTTGCTGTGCTCTACTTCTTTGAAGATATATTGCCTGCTACTAATGCCCTGCTTGGCTATACTACTGTTGATACTAGTGCTGCTCTCTACTACGACTACTACTGTTGATGCCAATAGTGATGTGTATCATGCTCTCTACTACGACTACTATTGTCAGTACTATTTTTGTTGGCCCTGCTACTGTTAGCATGTGCTGAGGATCATGATCTCCTGTTGTTGCCTATGGTTTTAGTACTATTGAGTTTGTTGCTTGGTGTTAGTGTACTTGATCCTACTTGATCTTATCATGGCTCTTGATGGTATTATTTGTCCTGGACCCATTCAAGGTGATACTGCTATTGCTTGTTCTGTTCCTGCTAGTGCTGTTGAGTCTTATGCAACTCAGTTTGGTCAGATTCAGACTCAGATGAGAAATCTTCAGGCATCTTCCAGTGTATTCACCGACTTGACTGCACCATCATGTCCTGTGTCGGGTGCTTCACTCCCATGGATATTGGATTCAGGGGCTTCTTTCCATGTGATATTTGATGCAACTCTGCTCATATCATGTCGTCCTGCAGCACAAGGTATTAAGATTCAAACAGCTAATGGAACGCCATGCGCGGTCACTCATCACGGGACTCTTTCCACCTCGCACTTCGCAGTTTCAGATGTCTCACTTGTCCCCACGCTCTCAGTGAAACTCATCTCTGTCGGGTAGCTCACAGATATGAACTGTTTTGTTGGGTTCGACGATAGCTCCTGTTTTGTGCAAGATCGTCGAACAAGAGTTGTCATTGGTACATGTCATTGTCAAAGAGGTTCCACAGGGCTTTATGTTCTTGATCGTCCGAGTCTTCCTTTATCCTCCATTTCTGTTACTGCTTCTGCCCCTATTCCTTTACCCTCTGTTGGTTCATCTACCCCTTGTCCTTTTGCATCTACTTCTATTTGCCAATCTTTTCCGCAATGGCATTATCGCTTGGGGCACTTGTGTGGCTCATGTGTCGGACCCCGGGGATTCACACAACCCCGAGACCCTCTGTGCATACCAAGCTAGTCCCATGATCAGTAGCTAGCTTGCACAGTTGCAACAATGATGTAATCATGACCATTCACAACGAACTAATGAAGCAGACAAAGTAATATTATTTAAAACAACAAAGACCTTATGGTCAAGTTCTTACAAAAGTCGCCTCACAGGGCTTAGCAACAACAGAGTATCTGGCAGCGGAAATCTCAAAATACGTGGAGCCCAATCGACATGCCCACAGGCAATCGAGTGGAGGACGTGACCTAGTTCGCAAAGTCTTCAAAGTAGCCTTCTTCGTAGAACTCAACATGTCCTGATCCTTCTGCTGGGACTGATCAACAAAGGGCATAAAGCCGTGAGTACATAAAGTACTCAGCAAGTCGTAGAGAAATGTATGCACATAGTATTCATGCCAGGCTTAAGCAAGGATGGCTTTATGGTTATTTTGCAGAAAGCAAGTTTAACAGTAAATACAATAATTAGATTGCAAAGCAGGATTTTAAAAGAATAATACATAGGTAACCAAGTTCTTTTGAATCAAATAGTGAACATCCCGTTCACTTCCCAACCATTCCAACCAAACGTTTCTATCGAACCAAACCACATTTTTGAAAATACTACCTTGCGCGAAATCACTGTGCATGTCCGTAATCGGGACACGGCTATTCGAATAGATTTTGACACTCTGCAGAGGTTGTGCGACTTTACCCACAAGACACGAATTCTCTAGTTTGTTTGGCATCCGTCGATACCACCGCCACTTCCTTAGGTGAGTAGTCTAGAGCACGTGACAAGGCTTTTACAAAGTTCCATTTTGCCTCTGTTCGCTTCGCTAAGGTTTCGCCATCACATTTCTCTTGCGCCAATAAATGTACCACAATGAACCGACTCAAAACTTTCCTAATTAATTGGCAGTCCGTCCCATACCGGACTTATGGTTGCACGAGGTGACCCGGATCAATGACTTGCAAAGTTAAGTCCTTAGTTGGTCGCTCGCACAAGTCTACCACAACCCAATGTGCATTACACACCCACTCTAGCTCCCTACCTCAAGCCCGAGCATAAATCATTTTTGTTCATACCCACCAAATGGCAATCCTCGCCATGGCACAACATCTTTTAATAAAAGTGGCCTCACACCACTGCTCCATAGTTCCATTAGTCAAATTTCAATAATCATTGAACATGTGATCGAAAGTCTCATGTAACTAAAGCATGTCTAAGCAATACTACGCTCCTAAGTTGGTAATACAATTATGTCCAACTAGTATTAACCATCCTAAGGTGTCCAAGGATATATGTCATTCAAGGAGACATTTCATTTTCAATTTATCGAGGAGGCATAATGGCAATTTGGTAATTATCTACTCCCAAAACCATTTTTAATAAAACTAGCCATGCATGATAATTTAATACAATATACATTTGTAAAATGGGTTCAACATGGTCAAAGGCCTACGACTTGCCTTCGTTGTGAGGAGAGGGTCTTGATCGTCGGGTCGAAGAAATCTTCCGAAACGCCGGAATCTACACGTGCGAGAATAGCAACAATAAATAAAACAGCACTAAATGAACTCCAAAAATTACAAAACCAGAACCAAATGAAAGAGGATGAATTTATATAAATTTAGAAATTTGGATCACCCAAATCGGAGTTCGGATGTGAAAGTTATGGCCAAAAGAAGTTTCAAATCACATAAAATGATAGAATTGGATTTTTCGATTTTGAATTATTTTCTATTGAAAATCCCGGTTTTGACGTCACAAGACACGCTTGCAGCTACGTGGCGTACCACGCGGCAAAACCACGACGCGGCCGACGTGGCGCCACGTGGGTGGCCACGTGGGCTCGGGCCCGCCGAGAGAGAGAGAGAGAGAGAGAGAGAGAGGCAGGCGGCCTTGGCAACGAGCCGAGGACGACAGGGCAGGCGTCGGCGAGGAGAAAGCGGTGGCGTCGTACACGAGGTTAAGAGAGAGGAGAGGAGAAGGGGGCGAAGAGAGAGAGAGAGAGAGAGAGAGAGGGAGAGGCGCGGCGCGGCATTTATAAGCGAGGAGGAGCGCGGCGGCTGTGGCAAGGCAAGACGACGACAGAGCCGTCCGATTCGACGGACGGTGGGGAGCGGAAGAGGCGCGGCGCGCGGCGATGGCGTCGGATCGCGACGGACGGCCGAAGAAGACTGAGGCGAGCGCGATCTGACGGGCGGATGAAGATCCGACGGCGGAGAAGAGAGGAGCGCGGCGAAGGAAACGGCCAGATCTCGATCCAACGGCCCAGGAGGGCGACGCGGCGCGGCGGCGAGAGCCACACGATGACGACGGACGGCGAGGCGAGGCACATGGAGCGGCCGACGCGGAGTGGGTCATGAGGCAGTGCCGGCGGGAATAGGATCGGGCCGGAGAGATTCGGCCCAAGAACAGTAAAAGGATTTAAAATACATTTTTGATTTTAGAAATTCAAATAAAACAAAAGGCAATTTAGAAAATAGCAAATAGACTCCAAAAATTCTAGAAAAATTCAAAGAAATTCCTTGAATTATTCTTGACTTAATAAAAATACTTTTAACTTTAATTTTTCTTTTTCTTTTACAAATAAATTAATTTTTAATTTCGGGAAAAAGGAAAAACCCTTTTTAAAATCCAATAAATCCAAGAAAATTCTTAAAATAATAATTTTGATTTTAAATTCCAGAAAACTCAATTAAACCAACTTTAATTTAATTGAAGTTTGATTAATTCATATTAAACTGCAAATGGGATTTCTGAAATTTCCAAATTAAGCTTTTGGCAAATAGAAGCAAATGGTTCTCTTTTTAAAATTTTCAAAAACTCCGAAAAACGGGACGCTACATCATGTCTCTCTATCTTGATTCATCAAGGTGTTATTGGTCTTGTTTCTATTGACACAAATTTTCAGTGCAAGGGTTGTAGACTTGGCAAGCAAGTACAACTCCCATATCCTTACAACATTTCTCGCTCTGATCGTCCCTTTGATTTGGTCCATTTGGATGTTTGGGGTCTCTCTCCTTTTGCTTCGAAGGGTGGTCACAACTACTATGTCATCTTCTGTGATGATCATACTCGATATACTTGGATCTACTTCATGAAACATCGTTTGCAGTTGATTTCTATCTATAAATCTTTTGCTTAGATGGTTTATACTCAATTCTCTTGTACCATCCGTGTTTTTCGTTCTGACTCTAGAGGAGAGTATCTTTCATCAACCTTTCGTCAGTTTCTTTCTTCTGAGGGTACACTTCCTCAGCTCTCATGTCCTTGTGCTCATGCTCAAAATGGTGTTGTTGAGCGCAAACACTGTCACATCATTGAGACTGTTCGTACTTCTCTTATTTCCTCCTTTCTTTCCTCTCACTTCGGGGGGGGGGGGGAGTCTCTACGGTAGTCTATCTTATCAACAGTCAGCCCTCTTCCAAGCATCAGGGTAAGTGTCCTAGTGAGGTCCTGTACAGAGCCCCTGCTCACTATGCTCATCTTCGTGTCTTTGGTTATGTCTGGTATGCCCTTCTAGCACCTCGTGAGCGCACAAAGCTGAACCCTCAGTTAGTTGAGTGTGTTTTCTGGGTTATAGTCCTAAGCATAAGGGCTATCGTTGCTATGATCCCTCAGCACGTCGCATTCGCATCTCTCGTGATGTGACCTTTGATAAGGGCCGACCTTTCTTTTATCATCTTTCTACACATCCCACTTCTTCGACAGATTCCACCTCTTTTTTGTGTCTACCTCCCATTCCTTTACCAGACTTGCCTTCTCCACTAGTTTCACCTTCTAGTGTGCCTCCTTCACCAGCTCCACCAGTTTCTTCACAAGCTCCACCAGTTTCTCCACAAGCTCCACCAGTGTATAACATTTCCATTTTTCCCTTTCACTATAGTTGCCGACAGAGAGTTCTTTCTGATCCTCTGTCCTCCTCTCCTCCACTTGACCCTCCGGCCAGTACCACCGACTCTGACGATCGTTCTACTACTACATCACGATATTCTCTACGTGATCGTTCTTCTATTCAGGTACTAGAGAGATGCGGTTTTTCTCGTGCAGGTACAGTAGCTGAGCCGAGTACCTATCAGGAGGCTGCTAGTGTACCTGAGTGACAGTTGGCTATAACAGAGGAGCTCACAACATTAGAGTGTACATACACTTGGGATCTTGTTCCGTTGCTATTTGGAGCTGTTCCTATCACTTGCAAGTGGGTGTACAAAGTAAAAAACAAGTTAGATGGGATAGTAGAGCGATACAAGGCCCATCTTGTTGCAAGAGGTTTTTAGCAGCCTTATGGTCGAGATTATGATGAGACTTTTACTTCAATTGCTCATATGACCACAGTCCGTACTCTTATTGTAGTTGCGGCAGTACGCATATGGACTATATCTCAGATGGATGTCAAGAATGTTTTTCTTCATGGTGATCTACATAAGGTCTATATGCAGCCACCCCCCGGTGTTGAGGCTCCTACAGGCTATGTTTGTTGCTTTAGGCGTGCTCTATATGGTCTCAAGCAGGCTCCTCGTGCTTAGTTCGAGCGTATTAGTTCTGTCATTCGAGCTGCTGGTTTCACTCCAAGTGAGCATGATCATGCCTTGTTTATTCACACTTCTCAGCGGGGTCGTACTTTGCTTCTGATGTATGTAGATGATATGCTGATCACAGGAGATGACATGGACTACGTGGCTTTTGTCAAGAAGAAATTGAGTGAACAATTTATGATGTCCGATTTAGGACTATTGAGCTATTTTCTAGGGATTGAGGTTCATTCTGATGGTGATGGCTACTCTCTCAGCATCGCTACCTTCAGGATCTGCTTGCTCGCTCAGGGTTGACTAATACTCGTTTTGCTATCACACCTATGGAGCTTCACTTACAGCTTCGACCTACAGACGGTGCACCCCTGACAGATCCTCCCCGCTATTGTCAGCTCGTTGGGAGTCTTGTCTATCTCACTGTCACTAGGCCAGACATTTCTCATGTTGTTCATGTGCTCAGCCAGTTTGTCAATGCTCCCACATCAGTCCACTATGATCGTGTTCTTTGTGTGTTGAGACACTTGAGGGGGACTGCATCCAGACGTCTGTTCTATGCCAGTTCGAGTCAGCTCTAGCTCCGCGCTTACTTAACTCCACTTGGGCGAGTGATCCTGCTGATCACCGATCTATCACTGGCTACTGTATCTCTCTTGGTACTTCACTCATTGCCTAGAAGTCCAAGAAACAGATTGCGGTGTCACGCTCTAGTGCAGAAGCCGAGCTTCGAGCTCTTGCCGCTACCACATCAGAGATCATTTGGCTTCGATGGCTCGTGATTGATCTAGGTGTGCATTGTGACAATCTTACACCTCTCTTTTGTGACAATACAAGTGCTATTCAGATTGCTAGTGATCCAGTCAAGCATGAGCTGACAAAGCATATTGTTATTGAGGCATCTTTCACACGATCTCATTTTCAACAGTCGACCATTGCCCTCAAATATGTTCCCTTAGAGATTCAAGTTGCAGATTTCTTCACTAAAGCTCAGACTCGAGAACATCAACTTCATATACTCAAATTCAGTCCATCAGATCCTCCTGATCCACCTTGAGTTTGAAGGGGGGTGTTAAGAGTAGTGTTGGTTGGTTGTATATTCTCTCCATCTCTTAGCCCATGTGGCCCATGTAGCCCATGAGGCCCATGTACTCTTGTCTATATATATTTCCCATTAATGAATAAGATGTAGAGTTGTGAATAGCAATATCACTTCCTCCTAAAATTCTAACAATTATCAGGGGTTATATACACACCCATACATGGGTTACATGGGCCACATGGGCCTGCCATATACAATAGACTAGTAACTCTGTATTGCAAGGATATATACATTAACACCCCCTTCAAACTCAAGGCGGGTCAGAAACATTGAGTTTGAGTAGATGAAGACGATGATGCTCATGAGTCTGTGCCTTGATGAAGAAATCTGTCACCTGAAGTTCGGAAGGTATATACTGAAGGAGAATGGTGTTGCCCTGACAATGTGAGCGTGTCAATGAGGCATCAACACCAATATCCTCTTGATCTGAAGAAGGTTGATGTTGAGGTAGCAAAGGCTTTGTAGAAATAGGATGATCATGTCATGATTGACCTTATTCTGAGTGTTGATGTCTTTCTGAGGATGAGTCTTGAGTATCATACTTCAACCAAGTAGATGTGGACATACTTTGAGAAGAGATATGTTCAGTTCAGTGGTGCTCTTCGTTTCGCATTGCTCAAGAACCTTCATAGTATTCAGCAGCAACCAGATCAGTTAGTGGAGTATTATAGTGTTTTCACTCATATCACTCGTCCTTTAGAATTTATGACACCGAAGGCTGCTGTTGCTTGCCAATCTTGTATTGCCATAGATGAGTGTGCTTAGCAAACGCTCATGTATCAGTTTGTGATGGGGCTTCGATCAGAGTTTGAGCCTGTTCGTACTCAGGTACTCAACTATCCCACTCCACCGACTGATTGAGGTGCTTTCTAGTTTGATTTCAGAGGAGACTCGTCTTCATTCCCTTATGCCTACCTCAGGATCCTCACCACATGCTGTCCCGGGTCTCTCACAACGGTCTGGATCTATCAGAGCGACACCAACAGGAGTACTGGTATGTTATCATTGCAAGAGGACCGATCATCTTGTTGACAAGTGCTTTAAGTTACATCCAGACCAGCTTGTTGATTATCGTGCCAGACATCCATCTGATCGACGTCGTGGAGCACCTACTGGGCCTCCGAGAGCACTTACTAGAGCAGTTACTACTACCACACCCACACCTACTGTGACTTCTGGATTAGTGTCTTTGACCTCAGCTGCACCTTTTACTTCTAGCATTGCCCATCCTTGGGTTCTGGACTCGAGTGCCTCGTTTCATGTCACATCTGACAGCTCTCAGCTTGTTGCTCGTTGGCTCATGACTGATGATGCATATGTTCACACTATTGATAGTACACCTTGCTCTCGTACTCATCAGAGCATTCTCTCTACATCTCGCTTCTCTGTTCCTAATGTGTCTTTTGCTCCTCTGCTATCTATAAATCTTCTTTCTGTTGGTCAACTCATTAAAAAAATGAGTATTCCCAGGAGGAACTAGATATTTTTTAATTAAGAAATAGGCACCAAAATTCGAGCCGAAGAGGACTTGAACTTGGGTGGTGAGGGTGTACACCCACACCTCCCACCAATTGAGCTAGCCTCAGTTCCTTTGGTCAACTAATTGATATGAATTGTTTCATTGGATTTGATGATTCTTCTTGTTTCATTCAGGATCGCCAGAGCAGAAAAGTGATTAGTTTTGGCCATCGCTGTAGAGGCTGGCCTAGTCTCTTATGTCTTGGACACCTTATACCTTTCACCAGCACGTCAAAGGCCTCAGTGTCTTCTGCTATGTCACCATTTCAGTCTCCTATTGGTTCTTCCTTCAGCAAGTGGTATCATAGTCTTGGTCATCTTTGTAGAGCTCGCCTCACCACTCTAGTTCACCAGGATTCCTTAGGTCATGTCACTGTTGAGTCTAGTTTTCATTGTACTAGTTTTAAGCTGGGAAAACAACTACAACTCCCATATTCTAGTAGTAGTTCTCAGTCTTCTGGTCCTTTTGATTTGGTTCATTCAGATGTATGGGGTCCAACTCCTTTTGCTTCCAAGGGTGGTCATAGTTATTATGTCATATTTGTCGATGATCACTCTCAATATACTTGGATCTATTTTATGAAACATCGCTCTCAGTTGATTTCCATTTATCAGTCTTTTGCTAAGATGGTTTATACATAGTTTTCTTATTCCATTCGTGTTTTTCGTTCCGACTCTGGGGAGAGTATCTTTCATCAGACTTTCTTCAGTTCCTTTCTTCTGAGGGCACTCTTCCTCAGCTCTCGTCCTGGTGCTCATGCTCAGAATGGTGTTGCTGATCGCAAGCACCGTCACATCATTGAGACTACTCTAGTCTTTTCATCACTTCCTTTGTTCCTTCTCACTTCTTGGGGGAAGCAGTCTCTATGGCTGTCTATTTCATCAACTGTCAGTCTTCTTCCAAGCTTCAGGGCAAGTGTCCTGGTGAGATCCTGTATAGAGCACCTTCTCATTATGCTCATCTTCGTGTCTCTGGTTGTGTCTGCTATGTTCTTTTAGCACCTCGAGAGCGCACCGAGCTGAGTGCTCAGTCGGTTGAGTGTGTCTTCTTAGGTTATAGTTCTGAGCATAAGGGCTATCGTTGCTACGATCCCTCAACATGTTGCATTCGCATCTCTCGTGATGTGACCTTTGATAAGGGTCGATCTTTCTATTATCATCCTTTCACACATCACACTTTTTCCACAGATTCCATCTCCTTTTTGTGTCTACCTCCCATTCTTTCACCAGACTTGTCTTCTCTAGATACACCTTCTCCACCAGTTTCACCTTCTAGTGTGTCTCCTCCACTAGCTCCATCAGTTTCTGACACTTCCACTTTTCCCTTTTACTATAGTCGCCGACAGAGAGTTCCTTATGATCCTCAGTCCTCCTCAACTCCTAACCCATCGGCCATTACCACCGACTCCGACGATCATTCTACTACATCACGGTATGCCTTACGTGATCGTTCTTCTATTCAGGCACCAAAGAGATAGGGCTTTTCTCGTGCAGGTGCAGTAGTCGAGTTGAGTACCAATCAGGAGGCTGCTAGTGTCCCAAAGTGGTAGTTGGCTATGACAGAGGAGCTCATAGCATTAGAGTGTACATGCACTTGGGACCTTGTTTCGCTACCATCTGGAGCTGTTCATATCACTTGCAAGTGGGTGCACAAAGTAAAGAACAAGTTAGATGGGTCAGTAGAGCGATACAAGGCTCGTCTTGTTGCAAGAGGTTTTCAGGAGGCTTATGGTCGAGATTATGATGAAACTTTTGCTCCAGTTGCTCATATGGCCATAGTTCGTACTCTTATTGCAGTTGCAGCGGTCAGTAGAGCGATACAAGTCTCGTCTTGTTGCAAGAGGTTTTCAGCAGGCTTATGGTCGAGATTATGATGAGACTTTTGCTCCAGTTACTCATATGACCATAGTTCGTACTCTTATTGCAGTTGCTGCGGTACGCACATGGATTATATCTCAGATGGATGTTAAGAATGCTTTTCTTCATTGTGATCCACATGAGGTCTATATGTAGCCACCCCCGGTGTAGGCTCCTACAGGCTATGTTTGTCGCCTTAGGCGTGCTTTATCTGGTCTCAAGCAGCTCTTCATGCTTGGTTCGAGCGTTTCAGTTCTGTGATTCGAGCTGCTGGTTTCACCCTGAGTGAGCATGAGCTTGCCTTGTTTATTGACACTTCTCAGCAAGGTCGTAATTTCCTTATGCTGTATGTAGATGATATGCTGATCACAGGAAATGACAGACTACGTGACTTTTGTCAAGAAGAAATTGAGTGAACAATTTATGATGTCTGATTTGGGGCCTTTGAGCTATTTTCTATGTATTGAGGTTCATTCTGATGGCGATGGCTGTCGGGACCCAAAAATGCAATTCTGGACCCTCTGTGTATTCTGCACTAGTCCAGGATCACGCTAGTGCATAGTATCAACATAGATGAATATCGATCCACACAAGATGATTAATGAAATAAACGATTAATTTGAATAGCAAATAATGGTTTTGACCTTATGGTCGAGTTTACATTTATTAAGCCACGCAGGGCTAACAATAGATAAAATAGCAGCAGTGGAATGAAAATAAACTCCAGCGGATTCCCATCAATTCACCACAGACAACTGACTGGGATCAAGACCCTAATGATCAGCACCTTCGTAGAACTCCTCAAATGTAGGCGAAGACTCCTCCACTTTTGTTGATTGTTTGAAGCAAGTATGAATACACAATTGTACTCGCAAGTCATACCACAGAATGCAATTTATAGATGGCTTATTCCAAAGGAATGATTTCTGTGGTTATTTTGCATAAATGCAACATTTGCAATTGAATATAAATAATAGATTGAAAACATAATTCAAAACAAATAAACAATATTAATTTGATGTTTGGTTTCACAAAGGACACATAGTCTAAATAGGTTTATTCACATAGCCATATGACTTAGATCACACAGCTCCCTTCCCAAATGTTTTATAAAAATCTACCCCATGTGTGAAATCACTGAGCAATTTTATGACCGCGGACGCGGCTATTGGAATAGTTTGATTGACACTATGCAGAGATTGTACACTTTACCTACACAAAAAATCAGTGTGGCCAACACTGACCATAACAAATTTTTTTAGAAATTTCATCGCAACCATTGACACTCTGATGTGCTTTACTGTCGTCCAATTTGTATGCACAGCTCTTGGAACGGCACACACCGTTGGATCTTAAAATGACGAACTGCTCATAGATGTGACTCTAACACAGCGGTACACACCTTCCACCCTGTCACACAGCCTAACTTATCTGCCTTAGTAGTCAATGTCAAGGTTCATAACTTACTAAGTTAAGTCCGTTCCATATCAGGCATGTGATCATACAAAAGGCTCAGTTCAATGGCGCACAAAGTTAAGTTCTTAATTGACCAAGGCAAGACTTCCAATTCTAACTAAGTGTCACACAGACAATATTCCCATTCACACAATTTCACGATCACATAGTATCCACCACTTGCCTCAGTCTAAATCTTTTCCAACCCTGTTGGTTAAGTGCGACATATGCCATCAACGAGTAATAGCACACAACACACATAGTTTTATTATACAGTTCCATATTCACTTAGTCAAGTTTATATTTTCAACTTACATGAAATGATGACTCGTAGCATGGCTAAGCAATCTACTTGTATCTAACCAACCCACGGTGGTGCTATAATAAAACCAACTAATAATGAACCAACCTAGGGTGACAAAAGATCATGGCATAACAATAGACAAGGTGAATATAATAATTTGGATTAATAACTAAATCTAAAAGCATTTAAATAAATACTTGAAATAGAATGCAATAATTTGAATCAAGGTATTTTGAAAACTGGGTTCAACATGATTAAAAGTATAACTTGCCTGAGAATAGGTCTAGGCACTGATCATGATCTTGAGGCACTCCTTCAAAAGTCCCCAAAGAATTAACGTCTACTCACAAACGAAACAAATAAACAAAACAAATAGATAACAGAGGCAAAACAAACTCAAAAAATTAAATAAAAATCATAAATAAATAGATCTCGAATTTATATAAATTTAGAAATTTGAATAGCCTCAATCGGAGTTTGGATGCAAAAGATAGGCTTTGGAAGATTGCATCTAAAGAAAATACCCTAAAAAGAATTTTCTGGAATTTTTGAATTATTTTTCTAAAGAAAAATCGGATTATTGTGCAATGCTGACGTCAGCGAAGGAATTTCAGGAAATAAAATAATTAAAAGAAAATTGACATGTGGGACCCACATGTCAGTCTCACGTCTCACGGTGTACCAAGTCCACCGAGCCGGGCTTAGAGTTATGGATCGGGACTGCCGCGTCAGTGCACACGTGGCGATGATCTGGAGGACACGCAGACGCATGCGCTGACATGGCTGGGGACGTGGACGTGACCGGGACGCCACATCACCTCGACGACGGCGATGGCTTGGTTGCGCACGACAACGGCGGCTCAACAGAAGCAAGTGATTGCATTGGGTAGCCCTCGCTATTGTGCACCTGGAGACACTCGAATTGGCACCAGAGAACGACAGAGTTGGCCGGAATTGGCGTCGGAGCGGAGGACGAAGGTCGGCGTTTGTCGGGGTTGATCACCGAAGACGTTCTGGGGTCACCAAGAGGCGCACGGGAAAGCTCTTGCGACGAGGAAGTCAGCGGTGCAGTCCACGGGGGTAGGGTGTCACCGGCGGCGGTGGAATTGAGAGATTTAGGTTTTCGGCTCCGAAAACCAAATCTGGCAATCGCGGCCACTCTAGGGTTCTTGGGGCGAAATTGAGTGGGGTTTCGGGTTCAGGATGAAGGGGCGACCCTCAGGCGCTATTTATAGAAGCTCGAGCGATTCGGAATAGGAAATCCCCAAATCGATTTTGATACGGACCCGCCGGTTCCGAGAGATAGAAACGGATTCAAGATACGATTGCTATCCGAGAAGATGCGGAAGGGATAAATACTAAGCTTGGCGAGATCCTCCGGGATTGTTTTAGTTGGAAAGTTGATTTGCCGGACAGGGCTTCTAGAAGAACAATGGCGGCGCGGCTTTGGACTCGCGAAGACGAAGGCGGCTCGGAGACGACGACGCACCCGGGCCCAACGGTCAGCGAGAAGAGAGGCGCGACGCGGGGAGAGAGAGACTGGCACGCGGGGACCACCTGTCAGCGAGAGGCGGCGCGCGCACGCGGGTGAGCTGGGCTGCATAGTGCTAGGCCACGCGGGAATAGTGTTGGGTTTCGGCCCAACACTGTTTTGGAGGAGTTTTAATAGGTTTTCTATTTTAGAAAATTTAGAAAATCCAAATAGCAATTAGAAAATAGCAAATGAACTCAGAACAATTATAGAAAATTCTAGGATATATATCCAAGCACATAGAACCCAAATAAAATAGTTGTGACAATTGTTGATGTTGGGATTAATCATATTAAATTATTTTGATGCTAAAGGTCCATATTAATATTTAAATAAAATTCAATAAAAATTCAAATATTGAATTTTTCCAACTAGTAATTATTTCAAAGATTTTTAAAGCACAGAAAATTGGGATGTTACAATGGCTCTTGCTCTCTCAAAGATCGCTATGTTCAGATCTGCTTGCTGCATACAGGATGACCGATACTCGCACTCATCGCCACACCCATGGAGCCTCACCTGCAGCTTCGACCTACAGATGGTGTACCCCTGACAGATCCTTTCGGCTATCTCACCGTCACCAGGCCAGACATTGCTCATGTTATTCATGTGCTCAGCTAGTTTGTCAGTGCTTCCACCTTGGTTCATTATGGTCATGTTCTTTGTGTGTTGAAATACTTGAGAGGAACTGCGTTTAGACATTTGTTCTATGCCAGTTCAAGTCAGCTTCAACTTCACGCTTACTCCGACTCCACTTGGGCGGGTGATCCTGCTGATTGTCGATCTATCACTGGTTACTGTATCTCTCTTGGTATTTCGCTCATTGCTGGAAGTCCAAGAAGCGGACTACGGTGTCATGTTCTAGTGTAGAGGCCGAGCTTTGAGCTCTTGCCGCTACCACTTTAGAGATTATTTGGTTTCGATGGCTCTTGATTGATCTCGGTGTCCATTGTGACAAGCCTACACCTCTCTTTTGTGACAATACAAGTGCCATTCAGATTGCCAGTGATCCAGTCAAGTATGAGCTGACAAAGCATATTGGTGTTGATGCATCTTTCATACGATCTCATTGTCAGCAGTCGACTATTGCCCTCAAGTATGTTCCCTCAGAGTTTCAAGTTGCAGATTTCTTGATTAAAGCTCAGACTCGAGAACATCTTCGGCTTCATCTACTCAAACTCAGTGCATCAGATCCTTCTTTTCCATCTTGAGTTTGAAGGGCGGTGTTAAGAGTGTTGTACGTTATCTCTATCTAGCCCATGAAGCCCATGTAGCCCATGAGGCCCATGCAGCAATGTCTATATATACCTCTCAATAAATGAATAAACTGCACAGTTGTGAATAGCAAAATTGGTCTCCCTAGTTTTCTAACAGTCACTAGGACTGAAACCAACAACACAAATGACAGAACCGAACCGTTCAAACCAAGTATGAGGATTCTGCTTGTGACCATAAAGTGCACGATGAAGTCGACAGACATACCCTGACGGGGCCTCTACACCAGGAGGTGGCTGCATGTATACCTCCTCATTAAGATCATCTTGAAGAAAAGCATTCTTAACATCCATCTGTGAAATAATCCAGGAACGAATCGCAACAACTGCAATCAAGGTTCGAACAATAGTCATATGAGGCACGGGAGCAAGTGTCTTATCATAATCGTGGCCCTGGCTCTGCTGAAAGCCACGAGCAACTAGACGAGCCTGTGAGGACCCCGGATTATTAGGCTTGTAATGCTTAGTCACAAATTGATCCTAGCATTACAAACAAAATAACCCGTGTCTTCGAGACATGTATACTTCCCAGAAATGCAGTACACACCCCCCTTTACAAAATTCGTGCATCAATTCCATTCATTCACATAGAACCGAAGCACAGCAACAAACCAGAAGTTAATATAAATAAAGGATAGTTATTACAAAAGAGAGGTCGACCGGTCAAAATCATACAAATAACTAAATAGACAGCGGAAGCGAAATACCATAAGATGGCGATAACAAAAGAGCCAATCAGTGAGCCTTTACCCCACAAGGCAACCGACCGGACCGCCAAGCTAGTCGTCGAACCCGCAACACATTTCACAAAAGTGAGGCCCTTGGGGCTCACCTTCCTCCTCTGCAACAAATAGTTAAGCAAACCAAATGAGTACAAAAATTGTACTCCGCAAGATTTACGTGTAGAATAACAGACCTATACATATGCTATATGCAAGCTTATTTGAGTGGAGGCTGTATATTTCATTTTCGGCATAAAGCAATCTTTATTTGCAATAATGTAGTACATTTAAAAGCAGGTTGGCAAAGCTGTTTTTAATGTTCAAATAACAACTTGTCAACAATAATAACAATAGATAGATGACAACAACAATCCTGGAAGTGACTAAACCCATAGTCACCACAACAATAGCATGAATTACCCATTCATACCAACCATGTCAAATTTTAATTTAAAAGGTTGTAGTCTAACTCTTGCAAAACCTAACCAAGCGTGTCCATAACCTAGGACGAGGCTATTCGAATAGTTTTATCCCTGCAGGGGTGTACCAATGTACCCACACGCCAGACCGCCTTTTTGCCAAGCTATTAAGCACACTTTCTTAGGTATGCCGGCACGCTAAGTCCTACGAGATATTTTCAATATTATGTATTAACTACG
Organism: Hsuehochloa calcarea; assembly: GCA_036346395.1. Taxonomy (NCBI): domain Eukaryota; kingdom Viridiplantae; phylum Streptophyta; class Magnoliopsida; order Poales; family Poaceae; genus Hsuehochloa; species Hsuehochloa calcarea. Next base: position 35,311,145 of record CM070604.1, on the reverse strand, counting down.
AGTCGCCCGTATGGATAGAAACCCATACGTTGTGTCGGAGTCACCGTAAAGTCTCGGTCAACTGCCCCTCACGAGCAAAGCCTTGGACAACTACGATGCCCCTCGAGGTGGAGAATCTACCCAGAATCTCCACCACCGCACACCCAACACAATAACACAATTTCTTTTTTTTTTTTCACACAACACACAACCCACCTCCTGCGACTCAGAGCTAACCCACGCCAAAGTACTAAGTCAAGAGAGGTCCTATATCCCTCTCGCGTGGTTAGCACGCAAAATTGCTTAGAGAGTGTGACACAAGATGTTCGGTCCTTGTTGACCTGGGCAAGACATCCACAAACCCAATAACCCACCATCCAACCACTTGCCCAAGTCTAAATCAATTTTTTATTTTCAGATTTTGACTTGACAAAATAACAAAGCACAAGTGCTAGACATAAAGGAGTAATAATTTGATGTGTGATCAAGATCGACAAAATCGATGACCGCCCATTACTACCGAAACTAAGCATTTCTAAGCAATTTCAAATCGCAATCTACTAAGTGACGAGAGCTCATCCATCGAACTCAAATCACAGCAAATAACCTAGGCTCAGGTAGTAGAGGATAATCAATTCCTACAGTATATTAGACTTGAAAAATACTGGGATTAACATGATCAAACTGCTTGCCTGGTTGCTGCTGTTCAAGATGTTGCGGAGGATCACTCAGGTGATCAATGTGCTCTTCGGAACCTAACGAGAAAGCGAAAAAGAATCGATAAGAACGAAGAAAACTCAAGACTCAACAGCAAACTTTTTCCAAATTCCTAGAAAATTTTACAGCAGCAAGAGCATGATTTATAAGGAATTTAGCAACAAGAACCAATTGATTTGGATTCTTAATGCAAAAGATATGAGCGAAACAATTTTGCTCAGCCTTATAAATCCCAAATGCTACTATTCATTGCAACTAAAATCTTCGCAAAAATTTCTGGAGGTATAATGAGGTTAGAACCATTTTTAGATTAAAGTTTAGTTAAAAACATAACTAACAAAATTTGAATCAACCGAAAAGGAATTAAAATGAAATAGTTATGCATTTTACAAGTTAATTGCATTTTTCAGTTAACAAATAATCCTCCTCGGGAAAATCCAAAATTAAAACGACGTGGACGAGTATGGGCCGGAGATCTGAAATCCGATGGCCCACGCGCACAGAGCACAACGCGCGCGCACGACTCACCACTCCAACGTTGGATTTGGATCCAACGCTGTGGATCGAGGCGTTCGGGCGGTCCGAACGTTCACGCGAACCGGAACCGTTGATCTTGGATCCAACGGTCCATGTGGATCGAACCGTTCGGACGGTCCGAACGTTTACTTGAATCGAGACCGTTGATCTCGGATCCAACGGTCCACGGATCAAAGCGTTCGAGCGATCCGAACATTCACGCGAACCGGACCGTTGATCTCGGATCCAACGGTCTATGTGGATCGCAGCGTTCGGGCGGTCCGAACGTTCACTCAAATCTGAGACGTTGATCTAGAGATCGACGGTGCACATGGATCGACGCGTTCGGATGGTCCGAACGTTCACGCGATCCTAGGGCGTAGATCTAAAGATCTACGGTTCACAGAGAACTACGTTCAAACGCTCGTGCCTATTTTTGTCCGACAAAAACCGACGGCGAAAGGAGGCTCACCGCCAGCGACTCTTTTGTCACAGCGGCGCGAGCTAAGGCCCAAAATGGATCCGCAATAGTTTTGCGCACACAATGGGACCATTTACTGCGGCTGCGGCGGTCTAAAACGCCGGCAAGCCGGAGTTGACAGAGGTGACCAAAAATGGTCGAAAAACGAAAAATACAAAGAAGCTCTGCTGCGGTCCAAGTAAGCGAGTGCCAAGCATCTAAGGACTAAAGTGGAGCTACCTGAGCACGGAAGAAACACAGAGGAGGTTGGAGCTGCTCCGGTGACGAATGTGGTGCTTTCGACCGAAAATGGGGAATCTCTAATTTAGCCAAGCCCTGAGGAAGATAAGTGAAATTGAGCGAGGGTTAAGCTTTAGAGAATAAAGAGGGAGCAGAGGGAGCAAGAATTGGAGAGGGAGAGCCACTGTGGTACCGCCTTCACCGTAAGTTTGGAGCTCGGCAATGGTGGCCGAAATGGTTTCGGATGAATCAAGCTCAAACAAGCACTGAGGTGCTAGCTAGAGTTGTGGAAATGCTAAAGGAAGCCAAGAGAGGAAACAATGGAGCTTAAGTAGCGGAGATGGAGGAGAGCAACGGCCATAAATCTCCTCGGGTCAAACCGGCCATGGAAGCACTGAGAGCGATGAGAGCAGTTGAGCTATGGACGTTTTAGGGCGGTGCACGACGGGCAATTAATGCGAGCAGAGAGAGCCGTTTAAAGGTGGTCACCGAGGTGACCCTACGCTGCGCCCCTCTCCTCTGCTTACGCCATGGCTTGACTCAGACGCAACGTTTGCTCAACGCGAGGAAGGAGACAACGCGGCCACCGTTGGATCGTAATCGGACGGTTCAAATGAACGGGACGATCGGTCGGTCCGAACGTTCACTTCAATCCAGACCGTTGATCTAAGATCCAACGATTCTCGTTGATCGAAACGTTCGGACATCCGAACGTTCACTCCAGCAGGGGCCGTTGATATAAGATCCTACGACTCTCGTTGATCAAAACGTTCGGATGGTCCGAACGTTCACTCCAGCATGAGCCGTTGATCTAAGATCCAACGATCCACAATGCTCGCGCCCGAGCGACCGCGCCGGGTGCAGTTAGTTGACTGGGCCGAGTCAAGTGGCTCGAGCCCGAGCCTGACTCGCACCCAAGGAATAGTTTCAACTGATTTGGTTTTAGTTTTTGAGCTAGACTTTGGGGATTTCTTAGAGGTAGCAAACCAGCTCCAAAAATTATGAAATTTTAACTGGAGGTTGCTGACTTAAGGATTAACCTTACATAAAATTTCCAGAGATGTTTATGCACTGCATTCTTCTCCAGAAATTCCAGAAAGTTTGAGTTAGGGTTTGTACAAGGTTTGACTTGGTTTGACTTGGCTCCAAAAATTATCAAATAATTGCTAAAAATCATGAAATAATTCAGAGGTGTCACAAGTCATCCCTAGAGCTCAGGAAAAATATTGACATGGGTTTGGCACAAGATCTTTGCCAGGGAGATTTTTGATTGGAGTCAATTGAGGATTTTGATTTTTGATTTCCATAATTCTTTTACAAGAATTACAGAAATGTTCAAGGACTTCAAGATGTAATAAAAGTTTTAATTTCTACTCATTTTCTTACATTAGAAGCAAAGACTTAGAATTGGGATGTTACAGAGCCTTATAGCACTATTGAACCATCGGGCTTGGTCTTGACCTTATAAACCCACTTGCAAGTGATAGCTACAGTCTGAGAAGGTAGGGGAACAAACTCCTAGGTACCAGTGTGCTCTAATGCTGCAAGCTCCTCAAACATAGTTGATTGCCAATCAGGGACAGCGGCTTCTTTCTGATAAGTACAAAGCTCCTAAACAACTCCAATAGTAGGAAAACCATATCGGTCAGGAGCAGGAATGGTAGTACAATCACGTAAAGCCTACCTTGGTGCAACTGGTTGTGGATCATCAGCAAGAACCTCAGTGGTACTGGCTGGAGTGTCAGAAGGAGCAGGAATAGAAGTAACAGTCGGTGGCTGGAAGAGACGACTATAGTGAAGATATGGAGGAACAATGTACACTGGTGACAAGGTGGAAGGTGGAGAAGGAATAGGAGGAAGATAGAAAAAAGAGGAGATTGTGAGAGGAGGATGAAGTGGTGGTAGTGTGGAAGAAAGGTCAGTCCTCGACAAATGTGACATCACGAGAGATGCGAATACAACAAGCAGAGGGATCATAGCACCGATAACCCTTATTCTGAAGACTGTATCCAAGGAAGACACTCAATTAACTGAAGAGTCAGCTTAGTGCACTCACGTGGTGGAAGAACATAGAAGGCGCAACAAAAAACACGGAGATGATCATAATTAGGGGGAAAACCAAACAAGGCCTCTCCAGGACACTTCTCCTCAAGACAAGAGAAAGGCTGAAGGTCGATGAGATATACAACAGTGAACACAACCTTAGACCAGAAATGGGAAGGAACAAAGGAATCAATAGAGGGTAGGAGCAGTCTCAATGATGTGACGGTACCTTTAGAATCAGGAATTAGATGAAAGTTGTGGAGATGTACCCTCGCCCCCCCCGCGAGTCAGAACAGAAACCCGAATAGCAATGGAGAACTGAGTATGAACCATGCGAGCAAAGGACTGATAAATAGACAATAGCTGAGAGTGATGCCTCATGAAATAGATCCATGTATAACGAGAATGATCATCAATGAAAATGACATAGTAATGATGACCACCCTTAGAAGCTAAAAGAGCTGGTCCCTAGACACCAGAACGAATAAGATCAAAAGGACAACTTGACCTAGAAGTACTGGAAGCATAGGGCAGTTGTAGTTGCTTGCCAAGCATACAACCCGTACAGTGCATATCAGTGTCTACTGAGACCCTACCAAAGACACCCTGACTTACTAAAGTAGATAGACGCAAGTCACAGAGATGACCCAAACGATGGCGACAGGCTCAGCGAGGAAGTAGAGTCGGGCGACGATGAGCTCCAGGAAGTAGAGCCAGGCGACGACGGGCTCTAGGACGCAAAGTCGGGCGACGACGGGCTCTAGGTGACAAAGCAGAGCCAAGCAACGATGGATCGGCGGCGGATCCGGTTGGGAGACGACCAATCGTTGGCGGATCTAGCCGAATCCGGTTGGCGGAGACGTGAAACCAGGAAGAGAAGCGGACCACGAGAGGGAGAGGAAGAAAAGTAGCACACCGATGACGTCGAGGATGGCAGTGGCCGGACCAGCTTTGGTCGCTAACCCGAACCTTAGGCTTTGATACCATGTTAGATTAAGAATGGAACATTGCCTTCTCTATTGATTATCAGGGGTTATATACACACCCATACATGGGCTACATGGACCTGCCGCCATATACAATAAACTAGTAACTCTATATTGCAAGGATATATACATTAACAGGGCCATGAGCGCTTCCCCTGCCTCCCTCTACCTTGCGCATGGGTCCTTGCTAAGCTGTGGTCACCCAACGCGGACCACCTTGCGCAATCTGAGGTCCTTGCGACCACTACGGCTGATCGTATGGCTCGTGTTTGTGGATAAAGATCGCACCCATGTACTTGTGTCCTATTAATTCCTTAAAATTTGATACTATGTGCTATTCGGTTTCTTTCTGAACTCATTTATTTTAAAGATCAGCTTATTACATGTGATGAGATCCTAATGTCTCTTTCTTGTTTGCTGGTGGGGATGTGTATTAATGTTCTCTTAGCTAGATTCTCGTCTATTGAAGTTGATCTATGTTGTGCAAATTTTGTCATAAAACATTTACTGTTGAGCTTGAGCATGCTGAAATATGGTAGTTAACTCTGATACTGATATTTTATTTGTGTTAACCTTTGTTAATGTGATGCAGCACCTGGATCGGGAAGGGATAAGCTTTTGCTGCAGGACTACATATGATGATAATGCAATTACTAATGCAGTGGAGATATTCAATACTTCTAGGTAAATGATGATCAACCTGGTTTGTTAAAGACTACATTACGCATATACTTCCCAAAGTCGGCGTATCAGTATCGGATACGGCCCTGATATGACCGGATACGTATCCTGTAAGTATCGGTGATTTTCCTATTTTTCAAAAAAAAGAAAATAATTCCTGATATAGTTGTTAAGTCGCCAAGTCTGTTGAGTCGCCGTAGGGGCGACTTGTCGACTTGTACAACTAATCGCGACTAGTCCACGACTAGTCTCGACTTGACACCAGAAATTCCAGCAGGCCAACACACTATGTTGTTGTAAGTGCTAGGCTTGTAGCAACAATTAAAAACATGTATATGTAATGTTTTGCATCAAGTAAAGAGAACACATATGCAAGGTAATGAGCTGATTTCTTACCTTTTTTGAGCTCATAGTCTTTCTTGATGAATCCATTTCTTTGAAATTGAGTGGCAATATCCCAATTTCCTGTGGTAATAGCCCTCTACAATCTCCATACCAGAGGTTATTGTATCCAGCTGTATCAACTGCGCAAATAGGAAGGAATTTACATAGCTGAGAACCATGTCTGAGCATCCCAAAGTGATTTACTCATATGGTTAAAGATGTTACAACATATTTCTTCAGACTTCAGACTAATAAATGCTATACAAAAAGGGATGGTTACTTCAAGCTATACATTATTATGCAAGGACTAAACAGCACGAGCACACTACTAAGTATGAATTTGTGGCTTTGTAAAAAAAGCAACCAATAATGAAGCTGAATAAGCTTCTGTTGCAAGTCACAGCAATTCAGATCTTCAAAAAAATGTGTACCCAACAGAACATAAAATCGAGCTACATGCAAATCCCCCTAAAGTCCTTAAACCTCCCGTCTTAAGAGCAGACAAGAAATTCATTTCTTCTGAAATGGTAAAATATTTTGCGGATCTGCTTGACAAGCTTGTAGTTTTCAAGGCACTTCCAGATGTGAAGTTGAGGAGTTTAGCATAATTTTCAAAGTAAAGATACTTCTTCACTTAGTCTGCTTACAGTAACATAAGCTAGCAACAACTATATAAAATTGGATTAGACACAACCATTAAAAAAAATAATGCAACAAGAATTTGAGTGCATTGTCAAAGAGCGACGTTACAGAAACAATCATTGCGGTAGAGTGCATAAAGGAGGATCAAATGAACTTTCATAAATATGCCCCAGATTTTCATAACCTTGGTAAAATCCAAAGGAATAGAATGGTCTTGTCGCTATTTTTCTTCATACCCTCTACATCATTTGAATTCATTGTTTTGAACAGATCTTTCAGAAAAACACCGCAAGAGACTTACGTCGGGACTGGATTTTTGAATCCGAACCCTATGTGTATTTCTGCATCAGTTCCATGATCAGTAGCTAGTGCATACAGTGGAAACATCATTGATAACAAGTTGAATCACGAAATAATATTAATAAACAGATGAATACCGGTTTTATTACCATTTATTACAAAAGAGGTCAAAAGACAGTCTTACAGTAGTGGAAACAACAAATGATAAATTCCGAGTCCTAGCCCATTAAATTGCCCACCGACGTTCGATTGAGGAGCGCAACCTAGTACTCTGGGTGTTCTTCATCAAAACAACCGGCAAAGTAGGCATAGTCGTCCCCGATATCATTGAAGGCTTTTGAGATTTATTATGAGTGTAGCATGCGAGTACATAAAGTACTCTGCGAATCTTGGAAAAAATGCATATGCATAGTTTTAACAAATGAGGCTTATATGGTTCTTTTGCACAAAGTAATATTTTATATTTAAACATTTTTCATAAAACACATTTGACGAAAGTAGTTTTAATAAATTAATTAATTGTATCACTAGTGGAAGTTCTAGTTACCAACAACTAGTATCAAAGCTCTAGCCATCAAGGTTTAAAGGATAGGGCTCTAGCTGCTAGAAAAATAAATCTACCCAAGAGTTTCAACTGCTCCCGGTTCCCAAAATTCACTCTTTTGAAATCAAAACGAAAATCTACCATGTGAAAACGCACCTTGCCTGTCCTTAACCGTGGGCGTGGCTATTCGAATAGTTTACACTCTGTAGAGGTTGTACAACTTGATCCACACGAGATAATCAGCTTATAATGTTCGTTTGACACACTTCCGAAAGTGTGCAACTAAGTGATTATCACAAAGCCTTTAAAATACTTTATCCTCACATTAGTCCGCCCAATGAGCTTAATTCCAAGTTATGGATGTTATTTACCATCGACCCAAAGCTCACCGTTGCGGAGATGACCTGCTCGGGCATGGACGTCATTTAGCATAGCTAGACACAAGCCCCGACAGATATGGACGTCATTTTCCATCGTCTGTACTACCCAGGTAACTCCTACCATCTACAGCCTGCGGGCTAAATGTCTGGACTTAGTAAATTATTCACCCAGGTTCTTCCCATTTAAGACATGTGGTTGTACGGTATTGTTCAGTCTGGATAGTCACAAGCGTCGGTTCTTAATATGACTTAGGCGGAACTTTACACAATATAAGTTCTCGTGCTCTAGCTGCACCCGTCTGAATTTACCACCCGTCCAAGTCTAAACAGATTTTCACCATTTTATTTTATTTTATTTTGAAAACCAACGGTAATACCTATTGTCATGCATTTCTCAAACTGATTTGCATAAATCGTAATAATAATTGTCACCCATAGGATAAATATGATTGGTAAAGCTTGTCTAAGTAGTTCTACCGTTTTATACTAATCCATCAATAATGTATTTTTATAATCCAACGATAAAGTATCTCCATAATCCCATAATAATATATGCCTATAATCCAGCAATGATATAATCCTATAATCCAAGAAAGATATATTCCTATAATCTAACAATGATATATTCTAATCTAACCATGATATAATCCTATGATTCAACAGTGATGTAATCCGATAATGATGTGTTCCAAAAATCCAACAATGATATATTGCATAATCCAACAATGATATATTATAATCCAATCATGATGTAATCCGATATTGATGTCTTCCAATCAGGGATCCAAAACCGTTCTGTGGAAATCGGTGTCGCCACGAGAAAAAACCCTACGCAGAATCGGATTTCGAAAAACCCGGACGAAATTCGCTTGAATTTGCTTAAAACCCAACCGAAATTCAAAATTCAAAATTTGAATTTGCGAAACCGGAAAAGACCGTCCGGGATTTAGGATCCCGGCGGTTACCGGCCGGGATTTCTATCTCTGCTTCTAATAATCCAACAATGATATATTTATAATAATATGATCATGATATAATCCTATGATCCAACAATGAAGTAATCCGATAACGATGTATTCCAACGATCCAACAATGATATATTGCATAATCCAACAATGATATATTGCATAATCCAATCATGATATAATCATATGATTCAACAATGATGTAATTCGATAATGATGTATTTCAATAATCCAATAATGATATATTTATAATAATCCGATCATGATATAATTGGTTCCACCAAGTTAACTTTATATTCGTTCTCAACAATCTATATATAATCCACAAATATGTCCTTCACTGTATTCATCTAATTCCGCAAAATTGTATTTCCATTATCTTACAATAATTTATTCATCACTGAGGATTTTATGTACTAGGGTGACAAAAGATCATAGATAATCAACATCAAATGATGTCAATAACAAGTTAGGATTAACTAACAACCTAGGATTTGAACTTATCATTTATGTAAATATCAATGCATATTTATTTTGAAATTTAAAACAGATTTTGGAAAACATAGGTACAATATGGTCAAAGGAGACTCGCCTTCGTTGACAGTTGAGGTTGTCGCGTCCGGTTGGTCCAAACTGGTGTTGGCGACGTCGGATTCTACACACAAATCGAACCAAAATAAATAACAGAAAGCAAATAAAATCTAAAAATTATAAAATAAATACTGGAAGGTAGATATTGAATTTACAAGAATTTAGGAACAAGAATTGACGGATTTGAAGTTTGTATGAAGGAGAACGAACATCCAGAAGTTTGATTATTACCTAAAATGATGAAAGATTTATTCTGGAATCATACTATTCTAAAGTTTTACAGTGAGGGCAAAAGCATTGAGAGACTGACATCAAAGGTCCACTTGCTAGTGAGATAGCAAAGAAGAATTGAAAGGAATTAGTGGGGTCAATGACTAGTGGGACCAATTGTCATAGACTCCATGAACAATTCACATAGACATTCTTAGAGAACAGAGAAGAACAGAGTATCTCTGGGTGCATCAGGCATGGTGGTGGCGCCGGCGAGGCAGGCAACGGGGTGGTCGAAGAATCACCAAAATGGGACCCCATGGGTATGCCCTACCCACAGGTGGTGGCGTCTCGGCCGGAGAACCACGGCAGCAGCGGCGGCGGCGCAAGGACGAATGGCGGCGGCGGCAGTACAACGGCGCGGGGAGGCAACGGAGGTGAGCACAGGTGGCGCATGGGTGTGGGGAAGCTTCTGGACTGCTCGTAGAGGTCGGAGAATGGCCGAGGAGACGGCTCCACGTCGACCGGTGGCGCAAGAATGGCGGCGACGGTGGCGACATACTCTGGTGACAGGAAAAACGAAATTGAGGTAGGGGATTGGAAGAGTACCGAGAACACGACGTGACGGTTTGGTCGAAGGATCACCGGAGAGAGATCAATGCGAAGATGTCGTCGTTGGACTTTGGGAAGACACCGTTTGGTGTCGCGCGTTCTTGGAAAACGGGGAAGAGTTGGACGACGGGGCTTTGGGCGAATCGAAAAGGAGAGATTGGAACACGGTGCTCACTTGATAATGCGAAGGCGGTGCTCGAATCGACGGGAAGTGCCGTGGGAAAAACGGGACAGTTTCGGGTTGAAAATGAAGAACAACGGGAAACTGTAAAATTGATTGCGATTGATAGAGTAAACGTAAAATTGATGGAGGCATGATGTGGGTGATGAAGAGGGGGTTGTAATGGCTCAAATGGAAACAAAAAGATGCTTCGTGTGCGATGAAATACGAAAGGGAGCGTCGGCCGACCATGGTTGCAGCTGGAGCTCGGGTGGCATGGTGACTGCGCAGGAGGAAAAAGAAAGGGGCGGGGAAGGGAGGTGGTGTTGGCCGGGGCCGAGGGTGGCACGGCAAGGGGGAGGCGCGGCCGGCTGGTGGCGCAGCAAGGAAAAGACGTGGCCATGGCACACACGGGAATACAAAGGACAAAAAAGACACATCCGAAAGGAAGAAGAACCAGGAAGAGAAAAAAAAAGAAAAAAGAAAATCCAAAAATGAAATAAATGAGGAAAAATTCAAGAAAATTCCACAAAAATCCTTGGAACCTGCATAGACTGCATAAAATAGTTTTGAATTTAATTGAAGTTCATTTTAATAATTTAAAATGTTTCTCATTTTATGAAATTTCACATTAAGCTTTAAATTAATCCAATAAATTGCAAATGATTCCTTTTATTTTTTAAACTTCAAAAAGGCTATGAAAATTGGGGTGTTACAGCTTAATACATAACATCTAATAAAATGTTAAGATAAAATAAACACCTCAAAAAGTAGGGATATTAGCTGACCAGATAAATTCAACAATGTGTCAGGTGGGTGGTAAACATGAAAATTTTATGTAGATGATTCACATATCTAAATCTACTCGTGTAGTATCACCTCTAAATGGGCCAAAGCCCAACTGAGCAATTTTTCTATCCAGCCCAAACCAAAAATTCCCCAGTCGTCTGACTAGCCGCTGCAAGTCGACGACTAGTTGTTGCAAGTCATCACCATGTCAACAAGTCGCCCAACTAGCTAAACAAGTCGAGTCGAGGTGCTCAAGTCGTGATCCCTAGCCGACTTACCGATTAATCGCGACTAATCGCACGACTTAATAACTATGATTCCTAATACTTCTTGGATACTTCTCTACCCTAACACCCCTTATTCAACTCAGAAATCTATTTAGCAGACAACAATTAGCCAATTTCTCTTTGTTTAGAAGTGGATTTAATTCATTTGACTCAATTGAGGATAGAACCCATCTATATCCAAAGCAAACAATGAAGCAATTGAAATTAAAATTACTTAGGCAACCAACATCACCTTCTTGTGCTGAAAGAAAATGGAGTACCTATCCAACCAACCCTTTTTTTATTAGGGAATGGGAGAATTCCCACTACCGCTGGCAGGCCAGCCGCGCCTTGACCACAGTGGGAACGGGCTTCCAAAAAAGTGAGCCCTGGCCCGGGTCAGCATAGAATGGGGAGACGGCCCTAATATTGTGTTGGCCAGGTTGCGGCCGGATAAAAGCGGATGTGGGGACTCGGGTCGGGGCACAGTGTAACTGAGAGAGCCATTCCATTTAGGGCGAGACAGAATGGGCGGGCACAAGCGGTCTAATGTTCGAGCCAATTGGTCAGACGACAACTACTGGTCTACTGCACATATTATATTAACTGCCTATCCCAGAATGGACTGGGATGGAATAGAAAGAACGCGAAGCAACAAGCATGGGATGAGCGCTTTGTTGCGCCTGCGCATACGTTTTCTTGCTGGGTCGGTTTGTTTTTGGGGGTTGGGGCAATAAGCTTGCTTCTTCACAAGCTTATCCCTGCCCCCTTTCCTACCCGTCCCGATCGGCAGCAGTTGGGTCCATGGATCGAAATCCCGTTTCCGGGGAAGTTCCTGGCCGACGACCGGTACCGGTAATCGGCCGGCCCGCCGATTACCGTGAAATTTTAAAAAAACCGGACCAAATTTGAATTTCAAATTTTAAACCTTGGTTTTCTCCGGACCGGTTACCGGCCAGTAACCGGAGAAAATACCAGGAAAAACCGGAAAATGGTGAAAAATGGTAATTAGCAAATTTAAATTTTGAATAATGCAAAATATTAATGAGAAAGTGTTTCACGTTGTACATAAAAAGTCTTCATTGGTAGCTTCACTCTCTAGAGCTGGCTCCCCTTGTGGCTGGTTAATGACCACTATGCCTTTGCCTTATCTCTAAGGCTCTCCAGATATTTTTGGCTACGGGCATTTTGGTCTATTGATTAGCAATTCACTACGCAAGAGGGAGGCAATAGCATGTGTTGCTGTCCAAAGCCACCATGACAGGATGGAGCATCCAAGGAGCATCCAAAGAGCTTCAAAGACTCTTTTGTATATTATAAGTGCTAAATATACTAAAAACCAATATTTCACTAGATAATCTAGCATAACAATGCTTAAACCAACTGGGGAAAGACATTATGGAATCAAAAATTCAAATTTGGAATCAAAATTTTTTTGGCCGGTTTTTTTTTACCGCCGCCCACCGGTAAACCGGTTACCGGCCGGGTTTTTTTACCTCTAGTTGGGTCTCCCTATCTCTCCTCAACTTCCCAGATCTTTGGCCCGAGCTAGATGAGGCAGAAACTCGTCCCACGTACAGTTTGGAGGTCGAGCCCCACCCCAGTAATAATGGTGCAGCTTAGGTCAACTAATATAAATAAGATACAGTTCACTCAACGATTGCCTTTGGGTCCCGAACTCCATATGGGGAAGGAACATTGTTTCCAATGTCTCGATCATTTACATGGACCCACTTCTCATTCCATTTGTGGGAATTTGATGATTTATAAACCATCCCCAAAGTGCGAAAGGTTCATGTTTGAACATGATGAATCACTTCGTGCCGACCTGTTGCCCATAAAATTTCCTGCCTCATATGAGAATGGAAAAAATGGAAGATTTTCTGCATCGGTGGATGAATCACGAATATAAGAATTTCTGATTTAGCATGTTCCCAGAGATTGGGCAGCGAACATCATTTTCTTGTGCTGAAAGAAACTAAAGTATATATGGTTTGATCCATAGTTCAATGAGAAATAGGTTCTATAGTTACCTTCTTTTCTTAATTTTTACCAACTGCATAGAATTCGATTGCAATTGCATTGTTGTAGGTTAAACCCTGGATGTGCTGAGGATCTAATATTTGCGCACCACTTACGTCTTCTATATTTCTTTACTAGTAGGTTGAACCATAGATGATTGCAATTCATTAATTTCTATACTTTTATTTTAAAGATTCAACCTTGTGAATCATACTTAAGGATTAAGAAACCAGTTGGGAACCAGACACAAGATTACTGTTTATCGGAACTTTTTTTTGTTGAAATGTTGGGAACCAGCTTGTCTTAACAACTGCTGTCAAAATTTATTTGAAACTGACATTAATATAATAGTTTTCTCTGGTCTCAATGATCTTTCAGTGGTGCTCTTCACTTCATTGCATCCAATAACGACTCTGGTGTAAGACAATACGATATGGAAAGATACCAGTTGTATAAGCATTTCCGCTTCGATTGGCCAGTGAATGTAAGTCTGGCTATTTGCATTCCCATTTATTCTGTCCCGGCTTTTGGTATTCCGTACTTTTTTTTGGAGCATCACTTCAATGCCATCATTCCTACCGACCTTCCATATTTTTCTGTCTTCCTGAAATGATTTTCTTGAACCAACTTGATATAAGTGTAACATATCAAATTTTAATCTTGTTGAGATGCTTTTCTAAAACCATCTTCATACAACATGTTAATTACTTCTAATTTTGCTATTGTGGTGTTGACAAGCCTTATAGAAAACATGCAGATATGAATTGTTGACGGTAGTAAAGAACAAGGTTAGAGAGAATGCTTAACATTGTGATTTCGCCCTTGTTGAATGCATCCTCTGTTGCATTTTAGTCTGTGGTTTTGCTTTGCTGGTGTTCAAGGGATAAAGGCAGGCAGGTTCTTCACCTAGCAATTCAAATCATCAAATATACATTCACTAATTTCAGTGCCAACTGTAAAACTGCTATTTTGTCTTTTTTCCACATCTTATGTTCTTATCTAGATAATACAAGAATAAGTTTCCTCTGCATTAGCATTCAGCACAAACGTGAACTATAAATGATCATGTGATGCTCTCAAATTTATTTTAATTTCTGTAATTTAGTTTTAATGCTCTGTGCTCTTATTGGCACAGCACACGTCATTGAGCCCTGACGGAAAGCTTGTTATTATTGTCGGGGATGACCCAGATGCTTTGCTTATTGATGCTAATTCTGGAAAGGTAAATCAACATGCACATAAGTTATGTTAAAAACATCTTATGAGTATCTATCAATGCATCTAATAAAATGTTTTATACCTGGAAGCAGACTATTCATTCTGTGAAAGGTCACTTGGATTTCTCATTTGCATCGGCTTGGAGCCCTGATGGCCGGACATTTGCCACTGGCAACCAAGACAGAACGTGCCGGGTTTGGGATGCTAGAAATCTTTCAGAGTCTCTCCATGTCTTGAGAGGTAACCTTGGTGCTATAAGATCCATTCGCTTCACATCAGATGGGCAGTTCTTGTCAATGGCAGAGCCAGCAGACTTTGTTCACATCTTTGATGTCAAAAGTGGTTATAATAAGAGGCAAGAACTGGATTTCTTTGGTGAGATATCTGGTATGTCTTTCAGCCCTGACACAGACACACTTTTTGTTGGAGTCTGGGATAGGACCTACGGTAGCCTACTTCAGTTTGGCCGCCTCTATAATTACTCATACCTCGACTCGCTATTGTGAGGTGAAAGAAGTGTTGGGCCTCGTGTCTCAGGCGTGCCGAATTTTGTCGGCACAGATTAAGAAGTATCCCCATATTAGATTTAAGTTAGTTTGGTTATTTCATTAATAATTCCTGTACCCTGTTGTATGTGTATATAAAGAAATGTACAGACACCCATAGTCTCTGTCATGTAGAAGTCAGAACTCATCATAATTTAGATTCCAATTAGTCCTATGACTAGTTGGGTGCATAAAGTCAGGAATTTGGATCTGGACTTCTATCTGACGTTTGTATTGTGGACATCTCCCTCCCTTGCTGGATGGATCGAAACCGACGCCTCTGATATTTGCTATGATGCAGCTGCATGGCGTGGTTGGTTTGCATTGAACTGTTGTTTACCCTGTTAATTAAAGGAATGCGTGTTCGGGCTCTTCTTGTGCTCTTTGAGTTTGCATCCTGTTATGAATTATTCCCATAAATTCTTCACAGAGTTCACAATGTTTCAAATACTATTTGGAATGATAAAACTCTATTCAAAATGTTATTGAATCGCTGAACTCATGATTTTGGAAACCAGAATCAGCCATGGAGATTACCGGAAACAGTCAGAAAATGGTAATTTAAATTTTAAAATCAGTTGACAACTGATCAAACTAGATAAAATTGGTCAACCGGCTGAAAACTGGTCTAGCCAGATGTAAACCGACCTGGATTTACTTTTGCAAATCGAAAATTTATATTTATATTTTGCATATCAGTAAAAAAACCAATTGGGCTTGGCTTTGCCATGGCAATTTCAGATTTTAATATCCAGGGGCTTAGTCAGGTGGTACGGTAAGCGAAGATACTTGGGTAAAATGTAGTTCCTGTTTTTTGCGGGAGTAGGCAATTTGGTCCTCAAAAGTTTCCTTGTTCACTTTCGTCTCTCAAATTTGAAAATGGAGGCATGTACTCCAACTATTCCTTTCGGACCATAGGGTGGCAAGGGACTGGGATACTAATGTATGAAGGTGAGTCAGCCAATAGGAAATGACTTTTTTACCCCTGTTTCCATCCCTGTCCTCAGGCACTGTTTTTTGAAGAGGGGGAGGACGGTTCAGCTCCGCCTCCTCGTAAGTACGCAAGCACATACGCACATACAAGTACGCTGTAGGAATTTTTGGCCGTATTCGCTCATTTGTGTCCTGTATTTATAGAAATGACTGTCGGCGCAATTTTTTTGCCAAAATGTCACCATGCTACACGGTAGCCATCCCCTTAAGACATGCGCGCCACCTGCTGCACGGTCGCCCTGTGCTGGCGGCCTGCCGCCACGCATCGTCCCTCTCGCCATTAGGGTTTCGGCGAAAAGGGTTTCAACCGATTAGGGTTTCAGCGGTATTTTGATGAAATTTAAAATATAGAAAATGAGTTCAAAAAATTATAAAATTTTCTGTGAATGCTCCTAATACGGTGTACTTGTTTGTGTCATTTTTTCATAATTTTAT
Source organism: Hsuehochloa calcarea (assembly GCA_036346395.1). Classification (NCBI taxonomy): domain Eukaryota; kingdom Viridiplantae; phylum Streptophyta; class Magnoliopsida; order Poales; family Poaceae; genus Hsuehochloa; species Hsuehochloa calcarea. Next base: position 35,294,467 of record CM070604.1, on the reverse strand, counting down.
CCGTTCTGATTTTTTATCGTAATTTTATTTAAGTGTAATTTCATTTAAGTGTACTATTTGTAGGAATTTATAAATATAGAAAATAAGTTCAAAAAATTATGAATTTTGTTTTGAAGGCTCCTTACACATTGGACTTGATTGTGTAATGTTTGAACAATTTTATATGTGTTTTGAGATTGTCTCGAGAATTAAGGGTTTACGTTTTTAAAATATGGAATTTAGGTTTCGAAAATGAGGGTTTCATGATTTCATGTGACTTGGAATGTGTGTATAATTAGGGAAAAAAGGCTACATTGCAACTCCATTGAAAACATCGACATACAATATGACGCAACAGTACACACATAACATACACAATATGCATATAAATATAGCAAAACAAAATATGAATACAAATATTCCAAAACAGAATCGCATAACACGAGAAAAGGGTTTCAACCGATTAGGGTTTCAGCGGTATTTTGACGAAATTTAAAATATAGAAAATGAGTTCAAAAAATTATAAAATTTTATGTGAATGCTCCTAATACGGTGTACTTGTTTGTGTCATTTTTTTCATAATTTTATCCGTTCTGATTTTTTATCGTAATTTTATTTAAGTGTAATTTCATTTAAGTGTACTATTTGTAGGAATTTATAAATATAGAAAATGAGCTCAAAAAATTATGAATTTTGTTTTGAAGGCTCCTTACACATTGGACTTGATTATGTAATGTTTGAACAATTTTATATGTGTTTTGAGATTGTCTCGAGAATTAAGGGTTTACGTTTTGAAAATATGGAATTTAGGTTTCGAAAATGAGCGTTTCATGATTTCATGTGACTTGGAATGTGTGTATAATTAGGCAAAAAAGGCTACATTGCAACTCCATTGAAAGCATCGACATACAATATGACGTAACAGTACACACATAACATACACAATATGCATATAAATATAGCAAAACAAAATATGAATACAAATATTCCAAAACGGAATCGCATAACACGAGAAACAATATGGCTCACTCGTTTGAGCCACTGTTCTCTGCTCGCTGCGTCCGCGTGCACGACCTTATTTTGTGTCGAGCATGTTTTGTGGGATACGTAAGCTGGTCTGGAGAGCGCGTGTCAGATCGGAGGGGGTACAGAGACCATTGAGTATGTTGAGTGGGCGGAGGTGCACCAGTCAACTGACTTAGGTGAGTCTGGTAAGCGTCAATGTCTACCTGCTGAGACATGCCGAACTGGGGGTCTCCTGTAATGAATTCTTGAACGATGGATGGTATGAGTCCACTCCCGAATTGTTCGCCCCAAAGGTACGATGTCTGCAACTATGGTCGTGAGCAGATCTGACCTTAGACGTCCGGTGTGCTAGCGAACCCGAAGGAGCTCTTTCCTTGAATGTACGTTGGGATAACGAACCCAGAGGAGCTCTGCCATGCGTACACTACAAACCCTGACTGTCATTGTCCATACCCTGACGACGTGTACCACTCCCTGGTAGGAGCTAGGAGGCCTGTATCCTCATCATCGGTGGATGTGAACTAGCCGTCACCCCCACGGTCAACTAAAGGCTGCAAAACAGAACGATGTTAGTCGAAATAAACACTCTAGATGTAAAATGAGAATCTCGTACCTCCCAGATGTGCAGTGCAGATGACCGAGGGGGAGCGCTAGTATGTATACCGAATGCGGACGGAACAAGTGATGCCTCCCGACGGACCTACAGCGGGAGAACGACATGATGTTAGTGGAACGTAAGGCATAACCAAAAAATGTAACGTAGATTTGTAAATAACTTATCGCCGATCTGGCCCGTGGATGACCGACGCGAAGCGCTACGACGACGGCTGGACTCGCTAGGTCGTGATGACCTAGCAGGTGAGCACAACCCCCACTTGGTTCCCGATGCGCAGGGCGTCGTCCGTCAAACAACCGCAGCTCAAATTCTTTATTATCTTCTTCGACTGCGTGAAGACATACTGTGGATACCATGGGGACATGCTCCAGATCTTAGGATGATGTGACAATTGGCAATAGCGTTAACGGTTTATCGTTTCACGTGTTTTCGGCAAAGTTTCAGAACTGTCAGGTCTCAGGCGGTCTGACCGGCCGAAGCGGCGGTCAGACCGGTCCAAGATCGGTCGGACCGGCTATAGCGGCGGTCGGACCGGCCAACTTCAGAAGTGAGATTTTGAGCTGGGCCAAAAATAGAGGTAGCAGGCAACAAAGGGGATTCTATTGTAGTTCGTCTCATAATTTTTGGAGTCTCCAGTCAAAAGTTCTATTGGATTGAAAATTCCAGTAGGTTTTGGTTTTCCAGAGAGGAAAATCGGCCAAGTCATTACTGGCGGTCTGACCGGCCAATAGGTGGTGGTCAGACCGGCCAGGGTGGGCGGTCTGACCGATTTTCACTTGGATCGTCGCCCGCCGTGGCGGCGATATTCGGTTGTTAGTTCAAAGTCATGAGTTTCAGGGCATATATGTTGCATGATGCATGTTTTGACTAACATGGGTCAAGTTGTGAAGAACTTGTTTCCAAATTCGGTTTACTTGTCTATTGTTGTGCAGGTTGCTTGGTGGTCAACGACGGTCAACGGTGAGGATGATTTGGACTAGGCTTGGAGAGCAGAGGTCCAGAACGATCGACGATGCCGAGTGAGGTCAATGTACTTAAGCGTGGTGTAAAATAGACAAGGGTGACCTATTAGCTAATCCGAGGCGCAAGATAACGTAAGGTGTAGCTAGTTAGGTCAAGGGGAGATAAAGACAGCGCATTAAAATGCGTGCGTAAGTGTCCTGTTTGTTTTGGGACTTAACGGGAGCCCAATTGAGTCAAACTTCTAGAAGGTCTAAGCCTCCACTATAAATAGGGGAGGGAGGTGGCTCCACCTCTACTTCACCTCTTTTGTTATTTTGTAAACCCTAATTTTCTTAGAGAGAGCTTTTGTGGAGGCTAGGGTTTTTGATAGTTTGATGTGATTTTCGTGCTCTTGGATTGAGCATTGTCCTCCATTGATGGAGAGGCTGTAAGCCCATATCATATCAAATCAATCAAAGGAAAGTTTGATCATATTTTGTCTCATTGTGTTCTTTCTCTATATTTGATGATTTTGAGTCTTTCTTTGATCCGCGAGTTTTTGATTGAATTCTCTACGTGATATAGTTTGCTGTGACATGTAGGAACCTATCTAGGATCATATTGATCATCAATCACCCACGAGCAAGTTTTTGGATAAAGTTTTCGTTTTGACCCGGTTTTGAACCCTTCTTCAATTAAACGGAAAAGGATCCTTATTCTTCCAAGAATTATCACAATATTCGATTGGAATAGGTTCCTGATATCATAGAGAAGGTTTGTTCCATGTTTCATCAAGTTTGGGGTTGTAGATCAAAAGTTTCATCTATTTGCAACTTCGTCATCGGGGCCGTTTCATTTTGTTCTTCAGTGGCGGTCGATCGGCCGAGTCACCGATCGATCGCGAGGAATCGGTCAGACCACCATTGAGGCAGCGGTCCGACCGGCAGTGCATTGAATTGCTTTAATCTTTGTTGATTTTGTCGTATTGCTTATGGGTTTAAATTGGATTCAATATTAGTCTTCCGTTGTACTGATATACTGATCTTCATAGCTTCCATAGCTACTGGAGTAAAATATTATTGAATCAATTATTTGTGAAAAAATGAGTGTGCTCCTATTCACCCCCCTCTAGTCACCTTTTCGGTCCAACACATACTTCAGAGCGCTCAGCACCCCAGTACTGTGTGTGGGCTGCAGATGGCGGTCTCCAATGCGCTTACGATGCGCTGCGACTGCTCCAACTGAATTGACATACATAACAGGTTCATTAACGAAGCGTACAAATATAATAAATGAAATGACCAGAGGTTACAAGTGTCTAACGGTGTCGTCATGCCGTGAAGCACTGTGATGATCGAACGTGTGGCGGAGGCACTCGTGGTGTGTCACCTCCTGCGGGTGCTTCGGTGGAGGAAGGGTGAGTCTGGCGTGCGATCGTGGTAGGTACCACTCCAGATACTCACTACAGGTCTAAATGTTGTACAGATGCCACTCCAGTAAGCACTCCAAATGCGCCCTCTCCATCCATGCTGTAGTCCACACGTGCTGGACTGGAAGCCAGTCCTGAGAATGCTGACCCACCCTCGATTGCCTGCATTTTCGGAAGGATTGATGTTAGAAAATAAGATGTAAGAAGTGTTAACATTACTCGGTTGAAGTTTGGCTCATGGGTGTATAGCTCGCGGCAGGACCGTACTGTTCGGAGGGGACATGACCTGGTACAAACCAAACTGTCGCATTACGCGCTACGCTCGTAAGGATCCACCATATTTGCGAACACCAAATGGTAGGTCGTCAACCATAACCCGGCGTCCTGGGTGCATTGGATGGACAACCCATGTGGCGTTACCGTGTGCACCAAATCTTGAGTAAATGGACCCCAGATGATGTTGTTGTGCAACTACTCGAACTCGTGGAATAACGAGTAGCACCTCGCCGGTCTGTCCTTGTCCTAGTGCAGACGGCCGGCAGTCCATCGTAAGCCCATAGTGGGCCTGTCTATCTGGCCGTCCAACTCGACGTACGGGTGCACTGTTCTCTGGATGGTCAGCCGCCCAACAGAGAAGTGCTCCCAACTCCACAGCTGCAAGAGCACATAACAGACGGCCAGGTTGGGGGTAGAAGCGGTGCCGCGCCGCGAAACGTCACACAACCCCCCATATGTGGTGCAAAGGACGATTGATCCCCAGCCACACTAAGGCATCGCCCCAGCTACTGCGTCAACCAACGACTCGGCGAGGCAGACGAAGTAGGGGTGGCACCAATCGCCCTATGTGGATGGAAACAAGACCCAATCAAAGAGCTGAAGATGGTAAGCAACGAGGTGCGTCCTAATGACCTCGCTAGGTGCATCCTGCAGGTATTGACTGAAATGCCTTAGCCAAGTCCGAGGGACGCCACGTGCAGCCTCCGGGACAGCCAGGTGTAAGATCGAGGTGGCCGACTAGAGGGGGGTGAATAGGCGGTTTTAAAAATCTCTATCGGGCTAAACCAATATATAAATGCGGAAGCTAATAGCGAATTGGTTTTGCACAATTAAAACCTAAATCAACTAGGCTCAACTAAGTGCACCAACAATATGAATACAATTCAATGATAGCAATCATACAAAGATGAATAAGCAGTTAAAGCAAGTATGTAATTGCTCAAAGTAAAACACACAAGAATTGCAAACCACAATGACACAACGATGTTTTTACCGTGGTGTTCGGAGACTTGCCGGTCTCCCCTAATCCACGTTGAGGTAAGCCCAACCCGCGTTGGACCGGCTCCACTAATTAAGCCAAACACCTCCGAGGTAAGTCCAACCACTTGGACCGGCTCCTCAAATGAGCACACACCTCGCTCCACTATGGTTGCTCTTCCTCCGCTCCGGAGATGGCGAGCACCGAACCACTCACAACCGTCGGGCCCTCTCACAAGGTTCTTGAGAAGGTCACCGAGCACGACGCCTCCACGCCGTCTAGGTGTCGGAAAACACCAAGAGTAACAAATACAAACTTTCACTTGAACTAATCAAGTGTCAACGCTCACGTGGATACACAATCCACTACCTAAGGCAACACATGCACTTAGGGTTTACTCTCCAAGCTCACCAAGTGCAATACATGCACATAAGAGAGGAGAGGCTTGCTCTTAGCTCAAGAGGCTCAAAGGATGTTCACAATATCACCAGCAACCTCTCCCAACCGGCCAAGGTGGCTATATATAGCCCACACACAAAAACTAGCCGTTGGAAGACAAACCCCAGAAAAATCAGGGAAATCGGAAGTTCCGCTGTTCTAAGTCCGGAACTTCCGCACCTCAGCGAAAAGCACAGCAACGGCTATTTCTGACGAGAAACTAGCCGTTGGAATTTTAGTGCGGAACTACCGCCAACCAAGTTGCGGAAGTTCCGATCTTCGGAAGTTCCGCACAACACATGGCGGAACTACCGCACATCGAGAAATCGGCTAAGTCCCTAAACAGGTGCTTCTCTGGAAAAAAACGCTCCGCCGTATTTCCAGAGCTTCCGATAATCGGAACTTCCGCACTTACAATGCCGGAGCTTCCGATTATCCGGACAGAGCACAGCAATGGCTTTTTCAACAACTTCAATTGCAAAACACATTTGCCAATTGACAAGCCATGCCAACAAGGATCAGAAACTTGATTCCTAACAAGTTGCAAAACACATTTGCCAACTTTTAGAATCATACCACAAGGAAAAAGGTACATGGACTTTCACCATTTGCAAAACACATTTGCAAACTTAAGTCACATGCTACAAGAAATCAAACATGAGCATCAACTATTTGCAAAACACATTCGCAAATAACAGCATCATGCCACAAGGCTAAGGTGCATGGACTTCAACCATTTGCAAAACACATTTGCAAAGTATAGTCCCATGCTACAAAGATTAAATGCATGAGCCTCGGCTATTTACAAAACACATTCGCAAATAATAGCTTCATGCATAGATAAGCTAGAGCAAACACAATGAGCTATCAACACATGACTAACTCATGCTACTTGTCAAGACCCCTCTTAATAGTACGGCAATCCTATACTAGCAATCCGGTCTATCAACCAAACACCGAGACCGGTAAAAGACTAGGAACACATCCTTAGCCCTAGCTAGTCATACCTTTGCCTTGCATCTTCTTGAAGCTTGATGACGCACATCAACACTTCAAGTTCGGGTCCTTGACTTTGACAATCATCAACACATGATGATTTCTTTACTTCGGGATCTTATCTTGAACATCATCAACACATGATGATTTCTTCATCCCGAGCCTTCACATGCATCAACGCATGATGCATTCCTTCACTTGACCTCCATCAACACATGATGGGTCTTCTCTTGACTTGATGTGCATCAACCCATGATGCATCCTTCACTTGAATCTTGACTTGATGTGCATCAACACATGATGCATCCTTCACTTGAATTTTGACTTGATGATCAACTCATGATCATCCCAAGTCTTCATCATCCTGGAACATAACCTATTCATCCAACTCATTGAAAATGTTAGTTCCACAATATGATTATCATTAATTACCACATCATACCATTAACTCATAATGGTGGGACAAGATACCTCAATCTTTCCCTCTTCGGTAATTGATGATAACCACTTAAATACTCATAAATTAAATGTTGATAAATGAGAGTACAAATTGAGTATATATATCAACTACACAAGTTATATATATACTCTAACTTGAGTATACAAGAACTACACAAGTTCTATATACTCATCATCATGAGTATACAAGAACTACGCAAGTTTTGTATACTCAAACGGATTTATTTCAAAGTAAAGATCCCAAATGTATGTGGAGAATGGAATATGGATCAATACTAATGAAACCACAAAATATAGAATAAAACTCCCCCTAGATGTGTGCATACACAAGTGTGTAGTAAGATCATATGCACATATTCAAGTTTGACTTATGGTTGAGTTCAATCCTATATTTTGGATCCGAGGAATGCAACAATATATAAGATTAAGATGTCGATTTCATACCTCATTGAATTTCACCTTTATATCCAAAAGAGACTACACAAGATATTACTAGATAAAAGAGTTAGTCTCACATTTGGATTTATCATTAATCACCAAAACAATCCATTAACTCATAATGGCGGGTCTAGATCTTTCAATCTCTCCCTTTTTGGTAATTGATGACAAATCCATTATCAATAACAACATTTGGATATACATAGACATAAGATAAGAATTTAAACTAATGAACTATTTCTATGTACGTCATGAGGTGAAATTATAAGCATTAAATAGTATATGCATAAAAAATATGCTTGTAAAACAATACATTTTCCTATAAAAGTATTCTCCTTCTTTTGATATAAAGCAAATAACAAAGGAGGATATGTAAATCATCCAAATAAGGAGAATGCATTGATACCACTTGAAATAATTCAAATAAGGGGACATTGATACCACTTGTGCAACATTGATACCACTTGTAGGACATTGATGCCACTTGAAATATTGTTCCCCTTTTTGACAATTCTCCCTCTTTTGGCATTTTTAGACAAATCAAACATCCAAATGGAAGAGTATTGATACAAACATTCTCCCCCTTTTGGCATAAATCAACAAAAACACAAAATAAATCTTAGCCAAAAGGAGCCTTTGCAAATCGATACTACTTGCAAAAATCGAGGTTGGTCACAAAAAGTATGAATTGAACTTATATGACCAAAGGATATTTTGTTCTCAAGATATGAGAAGAGAAACAAATGAATAGGTCACAAACCTATTGATCATATTACATTCTCCCCTTTTAAATCAAGACATTGAGAACCACTTGAAATGATATCACTTGAAATGATAGTTGAAACACATTCAACTAACCTCCTTCTTTGAAATCTTCTCAAGAACAATTTTCAATTTGCAAAAAGAGAAGAGATCAAAAGATTGCCAAAACTGAAAATCTGTGGTAGCAAACTCAGAAAAATATGAAATTAATCATGGAGCTAGCCCTTACAAATACACATAATTTTCATTTTGGGAGGCTTAACCAAATGTCAACTAATTTAAAGATATGAAAATCACAAAGTTTCAGAAAACTAAAAATTTCAGGATTTTCAGATTTTTGACATTTCATTTAAGCTTCAAAAGGCAGCTGATAAAATGGGTAGAATGGTTCCAATAAATCTGAGAAAATTTGTCAACATAGAACCACTATAGAGGATCAAATTTCATTATTATAGCTTCCTCTAATTCTGAACCCATTTAAGGATACAAAAAATCACAAATCAACTCCAGGCAATGTACAATTATGAAATTTCAGCATTTGAGCAAAGAGAGAAAAAGTCAAAACTTTTTCAATTCAAGTCTAAATGCCTTCAAATTTGGCAGAAATAAACTTTGGACTCCTAAGAAACTTTTCCAACATGAATTTTCGAAAAAGGAGTCTCCATTCAAAAGATAAGCCAATTTGAGCTTTGAAGGTAAGATTTTAGCTCAAAGAGAAGAAAAGTCAATACTTTTATAAATGAAGTCCAAATTCTTTGAAAATTTTTAGATTTTAACTTTGGACTATTTAGAATGGTTTCCAACAATAATTTTTGAAAAAAAACTTTTCTTTCAAAAGATATGGCAAAAAGCGCGTTGAAGGCATATAAAGAGAGCAAGTTTTGCAACGAATGCTCAAAATGCAACTCAACTTGATTTTGATGGAGTTTTTCACTTGCTTGGCTTTATATGAGTTAGAAATACTATTTCAAGCCAAGATACACAAAGAAATCCGGATCAAATAGCAAAACTCACTATATGCAAAAATAGATCATTTTGGGTCAAAGTAAGTTTTTCGGTGAGTTTCAAATAAGTATAGCTTTTCAACGGTTGGTCTTTTGCAAAAACGTTGAACTTGAGAAATGTTTAAAATGACCAACCTTAAGAGTTTGGTATTAAAAACTCTTCCAAAAACTCAATAGATTTTGATTTAGAGAAATATGTCATTTAATTCAAAATCAAGATCATATAAGATCCTTTTGAGGCCAAATTTGGTATTTATTTCCAAAGAAGAAATTTTTACTTCAAAAGCATTTGAAAACATTTGAAATACTTTTTTAAATACTTTTGTGTAGTTTTTCACAGATTGTGATCATTTTGAGTAAAATACCACTTGTAAAAAATATTTTGACTTTTGACTGGAAGGCTTGATTTTGAAAAGTTAATCTTGCATATGATTTATAATGTCACTCCAAGAATACCAAATGAAGCAAATGAGAATGAAACACATTCATTCACAAGATCCAATAAATCATTTTGGGCAAATAGGTAAAATAGTTTCCCAATATTAATACTTTACCCAATTTTTTATTCTATTAAGCCCAAAAATATTAATAGGTTTTTCACAAAGAAAAAATTCCCCCTTACACAAAGGTTCCCAAAAAAAAAATTTCTCCTTTGACACACAAAAGTTCATCATCCATCTTGTCATCTCTTAAACTATATCCATCCAATAACCTATGATGACATTTGATACACCTTGCAAATTAAATGATATCAAGCATAATTAATTCCACTTGCACGAACTCGATACCACTTATGAGAAAAACACTTGATACCAGGAATAATTGATTCCATTGTAAATACTTAGTACCACTTGTAAACTAGATGCCACTCATGAGAAAACCACTTGATACCAAGAATAGTTAATTCCATTGTAAATACTTGGTACCCCTTGTAAGCATAATTGAATTTTGCAAGGTGCTCGAACTTCTCTTCTATTGATCTTCAAAGAAAGCATTCCAAGGAGAAGAGAGAATTTTCATTGGCATGAAAGAATTGTGGATACCATTTTAACGAATAAGATGATATCACTTGAAAAGATGAGACTCATGCTAAGGTCAAGATGATCAAAAGAAGAAGCTACCACTTTTGAAAGGAATACCACTTGTTAGATGCAATTTGCATTTGCAATCAGGGAATAGCAGTAGTGGGTAGCAAGCAAGGATATAGAGAATCAACTTGATCACTGGAAGTAGCCACAAAAGATTTAGAATTGAATTGGAATGAAATGGCTATTTTGTCAGAAAAATCGGAAGTTCCACCGTTTAACTTGCGGTCGTACCGGACTTCGGAAGTTCCGCAGTTATAACGCCGGTAGTTCCGATTTTCCTGGAACTTCAGGGATTGATCTTGAAAATTTGAAGGAAAGAGGAAATTGTTGTATTTTACTCCAAGTCTTTGCATAGTCAATCAAATAAACATCTTTGGAGTATTTCCAACTTATATATCCCATAAAAATAAAATTTAAAATAGTTTTTATAAATTAAGCTTTTGGTTTTCGGAAATGAAACATATTTCCATGAACTTTCATCAAAACATGCAAAAAGAGCAAATGAAGAATTTTAAAGCATCCAATTGCATGTATGAGTCATAAATACCATTATGAACATATTCATATGAAGAATTTTGGTTCATATGGCAAAACTCACTTAAGTGCTAGAAAGTGACCACTTAGGTCATAGTAGTATTTTGGACGAGTTTGAAAATCAAATATCTTTTTCTAGGTTGGTCTTTTAAAAATCCTTTGAATACCAAAAATGTTTAGAATAACCAACTCTAGGATTTTCCTTTTGGCAAGATTTTCACATTCCTTTTAGAATAGATTTTACACAAAAATCTAGTTTATGTCAAAAACAAGATACTATAATGTAGGATTTTGGTTAGAAATGCATTTTTACTTAAAATAGGTTTTTCTAAAGCCAAAACCTTTGGTAAACCTTTGAAAAGCATTTGTATACATTTTGCAACTAAATTTTTAAAGAATTACTAATAATTATGGAATTTTTGACTTTTGGCTAAAAGGCTTATTTTTGACAAACAATACTAGCACTTAATTTATTTGGGCACACATAGGGATGTGATATACATGACTATGATTTAGCACTCCCCCTTAATGTGCCACTACCATCTTGCTCAAGATATTAATAATGAACATTATGAACATAGAACAAGAACACCCCTTTTTAAAATGATTTTCATGACATGCAACCTACACAAGGCATAAGGGGCTAGATACTTCAATATAAGTACTTGTTACCGTAAGGGCATTGGTTCTTGATATGAAGTGATAATCCTCAAACTTAGCTCCAATTTTGATATATGATGAAATCCATCTTTATATGAATAAGCCAAGCCTCCAATGCCTCTCCAAGTACCTATTAAGCATTAAAGTGCATTTTGGTACCCATTACTTGGTTGGGTCCACGAATGTTAGTCACAATAGATTTGGGCACCCAAATGGCCCTTGGAATAGTTTTTGGTGAACTAACAATTCTAGCAAATACATTGCCATTAATATCCTTCCTAAGCAAATAATGATCATTATAAATAATGGGCTTAGGAGTGATACCTTTGGGACAATCCTTACTAAGATGTCCCTTTTCCCGGCAATTGTAGCAAGTTGGGACTTTGCTTCCCCTACTTGTCTTTATTTCTTGCTTCTTGCCGGTTTGCCTCAATTTTGAATGTCTTGTCTTGACATCCTTTTGATTAGGGCACACCGAGGCATAGTGACCCTTTCCGTTGCATCCATGGCACTTGACATATTTCTTCGTATGTCTCGCGTTGTGCCTTGTCTTGCTATTCTCCCTTTTCTTGGGAGTGTAGCCAATACCACTCTTATCTTGCAAGCATTTTTGCTTGCTCAATATTTCGTCGAGAGTGGCCTTCCCTTTATAGCTTCTTTCCAAGTCTTTCTTTAATTTTGTGACTTGGGCCTTGAGCTCATTGGTTTCCTCTACAATGTTAGTATTGACAAGCATAGAGGAAATGAGAGCATCTAATTTTGAGCAACAAGGCATATCAATTAAATCCTCACATGAGGTGGATATACTAACCTTAGATGAAATGCAAGAGCTAGGAGCTATGCATGGCAAATCATCTAATAAATTACATTTAATGCCTATATCCACCTAAGAGCTATTTAGCCTATTTAGGAGGAGAGCTTCATGTTCATCCTTTAAAACATCATAATTGTTTTGAAGTGAGACAAACTCTTTCTTCAAAACTTTGAATTTAGATTTCTCCTTTCCTAAATATTCATTAAGCTATTCTAGCATGTCCATCAACTCATCATAAGTAGGCTCATCATTATTTACCTCTTCATTACCTTGAGCCATGAAGCAATGTGGTGATGTGGATGGAGTGGAGGAGTCCTCATAATCGTCGGAGTTTGAGATTGAGCATTCTTCTCCCGACGACCGTTCATATGTGCAATCTTCACTTGTGGAAGTGGACAATTCATATTTATCTTGAATTTGGGTCCACAACTCATGAGCGCTCTTGAGATTGCATATGGCATCAAAAATATCTATACTCAAGGCACTAAATAAAATGTTAGTAGCTTGAGCATCGAGATGCGAGCATTTCTCTTCCTTATTGGTTGGAGCAAGAGGATCCTTTGGAGGAGAAAAACCCGCATCTACAATCCACCATATATTTAGGCCCATGGCCTTAAAATAACAAATCATGCAGATTTTCCAATAGGCATAATTTGTGCCATCAAAAATAGGTGCTTCACCTAGTTGCACTATTTCTCTAGTCGACATCCTTTACTCTCTAGACGGTTAAGTCTAATAAATGAGAGACCAAGCTCTGATACCACTTGTAAGATCGAGGTGGCCGACTAGAGGGGGGTGAATAGGCGGTTTTAAAAATCTCTATCGGGCTAAACCAATATATAAATGCGGAAGCTAATAGCGAATTGGTTTTGCAAAATTTAAACCTAAATCAACTAGGCTCAACTAAGTGCACCAACAATACGAATACAATTCAATGATAGCAATCATACAAAGATGAATAAGCAGTTAAAGCAAGTATGTAATTGCTCAAAGTAAAACACACAAGAATTGCAAACCACAATGACACAACGATGTTTTTACCGTGGTGTTCGGAGACTTGCCGGTCTCCCCTAATCCACGTTGAGGTAAGCCCAACCCACGTTGGACCGGCTCCACTAATTAAGCCAAACACCTCCGAGGTAAGTCCAACCACTTGGACCGGCTCCTCAAATGAGCACACACCTCGCTCCACTATGGTTGCTCTTCCTCCGCTCCGGAGATGGCGAGCACCGAACCACTCACAACCGTCGGGCCCTCTCACAAGCTTCTTGAGAAGGTCACCGAGCACGACGCCTCCACGCCGTCTAGGTGTCGGCAAACACCAAAAGTAACAAATCCAAACTTTCACTTGAACTAATCAAGTGTCAACGCTCACGTGGATACACAATCCACTACCTAAGGCAACACATGCACTTAAGGTTTACTCTCCAAGCTCACCAAGTGCAACACATGCACATAAGAGAGGAGAGGCTTGCTCTTAGCTCAAGAGGCTCAAAGGATGTTCACAATATCACCAGCAACCTCTCCCAACCGGCCAAGGTGGATATATATAGCCCACACACAAAAACTAACCGTTGGAAGACAAACCCCTGAAAAATCAGGGAAATCAGAAGTTCCGTCGTTCTAAGTCCGGAACTTCCGCACCTCAGCGAAAAGCACAGCAACGGCTATTTCTGACGAGAAACTAGCCGTTGGAATTTTAGTGCGGAACTACCGCCAACCAAGTTGCGGAAGTTCCGATCTTCGGAAGTTCCGCACAACACATGGCGGAACTACCGCACATCGAGAAATCGGCTAAGTCCCTAAACAGGTGCTTCTCTGGAAAAAACGCTCCGCCGTATTTCCAGAGCTTCCGATAATCGGAACTTCCGCACTTACAATGCCGGAGCTTCCGATTATCCTGACAGAGCACAGCAATGGCTTTTTCAACAACTTCAATTGCAAAATACATTTGCTAATTGACAAGCCATGCCAACAAGGATCAGAAACTTAATTCCTAACAAATTGCAAAACACATTTGCTAACTTTTAGAATCATACCACAAGGAAAAAGGTACATGGACTTACACCATTTGCAAAACACATTTGCAAACTTAAGTCACATGCTACAAGAAATCAAACATGAGCATCAACTATTTGCAAAACACATTCGTAAATAACAGCATCATGCCACAAGGCTAAGGTGCATGGACTTCAACCATTTGCAAAACACATTTGCAAAGTATAGTCCCATGCTACAAAGATTAAATGCATGAGCCTCGGCTATTTGCAAAACACATTCGCATATAATAGCTTCATGCATAGATGAGCTAGAGCAAACACAATGAGCTATCAACACATGACTAACTCATGCTATTTGTCAAGACCCCTCTTAATAGTACGGCAATCCTATACTAGCAATCCGGTCTATCAACCAAACACCGAGACCGGTAAAAGACTAGGAACACATCCTTAGCCCTAGCTAGTCATACCTTTGCCTTGCATCTCCTTGAAGCTTGATGACGCACATCAACACTTCAAGTTCGGGTCCTTGACTTTGACAATCATCAACACATGATGATTTCTTTACTTCGGGATCTTATCTTGAACATCATCAACACATGATGATTTCTTCATCCCGAGTCTTCACATGCATCAACGCATGATGCATTCTTTCACTTGACCTCCATCAACACATGATGGGTCTTCTCTTGACTTGATGTGCATCAACCCATGATGCATCCTTCACTTGAATCTTGACTTGATGTGCATCAACACACGATGCATCCTTCACTTGAATTTTGACTTGATGATCAACTCATGATCATCCCAAGTCTTCATCATCCTGGAACATAACCTATTCATCCAACTCTTGGAAAATGTTAGTTCCACAATATGATTATCATTAATTAGCACATCATACCATTAACTCATAATGGTGGGACAAGATACCTCAATCTTTCCCTCTTTGGTAATTGATGATAACCACTTAAATACTCATAAATTAAATGTTGATAAATGAGAGAATAAATTGAGTATATATATCAACTACACTACTCTAACTTGAGTATACAAGAACTATACAAGTTCTATATACTCATCATCATGAGTATACAAGAACTACGCAAGTTTTGTATACTCAAACGGATTTGTTTCAAAGTAAAGATCCCAAATGTATGTGGAGAATGGAATATGGATCAATACTAATGAAACCACAAAATATATAATAAAACTCCCCCTAGATGTGTGCATACACAAGTGTGTAGTAAGATCATATGCACATATTCAAGTTTGACTTATGGTTGAGTTCAATCCTATATTTTGGATCCAAGGAATGCAACAATATATAAGATTAAGATGTCGATTGCATACCTCATTGAATTTGACCTTTATATCCAAAAGAGACTACACAAGATATTACTAGATAAAAGAGTTAGTTTCATATTTGGATTTGTCATTAATCACCAAAACAATCCATTAACTCATAATGGTGGGTCTAGATCTTTCACCAGGCCACAAGGAAGCTCCAACCTGGCCTTCCAATCCGCCAGCGGAGGGGCTGGAACAAGTGTCTCACCCCGTATCAGGAGACCGGTTAAGAACGATACATCCAGCAGAGTGACCGTCATCTCACTCCACCAAAAGTGGAAGGTGTACTTCTCGGGCCTCCACCTATCGACAAGTGTCGACGGCAGACTGACGTTTAGGGTGAATCGGCATCCGACAGAGACTAGCCTTGCAAGGGGCAACAAGCATGTGTCCCGGTGGATTGGGACGTAGCGATCGTCCAGCTCCCAGTAATCCCTCCCCGCCTGAGGCAGCAGGGGCGGAGGGCTATTCACATCACTGTTGATCCACAGCTTGCATCGGTGGTACTCATTGTAGAAGTGTTCCAAAAGCACCGGTAGAGACATGGCTTGCAACACATGAAATAGACAGAATATTAATGAGAAGATTGATAATGTCCATACAATACTACAAATTAAATATTATGACCAAACTAAAGCTACAAATTAATGTGCACTAATTTAGTAGTACAAAATTAAATACGGCTCTTTAAGCATGCACATATTGTTCCATAAATCCAACATGGACATACACATACAATGGACGAAAAATCGACGGAGATAAAAATTACCTGCTAAATTGGCTTCTAATGACAGTGGTTAATAATGCTAAAATACCCCCAAAAATAAAATCGGCAGAGAAAGAGAGCAACCCAAAGAGAGAGAGAGAGAGAGAGAGAGAGAGAGAGAACGACGGTGAAATAAAATCGCGCTCGCTTGCTCTCTAATTTATAGCTACTGCTAGAGGGAATCCTTCCCCGCGTGATCTAATTGATATTCACTTGCATGCATCAGATAGAGATGTGACATGGAATAAAGTGGCAACAGAGACCTTTGGAATTGACCGGACGAGAGACTGGCGGTGCAATTAGGCGGAGGGACATGGGCTTCGGAGCTTCTCACAATGACAGATGGAAAGTTTTTGGCGGTTTTTTGTTTCTCCAGAGAACTGGACCAGACAGGTTTCCACGTGGCGGGAGGGGAGGGCTAGCGGGAGGGAGGGCCATGCGGAGGAGAGAGGAAGGGAGGGCACGCGCCCGGTGCGGGAGGGAGGGCCGTGCAAAGGGGAGGGGAGGGAGGCAATGCGACGGCATGTGGAGGGCCACCGCACGACGACCGTGTAGGAGGTGGCCACCGCACGGTGGTTGTGCAGCAAGTGATGACATGGCGGAAGCCACCGTATGGTGGGCGTGCGGCAGGTGACACGTGGCAGCACGGGAGAGCATGCCGCACGGTGGGCGTATGGCAGGGCGATATTTTTGCAAAAAAAATAGTAGACGACCAGTCTTGTAAATACAGGGCGCAAATGAGCTAATACGGCCAAAAATCCACTATGTAGGAGGTTTTGGCCGTATTGGCACTATTGGACATCTTATTAACATAAATGGCACCCGTTGCGAGGAATGAGTAGAAATGACACCTTCACCGCACGGCTGCTGGTGGGACGAATAACGAGCCGACACGGAGAAAACTGCACAGCCATCGTGCGGTGCTACCCTTTGCCGCACAACCACAGTGTGGTGGAGGCCCGATCCTATATAGCCACCATGCGGTGCTTCCTCATTGCACCACGCGGCAGCCAGAACTGGCGGTCTAGTTCTTTGGAGAAACAAAAAACCACATCTCGTGCCATCTGTCGTTCGGACAAGCCACACCCTCCCCTTCGGTCCTTCGGACCAGCTCACCCGTGGACGACTCCTTTTCCACCAAAATACATGTCACCTCCTCGAGTCACCTCCCATCACATCCATTGGTCCCTCGTCTAATCGCTGTCTCCTGCATGTGCATGCATTCATGCATGCGAGAGAGAAATGCCTGCCTTGCAGGTGTTATAAATAGCGAGTGAAAGCAATTAAGTTTTGTCGTCTCGCTCGCTCACTCTCTCGGTCTCGGTTCTTTGTCGATTTTATATTTGGCAACATTTTGGCGTTATTAGCCGCTGTCATTTGCAGTCATATTAACAGGTAATTTTGACCTTGTCTCTAAATTTTTTATTTGTCGCATTGTTAGTAAATCAGCCGTAGTATTATTTTCGTACTTAATTAGTTGTTATTTTTCAAGTGAACTTATTTAAGTTGTTTTGGAATTTTTGTACTAAAATTAATGTTATGTAATTAATTATTTCCAATTCCTTAGTGCCAATTAAAATAATAAGACATTAATTAATTACCATATAATTAGTCGTAATTAATTAGTTTTACTAAAATAATTAGTTGTAAACAATAAGTTCAAATTAAATGTTAATTGGCTAGCCATCATTACTTAGTGCCAATTAATTAGTCGAAACAGTTTCAACAATTTGCTGGGCAAGCTCATAGTTCTAACATATCACGGCAACAACAGCATGACTATCATGTTATAGTAACAAAAGTAAGCTTGGTTGGTCAAAATTCAGAAGGAGTTCTCAACTAAGCCTAAAGCAAACAAATCATGTAATACAAATTGACTGCTTGAATTGTATAATTCAAAAGTAACATTCCTTAAGCAGGGATATTGTGAGAGTCTTAAGCTGCCTGCATGCTTACCTAAATACAAGCTCCCAATACTTGGTTGGACCGAACAACAAAACAATAGAAAAAATAAAGGTAAGATCAAGTATCTTATATATTATTTTGTTGCAGAAATTAGTTTGAGCCCTAATGAATTTAGTCATAAGCAATTTAGTCATGTTTAAATAGTCGTATTTAATTTTGTACTAGTAAATGAGTGTACATTAATTTGTAGTGATCATTTGGTTGTAATTTTTAATTTGTAGTATTTTATCGTCATTATCAATCTTCTCACTAATATTATGTATTTTCCATCTGTTTCAATGCATGTCTCTACTTGTGCTTTTGGAACACTTCTAAGATGAGAACCACCAGTGCAACTTGTGGATCACCGGTGATGCGGATGGCCCTTCGCCCCTGTTGTTTCAGTCGGGGAGGAATTACTTGGAGCTGGACCCTCACTACGTTCCAATCCTCCGGGATACGAGCTTGTTGCTGTGAGAACCCAAGCAATTTAACTTGTAATGCTTAACCCTCTAATTGGTCCTAGCATCGCAAATTAAATTTCTCGTTCTCGGTGTATTATATACCTCCCAGGAGCGGTACACATACACCATCACAAAACATCAATATTAATCCATACACAAGTTCTTACAAAAGGGCCGACATGGCAAATAACAAAATAAAAATCAAGTACACAATAGAAAACAGTGAATAAATTGAAATAAAAATATGAATTAATTATAAACAAAGTTCCAATGGCTTGCCATAACCCGCAGGGCAACCGACTGGGTTCAAACCATACCAAATCGACGTTTCTGCACAATCTTTTCTACCCGATTCAATCTCGACATCTGCGGTCTAGATTAGTAAATAAAAGCAAACAGTGAGTACATGAATATACTCTGCAAGACTTTACCAAGCCTATACATAGCTACATGCAAGCATTGATCAAAGGAGAAGGCTGTAGGGTTTATTTTCAGTGCAAAGTAATATTTCAATTGAATATAAGTAGTAGATTCAAATTGCAAGTTAGCAAATATTTTTAACAATTCAAATAACAGCGAGTAATTATCATTAGACATCAACAAAACATCTACAGGTAGCTGCCCCTACAGCGTACAAACATAGCACGAGAAACCATTCTCAATACCACCCGATCAACTTTTAAGTTTAAAATTCCAAAAAGGTTTGAGTCTAATTGTTGCACAACCTAACCAAGCATTGTCATAATCAAGAACATAGCTACTCAAGTAGATTTAACCCTGTAGGGGTGTACAACTTTACCTACATGTCAGACTGCTCCTTGTGCCAAGCTATTTAGCACACTTCCTTAGGTACTAAGTCCTACGAGACGTTTTCCAATATAACGTATTAATTACGAGTCGCCTGTATGGATGGAAACCAATACGTTGTGTCGGAGACATCGGCCCAGCCGAAGTAATTGCCGATGCTCCTGGGTGTGGAGAACCTAGATAGGACCCCACTCCCGCACACCCAACACACACAAATCATTTTTTTAACACAACACACACAACCTCCTGTGATTCAGAGCTAACACACGCCAAAGTACTAAGTCAAGAGGGGTTTCATATGCCCCTCATGTGGATGCACGCAAAAGTTCTTGGATCAGTGACACAAGTAATTCAGTCCTTGTTGACTTAGGCACGAACCATTCACACCCGACAATCACACCATACATACCATTTGCCCAAGTCCAAATTGTTTTATTTTTATTTTTAATTTTTCAAATATAATAGCACATGGTGCTGGATATAACATAATAAAAATAATTTATGTGATCAAGGTCATCGACAAAGTCAACAACCGCCTAATCTACCGAAAACTAAGCATTGCTAAGCATGACTTTGTATAAGTGTAATTAGACCATATAACATCCACCGGGCCATAATTCACCAGCGGAATTATTAACTTAGCCTAGTGGCATGGGATGAATATTTTTAGAGAATTCATGCAATAGGGTTAACTACCTCTAATCGTAAACATAACTTGACAAATAAAGCATGCATACATACAGTTGCAAAACATGGTAATAATTTTTGAATGTAATGGGTGCTTGTCTTTGTTTGCTAGTACTCTGGACATTCACGTGATCATCTCCGCTGCACTCCCGAATCATCGTCATCTAGCGATAAGTACCGACAAAGCGAAAACACCGAATAAACACTAAAATTCCAAAAGTCTCCAAAAATTATAAAATTAATACAAAATATATATTATTATTTATTAATAATTTAGAAATAAGAATGATTCAATTTGGAGTTCGTATGCGAAAGGTATAGCTTAAACCCTTTTTGTTAGACGAGAAAATCCAACTAATAGGTTTCGGTTACTGCTCACTGGTTTGACTGCACGTGGTCGAAAGGAGATTCGACTGCACATGGTCGGAAGGAGGTTTCGATTACCTGGTCGAAAGGTGGCTTCGACCATAGGTGGTCGGAAGGAGGTTTCAATTACCTGGTCGAAAGGAGGCGTCGACTATAGGTGGTCGGATGAAGGCTTCGACTACAGGTGGTCGAAAGGAGGTTTCGACTACCTGGTCGGAATGAGATTTCAACTACAGGTGGTCAAAAGGATGAGGTTCGACTACAGCCTGAAGCGGCAGCGCGGCGAAGAGAAGCGGAGTGGAAGCCACGGCGAAAACGACAACGCTTCTAACTAGCCAGCGCGCGCTATAGTTTTTGGTCCGCTTCGAACAAGGCAGAGACGCTCCCGAGCGCTTATAGCCACAATCATCACCAGTGACTGGGGGCACGGCAGTGCGGGTGAGTGCCGAAAATGGGACCCTCGGATCTAACCGGTCCTAGAGACACAGGTGGTGAGACCTAGGGTGGACGGTGGCGGTGCGGCGTGGGCAAAAGGTGGCCGTCCGTGGAGTAGGTAAGGGAAAGCAGCGTTCGGATGGAGAAGAGGTCGAAATAGAGGGAGCAAGACCATTCTTAGGTTACCTGGAGCACGCTGGAGTGGTCGAAAGTGACAGAGTGTGTTTGAGGTGGTCCAGCGACGCGAGCCATGGGCGGCGCGGTGGTGTCACCGTGGTGGGATCACTGTGGAGCAGGGGTGTGAAATTAAATGCCAGGGGCAGCTATATGATAGCAATGAGAAGCTCTGGGAGAGAGTAATTGGAGCGCGGATCACCCGGCAAGTAATGGTGATAGTGGAGCCGTTTTCAGCTGGAGATGAAGAAGAAACCCAATTGCGGTGGTCCCTGTGAATCAAAACCAAATTGGGTTAGAGGATAAGTTCCTTGTGTCTAGGAACACAAGATGACGTAGATAGAGAGGAGAGAGCAGCACGGTGACGACAGAGATGATGAGGTGGCGCGCCGGCCGGAAGTTGGAAGCTTGAGCTTCTATGCGCTCGGCTTGGTAGAAGGAAGAAACAAGAGGAGAGGAGTGGCAAGCGATGAAGAAAGGAGGTAGAGGATGCTTCGGGTGGCCTTAAATAACTAGGAGGGTGGAGGCTAGCGATGAGAGGGCGGTGGGGTGAGCTGGTGGGAGAGGTGACCGGGGCGTAATGCTGAGCCAGGGCATGGGCGGCGTTGGCAGATGAGGGAGGTGACGACATTTAATGTACACGTGCCCAGTGGGAAAAAGGTGCGGATTCGCGCTGGGGCGACGACTATGCAGCGGCGGTAACGCACGCGAGCGCTGGCAGTATGGGCGTAGTGAAGAAGATGTTGACCAGGCGAGGAGGTGGCTGACAAGCAGGTCTGGTTGGACCTGGTCGGGCGGGTTGGGTTGGACCTAGTTGGGTGGGTTGGGTCTGACCTGGTCGGGTGGGTTGGGTCTGACCTGGCTGGGAGATCTAGGTCGGACCTGGTCGAAACTGAGTGGGTGGTCGAAAATGAGTATGCTAGTCGAAAACGAGTTGAGCGGTCGAAATTGAGTTATGGTCGAAGTCGACTTATGGTCGAAATCGACTGTTCGCTTCGAGTACTGATGGTTTCGAGTGTTGTTCAGAAGGGTTTTGACTATGTGATCAAAAGAGGTTTCGACTACACGACTACCTGGTCTGGTCGACAAGATGGGACAAGGCAGGGGAGGGCGCTGGAGTCAAGGCAGGTGGGAGCGGCACTGATGATGGGACGGGGCAAAGGTGGGCGCCGGGGTCAAAGGGAGCAGGTGTGGTAGTAGGGCGTCGGGCGCAGGCGAGCAGGTGGGTGCACAGGCGCTGCACAGGGCGTGCTCGGGGCTGAGTCGGGAGGGGAGAAGGGTGCGCGGGGAGGAGGCTGGCGGAAGGGGGAGGGAGGTGGGCCGGGGGAGAAGGCCAAGAAGGGGTGGGCTAATCCCAAGAGTAAAAATGGACTGACCCAAATCGGAGAGAAAGTGGGCCGAGCCCCAAGAGAGGAGTTTTGAATTTGAGGTAGAACCTAGGAAAAATATTTCCAAGCACTGTTCACACGATTTGTTTGTATTTTAAATTCAAATCAAGCACGCAAATGAAATAAGGCACCAAATAACATCCAAAAATTCTAGAAAATTACAAACAATCAAATCAGATAAGTTTGAATCCATCTAAAATATTCCCAGCTATGGGTATTACTATATTTTCAAAATAAATGATAGTTTGTATTTCTGAGATAAAGAAAGTATATTTCCAAATTGAATTTTGAGAATTCTTTTGAAAGTACCTCAAGCATTCTAGGAGCATATGAGGTTTTACTTTTGATAATTTGAATCCTCAAAATAAACATTCCCATATTTGAAAACTTTTTAGTTTTTCTTCAAATCCAAATTCAACTTTTTGAATAGGAAAAGGAGTATTGGATTGCAAGGTTTAAATTCTACTCTTCAAAATCAAATGATTTTCATCCTAGGGTTTATACTCCACTTTGAACTAAGTTTTCTGAAACTTGACAAACTTTTATTTTGTTTTAGAAATTTTATTTCTAGGTTTTGGAAAACCTGGTTGTAACCTATTTGCTTTGCAACAAAAAGTTTTAAAAAGCTCCAAAATTTCATAAATGCACAGTAGATGCTTAACTAATCCAAATTAGGAATTTTGGGCTGTTACAGTTGCCCCTTGTGGGGCTGCTCTCCGTCGAACGCCGGTTCACCCTAGACGCTAGTATGCGTCGGCACTTGTTGATAGGTAGAGGCTGAGATGCACACCTTCCACTTTTGGTGATAGTTAGAGCGGGCGCAGCGCATCGCAAGCGCATCGAAGACCTCCATCCGCAACCCAGACACAACATCGGTGTTGCCGAAAACTTTAAAGTACATCTTCGTGGAGTCGAAGAACATAATAAAGAACTTGAGTTGCAATCATTCAACTGATGGCGCTCTGCGCATCGGGCACCAAGTGGGGGGACCGTGCTCACCCGCTAGGTCATCACGACCTAGCAAGTTCGACCAGCATCATAGTGCTACTCGTCGGTCATCCACGGGTCAAATCGACAGGGAGATAAGTTATGTACAAATCTACATTCTATTTTTTGGTTATGCCTTACATTCCGCTAACATCATGTTGTTCTCTTGCCGCTGGTCCGTCAGGATGCATCACTTCTACCGTCTGCGTTCGTTACACAGACTAGCGCTCCCCCTCGGTCATCTACACTGCACATTCGGGAGGTACGAGATTCTCAGTTTACGTCTACAGTGTTTATTTCAACTAACATCGTTCTGTCTTGCAGCCTTCAGTTGACCATGAGGGTGATGGCTACTTTGTGTTCACCAATGATGAGGTTATGGGCCTCCCAGTTCCCGCCAGGGAGCAGTACACGGCGCTAGTATTTGGACCATGGAAGCCAGTGTTTGGAGCGTACGCAGGGTAGAGCTCCTCCAGGTTCGCTAGCACACCGTACGTTCAAGGCCAGAGCTCTTCCTGGTTCGCTGGCAAATCGGACGTCCAAGGCCAAAGCTCATCCGCACGACCGGAGCTGCAGACATCGTACCTTGGGGCGGACAAATCAGGAGTGGATTTATACAGTCTTTCGTTCATGAATTCATTGCATGTGGCCCCCAGTTCGGCATGTCTCATCAAGACGATATGGATGCTTACCAGACTCAGCTTACGGGTGCACCTCTTCCCACTCAACATACTCAACGGTCTTCGTACCCCCTCTGATCAGACACGCGCTCTCCGGACCGGATGGCGTATCCCACGGGATATGCTCGACGCAAAACATCCAAGCGCATGCAGACGCAGACACGAGTAGAGAGTAGTGGCTCAGACAAGTGAGTCATATTGTATTCCGTGTTATGCGATTCTGTTTTGGTATATTTGTATTCATATTTTGTTTTGCTATATTTGTATGCATATTTTGTACGTTATGTGTGTATTGCTGTGCTATATTGTATATCGATATTTTCAATGGAGTTGTAATGTAGTTTTTTCCATAGATAAAATTGACGACATTTCAGAATGGTTACAAGTATTACATGTGTGTGGTTCGGTTACAAGCATTACATGATACACACGCAGATTTGTAGCACTCGGGATGAAGAAGGATGCAAACTAGTGTGATAGAGAATTTTGACCGGAAATTATGCATTGACCTAAAGAATTCATAACCCCCTCCCAAAACCTCCACCCAAAACCACCTCTCAAAACCCTACGCCCGTGGGGTTCGAGTAAACTGTATTGTACCACAGGCTAGCTAAACTTCTCCATGAATCAACTTAGGGAAATATTTGGTATGAAACCCTAATTCTGTTAGATATGATTAGACCTATTCTGTTAAGAGTACTTTGTGTGGGAATTCATGAAACCCTGATTCCTGAAACCTAAAATCTAAATTTTCGAGACATAAACTTTTATTTTCTGAGATAATTTCAAAATACATATAAAATTATATAAACATTACACAATCAAGTCCATTGTGTAGGGAGCCTTCAAAACAAAATTTATAATTTTTGGAGCTCATTTTCTATAATTAGAAATTCCTACAAACAGTATACTTAAATGAAATTATGATAAAAATTCAGAACAAATAAAATTATGGAAAAATTACATAAGTACACTGTGTCAGTAGGCTCCACAAAAAATTTATAATTTTTGAGCTCATTTGCTATATTTAAAAATTCATTTGGGAAGAGTGAGAATCTGCACGGACATTGTGCAGGAGCACCTGCACCGTATAACGGCCGTGCTGCAGGGATTCCACCGCACGGTAGCCATGCTGTAGCGCTAACGTGTCGGCTCGTTGGTGACGACCGTGCGGTGGAGGCACCATTTCTGCAAATACCACGCGACGAGTGATATTTCTGCAAATACGATTGCAAACAGTGCCAATACGACCAATTCCTCACTACGTAGCACACGCCTAGCAGGATAGACAATCAGGATTGGACCCTGGTGGATCTGTAGATAGAGTTGTACTCCCATGTTTGCACCAACCGATCAATAGGTGGTTCCCCAATCCGAAAAAGTTAGCTAGTTGGGACATGGCAAGTTGCGCTACAAAGTGAATCGAAGAATGTGTGCTTAGTGCTAACCAAAGTAGAGCTAAACAATTGTATGTTTTGAATAATCGATCTCGTAGTTGGAACATAAATCAATCCAATCAGACCAAAGAACATCAAAAAGAGACAGAGTACAGAGGCATACATCTTTCATTCACCAATCAATCATTCTCTTTACCTAATGAAACCTTATTTATAGATTAAAGGAGTGAACACTTCAAAGGTGTAACATCCCAAATTAGGAGTGTTTTTACAGCCTTTAAAAACAAAAAACCATTTGATTTTTCTTGGTTAAGTCAAAGCTTAATTTGAATTTTCATAAATCAAAATCATTTAATGCGAATAATCTAAACTTCAATTAAATTGAAAACTATTTTATTTGGGTTACTTGAGTTCCAGAGTATTTTTTGGAATTTTTGGAGTTTATTTTCTATTTCTACGATCTCGGTTTATTTAATCTAATTTATGAAATTCAGAAAAATCTCTTTTTTCTGATTTTCCTTTCGGGCCGCGTTTTCTTTTTCCTCCGACCAGATCCTTTTCGCCATCTCGGCCCATTTATTTTTCTCTTTTCCTATTCGCCATCTCGGCCCATTTATTTTTCCTCCCGTGCGCCAAGCCTAGCCGCCATCCTGCCTCCCTCCTTCCTCTCTCACGGTGGACCGCCTCGTTAACCACCACGTCATCTTCGTCTTCAACATGGAGACTCCGTCCATGTCCATATCCAGCACGCATCGCCGCCAGCATCCATCCAAACACTCCCGTCCTGTGCCTATAGAAGTGCACCGCCCACATCATTTTCTTTGCATCTCCATCCTCTCCCAAAACACCAAGACGTCCTCACTGTTGTCTTCTTCATTTCACAAGATTTTAGTCGTGAAGCCACCGCAGCCGCAAGCGCCTTACCATTGATTTCCTCGCCGTCTGTGCCTTCACCACCGTTGGAGTCGTCTCGTCGCGTTTTAGCCTTGCTTCCTTCATCGTCGTCCGAACAACCCTGAGCCATCGTCGCCCTTGTTGTCTCCAAATCTCGTCGTGCTGCCCTATTCTGATCTCTCTCCGTTGACTTCCTCGTCGTCTTGTGTGCGTCACTACGTGTTCCCAGCCACCCTCAATTCATCCCCCACCTCAATCCAGCCTCTGCGCCACCCTAGTGTCCCACTGCACTGTGCCTTCTTTCTCGCCTTCGGTTGTCGTCGTGTGTAACAGCCCATTTTCGGTTCTTGAATAGTAATTCTCCGTTGTCATTTTTGAGTTCAAAACTAATTCTAATTAATTGTGTATTTGCAAAATTCTCTCTTCCACCTCAGTTCAATTTTTAGAATTCAAAATTTTATTCTGAAATATCTTTTCATTTTCCTTTCCTCCCCTTGGACTTGGCCCAATTTCCTCCTTCTGGCCAGCCTGGCCCAGCTCCTCCCCCTAGCTCCTTTTCTTCTCCCTGTGCCAGGTCGAGCCGGCGGAGCACCCAGGTCACAACCGTGCGCACTGTGCAAACACCCGTGATCGGTCAGCACCACGACCGACTGCCTCCACCTGCTCCTTTGACTCTGGTGCCCTCCTCTTGTTAGGCCCTATCACCACCACACCCCCGCCTTGTCGCGCCTGCTACACCCACCTGCCCGCATGTAAGATCGAGGAGGCCGACTAAAGGGGGGTGAATAGGTGGTTTTAAAAATCTATTTGGCTAAAACCAATTTTAATGCGGAAGCTAATAACAATTTGGTTTTGCACAATTAAAACCAAAATCAACTAGGCTCCCCTAAGTGCACCAACAATATGAATACAATTGAATGAGAGCAATCATACAAAGATATATAAGCAATTAAAACAAGAATGTA
The DNA here is from genome assembly GCA_036346395.1 of Hsuehochloa calcarea. Lineage (NCBI taxonomy): Eukaryota > Viridiplantae > Streptophyta > Magnoliopsida > Poales > Poaceae > Hsuehochloa > Hsuehochloa calcarea. The sequence goes on along the minus strand of CM070604.1, from coordinate 35,266,726 downwards.
AATTTCTCAAGTAAAGCACAAGCATAAACCAAGATGACACAATGATGTTTTACCGTGGTGTTCGAAGACTTGCCGGTCTCCCCTAATCCATGTTGAGGTAAGCCCGAACGAATTGGACCGGCTCCACAAATTAAGCCAACATCTCCGAGGTAAGTCCAACCACTTGGACTAGTTCCAACACGAACCAACACCTTGCTCCACTCGGGTTGGTCTTCCTCCACTCTGGAGATGGTGAGCACCAAATCACTCACAACCACACCGGGCCTTCACACAAGCTTCTTGAGAAGATCACCGGTCACAACACCTCCACACCGTCTAGGTGTCGGCAAACACCAAGAGTAACAAATCTCAACTCTCACTTGAACTAATCAAGTGTCTAAGCTCAAGTGGATACACAATCCACTACCTAAGGCAACACATGCACTTAGGGTTTGCTCTTAAATCTTAGTAAATGCAACACATGCACAAAAGAGATGAGAGGGTTTCTTCTTAGCTCAAAAGAGTGTCTAACAACATTAGAACACTTTGCAATAGCAGCAACAACACCCTCCAACCAGTCAAGGTGGGTATTTATACCCTAGACACAAAAACTAGCCGTTGGAGGAAATATTCCATCGAATCAGAGAGGGCTGGTCTGACCGCCAACTAATGGCTGGTCGGACCGCCCATGCGCCAACGGCTATAAAAGTAGCCGTTGGACTCTCCGCCAATCGGACTGCCAACTACCGACCGGTCGGACCGCCACTTTACCGGTTAGACCGCCAAGGGTGGGCGGTCAGACCGCCCAAGGAAAATCAGCACATTTTCGAAAAGGTGCTTCTCTGGAAAAAGCATACCGTGTGGGACTCTGGTACTTCCACTCTCCGGTAGTACCGTATTCTCAATGGAGGTACTACCGCACAGAAATTCAGCTCAAGGAGCAATCGGTCTGACCGCCCAACACACGACGGTTTGATCGATATGCCACCGGTCAGACCGGCTGGTACTGGCGGTCAGACTGTCAGACTCTAGAGAAACTTTGCACTTTGCTAAACTCAAATTGCAAAACACATTTGCCAATTTTAGTGCAATCCAATCAAGATTTAAAAGTGATATTCTCAACAAGTTGCAAAACACATTTGCCAACTTTTAGAATTAACACCACAAGGAATAAGGTACATGGACTTAAACCATTTGCAAAACATATTTGTAAACTAAAGTCACATGCTACAAGGGTTATGCATGACCCTCGACTATTTGTAAAACACATTCGCAAATAATAGCATCATGCTTAGATGAGGTAGAGCAAACATAATGAGCTATCAACACATGACTAACTCAAGCTACTAGTTAAGACCCCTCTTAATAGTACGACAACCTATACTAGCAATCCGGTCTTCCAACCAAACACCAAGACCGGTAAAAGACTAGTAACACATCCTTAGCTCTAGCTAGTCATACCTTTACCTTGCATCTTCTTGAAGCTTGATGACGCACATCATCACTTCAAGTCCGGGTCATTGACTTGATAATCATCAATACATGATGATCTTCTTTACTTCGGGATCTTGTCTTGAACATTATCAACACATGATGATTTCTTCATCCCGAGTCTTGACATGCATCAACACATGATACATTCTTTCACTTGACCTTCATCACCACATGATGGGTCTTCTCTTGACTTGATGATCAACTCATGATCATCTCCTCTTCTTGATACACATCAACACATGATGCATCATTTACACCATCTCTGGACTTTAATGTCAGTGACACATGATGACATCCAAAGTCTTCATCACCCTGCAACATAACCTATTAATTTAACACATGAAAAATGTTAGTTCCACAATGTGATTATCATTAGTTACCATAACAAATCATTATCACATAATGGTGGGATAAGATACTTCAATCTTTCCCTCATTGGTAATTAATGATAACCACTTCAATTGCACATGATTGAATGTAGATAATTTGAATGTAACACAACATGAGTATATATGAAGTACACAAATTTTATATAAAGGATTTGTTTCAAAGTAAAGATCCTTAGTGTATGTGGAGAATGGAATATGGATCAATACTAATGAAACTACAAAATATAGAATGAACTCCCCCTAAATGTGTGCATATACAGATGTGTGATGAAAACAAATGCACATATTCAAGTTTAACTTATGGTTGAGTTCAACATATATTTTGGATCCGACGAATGCAACTATATAAAAGATTAAGATGTCGATTGCATACCTCGTTGAATTTCACCTTTATATACAAATGAGACTACACAAAATAATACTAGACAAGGGAGTTAGTCTCATATTTAGATTTGTCATTAATCACCAAAACATTCTATTAACTCATAATGGTGGGTCTAGATCCTTCACCGCATTGCCTCCGCCACCTGCTTCGTCCCGCTGAAGTCGCCGCGCCCCCGTCAGCGCCCTCGCCTTGTCCTGTCGCAGCACCTTCTCCCCTGTCGGGGCCCAAAAATGCAATTATGGACACTCTGTATTTTGCACTAGTCCAGGATAATGCTAGTGCACACAGTATCAACTTAGATGAATATCGATCCACAAAAGACGATTACTAGAATAAACGATTAATTTCAACATCAAATAAGGGTTTTGACCTTATGGTCGAGTTTACATTTATTAAGCCTCGCAGGGCTGACAATAGATAAAATAGCAGCAGCGGAACAAAAAATAAACTCCAGCGGAATCCCATCAATTCACCACAGGCAACTGACTGGGATCAAGACCCTAACGATCAGCACCTTTGTAGAACTCCTCCTCAAATGCAGGCGAAGACCCCTCCACTTCTATTGATTGTTTGAACTAAGTATGAGTACACAACCGTACTCTCAAGTCATAGCACAGAATGCAATTTATAGATGATGGCTTATTCCAAAGGAATGACTTCTGTGGTTATTTTGCATAAATGCAGCATTTGCAATTGAATACAAATAATAGATTGAAAAGATAATTCAAAACAAATAAACAATATTAATTTATCGTTTGATTTCATAAAGACACACAATCTAAACAAATTATTCACACAACCATATGACTTAGATCACACAGCTCCCTTCCCAAATATTTTATGAAAATCTACCCCTTGTGTGAAATCACTGAGCAATGTCTGTAGGACCATAAAGGCGACTAGGGGGGTGAATAGGCACTTTCTCAACTTTCTCGCCTAAATCAAATTCAACACGAACTTTACTCCTTTAGCTATGAAAGCTAAGAAGATCAGTAAGCGCACAGTGGAAGCCTTGTGCTGAATTCGATAACCCCCTCAACCACACGACACAAAAATGGAGAAATGAACTCACTAGTCTGATCTGGAGACTGGCGGTCAGACCGGCTGGAGACTGGCGGTCGGACCGACGTTTAACGAGCGGTCGGATCGGCTACTAACTGGCGGTCGGACAGGTGGATATCGGTTCGACCCGGCAGTACTGAGCGGTCTGAAAAGCGGGCGGTCGGACCGCCGTTACAAAACCGATCAGACCGATTTAGTCCAGAACCGAAAAACCAAGCCCAAATCCAAAACGAAATTTGATCCAACTTTTGATTCAACCAATGAAACTTGACCAAATTTCGAGCACACCTCCCTAAGGATATTAGAGACCTATTTCTAGCGACGATCCTTCAGATCCACTGCGTAGAATCGATCTCTCAAGGTTTTACCAAAGAAGTGCACAAACCCTAGAAATATGAAAATCTTTGATTCAAGACTTGCTTGTGGGGGTTGATGGTCTAGATGATTCTAGGAGTATTCCCACACATCAAAGCAAGAGAAAATAGGTCAAGAGACCAAGCTTAACCACTTGAATCAAGGAAGCACCAAATTCATCCAAAAGAGAGAAGAGCACAAAGGGAAACAAATGATCTATCAAGCAAGCATCACAAGATTGATTGATCCCACAAGATGCTTACAAAGCCACTCCCTCAAGGAGTACAAGAGCTCACACAAGGAGCACACACAATCTCTCCAACCCTAGCTTCTCCTCTCCTCTCCTCTCCAAACCGTAGAAAAAGGATGAGGGGCTCAAATGAATGCTTCAAGGGGTTTTACATCTCCCCCCTTTCTATTTATAGGAGAAGCCTAGGGTTTCACTTTTGGGACCCACACACACATGGGACCCACACACATACAACAGTTGAAGCAATCGCCTGCTTCACCACGTGTAGGTTGATCAGCGGCTCTCATCACGTTGCCAAGTCTCTCCTGTCCGAATCCCATCGGAACCTCCTAGAGACTTGCACTGACTTCCGCACCGCCTGATCCAACCAGCTGTCCCGAACTACCCGTTCGATCCAACTTTCCCATTCTGCACCATGCTTGAGTCACACGACCTCACCCGGCATCCATGATCGTTCTGGACCTCCGCTCTCCAAGCGTAGTCCTGATCCACCTCACCGTTGACGCCGTTGACACGCAAGCCACCGCACAAAGAATAGACAAACAAACCGTTTCCGGGAACAAGTTCTTCACAACTTGCCGCACGTTAGTTCCGCAATGCAATATGCAACAATAAAGCATTGAAGTTCATACAATAAACACATTCAAATCAACTCAATGCCAACTTGGCTACCCTCCAAGTCACCGGCGGTCTGACCGCCCCACAAGGCCGGTCCGACCGATTCCAGGCCGGTCGGACCGATTCCACAACGGCGGTCGGACCGCCCGAAAAGACCTAGCCAAATTTTCAGCTCGAAATTCAAACCTTCCGAATTTTCAATGAATAGAACTTTTGACTGGGAGCTCCAAAAATGATGTGACCACATCTAGGAGACTCCCCTCACTTGCCTACACAACCTATTTTTGGCTCAGCTCCAAAAACCTCTTTTCAACATATCGGTCGGACCGGCCACCATGGCCGGTCTGACCTCTCCACGGGCGGTCGGACCGCCCGACACAACCGGTCAGACCGCCTGTGGTCTGACAGACTGAAGCAAAACCGAAAACGCGAGATTTTGCAAACCAACAAAGCCATTGCCAATTGACTCATCATTCTAAGATCGTGCACATATCCTCACGATATCCACAATCTCCCCCTTGATGAACACATTGACAATTTCCCAGAAAATATGGTTTTTCAGATTGAAAAGTAAAAACTTCGCCGTTTTCGCATAAAGGCACACCTTGGTCCATAAGCAAGAAAAAGCCTAAGAAACGACCAAGCTGGCTTCAGAATAGTGTAAGCAAGTGAGATAAGGCAATGAAAGCACAAAAGGATTCAATTTCCAGAAAGTGGCCAAAAATCTCACTTAGGTCCAAATGAAATACAATTGTTCTATTTGACCTTTGATCATTGTGAGTCTTCTTCGATTGCAAATATAATCAGAAAAAAGCAATAAAACCCAGAGACTCAACTCACTATGATCACAAGTTTTCAAAAGGTTCAATTTTTTTATTTTATGAAGTTCTTTTATATGAAACCTTATGTATGAAACCAAAAGCTCCAAAATAGCATTTTCTTCAATCCTTCTCCCCCTTTGACAATGAATTCATCAAGATGCAAGGGAAAATAAAGAGCATGAAGAAATGACTTTATTTTTGAAATTTAATAAAAGGAGCCATGACCATTATCTATGTAGACAGTACAAGAATTATACCAAGCCATATAAAGAGTAGACGCTATATTCAATCATGGCCAAACATGTACTGCAAAGTTAAGACCAAAATAGCAGTAATCGGAGATTAAAAGAATTAAAACCATGAAAGGTTGCTTAATATCATAGATTCACTAAAAGCAACCAAAAATGAGTCAAGCCATATCTATAAGTAAAAAGAGACTCAAAACAGGAATTGAGGCATTTTGAGCATTAAGAGTTCAATTTTGAAGCACAATTCAAGCACTTAGCATTTTGAGCATTTTCTTAAAAAGGATTTTTTTACTGTGCTAGATCTCAAGCCTTGTCGCGACCATCTCAAGCGATAAGCTTAAAAGAGTGGTCTAGGTCATCCAAAACTCCCCCTGAATTCATGCCTAGTGCAATGGCAAGCCGTCTCATGAGAAAGGATTGGTGAGATCAGTTTTTTCGCACATAAAATCTCATTTTTCATTTGCTTGACTTAAGAAGATAAAAAAGCTCATTTTCATCTCAAAATAAGTTCAAGACTCAAATTAACCTATAAGACATGGCAAGAATCATAAGAGGATCACTAGAGCAAAACTAGTCACAAGATCCAACAAGACATGATTTGATTAAATTTGCTCACAGATATAATGCTAGCAAGGCAAAAGCTAAGCTAAACAAGAAGAGCCATAAAAGAAGTCTAGCAGACTATCACTTGATATGACATGGTATAGAATATGAAATCAAGCCATACAAAGATAATAATCAAAGCTCCACAAGTTTTATTATGCAATGCAAGACACTTGAAATGAAAAATGCATTATGATACAATGAAAGCAAAAAGAGCAAATTCCCTCAAGACATCCATGCCTCAGTACTGGGATTTGAGATAAAAGATCTAGGAGTCTAGTACTGAGATGCATGATGCCTGGGAATAGCAGAAGAAGCAGCCATAAAATGATTAGGAACAAAATCATAAGAATGCACACGAGCACCACTTGGACCTCTCCAAAACGATCTACCAAAAGACCGATACTCCTCTTGTCTATGTGCTACCCGTGGTCTCTCCTCACGATATCCTAAACCAAACTGCTGCCTGGACCCACCACAAGAGTCAACAAAGTTCTCTATAAACCTAGGCCTATATGTGGTACGATGAATAGGCTGCCTGGCTCTAGAGACTACAGCTGGTGAAAAGACTCCTCTGATGGATCTCAAAGTGCTTACTCTCTCTTTCCTCTCAATCTTTGCTCTCCGGAAGCAAAACTCAACAGTGTGGCCCTCTTTCTTGCAGAAGGTGCAATGGTACTTGACCTTTTGAGGGGTCCGTACTGGTGAAACAGAAGTACCTTTCTTGCTAGAAGGAGTTTGAGCAGAACCTGAAGATTTAAAGCAACCTTTGAAGTCTTAGGAGGTTCTTGCTCAACCAGACCACCTTTCACAACTCTAGCAATCTTTGGTGGGTGATTCTTGGAAAGCTCTAGGGACTTAAAACCTAGGCCACTGTTTTTCACACTCACCTTGGATTGGTCTAGAATCAAGTTGAGTTTCTTTTTCCCACTAGAAAACTTCTCAAGAGTCATTTTGAGGTAATCATTCTCTTTTGCCAAAACTCCACAATTAGAGCACTTTTTAGAATTGATTGCCTCAACATGTTTGCTCTTAAGAAGATCCACTTCCACTTTTAGAGCCTCACAAGACACACAATAGGACTCTCCAATCCTATTCAACTGCTCCTTAAATTTGACTCTAAAAGCCTCTTGTATCTTATCAACAATAGTTTCAACTTCAGCATGCAACATACAAGAGGAAGAATCAATGACTTTCTTGGAAGCAGTAAGAGACATGGATTTTTCAATTTTAGCTTTCTCTTCAAGAGTCTTGTTTAAAGCTTCAATCTCAATTGTAAGCTTAGGACAATTTTCACAAGATGCAGCTCTAGAGTAAACAACCATTTCGGTCATCTCTTGCATTTTAATCCTATTGTTCTTACAATGAGAGCAAGTGTGACTAGCATTAAATTTTTGCAATTCTTTCAAGGAGCTATCCAATTTTAATTCAAGCAAAGCACAATTTGAGCAAGTTAAAGGAATAGCATCCAATGTAGTCACACCAAGCGGAATGGCATCCATACAAACAGAACTAGACTTGAGAGATTCTAGTTCAACAAGACCATTTTTCAGTTGATTCACAACAGAGGAATGAGCAGAATTTAAGCTTGACAATTCATTAAGCAAGCTAGAGCATGAATCACAGAAATCATCAGGATTAATGGATTTGAGCCTAACAACTTCTAGGTTCAAATTATCAATCATAGTATCCTGTTTCTTAATCAATTTAGCTTGCTTATGCAGTTTTTGTTCAGCAAGCACTAAAGCCCTTTTCATGTCAGGAAGTGAAGGGCATACCTCATCAGGATCACTAAAAGGATCCTCGCTGTTGGAGGAGTCGCTGTCGTGGCTGTTCTTGGCCATGAAACACATGCCCGTAAAATCACGAGCCTTCTTCTTTCCACGGGAGTCACTCTTGTCATCCTCCACCTCCGAGTCCACATCACTCATGCTCACATCCTCTAGAGCTTGAAGGACTCGGCTGACAAACTTGCGATAGTTTGTCTTCTTGGGTTTAGCATCCCTCGCTTGAGGATGCCTTTGTGACTCCTTCTCCTCCTTGCCCTGCAGCTTGGGGCATCTAGAGCGAATGTGGTTCGGCTCACCACATTCAAAGCATGTGATAGGTCCACCTCTCCTCCTATTTCTCACATTGTTGTAAGCTCTCGTGAATTTGGTGGATAGGAGGGCAAAATCATCTTCAGGTAGTCTCTCAAGTTGCTCATCACTCAAAGAATGCAAAGCTGACAAAGAAAAGCCAGATGAGCTACAATCCAAAGAATCAGAATATCTACCCTTAGAATGGTCGACCACTAAAGCCATCGAATCTGTCATGGGGAGACGCGAGATAAAATCAATCTCATGCGTCTTCAACCTAGAGTAAAGCTTATCCATGGTAAGCTCACTCATGACAGTGTTGTCATTGATGGCAGTGATCTTCATCCCCCAGACCTTCACATCAAGTGCACCCAAAAGCTGGCGTGCATTTTCAAACTCAGTGAGAATAAGATCAACAGCGCGGAGATCATGAAGAATTTTAGAAAATCTCCCCCATAGCTCATCTAAAGACTCACCAGGTCTTTGCTCGATCTTGGAGTATGCTTTCTTTAGCTGGTTCTGTCTCACTTCCTTGATCGCAGTGGACCCCTCGTGATAATCACAAAGAGTCCGCCAGATCTCATACGCAGACCGCAAATGAGCAACACGCTCAAACTCAGATCGACTAAGACCTTGAATCAAAAAATTCCGAGCCCTGCTGTTGTTCTCCACATCTGGAGTGATCAAATTGTCATCGGTTGGCACGACATAAGGGTTTTTCACCTTAAGCCAAATTGCGTGCCCTTGAGCCTCGATGTAGGCCTGCATTCGGGCCTTCCAATAAGCAAAATCAACTCCAGAAAAAATATGTGGCTTGATTGAATATCTGTCAGTCGCCATGGCTCCAAAGACCGGTTAAGATCTATGAGAAGAGCTAACCGGCTCTGATACCACTTGTAAAACCGTAAAGGCGACTAGGGGGGGTGAATAGGCGCTTTCTCAACTTTCTCGCCTAAATCAAATTCAACACGAACTTTACTCCTTTAGCTATGAAAGCTAAGAAGATCAGTAAGCGCACAGTGGAAGCCTTGTGCTGAATTCGATAACCCCCTCAACCACACGACACAAAAATAGAGAAATGAACTCACTAGTCTGATCTGGAGACTGGCGGTCAGGCCGTGTAACATCCCAGTTTTCAGAGCTTTAAAAATCTTTTAGACATTGGTAGCAAGAAAATTCATCATTTGGATTTATTTGAATATTAAATTAAAAAGCTTAATATGGACTTTAAGGACAAACTGATTTAATGTGCTTAATCCCAACATCAACAATTGTCAAAACTATTTTATTTAGATTCTATATGCTTGGATATATTTTATAGAATTTTTTGGAATTTTTCCAAAGCCATTGGTTATTTTCTAATTGCTATTTGCATTTTCTAGATTTATTTAAAAGAAAAATCAAAAGAAAATCCTTCATAATAGTACTGGGCCGAAGCCCAGCACTATTCCATCGCCCCGGCCCACTCCCGCGCGTCACCGCCTTCCCCGCTCGGATGGACGCCACGTGTCTCCTCCCGCCGATCGCAGCCGCCCTCGCCTCGCTCGCTCTCAGCCGCTGGATCGAAATCAGACGCTCGCACTCGCCTGCGCTGCGCCTTCCTCGCTCTCGCTGACTGGTGGGCCCGCCGATGCCCCGTCAGCGTCGTCGTCTCCACGGACTCTTCCCGCGCCGACTCGCTCTACTACTGCCGCCGCCGTTTTCGCCTCGGATTCGCCCTCCTCCGTCTATAAAAAGGCCCCGACCCCCACCAATCTCTTCGCCCCGACCTCCTCCACCAAAACCCTAAGGCGCCGCCCCTTGCTTCGTCGCCGTTGCGCCGCATTGCCCGAAAGATCGCCGCCGGCCGCAACCCCTTCGCCGCCGGATTCCGCCGCCTCCAGACCTTCGTTGTCCGTGTCGCCGCCGCCCTCGTGATCGCAAAAGCCGGAGCTACTCGGTGCCGCCGTCGCCTTCGCCCGAGGACGCCTCCATCGCCGTTGCCGCACCGTCCGACAACGGGAGCTCGTCACCGCCGCCGCATTCTTCGCGCCGCCGGTGAGCCGTTGCCGCCTGAGCTCCGCCGTCACCTCCAGTAGCTTCGCCGCCCCCTTGGCAACTCATTTTTGTGCTTCGCTGCCGGCGAGTCGCCGCCGAACGCCGGCGAGCCCTCGGTCCCAGAGCGCCGCCGCTTCGGCCGTGCGTCGTCAGCAGCCACGCCAGCGCCCCGTCACCCTCTCGCGCTTGCGTGTCGCTTGCGTGGCAGCCACTTGGCGTCCGCGTGGCCCACCCATCGGCCCCAGATCCGTGGCTCGGTGGACTCGATCCACCGGAGCGAGTCACCGACAGTGGGTCCCACTGTCGAAGACGGTTTTTAATTATTTTCTTTTTCCCGGCTGACGCAAGCATTGCGCAATAATCCGATTTTCCTTTATAAAAATAATTCGGGAAATTCAATAAAATCCAAATTAGGGTTTATTTGATTTTCAAATCTTCCAAAGCCCATATCTTTTGCATCCGAACTCCGATTGAGCCCATTCAAGTTTGTAAATTCATATAAAATTTAGATCTATTTAATGGTGAATTTTACTTGATTTTTGGAGTTTGTTTTGCTTCTGTTATTTTTTGGTTTTTGTTTCTTTTGTCTCGTTTGCGAGTAGACGTCGATACTTCGGGGAATTTTGCAGAAGAAGGAGCACCTCAGGACCAAGACCAATATCTAGATCTATTCCAAGGCAAGTTATACCTTTGATCATATTGAACCCAGTTTTCAAAATACTTTGTTTCAATGTATTGCATCCTATTTCAAGTATTTATTTAAATGCTTTTGGTATAGTTATTAATCCAATTTGTTATACCACCTTGTCTATTGTATGCCATGATCTTTTGTCACCCTAGGTTGGTTAATTATTAGTTGGTATTATCGTAGCACCAACGTGGGTTGGTTAGATACGAGTAGTTTGCTTAGCCATGACACGAGTCATCATTTCATGTGTGTTGCAATTATAAATTTGACTAAGTGATTATGGAACTGTGTGATGAAACTATGTGTGCTGTGTGCTGTTACTCGTTGATGGCATGTGTTGCACTTAATCAACAGGGTGGGAAAAGATTTAGACTGAGGCAAGTGGTGGATCTGTGTGAATGGTGGAACTATGTGACATAAACTTTGTGATTTGGGAAAAACTGGAAGTCTTGCCTTGGTCAATTAAGGACCTAACTTTGTGCGCCATTGAACTGGGCCTTACTGTACGACCACATGCCTAGTATGGGCTGGGCCTGACTTAGTAAGTTATGGAGTCTTGACATTGACAACTCAGGTTGTATTTAAGCTGTGTGATGGGCTGGAGGTGTGATATGTCACATCGCGGGACGGTTTGCTGCATCCCTGTCCAATGGTGTGTGTCGTTCCAAGGGCTGTGTGTACAAATTGGACGGCAGTAAAGCACACCAGGAGTGTCATTGTTTGAGATAAAGTTTCTGAAAGGTTTTGTTATGGTCAGTGATCGCTACACTGATTGTATCGTGTGGGTAAAGTGTACAGCCTCTGCGGAGTGTTTAAACCAATCTATTCGAATAGCCGTGTCCTCGGTTATGGACATGCTCGGGAATTTCACACGAGGGGTAGATTTTCATAAAAACAATTGGGAAGGGTCAGCTGTGTGAGATAACTTGTTCAGCTGTGTGAAAGAACTTGATTAGACTATGTGTACTTTGTGAAATCAATTGTTAACTTATTATTGTCTATTTGTTTTGAATTATGCTTTCAATCTATTATTTGTATTCAATTGCAAATGTTGCATTTCTGCAAAACAACCACATAAGCCATTCCTTTGGAATAAGCCATCATCTATAAATTGCATTCTGTGGTATGACTTGCGAGTACGGTGTGTACTCACTCTTGCTAAACAAATCAACAGAAGTGGAGGAGTCGTCGCCAGCTTTTGAAGAAGAGTTCTACGAAGGTTGAGCGTTAGGATCTTGATCCCAGTCAGTTGCCTGTGGTAAATTGATGGGAGCCACCGGAGTTTATTTCGTTTCCGCTGCAGTTTATTTCTTTATTGTCAGCCTTGCATGGCTTAATAAATGTAAAACTCGACCATAAGGTCCCAACAGTTATTTGTTATTTAAAGTACTCGTTTATTCTTATATTCGTTGTATGGATGTGATATTTCATCAATGTTGACACTATGTGCACTAGCGTGATCCTGGACTAGTGCAGAATACACAGAGGGTCCAGATTTGCATATTTGGGTCCCGACAGGCCGGCTGGAGACTGGCGGTCGGACCGACGTTTAACGGGCGGTCGGACCGACGTTTAACGAGCGGTCAGACCGGCTACTAACTGGCGGTCGGACCGGTGGATATCGGTTCGACCCGGCAGTACTGAGCGGTCTGAAAAGCGGACGGTCGGACCGCCGTTACAAAACCGGTCAGACCGATTTAGTCCAGAACCGAAAAACCAAGCCCAAATCCAAAACGAAATTTGATCCAACTTTTGATTCAACCAATGAAACTTGACCAAATTTCGAGCACACCTCCCTAAGGATATTAGAGACCTATTTCTAGCGACGATCCTTCAGATCCACTGCGTAGAATCGATCTCTCAAGGTTTTACCAAAGAAGTACACAAACCCTAGAAATATGAAAATCTTTGATTCAAGACTTGCTTATGGGGGTTGATGGTCTAGATGATTCTAGGAGTATTCCCACACATCAAAGCAAGAGAAAATAGGTCAAGAGACCAAGCTTAACCACTTGAATCAAGGAAGCACCAAATTCATCCAAAAGAGAGAAGAGCACAAAGGGAAACAAATGATCTCTCAAGCAAGCATCACAAGATTGATTGATCCCACAAGATGCTTACAAAGCCACTCCCTCAAGGAGGACAAGAGCTCACACAAGGAGCACACACAATCTCTCCAACCCTAGCTTCTCCTCTCCTCTCCTCTCCAAACCCTAGAAAAAGGATGAGGGGCTCAAATGAATGCTTCAAGGGGTTTTACATCTCCCCCCTTTCTATTTATAGGAGAAGCCTAGGGTTTCACTTTTGGGACCCACACACATATGGGACCCACACACATACAACAGTTGAAGCAATCGCCTACTTCACCACGTGTAGGTTGATCAGCGGCTCTCATCACGTCGCCAAGTCTCTCCTGTCCGAATCCCATCGGAACCTCCTAGAGACTTGCACTGACTTCCGCACCGCCTGATCCAACCAGTTGTACCGAACTACCCGTTCGATCCATCTTGCCCATTCTGCACCATGCTTGAGTCACACGACCTCACCCGGCATCCATGATCGTTCTGGACCTCCGCTCTCCAAGCGTAGTCCCGATCCACCTCACCGTTGACGTCGTTGACCTGCAAGCCACCTGCACAGCAATAGACAAACAAACCGTTTCCGGGAACAAGTTCTTCACAACTTGACCCACGTTAGTTCCGCAATGCAATATGCAACAATAAAGCATTGAAGTTCATACAATAAACACATTCAAATCAACTCAATGCCAACTTGGCTACCCTCCAAGTCACCAGCGGTCTGACCGCCCCACAAGGCCGGTCCGACCGATTCCAGGCCGGTCCGACCGATTCCACAACGGCAGTCGGACCGCCCGAAAAGACTTAGCCAAATTTTCAGCTCGAAATTCCGAAACCTTCTGGAATTTTCAACTGAATAGAACTTTTGACTGGGAGCTCCAAAAATGATGTGACCACAACCAGGAGACTCCCCTCACTTGCCTACACAACCTATTTTTGGCTCAGCTCCAAAAACCTCTTTTCAACATATCGGTCAGACCGGCCACCATGGCCGGTCTGACCTCTCCACGGGCGGTCGGACCGCCCGACACAACCGGTCAGACCGCCTGTGGTTTGACAGACTGAAGCAAAACCGAAAACGCGAGATTTTGCAAACCAACAAAGCCATTGCCAATTGACTCATCATTCTAAGATCGTGCACATATCCTCACGATATCCACAATGTCCATGACCGCGAACGTGGCTATTTGAATAGTTTGATTAACACTCTGCAGAGATTGTACACTTTACCCACAAGATATAATCAGTGTGGCTAACATTGACCATAACATAACTTTTCAGAAACTTCATCTCAAGCATTGACACTCCTGGTGTGCTTTACCACCGTCCAATTTGTACACACAACCCTTGGAACGGCACACACCGTTGGATCTAAAAATGGCGAACTGCTCATAGATGTGACCCAAACACAGCGGTACACACGTTCCACCCTGTCACATAACCTAACCTATCTGCCAGTGTAATCAATGTCAAGATTCATAACTAACTAAACTAGGCCCATTCTATACCAGGCATGTGGTCGTACAGAAGACTCAGTTCAATTGCGCACAAAGTTAAGTCCATAATTGACCAAGGCAAGACTTCCAATTTCTAACTAAGTGTCACACAGACAAATTTTTCCATTCACACAGTTTCCACCATCACACAGTATCCACCACTTGCCTCAGTCTAAATCTTTTCCCACCCTATTGATTAAGTGCAACACATGCCATCAACGAGTAATAGCACACAGCACACACAGTTCCATAATCACTTAGTCAAGTTTATATTTGCAACTCACATAAAATGATGACTCGTAGCATGGCTAAGCAATCTACTCGTATCTAACCAACCCACGCTGGTTCTACGATAATACCAACTAATAATGAACCAATCTAGGGTGACAAAAGATCATCACATAATAATAGACAAGGTAGATGTATAACAATTTGGATTAATAACAAAACCAAATGCATTTAAATAAATACTTGAAATAGAATGCATTACATTAAAACAAAGTATTTTTAAAAAATGGGTTCAATATGATCAAAGATATAACTTACCTTGGAATAGGTTTAGGTACTGATCTTGATCATGAGGCACTCCACCTTCTTCAAAAGTCCCCAAAGAATTAACGTCTACTTGCAAAATAAATAAATAAATAACAAAGGCAAAAACAACTCTAAAAATTAAATAAATATCTTAAATAAATAGATCTCGAATTTATATAAATTTAGAAATTTGAATGGGCTCAATTGGAGTTCGAATGCAAAAGATATGAGCTTTGGAAGATTGAATCTAAAGAAAATACCCTGAATTAGAATTTCTGAATTATTTTTGGAAAGAAAAAACAGATTATGACGTCAGCATGACGTCAGCCCTAGGATTTTCGAATTAAAAATAATCATAGAAATTCTGACATGTGGGACCCACATGTCAGCGACTCGTCTCACGGTGGACCAAATCCACCGAGCTGGTTGAAACAGAGACCGGTGGACTGTGCCACGCCTGCGCCACACGAGCGCTGATCTGGCACCACGTCAACGACACCGGTGCTCGGGGCTGACGCTGGCGCTGAGGTGGCCGCAGACGTGGACGACGGCGAGGAGCAGCGCTTGGGTCCCGATGGTTGCCAGCGAACGGCGTTGTCTCGCCGCGGTGAGTGGTACCAATGCGTAGCTAAGGCTATTGCGATCTCAGGGGTTTACTCACGGGTGTCTAAGACTGACGGTGCTAGACGGTGGTGAGGTTTTGGTGGCGGAGAGCTTCGGCCGTTGTCGGATGGAAGCTCCGGCGATGCTCCGGCAGTGGGGACGAGCGCACGAGGGAGCTCGGGCATACCCGATAGTGCAGTTAGCGATGAAAGGGCGATAACGACAGCAGCGCAATTCATCAACGAAGAAGCTCAGCCGAAAAACCCTAAATGATGTATTAGGGCAGCGCTAGGGTTCTTGGGGAGCGGCGGCTTGAGGTGTTGAGGTGCGGGCGTTCTTGCGATCCCGGGGGTGTCTTTTATAGGGGTTGAGTGAGCATAGGGAGGCGCGTTAGTGGCAGAACCCTAAAAAGAGTATAAAACTTTCCCGAGCAATATCCCGAGTTTGAAGGGGATTCGAACGCTAATTTCACCGGATTTGGGTATGGGACAGATAGAGCTTCTAGATGGAAGGTTCGGCGCACAAAATCGGAGTCGAAACGAGTATTTTCGGATGGAGCTTCTAGAAGATCCATGGCGTATGCAGCGTCGAACTAGTGAGGACGAAGGCGGCTCGGAGATGACAACACTGTGCCGGGGCCCACTGGGCAAAGAGACGGAGCTGCGGGCCCACATGTCAGCGGCCGCGAGCGATCGCGTGTTGGGCCGCACAATAACGGGCTGACGGGAATAGTCTTGGGTTTTGGACCGACACTATTCTGGAGGATTTTAAATAGGTTTTCTATTATAGAAAATACTAAAATCCAATTAGAAAATAGAAAATAGCAAATGAACTCAAAAAAATTCTAGAAATTATATCCAAGCACATATAACCCAAATAAAATACTTTTGACAATTGTTGATGTTTGGATTAATCATATTAAATTATTTTGATGCTAAAGGTCCATATTAAGATTTAAATAAAATACAATGAAAATTCAAATGATGAATTTTTTTCCAACTAGTAACTATTCAAAAGATTTTTAAAGTTCAAAAATTGGGATGTTACATCCCCTGCCCTCTGCGACCACATGCGCTGCGGTTCGCACACTCGCCTGCGCCGCCCACCTGCTCGCCTGGCTGTGTCGTCCCGTCCCTGACTTGCACCCACCTGCCTTGACCCATGGAGTCTCCGCAGTGACGTCGTGCGAGTGCCAGTGCCCCGCCCCGTCCTGTCGCTCTACGCCGCCCACCTACCCGAGGCGCACAAGTCGTCACTGCACAGAGTGCCCATGCCTCTAGCTCCTCGGGACCATGCGCGACCCGAGCTCCTCAATGGACCCATCCCCTCTCCTTTGAATATAAGAACCCCCTGGAGCCTCCCTCTTGTCTCCCCAAGTCACCCATTCACCCCAGTAAGCTATGCCAAAGAAATCGCATGAGCATCCCTTTTCGACCACTGCCCCCAACTCCGATCAGCCACTCTTCTCCCTGCAGCCCCACACCGTCACCCTGTGTTCCTGGCCACGAGGAACTCCTCCACCTAGTGGATTGATGTTTGCTCCACCGCAGCACCCGGATTCAGCCTTCTTCCTCCCCTCCGATCGAATCGCCCTTTTCGTCACTGACCGAGTCTATCGCCATCTCAGTTCTACTCACGGCGCCTGAAGCACCTCACGATCATCCTGAAGCATCCCCAAGCTCCTCCATGCATTTCCCTTTTCTCCAACAAGCCTCTCGCCGCCGCATCGGGTATCCGACGCTAGCTCGCCTCGAGCATCCCCAAGCTGCACCATCGCTTACGGTGAGTTCCTTGGACCATCCTGGTACTCATGCGCCCGTTCTTTTTCCCTGGGCATCGTTGTTTTATCATGACCACAATCACCGTCGCAGGAGTCTCTGCTTTTCCTCCTCTTCTTCAGCCCTGACCAACCCCTTCATCATCGTCCTCCGTCGTCTCCAACTGCGAGTTTTCCCGTCGCCGTTCACTGACCCCCTCCGACCTCCCTCTCTGTCTTGGTAAGCCCCCTTCCCCGTGCCCTGTTCTCCCTCTTATCTTCCCGACCACGCTGCGTTGTCGAAGCTCCTTCCGACCACGGGTTGTCAAAACTCTTTCTGACCACACGTTGTCGAACCTCCTTCCGACCACGTTGTGCAGTTGAAACTCCTTCTCGACTATGTCTACGACCACGTCTACGACCATGGCCATTACCAGGTCCACAACCAGGTAGTCACATAGTCGAAACACCTTTCGAGCACATAGTCGAAACCCTTTCGACCATGTGGTCCCTTTTCGACCAGGTACTTGAAACGAACAGTACTCGAAATGAACAGTACTCAAAGACAGTTGTACTCGAAACAAATAGTACTCAAAGCCTACAGTACTCGAAATGAACAGTACTCGAAATGAACAGTACTCGAAATGAATAGTACTTGAAACCTGCAGTACTCGAAACCAAAACTTTAGAAGCTCCATTCTCATCCATTATCACTCCGATTCTAGTTATTTTTTCTCTAAATTTGTCTAAATTCAAGGCTTTGATAATCGCAGTAGCCTTATTTAAATTGGAGTACATTTGCTATTTCTTGTGTATTTAATTGTGCTCTTTGCCTATTTATCCTTTTTCTAATGCGTTCGTCCAAGTAGAGTTCGGTGACGCGGGAGATCTCCAGTTTGATCAAGCACAAGACTTTCAAGACTCTCTCCCCTTCAATCCAGGTGAGTCAATATTTTGGTCATTTTGAACCTACATTTTATGCAAATTATATTCCTGTAAATTACCAAAATTATATGCTTTAATTTTGTAAGCAAATATATATTAAATCTTAAGGTAGTTAAATACCCATATGATGATTAATTAATTATTATACCATTCTTTGGCAATTGAATCCATTATTCCATGTCACCCTAGTAACTATGTGGTAATTACTAGTTATAGATTTTACTTAAGCGACATGCTAGTGTTGCTTAAGTAATGGTGCATTAAATGCCCTACTAATCATCTTTTAATCATGAAAGTGGTTTGGACAGTCATTGTGGGTAAAGACTGGATTGTGGTGGTAATGTATTTTGTTTCCCCAAAAACCCTATTAAATTGTATCATCTGGGCAAATGGTATGGTGGTGGGTGCCGTCGGAGCACGAGAGTGGTTGGTATGTGGTATGAAACGCCCAGATGGATTAAAGACTTAATCTTGTTATAACCTCATGTATAAAAACAAGTACAAACACAAGTCTGTAATGTATAACTTAGCTTAGTAAATTTATGGGACCCTGAAAGTTATCTCACTAGTGGAGGAGTAAAGTAGTGCAAGCGTGAGTTGGGAAGGGACACCGATGGTGAAGTTGCCAGCTACACTAGTCATGGTGGTGAACATCCTGCACAACTTATGAGATCCAGCGCAAGTGGGGGTAGCCCATATGGGTGAGATGGCGGAAGGGGCGAGATAACTTGAAAGGTTACTATGATGAACTCTCAACTACATGAATAAGGAATCATATGGGGTCAACGAGTTGATTGTCTCTTGTGGGTACAGTGCATAACCTCTGCAGAGTCTAAACTATTTAAACAATCGTGCTTACGGTCAAAGACGGACATGGGAACTTAACTTGAGTTAGTTCTATTCATAAAACCTTGTGGTTCGGATAGTTGTTGTGTCTAGCTCACCAAGCCCGTGGGTTGGATTTTTCCTAGGTCGTCATATGCAGTGGTGTTATTATGTGGAGGTGACTCCACACAAAATATAAGGACAGGTGTAGGTAATCTTCGCCGCTACAAATATTGCACAATATCTCTTTAATAAAATGAGCTTTGGTTAAATTGCTAAGTCATGGGAATTTCTAAATATTGTAATTGAAAATATTACTTTTAGCAAATAAAAGAACATGAGCCATCCTTGTTAAGCTTTGTATGTATTATTAATACATCCTGTGTGTTGGCTCGCGAGCACAGAAGTTGTGTTCATCCTCGCTCTTTCCCCCAACCCTCAAAAGCAGGAAATCATGGAGATTATGCATACTACGAGGACCCAGAAGTTGAAGACCCAGAAGATGATGAAGAGTAGTATAAGTTCGTTTAGTCTAGGTCTCGCCTCAGTCTGGCTGACTCCGTTGGTGCTTGCATGCATCCAATATTATCCAAGTCTTTCGCTAATATCGGACGCACATGGGTTTTCCCATTCGCTTGCCTATGGAGAGATGGGCTCTACTCCCCTTTTGTTTCCGTTGTGGCTTTCGCTATTTTTGTAATGTAATCATTTGGCCTGTTCAACCCTTATTGTAAAACTCGACCCGATGTGGTCTATGTGTCTCTGATGTTTTGTAATATAATGAATGGTATGGTTTTCATCGTATATGAAATGATTAAGTGGTGTATCTGTGAGTGCTATCTACTGATCCAGGAAAATAGCATGGTATTTTCACGGAGCAGGTATCAGAGCATACGACTGTAGGAGCCTTAGTTAGATTGGTCATGCCTAAGGACTTGAGTTTTATTTTCAAAAACTAAGAGAAGTTTTGAGCAAAATATAGAGTATTTATTTTCCCTTCTCATCTCTCTTAGTTATTCACTTACCTCATTTTGTAAGTCTACCTCGTTGCTGACTCTCTCTCTCTCTCTTTTTAAAAAATTTAGATGACTGAATCGTCTTTCGATACCCTGTGGGATTTCTTCTCTCATAGCGAGAACGATGATGAGTTTGTCAGTATCCTCCGCAAAGTCATGCAGTACCTCTAACTTAATAAATAATGTTAATTTGACTTAATGAGATATGGAATTGTGGCGGGTAGCCACTGTTGTTAAAATTATTGTGCCATGACAGTGTATGTCATTGGTTTTGGTTGAACAAAATGATTTCCACTTATGCAAGTAAACGTGAAGTAAAGGGGTGTAGGTAACACAATATTGTGGGTCATGGTAGACTCGCTTGAGTAATTGTGAAGGACTTAATTTTATACGCCATTGAACTGGATCATATTGTATAACCACTTGTCCAGTATGGAATGGACCTAGCTAACTAATTAGCAACATCTCCATTTCGGTTCTGTCTTGGAAGCATGAGTTACGGGATAGATGTATACTGACAATAGTGCAAGAGGGAGGGTCATGTCTGGTTGTAAAGACATTCAATGTTGAAACACTAGTGGGCAGAACTGGGTTAAGAATGAGCTTTGTAAAGGTCTTGTGATGATCACTTAATCGCACACCTACAGAAGATG
Organism: Hsuehochloa calcarea; assembly: GCA_036346395.1. Taxonomy (NCBI): domain Eukaryota; kingdom Viridiplantae; phylum Streptophyta; class Magnoliopsida; order Poales; family Poaceae; genus Hsuehochloa; species Hsuehochloa calcarea. Next base: position 35,245,814 of record CM070604.1, on the reverse strand, counting down.
GTCATACGCTTTAAGTTGATTTATCTCTTGTGGGTAAAGTTGTACAACCTCTGCAGAGTTAAAACTGTTTAAACAGCCGTGTCCCCTGTTTTGGATAATGCTCGGGGATTTTATAAGAGAGGTAGAGTTTTTTTAAATGTGTTAGAGTGTGAATGAGAAGTTCACTTGGTGAATATGATGTTCGCTTGGTGAATGGGGAATTTACTTGATTGTTTGTGTCAGAGATAAATAGGGAGTTCACTTGGTGAATATAATGTTCGCTCGGTGGATGATATGTTCACTTGGTGGTTTGGATCGAAAGTGAATGGGAAGTTCGTTGGATGTTTTCAAAAAAACTGTTTACTCCATTTACTTATTGTCTTTTAAATTACGTATTTTAATATATTTATTGTATTTACTGTCAATATCTACTTTCTGCAAAAGAACTATACGACTATTCCTTTGATCAAGTCTTGCATGAATATTAATTGCATACTGTTCCCAACGACTTACTGAGTAGTTTATGTACTCATGTCTTTAAACACTGTTGCTCAATTGAAGAATATCAACCTACTCAAGAGATCTTCGAGAAGGAGTACTACGAAGACTTTGCGAATTAAGACGTGTTCTTCACTCAATTGCATGTGTGCATGTTGATTGATCTTTTCCAAGTTTTCCATTTGGCTATAAGAGTTTATTTATTTCTTGAGCCCTGCGTGGCAAGTTAAGTAAACGTTGACCAAACGATCCATTTATTTTTACGATATGTTATTTTGAGATCTTTTTAATTAAATCGATAAATAGATGATATTTCATCAATATTTCACTATGTAAGCTGAGTATTGATCTAGGACTAGTTTAGAATATAGAGAGGGTTTTCGGATGTGTAAATCCGGTTCCGACAAAAGGGTATATTGGTAATAGCCCATATAAAGCACATGTTTCATAAGCATGAACGCTGAGTCTATTGATGAATAATAAGTTTAATCCGTAGATAGTGGTCTCCCAAGCAGGCGTTTCTTTTTCAGGGAAAGCCCCGAACGCAGCACAACAGTACAAAGTCCGAGAATTACATTGCAGTCCAAAAGGAAAGAAAAATTGCAACATAGTTTTGGAGGACCGAACTACAAACTGCGTAGCCTTCGCTTGTGCATTGACAGGAAATGCATCGAAAGGAAACTTCTCATCGTACCCCCAACAACACAGCTGAAAACAATGTGTGCAATATTTTTTAGGACATTTGCAGCTAAATGTGGAATAAATATTCAGAATACATTTAAAATTTCAGCAAAAATTTGAGTCACATCGGAGACCATGTTCATCATACAATTTTCTATGCTTCAAAAGTGTATTGAAAATTACCAAAAGTACCCGACCTTGTTCAAAACACAATGATACAACACTGCAACATCTTGAACTTGCAGATGCAACAAATCAATTAAACATTTGCAACAAAACTGAAAACAAGTACTTAAGGTTTCTGGATGCAACAAATAGGCATGCCCACTGCAACAAAAAATAAACTTTGTACAACAAATCAAAATGCCAACCACAATAAATACCCTTAACAACAAAAGAAAAAAAAGAAAAAAGAGAAGATACTTGCAACAAAATCGTACACTTCATACAACAATTAAGACAAAGCACCGAAACAATCCAAAAAAATGTCTACAACAAGCCACCTGGGAGGAGGAAGGTGTGCAGGCGGCGGCAATGGCTTAGCTCCAAGGAGGCAACAACGGCGGCTGGTGTCTCCAGTCTGCTCCCCCTTCACCGCCGGAGGATGCGGCGGCCGCGGCCGCCGTGGCGACAGGCGCGGCGAGCGGGGAAGGTCAACGGAGGAGATGGCCTCAGGCTTTGGTGGCGGGGACGACGAGGAAAACAAGGCTGACGAGCTTCAGGCGTAAGTGAACTCAAGGAGGAGCGATGTGCGAAGAAGATAGGGTGTGAGCTTGTGTGGTGCGGAGGCCTTATCTCCGACGTCTGGGTTATGGATTGAACGAGCAACCACTCCTATCAAGATGCGTGGTGTGTGGGCTTGCAATTAGAGCGTCTGATATTCTAATATGGTATCGAACGCACTATCAGTATCAATACTCTTAAAGTATTGCACCCTCTCAATAAAACGGCAGGGGATATTACCCAATCCCGTTTTCCTTGTGTTTGGCTATACTATTTGGAAGGCAACCAATCCGGTACATTTTACATTAGGAATGCATCCACATGTATTGGCGCCCCCTCCGTGTATAACTGCCACATGCTTTTATATGAGATTCTCAATGGTCAGGTTGGCCCCACAGCACAGATCCAACGTACCAGACTCCCCAGCTTCCCATCCAACGGTTGAGCACCATGGCAGTGTGAAACCCATCAAAAGCAGAAGAAGAAGCAGATCAGATCAAGTCAAAGTTGTTTCCATGATCATAGGGATACTTCCTTTGGACTTCCTTAGCAGCAGATCCTACTGCGTCTATATACGTGCGCCTGAACCCCAAGAGTCTCCAATTCTACCACTTCTCCTCCACCGCCGAGCTAGCCGCACGCGCTGCTTTGCTCTGCTCCCAAAGAATTCACCGCGCGCATCGCGTCGCCCGCTCCTTCCTCCCCCTGTACATGTGTAAGGGCAGCTTGCTCTGCATCTTGGTGTTGCTGCTGGCTGTGTACCTTTGTTTGCTCGCAGGTGACCAGCTGATCGTTGGTCAGATTGGAGACGAACTTTTGTGTCAAGATCCAATCCGGAGGCTAAGCCTGATGTTGAGCCATGTTCGCGACGAGTTCGACAGCACCAATGTTGATCCAATCTTCGACCAAGAGCTCGTCGATGGAGAAGTGCTCGTCGGTGGCGAATACGCAGGAGATCATGGAGGTGTACCTGTGGCCGGTGGTGATCCTGATGTAGATGCAGAATATGAGTTGTTGCTCGGCGGTCATGATGGTGATGGTGAAGCCTCGGGAGAGCATGCGAGCGGTGAGGTCCAGTGTCCGGAGTGTGGGAAGCTCTTCAAGAACGATAAATCCATGTTTGGTCATCTTCGAAGCCATCCAAATAGAGGCTATAAAGGTGCTACTCCACCTGTGAAGATGCCGAAGTCTCTGTCAAACTGCAATGATGCATCACCCGCATCGCCATCACCTGTCGACGTCCGTCCAATGGCTAGGTATAGCCAGCGTGATCCCCGTTTAAGTGCATACGAGATATTGGCTGCCCATGTGATGCTTACACTCAGGTATCGCGACAACCAGGCGACGCAGCAATCTCCATTGTCATCGCCTTCGTGTAGGCGACGCACAAAGCACGAGTCAGTTGACCAAGCTGAAGCTGGAAAAGAAGAATCAGCCATGAGCAAGGCAGGAGCTGATGGCGACAACGCGGTGCTCCGCGACGAACATGGCAGTTCCGTTGTAGAAGTCCCAAGGAAGAGAGGAAGGAACAAGTCCAAAGAAGGCAGAGAGCCGCATAGGAAGGAGAAGGGTGTGCCAAGTACAAAGGAGAAGCGTCCTTACATCTGCAAGCATTGCAAGGCAGATTTCCCCACACATCAGGCTCTGGGCGGGCATATGGCCGCCCACAACAAGGACAAGAGAAACCAGAGCAAGAATGAGCAAGAAACAGGGGAGGCATATCAGGGTAACATTGGCCAAAGCCAGAAGGGGCAAGAAGCTGAATGTGGCGAGGAACACAGGTGCGACGGTCTGTCGCTGTCGAGCAGAGATCTGCACGCGGAACGCTTCTCCAAGGTGTTCGGCAAGGGGTGGCACTCCGGGCAGGAGCTAGGAGGGTACACGAGGCAGCACTTCGAGAGGAAGGATGACGGCTCTCCACCGGTGGCGGCATCGACTGCAGATGGCCAAAGGCGGAGGCCGTTTGACATTGACCTCAATGTTGAGGCCCCAGAGCAGGATTAGAAGACACGCAAATCTTTTGCGTGTTTTTCAAAACAAAAGGCAGGAATAAAAAGATTAGGCATGCTGTACGTGAGCAACTTACTATGTACCTTGAGAATTACTTGTACCTTGACAACAATAGCATGTGCTCGTCTTCTGAAAGCTAGAGTGTTTAGGCCTAGGAGGTTTTAGGCCTAGGTGCTTTTTCGGCGAGTATTTGCAAGAATGACAGTCATCGTGTAAAAATTGCATAAATAACACCTCCACCGCAAAGCCACCGTACGGTGTCGCCAAGACCGCACAGCCACCGTGCGGTGCTACCCTATTCCTCCACGCAGCAGCCCGCCCTCCCCTCCCGCACGGCCACTGTGTGATGGCCTCCACGCGTCAGTCCGCCCTCCCCAAAGAGCCTCCCATCCATTCGTCGTTTGGACAAGCCTTCGAAGCCAGGCACCGCCACGGCTCCTTTAACACCGAAAAACATGTCACCTCCTCCCGTCACCTCCCATCATCTCCATCGGTCCGCCGTCTAATCGCTATCTCTTGCATGTGCATGCATTCATGCATGCGACATAGAAAATCTCACCTAACAGGTGCTATAAATAGCGAGCGAGAGCGATTAAGTTTTATTGTCTCGCTCGCTCGCTCTCTCTCGGTTCTCTGTCGATTTAATATTCAGGGACGTTTTAGCGTTATTGTAGGACCGTAAAGGCGACTAGGGGGGTGAATAGGCGCTTTCTCAAATTTCTCGCCTTAATCAAATTCAACACGAACTTTACTCCTTTAGCTATGAAAGCTAAGAAGATCAGTAAGCGCACAGTGGAAGCCTTGTGTTGAATTCGATAACCCCGTTAACCACACGACACAAATGTGGAGAAATGATCTCACTAGTCTGGTCTGGGCACTGGCGGTCAGACCGACGGTTAACGAGCGGTCGGACCGGCTACTAACTGGCGGTCGGACCGTTGGAAATCGGTTCGACCTGCCACTACCGGCCCGTCTGAAAAGCGGGCGGTCGGACCGTCGTTACAAAACCGGTCAGACCGATTTAGTCCAATACTGAAAAACAATGCCCAAATCCAAAACGAAATTTGGTCCAACTTTTGATTCAATCAATGAAACTTGATCAAATTTGGAGCACACCTCCCTAAGGATATTAGAGACCTATTTCTAGCGACGATCCTCCAGATCCACTTCGTAGAATCGATCTCTCAAGGTTTTACCAAAGAAGTGCACAAACCCTAGAAATATGAAAATCTTTGAGTCAAGACTTGCTTGTGGGGGTTGATGGTCTAGATGATTCTAGGAGTATTCCCACACAACAAAGCAAGAGAAAATAGGTCAAGAGACCAAGCTTAACCACTTGAATCAAGGAAGCACCAAATTCATCCAAAAGAGAGAAGAACACAAAGTAGACAAATGATCTCTCAAGCAAGCATCACAAGATTGATTGATCCCACAAGATGCTTACAAAGCCACTCTCTCAAGGAGGACAAGAGCTCACACAAGGAGTACACACAATCTCTCCAAACCCTAGCTTCTCCTTTCCTCTCCTCTCCAAACCATAGAAAAAGGAAGATGGGCTCAAATGAATGCTTTAAGGGGTTTTACATCTCCCCCTTTTCTATTTATAGGAGAAGCCTAGGGTTTCACTTTTGGGACCCACACACACATGGGTCCCACTCACATACATCTGTTGAAGTAATCGCCTGCTTCACCACGTGTAGGTTGATCAGCGGCTCTCATCACGTCGCCAAGTCCCTCCCGTCCGAATCCCATCGGAACCTCCCAGGGACTTGCACCGACTTTCGCACCGCCTGATCCAACCAGCTGCAACGAACTACCCGTTCGATCCATCTTGCTCATTCTGCACCATGCTTGAGTCACACGACCTCACCCGGCATCCATGATCGTTCTGGACCTCAGCTCTCCAAGCGTAGTCCCGATCCACCTTACCGTTGACGTCGTTGACCTGCAAGCCACCTGCACAGCTAGACAAACAAACCGTCTCCGGGAACAAGTTCTTCACAACTTGATCCACGTTAGTTCCACAATGCAATATGCAATAATAAAGCATTGATATCCATACAATAACCACAATCAACACACATCAATGCCAAGAAGGCTCACCTTCAAGTGATCGGCGGTCTGACCGCCCCACATCGCCGGTCCGACCGATTTCAGGCCGGTCGGACCGCCCGAAAAGACTTAGCCAAAATTCCATCGTGAAAATCCGAAACCTTCTGGAATTTTTAACTCAATAGAACTTTTGACTGGGAGCTCGAAAAATGATGCGACCACATCCAGGAGACTCCCCTCACTTGCCTACACATCCTATTTTTGGCTCAGCTCCAAAAACCACTTTTAAACATATCGGTCGGACCGGCCACCACGGCCGGTCGGACCTCTCCACGGGCGGTCTGACCGCCCGAGCCACCGGTCAGACCGCCTGTGGTCTGACAGACTGAAGCAAACCCCGAAAACGCGAGATTTTGCAAACCAACAAAGCCATTGCCAATTGACTCATCATCCTGAGATCGTGCACATATCCTCACGATATCCACAGTTATTAATCGCTATCAGTTGCAACCATATTAGCAGGTAATTTTATCCTTGTCTCTAAATTCTTTATTAACTGTTTTGTTAGTAGATCAGTCGCAGTATCATTTTTGTACTTAATTAGTTGTCATTTTCTAGCCATACTTATTTAAGTTATTTTGGAATTTTCATAGTTAAATTAATGTTACATAATTAATTAGTTCTAATTCCTTAGTGCCAATTAAAATAATTAGAAGTTAATTAGTTTCTATATAATTAGTCGTAATTAATTAGTTTTACTAAAATAATTAGTTGTAAATAATTAGTTGAAATTAAGTCTTAATTAACTAGCTGTCATTACTTAGTGTCATTAATTAGTCGCAACAGTTTCAGCAATCTACTGGGCAAGCTCGTAGTTCGACATATCAGAACAACAACTAGGAGCAACAACAGTATGACTATCAAGATGTAGTAACAAAAGTAAGCTTGGTTGGTAAGATCAAGTATCTTACAGATTATTTTGTTGTAGAAAATAGTTTTAGCCCTAATTAATTTAGTCATGTTTAAATAGCCGTATTTAATTTTGTACTAGTAAATTAGTGTACATTAATTTGTTTGCTTCATTTGATTGTAATTTTTAATTTACGGTATTCTATTGTCATTATCAATCTTCCAACTAATAATTCGTCTATTCCATCTGTTGCAAGACATGTCTCTATCGGAGCTTCTCGAAAACTTGTACGATGAGAACCACTAGTGCAAGTTGTGGATCGCTGGTGACGTGGATGCCCCCGCCCCTGCTGCTTTGGTTGGGGAGGGATTACTGGGAGCTGGACGCTCGCTATGTCCCAGTCATCCGAGACATGGGCTTGTTGCCCCTTACGAGGCTCTTCTCCATTAGACGTCGGTTCACCCTAGATGCTAGTCTGCTGTCGGCATTTGTCGACAAGTGGAGGCCTGAGACGCACACCTTCCACTTTCAGTGGGGTGAGATGACGATCACTCTACAGGATATCTCATTCTTAACCGATCTCCCGATCTGGGGTCAGGCACTTGTTCCAGGTTATCCATCGGCGGATTGGAAGGCCAGGCTGGAGCATCGGTTTGGCCTAGCTGTCACAGAGCATGCACATGGTGTCCCCCAAACTTGGCTTAGTCATTTCAGTCAATGCCCGCAGGATGCACCTGACGATGTCGTTAGGACGCACCTTTTTGCTTACCTTCTTCAGCTTTTTGGTTGGGTCCTGTTTCCAACCACACATGGCGATTGGTGCTACCCCAACTTTGTTCATGTCGCCGAGTCTTTGATTGATGTGGAGGTTGGGCCGATGCCTCAGTATAGCTGGGGATCATCCATCCTTTCCGCCATATACCAGAGGTTATGTGACGCTTCGAGACGCGGCACCGGTGCTACCCCCAACATGACCATCTGTTACATGCTCATGTTGCTGTGGAGTTGGCAAAACTTCCTTGTTGGGTGGCCGACCTTTGAGAGAGCGGTGCACCCATACGCCGAGTTGGATGACCCGGTAGATGGGCCCACTATGGGCTTACATTGATTGCTGCCTGTCTTCGCTAGACCAAGGATAGACTGGCGAGGTGCTACTCGTTGTTCCACGATGAGTTCGAGCTGGTTCACAACAACAACATCATCTGGGCTCTATGGACTCCAGATTTCGTGTAGACGGTAGCGTCACACGGGCTGTCCATACAATGCACCCAGGACACTGGGTTATGGGTGACAACCTGCCATCTGGTGTTTGCACATATGGAGCACTGCCCATTCGGTCGTCCACCTTTTAGATAATTTTTTTAACTGAATGGATTACATAGTTTTTGATGTATGGTTATGTAGTGTAATATGTTGTAGATAATCCTTTTGGGTGGATAGTTTAGTTTTATATATGTTGTTAATCATTGAAATCTTGTTGATGATGTAGTACGTCGAATATGTCAGATGCAGCCAATTTCAAAATTTACTACCGCCAGGGTAGTATTCTGGAGGGTCCCGATGGGATTGATTTGTGTTATTTTCTATTGGTGACTGTAACCCTAATAAGACCAGAGCAGTGTACATAGGGTGTTGTGATGCTGTGGTTGTTCTACACATTTGATTTGGACCATACTGTGTATGATCTGAGATTGAGTTGTCTTTACAACCAAGAACCACAATGAACTTATTGGGCGTTAGTGCAACTCAAGAGAACAAGGTCATGTCAGTCATATGTACGCAGGGCGAGGAAGGAACGGTGGGATTTGGTTTTTCTGGCCCAGGCATATGCCAAGCCCATTCCTACCTCAACGGCTGAACAAGAAGGTGGTGATGATTCCGAAGAAGAAGTTGATGAAGATCGTGTGGAAGGAGCTCTTTAGGTTAGGCAAGCTAGTGGGATTGCTGATGAAGGTGAGGAGATCGAAGCCCTAGTTCATAGGATGGATCTCAAAGATGAGGACTACCAGGCATTGTCGAAATATGAAGGATCCGATGAGGAGGATGCTAAGGAACAACATGCAGTTCCATCTGAGTGGAGTACATACCAGTTCGACAACTTCGTCGCTTACGAAAGATCCCATGTATCGTGGGAGTACGACTAGAACGAGGTCAGGCAAGGAACCATGTACAAATGCAAGGAGACCATGCAGGAGGCTATGAAATTATAGGCCTTGTCGGTGCGGCGTATATTCACAGTAGTCAAGTCTAACCCAAGATGTTACGACGTGAAGTGCGACATAGAGGGATGCCCTTGGCGAGTGCGTGCATTCCAGACTAAGTGGGACACCTACTGAAAATACTCTATAGTAGTCCCTCACACATGTGTCGTTGCCAAATCAATGCAGTCTCACAAGAAACTGTCATCAAGCTTCATCGTGAACATCATGTATGGTGAGATCATGCATAATTTTGATTTCGAGCCACAAGCCATCATTCGGGGAATAGATGCAAGATTCCAGTACACAATCAGGTATGCTAAGGTGTGGAGGGCAAAACAAAAGACATTGGAATCAAAGTTCGGTACGTTCGAGGACTCTTACCACAACCTGCCCAGCCAACTCCGGGTCATACAAGGCATGAATCCTAACACTCATGTCGACATTCCAAATGACACACATCCACAGTGAGACGAGAAGAGGGTACTAAAGCGAACATTCTTTGCCTTTGATCCACGCATCAATGCATTCCAACATTGATGTCCAATCTTGTGTCTAGATGGCACATTTCTGACTGGGAAGTACAAGGGGCAGATACTTACTACAATAGCGGTGGACGGGAACAATCAGGTTCTTCTCGTGGCCTTCACATTCGTTGAAAGCGAGAACACAGACAATTGGTTGTGGTTTCTGAGGAATATGAATATTTTTATTGTATAGGACTGTCCTAACATATGCATCATACATGATCGGTATGCAAGCCTGTTGAGTACAATAACCCAGCTACAACAAGGGGAGAACGAGCCACTTCCGTGGATGGATCTGTAGGGTAGGTGGTGCTTGAGACACTTGGGTGCAAAGTTCTACAAGCAGTTCCACAACAAGAACTTGATGAATCTATTCAAGCGGTTGTGCAACCAGATCAAGAAGAGAAAGTTCGATGCACTTTGGAAGATTCTGGATGAGCAGACTGGGTCGCACAGAAGGGAGACAGCAAAAAAGCCTGCTACAAGCACTGACCAGGACCTCGAGGTATTGCCACAGTTACCCACAGATGATCCTGGTGTGATGAGGAAGACGGGGCTGCACATGAAATGCTTCTAGGACTGGATTGAGCACGAACCTAAGAAGAAGTGGTTGCTGCATAACAAGGGTGGTTCTCGATATGGTGTCATAACAACCAATCTAGTCGAGGTGTACAATTGGGTTATGCGTAGCACTAGGTACCTCCCTTTGGTTGCTATTGTGGAGGTAATTCTCTGCGGTACCACAAAGTACTTTGTTGACCGAAGCAACAACGTGTCGCTCTCCATGGCAAATGACATAGTACTATACTCCGCCATGATCACCAAGTACATGGAGGAGAAGAGCAAGAATGGTGAGATGCACTGGGCATTCAAGATGGGCACTAGCGAGCTTCGCTTCGAGACATTGTGCAGGGAGAAAGGGCAACACGGGACGAACCGCAAGAGGATCATCCACGAGTACACGTCACATCATGCTAGTTGTATATGCACTTGCAACAAGCCTCTTTTTCTGCAGAGGCCTTACTCACATGTCATGGCCGCATATTTTGATGAGGACATCAACCCTCCGGATATGACCGCTACTCCATGTCATGGTACAAGGAAGGTTCCCACATCACTTTTTTGTCCAAGCCAAGTAAGAGCTCAAGCTGGACACATTCTGGAATCCAATTCGGCCTCCAGAGATAACACCAACTTTAAACATGCATAGAATTCGCACACGGACTACGTTTGAGGTGCATGAGTACTTGATGAAAATCTTATCTCGTCATCTTTCCAACGGGTCTGTCCCTACCTCCAAATTCCTTCTGAGTGCACCGCAATCGCCAAAATAAGTCCAACGAGATTTCTGAGTCCGAGACAGAATGGTGCTGCGCCACCTCCACTTGGGCCCATGGGCCTTGTAACCCTATAGGCATGCATCCACCCCCTGGCCATCACCAACATATATTCTCATGTGTGTGACACTTTAGATGTTAGATTTTGTTTAGTTAAAAGTTAGCTACAATGCAACTTCGTGTATTGGCTTATGTCGACTAGACCAACCATAATACCGCTTCGGAATCCTACCTTATCATGTACTTCATTCCTATTTGTAATTTCAGATTGCTTATTATCTTGTTCTTGCTTGTTATTTGATTGCTTGCAGGAATAGACCTTCGTGGTCAGGTCGATCGTGCTTCTAGTAATGTTGATAACAATCACGGAGTTGGTTCCGCGATTGTCGGGTATATTGGTTGTGTCTTGTTGGTAGCCAAATCGTGAGAGTTGTCTCCTCAAATCGAATTATCCTTCTTATCGAAAGATCGGGACACCCATTGTCGCATCATGTTCGATGGTGGATCAGCATCCCGGTCAGTACCTTTATGAATATTTTACCAAGGAAGAGGTTATGACATGGTTGGCCATTTTGCTAGCCATCCTACCTGGTAGCAACTGATCTGGGTCACGAACATTATTAGGCTGAAGGGAAAGGTTGACCGGTGGCAGGTACAGCGTATCAGGAACATCATAGACGAAGCAGAAGCTAGGCGTCGTACGAGAAAGTGCTCAATTTGCAGGGAGTCTGGGCATACCTTCAAGAAATACCCTAACAGAAATGCACAGGATGAAGGAGTGGTCGGCAGTCCAGACGGCGCCATGGGGACCCCAACCAGGGAAAAAACAGGCCGGTAACCATTACCAGATTTCGCGGTGGGGTCCGAGCTCCAAAATCCCGGCCGATTTTCCCGGGTTTTGTAATTTCAAATTTCAAATTTCAAATTTTGGTTGGTTTTTAAGCAAATTGAAGTGAAATTCAACCGTATTTTCTCGAAACCCGTGTCAACCAGGATTCTTGCTCGTTTTTACCGCCGCCGTGGATTTCCCTTATACCGGCTTTTGGATCCTTGACCCCAACCGATTGAAGCAATCAAGGCGAGCACTGTGGAGGTCGACATGGCAGATGTTGAGGTAGCAGCCACTGGAATGGTTTGTCTTGTTGAAATATGTTGTTTTGAATATTTTGTAATGCCATTGTGATTTGTCGATAAAGTATGTGATGAAGTTATGCTGGAATGTTTTATAACATCATGGTGATTTGTCAAAAAAAAACTATGTGATAACTTTGTGCTTAAAATGTTGTGTTAATATTGTTTTTTTATTACTGTCTGATTCTGTTTCTTATTATGTTGTGCATCCAATTGTAATGTGTAACTTGTCTTGTTTTTGAAACCTCCACCATCGCTTTCGCCGACGGCGCTGTTGGTGGTGGCAGTTTAGTTGGTTGGTGTTGTGTGGCAGTTCGGACACTGAAGAGTGGTGCGATCGGAAAAAAATTTGTAACAAATTGTACAAAAAAAGCAGTACAAACAGTTAAAAAAATAGTGCTGAAGGGTCTTGTCACCAATTAAACTAGCGGCAGGCCCATATCGCCATTCCAATTGGCGATAGGGACTTGTCGCTAGTTCAATTGGCAAAAATGCCCTGTCAGCACTGTTCCAATTGGCGACAGGGCTACTGTCTAATTGGCGATAGGGCAATTTCGTCATTCCAATTGGCAATAGGGCAATTTCGTCATTTCGATTGGTGACAATAGCCTACTTTTGTTAAAAAAAATCTACTATTTATTTTTGTTATTTTTTATTAAAAATAATATTATTTAAAAATCAGAAGATTAGTGGTGTACTGCTCATGCCCAGTCAAACCAAGTGACTCCATACCCTCTCCAGGCTCGAAGCACAAAGGAATTACTCCCATCCCAACTAAATTGTTTCGATGAATTCTTTCAAAACAGTTGGCAATTACAGCCTTAACTCCCTGCCACGAGATTTACATTATTTCATGAGCCTACAGAAGTGAGAAAAGCACAAGGCACACAATTTTGATAGGAAACTCCATACCAATAACTTGGTGCCCTCTGCATCCCAGTCCCATATTCAGCACCAGCCAACACAATTGTGTCTTGCCCATCAGCCTTGTACCCTACAGATAGTACAACGAACATATTTACAAAAAAAAAAAAACTTTAGCAGTGGCCCATGTTTATTTTTTTAAAAAAAAATCCATGTGTTTTTCTAAAAAATAGCAGCACTGAAAATAACCAGCGACTAGTTAACGGAAACTAGAACTACAGACAGTGGATGTGTCTAATTAGAAGTTTATATGGAAATGTATACAGAAGGGAAGTTCTCAAGACTATGACCACACATTTTGCCCAAGTAGACTAACCATGGCAGCATCGGAGACATAAAGCTTCTCTCCTGTCGGAATGTGAATTGTTTTTGGTCCAACTTCCCCGTCCAAGAGCTTGTTGACAATCTGAATATTGCCATACGAATTAAAATCCTTGAGGTTCACAGCATGCTCAACAAGATACTTGGCAGCTGGGCTATCCTTGTGAATGCTCCCAGGTGGTGAAATATGATCAGTCGTTACACTGTCACTGAAGCTCAACAAGCAGTAGGGATCCTTTATACTACGAGGCCAAGGTGGAGATATAGCCATTCCTTTAAAGAAAGGGGACTCACGGATGTAGGTTGAATTGGGATCGCAAAAGTAAGGATAACTATACGACACGGACGTACAACACAAATAAAAAAAAAAGGATAACCATACGACGTGGACGTACAACACAAATATAAAAAAAAATCAGACACACTGCTCCCACTGTCCTGCACTTACCACCGTATATGCATTCTCCACCACTCATTTCAAAAGCTCAGTATTATCTTCTCTCTACAGATCACAAAGTCATTCCTCCCTTCCCTACAATACTCAGCACTGCCACCCTGCCAGTGCATATTAAGCCGATGATTAATTCCTCCATGCTTAGCCAGGGATAAGGCAAAAATCTGAGATAGCTAGCCATGGCGACGACACCGCTTCGCTCCCAACGCCAAGGCCGCCAGCACCATTGCGACCAATTGGTGGGGGCCCTACTCCGGCTCTCCTCCCCGCGGGCCTGCTGCCGTCCCAGCCGCCAGGAGGTAGCCGCTCCGCTGCCTCCTCCGAGCCCGCCGGGTGAGTACTCAGTTCTGCATTTTTTATATGTTGCAACCCATATAAAAAATATTACATACTGTTCTCTGATATGTTGCGGCCCGTTGATAATAATGTTGCGGCCCGTTGAAACAAATGTTGCATACTATTCACGAGGATGTTGCAACCCGTTGAAAAAAATATTACAGGTGTTTTGCATGTGCCCTCACCGAGCTGGCACATCGTTGCGCCCTCGGGCTGCCGGCAGCGCCTGGACTGCCGCCTTTCGTGGCCGTCGTCGCACACCACACAGCTTGCGCTTGCGTTGTCGCACTGGTCGTCGCCTGTAACCTCGGCTCCGCGATGTGCGAGCCATCCATGGGTGGACTGCCAAGGAGATGGGATGATAAAGCATGCATGGTGTGAGACATCCTCCACCGGTCATCTTCTTGGACAGCGCCATCGCCCAGATCAACAAGTGAGCTCCCTGCCATTGCAAACTAGTCAATTTTTCTGATGTTGCGGCCCGTTGAAAAAAATATTGAATACTATACTTTGAGATGTTGCGACCCGTTGAAAAAAATGTTGTAGCCCGTTGAAAAAAATGTTACAGCCCGTTGAAACAAATGTTGAATACTGTTCACGGGGATGTTGACCCGTTTTAAAAAATATTGCAGGTGCTTTTGCATGTGCCCTCAAAAATGTTGCACGTTGCTGTTATAGGATTTTTTTTCATTGCATCAGATGATTTGAGATGTTGGGGACCCTCATGGGTGAATGTGTTTTCATGTAGCGCTCGGATTGTAGTTTTTGTTGTTGCGGCAATATTTTTTGTTACGTGATTTGTCGAGATGTTGCAACTGATGCGTACAACACTAACTGTCGGACCGTAGTTGCGCCCCAAAAGTAAACATCTGCAGTTGGCACTGTCAAGTGGTTCCACATTGGATTGCCTTACGTGATCTTGAAAAAGTAGATGAATAGAATATGGAAGCCGCACCTGAACACAGGGGCTTAATGCTATATTTATAGATCAATTACATGTACAAGATCAGGATACAAAGATCCTTGAATTACAATCGGACTCTACAACAAACCGAACTCTGTATTGACAGCTATGCTGAAACTGAAACCGTGTCGGATATTCTACAGTAACCATGTCGGACAGAACTGGGACATCATCTGAACTCTGTTCTGGACAGAACCTGTAATCTGGACTTTCCTCTTTAACAGATCTACTCGTGAGTGCTTTTGAACATATCAACCAAGACATTGGATTGCACAATCTGTAATTTGCATTGTCAACACTCGACAGTTAGAATCATCCTTGAAAAGTTAGATGTATATCATCGGAAGCACTAACAGCAGTGCAGCTTTATTTCTAAATTGAGATAAGTATGGTGAGAGGGTAAAGATCTCAATGGTAAGCCAAACCAGTATTCCACTTCAGTAATGCTATGTACATCCATTGCTTGTCAGGCTAATCTACTTAGCAATGTCAGGCAGTCTTCCTACTGTAACAGCCCCAAAATCCGGGGCCGTTAAAACTCTTCACAACCACCCAGGATGTGCAGTTGCGAAGTAAGCAGTGTCTCAAGCAAGCTTTCGGTTACAATAAAATCAAGCTTTTATTACATAAGATTAAGGTTTAACAGCCAGTTTTGACGCAGACACGGGCTTCCAAGCCCAAAGTTAATATAATACAAGATAAAAGAAAAACACACCACAGGCACGCTTGAGCACGATTGAGACCTAAAAATAGTAGTCACTGCCTTCTGGGGGCCCACCAAGATCCTGCTCATTGGGGTTCTCAGCACTTTCCCAATCTTCTTCTGTGGAGGGGTTGCAGATTTTGTAAGAATGAGTACTACTACCGTACTCAACAAGCCACATGGAAAAGCTAAATAATTACATGCAAAAAGTTCAATGGATGGTTAGGGTTTACCTTAATAGGCATCTGTAGATGCATTTTGCAGTTTAAAGCAGTTTAACTTTAAAACAGTAAAACAATAATAAATAATAACAACAGGGGGTTTCTCCACAAATGCACCAACCGGATTTATATCTCAAAAACTCTACTTATGCCTCATGTATTGGAATCACCCATGAATACAGCTTCATTAACCGGAAGCACGTCGTATTCGAATACCATTTGATTCACTCTGTAGAGTTGCTCAGCTTTACCCACAAGATACCTCATGCTCGTACTGTCAGATCATAGACACGCAACATGTTAGCGTGCGACTGAGCTGAGATAACGAAGCTTTTTCACTGCTCAACCTTTCTAGTCTCTACCCGGTAGGTCCTTACTTCATACAGCCCTCGGGAGACTCCACCGGCCGCTGTTATGGATCTTTTACCCCAATGCTGATGGGACCATACCGTTATGAAGACCAGCGAGTGTCACTACAGGCCCACTCCTGTCCCACTCTAGATGCTGTAGATATTCAATTGGAAGAGCAGTGTACTAGGCTAGGGAGTAATGACCACACCTGTGGTTGAACGGTTTTCTGTGTCTGTTACTTTGGCACAAGGTTTTTGTCCTTACTAGTCTCACAATGAAGCGATAGACCAACACCAACACGTGGTTGTCTATCCTTCGAGCCTCACCTGCGACTCATTTTTTCCAACACAAGTCTATTGGGTTGCCCAACTTCCTGGACACAACCCTCAACTTCAAACCAAAACCATTGGCGAATCTCCAATACTCTCTTTTTGATTGATAACCTCAATTTTGCTGACAAAGCTATTTGCATAGATAATATTTTATGTGAACTTGTCAAGGCGAATATGGCTTACAAGAAATCTTAACCTTGTCAAGGTGAATATGGCCTACAAGTGTTAGGTGGGTTTGTATGTGGGGTAATTGGGATTATCTAAACATCATGGCATTCCAAAGTATTATTTCAATGTTTAAAGTAATTGGCACAAATAATAATGAAAGTAATATTAAATATAAAAACTGTAGGTTCAAAATGAGCAAAGAATGTGGCTTACCTTTTGGCACAAAGTCCTGTAGATCCTGGTCTTGTCTGACGTCTTGTGCAGTCTGATCTTCAATATCGTGACCTAACGAGAAGCAAAACAATAAAACAACCCAGTAAAATCCAGCTCGACAAGGAATGAGCTGGGAACAACATTCAAGTAAAAACAAATGGAAAAGAAATATAAAGAAGGTGGTGTGGGAGGGTGGAAATTTATCTGGGGTTTAATTGAACTGAACGGAATGGAGAAATGGGTTTCTGGGCTCAAAACGGACAAAATGGATATAAAATGCTGAAGTAGGGTTTTGTGGATGAATAGTGTCGGATGATGAATAGTAATATTTTACTATTCATGGGTGAAAAGGTGGTGATGAACAGTACTGTGATTACTGTTCATGGTAATGAACAGTAAAATCAGATTTCCGGATGAATAGCGATTTTCGGTTGATGAACAGTACTAAAGTGTTGTGCAATGAACAGTTTTTGGGCTAAAAATAGATAAACAGTGAAAGTCCGGCGCGTCATCATGCGGCTCGAGGCCCACCGGCCAGTGAACCGCCCAACTAGCTGAGCCAAAGGCCTAGCTACTCAGCGCTCGGGCTCGAGCCGCGCGGCCGAAGGCTCGCCTTCGCCGCCGAGCCGGCGGCGACGACACTTGCGGCGGTGGCGGTGGCCGGCGACGGCGGTGGCTGGCACAGGGAGCACCACCGAAGTGAGCTGAACCCATTTTGGGGTTTTGTGGGGGCGGAGGAGGTGCGGAAATGTGGTGGCGACGGCGACCGAGAGGTGGCGGCGGAGGAGCACGGTGCTGGCGAGCTCCTGCGAGGGGGAAGGTGGGGTGAGGTGGGGGAACGGTTGGCGGCGGCGAGGGGATGCTACTGCCGGAGGTGGGAGGGAAGGGGAGGAAGGAGGGCGGCGGATTTCCGAAGAACTCACTTCGGGCGGAGAAGAGAGGCGGCGGCGTTTCTTGCAAATTTGGCCTGCGCCAGGGAAGGAAGAGGCTAGGGAGGTGCTGGAGGTGGGGGATGAGGAGATGAGCGGGCCGGGGCGCAGCTTTTATAGGCTGGGGAGGCGGTGGCGCCAGTATGGCGGCGGGAGCAGTGGCGGCGAGGTGGCAAATGGGGAAGGATCGGGGCGTTGCCGAGGGGAAGAGGTGGCGGCTGGGGCGGGGCTAGGTGGAGGCGGTGGAAGGCTCTGGAGAGGAGAGGTGGCGCGGGAGGTGGCGGTGACGGCAGCAGCGGGGCGGTGATGGCGTCGGCGTGTGACGCAGGGGAGAGAAGAAAGCGGGGAGGAGGAAGAAGAAGGAAGTACCGGGAGGAGAAGGCACCTCCGGTTGAGGAGAAGCGGATTTCCGAAAGAGGAAAGCGGGTTTTCGGCGAAGGTTTCCGAAAACGGAAAGAATTCGAATTTGCACAAAAAGGTTTTAAAATGTTCAAATTTTCAAATTTTTGGCCTGTTTCACTTACCACTGAAACTTCTCAGCAGATGGCCATATGTCCTTATTCCGATAGGCTCTTCTTCAAAATTGATTACCTAAACAAAACGTTCTAATCATAAGCATACATGTGTTGTGTGAAATAAGATCAGCCCTTTATCTCACCAGTCTAATGTGTCTGACATTATTTAATCTACAAGATAACCACGTAGCGTGTCTTGGATTGCAATAACAACAGCATACTTCATTTATATTTTTCCATTAGTTGGCATGCACCATTGAAAACATAGGATTAGAATATTTCCACTTACATTGCCAGCAAGAGCATAGGCAACAACCAGAGGAGCAGAAGCAATATAGTTAGCTCGAGTCAATGGATGTATCCGGCCTTCAAACTTACGGTTTCCAGAAAGAACAGCAGCCACAACAATGTCCAACAAGGAGAAAAATAATTGTCCTAGTGTTGTCTTTGACATGACACTTTGCAAGCGAAGTGAAGAGACAGAACATCCAAAACAGGGTACCATTTTATGTAATTGCAGCTGCAACGTTTGCATCAAGATCACCTGAGTTGCCAGTACAGGTAGCGCAGCCATATCCCACTAAATTAAAACCTAGGTCGCTTAAATACTTCAGCAAACCACTGAAAAATCATATAATTGCATCCAAGATCATTATATGTTTGTAAGACAAGTACACAATTGCATATAGCAACAGTGGAGAAGGCATTCTTTGAAAAAAGGAATAATAAGGACCAACAGTTGACCTGGGTGCACTACATGTATTAACTTTGTAAACAAATTACCTCATAAGCAGATATTTGGTAACAACTCCTGATCCTGTTGCAGGACTTGTTTTAATCCATGGTTTGACCTGGCCAAACAAAGGTAGCTAATTAGTAAGTGCCCTGGCTAGCCAGCAGTAAAGGAAATAAAGGAAGATGTGTAACTACATCAACTATAGAATAATTGCCATATTTATACCAAGTACTGACCTTAAGCCCCAACTTGCAAGCTTTATTTGCAACCAACCCAGAAGAAATCATAACAGTACGGTTCGACGTGTTTGTGCAGCTTGTGATGGCAGCTATGACAACAGTCCCATGTTTAAGCTCCGCGGTTTTCACATGGACAACCCTATCTTGCAAATCTTTTGGGACAAGATAGGTTAGTGATATGCCCTAGAGGCAATCATAGAGATGATTGTATCACGACTATAGTTATAAGTTATAGAATAAATGTTATTATGTTCCTTCGATAAATTATCATTATAAAGATTAACAAGTATATGACTTGTTGGTGAAACTCTTTAACTTATGTGATGTCATTCTAAATATATATCTGGTCGGATATCACTGATCGGAACACTAGTGACTTATCGACCAGCACATGTATTGATTGATGACTATGTTTCACCGGTCATAGATATGAGTATATCGAATCAATAATGTGAACACATGTTAGAGAACATGGTATTGGATTGACCCACCTTGAGATACTATTGAGATTGTTATGATTTTATGTGTCATCAGTTAGTCTCAAGCAATGATGATATATGATCCTTAAACTTGAGATCAGTATGATTTTCTACATGCGTAATAGTACATTTAGGGGTTGTCAAATACTACTCTGTAACTGAGTAGTTATAAATGTAGCTTTCGGGTATACTATGAAACATGCGGAGAGGTGTGACTGGTCAAATATGATATTTGTCATTCCTAATATAACAAGAGAGATATCTCTAGACCCCTCGATGTAGTTGGATAAAGAAAGTACATATTCGTGCCACTAGTAGTTGAAAAGTCGACCACATAAAGTTATCCGTCACTTGATCGAGAAAGTATTGAACAGTCCATGGATGATAAAATATCTCACCTAGAGTTTAACCAGATATCGTGAGGCAAGGGGAGAATATGCAAGCAGATTATTTAGTCCAACCAGATATGAACCAGTCGTATGGAGATACGGACTGGTCGGACATGATACTAACTGGTCGTCAGGAGTTACGAACTGGTCGTAACTAAATATGAACTGGTCGTAACTAAATATGAACTGGTCGTATGGAGAAACAAACTGGTCGTAAGTGATAAGGATATGGTCGCAGATGATATTGCATAAGGTTCGTCCGATATAATATTTATTTGTATTCGGGAATCATTATGTCCTGCTAGGAACTGCTGACGACTTGTGGACAGAAAGGAATTAGGAGTTTCTGAGTCACAACCGATTACGCATAAACCTACAGGGCTACACACTTAACGGGTTAGAACAAACGAGTTCAAATATGATATGTTATGGGCTTTTTATAAGGGGATGCATAGGATTGTTGGGACGTATGGGAGTTGCTCCACCAAAACCCTAACCGCCATCTTCTCGAAAGCCCAACAGCGCGCGTTGATGCTAGCACACTAGCGTACGATGTTCCACCCCTTGATGTGTGTATACCGAGGCGCTGCTACGGTTTCTACTACGCTGATTGAGGACAATACATGACCTACGCAAGGAACGTGATAGGTTGCTGGAGGAGACGATCGATGCCAAGGACGTTGGATGATCGACTACGACCACTTCATCGATGTGCTCGACATTGGATCAGGCTGCTCCAACTCTTTTTCCGCAGCACTGCACGTCTAGTGGTAACGAAGCATGATCTCTTGTTTGCATGACTTCCTAGTTTATATGGTAGAATTCTTGAATTGCCAGCTAGTGTAGCTACCTGAAAGGATACGAGTAGGCTACGCTGGCTGATAATTCAAAAATTCTACCACATAAACCAGGATGCCAAGGAAGCAAGAGATCACGGATCGTTACCACCAGACACTTAATGCAGCGGAAAGAGAGTTGGAGCATCCTAGCCCAACGAAGAGCACATCGATGAAGTGGTCGTAGTCGATCACCCTCGTAGTCGATCGTCCTCGTAGTCGATCGTCCTATGTTGAGTACGTTGATGTAGTGGTCGTAGCCGATCATGTCCTCCAGCAACCTTTTGCAGCTCCTTGTGAAGATCGCGGATCGTCTTCAAGTGCAACAGCAACCGCAGTAGCGCCTCTATGGTATCCACACGTCCAGGGAAGGAACACCGTACGCCGGTATGCTAGCACCAAGTCGCACAGGAAGGCTCTCTCAAGAAGATGGCGTCTAGGGTTTGGAGACCCTCGCGTATATCTCATATCGTGTGTCTCCTCTCCTTTTCTCTTATCCTCAATAGCCTCAAGCATCTCCTTATATAGTGCCCGTGACGGATCCTATTCAAACACGTTTGACGAATCATATCCGTACTAATTTGTTCCAACCCATTAAGTGTGTGACCCTATAGGTTCATGCGTAGTTTGGTTGTGACTCGGAAATATTTTTCGACCACGAGTCCTTAGTGGTACCTAGCAGGACATAACGATTCCCGAATACAAACAAATTATATCAGATGAACTTTAATGTAATATGATCTACGACCAGGTCTTTCTCACTAACAACCAGCTCATATCTCTATACAACCATCTCACATTTGGTCTCGACTAGTTCGTAATTCCTTACGACCAGATTTCAACCACTTAGTGATCATATTCGACCAGCCTACGACCAACTCGTATCTCCATATGACTAGTCCGTATCTGATCGAACTTAAAGACCTACTTATGTATTATCCCTTTGCCTCACAATATCTGGTTGAACTCCAGGTGAGATGTTGTGTCATCCATGGACTGTTCAATACTTTCTCGATCAAGTGTCGGATAACTTCATATGGTCGAACTCTTCGACCACCAGTGGTATGGCCATGCACTTTCTTCATTCGACCACATCGAGGGGCCCAGCGACATCTCTCCTGTTATGTTAGGAGGGGTAAATCCTATATCCAACCTGTCATATTCCTCTGCATGTTTCATAGCATACTCGAAAGCTACCTTTACAACTACCCAGTTATGATTAGCATTCGGCAACCTTTTCTGTGCTTGTAATTTATCCATAAATAGTAAATTCTGCCTTCATGTGTCTGTGATTTTTCCTGTAATACTTGTTTACGTTAAAATTCGTATCTCCCATTCTCTCGATCTTCAATTATTTGTCGTTCGTTTTATAACCAGTTATCAGAGCTGAGTAGATCAGATCGAAAAAATTTGTCGGCTCGGTAAATCAGCGTCTACGCATACAGTCCTCGAATACAAGGTCTCCATCTCGTCCTGCTCCATCTCGTCGAGTTTGTTGCAGAAGCGGATTCACCGAGACCTTTCCAACTCGGAAAGAAACACGTCCGTGTGTAAACAATTCGCCGAGTCAGAAGCAAAGTCAAAGCCGTGCCCACCTGATTAAGGCCCTGTTTGGCACAATCAGTGGCTTTTCCAAAGCGGCTTTGGTGTCTTTGTAGGCTTTTACATTGCCGCAGTTGAATGGTCGGGCTTTTCCGACGGTGTTTGGTCGTCTCGGCTTTTCAGAGTTGCGCACTCCGATATATGAAATGTATGAAATGCCCCTGAGGACAGTAATGGCTTGTTTGATGTTGATTAACGCAATTAACAACAATAAACGACATTTGACAACATGAAACGACATTTAAGAACATTTAACGGTATTTAACAATAAAATCCTACAGAAAGCATGTCAACATAATCTGGACTATAAGATCAGTCCCTTGTAAAAGGCTTAAATTGGCAAGTACTACATACAAAATGTTGCATATATCTTCCATCTATGCTATCGTCACGCTACCAAAGCCATTGCAATAGCGTCACGTAGGTCGTTCATGTCAACATCATCCATAACAGTTGTATCATCATGTACGCTGAGGTTAGTGGACATTTCCCCGTCTACATAATCCTCATTCCTGTCTGCACGAGCAAAATCATTATCAATCAAAGCACTATCTCGAATAAAATTATGCAAAGCCATTGTTGCAATGATAATTTTCTTTTGCTTGTGCTCATGGTAACTTGGAATTTTCAGTAGAATACGTCACTTCATCTTCCAAATACCAAACGTACGCTCAATGACATTCCGAAGGGAAGAGTGATGAAAATTGAACACCACTTTCAGTCCAACCGGTGTACCACTGTTTCGGAATTCAGGTACATGATACCTTTGCTTCTTGTATAGAGCTAGATAACCATTGCGGTTTGGGTATCCAGAATCCACTAGATAGTACTTCCCTACAATTCAAGTGGGAAAAAACTATTGACACATACACAAAGGTTGGTAATGTACTAAAAAATTAACACGGAAAGTAACTTCTGGAGGGTGCGGAAAGCTGTCCTTGTACGTTACCAAGGTATCAAGGAGTATGCACGTGTCGTGTGCGGACCCAGGCTAGCTAGTGCAGACAAAAGTGAACCTCATGTCGAAATCACAAATAGCCATGATATTCTGACTAGTGTATCCATGCCGGTTGAAATGCACTGGTCGTCTCTCGCATGGCACCGTCACATGTACATGTGTCCCATCTATTGCACTTATGCAATTATTAAAATGAGAGAAAAACCTTCCCTCCAGATGTCTATGATATATTGTAGAGAATTGAGGATCTGTGGGCATTATGTTGTCAATACCAAGACGGTACACACATTCCAAAACCTCCGCAAACTTCCTACTCACGGTTTCTTTGGAATGGCCAAACCGGTTCTTGACTTGGTGGTTGGATTGAGGTGCTCCACAAGTCCATACGAACATTGTGAATGCTTCCTTTGTGTTCACCTCCACAGTTGATTTCAAGCTATAGTTATTGACAAGAGTGTCATGAAGGCGAAGAAAAACTGACATTCGCATTCTAAACATGTCATAACACTCTTGTGCACTAGCAAGTGTATCCTCAACCCATTGGATCCCGTCATTGTAGGTATTTTGCATGACCTCTTCGTACTGGAGTCTCTATAGTTATACGAACATGTAAAAGCGGTAATCACAACTAGCGGCAAGAACATATCCGGTCCTCCATCGTCCACCACAGCTTCATGAGTTGATTCATCATCACTTGAATCAGACGAACTTGAAGAACTCATCTGGCATACACAAATAACATAAATAAATGACACATTTCTAAGAGACCAATAATTAGCATAAAAAACTGACTTAACAAGTCATATAGTATGTTACATGACAACAAGTAGCATACATGTAACACCCCGTTTTCAGTTAATGAATAGTATTTACTATTTAACCCCTATTTTCAATTCGTGATTGCAATTTGTAATATTTTTGAAAGATTTCAAACTTCTTGTTAAGCTCGGATTTGTGTTTCAAATCTTTCCGTGTTTTCAAAATTTCAAATTCAAGCTTTTAGCTCCCTTTTCAGTTTTGGAGCCCTTATCCATCTTAGCAATCTCTTCCTCCCCGTCTTGGGCTCAGTCCACTCCCCCCCCTTTTTCGACATCTCTTGGCCCAGCCGGCCTCTCCCTCACCCCCTGGCCCGGCCTGCTCTATCCTCCCTAGCCGCCTGCGCCTCTCGGCCCGCGCCTCCCGCTCGCCCTCCTCTCCGCTTTCCCCTCGGCCCAGGCCCTCTCTCCCGAAGCTTCTCCCTTCTCCTACCCCCATGCCCTGCTGACCTTCTCTCTCTCGTGGATCGCTTCCACCGCTCTCATCGCCCGCTTCTCCCACTGACTCCGTCACCTCCATGTGGCCGGCCCTGGGCCACCGGCCTGCGGCACCGCCATCCCCTGCCACCACCTTCCCGCACCCATGCCGAGACCCCTCTCCGCCCGGTCCGCGCGGCGCCCTTCCCGCTGCCCTCTCCCCTCCGACCGGACCAAGCAGCGTCGGCTTGCGTCAACAGAAGCCCTGGAGTCCCCGCCGCGCCATACCGCCGCTCACCTGCCTCCACCCTGTCTTCTCCGCGCTCAGGAGCCCATGCCGCCTTCTCGGGACACGGCGCCACCCGGGCCCTCCAGCACCTGCCCCCCACTTTTCGCTGCGCATAAAGCCCCGGAGGATTCCCCTTCTACCTCCCGCTCCATCCCCTTGCTCCCTGGTAAGAACTCTCTGAAATTTCAGTTGAGCGCCCGAAGCCCTTCGGCCGAATCCGCCTCCGCCACCGATCTCCGCCTCCGGCGATCTCCCGGCGCCGCCACCCCCGTCACCGTGAGCCACCCCCTCCCAGGAGACCTCCCCTCCAACCCCGTCGCCTCCGAACCACCGCAGCCCCGGATCGAGCTCGTCTCCCTCGCCTCCGGCCGACCCCTTCCTCGCCGCCGATCTCCCTCACCCGACCAGCTCCCGCCGCCATTGTTGGCCAGGTGAGCTTCGGAGGACCTCGCCGACGCCGTGCTCCCCCACTTCTCCGAAGTACCGCGCCCAGTCGACTTCCCCCGCTCCGGCCGAGCTCCCGCCGCCGCCTCCCTTGGTCGCGCCGCCGCTCCGGCCCAACTCCGGCGCCGCCGCCACCGTCACCGGGACCGCCTCACCGAGGGGAACCCATTTTGGGTAACCCCCGGCGCCGCCACCCATCCCTGCGCCGGCGACAAGCCGCGCCGCTCCCGGGTTCTCCCCTGGGCGCGCGTTGTCGGACGCCGGTCGCTGTAGCCGGATATTGCCGGCAGTTACTGTTCACATTAAGGGTTAAACCCTGTTTACTTAGCGCTAAGCACTGCATAGTCCCGCTGACGTGTGGGCCCATCTGCACGGTTAAGCACTCGGTTTAACCAAATTTTGAACCCTGTGGCTGACAAGTGGGCCCGAGGCACTATTCCGTAGGCTGGTGCACCCGTGGACCGGCGCTGCGCGTGTTGGCCTTCGGCCCACGCCACAGTGCGCGTGCACCGGCGCCACTGTGTGCGCCCGACACGTGTCGCCTCCAGATTAAACCGGCTTTCTCTGTTTTCTTTTCTATTGTAAATCCTGTTTAAAACTTCAAAAATCCATAACTCCCTCATTATAGCTCCAAAAATGATGAATCTTTTTCCTAAAATTTTCTAAAATCAAGATCTTGCTAATGGAACTAGTCTTGTTTAATTTGGAGTTTATTTGCTTGGTGATTTGTATTTATTTGCTCTCTTTTGTTGTTGTATCGTTTCCGGTACATCCGTCCGAGTAGGGTTCGAAGACGCGGGAGACCTCCACTTCGGGCAAGCTCAAGAATACCTAGACCCTTCTACCTTTACCCCAGGCGAGTCAACACTTTGATCATATTGATCCTACATTTTATGTAAATTATATTTGTTTAAAATATCAAATTGTATGCTCTAATTTCTATGCAAATATATGTCAAACACCCTAAGATAGTTAAATGCCTACTTGTTGATTAAATAATTATTATACCGTTTTCCTTGATACTTGAACTCCCAAAATTCTTGTCACCCTAGTAAATATATGGTAACCTACTAGTTATAGGTCGTACTTAAACGCCATGCTAGACTTGTTTAAGTACCTGGGTATTTCTACCCCAAATCATCATCCTTTAATCATGACAAATGTTTTGGGCAGTCATTGCGGAGAATAGTGGGTGGTTGGATAATTTGTTTTATACTTCTCCAAAACCCTAAAACTTGCTAATACTACATGCAGGCGGATGGAGAGAATGGTGGGTGCCGCGTGCACGAGAGCGATTGGTATGTGGTATGAACCGTGCAGGTGGATTAAGGACTTAATCTTGTCATGACCTCCGTGTAAAACAAGTACAACCACAAGTGCGCAAAATGCAACTTGGCTTAGTAAATTTATCGAACCACGAAAGTCATCTCTTTGGTGGAGGAGAGCGCAAGGTGCATGAGCGGGAAGGGACACCGAGGGTGAGGTCGCCAGCTACGCTCGTCGTAGTGGTGAACATCCCGCACAACTTATGGGCGCAACCCCATATGGGTGAGATGATGGAAAGGGCGAGGTGGATAGAAAAGTTACTGTGACGATCACTCAACTATATGACTACGGAATCATGTGGGGTAACGAGTATGATTGTCTCTTGTGGGTAAAGTGTATAACCTCTGCAGAGTCAAAACTGTTTAAACAGCCGCGCCTACGGTCAAAGGCGGACATGGGAACTTAACTTGAGTTAGTTCTATTTCAAAAACCGTTGTGGGTGGTATAAAAACCAGGTCGGGGCCTGAGATTTGACTTTTCCCTGGATCGTCGTATCCAGTGTTGTTAATGTATGGAGGTAGCTCCAATCAAATGAAGCATGAGACAGAGTTTCCGATGGAGGGAACCTCTGCTGTTATTACTTATTGCACAATTAATCTCTTTAAAAATGCAATTTGGTTAAAATGCTAAGTGGTAGGATTTTCTAATATATGAATTTACAAATACTGCTCTACGCAAATAAAAGAACCCGAGCCAACCTTGTTACACCTTGCATATATATATTATTGCATCTGTTGTGTGGGCTCGCGAGCACGGTAGTTGTGCTCATCCTCGCTCTTTCCCAACTCCTCAGAAGTAGGAAGACCTGAAGACTACGACTACTACGAGGATCCAGAAGTCTGAAGACCCAGGAATTGTTAAAGCATAGTTTAGTCCTTAGTTGTTCTAGTCTCACCCCAGTCTAGCTGACTCCGTCGGTTCTTGTGTACCTCCTATATTGTCCGGGTATTTTCGGATAATATCGGGTGTACACGGGTTCCCCAGTCACTTGCCTGCGGTAGGATGTGCCCTCACCCCTTTGCTTCCGTTGTCGCTTCCGCTATCTTTTGTAATATACTCATTTGGCCTGTTCGGCCCTTATTGTAAAAACTGACCCGAAGCGGTCTATGTAAACTCTGATGTGTAAATTAATGAATGCAATGATTTTACGCCATGTATGGTTTGATTCAGCAATGTGCTTGTGAAGTGCTACCTACTGATCTAGGGAATAGCACAGTGATTTCACAGAGGATCCGGATACAGAAATCTGGGGTCCGACAGAGCTGGTATCAGAGCATATGACTGTAGGAATCTAGTTAGACTGGTCGAGCCTAAGGACTTGAGTATTATTTTCAAAACATAAGAAAAGCTTTGGCAAAATATAACGTATTATTTGCTATTACTTACCCCTCTTAGTTCTCCACTTTCCTTAATTTCACTTGAGTTTTTACTCAGTCTGACTTCCGCTTGTTTCAAAAAAATTGTAGATGGCGACCCCTTCGTCCGATGGACCGTGGGACTTGTGCTCTCACGAAGAAGATGGAGATGAGTGCGTGGACCTCCTTCGCCAACTCATGTACCACCTGGACTACTACCGCAAGCCTATCTTCAGAGGCCGAAAGACTCAAATCCTGGACCAAGAATCATGGACCATGGAGGTTTTCCTCTATGCTAGAGAAGGTGAGTTCATAGCTCACACCTTCAGCTCCGGGACCACTCACAGCAGCTGTGACGATGCAGTTCAAGACGCAGCATGCTTCGCCTGCAAACGCCTGACCCAGATGCACATAGACCTTCTGCGGGAATCGCCCTTCTACTACTATCTGCCTCTCCTGGAAGGACAATCCGACCCCGAAGTCTGCGTCTTCGTGTGGTAATAGTTAGGCTAGTCTAGGTTGGCTAGCAGTGCTTGCATTAGCAGTCCCTTGGTTGCAAGTGCTTTTGTTTTCTTCTTTTGTAGACGTTGTGTCTGTATCCTGTGTCATGGCTTAGGGTGGCCTATATGCTGTACTCTAGAAGTCATGTAACACTTAACCCCTTTAATATAATGCAGCCATTCTAGGCCTTGTATTGTATTTGATCGTTTTCCTCGTATGGTTTTGAGTTGCTTTTGTTGTGCGCTAGAGGGCTAGTAACCCTCATATATATACCCCGCTCTAAGCCTCAGTGTTCCTTCAGATGCCGCCCAGAAGAGCCACCGCCCCAGCTCGTGGAACCTTTGCAAGAGGTCGTGGAAGAGGCCGTGGAAGTAGCCTAGGTCGTGGCCAAGGACAGGATCTACCACCTCCACCGCCAGCAGACCCAACCATGGAGCAAGTAATGTTTCAGCAAACCCAGATCCTGCAAGCCCTGCTGAATAATCGTGACCGGATCCGGTCGCACTTCAAAGCTTGCAGACTTCCTTCGAACCAGGTCGCTTACCTTCGCAGCGGCAAGTGAGCCTCTTGAAGCAGAAGACTGGCTCTGAGATACCGAGAAGAAGCTCAGATTAGCTCGTTGCCCCGAGGAAGACAAGGTAGACTTTGCTACCTATCAACTCAAAGGAGCCGCTGCTGCATGGTGAGATAACTATCTTGCCACCAGAAGTGCTGACCATGCAGAGTCAGAAGAAGAAGAAGAAGAGGCAGCAGAACCAGAGGTTGTTGCATCTGTTAGGAGATCAACTGACCCGCCGCGACAGAAGAAACAGCCGAGGTACCCCAAGAGGAAACAGAACCGGAATGGCAAGCAATACCTTGGGCTGAATTCAAAGCAGCTTTCAGAACCAACTTTGTGCCAGCAGGCGCAATGAGGTTGAAGAAAAACGAATTCAGGACTCTTAAGCAAGGCAACCTGTCAGTGAATGAGTACCTCACAAAGTTTAATCAGCTCGCTCGCTATGCCCCTAGTGACATAACAGAAGAAGAAGAAAAGATCGATCGCTTCCTTGAAGGCATGCGAGAAGAGATGAGGGGCCAACTCATCCTTCATGACTACTCCAGCTTCCACCATCTCATCAACAAAGCCCTAGTGCTGGAGAACGAGAAGAAGACCGCAGATTTCAGCCGCAAAAGGAAGATGGCCTTTCAAGGACCACAAGGTAGCTTTCTGCAAAGATTAGCTTTTCCGGGCAGCTCATCTTTCAGGACGGTAGCAGTCCCGTCACTAAGAGCTTCAAGTCAAAGCCCGGGCCACTTGATCGAATCTCGCTTCTCCGGTGAGAGTGTTTCCCACTCTCTTTAATCCACTGGACAGCCTGCAGCAGCCAACCCGATAGGTCATCTTCGTTGCTTCAACTGCGGAGAAAAGGGGCATTTCGCAAAAAAATGTCCTCAACCGGCCACCCCGAGAGAGTACAACTTAAGAGCCATACCAGCTCGAGGCCAGACTTCGATGGCAAGCAAAAGTCATCATACCTCGCAAGCATCCAGAGCAGCTTCCACGCCAAGCCAAAGCCAGGGCCATGTCAACCATGTCACCGTCGAAGAGGCCCAAGCAGCTCCAGAAGTAATGAGAGGTACGTTCCCTGTCTAATCCGAGTAGCTCGAATCTCGGGGTCAAGATTCCGTTTAAGGTGGGTAGGTTTGTAACACCCCGTTTTCAGTTAATGAATAGTGTTTACTATTTAACCCCTATTTTCAATTCGTGATTGCAATTTGTAATATTTTTGAAAGATTTCAAACTTCTTGTTAAGCTCGGATTTGTGTTTCAAATCTTTCCGTGTTTTCAAAATTTCAAATTCAAGCTTTTAGCTCCCTTTTCAGTTTTGGAGCCCTTATCCATCTTAGCAATCTCTTCCTCCCCGTCTTGGGCTCAGTCCACTCCCCCCCCCTTTTTCGACATCTCTTGGCCCAGCCGGCCTCTCCCTCACCCCCTGGCCCGGCCTGCTCTATCCTCCCTAGCCGCCTGCGCCTCTCGGCCCGCGCCTCCCGCTCGCCCTCCTCTCCGCTTTCCCCTCGGCCCAGGCCCTCACTCCCAAAGCTTCTCCCTTCTCCTACCCCCATGCCCTGCTGACCTTCTCTCTCTCCCGTGACTGCTTCCACCGGCTCTCATCAGCCCTGCTTCTCCCACCAGCTCCCGTCACCTCCACTGTGACCGGCCCCAGCGCCACCGACTCTGCGGCACCACCATCCCCTGCCACCACCTTCCCGCACCCATGCCGAGCCCCCTCTCCGCCCGGTCCGCGCGGTGCCCTTCCCGCTGCCCTCTCCCCTCCGACCGGACCAAGCAGCGCCGGCTTGCGTCAGCAGAAGCCCTGGAGTCCCCGCCGTGCCATCTGCCGCGCTCACGCCTCCGCCTGTCTTCTCCAAGGCCAGAGCCCATGCCGCCTTCTCGGGACACGGCGCCACCCGGGCCCTCCAGCACCTGCCCCCCCCCTTTTCGCTGCGCATAAAGCCCCGGAGGATTCCCCTTCTACCTCCCGCTCCATCCCCTTGCTCCCAGGTAAGAACTCTCTGAAATTTCAGTTGAGCGCCCGAAGCCCTTCGGCCGAATCCGCCTCCGCCGCCGATCTCCGCCTCCGGCGATCTCCCAGCGCCGCCACCCCCGTCACCGTGCGCCACCCCCTCCCAGGAGACCTCCCCTCCAACCCCGTCGCCTCCGAACCACCGTAGCCCCGGATCGAGCTCGTCTCCCTCGCCTCCGGCCGACACCTTCCTCGCCGCCGATCTCCCTCACCCGACCAGCTCCCGCCGCCATTGTTGGCCAGGTGAGCTTCGGAGGACCTCGCTGACGCCGTGCTCCCCCACTTCTCCGCACCGCGCCCGATCGACTTCCCGCTCGGCCGAGCTCCCGCCGCCTCCTTGGTCGCGCCGCGCTCGGCCCAACTCGGCGCCGCCGCCGCCATCATCACGGGACCGCCACCGAGGGGAACCCATTTTGGTAACCCGGCGCCACCACCCATCCTCGCGACGGCGACAAGCCGCGCCGCCCCGGTTCTCCACAGGCGCGCGTTGTCGACGCCGTCGTCAGAGCCGGATATTGCCCGATTCTATCGCTCACATTAAGGGTTAAACCCTGTTTACTTAGCGCTAAGCACTGCATAGTCCCGCTGACGTGTGGGCCCATCTGCACGGTTAAGCACTCGGTTTAACCAAATTTTGAACCATGTGGCTGACAAGTGGGCCCGAGGCACTATTCCGTAGGCTGGTGCACCCGTGGACCGGCGCTGCGCGTGTTGGCCTTCGGCCCACGCCACGATCTTGCGCTGCAGGCGCGCCGCCTGTGCGCCCGACACGTGTCTCCTCCAGATTAAACCGGCTTTCTCTGTTTTCTTTTCTATTGTAAATCCTGTTTAAAACTTCAAAAATCCATAACTCCCTCATTATAGCTCCAAAAATTATGAATCTTTTTCCTAAAATTTTCTAAAATCAAGATCTTGCTAATGGAACTAGTCTTGTTTAATTTGGAGTTTATTTGCTTGGTGATTTGTATTTATTTGCTCTCTTTTGTTGTTGTATCTTTTCCGGTACGTCCGTCCGAGTAGGGTTCGAAGACGCGGGAGACCTCCACTTCGGGCAAGCTCAAGAATACCTAGACCCTTCTACCTTTACCCCAGGCGAGTCAACACTTTGATCATATTGATCCTACATTTTATGCAAATTATATTTGTTTAAAATATCAAATTGCATGCTCTAATTTCTATGCAAATATATGTCAAACACCCTAAGATAGTTAAATGCCTACTTGTTGATTAAATAATTATTATACCATTTTCCTTGATACTTGAACTCCCAAAATTCTTGTCACCCTAGTAAATATATGGTAACCTACTAGTTATAGGTCGTACTTAAACGCCATGCTAGACTTGTTTAAGTACCGGGGTATTTCTACCCCAAATCATCATTCTTTAATCATGACAAATGTTTTGGGCAGTCATTGCGGGAGAATGACTGGACTGGTTGGATAATTTGTTTTATACTTCTCCAAAACCCTAAAACTTGCTAATACTACATCTGGGCGGATGGAGAGAATGGTGGGTGCCGACGTGCACGAGAGCGATTGGTATGTGGTATGAACCGTCTGGGTGGATTAAGGACTTAATCTTGTCATGACCTCCCGTGTAAAACAAGTACAACCACAAGTCTGCAAAATGCAACTTGGCTTAGTAAATTTATCGAACCCTGAAAGTCATCTCACTGGTGGAGGAGAGGCAGTGCAGGCATGAGCCGGGAAGGGACACCGAGGGTGAGGTCGCCAGCTACGCTCGTCGTAGTGGTGAACATCCCGCACAACTTATGGGCGCAACCCCATATGGGTGAGATGATGGAAAGGGCGAGGTGGATAGAAAAGTTACTGTGACGATCACTCAACTATATGACTACGGAATCATGTGGGGTAACGAGTATGATTGTCTCTTGTGGGTAAAGTGTATAACCTCTGCAGAGTCAAAACTGTTTTAAGCAGTAGCGCCTACGGTCAAAGCGGACATGGGAACTTAACTTGAGTTAGTTCTATTTCAAAAACCGTTGTGGGTGGTATAAAACCGTGTCGGGCACGAGATTTGACTTTTCACTGGATCGTCGATCCGGTGTTGTTAATGTATGGAGGTAGCTCCAATCAAATGAAGCATGAGACAGAGTTTAGATGGAGGAACCTCTGTTATTATTATTGCACAATTAATCTCTTTAAAAATGCAATTTGGTTAAAATGCTAAGTGGTAGGATTTTCTAATATATGAATTTACAAATACTGCTCTACGCAAATAAAAGAACCCGAGCCAACCTTGTTACACCTTGCATATATATATTATTGCATCTGTTGTGTGGGCTCGCGAGCACGGTAGTTGTGCTCATCCTCGCTCTTTCCCAACTCCTCAGAAGTAGGAAGACCTAAAGACTACGACTACTACGAGGATCCAGAAGTCTGAAGACCCAGGAATTGTTGAAGCATAGTTTAGTCCTTAGTTGTTCTAGTCTCACCCCAGTCTAGCTGACTCCGTCGGTTCTTGTGTACCTCCTATATTGTCCGGGGATTTTCGGATAATATCGGGTGTACACGGGTTCCCCAGTCACTTGCCTGCGGTAGGATGTGCCCTCACCCCTTTGCTTCCGTTGTCGCTTCCGCTATCTTTTGTAATATACTCATTTGGCCTATTCGGCCCTTATTGTAAAAACTGACCCGAAGCGGTCTATGTAAACTCTGATGTGTAAATTAATGAATGCAATGATTTTACGCCATGTATGGTTTGATTCAGCAATGTGCTTGTGAAGTGCTACCTACTGATCCAGGGAATAGCACAGTGATTTCACAGAGGATCCGGATACAGAAATCTGGGGTCCGACAATACATAACTAACATAACAAGTCCTAAAATACAATTCAAACTATCTAACGCCTCTTCTTCTCCTCCCATGTCCTTATAAGCCACGCTAGCCGCCCTTGAGGTGTCTTTAGTGTGTGAAAGACATCTCGATACTCCTTCTTGATGAGGAGTTGTGTGGCATAGAAATACTCATCACTCCCTTCTTTGGCTCCAGCCTCAATAACCAAATCAATCATCTCAGATATCTCTAGTCTAACAGGATCAACCATTGGATCAGGTGTGCTGATCACAGAATTCTTGCTACCATGAGACCTCTGTATTATATCTACCAAATGTTTCAGTTGTACGTCTTTGTATGCCTTCTGCGGCCTCTTTCCACTTGGAGAGCCATGGCTAGCTCTCTTCTTGCCTTTGTACACATGGACTGACTTCTTCGGTGCAATGGTTTCGTCACCCTCACCCTCATTATCCTCACCCTCACTGTCGCCCTCATCATCTTCAAGATTGACATGAGCGGCCCTATTTGCTCCAGGGACAAGAGATGATTCATTTGTTCAACTTGCACCATCAAAAATAATGTCGAGCCTGTCCTCATGTTGCAAGGGTGCTTTTTTGAACTTGCTACATTGTGGCATAGCCTGCGATTAGAGAAATGCAAGAATCCATGAAACAGTTTGAACAATTGAATTCCAATACATATGCAAAAACATTAAAGATTACATACCTTAATCTGTTCAACCCACCATTGATCACTTCCCTCAATGGTTCGAGTCTTAGGATCGATGCCTAGCCCCGATGCATGGAGCTTCAATGTCTTCCAATTGGAATAATCTCTCTTCAAACTGTCCCAATGGTTCTTTAATTGCTTACGGCTGTACTCTTTGTTAGTGCGTGTCGGGACCCAAAATTACGATTCAGGACCCTCTGTGTTTAATGCACTAGCCCAGGATCACGCTAGTGCACACAGTGTTAACAAAGATGGAAATCGATCCATGCAAGTGAATAGTAACATAAATGAATAACTTTGATTAATAAATAATGGTTTTGACCTTAAGGTCGAGTTACAATTACTGAGCCACACAGGGCTAACAGAGAAAATAAACGACAGCGGAAACGAAAAAGGTAGTGGCACCCCATCGATTCACCACAGGCAACCGACTGGGATCAAGACCTCATGATTAGGCACCTTCAATGTACTCGTCCTCAAATGCTGGTGAAGACTCCTCCTCTGCTTGATTCGTCAAAACAAGCGTGAGTACACACCGTACTCGCAAGCCACACCACAGAGATGCAAAATGTATATATGCTGGCTTTTTACAAGGGAAGGTATTTTGTGGCTCTTTTGCATAAATGCAACCTTTGCAATTTAATACAATTAATAGATTGAAAACAGGTAAAACCAATAGACAATAATAATCTTAACAGTTATTTCACCAAGACACACACAGCCTGACAGGTTATTCACATAGCTCCCTTCCCACACAGTTTTATAAAAACATCTACCCCTAGTGTGAAATCCCCGAGCATTGTCCATGACCGCGGACGCGGCTATTCGAATAGATTACGTTACACTCTGCAGAGGTTTGTACACTTTACCCACAAGATACACTTAGTGTAGCTAACACTAAGCATAACCAAGCATTTCAGATACCTTATCTTACTACGCTAGGCGAGTCTCAAAGCAGGCATGTGGTCGACAGAAGCTCGGTTCAATGGCGCACATGGTGAGGTCCTTAATTGACCAAGGCAAGACTTCCATTAACCAAACCACATAGACACACAGATTAATATTATTCACACAGTCCACACGGTCCACCCTTTCACACAAGATTCACGCCTTGCCTCACCCAAATCCATTTACCACCTGGTTGATTTAAGTGCAACATATGCCACAAAGACACATAGTACACACAGTTTGTTCACAGTTTCATATTCACTTAGTCAATTTATAACAGCAGTATACATGACAAGTGATTCGTGGCATGGCTAAGCAATCTAATACGCAACTAACCAACCCACGTTGGTGCTACAATATTTACCAACTAAATATCAACTAAGGTGACAAGGAATCAGGACATAGTAATTAACAAGGATGGCATAACAATTTGGGATTAACTACTGCACCCAAAAGCTTTTAAATAAATACTTGAATTAAGATGCAGAATTTGAATTAAATTACTTTTATAAAACTGGGAAGCAAAATGGTCAAGGGTATAGCTTGCCTTGGAATAGGTTCAGGTGCTGGTCTTGGTCTTGGAAAGCTCCTTCTTCCTCAAACCTTCCAGAAGTATCGTCGAGGTCTACTCGTAACGAAGCAAACAACAAGAATAAATAAATAACAGAAGCAAATAACTCCAATAAAATAATTAAAAATCTCCAATAGATAGATCTTGATTTTATACAAATTTAGAAATTTGAATGGATGGATTTGGAGTTAGGATGCAAAAGTTATGAGGTTTCAAAGTTTGAATCAAAAGAAAAACCCTAAAAATAGGATTTACTCGAATTCCGAATTATTTCTCAATAGAAAAATCGGATTATTGCGCAAGCATGACGTCAGCGAAGGATTTTCCGGGAATTAAAAGAATTAAAGAATTAACTGACATGTGGGACCGACATGTCGGTGTCGCTCCACAGTGGACCAAGTCCACCGAGCCATCGAACCGAGGATGGGGTGAGGTGGCGCGCTCAGGCGTGCGGCGCCGACGCGGTGCCACCAGGGATGACACGTGCGCACGGCGCCGAGGTGGCAGGTGACATGGACGGCGGCGAGGGCGGCGGCGCACTGGACCCGAGGGTCCCGGCGAACGGCGGCGAGTTAACGGCGATGAGTGGTACAGGGAGGTAGAGGGGAACACGGGGGTCTCGAGGGTGTGCTCACTGGTGCTCAAGGACGAGCGAGGCGGCCGGCGGCGAGGCTTTGGCGGAGGAGGAGGAACGGGCTTGACGGCGATGGCGTTAGAGGGCTCCTCCGGCGAAGGCGAGGTGAGCACCAGCTTCGCGGCGTTACGGCGAATCCAACGGTGGCGGCTACGACGACGCAGGAGCGACGGAGGCGGCGCAATCGAAGCTCCAAGCCTTCGGTGTCGGCGGCGTTGGATCTCCGATTCCGGCGAGCACAGGGCGAGAGAGAGGGAGTGGGTGGCGGCTTTGGGATGGGTGACGCGAGGGGCGCCCGGGGCTGTCCTTTATAGGGCCCGGGGAGGTCCGAAGCGGCGTGGCGGCGTGGAGGTCGTGGGCGGCGGTTGCGGCTTCGTGCGCATGCCCGCGGAGAAGAAGGAAAGGAGGGGTGGGGTTCGTGGCGGCGGTGGGCGCGAGTCGTGCGCGCACACGCGGAGGGAACGGGGAGGTTGGAGGCGCCCGCGTGCGAAGCTCGGCGTTGACCGCCCATGGCGATTCTTGTGGCAGCGTCCGCGCTTGAGAAGAACGCGGCGAGGACGGCGGTGGGGTCCACTGGCAGATGAGACGGAGGGAGAGGCGGCGCGCGTGGGCGAGATCGCCGCCCGATCTGATCGGACGGCCACGAGAGATGGGCGGATGAATGTGTTGGGCCGGAGAATTTCGGCCCAACGACTGTTTGGAGATTTAAATTAGTTTTTTCTTTTTAGAAAATAGCAGAAATTCAAATAAGCAATGGAAAATAGCAAATGATCTTGGAAAAATTCTAGAAAATTCTATAAAATATAACCAAGCATATAGAATCTAAATAAAATAATTTTCGTAATTGTTAATGTTGGGATTAAGCATATTAAATTGGTTTGTCCTTAAAGTCCATATTAAGCTTTTTTAAAATTAATATTCAAATAAATCCAAATGGTAAATTTTCTTACTACCCTTATTTAAAAGATTTTTAAAGCTCTGAAAATTGGGATGTTACAGTGCGTTCTTTGAATTTAGTTATAAGATTGTGATACTCTTTGTTATTCAAACACTGTAAGGGTCTATTTTTTGCAATAACTTCTTCCATGCAGATGTCAATGAATACTTCATTTGTGAATGCATCCCATACAGCATTGTTTGCAGCCTGCGCTTTATCCATCTTTATATAAAGAAATATGTAACTATAACATGGAACCGCTATGCAGCATACCAGTACATATTATCAAAAGAATGCAGCCCCATCTGTAAAAAAAATACCCGAAACCCAGAACCCTGTATGTTCGCCCACAAGCGAGTGAAAGAAGCAAGCGTAGCAAAGTACTCAATTCACGGATGTCTTTCAGGTTCGTTGCTGTACTTGCCTACTTGTAAATGGGGGGCGTCGCCGTCGCGTCCATGAGGGCCTCACGCGCACGTCCGCGAGAAAGGGTGGACCTACAGTGTTGGCCGAGGCTGAAGCGAGTGCTCAGTGGGCGAAGCGGTACCTAGTTGGTGGGGACGGCGCCGTGGGGAACCCGGGACGAACTCGACAGGGAATGGGGAACGGCGCTAGAGGAGCGGGGAGCGACGGGATGGGCAGGAAAACGAGCAGTCCTTGCTTAAATACTTAGGTATGAGGTGGGTAATTTTGTCAAGTTTGGTTGTACTTTCGGAACGCTAGGGGTGGGAAGTGGTGGGAAGCACCTCAGCACTGGATTTTTGCTTTTTGCTTCCATATGTATTAACGGCTTTGAGCTTTCGACAAAAGACAGTAAAAAAGCCAGCCGTTTGTTTCGGCTTCTGGCTTTTCTTACCCAAAAGCCAAAGTAGAAGCTGTGCCAAACAGGGCCTAAAAGATTCTAGAGAGGCGCAATTGTTGTAACATCATAAACAAAAAAAAGGGCAAGCGTCCAGAGGCATCAAACCCAAGGAGGTAGCCAGACCACATCCACACGCAGCAAAAGCGAGGAACAGGTAGTTTTTGGGCTTATAGCATCGTTGGCGGAGGGTTTGGGACCCGAGCGCCGCCGCGTCGAGCGCCTACGTGGCTGCCCACGTCGCCTCCACCTAGCCTCTACGTCAGCGCCACATCGCCTCCGTCGTCGCTGATGTGGTAGCCCAGTCACACTCACGTGTGCGCTTGTGTCGGCTTCGCTACTATTGCGCGAGTCGGGTCCATCGTGGACCGCTGACAGCCCGTGGACCCAATCCATGGACGTGGGCCCACCTGCCAGAGTCTCAAGCCTTTTCTTTTTGAAAAAAAATTCGGCTAAAAATCTAATTCCCTTGCTGACGTCAGCATGATGCAGTAAACCAATTTTCATCGAAATTTTTTTCAAAAATCATGATTTCTTCATTCTCGGTGTTTTTCATTGTCCTCAGATCTCATTCTCCTTCATTCGACCTCCGATTCGAGTGATTGAAATTTCTAAATTCATCTAAATTCAATACCTTTATTTTGGATCTAGTTTGGTAATTTTTGAATTTTATTTGGAGTTATTGTATTTATTTGGCTCTTTTCGCGTGTATAGATTCCAGCGTTTCCAAAGATTTTTTGGACCCGACGACCAAAGCAATTGAAACCTTCAACGAAGGCAAGTCGTAAACCTTTGATAATGATGTACCCATTTTATAAAAATTATATTGTTTTATATCAATGTGCATTGCTAATTGTATAATAATGGTTTCAAGAATAGTTAATTACCTAATTGTCATTATGTCTCCTTGGATAATTGTGAATGATATGTACCCTTGGACACTATAGGATGGTTAATTTTAGTTGGACATATTTAATTACCAACTTCGGTATCATATATGCTTATCCATGCTTTAGTTATACGACGGGATTCCTGATCACATATTCATAAATGATTAATCTTGACTTAATGATCTATGGAATTGTGGCGCGACCACTATTGTTAAAATTTGTTGTGCCATGACAAGGGTTGTCATTTGGTCGAGTTGAATTGAAAATGATTTCATACTCAGGCGAATGATCGTGAAGTAAAGGGAGA
Source organism: Hsuehochloa calcarea (assembly GCA_036346395.1). Classification (NCBI taxonomy): domain Eukaryota; kingdom Viridiplantae; phylum Streptophyta; class Magnoliopsida; order Poales; family Poaceae; genus Hsuehochloa; species Hsuehochloa calcarea. The sequence continues at coordinate 35,205,713 of CM070604.1, read as the reverse complement.
GAATTTTGGGATGTGGTTGTCTCGCTTGAGTAGTCACTAAGGACTTAACTTTGTGCGTCATTGATCTGTATCATACCGTACAACCACATGTCTAGGATGGGGTAGACTTGGCCAACTAATCAGCAATGTTTTGCTTCGGTTCTGTTAAGGGTTCATGAGTGGCGCAAGAGGGGGTCTAGAATGACGAAACCTTAGCGAGCAAAACCGAGTCAAAATGAGGTTTTGTAAAAGCCTTATGATAGTCTCTCCTTGATTCACATGTCTAAGGAAACATGTATTTTTATCAAGATGATTATCACTTGTGTGTTAAGTTGTACAACCCCTGCAGAGTGTTTAAAACCATTTGAATAGCCGTGTCCCCAGTTATAGATAATGCTTGGTGATTTCACATGAGGGTTAGATCTTATCAAAAATGTTGGAATGGAATGGATGGATTTGAGTAGTTGGTTCTGGTTGATGGTTGGGAATTGAACGGGGTGTTCACTAGTTGTTTCAAGAGAACTTGTTTACTTATATATTAATCTTTTAAATTATGCTTTTCAATATACTTACTATAATTACTGTCAATACAGCTTTCTGCAAAATAGCCATAAAGCAATCCTTGTTCAAGCCTTGTATGAATACTATTTGTATATATTTCCCTATGACTTGCTGAGTACTTTAAAGTACTCACGGCTTTGCGTCACTTGTTGATCAGTCGCCGAAGAAGAACCATGGAGCACTGAGTTATACGAAGAAGATTACTTCAAAGACTTTGCAAACTAGGTCGTGTCCTCTACTCGATTGCCTGTGGGCATGCCGGATGGCTACCACAAGATGCTTTGGCTTCTGCTGCAAGTTTATCTTTTTTTTGTTAAGCCCTGCATGACAACCTCTATAAGACTTAACCATAAGGTACTTTTACAACTAAGTAATATTACTTTGTCTGCTTCATAGATTTTTTATCGTATGGATATAATTACATCGATGTTGCAACTGTGTGAGCTGGCTACTGATCTGGGACTAGTTCGGAATACACAGGGGGCTCGGGTCCAGCGACTCGGGGTCTTGACAAGAGATGGTATCAGAGTCCTATCGACTGTAGGATGCAACCATAGTTAGTATGGTTGTATTACTCAAGAAGTTCAAAAATTATTTTATAAGTCAAACCTACATTAACTTCAGTAGTCATTCTACTCTTGTCTCATTCTATTCCTTTCTCATTTTATTCTAATCTTTTCTCATATTCTTCCTAGGCTCTTGCATCTTATCCTTTCAGAAACCTTGTTTTCAAATTTAAATTGATATTTCTCACCTCAGTAATCTCTATAGGATCGAGTCTTGTTTCAAGTCGACCGCCCATATAAGATGAAATAGTAGTATTGTACCTAAGTTGTCCTTCTTAGTTTTAGTATCATTTAGTCCATAATAGGATCTTCTGCTTGAGTTTTGTTGCCTCTTAATAGATTTTCGACTATTTGTTCATTAGGTTAAACTGACTTTCCTCAGATTAGTTGTTTCTGTCTTTCTCCTTTGTTATCTCTCGTCTATTGTGCTTTTCCCTCTCACCTTTCGTGCCTTCTTCTTCTCGTTTATTAAACTTGGGAACAATTACTTCAGATGGTTCAGACCCACAACTCGGCAAGTCAAGGTGGACCCATGGATCCCAACACCAGTGCTAATTCGGGCACAACACCCCCGAGGCAGGCTCTATCGAAACTGGAGCAAACGATGGCCATGCAACTGCAACTACTTCAGGCACTCACTTAAGATCAAGTTAATCAGCCTTCACCAGTTCTAGCTCTAGCTCCAACCTTTTCACCTCAATCTAGACTAGGAGAATTCATGAGGACCAGCCTGCTAACCTTTGCAAATTCAGCTGACCCCTTAAAAGCTAATGACGAACAAAGTGTTGTTGAACCTGTAGATGAGGCACCAGCCCCACGTAGATCTAAAAGGCCACGTCAATTACCTATAAGGTACGGGAAAGATGTATTATTGTTGAATAATGATGACCCTAAGTCTTATGAGAAAGCGATGATGGACCCAGACTCTGAGAAATGGCTTGGAGCCATGAAGTCTGAGATAGATTCCATGAGTGACAATCAAGGAACCTTGTCGATCCACTTGATGGTGTTAAAACTATTGAGTGCAAATGGATCTATAAGAAAAAGATTGATATGGATGGAATGGTCACATTCATAAAGCTCGACTGGTCGCAAAAGGGTTTCGACAAGCTCAAGGAGTTGACTACGATGAGACTTTCTCACCAGTAGCGATGCTTAAATCTATTCGGGTCATTCTACTATTGCTACATATTTCGACTATGAGATATGGCAGACGGATGTCAAGACGGTTTTCCTTAATGGAAACCTAAGTGAGGATGTGTACATGACACAACCTGAAGATTTTGTCGATCCAAAGAATGCTAGCAAAGTATGCAAACTTCATAAGTCCTTTTATGGGCTGAAGCAAGCATCACGGAGTTGGAATTTGTGTTTTGATGAGGAAATCAAAAGGTTTGGTTTCATCAAGAACAAAGAAGAACCTTGTGTTTACATGAAGGTTAGTGGGAGCGCACTTGTAATTCTAATCTTATATGTGGATGACATATTATTGATTGGGAATGACATTCCAATGCTGGAATCCGTTAAGGCATCATTGAAAAATAGTTTTTCTATGAAGGACCTAGGAGAGGCAGCATATATCTTGGGAATAAAGATCTATAGAGATAGATCAAGAAGGCTAATTGGATTAAGCCAAAGTACTTATATTGACAAGATGTTGAATCGGTTCAACATGCAGGATGCCAAGAAAGGGTTCTTGCCTATGTCACATGGCATAAGTCTTAGCAAGAGTCAGTGTCCTTCGACCATTGATGAGCGAGACCGAATGAATGGTATTCCATATGCATCGGCTATTGGATCTATTATGTATGCCATGATTTGTACCCGACCAGATGTATCATATGCTCTAAGTGTTACGAGCAGATACCAGGCTGATCCCGGTGAAGGTCACTGGACAGCTGTGAAAAACATTCTTAAATACTTGAGAAGGACTAAGGATGTGTTCCTAGTTTATGGCGGTGATGAAGAGCTCGTTGTAAATGGTTACACCGATGCAAGCTTCAAAACCAACAAAGATGATTACCGTTCGCAATCTGGTTTTGTATTCATTTTGAATGGAGGAGCAGTGAGCTGAAAAAGTTCCAAGCAAGAGACGGTTGCTGATTCCACAACGGAGGCCGAGTACATTGCGGCTTCTGAAGCTGCGAAAGAAGATGTTTGGATAAGGAATTTTATTGCTAAGTTGGGTGTGGTTCCAAGTGCCTCGTGCCCAATGGATCTTTATTGTGACAATAATGGAGCCATTGCGCAGGTTAAGGAGCCTAGATCCCATCAGAAGTCCAAACATATACTTAGGCGTTATCATCTCATTCGGGAATTGGTGGATAGAGGAGATGTTAAGATATGCAAAGTTCATACGGATTTAAATGTTGCTGATCCGTTGACAAAGCCTCTCTCACAACCAAAGCATGAGGCGCACATAAGAGCTATCGGCATTAGATACTTAAATGATTGACTCTAGTGCAAGTGGGAGACTGTTGAAAATATGCCCTAGAGGTAATCATAGAGATGATGATATTTCATTATGTTCATCATTTTGATAATATGTTATCGTGTTCCTTGAATGAGTCATCAGTTATAGATCAATGAGTATGTGACTTGTTGGTGAAACTCTTTAATTTATATGATGTCATTCTAAATGTATCCCTGGTCGAATGTCACTAGTCGGAACATCAGTGACCCTACGACCAGCGCATGTATTGATTGATGATCATGTTTCACCGGTCATAGATATGGGGATATCGAATCAATAATGTGGGCACATTTTAGAGAACATGGGACCGGATAGACCCATTGTTGACACACTATTGAGATTGTTATGAATCTATGTGTCATTAGTTGGTCTCAAGTAATGTTGATGTATAATCCTTAGACCTGAGATCAGCATGGTTTCCTCAATGTGTAATAGCACTCTTAGGGGTTGCCAAACGCTACTCCGTAACTGGGTAATTATAAAGGTAGCTTTCGGGTATGCTATGAAACATGCGGAGGAATGTGACTGGTCGAGATGGGATTTGCCTCTCCTAACATAACAGGAGATATGTCTCTGGGCCCCTTGTGGTGATCGGATAAAGAAAGTGCATGGCCATGCCACTAGTGGTCGAAGTGTCGACCACATGAAGTTATCCGACACTCGATCGACAAAGAATTGAACAATCCATGGATGACACAACCTCTCACCTGGAGTTCAACCAGATATCGTGAGGCAAAGAGAGAATGCATGAGTAGGTCGCTTAGTTCGATCAGTTACGGACTAGTCGTATAGAGATACGATCTAGTCGTAGACTGGTTGAACGTAATCACAGAATGGTAAGAACCTGGTCGTAAGGAGTTACGAACTGGTCAGGACCAATTACAACCTGGTCGTATAGAGATACGAACTGGTCATAAGTGATGAGGACCTGATCATAGATCATATTTCGTAAAGGTTCGTCCGATATATTCTATGTGTGTTTGGGAATCGTTATTTGCTGCTAGGTGCCGCTGACGCCTAGTGGTCGGAAAAGAGTTTTTGAGTCACAAACCGATTACACGAGAACCTGTAGGGTCGCACACTTAAAAGGCTGGGATTTGATTTGGATGTTGATCCGAATTCATATAGGACACGAGTTCCTAATGGGCCTCGAGTTCAAGACCCATCATGGATGCCTATATAAAGAGGGGCGGTGGCATGGGGTGACACAGGTTTTTTGGAAGAACTCCCGAAACCTTAATAGCCGCGCCTTCCTCAACCACGCCGCTGGTGCTAGCACTCCAGCGCGTGGTAATCCTGCCCCGTACGTGTGGATACCTCGGAGGTGTTGTTGCAAAGCATCAGCACTAGGACGATCCGCAACTTGTGACGTTCACAGGAGCGGGGAGCGAGGACGCGCGGCGAGTACGATCACTCGGAGGAGAAGGCACGTCGCGAGTACGACTACGGCTGCATCAATACGCTACACCGACTCTACTTCCGCTACGAGTCGGTTCGTCTAGCGGTAATCTCGTGATCTATTTCTAGCGGTGGTTCCTTGGTTGCGCGAAATTTTTTTGTTTTATGCTATCGTAGCCTTCCCGTGTTCCCCTTCAGTTCGAATATCTCAACAAATTCACCCAACTATCAAGGTATGCACCAGAGGATGTTGCAAATGAGGAAGCGAATATTTGAGGCTTCATGAAAGGACTTGACCCCAACATTAAAGTGCAATTGGTGTCAGTTGACTACCCCAGCTTTCAGCAAATGGTCAACAAGTCCCTCGTGCGAGAGGATGCTCAACCTCAGTTGCATGAGTCTCGTAAGAGGAAGATGATGTAGCATAGTGCTCATCAAAATCACCCGTTTTGAGCTAGAAGGAATGTGCAGCACCTTGGCCGTTTCGCTCCTCTGTTGCATCCAGGACCCCTGCAATAGCACCTCTCCCAGCTACTCCAGGATTCTGCAGCTTCGGCAACAACAACACCGACATGCAGCAACCCAGAAGTATCAATCATGCTGCGGGAATTACCTATTTTAACTGTCAGTAACTAGGACAATACACCAGCAACTGCCCGCAGAAGAAAGATCTATGGCCTGTCAGATTAAATTTGGAAGCTATTCCGACCAGAACCCCCATGCTAGGAGCAGAACATGAATCACCTCATACTCCAGTTGCAGCAGCCAAGACTCCTCATCCTTTTGGGAGAGGCCGAGTGAACCATCCGCAGATGGATGGCCAAGCAGAAAGAGTAAATCAAATCCTATAGGATATGTTGAGAGCATGTGCTCTAGCAAACATGACCAGTTGGGATCAAAATTTTCCCTATGCAGAGTTTTCATACAATAACAGTTATGAATCAAGTCTGCAGATGTCCTCGTTTGAAGCTATTTACGGAAGGAAGTGCAAAATACCCTTGTATTGGACCAAAACAGGTGAAGGACAAGTGCTTGGACCACAGCTTCGGACGTTGTGTTGGGTAAGTTCCTAGTTAATTCCGCGCCTGCTACTATTTTGTTTGATTCTGGAGCTTCGCATTCGTTTGTTTCTCGAAGTTTTGTTACAAAGCATTAACTAAAGGTTTTGGCTCTTAAAAATGCTTTATTGGTTCAATCACCTAGTTCGGAGTTGAGTACGAACCAAGGTTACCCAAAAGTTAAAGTGATCATAGAAGGGGTAGAATTTCTAGCCAACCTCATAATTATCAATTCCAAGTTCTTAGATGTGATTTTGGGTATGGATTGGCTTGCTTATCACCAAGCAGTCTTGGATTATGGTGGTAGAAGCACCATTTTGGTCAGTCTAGTTGTAACCAAAGTAAAATTTGAATCATTCACGGAAAAACATGATGGAGCATTAGTCTGCTGCGTCAATGTTATATCTTTGGAAGATGTGCTAGTGGTCAGAGAGTTTTTGGATGTCTTTCCTGATGATTTGCCTGGGATGCCACCAAACAGGGACCTAGAGTTTCATCAACCTAGTTCCTAGAACTTCACCCATTTTCAAGAGACCTTACCGTTTGCCTGTCAATGATTTAGTCGAGCTAAAGAAGCAGAATGAGGAGATACAAGATAAAAGTTGTGTTCGACCAAGTTCTTCACTTTGGGGAGCCCCAATGATCTTTGTTGCAAAGAAGGATGATACCCAGCGGATGTGTGTGGATTATCGCTCACTCAATGAAGTCACTATCAAGAACAAGTAACCTTTGCCCAGGATTGATGATTTGTTTGACCAGTTGAAGGGAGCCGGAGTGTTCTCCAAGATAGTTTTGAGGTCAGGTTATCATCAGCTGAAGATTCGCCAGGAACATATTCCCAAGACAGCTTTCTCAACACAATATGGAATGTATGAGTTCACGGTCATGTCTTTTGGATTGACCAATGCCCCTGTTTACTTTATGAACTTGATGAATAAAGTATTTATGGAGTATTTGGATAAATTTGTTATTGTCTTTATTGACGATGTTCTAGTATACTCCAAGAGTGAGAAAGAGCATGAAGAGCACCTCCACTTGATCCTGAATAAGCTTAGATATCATCAACTCTATGCCAAGTTCAGCAAGTGTGAGTTTTGGGTGAAGGAAATCATTTTCTTGGGACACGTCATGTCTATAGAAGGAGTCACCGTCAACCCTAGTAAAGTCAAAGATGTGCTCAACTGGAAGTCACCTAAGACAGTACCTCAGATCAGAAGTTTCCTTGGAATGGCAGGATACTACCGCCATTTATAGAAGGATTCTCCAGAATAGCAAGACCCCTCACTCAGTTGTTGAAGAAGGAAAAGAAATTTTCTTGGACACTAGAATGTGAATAGAGTTTTCAAGAATTGAAGAAGCGTTTGACCACTGCACCAGTGTTGATTTTACCTGATGTCCGAAGGGATTTTGAGATTTTCTGTGATGCATCACGACAAGGTCTCGATTGTGTCCTTATGCAAGAAATGAAGGTAGTTGTGTATGCTTCACATCAGTTGAGGCCTCATGAAGAAAATTACCCCACTCATGACATAGAGTTGACTATCGTAGTGCATGCTTTCAAGATATGATGTCATTACCTCATTGCTAATCGATGTGAAGTTTACACTGACCATAAAAGCTTGAAGTACATTTTCACTCAAGCTGATCTTAACATGAGGTAAAGAAGATGGTTGGAATTAATCAAGGATTACGATATTGGAATCCATTATCATCCTAGCAAAGCTAATATTGTAGCAGATGCTTTAAGTATAAAAGTCTACTGCAATACTCTAATGATCAAGGAGAGCCAACCAGCACTGCGTGAAGAATTTCAGAAGCTCAAGCTTGATTTTGTTGAAGAAGGGTACTTAGCCGCTTTGGAAGTACAATCCACTCCACGGAATCATATCAAGAAAGCTCAGGTTGAATATGCATATATCAAAGAGATAAAGAGCAATATGAAGAAGGGTAAATCCTTAAGATTTCCAGAGGATGAGCAAGGAACCATCTGGTTTGATAAACGTATTTGTGTACCGGACCAAAAGGAGCTTAAGCAGTTGATACTCAGGGAAGCACATGAAACCCTATATTCCATTCACCCTAGAAGCGCTAAAATGCATCAAGATCTTAAGGAATTTTATTGGTCGCTTAGTATGAAGCGAGAGATTGCTGAGTATGTAGCATAGTGTGATGTTTGCCAGTGGGTTAAGGCCAAGCATCAGAGGCCTGCTGGACTCATGTAGCCATTGCAAATACCTGAAAGGAAATGGGAAGAAATTGGTATGAATTTTATCACCGGTCTACCGAGATTAAAAGAGTGGGGTATGATTCTATCTGGGTAATTGTAGATCGCCCAACAAAAGTCACCCACTTCATTCCAGTCAAGACTACCTACTCAGGAGACAGACTTGTAGAATTGTATATGGCAAAGATAGTGTGTTTGCATGGTGTGCTAAAGAAGATCGTGTCGGATCGAGGATCCCAGTTCACCTCAAGATTCTAACAGAAGTTGCATAGCGTTTTGAGCACTAACTTGAATTTTAGAGAGGCTGAGTGAACCATGTTAAAGGCCGAGTGAACCATTCGCAAATGGATGGCCAAACAGAAAGAGTAAATCAAATCCTGGAGGATATATTGAGAGCATGTGCTCTAGCAAACATGACCAATTGGGATCAAAATTTACTCTATGCAGAGTTTTCATACAATAACAGTTATCAATCAAGCCTGCAGATGTCTTCGTTTGAAGCTCTTTACGGAAGGAAGTGCAAAATACCCTTGTATTGGACCAAAGCAGGTGAAGGACAAGTGCTTGAACCAAATATCCTAAACGAGGTCGAAGATCAAGTTCATTCAATTAGAGAAAAATTGAGGACTGCACAGTCCATGCAGAAGAGATATGCTGATAATCGTCGTCAACATTTAGCTTTCGCACCTGGAGATCACGTGTACCTGAAGGTTTCACCTCTTAAAGGAATGTGTCGCTTCAGAGTAAGCGGGAAGCTCGCACCAAGATATATTGGATATTTTCTAGTTCTAGTCAGAAGATGAAAAGTTTCTTACAAGTTGGAGCTCCCACCTCAGCTGTCAGGTGTGCATAACGTCTTCCTTGTGTCGTAATTGAGGAAGTGACTGTGCTAGAGAAGCAAATGTCGTTAGAAGCAGTGGATCTGCAGGAATATCTCACCAACAAGGAGCAACCTGTCAAGATTTTAGAAGTGGTAGAGCGAGTGACGAGAAGCAAGATCATTCATTTCTGCAAGGTTCAGTGGAGCAATCACACTAAAGAGGAAGCCACATCGGAGTGTGAAGAGGACCTAAACGCTGAGTTTCCGCACCTATTTTCTAGCGAGCCCGAATATCGAGGTCGAGATTCCCTTAAGGGGGCAGGGTTGTAACATCCCAATTTTCAGGGCTTTTTGAAAAATTTTAAAAATAAAAACCCATTGATTTTATTGAATTGCTAAATCTTAACTTAAAATTTTAGAAAATAAAAATAATTTAATATTAATTAATCAAACTTTAATTAATTCAAATATGGTTTAAATGGGTTTTCTGGTATTTAAAGTCAAAAAGATAATTTAAAGTAATTTCTTGGATTTTCTAGATTTAAAAAAGGGTTTTCCTTTTTCCCGAAATGAAAAATAATTTATTTACAAAAATAAAAGCCAACTTTAAGCTCGAAATAATTTTGTTAAGTTCAAAATAATTCAATGAATTTTTGTGTATTTTTTCAACTTTTGGACTCTATTTACTTTTTTCTAAAAGCCTTTTCGATTTATTGTATTTTCTGTAAATCAAATGGGATTAAAAATCTCCATTTCATTGTTGGGCCGAATCTCTGTCGGCCCCGTTTTCCTTTCCTCATGCGCTTGGCCCATTCTCCAACCCACTTCCCTTGCGCCAGCGCGCTCCACGCCCTCTCCTCTCGCTCTCATCGACAGGCCAGCCCCACCTATCGACGCCCCCTCCCTGGTCATCTTCTCCCCCACGCCGATGCCCATGTCGTTCGTGTGCTCACCCGCGTCACTGCCGCCGAGAAAGTCTCTGAATCCACCATGAATCCATCTCCTTTTCTCCTCAAAATCACACGCATTTATTGCGTGTCTTTTGCTGCACCCACCCCTCCATTCTTTCACCTCCCACCTGCCCCCGTCACGCTGGAGCGCACGGAGCCCAGAGCTTCGACCATGCTATGCCCGGGTGATCTCCCCTCTCGCTCATCCCCGTTCCTATAAAGTGGAGCACCAGGTGCCCCTCGTCGCCCTCTCTCTTTTCCCCCATCTCCCCCTTCTCTCTCGGCCGAACCTCGCCGCTATTCAAGCTTTGAGTTGTCGGGCGGAGCTCGTGCCTCCGCCCCTAGCGTTGTCGTAGAAGCCTCTCTGACGTCTTTGCCTCCGCCTTTAGCATCGCACGGCTTCGGCCTACACCGTGCACGCCTCCTCGTCACCGGAGCACCACCACAAGCCGCATCTCGCTGCTGCTCCTTCCCTCCCTGTCGGCCATCCTTTTACGCCTTTGTCACCGAGTCCGTGCGTACTAGGTTGGCCTCGCTTCCCTCTCTTTGTTGCTGACCTCACCGGCGACTAAGTCACCGCCATTCGCTGCCAATCTTGGGGATCTGAGCACCTCCGCGACAGGCACCGACATGGCTGCCCACGTCGCCTCCACCAGGCGTCCTCGTCAGCGCCACATCCCTCCATCGCCGATGTGGCAACTCAGTCACACTTGAGTGTGTGCTTGCATCTGCTTCGCTGCTGTTGTGCGAGCTGTGTCCATCGTGGACTGTTGACTTCCCATGGACCCAGTCCATGGACGTCGGGCCCACCTGTCAGAGACTCAAGCCTTTTCCGTTTGAAAAATAATTCGGCCAAAAATCTAATTCCCTCGCTGACGTCAGCATGATGTACTAAACCAATTTTCTTCAGAAAAATAATTTCGAAAATCCTGATTTCTTCATTTTATGTGTTTTCAATCTTCCGAGAGCCCGTTCTCCTTCGTTCGAGCTCCGATTCGAGTGATTCAATTTTCTAAATTCATCTAAATTTAGTACCTTTCTTTTGGTTATAATTTGAAAACTTTGTATTTTATTTGGAGGTATTGTATTTATTTGGATCTTTTTGCACATATAAATTCTGGCGTTTTCGAAGAATTCTTGGACCTGACGACCGATGCAACTTAAACCTTCAGCGAACGCAAGTCGTAGTCCTTTGATCATGTCGTACCCATTTTATAAAAATTATATTGTTTTATATCAACGTGCATTGCTAATTGTATAATAATGTTTTCGGGGATAGTTAATTACTTAATTGCCATTATGTCTCCTTGGACAATTGTGAATGACATGTACCCTTGGACACCATAGGATGGTTAATTTCAGTTGGACATATTTAATTACCAACTTAGGTATCATATATGATTAGCCATGCTTTAGTTATATGACGGGATTCATGATCACATATTCATAAATGATTAATCTTGACTTAATGATACATGGAATTGTGGCGCGACCACTTTTGTTAAAATTTGTTGTGACATGGCAAGGGTTGCCATTTAGTCGGGTTAAGCCGAAAATGATTTCATACCCAGGCAAATGACCGCACAGTAAAGGGGGAGAATTTTGGGATGTGGTTGCCACGCCTGAGTAGTCACTAGGGATTTAACTTTGTGTGCCATTGATCCAGGCCATACCGTACAACTATATGTCCAGGATGGGGTGGACTTGGCCAAGTAATTAGCAATATTTTGGTTTAGTTCTACTAAAGATTGATGAGTGGCGCAAGAGGGAGTCCAAAATGATGAAACCTTAGCGAGCAGAACCGAGTCAAAACGGAGCTTTGTAAAAGCCATATGATAGTCTCCTTGATTCACATGTCTAAGAAAACGTGTGTTTTTATCAAGATGATTATCTCCTGTGGGTCAAGTTATACAACCTCTGCAGAGTGTTTAAAACTATTTGAATAGTCGTGTCCCCGGTTGTGGACAATGCTTGGTGATTTCATACGATGGGGTAGATCTTATGAGAAATGTTGGAATGGGATGGATGGATTTGAGTAGTTGATTCTAGTTGATGATTGACAAGTGAACGGGGGTGTTCACTAGTTGTTTCAAAAGAACTTGTTTACTTATGTATTAATCTTTTACATTATGATTTTCAATCTACTTACCGTAATTACTATTAACACTGCTTTCTGCAAAATAGCCATAAAGCTATCCTTATTTAAGTCTTACATGAATACTATTTGTATACATTTCTCTACGACTTGTTGAGTACTTTAAAGTACTCACGGCTTTGCGTCACTTGTTGATTAGTCGTCGAAGAAGAACCAGGGAGCACCGAGTTCTACAAGGAAAATTACTTCGAAAACTTTACGAACTAGGTCGCGTCCTCCACTCGATTGCATGTGGGCATATCGGATGGCTGCCACAAGATGCTTTGGTTTCCGCTTCTGGTTTATCTTTTGTTGTTAAGCCCTGCGTGGCAACCTCTGTAATACTTGACCATAGGGTCCTTTTGCTACTAAGTAATATTACTTTGTCTACTTCATAAATATTTTATCGTATTGGCATGATTACATCGATGTTACAACTGTGTAAGCTACCTACTTATCTGGGACTAGTTCGGAATACATAGAGGGCTTGGATCCAGCGACTTGGGGTCCCGACAATGGAGTTTGTGATAAGTTCCTTGAGTCTATTACTCCTTGGACCCACTAGTCATATACTTCTTCTTTTCCTTCCTATCTTCTTTGATATCTCACTAGCAATTGGACCTGCATGTCATACACAAATGCTTTTGCTCTGTTAAACACCAGAACACCCGAAGCAATATGTCCATAACAGTAAAGTTCTATATCATTTTATATGAAGGTTGAACTTCTGGATGTCCATTCTCCTTCGCGCGAACTCCAAATCCATTGATTCTCATTCCTAAATTCATATAAATTCATTCTCTACCTTCCACTATTTATTTTATATTTTTTAGTTTTTATTTGCTTTCTGTTATTTATTTGGTCCATTTTGCGTGTGTAGAGTCTAACGTCGCCAACACGAATTTGGATCAATAGGAAGTGCTTACCTCCAACGTCACCGAAGGCAAGTCTCCTTTGAACATCTTGAACACATATTTGTTCAATAATGTTTTCAATTTTAAAGTTATGCATTGCTATTTTATTTAAATGATAAGTTTAAACTGTAGGTTGTTAGTTAAAAACCTAAAGTTTGTTAATGTCATCCATGATATTTGTTATCATGTACCTTCGTAACCCTAGCGTAGAAATTCTGCATTATTGAATACAATTTTGTAGAATATTTTGATACGGTAGAATTGCTTAGACGTGCTTTCCGGTCCTGTTTATCCTATGGGTAGGAATTATTATTAGCATTTACGCAAATCAATTTGAGAAATATATGATTGTCGTTGGTTTTCAAAATAAAATAAAATAGTGAAAATATGTTTAGACTTGGGCATATGGTACGTTCAAACGGGTGCAGTTAGAGCATGAGAACTTGTATTGCGTAAAGTTCCGCCCAAGTCATATTAAGGACTGACGCTTGCGATTATCCAAACTGAGTAATACCGTGCAACCACATATCCTAAATAGGAAGGACGTGGCTAAATAATTTACTATGTTCTAGCATTACGCCGCAGGCTTTATATGGTAGGAGTTACCTGTGTAGTGCAGACGATGGTAATTGACGTCCATGTCTATCGGGGCTTGCGTTGGGCGTTGGTAAATGACGTCTATGTCCGGGCAGGTTATCCATCACAACGGTGAGCTCTGGGTCGATGATAAATGACGTCCATGACTTGGGATTAAGCTCATTGGGCGGGCTAATGTTAGGATAAAGTATTGTAAAATACCTATGATAATCGCTTAGTCGCACGCCTAAGAAAGCGTGTCATAGCCGATATTATAAGTCGATTATCTCATGTGGATCAAGCTGTACAACTTTTACAGAGTGTAAAATAATTCAAATAGCCGTGCCAATGGTCAAGGGCGGGCAAGGTGCGTTTTCACATGGTAGATTTTGGTTTTGATTTCAAAAGAGTAAATTTTGGGTACCGGGAGCAGTAACCTTGGCGGTTAGAGCCTTGATTCTAGTGGTTGGTAGGTAGAACCTCCACTAGTGATATAATTAATTTATTTATTGAAACTACTTTTCGTCCAACGTGCCTTATGAAATATGTTTAAATTTAAAATATTACTTTGTGCAAAAGAACCATATAAGCCTCATCTGTTAAAGCTATGCATATGTATTTTTTCCAAGACTCGCGGAGTACTTTATGTACTCACATGCTACACTCATAATAAATCTCAGAAGCCTTCAGTGACACTGATGACGACTACGACTTCTTCGCTTGTGGCTTTGACAAAGGACACCCGGAGTACTAGGTTGCGCTTCCCAGTCGAATGCCGGTGTGTAATTTGATGGGTTACAGCTCAGAGTTTATCATTTGTTGTTTCTACTGCTGTAAGACTCAAGGTCTTTTGATCTCTTTTATAATAAGGCCGGTACTCAGTTGTTTATTAATGTTATTTCGTTATTCAAACTTGTTATCAATATTGTTTCTACTGTGTACACTAGAAACTGGTCATGAGACTGGTGCAGAAATACACAGAGTGTTCGAATTCAGAAATCCGGTCCCGACATGCATACTCTAAAACATCACCACTGTTGCTACATGATTAATCATATGCTATGTTTATGCATATATATGCTACAATTAGATCGATATACATACTTTCAGCTGTGATATAGACTGTAGATCGATATACATACTTTTAGCTGTGATATAGGCCCTGTTTGTTTAGGCTTTTTGTGTGGCTTAAAAGCCAAAAAACCTAAGCCTAAACAAAGGGGTGACTTTTTTATACAGCTTATAAAAAGCTTAAGCCATTTTAAGCCAAAAAGCCATAAGCCAGAGAGGGGGTGCTTTTTTTGGCTTTTGCAAAACGAAATATCTCTTTGCCACTGAACTTCGTTAAAATTACTCTCAAAATGCCATTCATATATAAACGTGAACGGTACTTCTACAAAAAGCCTAAGAGACCCCGTGAAGAATAGTTACAAATTCCATGCAAAATCTTTTTTGTTTCGTATGTACACTTGCACGTATCATCATAGTTACAAATTACATGCAAAAAATAAGTTAAAATTCATCCTTAAAAACATCCTTCAAACCCTCGAGGGCAATTCAGACTTTTTATCCTTCAAACACAACTCAATAAGCCAACATCCTATAAAAGCCAGATTACCAAACACCAAAACTTGGCTTAAAAGCTGGAGGGCTTATAAGCCGATTAAGCCAAAAAGCTGTCTTTAAGCTATAAGCCAAAAAGCCTAAGGCCCTGCTTTGCATGATTGTGGCTTTTCAAAGCGGCTTCGGTGGCCGTAAGCTTTTCCGTCATGGTCAATGACTGGCTTTTCTGATTTGGTGTTTTGCTGTCTGGCTTTTAGGTAGTCTGGCTGCAGCTTCCGATATATGAAATGTATGAAATGCCCCTGAGGACAATAATGGCTTGTTTGGTGTCATTTAACGCAATTAACAACAATAAACGACATTTGACAACATGAAACGACATTTAAGAACATTTAACGGTATTTAACAATAAAATCCTACAGAAAGCATGTCAACATAATTTGGACTATAAGATCAGTCCCATGTAAAAGGCTTAAATTGGCAAGTACTCCATACAAAATATCGCATATATCTTCCATCTATGCTATCGTCACGCTACCAAAGCCATTGCAATAGCGTCACGTAGGTCGTTCATGTCAACATCATCCATAACAGTTATATCATCATGTACGCTGAGGTTAGTGGATATTTCCCCGTCTACATAATCCTCATTCCTGTCTGTACGAGCAAAATCATTATCAATCAAAGCACTATCTCGAATAAAATTATGCAAAGCCATTGTTGCAATGATAATTTTCTTTTGCTTGTGCTCATGGTAACTTGGAATTTTCAGTAGAATACGCCACTTCATCTTCCAAATACCAAACATACGCTCAATGACATTCCGAAGGGAAGAGTGTTGAAAATTGAACACCTCTTTCAGTCCCACTGGTGTACCACTGTTTCAGAATTCAGGTATATGATACATTTGGTTCTTGTATGGAGCTAGATAACCTTTACGGTTTGGGTATCCAGAATCCACTAGATAGTACTTCCCTACAATTCAAGTCGAAAAAAACTATTGACCCATAAACAAAGGTTGGTAATGTACTAAAAAATAACAAGGAAAGTACCTTCTGGAGGGTGCGGAAAGCTGTCCTTGTACGTTACCAAGGTATCAAGGAGTATGCGCGTGTTGTGTGCGAACCCAGGCCAGCCAGTGCAGACAAAAGTGAACCTCATGTCGAAATCACAAATAGCCATGACATTCTGACTAGTGTATCCATGCCGGTTGAAATGCACTGGTCGTCTCTCGCATGGCACCGTCACATGTACATGTGTCACATCTATTGCACTGATGCAATTATTAAAATGAGGGGAAAACCTTCCCTCCCGAAGTCTACGATGTATTGTAGAGAATTGAGCATCTGTGGGCATTATGTTGTCAATACCAAGACGATACACACATTCCAAAACCTCCGTAAACTTCCTACTCACGGTTTCTTTGGAATGGCCAAACCGGTTCTTGACTTGGCGGTTGGATTGAGGTGCTCCACAAGTCTATACGAACATTGCGGATGCTTCCTTTGAGTTCACCTCCACAGTTGATTTCAAGCCATAGTTATTAACAAGTGTGTTATGAAGGCGAAGAAAAACTGACCTTCGCATTCTAAACATGTCATAACACTCTTGTGCACTAGCAAGTGTATCCTCAACCCATTGGATCCCCGTCGTTGTAGGTATTTTGCTTGGCCTCTTCGTACTGGAGTCTCTATAGTTATACGAACATCCAAAAGCGGCAATCACAACTAGTGGCAATAACATATCCGTTCCTCCATCGTCCACCACAGCTTCATGAGTTGATTCATCATCACTTGAATCAGACGAACTTGAAGAACTCATCTGGCATACACAAATAACATAAATAAATGACACATTTATAAGAGACCACTAATTAGCACAAAAAACTGACTTAACAAGTCATATAGTATGTTACATGACACCAAGTAGCATACACAACTAACATAACAAGTCTTAGGAATACAATTCAAACTATCTAACGCCTCTCCTCCTCCTCCCATGTCCTTGTAAGCCACGCTAGCCGCCCTTGAGGTGTCTTTAGTGCATGAAAGATATCTCGATACTCCTTCTTGATGAGGAGTTGTGTGGCATAGAAATACTCATCACTCCCTTCTTTGGCTCCAGTCTCAATAACCAAATCAATCATCTCATATATCTCTAGTCTAACAGGATCAACCACTGGATCAGGTGTGCTGGTCACAGAATTCTTGCTACCATGAGACCTCTCTATAATATCTACCAAACGTTTCAGTTGTACGTCTTTGTATGCCTTCTTCGGCCTCTTTCCACTTGGAGAGCCATGGCTAGCTCTCTTCTTGCCTTTGTCCACATGGACTGACTTGTTCGGTGCAGTGGTTTCGTCACCGTCACCCTCATTATCCTCACCCTCACTGTCGCCCTCATCATCTTCAAGATTGACATGAGCGGCCCTATTTGCTCCGGGGACAAGAGATGATTCATTTGTACAACTTGCACAATCAAAAATAATGTCGAGCCTATCCTCATGTTGCAAGAGTGCTTTTTTGAACTTGCTACATTGTGGCATAGCCTGCGGTTAGAGAAATGCAAGAATTCATGAAACAGTTTGAACAATTGAATTCCAATACATATGCAAAAACATTAAAGATTACATACCTTAATCTGTTCAACCCACCATTAATCACTTGCCTCAATGGTTTCAGTTTTAGGATCGATGCCTAGCCCCGATGCATGGAGCTTCAATGTCTTCCAATTGGAATAATCTCTCTTCAAACTGTCCCAATGGTTCTTTAATTTCTTACGGCTGTACTCTTTGTTAGTGCGTTCTTTGAATTTAGTTATAAGATTGTGATACCCTTTGTTATTCAAACACTGTAAGGGTCTATTTTTTGCAATAACTTCTTCCACGCAGATGTCAATGAATACTTCATTTGTGAATGCATCCCATACAACATTGTTTGCAGCCTGCGCTTTATCCATCTATATATAAAGAAATATGTAACTACAACATGGAACCGCTATGCAGCATACCAGTACATATTATCAAAAGAATGCAGCCCCATCTGTAAAAAAAATACCCGAAACCCAGAACCTTGTATGTTCGCGCCACACGCGCGTGAAAGAAGCAAGCGTAACAAAGTACTCAATTCACGGATGTCTTTCAGGTTTGTTCCTGTACTTGCCTACTTGTACATGGGGGGACGTCGCCCGTCGCGTCCATGTGGGAGGGGGGACCTACCGAGCTAGTCGAGATCGAGCGCGGCGCCACGGTGGGGCGAACGAGCGGTACCTGGTTCGGTAGGGACGGCGCCGCCGTGGAGAACCCGTGACGAACGCGATAGGGAAGGGGGAACGACGCTAGAGGAGCAGGGAGCGGCGGGATGGGGTGGAAAACGAGCAGTCCTTGCTTAAATATTTAGGTATGAGGTGGGTAATTTTTGTCAAGTTTGGGGGTACTTTCGGAACGCTAGGGGTGGGAAGCACCTCAGCACTGGCTTTTTGCTTCCGGCTTCCATGTGTATTAACGGCTTTGAGCTTTCGACGAAAGTCAGTAAAAAATCCAGCCGTTTGTTTCGACTTCTGGCTTTTCTCACCCAAAAGCTAAAGCAGAAGCTATGCCAAACAGGACCATAGACTGTTGCTTATGTTGTAGCAGTTTGCGTGGATTTATGTAACACACATACATACATTCTAGACGTTCTGTAGCACACACGCATGCAGAGATTCTTACCTTCCCCAGGGGGGCCACTAGTCAATAATGATGGAGACTGGAGAGTGGTGGCAATGCCCGAGCAAACTGCGGGGCGGGCCGTGAACGAGCTCAGCTCGGCCCATTCCAAAATTTAAGAGCCCAACTACTACAAAATGTTATGGTGGAACTGGGAGGAAGGGAAGGCCTAAAACCCTTGGCGGCCGGCGACCGCAGCCCAGTCCCTCCTCCTCCGCCGCCACGGCGCCATGGCGTCCCTCGCGCCCCGGCTCCTTCGGCGCCGGCCGGTCCTCTCCGCGGCGGCTCTAAGCTCTATACGGTTCGTTGCCTCTCCTACTCGTCGCGGTCCCATCGCCGTCTCGTCTTTTGGTTTAATTCCCCCATTGTTTCTTGATCAGTGATTCTTGGATGCCATTGCACGGCGCGTGTTCCCCACGCCCTGGCCCGTTTTTCCGGCGTTCTTGGTGGGTTGCTGGATCTGATATAACTGCGCGGAGAGGGTGGTTTCACCCGCCTGTAAGGTACTGGAGCACGGAGGTCACGCTGAACACGGACGGTGGCTTCGCCAGGTTTGCGATCAGCGATGCGTGCGCGAAGCAGAAGGAGGGCCGGAAGCAGCCGCCAGCAAAGAAGAAGATGTCGAGGAAGGCCAAGGTCAACCAGCTCAAGTGGTACCGCCTCAAGGCCAAGAAGAAGATGAAGTCGCCCAACCCCGAAGTCAGGATAAGATACAAGCTCGAAAAGGTTGCTTAATTTTTAGCATGTTACTACTTTGTTCCATTGTTGCGACTGTCCGATTGAGGAAAAATGCTGCATTGTCAATTTTCCGTGTGGATTCAGGCTAAGAGGAAAGAAGAGTGGCTGATTGAAAAACTTAGGAAGTACGAGGTCCCAAGGGCTCCGGAGCCGGTTCATGACCCTGAGATTCTGACCGAGGAGGAGAAGTTTTACCTCAAACGAACTGGGGAGAAGAAGAAGAATTATGTTCCTGTTGGGAGGAGAGGGGTCTTTGGTGGTGTGGTTCTCAATATGCACCTCCATTGGAAGAAGCATGAGACTGTGAAGGTGGTCTTCAAGCCTTGTCGGCCTGGCCAAGTGTATGAATATGCCGAGGATCTGGCAAGGCTCAGCAAAGGCACGGTCATTGATATTAAACCCAACAATACCATTATCTTTTATCGTGGAAAGAACTATGTGCAGCCTAAGGTTATGTCACCTCCTGACACTCTGTCTAAGCAGAAGGTAATCATAACTACTAAAGCTAATGTTGTGCTATACCGACCTATGTAGTTCGAAGTCCAAATATACCGGTTTGTTCTCATGCTACATTTCTTTATCCATGCTGTCTTGTAATATACCTGTTTCTTCTCATGCTACTTTATTTTTATTTTTTTTATACGAGCATGTTATCTTCTAATCGGCTCAGTTGACTGACATTATGTATCCACACTCCATAGGCCTTGGAGAAATATAGATACGAACAATCTCTCGAACATACCAGCCAATTTATTGAGAATCTGGAGAAGGAGCTTGAAGATTACCAGAAGCATGTTGCTTTATTTAAGAACCGTGAGGGAGCTATTTCTGAAAAAATCAGTAACAAAGACACTATTGTTGATGACCTCACAACTAGCTTTGATACTGAATGAGCCGTCTCTTTTATCAATTGACACCACAAATCTTTCAGCATTGAAGGTTTGATCAGATCTTGCTACCCTGGAAAGCTCAGATACACCGCATAATATTCAACACAAATGCTGCCCTTATTTATGGTGCAAAACAGATTAAACAGCTTGCTTCGATACTCGGATTCAGGTAGAAAGTAAGAGCGCTAGCTTATTCATGAGTTTTATTAGTAGTCTAGGTAGTTGGAAGAAAGCTCCTTTCTTTAGGTCCTTTTATGTCTTGCACTCTTGCCGTGGTCTTGGATTAAAATTCCTACAGTTAACCCCATTGACGAAAATCCATACATTGATTCAATGGAAGATCCAATGGAAGATCCATTACTTGAACATTGATTGTATCAGCAATCTATCTTCACAAGGCTGGTAGTGAATAAAATTCAGTTTTTTTTTCTGGTTCCTGCGAGATTTCCTGCTAGAAATATTAGTAATGCTTTGTTTAATTGTACTGTTTCCAAGATTCTGTGAATGTTCCGCTACTGCTTCTTCTGAAAAAAGAATTTTTGTACATTGTCTACAGCTGTCTTCTTTATAAGGAAGTTTTAAAATAGAAGGACTTATTCATTTATAATTGACGTTCTGTGTAGGGTTCTCATGTTTCGTTTTGACATGGAAGAAGAACACTAGTGGTTCAATGGCTGGAATAGTGCTGCAGTACTCTATGAGGAATCAAGTACCATGGACATAATTACTCCCTTCAGTCACAAAAGAATGCCATTTTGGACATTGATACAGTCTTCAAAACGCAACTTTGACCGCTAATGTCTATTGTAATATATTTATAAAACCTAACAAAATTATACTTTTATGAGAGTTTGTTTTGAGACAAATCTATACATACTATTTTCATGTGTTAAATCTAAATATTAAAAAGATATCAATAGGCAAAGTTTAGAAAGTTTGACTGTATGTATCCCAAAATAACATTCTTTTGTGACTGGAGAGTATTTGATTGCCGACATCGAGAGATACTAAAGTTCACAGTCTGCATTGGCACACTGCAAAATACAAATTTACATCAGTTGTGGATGCTGAGTTGTGTTTGTGTCACAATTGGGCTTCCTTGGAGCTTGAACTTCTAAAAAAATCAACTTTGGGCTGACTACTGGAAAGGAATCCGCTCTATTGAAAACCGGTAAGCTCTCACCCAGATCTCCACGAATTGGATCATTTAGTAACCACAGAAGATTGTTGTTTTTGGATTGCCAATTTACTTTCGTAAAATTGCTAGTTACTAATATCAAGAGTAAAGTTTCAAGATGATGTCAAATGAACAAAGCTTCATGGTAGACAACTTATATTTTATTTCAAATCTCCTAGTTTTACCGATTAGAAACACTTTAGACTAGCTTAGTGTAAATTTTTTGTGGTGGTCCTGTTTGGGATGGGCCTTAATGTCTCAAACATCTGCAAAAGCTACCTATATATTGCTGTGGGCCACTAGATGCAATCTAGTTTGAGTTATGGTTCTAGATCGTGGTACCGGACTGGTACATAATGGCTGACCAGTTATGCTAGGAACCAATGATAAAATATCTGTGAAAGAAATTGAAGCTTCAAATTTTGAATTAAAATGTATACCGTTTGAGAACTGTCGGACAATTAGAGAAAATCCGTTCTGTTGCAGACTGACCACTGCAGTGGACACACCAATAAGTAGTAAAGATGGGAAGTTATCTTGGGGAGTTTAGTTGGATCTTTGACAATGAAGAAACAAGCAAAGAAAAAACATTGAAAGCTCATGGTTGGAAAAATTATACTGGAACACTGCAAACAACAATAGGCCCTACTGATGTCTTGCAGCCTGTACATGGTTTCAGACTTGCTGTTGCTCTTGAGCTCCATTCCAGCAACTCTTTGCTGCCATTGTAGAATTGGGGGAACTGAGATCAGGTGCAGAAAGGAGGACAGTGTGGCTTGCTGTGGGCTAACACAGGCTGAAAACGTAACATGAATCCTGAAGCATCCATCTGTTTAGACATATGGCAGCTGTTTTCTCTCAACCCGACTACATATGTTTTTATAGTTTATACAACACAAAACAACAGAACTGTAGAATTTGGTTTCCCAAACATTTGTAGGCACGTGTAGCTAAAGCTCACCGTCCTCATCTACCTTGAATGGTAGACAACGGGACACTAAAAGGTGAATTTCCAGCATTCACTACTCCAATCTTGTTCAGAACTTATTGATCTGTAATGATTGCCACTTGCCTTCCAGCAGTTCGTTCAACAATATTAGGCAAAAACTTTAGTTTTTTATTTTATTTCTCTTGTCTGTCCACTTTTTGATTTTTTTTGACACGGACTTTTTAAGATATTTCACAATGTTCTTGTGCTTGATTTTGAACTAATTTTTCAATGTTACAGTTTTGAAATGAAAATTTTGAATTTTAAAAAATTCAAATTCAAATTCAACACCCAGCCGTCCCAGGCAACTTCTGGAAAATTAAATTGGGCCAGGATCACAGGAAACCAGTAGTAACTGGCTGATTACCGCCGTTATCTTGAACCCTGGTCCGACTTAGTGTGGTGTTGGCCTTCATGATTTTGACCTCAATAATGCACAAGTTTTTATTGTTAGAACACTGGAAGAGTGATTTCGCTATTCGCAACTGTGCAACTTATTCAGTAGGAGAGTATATATAGACATTGTTACATAGGCCTCATAGGCTACATGGGCTAAAAGAGAAAGTGTGAGAATGTACAACACTCTTAACACCCTCTTCAAACTCAAGGTGAATTTGAGTAGCCGATGTTGTTCCCGAGTCTGAGTTTTAGTGAAGAAATCTGCAACTTGAAGCTGAGGGAACATATTTGAGGACGATGGTCGACTGCTGACAATGAGATCGTGTGAGGGATGCATTAACACTAATGTGCTTTGTTAGCTCATGCTTGACTGGATCACTAGCAATCTAAATGACACTTGTATTGTCACAAAAGAGGTGTAGGATTATCACAATGGATTATGAGATCAGTTAAGAGCTATTGAAGCCAAATGATCTACAAGGTGGTAGCGGCAAGAGCTCGAAGCTCAGTCTTTACACTAGAGCGTGACACCGCAGTCTGCTTCTTAAACTTCCAGGTAATGAATGAAGCTAAGAGAGATACAGTAGCCAGTGATAGATTGATGATCAACAGGATCACTCGCCCAAGTGGAGTCATAGTAAGCGTGGAGCTGGAGCTGACTCGAACTAGCATAGAACAGATGTCTAGACGCAGTCCCCCTTAAGTATCTCAGCACACGAAGAATATGACTAAAGTGAACTGAGGTGGGAGCGCTGACAAAATGGTTAAGCACATGAACAACATGAACAATGTTTGGCTTGATGATAGAGATAAACGAGGCTCCTAACGAGCTGACGATAGCGAGAAGGATCTATCAGTGGTACACCGTCTGTAAGTCGAAACTGTAGGTAGAGCCAGAGCGAGCAAGCAGATCGTAAACGTAGCTATGCCGAGAGAGATAGTAGCCATAACTATCATAATGAACCTCAATCCTCAAAAAATAGCTCACTGGTCCCAGATCAGATATCATAAACTGTTCACTCAATTTTCTCTTCACAAAAGTCACATAATCCATGTCGTCTCCTGTGATCAGCATATCATTTGCGTATAGTAAAAGCAAAGTATGAGAAGTGTGAATAAACAAGGTAGGGTTATGCTCACTCCGAGTGAAACCAGCGGCTCGAAACACGAAACTAAAACGCTTAAACCAAGCATGAGGAGCCTGCTTGAGATCATATAGAGCACGTCTAAGGCGACAAACATAGCATATAGGAGCCTCAACACCTGGGGGTGACTGTATATAGACCTCATGTAGATCACCATGAGGAAAATCATTCTTGACATCTATTTGAGATATAGTCCATATGCGTTCTGCTGCAACAACAAGAGTACGGACTGGTCATATGAGCAACTAGGGCAAAAGTCTCATCATTATCTCGACTATAAGCCTGCTGAAAACCTCTTACAACAAGACGAGCCTTGTATCGGTCTACTGAACCATCTTTTTTTTTTTGCTTTGTAAACCCACCAGCAAGTTATAGGAATAGCTCCAGATTGTAGCGGAACAAGATCCCAATTGTCTGTACACTCCAATGTTGTGAGTTCCTCTGTCATGGCCAACTGCCACTTAGGTGTTCTAGCAGCCTCCTGATAGGTACTTGGCTTAGCTACTGCACCTGCACGAGAAAACCCTCCATCTCTCTAGCGTCTTAATAGAAGAACGATCACGTAGGGCATGCTGTGATGTAGTAGAACGATCGTCAGAGTCCATGGTATTGGCCGGAGGGTCAAGTGGAGGAGAGGAGGACTGAGGATCAGAAGGAACTCTCTGTTGGCGACTACAATGAAAGGAAAAAGTAGAAGTGTTAGAAACTAGTGGAGCTGGTGGAGGAGGCACTAGAAGGTGAAACCGGTGGAGAAGGTTTATCTGAAGAAGACATCTGGTGAAGGAATGGGAGGTAGACACAAAAAGGAGGTGGAATCTGTAGAAGAAGTAGGATGTGTAGAAGGATGATAAAAGAAGGGTCGACCCTCATCAAAGGTCACATCACGAGAAATGTGAATGCGACGTGCTGAGGGATCATAGCAACGTAGCCTTTATGCTCAGGACTGTAACCTAGACAGACACTCAACCGAATAAGCGCTCAGCTTTGTGCACTCACAAGGTGCTAGAAGGACATAACAGACACAACGAAAGACACGAAGATGAGCATAGCGAGAAAGTGCTCTATACAGGACCTCACCAGGACACTTGCCCCGAAGCTTGGAAGAGGACTGACTGTTGATGAGATAGACTGCTGTAGAGACCGCTTCCCCCCAGAAGTGAGAGGGAACAAATGAGGAGATAAGAAGAGTACGAGTAGTCAATGATGTGACAGTGTTTGCACTCGGCAACACCATTCTGAGCATGAGTACTAGGACACGAGAGCTGAGAAAGAGTACCCTGAGAATAAAGGAACTGACGAAAGGCTGATGAAAGATACTCTCCCTATGACTCAGAACGAAAGACATGAATGGAAGAATAAAACTGTGCATGAACCATCTTAGTAAAAGAATGATAAATGAAAATCAACCGAGAACGATGTTTCATAAAATAGATCGAAGTATATCGAGAGTGATCATCAACAAATATGACATAACTATGACCACCCTTCAAAGCAAAAGGAGATGGACCCTATACATTTGAATGCACCAAATCAAAAGGACAAGAGGACTGAGAGGTACTACTAGAATATGGAAGTTGTAGCTGTTTCCCCAGCTTACAATCGGTACAATGAAAACTAGACTCAACAGGGACATGACCTAAGGAACCCTGTTGAACTAGAGTGGTAAGGCGAGCTCCACAAAGATGACAAAGTCTATGATTCCACTTGCTAAAGGAAGAACCAACAGGAGACCGAGATGATGACATAGTGGAAAACACTAAGGCTTTCGACGTACTAGTGGAAGGAAGATGTAAGGTGACCAAGACATAGAGACTAGGAGAGCTTCTACGGCGATGGGCAGAACCAATCACTCTTCTGCTCTGATGATTCTGAATGAAACAAGAAGAATCATCAAATCCAATGAAACAGTTCATATCAGTAAGTTGACCAACAGAAAAAAGATTCATAGATAGCTGAGTAACAAAAGACACATCAGGAACAGAGAAGCGAGATGTAGAGAGAATGCCCTGATGGGTGATAGAACAAGGTGTACTATCAGCAGTGTGAACATATGCAGCGTCAGTCACGGGCCTACGAGCAACAAGCTGAGAGCTATTCGATGTAACATGAAAAGGGGTACACGAGTCCAGAACCCAAGGATGAGTAGCGCTAGGAGCAGCAGGTGCAACTGATGTCATTGCAGACACTGATCCAGAAGTCACAGTAAGTGTGGGCGTGGTAGCAATGACTACTCCAGTAAGTGCTCTCGAAGGCTCAGTAGGTGCTCCATGACGACGATCAGATGGATGTCTAGCACAATAATTAACAAGCTGATCTGGATGTAACTTGAAGCACTTGTCAACAAGATGATTAGTCATCTTGCAATGAGAACATACCAGCACTCTTGTGGGTGTAGCTCTGATAGATCCAGGCCACTGTAAGAGACCCAGGACAACATGTGGTGAGGATCTTAATGTAGCTACAAGTGAAAGAAGATGAGTCTCCCTTGCAATCAAACTAGAGAGCGCCTCAGTCGAAGTCGGTGGAGTGGGATAGTTGAGTAACTGAGTACGAATAGACTCAAACTCTGATCGAAGCTCCATCACAAACTAATACATGCGCGTTTGTTGAGCATGCTCATCTTTGGCAACACAAGACTGGCAAGCAGTGGTAGCCTTCAGTGTTATAGACTTTAGAGGACCAGTGATATGAGTGAAAGTACTGTAATACTCCTCCCACTGCTACACAAAACCTCATCACATACGGTTTTTGAACCGTCTGAATTTATGTGTCTGTGATGACATGAGGTCATCACAGACGGTTCATGATTCATGAATAGAACCGTCTATGATAGTCTATTTTCACAGACGGTTCTTGTTTAGAACTGTCTGTGATAACTTTTTCTATTGCAAAAAAAAAAACAGGTTTTCACTTCGTCTGGAGCCTCCTAAGCCTCGCGAATGAATCTGATATGGATTTTCGGATTAAACTTTTCGTTAGCTTTCCCACAATAGCCATAGCATCACAGTAGCATCAACTCAATTCACTCACAGAGCACTAAAAATAATACAGCATCACCCGCATCACAGTAGCATTAACTCATCCATTCACAGAGTACTAACACAGCACAGTAGTAATCCACATTACAGAGCAAAAGGGGGGAGTCGAGAGAGTGAGGTCTTGGGAGGCCGGGGCGACGAGGACGTGGGAGGCCGGCGACGACGAGGCCTGGGCGAGGTGGAGGAGGCCGCGGACGACGAAGTGGAGGAGGCTGACGACAACGAGGCTGGGGCGAGGTGGAGGAGGCCGCGGGTGACGAGCTCGGGGGAGGCCGGAGCGCAAGGTCAGGGCGAGATGGAGATGGCAGAGGAGAAATGACAGAGGAGGAGATGGAGATGGCAAAGGAGGAGATGGAGGACTGTTAATATAAAGAGATTTTCGGTAGCCCGCCCATTAAGTGCAAATTTTCGTTTTCTCACCCAATAAAACAAAAGTATCATAGACGGTTTTATACAAAAAAAACCGTCTGTGATGACATATCACAGACGGTTTGTATCATGAACCATCCGTGATAAGCATCTCATCACAGACGGTTCTTAATACAAACCGTCTGTGATTACTCATCACAGACGGTTTGTATTAAGAACCGTCTGTGATTTTAGATTTACCATAGCTTGGATTTTTACCATGGTTTTGGAATTTTCCTTACTCTCTGATTTTACTATGGCTTAGATTTTTACCATGGTTTGGAATTTTCCTCTCTTTGATTTTACCATGGCAGTCAATCCTCTGCCGTGGTAGGATTTGGGTAGCCAATCCTCTGCCGCGGCAGCTAATCCTCTGCCGCGGCACACAATTGATGGGCAGAGGATTGGCTAACTGCCCATATGCCTCTCTCACCAGTCACCACTTATTTCTTATCTCCACTCATTCCTTCTCTCAAGAGCAAGAACCACACGTTTCAGTCCCACGGTCTCTTATCCATCCACATCCCAAGGTTCAAACACCATTCACTCGTTCTGAACTCTCTCTTCTAGCTTTATGCCTCTTCTTCCCCTTCTCTGCTAAGCTCTCCCTCACGGATCTATTTGCCTACCAGAGCTTCTGAATTTTCCCAATACTCCAACCAAACCTCTCCTCATCCCCTATGTCCTCCTAGCTTCCTCTCCAAAACGGTAGCGATCCGGGGGAGGATCCAGGAATGAGTGGCACTGCAGACTCCATCCAGTTCAGGGTGATGAACTCTTCAAGTATACATAGGTGACATGCGTAATGATGCGTTGCTGCAAAAGAGGGAATAAGGGAGGAGGGAGGAATCCACGACAACAATCTGGAGTGGAAATAGAGGGAGGTGACATGGTGACACGATGCTGATGCGTACCATCGGCCACGTTCCTCCAGCAACGCCGGAGCTGCTCAGATCTTGCGGCGTTTGTTTTCAGTGAGATGTATTTTTTGTGTTTGATTTGTTAGAGATTTGTTTTTCTCTCCTGATGTTTCCTCTTTTTGGTTTTGAGACGTTGAAATGTTGCATCTGTGAAATGTTGCGCCCTGTTGAACAAATGTTGCGACCCATTGAAACAAATGTTGCATACTGTTCTTTGAGATATTGTGGTCTGTTGAAAAAATATTGCATCTGTAGAGAAAAAAAGTTGCATATTGTTCATGGTGATGTTGCAAAAAATTTCAATGTCTAGATGCTTTGTTTTGATTTCTGATGTTGATGTTGCGGCCCGTTGAAACAAATGTTGTATATTGTTCTTTGAGATGTTACAATATTTTTTCTTATGTTTCGGACTACACTTCTGTTCTTCCCTAATCTCTCTTCTATGCTTACTGTTTTTCCCAAATCTCTCTCTCCTCACAAAGAGGAGATAATGTTGTATAGACCGTACGTCCAAGCGTTAGTCGCACCTATATATGTATTGGTCACTTTGCCAACATCAGAAACTGAAACACTAATCAGCTAACATTTTTGTTAGTGTTGAGAGGTTTGATTTTGGGCAGTCTTCACTATAAATGTAACTTCTAGCATAGAAACAGTTAAACAATAAGAAATTGCATAACGCCATAAATTAGTATTGTCAACAATAGTTGCTAGGTGGCTGCTGCCCTTTAAAGTGTTTCCCTTTCATAGTTCACCTGTCAATGTTGAAGAAACATTTCATATCAGCATATCTGGAGGCCATATGCCAATTCCAAGACAAATCAAAGTATGAAAACCCAAAGCCGTTTGGATATCTTGACCACCACTGCCACTAGCCCCACATGCAAGACCCATTTGGTCCCTTTCAGCTGCACTGGGGGTGCACGCGGAGCGCACATTTTGTGTTAGGCCCCAGCCATTGACATGAGCTGTTTGCATGCGCCTTAACAGGGCCCTGATTGAAGTTGATGCCGTACCAATCAACTCTGAAGGATTCATATTGTCGTTTGTTGGTTCTAAGTCCAAATGCTGATTAAATCAGTTCATCAGCATCAAGGTCCATAAAGCAAAGAAAGCAATCAGTCATCACGTAGAACTGGTCATCGTGTAGAGTTTTCACCGTCTGCTTTGCGTGATACAGATAACCTTGAAACTGCAAAGCTATCAATCATCATGTAGAGTTTTGCATCATTTGCATTGTGCGATGCAGAGACCTCTAAATTTTCCCTTGTGACTTATTATGCCAGGCCAGAGATATCTTGCTATTCATAGTTTGTTGGTAGCGGCCTTGACCACCATAAAATGGTGTATTTTTCTAAATTAACGAGTACTTGCGTGGAGATAGTTTTCCTTAACAAACATTCTATATAATCCATAAATAATATTTATCTAACATATTGCAGATTTACACTGGACTACTGTTTCACCGTAGTAACTTAACTAACGTTGTGTACCTGACTACTTGTACTATCTTCTCAATTGCATGAGCATGTTGCAAACATGTCTTTTTGGAAGACACGCTGAACATACATGAATGAATTTAGTTAAGAGTTTGATGTAGAAATATACTGTTTTGCGTGAAGATGCATAATCTAGTGCCTGATGCTGGTTTTTACCCTTGTGACAGCAAAGACTGGAAGACGTGGTACGGTTCAAACCCAGATAGTATGTGCTCATGCGGACCTATAGATCATTTGATACAGACAGATTGATGTTAGATTATACGAATGCTAATTGAAGAGATGATTTACAAACTATGCTTGAGCTAAGCTTTTTTTGCAGTGATGACATTGATTATTTCAACGGCAAAGAATTTCTCGATCACAGAATGGATGATTTCCTTGTCTCACCTTTTTGTGCTATGCATGGAATGTTTAATGTCAAAAACTTTCGTTACTCTTTTATTAGTTTTCATGGAACAGAACTACTAGAGGATGTCCTCTGGTCGCGTTTGTAGTAATATATTGGTGTAGAAATATCTTAACACGTACAAATCTGTCACATAAGAGATTAAGGGATTATGAACTCTTTATCTGCGGTATCAATGGAAACTATCCGAGTAGTACTTTTTTTTATAATTGATATACCTAGTTTTGACAGCACTAAAAAAAGATATTATTGAAGACTGAAACATTCAAACTAAATGGAAGTCTGTTATTGTTGTCATAGACCCCCTA
Organism: Hsuehochloa calcarea; assembly: GCA_036346395.1. Taxonomy (NCBI): domain Eukaryota; kingdom Viridiplantae; phylum Streptophyta; class Magnoliopsida; order Poales; family Poaceae; genus Hsuehochloa; species Hsuehochloa calcarea. Next base: position 35,174,872 of record CM070604.1, on the reverse strand, counting down.
GTTTGCTTTAGAGCCTTGCATAACGAGCCAAAATCTCTCATTTCCATTGGAGAAGGCGTGATACCAAAAAGGTTTCTTCAAAAAAGGGGGGCAAAAGATGCTGAATGAATGAAGAACTTATGTTGATGCTGAATGAATGAAGAACTTATGTTGATGCTGAATGAATGAAGAACTTATGTTAACCAAATCATAAACAATAGACCAAATCTTTAGGCTATTACACTTCTTTTTTGTTCACCCATACAATGGTTGGACACTTCAAGTAAACAGAATTAACTCGAAACACACCAATTTCACGATGTACACCTCGCTTGGATCATACGACCCAGATCATTTTAACTACATATTTTTCACGTGCTTGCTTTATCACCTTCACCTAAACAATAGTATTACACCCAGTATTTATCTTCTTTCACATGTAAAACTAGGCCCTAGAGCAACATTTTATCTTCCTTCACAATAATGCATTTACAAGTGAATGTATTTGCAAGAAGCTTGCCGTGCTCTGCTCGGACAGATAGGCAGCAAAAGAAGCATTGCTCATTTACCTAGCTTAAGTCCATGCGTGCAAGTGCAGTTCATTCTTCAGCTGCAACCGCCGGCCGCGAAGCCGATCTTGGACTGCGCGACGTCGTAGGCGACGCTGAACGTCTGCTGCTGCGTGTTCCCGATGATCGCCGTGCTGCTGGTGGGCGCGAACGCCAGGCACGTCGTGGAGTCGTCCACGTCGATGAGCACGTTCCGCGGTGCCAGCTTCAGCGTCGCACCGCCGGCGAACATCATGTCCACGGCGGGCACGCGCAGCTGCGACGCGCGGCCCTGGAAGCACGTGTCCAGGATCGAGTACGCCGGCGCGCGGGGCGCCCCTCCCATGGCCGCGGCCACCGCCTTGCTCAGCGCTTTGTACACGCTCGTGGGCAGGCGCGTGATCACCGTGCCGGAGTCGATGATCGTAGGCAGGCTGCTGTACTCCGACGGCGACACGGCGAGCGGGCTCCCGCCGACGGACATCCCAGCTAGCCTGACGAAGTAGAGCGAACGGTCGAGCGAGCTCGACGCCATCGGCGTGTACGAGTACTGCCCCGGGTTGTTGGACCCGATGGACAGGTACCCCGCCGACGCCGACGTTGGGAGGCAGTAGGAGAAGGAGTAGCCGAGGCTCGGCGCGAGCTGGTAGAGCAGCGATAGCTTGTTCCGCGCGAGGCCAATGAGCCCCGCCGACCGGCCGAAGAGTCCCTCGTTGTCCTGTCCGCAGCCGAAGTAGATGTTGGGGAAGCTGCTGGAGCCGAACGACACGGTGTCCTTGCTCAGGTACCCGACGGAGAAGGAGCTGTCTCCGTAGCTAGCCTGGTAGATGCACACGTTGGAGACGGAGCACGAGGAGGGGTTGAGCGTGGCGTCCTGGAGGTCGCCGCACTGCGTCGCGGAGCACGGGACGGAGGCGTAGGTCTTGGACGCGTGCGGGTCGTAGAGCGGGCCGGCCTGCCGGTGGCACGACAGCACACAGGGGGAGCACTGCAGCCAGGTGAGCGACGACCCCGTGTCGACGACCATCACGTAGGAGGTGGCCGGCGTGCCGAGGCCCAGGCGGGTGACGTAGTTGCCGACGCCCACCGACGTGCCCGGCGTGAGCGGCACGGAGGAGGCGAGCGAGTCGGCCAGGTGGCCAGCGGCCTTCTTGCGGTGGCCGTGGAGCGACGTCGGGCGGCCGGAGGGAGTCTTGGCGAGGCGCGAGGCGAGGTGGGCGATGCGCGCCTCGTCGTGGGTGACCACGGCGGAGAAGGGGAGGTCCGAGGGCAGAGGCGCCGGCGAGCAGGGGCTCTGCGGGTGGTGCAGCGTCAGGTGGAGGCCGGAGCTGTTCAGGTGCTGGAAATCTACAAGCAGTCAACACATAGTTAATTACTTATTACCAACGTCAGTTTGTCCAGAATTTTACTATTTACTGCGATTTTTCATTGACTAATCTAGCAATAATACCATTTTACTCCGTGATCGTGCATTTGTTGAGGTGGAATCGGACACGTTGATTTCTATGCTAATCTCAAACGAAAATTTACCAGATTTTAAGTTTTAAACACAAATTACGAGGAGCAATAATCCTAATAAATCTACAAATAACCTACGGAACACGTAGTTAGGACTTGGGAAAAATCGCATTTTGGCCTCTACCCAGATAATCGATGTGCTACATCACTTGGATTAGCCAACAGTTGGGACCTAAATGAGGCAGAACAGTCCTTAACTATCGATAACCAATGATACTTCAAAATTCACACAACTCTACTACTCTTTATAATCCTATAAATATTAGAGTTGGAGTGACGATAAATTCTACCACCCCTTCACTTGAAACTTTTATGATTAAAAACTAGCTAAAAATTTAAATAACATTATGGACCGATATAATAGTTTTGGACCACTTTGAATCACCATGTACACGTGTGTCAGCCCTACTCGGTATGGGCAGCAATCCGTAACCTTATTTTTTAAATACACGCTCAATTACTGATTGTTAAATGGTGCTTGGTTCTACCCCGTGATTTGCTTTTTCAGAAAAAGGAAATTGCCAGCTCAACTGATGATTGCAAGCTCATCATCACTGTACGTACCCAACCAACCACATACCTAGCTAGTAGCTACCACCACCCTTAGCCAGCAGATTGGCTCGGTGCCGCGCCGTCGATAATTGTGCCCCGAATTCTGGTACGTGGTCGATCGTGCGATGAGACAGCGACGCACCACCCGAAAACAGCAGCAGTGGCATCAGTGCCAACAGCGAATCATTGGTACTTACACGGGGCTAGCCTGCCGCTACGAAACAACGCATGTGGCCCTCGGACCGTGTCGCTAGCCTACGCACGTTATCTATTCCCTTGATTTGGGCGTCGTTTTGGCCGCGGTGCATCGCAAAAACACACCCATCTCCTGCACGATCTGCAGGCGGAGTTGAGATTTGGGTCATATTTTTTTTATCAGTTTAAAACTCGATCGAGACGGTACGGTCTAAATACAACACAACACGAATAACAGACCGGACCGGCCGAGAACGCGCCCGCTGAAGCGGCGCGACGACGATACGATCAGTTGGGCCGTCTTGGGCCGCACGACGCACTAAATAGCTCAACTTTCCCGCTTCGCTTAATCCTCCTCACCGACCCAATCACTCCTCCACACCGGTCTAGCCCAACCAATCATTCTCTTCTGTCACCCGGCCTGACCCATGGGTGTTTTTGTCTTCCTGGACGGTGGAGGCGGCGGTTGTCGTCTTCTCAGACGTCTATAGTTACTTAGGGTTGGGTTTGGGCCAGCACGGCACGATCCCGGTATGACGGGCTTTGGGCCGTGCCTGAGCCTGATCAGAGATGAAGCGGACCGGTACGGCACGGTACGGTGGACCGACTAGACCAAACTGGTACGGTACGAAGCAGCCCGAAGCACAACGGGCCTGAGAAGAACTTGTTCCACCTTCGATGCATGCCGGCCGACCGACAGTTTTGGCAGTAGCTAAGTGCACGTGCTTCGTACGCAACCTGATGGCGCGTCGGATTATATATATACTATATAATAATAATAATAACTCCAGCGACCTTAATCCCTTTCTCTAATCGGGACGGCTCGCCGGCCGTACGTACTGTACGTGACGTGTAGAATAGAATACATATGCATGTGCCGACGTACGTAGGTACAGCATGAAAGGCAAGAAGGACATAGGATTAGCGTGGAGGAGAATCTGGCCTGGCCCTTGCGACCTACCTATATTAATTTTTCGTCGTAACCATGCACTAATTAATTAACCTCCTCGCTGATAAAATTTGTCTTTTTTTTTTACTCGAGTTGTCATTGGATCGAATGGACTTTTTGGATAAGAAGAACTTTCGAATCTTTATCAAGTACAAGTTACCAGCGGCGGAGTTAGTATAGAAGCACGTGGATACGGTTGTACCCTCATTTTTTTTGTAAATACTATATATATATATATATAGAAGCACGTGGATACGGTTGTACCCTCATTTTTTTTGTAAATACTATATATATATATATATATATATAATAAATTTTGGTACAATAAATAATATTTATGATTATGTGTAAGTGTTGGATTGTATGTTAATATGTAGAATTGTATAGATTATGTATTACATAGTAATAAAAAAATTTACTAGTGAGTTAATCAGTTAGTCATGAGTTAGCTAGTACAACAATGTATTACTTAAGCTCGCATTTTCATCGTGACGCAACTTACCGGAATCTTGTCAAACAGGGTAAACTAAATCAATTTATTGACAGTTACCGGGTAGAGAGCCAAAATGTTTCATGTAATATAAAAAAATTACTAATGAATTAGTCAGTTGGTCATGAGTTAGTACAACTATGTATTACTTAAGCTCTTATTTTCATCGTGATGCAACTTACCTGAATCTTGTCAAACAGGGTAAACTAAATCAATTTATTGACAGTTACTGGGTAGAGAACCGAAATGGTTCACGAAAACGTCTTTTCGCTTGATTGCTCTGTGGTCACCTTTTCTTTGCCCAAGTACATAAGACAAATTAGCGTAGTACTTACAAAACTAGTACATTTTAGACTTTGGGTAAGTGATTTATAAGAGAAGCGTCCAAACTAAGAAAGTGAAATAGTCGATGGACGAGGTACTTGTTAGCCTTTAGTTCTTTGCGAGATGCATCCAGATTAAGAGAGTGAAATCCTAGAGCTTATACATGGACGGTGCAACTAGTTGGCCTTGAGTTCTTTGCGACTTTGTTTGGAAAACATAGAAATCATATTACCTTGGTTCTTTTTTATTTATCGTTTTGGACACCGACTCGATCTTCAATACATGTGCTTTTGATTACATGTAATGTTGTCGAAGTACTTTCAAGACAAATCTACTCGTATGATTTTTTTATGATAAATCTAAATAATTTTCAAAGAATTAATGATAAAAGTTTTAAAATATTAATTGCATCCTTTTTAGAACGGAGGGAGTATATAGTTGGACCACTGCTCCTCGTAGCTTTAAGACAAAGTACAAGCTTTTCAGGTTGGCTATTAATAGGCCAATTGTCACGCGTATTGCTATATCTTTTTTTAGAAGTATGTTAGATTTTTTGGCTGTTAGATGTGGTTGGAGATGTGCGTCTAATTTCTTTAACAAAGTTAATACCATACATTGGTCCATACCGATAAGCCAAAGGACAAATAGAAGCGGATTAATAATGTCTTAAATAATCATCATTAAATAAGAAAAACTCTGTGGACCTAGTGACGTTTGACACACCATCTACCACCTTCTTCTTGCTATCTAAGCTCTAGATTTCCAAAAGGAAAAAACAAAAAAGCTTGGGTATCTTGTACAATGATATGTGATATGCTATGGTGGTTGGAGCTGAATTGGGAGGTGGCAGCGCAATTGAAGTCACGAGAGAAGAGACATGCTAATATGTGTGTGGGATATTATGGAAATTCGGCAGTAATGGCGCACCGTCGTCTCCCAATCAATGGATCACAGTGTTTCAGGCAAGAAATAGAGTCAGAGTGGAACTAACATCTGTGATCTCAAAAGAAAAGAAGGCAATAGGACAGGTTAATTAATTTGTGGTTTCTTTTCATCTGTTCTATCATCTAATGGACTTGTGTAACACCGAGCCATTTGGTCGAGTAATCTGTCAACTCTGTTCTTGACATGAAGAAGACTGTCTTCGCGACTACTTTTAAAAAGAAGTGAGTGCAGACGCAATAGATATCCAACAAGTACTGAATCAATCAAGAACCAACCATTCTTCTACTTGTTGTAAATTGTCATGGACTGTTCCAAGTTCGATGCTACACAATTTTACCGCTTAACTACAAAGGTGTCTCTACTTATGTGCAGTCATATTATAATTCGCATGCAAAACAGCATGAGCAAATTAACTGAGAAAGCAGAGATAGATTAATTGCCGGTAATATTGAGTAGTATGGGAATACCATTAACTTGTGAGTTGCACGCGTTGGTGATTTCCCTGACAGGAGTCGCAACGGCGAAGAGAAGAGAGCAAGCAAGAAGAAGAGGAAGCAACTCCATGATGTTCCCAGCTGCAAGCTTCTTCTTGAGGCCGTTCACTATGGTCAGGTCGTTGTGCTTGTGGCCTTTATATAGAGAAGATTCTTAGTGTCTGTGTGTGTGCTGTATGGGAATCTCGCCAGTAGCTTTCAGCTCCCTTGAGTTAATCATCATTTCATCCACCCAAATGATTAAGTATGGTAAAGATGACTAATGCTTGGTTAATGTTTTTTTTACCTCGAGTGTGACAGGATTTGAGCAGCTAAGTATATGTAGTGCTCGGATGGCTGGTGGCCCAATTAGAGATCTCTTATGTCTTTTGTAGTCTGTACTCTGTACTGTTATCTAGTAGATATTGCCGGATTGACGAGTGATGACTGATGAGTAATGTGAAGCTGTTTCTGAAGTCTCAACTCTCAATTAGATGCATAATTATGGACTCTACTTTTGCTTGCCAAGCACAATTAATTTGACATTGTCACACAATAGAAGAGTTCATTTATTATAAATTAGGCCCAACAGAAACAGCATCCTAATCTTGATGAGCTAAATCTGAAAAAAAATCTCTTGTGGTATAGTTATGCATGAGCTGATCACATAGGAAATTTCGAATGTACCCATATCCATAATCCTATTTATTTGGCTGTTTGTAGGGATGATGTTGCATCACATTATGCGTCTCGTTGACTTAATTTTATGCACCATACTCTAGTACTTGATTTTCATGACACCTTTTCGGCGTCAGCTCGGCAAAGCCTTCAAAGTTAAGTACTGGTACCCATTAGTAAAATATTAAGAATAAATTTGCTACACATGATAAGTGTCTATTTTCTCCAAATGTCAAATACTCTTTATTTCCTTAATCTGCATGAGATTTGCGCACCAAACTCTCTCGGAGTTCACCAAGCTCTACTTTCGTTTTTTGTTTTCCAATGACAGTGGGTGTTGGCCAAATTTGAGGGCACCGTCAGCTGTACACTACTAGAAAACGGACAAATTCTGATGGTTGCGAATTTTCTTGGGGCCCGCACTGGCTGTCAAAATATATATTTTCGATCACGGGAATAGTATCCCCTCAAGAAAATTTGAATTTTGCTGACGGTTATAATGGAACCGTTAACAAAATACATTAACCTGACAGTTTGAACCGTCAGGTTAATGATTTTCGTCCCCGCGCGGGGAAAAAATACCGCGCGCCTCTCCACGTCGAAATCCCTCGGTCATGGGAATAGTAAAAATTTAAATTTTACTGACGGTTCTATTATAACCGTCAGCAAAATACATTAACCTGACTGTTTGAACCGTAAGTTTAATAAAAATTTCACACGCACGCCTAAATCCCTCGGTCCCCCAGCGCGTCCCCTCCCCCCACCTCCCCTCTCATTCTCTCTCCCCCCTTATCCCCTTCGCCCGACACTCAGGCGCCTCCATCTCTCCCTTTCTCTCCTCTCTGCCTCTCTATCTCTCGCTCTCTCTCCCAAGACACTCACGCCGCCGCCTCCTTTCGGCCGCCCACGCCCGGCTCCTCTCGGCTCCCGGCGCAACCCGCCCCTACTGCCGCTTTGGTCGCCCGGCTCCCTCTTCACTGGCGCTGCCGGAAGGCTCGCCGCCTCCCCGTCAGTGCGCTACGCGCGGCCGCTCGGCCTCCCGGCCGCCGGGCTTCGGCTCCTCCAGATCCGCTCGGCGCTCGGCCTCCAGACTCGGTTTCTCCCTCGTTCCTTTACGCTGCTCCTCATGGCGCGCCTCGGCGGCCAGCGCGCATGGGCTCTCCTCTCTACTCTGGCGCCTCCTCCTGGGCCCCTCGCCCATGGCTACACCCGCGCCGACCGCTGCTCGTCGCCCCGGCTCCTCTTCACCCGGCTGGCTGAAGGCCCGGCCATTGTTCCGGCCGATCTCCCTCTCTCGCCCGATCCCGCGCGCCCGCCCGGCCGGCTCGGCCTCCCGGCCACGGCCGCCTCAGTTCCTCCAGATCCGCTCGGCGCTCGGCCTCCGACTCGGCTTCTCCTCGTTCCCTATGTTGCTCCTCATGGCGGCGGCGGCCGCGCCGCATGGGCTCTCCTCTCTACCGGCGCCTCCTCCTCCAGGGCCTCGCCATGGCCGCCGCCCTCGGCCCAGATCTGACTCGGGCTCGCCACTGCCGGCTCGTCCTTCAGCCACCGGCACCAGTGGTCCACTATCCTCTGGCTGAAAATGCTTCTCTACGCTGCTTTGGTTCTAACAATTAGCTTATTGTTGATTATATCTTTTGATGCTTGAGTTGTTGTACTGATGTGTGTTGGTGATGTTCATGCATGTATGTATATGGTGAGTGCTGGAGGCATAACATGGTGGGATGGATGGAGGTGGCTGCTGCCCTGGTTGCCATGGTTTGGTGGTAACTATCTTCCACTGCTCTGAGATGAACTGATGAATGATTGATGTTCTGGGGTGTGGCTGAGGGATGATAATGTTATTGGGTGGAGATTAAGGATGATGCTACTGAGATCTGGTGATATATGTGAATGATGTGTAGTTGTGAATTGCATACTAATGGGTGCTGGGTTTACCTCTTGCTGAGATCTGGAGGGTGGCAGTGCCGGTCTTGTGCTGGCGCTCCCCTCTGCTTCCTCTTGGCTCCCTGGTTTCCTGGCATCCCCGGTGGTTCTTCCTCTTCTTGCTCCCTGGCTGAGAGATTTGTGTTACAATAGTAGAAATTTCTTTTAATTTAGAGAATTTTAGTTTATGTGTTGTCTTGCAACAGATTGGTGGTGATGTTTAATTATTGCACCTACATTAGGAACAGAGTGTTGTTCTGCTTATTTTTAGTGACCATCCACGATAGTTCATCATTGTGGTGCTTGATGCATCGTGAGGATCAAGAATAGTAGTTTGAACTCCACTTAACTCATAAACACATTGTTTTGGATACCTGTGGAGGTTCTGGGCAGAAGGTAAGATTGTTTTTTGTTTAGCTAATACTATGATAGAAAATGATTTAATTATTGCGTGTGTCCATGCACATATTATCAGGTTGGTTGCAAATTATACATATTACAGTTCATGATAGAAAGGTGTACTTTTACTGAAGTTTAGTAGATTTCTTGTGTTTATGTCCCGTGTGTGCTCATTATGTAAACCTTTTTTGGGTATGAGTGGTTCATGGCTGGGTGTGGGTGTTGAGAAGTGTGCCTATGTAAGTGATCCATGTTTATTGCACTAAGCTGATAACTGCATCCTAAGCAATGTTTCAGTTCTTGCTTTACTGCAAGCTTCAGATTACTAAGGTTGCGGTCTTTTCTATCACAGTTTCTTGTGTTGGATGAGGCAGATAGAGTTTTAGATGTTAATTTTTGAGGAGGACCTCTTGGTAATATTTTGTTGTTTACCAAAGAAGCGACAAACGTTTCTGTTTTCAGCAATGATGCCAGATAATCCGCGTTCTTTGCTTGAGCTTTCCGGCAACAAGAAATACTTTTTTGAGGCATATGAAGGGTTCAAGACAGTTGAGACCTTAAAGCAGCAGTATATTCATACACCTCTTGGTGGAAAAGAGCTCCACCTTTTGTATCTTTTGTCAAAAAATGAATGAAGACAATATCCGTTCAGCCATAGTATTTGTCTCAACTTGCAAGTATGCTCCCCTACACAATAACTAGTCATCACTATATTAATATTAAGTTGCATAGGGTCAGAAACCCTCCAGTTGTTTTTCCTGAATGAGTTTCTCTTTCTTGTTTCAATTTTTCATTTCATACATCAGTATTAAGTTCTATAAGGAAGATATATGTGCTGTTATTGCTTTAACTCATTAAAAAGAGGAAATATTAGAGGAAATAAACCTTGTAATTGCATGTGCCTCCACAAGAGTGACCTTTACAACTTTGGTGTATGCACCTGCTGTAATTGTCAAGCCCTGTATTCAGCAGTCCCATCAAATTATCCTTGGTTGGATGATTCTTGTGGAATGCTGAGTGTTATCTTATATGTAATTTACGAGCCATCTGAAGTTCAATACTTCAATGGTTTCTTCAGATTTTACTTAATTTACTTCTATTTTTGCACAGGACATGCCAATATTTGGATTTTCTGTTGGAAGAGCTTGGTCGTCCAGCTGTTTCTTTGCACTCTCACAAGTCTCAGTCACGAAGGCCTTCAGCGTTGCATCATTTTAAATCTGGTCAGGCCCCCGACTTGCTTGCTACTGATGTGGCCAGCCGTGGGTTGGATATCCAAACAGTTGATCTTGTTATCAACTATGACATTCCGAGGTGACTTCGACTAGCTTTATATGCAACAGTCAGTATTCCTTCTCAACGTATTTTGATGAATGCTGACATCTGGTGCTGTGATTACTTATTGTAGGTACCCACGCGATTATATCCATAGGGTTGGACGAACTGCTAGGGCTACAAGGGGAGGGCTCTCTATAAGCTTTGTTACCCAGGTTTGCTAAATGCTTGTGTTTAGATGATGTTTTCCCTGATGCAATTATCCTTTTTCCCCCTTCGAAAGAAAACTCCAGCTTATCAGTCAACATTATTGGGCAACAGATCTAGACATGTATTGATCAAAATTTATCGAGGAACTAGGCACTAAGCCACTATCTGCCAAGCATGCACGTTTATCAGAAATCACAGGCAGCAAAATATGAAATTTAGCTACCGGCTAGCTTTTGCATACTGAGACACACATATTACAAGTGATTAAACTTGGCAGTTATTTCAGCCTGATTTGAAAATTGTTTGTGTTGTGTTCGTACTTGGTTCCGTTAAGTATACTTAGAAGCAGGGTGGCACAACTTTTCATCATGTATATACTATATAGGCCTGATAGTTGGTCAATTATGCCCTGGTCTGAAATGGAATGTTCTAACTAACCACAATGTTGTTCTTCCTTTGCATGTTGCTTGCCCAGCGAGCCGCAGAAGAAGCCTTTAAAGTGGAAACAATGGCGTGTCCAGATGTTATATTGCCAGGACCTTCTTTGAGACCCATGCCTTATTTAAGCTCTTTTGAATAGTTGAACATGGTATTGCTGTACTTTTAGATGGAGTTATATTACTTGTATGTGGCATTAGTCCTTTAGGTGTATTGTGGTAGTACTGGACTTTTAGATGTCTTTTGTGTGGATTACGATGTTGCTTTCTACAAGTGAACCTTATGGATGGTATTGGGCTTGAAATGATTAGTTTGAACTTCTTATTTGTGTATGGAGGCATGGATGTGTATTGTGGATTATATATGATGCATGGATGCGTATTGTGGATTTATGATGCATGGATGTGTATTGTGGATATATGATGCATGGATGTGTATTGTGGATTTATGATGCATCTATATGAAAATGTGATCAATTGAGAATTTCTGTTGCTGGGCTGTCAGAATTATATTTTCCTGACGGTTCCAAAAACTGTCAAATTTAATTTTGCTGACGGTTCTTACCTGTCAGCAAAATTCATTTTATTGACGGTTTCAAAAACCGTCAAGTTTAATTTTCTTGACGGTTATTACCCGTCAGCAAAATTCATTTTCTTGATGGTTCCAAAAAACCGTCAAGTTTAATTTTCTTGACGGTTATTACCCGTCAACAAAATTCATTTTCTTGACGGTTCGCAAAAACCGTCATCAAAATTCATTTTCTTGACGGTTAACCGTCAGACAAATTGGACATCCCCGACCACCTAGCCCTGAGGGTATTTTCCTGACGGTTAACTGTCAGGAAAATTAAACCTGACGGTTTTTCTTATTTTGCTGATGGTTTTAAACCGTGAGGAAATGTCTGTTTTGTGGTAGTGGTAGGAATGTAGGTTGGTGGACTGGTGGCGATGGGAGAGGTACGGCGGTGAGGATTGTACGATGCATTTTTTTTCTAACAAAAAGGTGAATGGTCTTTTATAGGTTTTTAATTTGAAGTTTCGAACTAATTAGGGGCAAACCAAGAGAATAGTCTTAAGCACTATATTATAAGCCACTTGAAAAAAAAACAATATATTATGATAATTATGATCGCTAAAAACGGGAGCCACCTCTCTGTGACGTGGTGGAGTTGTGAGTGTACGAATCTACCTACTAGTATTAAATTCTGGTGTCTACCTATTACGAACACGTAAATATGTGTCTCAGTATAAATTTTATGAGGTGGCAGATTTGTTCGTATCCTCTGTGTGTAAGGCGTTTGGTTTTGGAGTCACTAACGTACGGGGACAAACTGGTGAGCCTGAGCCTTCAAAATTGTTATTGGGTGTCGGGACCCTGGGCCGCTGGACCGAAGCTCTCTGTGTATTCTAAACTAGTATCATCATCAGTAGCTAGTCCACATAGTTTGCAATATCGAAGAAATCATATCCATACAACAAGGTAGCTAAGAAGCAAACAAAATAATATTACTTAGTAGCAGAATGACCTTATGGTCAAGTCTTACAAAGTTTGCCATGTCGGGCTTAAGACAATAGAGTAACCTTGTGGCGGAATGAAACAACACATGGTAGCCATCCGACATGCCTACAAGCAATCGAGTGGAGAACGTGACCTACTTCGCATAGTCTTCAAAATATTCCTCCTCGTAGAACTCTGTGTTCCCTGGTTCTTCTACGGGGACTGATCAACAAATAATGTATAGCCGTGAGTAAATAAAGTACTCTGCAAGTCGTAGAAAAATGTATACAAATAGTATTCATGCAAGGCTTGACAAGAATATCTTTATGGCTATTTTGCGGAAAACAGTGTTGACAATAAATATAGTAAATAGATTGAAGAGTATAATTTAAAAGATTAAGTACATAAGTAAACAAGTTATTTGAAGCAACTAGTGAGCACCCCGTTCACTTCCCAATCAACAACCAACAACCATATCGTTTCCAAACTATCATTCCAATATTTTTATGAAAATCTACCCCTTTGTGAAATCACCAGACATTATCCATAACTGGGGACACGACTATTTGAATAGTTTTTAACACTCTGTAGAGATTGTATAGTATGTCCCACAAAAGATAATCATCTTAACAAAAACACACGTTTCCTTATACATGTGAATTAAGGAGAGACTATCACAAGGCTTTTACAAAGCTCCGTTTTGACTCGGTGCTGCTCGTTAAGGTTTCGCCACGCCGCCCCCCTCTTGTGCTATAATCAACCAAAACAGAACTGAATCAAAACATTGCTAATTAATTGGCCAAGTCCACCCTATAAATGGACTTGTGGTTGCACGGTATGGCCCAGATCAGTGGTGCACAAAGTTAAATCCTTAGTGACTACTCAGGCGAGACTACCTCATCCCATGTGCCTCGCGCACCAAAAAATGGGCCTCCCGCATTGCCTCGCGCACCCCTTTTACTGCACGATTACTTGCCCGAGTATAAATCATTTTGTTCACCCATATCAATGGCAACCCCTGCCATGGCACAAGATTTTATAACAGCGGCATTGCATCACAATTGACATAACTATGACCTCGCACCACAGTTGCTCAACAGTGGCATCACACCAATTCCATATATCATAAGGTCAAGTTTAATTATTTATGAACACATGATCGAGAGACCATCGCATAACTAAGTATAATACGTACTCACGTTGGTATTACAATAATGTCCAAAGGAAAACTTGAGAATCAAAGACGGCGCCAACATCACAAAATAGAGAGCAAGAATACAAAGAGATTCATCTCAAGAAAACTTGTATAGATTGATTTGTGATTGTTGTTGGTTTACAGCCACTTCAACATGGAGGACAAAACTCGATACATGAGCACACAATCAATCTCCTCTTCAAGAATCCTAACCTCTCCACTCCCTAATCTCAAAAACAAAACTAGGGTTTCAAAATAAGAAAAAGGATTGAGGAGGTGCACAACACCCTCCCATATTTATAGTGAAGGCTAACCTTCTATAAGAGTTTTCTATTGGGCACCCGTTAAGCCCACATACAAACGGGTTTAACTCACGCACGTATTTTAAAGCGTCGTCTTCATCTTCTCTTGACCTAAACCGTTTCTCCTTGTGTCGTCTTGCGCCACGGTTTAGCCAAAAGCAATTAATGCGGTATTTTAGTGATATTACCAAAATACCCCTTCTCGATCCTTCTCCAAAGACTGAGTCCAATCTTCATGAAGCAGTTCCATGCTTCGCCACGTGTAGGTTGATCAACGACTCTCCTCATGTCGGCAAGTCTCTCCCATCCGGCTCCCACCGAAACCACCATGACACTTGCACCGACCCCCACGCCGCTTGATGCAACCCGTCGCACCGAACTTCCCGTTCGATCATCCTTGTCCATTTTGCGCCATGCTCGAATCCATAGACTTCACCCAGCATCCTCGATCGTTCTGAACCTCAGCTCTCAAGCCTAGTCCCGATCATCCTCGCCGTTGACTGTCGTTGATCTCCAAGCAACTTGCACAATAAATAGACCAAGAAATCGATTTCGTGAACAAGTTCTTCACAACTTGACCCACGTTAGTCAAAACATGCATCATGCAACACATATGCACTGAAACTCATGAACTTGACTCAACAAACAAACATCGCTGCTGCGAAAGCCAACGATACAAGTGAAAACTGGTCAGACCGCCATTCAATGGCCGGTCTGACCGCCAGGCTGGCCGGTCTGACCACCCAAAAGGGACTTAGCCAAAATTTCACGACTTGATATCCAAAACCTCTTTGGAAATTTTAAACGAATAGATTTTTTGACTGGAAGCTGCAAAAATTATGAGACCAAGTGTATGAGAATCCCCTCTCTTACCTACACCCTCTATTTTTGGCCCAGCACAACACTCCACCATTTACAATGGCGGTCCGATCACGCTTATGGCCGGCCGGATCGCTCGACCGGCCTCGACCGCAGGTGGTGGTCTCCGATCGCCATCGGCCGGTCTCGACCGTCGCTCGGCGGTCGGACCGCTGTGACTTGACATCACTGTATTTTTTGCCGAAAATACGTGATTCGACAAACCTTTAAAACCATTGCCAATTGTAACATCATCATAACATCATGAGCATATCCCCCATGATATCCACAGAAGGCGACCACGACGGCGGAGGGGCTTCAACGACGGTGCTAGAGGTAGAGGCGCGAGCTCCGGCCCGCGGCTGCGAAACTCGAAGCACGGCGAAATGAGGCGAGCGAGAGGGAGGGAGAGTTGAGGGGAAATCAAGAGAGGAACGAGGGGGTCCTAGTGCTCCGTTTGTAGAGGAAGGAGTAGGATCGGACGACAAGATGGAGCGGCGTTGCGTCATGGGCGGCTTTGGACGTCCGTGCGCTCTGGCGTGACTGGGGCAGGTGGGGGAGAAGATGGGGCGAAGCAGACGGCAGGCGAGGTCAATAGGAGCAGTGAGGAGAAGACCGCAGGCGCGGCCGGCACGACGTGGGGGCAGGCGACGCGTCGGAAGGCATAGGAGCTGCGGAGAAGGAGACCAAAGGAGGCGAGGTCGACAAAGGGACCCACCGGGTATACGGGTATATATATATATATATATATATATATATATATATATATAGAGAGAGAGAGAGAGAGAGAGAGAGAGAGAGAGGCGATTGGGCCGGGGAATTCGACCCAAACGACAAAGCGAAGTTATAAAGATTTTTGAATTCCAGAAATTGAGAAAAAAGAAATAGGTTTATAGAAAATAGTAAATAAAGTCTAAAAAATCTAGAAAAATACGCAGAAATTCCTTGAATTAATTTGAACTTAATAAAGTTATTTACAACTTAAAATTGTTTTTTTGTTTTCCAAATTAGTTATTTTTAATTTTCAGGAAAAAGTAAAAACCCTTTTCAAAATCCAGAAAATCCAAGAAAAGACTTTAAATAAACTTTTAGACTTTAGATACCAGATAACCCAATTAAACCAAATTTGAATTAATTGAAGTTTGATTAATTCATATTAAATGGTTTTTGTTTTCTAAAATTTTAAGTTAAGTTTTAACAACTCAACAAAAATCAAATGATTATTTTTATTTTCAAAATTTTTCAAAAAATCTAGAAAATTTGGGATGTGACGTTGGGCCATTTCGTCGTTTCTTAGGCCAAATATATAATTAATTCGGCTGCTATCTCAATGGCCCGTTCTCGGCCCACTGAGGTTTGAGGGATTCCCTTGTCTTCGGCCGAATGCTTTCCTTTTTCCTATTGAGAAGAGGTTGAATGTAGTCTTGCGGGGCCGCATAATTTTACATTGAAAAATAGATTAGAAGCGTGTCGGGCGGGGCCGTTGCCTGCTGGTGTCACTGGGACACACAGGCCCGTCCCTAAAATGGCCATGGCCGAGCAAACGAGCTGGGCTAGTTTTTCTCAGGTCTACCACTAGTCCACCAGCCCTAAGGGGAACATGTAATCGTAATCAAACATCTAAAATCAGTAAGTTGATCTATATAATGAAGAAGCAACCAGGGGTGTGTATTTCGTGCTCCACTACAACTAGGGGTGAAAACAGATCGATTATTTGTATTTTTTTAATGAATACAAATTCGAATTGAATATCTACTCTATTTGGTACGATCCGGATATCCCCATAACTTATGTAATGTAAAGATATCAGTGATGTTTTATCCTGGTACGATCACACTTAATAATTCTAATATATTTATTCCACCTAAATGAACATGAATTCACATCGAATTAATTTTTTTTTGTCCAACTAATTAGACATACTGCAATACAATTCAGATAAAATAAACAATTCGTATGGGACAATTCCATACCATATTTGTATCTATATTTCTATGTGAATTCGAGTACGAATATGATATAAATCGTTAAACGGATAGAAAAATTTATACCGTATTCATATCCTATCTGATAGGGTAGTTGAATAAGGATAATTGGTACCCGTTTTTCATCCCTAAGTACAACTGTACAAAAACCGTACCGAGTGAAACGACCAGCCGGCCTCAGCCTCGTCTTGCCGGAGGCCCTTGGATTTTTCTCGATAGACCCAGTGATCAATGCTTTACATGTTCACCATTTTTTTCTTGTTCCCAAAACAGCTATCTCAAAGCGGCTGATCCTACAATTTCTGTGATGCAACTCTACTATATTGTGGCATTCTCATGTCAGTTCTTACAGCAAAACACAGCCTAGCCTGCCTATAAAACATTATTCCTGAAATTTGAAGCTGTGAAGTTCTGTCCAGGATTAACCCCGTCAGACTGCACTCCATGGCTTCTGTACGACAGTCTTGTTTGCCTCTACTCATTTGCATCCTTCTCATATCCATCTCTGGCCACCAGGTCCATGCACAAGAGCAACGAAACCATCGTGTAATCAGGATTGAGTCGTCGTCGCTGCTGGCCGGCACCAATTACTCTACATCACCTTCTGCTGCAGGTCCCATTCTCACACGTTATCTCAATTTCTGAATGCTATTATTCAACGATAATTATTAGCTAAAAATGTTCAGTTTTGTGTCACGATTTGTACACTCGTATGCAGGAGCTGGTCCTGGAACGCTTCAAGTTGTTCATCGGACATGCTCGCCGGCAGGTAACCGTCAGAGCCCCTCCGAGCACACCTCCCTCCTCCACAGAGACCACCTCAGAGTCCAGTCCATCCATCACCGGCGCCTCTCCACGTCGAACGGTGCAACGACTCTCCCGGCGCGCCTTGGCCTCCCCTTTGGCAGCCTCGAGTACGTGGTCATGATCGGCATCGGGACGCCGACGCGCAACCTCACCGTTCTCTTCGACACCGGCAGCGACCTCACCTGGGTCCAGTGCCTGCCGTGCATGTCCTGCTACAGCCAGGAGGAGCCCATGTTCCGTCCGCGGCTGTCCTCCACCTACGAGGCCGTCCGGTGCGCCGAAGACGGGTGTTCCATGTCCGGCGGCCTAGCAAACTGCCAGGACTCCTCGTGCGTGTACCGGGTGGGCTACGGCGACCGCTCCTCCTCAAAAGGGTACCTCGCGCGTGAGACCTTGACGCTCTCTCCGGCATCGCCAGACGACCCTGACACGCTCACCGGGGTCTTGTTCGGGTGCGGCTCGATCAGCAATGATGGCTTCTCCGACAGAGTCGCCGGGTTGCTCGGCCTAGGCCAGGGTGCGTCCTCCATTGTCGCACAGACACGGGGCAAGTACAAAGGCGTCTTCTCCTACTGCCTCCCGCCCCACGGCAGCTCCACGGGCTACCTCGCCTTCGGTGCCGGCCCGTCGCAGCCAAACATCCAATTCACGCCCCTGGTGTCCAACCCACCGGACCAGCTGTCATACTACTTCGTGGAGCTCAACGGCATAGCCGTAAACGGCCGGACGCTCCCGATATCACCTTCCGTGTTCGCCGCGGGGACGATCATCGACTCTGGCACGGTGATCACACGCCTCCCTCCAGCCGCTTACGCCGCCCTGCGCTCGGAGTTCAGATTCCAAATGAGCGGCAGGTACCCGGTGGCGCGGGCGATGGGTGGGTTCCTGGACACGTGCTACGACCTGACCGGGTACGACGACGTTGTCGTGCCCAGGGTGGCGCTGCTGTTCAGCGGCAGCGCGCGCATCGATGTGGACGCGTCCGGGGTGCTGCTGATCGCCGACGTCTCGCAGGCGTGCCTCGGCTTCGCGCCGAACGAGGACGCCGGTAGCATCGGAATAATTGGTAACATGCAGCAGAGGGCGTATAGCATGGTGTTCGACATGGCCGGAGGGAGGGTTGGGTTCGGAGCTGATGGATGCAGCTAGGCGCTAGCTTGGAGGGTTTCCGTGCTGATTTAATTGTTGTGAGGTCGAGATGAAAGCGAAACATTTGTTTCAAAAAAAGAGATTATTATTAGCGTCTGTTTGTTTGTTCTCCCCCTATAGCATTTGATCTAGAGATTAGTTTAAGATGCTGTGTATTTTTAAAAAGACGTGTATTCTTATGGTAAGGCAATTGTACCTAGAGAATAACAGTTGGGAAAATTCATAGTCTAGGTAGGAACTGTTATATAACTTCTGATAATTTTTTGAAGTTAAATTTGTGATTTTTCTGTTCGTTAGACGTGCTATAAGATTTGTGTTGCAAGAAAAAAAAAATCATAATAGTCGAATTTTCATTCATCCGATATGCTTTAAGATTTGTATTTTTTTCCCATATGATGAATTAGGTCCAAATTTATTATATTTTTTTTCTTCAAAACATAACAGGTTGACCACATTGCTGTATTTTGGTAGTATATAATTTTATTTTTTATCTTTATTTTTGCTCAACCTCTCAAAATACATGTGAAGAATATAACGGGTTCACCATATTACCGTATTTTGTTTGTATATAATTTTATTTTTTTATCTATATTTTTGCTTAACCTTTCAAAGTACATTTGATATTTTGAATCATGTGATGGAAATATGGGTTATTAAGATTTTCAAGAATAATTACAGTGATCAAGAACCAAAATTACATAAATAATTTACTATAATTTACGTATAATGAAGTTGTAAATGAATTTACATAATATAATAGGTTTTTATGAAGAAAATAGTTATTTTTTTTAAAAAAATCGAATTCTGTATACCACTCCGAAAAAACGACATGGGTTGGGACGCCACTACGAATATTTTCCCTCCGTAATACACCACCCACCATTAGGGCCCACCCATGCCTTGCGTTTTCGTGCATTTTGCAGCTTTTGACCCATGCGAAATGTCGCTTTTGGCCACGATCGGACCAGCCCAAGCATCGTGCGACCCGGCAAAGGTGGGGGATTAGAATCCGGTGCTCCCCCCACTCCCCTCACCCCCATTGTCTCCAACGTACCGCGGCCGCGACGATTGCTGTCCAAGTTGATGGCAGCGACCAGGGCGAGGGAGGAGCGCACTGCTACTGTGGTGCAGTCCTCTTCTGTTGCGGGTTCGAGCCGGAGAAGCAACGCCACAACCGGCTTGCCCCTCGTAGTGTCCAATATGTATTTTTTTTTCCTTCCCTCTTGAATAGCACATACTTGCATTTGTACGTGTGTGTGTTCACCACAAATTATTTTATCGGCGCGCGTAAAAGGTCTCCTCAAACAACCAGAAGTTTCAGAAAGATTGACCAAAATATTTGCATTTAAATTTCATTTTTAAATTTGGGAAAACGAAAAAGCAGAAAAAAAAGAACGTTTGCAGGGCCACATGCGGATGTCTGCCAAAACAAAAAATTAACCAGGCCCGACTCTAAATCTAATGGTCACTTGGACAGTGGGATACGAAGGATGAGAATGGAATTGGGATTTAAACTCCACCGGCGGTAGTCCCGAGGTGAACACCCCCCTCCTCCTCACTTCTTGACCCTTTCTGCTCTTGCCGCTAGCTCGATTCGATCTGTTGCTTTGAGGAGTCTTCCACGTCTTTGTAAGTTAGTAAGCGATCCCTTCATTATTATTCTTTTTCACATTTCTAATGCGATGTTTGTTTCCCATTCAGGTATTTTCATGTCGAACTACGCATGAAAGATCGAAAGGTTTGTATTGTTGGTCGCTGGTTCTGTGGCACAAGGACAAGGGCATGCTTCCATACATAGACTTTCTTGCCTTCCAAATTGCACGATTGAGACAGGCAAGATGAAAGGTGGCTTCCATTTCACAATCACCAATCTATTATCTTGCCTTGTCTACATTGCCGAATTTCTTGTTTGTATCGCAATTATGAATTATCTTGTGGAAGTTTCATGTCGAAAAATCTGGAAGAGTGGCAACAATGTAGATGTAAAGCCAAATAGTAAAGACAAAATAAAATAGAGCAAACTTACCGCGCAAACTTGGTGCCTCCGGTGTATGATTACGTGTTCAATCTGATATGTTTATCTGAGCCTATGCCCTATGGTATTCCCTGCTCTTAACATTGCTTCTGCTATGCGTTCTTTGACTTGGTATTTTTCTGTTGCCGATGTCGGTGATATGTTAATAATAGCTTTTGCTATGAAACGGACGAGCCGTATGTGAATATATTTGGTAATTAGCTGTTGGCGACTAGAAGTGGATTGAATAGGTGTCACACAAATAACAATCTCTTCAAAAAAAAATTATCTTAAAGAGTTTAAGGTTCTTTTACTATAATAGATATGCGAAACTATAGAGATCAGAGTCCAAACACTCACAATGAAATCTAAAAAAACAGGAACAAAATGAGTCAAAGCTTGCTCGGATGGTGTGACTTTCAACTAGTGGGCAGTCTGACATATCCTCCAGCGGTCTAACATCTCCATCAAGATAGAGTTGAAAATCATCACGATTCCAAATCAAAGAATCGATATAACTTTCAATCCACAACTTTAAATTACTTAAAACTTTGCATATACCTTACCTATGATATTATGAACCTAATCCATCAAGAGATCTAAGCAACTATTTCCAAAACTTTGACATTTTTCATTTCGAAGGCAAGTTGCACTGAAACCGAGCCAAATATTAAAATGATGATAAAGAGGAGCTCGTGCGAGGAATCAATCCATGATAGCTAAGGATGGTTTTCCACATGTCTTAGTGTCCTCAATCATAGCTAGAATCAAGTTAAACGCCATCAAGAACAAAACACCCAAAATCAGCATTTCTTCAACCCAAATCGAGCAAACTCAAGAACTTACAATAGAAAGTGCCTAAATGGATGGAATCTGGTCTCCAAGAGATATTTCCATCACTTACACGTCTTAGGAGCAAAGCAAGATCAAGAGGGGAGGAATAAACACAAAAAACTAAGCCAAATAAAGAAATCAACACTTAGCACATGAGATGAAGACTTGAACGAATTTAGAGATTTGGTTTGTACTTGGAGATGAATGTTTACAACCACTCCTTTGGGAGAACAAAGCCACTAGGGTAGCACACACACAAGTGCTCTCATCTATCTCAATACATCTCTCAAACCCTAGCCTCCTCTTCTATCCACTTTTCCCACAATTTCAAATTAGGGTTACCTGGCTTGGTTGCACAAACCCTTATATAGTAGAAGCTAGAACTTCGAGAGAAACTCTAACAGGCGCTCGTTAAGCCTACACACAAACGAGTCTCTTGCTCACGCACACTTCTCAAAGCACATCTTCATATTTAGCTCTAATAGGCCAAGTCCATCACACTACTACAAAACAAGCTATACTAGATGCCTCATCACAGATGGTTCCTTTAGAACCGTCTGTGTTGTAGTTATGGACTTACCACATACGGTTTGTAAATAGAACCGTCTGTGATATCACATACGGGTCTATTTACAAACCGTCTGTGATGGCTGCCACGGCAGAGGATTGTGTGCCACAGCAGAGGATTAGCTGCCACGGCAGAGGATTGTGTGTCACGACAAAGGATTGTGTGCCACGACAGAGAATTAGCCGCCACGATAGAGGATTGTGTGCCACGGCAGAGGTTTGCCGTGGCGGCTAATCCTCTGTCGTGGCACACAATTCTCTGCCGTGGTGGCTAATCCTCTGTTGTGGCAAACAATCCTCTGCCGTCTGTGACTCTCTGATTTTACCATGGCAAAAGAAATTGGAGGATTACTACTCAAGTAAAGGCCCCTTCCCCTCCATAACAGAACTCGGAGAACCAAGCAGAGGATGGGCTGCCACGACAGAGAATTGGCTGCCACGGCAGAGGATTGTCTAGCACGGTAGAGGATTGTGTGCCACGGCAGAGGACTGGCTGACATGGCAGAGGATTGTGTGCCACGGCAGATGATTAGCTGCCATGGTAGAGGATTGTGTGCCGTGGTAGAGGATTGTGTGCCATTGTCGAGGATTGTCTGCCCAAATCCTACCACGGCAAAGGATTGGCTGCCCAAATCCTACAACGGCAGAGAATTGTCTGCCCAAATTCTACCGCGGTAGAGGATTGACCGCCCAAATCCTACCACGGCAGAGGATTGGCTGCCATGGCAGGGACATGATAGACGAAAATTCCAAGGCATGGTAAAATCCAAGGCATGGTAAAATTAGAGAGATCCAAGCCATAGTAAAATCACAGCGCGGGAGTTTGAAAAATTGTTTGTGATTCGCAGCGCGGGAGTATGAAATTTTCTGAACGCGTACGTGGGAAGCAAAATGTTCTGGTACCGCAGACAAGGTGGTGGTGGTAGAGAAGGAGGAGGACATGAGCTTGTCTTTGGTTCCATCTTGTACCGATGCCACTCACAGTATGCGAAACTAATCTCTTGCTGGTTCTTGTTCCCTTGTTCTTCTTGCCTGAGCAATGTTTCTATCCATTCCTTTCTAATTGTTCTTGTTTTGAATCACAGGAACTGACGTTGTGGAGCAGACTAGGTGGGAAGGTCTCTGTGAAAGGATCATCGAATTATTGATGTGGAAGAACGTCGCAAAATCAGCACTTTGGTTCGGGCTGGGTTCCATGTTCTTCTTATCTTGCTCCTTTTCAAGAGAGATTGCCCGTTCTTCTCTTCGGTGCTAAATATGATAGTCTGGTTACTATATGGAGGCTTCAAGCCACATGTACAATTTGATGCACAAAGAACTAGCCAATCATTCTTTGCATGACTAGCAATTGATTGGTTTGGCTCAAAATTCGATTTTTTTTTTGCAACAGAAAAACTATCACATCACAAACGGTTCTTGTTCAGAACCATCTGTGAAAATAGATTATCACAGACGGTTCTGTAACTATCACAGACGGTTCTTGATAAGAACCGTCTGTGATACCTTTTTTCACAAACGGTTTGAAAACCGTATGTGATGACCGCCTGTTATCACAGACACATAAATCCAGATGGTTCAGAAAATCATCTGTGATGATGGTTTAGAACCGTCTGTGATGAGCCTTTGTGTAGTAGTGTCACGTCTTGCCCTCCATGGAGTATCCTTGACCTAATTCACTTAGGCCACCGCTGTGGTTTTCACACCACCACTTTTTCGGTATTAGACAATTTACCAAAGCCCCTCTACCGATCTTTCTCAATTCCTTCACATTGAATCATCACCCATGTTTTGTCATCATCCATGTGGACCCAATGATTTCTCACCAAGCCTCTCGCACTTCTGGATTCCACCGAACCATCCTTTCTAGCAAACGAGCCCAACTTACTTGGCGCACCACATGCCTTACCATGCAATATGACCACACCTGACTTCCTTGACCGTTCTGGAGTCAGCATCCCTGAGCTTAGTCTCAGTCCACAATGGCGCGTCTTGTATGGGGAGGAGGTAAGGTGGAAGAAGAGTGCTGGTCAGTGGGACTCGGGCCGGTGGGTCAGTGAGAGGGAGGAGGTGGGTTAGAGAGGAGGTGGGTTTTCTAGAAATATGCAAAATTAAACGGGGAAAGCGAACAACTGGTGGTTCAGGTGTAGTATGGAATTGGGTTGGCTAGGCCAAGAAAATGGGAGGCTCGGCTTAGATGCGGCGTAAAAGGTTAGGGAATTTTAATTGATTTCAGAATTGAAATAATGGTCTTGAGTTAGTAAAATTAGCAATTGACTTCTAGAAATTATAGAAAATTTTATATTACACAAGCACATTGAATTGTTTTGAGTTCAAACAGAAATAAAAAACATTTTTTGAACTTTAACACTTTTATTAATTCTGGAAAGTCATTTTTAGGCTGCTAGAAATTGGTTCAATAATTTTTAAATTCACAAAAGCTTTGGAATTTTTTGAAAATATCATAAATGAATATTTTAAATAGGAAATACTAGATTTTGAAAATCAATGATGTTACAGATACCTTGGAATACTCCTAGGTGAAAAGCTACTACTGACTTGTACACTTGCGGTAGTCAAATTTATTGAGTGTATTTAGCATCAACAACCGGTGGTGTGCCACTGCCCCCCAGCACGAGCATGCTTGCTAATGCTTGCGGCCTTGGCGGTCTTGCGCCCACCGCCACCATCGTGATGAGAGGATGTGGTTGAGCGTCACTAGCTCACACTCGCGAGCACGTCGCCCCGCCTCGTGGTTTTGCCGCTCGCCCCTGGTTTTCCCACTAGCCTGCGCTGTCACCTCCCCTATCAACCTCCGCACCCATCCATGCCCCAGCTGCGCCCACTCCTGCCCGTATGCCTCCGAGAGCTCCATCGCTCTACCAGCTGGTGCCCGAGCCTTCCCTCGCAACTCCTTCGCCCATACGTCTATAAAAAGGATGCCCGAGCCCCATTCTATCCTTTCCTCACCAGTGTGCTCTTTCCCTCTCCTTTTCTCCTCCTCACTCGAGCTCAAACACCAGTAGAGCTCACACTCCATTTCTGCCATGCGCCACGACCATCGTTCCAGCCGATCCAGAGCCTCTTCACTCTATCTGCGTCATCTCATGTTCCAGTGCACGAGGATTCTTTCCCCTAACTTGATTTCATCTTTGATCCACAGGAGACGCTAAATTGGTGCTTCTTCCTCGTCACCGGTCGACAATGCCAGATGCACCACCATTTCTTCCTTAGTTAACCCCTCGTCGATTGGCTGCACCAGGGGCGTCGCAAGGACACCCTCGAGCTTCCTCAGCCTTCCGCGAGCTTCACCTTCGTCTCTAGTGACTTCGCCATGTGAAGCTCACCATCGCCACCTCGGTTTACATCGCCGGCCATCTCCAAGCTTCCCTGAACCTTGTCGTCGCTTCTGGTATACTTCCAGCACCTCTCAGAAGCTAGTGTGCACGTTCTTTAGCTAGAAGCATTACCAATTGAGACGTTGGCTTGAAGCCGTAGCTTCGTCGCCACGTCGGGCCACACCAGGCCTCGCCGTCGGTACCCTTAGCACTGCATGGACCTTATGATAAGTTTGTGGCCCGATCTTCTGAAAGGTATTGATAAGTCGATTGTGGAGATCTCGAGGTTGATGATCCAAAGGCTCCGACCAAACAGATCGAACCCCTCGCAATCACTACACCACTACACCATGCCGAACGCGGTTGACCTCGCCAAGAAGGCTATCTCTTGCATGCGAATCGAGAACACAAGCAAGAAAGTAGAAGATGCAATCCGATATTGTATTATGAATAAAGATGAAGCTAACAATGTGGGGTTCCTAAACCGACCGTGCGGAGAGACTGCTAAGCAGAATAATCTCAAATAAAAACCCACCCTAAACTATGACAGCTACTGTATATATATAGGGGGACGTGAGGAGGTCGACCTAGGGTTGTGTGGCCGTGGAAAGAGGCATACACAACCTGGGCTCCTGTGAGACCTCGGTTTATCAGGCTTGTAATGCTTAACCATCCACTCGGTCCTAGCATCACAAATCAAATAAACTGAGACTCGAGACATGTATACTTCCCAGAAATGCAGTATACACACCTCTTTACAAAAAGTCATGCATCAATTCCATTCATTCACATAGAACCGAAGCAGAACAAGACAGATCCAAAGACATAAATAGTAAAGTTATTACAACAGAGAGGGTGACTGGCCCAAAGTCATACAAATAAATTAAACAGCGGAAACAAAAGTGCCATAAGAGGGCCATAAACAAAAGAGCCAATCAGTGTGCCTTTAACCCACAAGGCAACCGACCGGATCGCCAAGCTAGTCGTCAAACCCGCAGCATATCTCACAAAAGTGAGGCCCTTGGGGCTCACCTTCCTCCTCTGCAACAAATAGTTAAGCAAAGCAAACGAGTACAAAAATTGTACTCCGCAAGACTTACGTGTAGAGTAACAGACCTATACATATGCTACATGCAAGCTTATTTGAGTGGAGGCTGTATGTTTCATTTTCGGCATAAAGCAATCTTTATTTGCAATAAGATAGTACATTTGAAAGCAAGTTGGCAAATCTGTTTTTAATGTTCAAATAACGATTTGACAACAATAATAACAATAGATAGATAACAACAACAATCCTAGAAGTGACTAAACCCACAGTCACCACAACAATAGCATGAATTACCCATTCATGCCAACCATGTCAAATTTTAATTAAAAGGTTGTAGTCTAACTCTTGGAAGACCTCCCCAAGCGTGTCCATAACCTAGGACGAGGCTATTCGAATAGTTTGAACCCTGCAGGGGTGTACTAATGTACCCACACGCCAGACCGCCTTTTTGCCAAGCTATTAAGCACACTTCCTTGGGTATGCCGGCACGACTAAGTCCTACGAGACATTTCCAATATTATGCATTAACTGCGAGCCGCCCGTATGGATAGAAACCCATACGTTGTGTCGGAGTCATCGTAAAGCCTCGGTCAACTTCCCCTCACGGGCAAAGCCTTGGACAACTACGATGCCCCTCGAGGTGGAGAACCTACCCGGAATCTCCACCACCGCACACCCAACACAAAAACACAGATCCTTTTTTACATAACACACACAACCCCCTCCTGCGACTCGGAGTTAACACACGCCAAAGTACTCAGTCAAGAGACGTCCCATATCCCCCTCGCGTGGTTAGCACGCAAAAATGCTTGGTTTAGTGTAACAAGATGTTCGGTCCTTGTTGACCCGGGCAAGACATCCACAAACCCAATAACCCACCATCCAACCACTTGCCCAAGTCTAAATCATTTCATTTGCACTTTTTGTTTTCAAAAGAAATTAGCACAAGGTGCTGAACAAAGAGTAATAACATGATTTGTGTGATCAAGGTTATCGACTAAGTCGATAACCGCCCAATTCTACTGGTAGCTAAGCATTGCTAAGCATGACATCGAAAAGATAATAAAAATTAAATCACCGTGCTCTAATTCACCAGCGATATTAGTAACTTATGTTTGTGGCAGGGGATAACAATTTGAGGGCAATAATGCAATAGGAGTAACTACCTCTAATCGGGAAAATTAATTTGACACAAAAGCATACATACATATGATTTGTAAACAAGATATTAGACTTGCAAGTAATAGGAAATTTATGATCAAACTGCTTGCCTGGTTGCTGCTGTTCAAGATGTTGCAGAGGATCACTTAGGTGATCAATGTGCTCTTCGGAACCTAACGAGAAAGCGAAAAAGAACCAAGAAGAACGAAGAAAACACAAAGACTTAATAGCAAACTTTTCCCAAATGCCTTGAAAATTTTACAGCAGCAAGTGCATGATTTATAAGGAATTTAGCAGCAAAAACCAATCGATTTGGATTCTTAATGCAAAAGATATGAGCAGAACAATTCTGCTCAGCCTTATAAAGATATGAGCAGAACAATTCTGCTCAGCCTTATAAATCCCAAATGCTACTATTCATTGCAACTAAAATCTTCGCAAAAATTTCTGGAGCTATAATGAGGTTAGAACCATTTTTAGATTAATTTTTAGTTAAAAATATAACTAAAAAAATTTGAATCAGCCGAAAAGGAATTAAAATGAAATAGTTATGCATTTTACTAGTTAATTGTATTTTTTTTTCAGTTAACAAATAGTCCCTCTCGGGAAAATCCAAAATTAAATCGACGTGGACGAACTTGGACTGTTGATCTTGGATCCAACGGCCCAAGTCCACGGGACAGCACGCGCTCAAGCGGCTCACAAACACCACCGTTGGATTTAGATCACCGTTGGATTTAGATCCAACGGTCCACACGGATGGAAATGTTCGGACGGTCCGAACGCTCACAACGAAGGAACCTTCGACTGGTCCGAACGTTCACTCGAACCTGAGCCATAGATCTGAAATCCGATGGCCCACGCGTGCAGAGTACAGCGCGCGCACGACTCTTACGTTCACCGTTGGATTTAGATCCAACGGTCCATGTGGATCGAGACGTTCGGATGGTCCGAACGTTCACACGCACATGAGCCGTTGATCTTGGATCTAACGATCCACGTTGATCGAAACGTTCGGACGGTCCGAACGTTCACTCGAATCTGAGCCGTTGATCTAAAATCCTACGGTACACATGGATCGCCGCGTTCGGATGGTCCGAACGTTCACGTGATCCTGGGCCGTTGATCTAAAGATCGACGGTCCACAGAGAACTACGTTCTAAACGCTCGCGCACAGTTTGTCCGACAAACTCGATGCCGAAGGGAGGCTCACCGCCGGCGACTCTGGTCACGGCGGCGCGAGCTAAGGTCCAAAATGGGTCCGCAATAGCTTTGCACACACACTGGGACCATAAACTACGGCTGCGGCGGTATAGAACGCTGGCAAGCCGGAGTTGACAGAGGTGACCAAAAACGGTCGAAAACGAAAAATGCAAAGAAGCTCCGCTATGTTCCAAGTAAGCGAGTGCCAAGCAACTAGGGACTAAAGTGGAGCTACCTTAGCACTGGAGAGGCACAGAGAAGGTTGGAGCTGCTCCGGCGACGAAAAATGGTGCTTTCGGCCGAAAATGGGGAATCTCCAATTCAGCCAAGCCCTGAGGAAGATAAGTGAAATTGAACAAGGGTTAAGCTCAAGTGATTAAAGAGGGAGCAAGAAATGGAGAGGGAGAGCCACTGTGGTTCCGCCTTCACCGTGAGCTTGAAACTCGGCAATGGCGGCCAAAATGATTTCGGGTGAAACAAGCTCAAACCAGCCCTGAGGTGCTAGCTAGAGTTGCAGAAATGGTAAAGGAAGCCAAAGGGGAAGCAATGGAGCTTAAATAGCTGAGAAGGCAGAGAGCAACGACAACATTTTCTCCTCGAGTCAAACCTGCCATGGGAGCACTTGAGAGCGATGGGAGTAGTTGAGCTATGGACATTTGAGGGCGGTGCACGACGGGCAATTAATGCTAGCAGAAGGAGCAATTTAAAGGTGGCCACCGAGGTGACCCAATGCTGCGCCCTTCTCCTCTGCTTACGCCATGGTCTGACTCAAACGCGTCATTCGCTCAGACGCGAGGAAGGAGACGACGCGTCCACCGTTGGATCTAAATCGAACGGTTCAAATGAAAGGGACGATCGGCCGGTCCGAACGTTCACTCGATCTAGGACGTTATCCCCAAATCGGACGGTTCAAATGAATTGGCCGATCGGCCGGTCCGAACGTTCACTCCAATCCAGGCCGTGTTTTTCCAATCGAACGGCTCTCCTGTGATCGCATCGGTAACGCTTCGATGACGATCCGACGGCTGACAGTGCTCGCGCTCGATCGACCGCGGCGGTGCAGTTAGTTGATTGAACCAAGTCAAGTGGCTCGAGCCCGAGTCTGACTCGAACCCAAGGAACAGTGAAAACCAGCTAGGGTTTGAATTAACAGCTGATTTTTGGAGGATTTGCTTAAGGTAGCAAACCAGCTCGAAAAATTATGAAATTTTAACTGGAGGTTGCTGACTTAAGGATTAACCTTACATAAAATTTTCAGAGATTTTCATGCACTTCATTCTTCTCCAGAAATTCCAGAATGTTGGAGTTAGGGTTTGACCAAGCTTTGCCTTGGTTTGACTTGCCTCCAAAATTATCAAATAATTTCTAAAAATCATGAAATAATTCAGAGGTGTTACCAAGCCTCCCTAGAACTCAAGTAAAATATTCACAGAGGTTTGACACAAGATTTTTGCCAAGGAGGTTTTTGATTGGAGTCAATTGAGGATTTTTATTTTGATTTTCCCACAATCCCTGTACAAGAATCATGGAACTGATCAAAAACATACAGGTGTGAGAAAAGTTTTAATTTCTCCTCATTTTTATACATTTGAAACACAAATCCACATTTGGGATGTTACAGCTCCGACCTTGACACGCTTACAAGGCCCTATTAGGCCTAAAACGGTGACGCAACACCTTATTCACTATTTATGTCACGTATCTCTGGTCGAAGACCTGGTCGTAGGACTGATCCTGGGGTGGTCTTGAGGAGTCCATGTTATCTCTGGTCATAGATTGTGTCCAACGAGTACTGTGCTCGCTTCTCTGGTCGTAGATTGCTCCCAACGAGTCCTAGGCTCGCCGAGAATTGGTGAAACTGGTCGTAGGCCTTCTTGAAGTGGTCGTAGACCCTGCGGAACTGGTCGTAGACCTTCTTGAACTGGTCATAGTCCTAGATTCCTAAGTACAAGTAAATCATCTCCGTTAGGCAGCATCATAGAGTTCTCAAATAATACACTCAGCCCTAGAAATGAATTTACCTGATAAATAAGTTGACGAGCATGTGCCCGAGTAATTGGACCCTGCACATCATTCAAAGTAGTAGGAAGAGCAGTGTTCATATTAGTAGAAGTGACGTCCTCACCATCCTCCCCTTCTTGAATTGGAGTCATCCTCGACTCAAGATCGTCCCCCGCGCCCAAGAAAGGCCGCAAATATGCAATGTTAAAGCTAGATCTAACCTCGAAATATGCAGGCAAGTCTAACTTATATGCATTATCATTAATACATTTAAGAACTTTAAAAGGACCATCTGCACGTGGTATGAGTTTAGACTTTCTCAATTCAGGAAATCATTCTTTACACAAGTGTAACCACACAAGATCACCAGGTTCAAAAGAAACATGCTTGCGTCCCTGACTACCAGCAACTTTATATTTAGTATTCATAATCTCAATATTCTCTTTCGCTGTCTCACGCATCTTTAGTATCAACTCAACACGTTGTTGAGCATCAAAATTTACTTTCTCCGAAGCTGGAAGAGGTAACAAGTCGATAGGTGCACAAGGGATGAATCCATAAACAATATCAAAAGGACACTTCTTTGTGGTAGAATGCAGCGAACAATTAGAAGCAAACTCGACATGAGGTAAGCAATCCTCCCACATTTTTAAGTTCTTTTTAAGCACAGCCCTAAGCATAGTGGACAAAGTTCTATTGACAACGTCAGCTTGTCTGACTCTATGATAGCAAATGATAGCAAAATCTTTAAATTCACTAGTAGCTTGTCTGACTCTATGTACTTCAGGAACTAGATGGGTATTAAATTTTTGTTCAACTGTCATCTCCCAATCTAGATAAATTTTAGCATCATAAACACCCACAAAAGATGGTATGGTAAATTTAACTTTAGCAAATGGGTCATCATTAACACGAGTATTGTGGTGCTAAAAATTATTACCTCCCATACCGTACCCGTTGTGATGTCGGTAGTATTGTTGACGTGCATCTTGGTCAGCAAACACAACGCCGGTATCACGGCTTCTCCTCTCATTATCATCTCCCTCCTCAAGATCTTAGGCTGCATCGTGATCATACTCACGTCCAACGTTTGGTGGCCGGTTCACCATTCTTTCAAGGCGTGTAGTGAGCGCTGCAATACTATCGTTGATTGAGCGCTGCAATGTGATCGTGGTAGCTTGAAGCCTCCTGTCGATGTCCTCATTAATGGTAGTGCGTTGTTCATCCAAGAGCGTCATGAGCTCTCCCTTTACAACACACTCTTTTTCATCAGACGTCTCACCTGTCATGGTTGGCAGAAAACATAAGACAACACAAAGGTATTATCCCTATCAACTACTAGGTGATGGAAGGTGGAAACACACACTCTCAAGCATCTTACCACACTCTTACAAGTGTTCTTACCAACGCAGCAGGTGGTACAACCGGTGGCTGGTTCGTGATACCGTGTCGAGAGTGGGTATGATTGCAAGAGGGGACCTGTTCTGATCAAGAGTAGGTGGAGCTCGGAAGGCACAATATGTAGTAAGGATTAGCAAAAACCGTAACTTGATTAGCAAAGTTGAATAAGGGTTCAAAGTACCTGTCACGGTTACTGGTCTAAAAAGTGTCCCTAGCCCTAGCACAACATTGATCGATAACAAGGACTAGATACAAAGGATTCAAAGGATGCAAGGCTTGGAGTGGTCGTAGACCAACTGGGGGTGGTCGATTTGATTCTTCTTCACTGGGGGTGGTTGATTTGCTTCTTCTTTTTCTCTCTTTTTTTGACTGCCAAAACCCAACCTAGGGTTCCCTTTTTTTTGCGAATGTGACCTTGACTCAAAACTCTTCAAAAACCGTCTTCTGAGTCTATGGATATATATGGGTCACAAACTTTTTGTAGAAGGAAGGGGTATACAGGTAATTAAAAGATACTATCTCTCTCTCTCTCTGAACTTTGGCTAGCTCCGTTCGGCCATGGAAATTCTTCTTAGACATTGTGTAGCAGGCACGATATGATGAGTGCGTGGGGTGTCCGAGAGCAACAAGAAATAAATAGGGTTGTCGGGGCGGAAACGAGTAGATGGTCGAACCCGAGTAGCTGGTCTAATCCGACTAGGTGGTCGAACACGAGGAGGTGGTCGAAGGGGGGGGGGGTTGTTCGAGTAGGTGGTGGCGCGGCCAGGATGGATGGTGGCACGACGGCGACGGTGTTGACTAGAAACCAAGAACATGACTTTAAACCAGCAACACGACTTCGACAAAGGACACCAATTCAACAACGCGAAACAAAGAACGAAAATTACAAAGGCACAATGGGTGATGGGACAGCGGAAGAACACGACGAACAAAAAAATATTTTTGTGGGGCAATTTTCTAGAGCTTTAGGACGATGGACAGCAACTAATCTAACAGGGGAAAAATCGTGATTACCTGACGGGCAACTTTAGCTCTGATACCAACTGATAAGTCTGTGGCTTGATCTTCTGAAAGGTATTGATAAGTCGATTGTGGAGATATCGACATTGATGAAGCTCCGACCAAACAGATCGAACCCCTCGCAATCAGTACACCACTGCTCCGATGGTTATCAACCGTGCCGAACGCGGTTGACCTCGCCAAGAAGGCTATCTCCTACATGCGAATCGAGAACACAAGCAAGAAAGTAGAAGATGTAATCTGATATTGTATTGCGAATAAAGATGAAGCTCACAATGTGGGGTTCCTTAACCGAACGTACGGTGAGACTACTAAGCAGAATAATATCAAAGAAAAAACCACCCGAAAATATGACGGCCATACTGTATATATATAGGGGGACGTGAGGAGGTCGACCTAGGGTTGTGCGGCCATGCAAAGGGTGTACACAACGTGGATTGAGCCATTGACAAGTGGACCCCACTTGTCGGGTTATTAAAGAAAATCAAAAGAAAATGTAAAATATGCTATTAGTTATGAGGATAATACGATTTCCTTACTGGAAAGCGTAAACCTCAATAATACATATGAGAGAATATGCTTTCTCTGCTGGAAAGCGTATTTCTCATTTTATCTGGATTTTCCAAACCGAACACAAATAAAGCATTAATAACTTTTGCTTAAAAACTCCAAATTAAATAATTTTTATTAATAAATTCATCTAAAATCATGATCTACCAGAATATGTAATTTTTTTTGTTTTGTTTGATTTGAATTTATTGGTGTCATTTAATTCATTTTTAGCTCTTTTTGAATTAGACGTTGATTGCTCAAGTGATTATTTCGATGGCCAACTAAGCATATATTTAGAAAAAAAAGAGCAAGGCAAATACCTCCTTTGATCATGTTGATCCCAGTATTTTACTTATTGTACCTTGTTTTGCAAAATTTATTATGCATGAGTGTATGTTTTGTATGAAAATGCTATGATTGGGAAATCGGTAGTTGTAAATCCTACTTGCTGCATATATCTCCTTGGAATTTTGAAGCCAGACTATTGTAGCCTTTAGAATATGGGTTAGACAACATATAATGTCAATTGGAAAATTTTGAGTGTGATTATCGTACAACTGCTACAAAAACGATAGATTTTCTGAAAAATTGATAAAAGGACAATATGTTAAATTGTGAGTTTGGGATATTTTGAAAATTTTCCAGAGGGGGTTCCTCTGTTATTTTGTATAAAAATCAAATGAAAAACCTAGTTCTTAGACGCAAGCGAGTTATAATATATTATGAGAAAGTGAGGATTGTGACTCACCAGTAGATAGTGGGAGATTCTCGCCTGTGGTCAATTAAGGACTGAAACCAACAACTTTGGGACTAAGACCTAATTGTATAACCATATGTGCTAGTATGAGATAGTTGTAGCTAACTAAGTCATTGAAAACTAGCCTTGCACGTAGGTAGGCCGTAGAGTGCGGGCATGACCGGGTAGGAATGTTCGAAGGGGCTCTCTTCACCGCGGTGTTGGGTACAAAGCTTGCCGACACAACTGCGAATGCCAAAATGAGATGGGTGTACCCGGGTGAAGTGTCAAAAACGTTGCACTGAGATGGGTATACCCAGGTGAAGTGAGGATAAACATTCGCTGGGCTTGTGCAAGGTTAGAACTAGGTGATATAAAGGCTGCATCACGAGCTTTATTCTGCTTACCTACAGTAGTGAGCAGTGATATAGAGAATTCCATGCAAATTAGAATATTCGTGTACTATGGGTAAAGTTGTACACCTCTGCAGAGTGTAAATCTATTTAAATAGCCATGTTCGCGGTTATGAGCGTGCTTATTGCGGCTGGTATGGCTGTAGTGTTGATTTTTTTGAAAGACTGCTTTATTGGGAAAACATGGGTAATGACATGTGGGTTTTTCTTTATTGAGTGAACTGCCATGTCTATGGCTGAACATAAGTTGTGGCTCGCAGCTGCAGAGGGTTGCAAGTTGTCATTATTTCTTTTATGCTCGTAACCGAGAAGGGTTACGAGATGTGTTATTATTTGTTTAGTTCTTTACTTATTATCCTATACATATTTAACTGCTTCGTCAAATTCCGTTGCAAATTACTACTTATGAATATTGGAAATAAAAATGGCTTTAAGCAAAATAACTTGTAAAGTAGAGCCTCATTCTTTGATAACCTTGCATGTATATAATTTTTATGATACACTACAAGTCTTGCTGAGTACGTATTGTACTAAATCTTGCTTATATTGTTGTTCAGAGTTCGAAGATGAGCTGACACGAGACAACACGTTCTTTGCACCCGAAACCAGAGGGTTCGGTGATGGGTCTATCTAGGCCTTGTTTCTTGTTGGTTGCCTGAGCGATTGGATGGGCACGCCACTAGAATTTTGCTACTTTTATTACTTCTTCCGCTGCTACTTTTACTCTGATGACTGCTTTTATTTGACCGGTCGGCTATTGATGTAATTATTGTAATCGCTTAAGTTAAGTACCCTTTCCGTTACTTTTATATGTGAATGTATGGATGTAAATATCAGATATTGTGAATGTGTGTACTAGCCATTGATCATAGGACTAGTACAATATACACATAGGGTCTTCGGGTATTCCTCGCCCGGGGGTCCAACAGCTCCTGGTATCAGAGCCATACTAACTGTAGGCCAAGCCCTAGATAGAATGGTCGATAGATTAGGACTTAGAATTAAAAATGCAACCTAATCTAATAATAGGGAATGGTTCTGAAATTTTAGAATTTTTTTTGCTAATCTTATCCCTTTTAGCATTCTCCTCTTATCTAAAGTCTCTCTTTTGGTCATCTGTTCTCATCTATTTCAAACTGACTCTAGTTTTGAGAGATGTGGTGCTCTCTGAAAATAAAAGAATTAAATCACTTTTAGGAACTTAAAATAGAGCCAAAAATATTTATAAAAGTCTTAAAAATATTCCACACAAAGTCCTTTTTTAAGTTTCTCTTCGAACTAATAAGGATGACACTTTAGATTCCACTTTTCCCAAAATTTCAGAATTAGTACCTTGCTGATAATATTGTGATGTAATATCCTTTAAACCCCTTCTACCTTCATTTGGAGTTAAATTGAGTGATATTATAAAGGTCTACTTATATATAAATACCAAGGGGTATTATAACCTGAAATTGAGCCTTAGGGATTAGCTAAATAGACTAGGGAATGGATAAAACTTGTGCTAAAAATTCTTTTCCTATCTAATACCATCTCTTTGTCATATCTCATCACATGATCACTAACTTTTCTCTTCTTAAACTTGTAGATGGCTACCCAATGGGAACCACAGTACTGTACCAGCACCTTCAAGGAGGGTACGCCACAACACACCATGTGGGTGAAGATCGAGTGGCTGCATATGCCCTAGTGTAAGGTCTACATCGCACCCTCGAGCGCGACGTCTACTGAGTACCTCACCCAGGTGCTCATCTAGGGACATCACTTCAGAGACCCCACCTTTCGTTATTATGGGTGGGGTTCGACGGTCCTGATGTCGTTGTATGATGCAGCATATGTCGCCATCGTTCAGCTGCGTCACGCGTTGCTCGAGCCAGAGGAGTCATTCTTCCACTTCCTAACACGGGTTGCGAACCAGGAGGAGCACACCTACATGGTGGAGGGGAGGCAGTTCCTCACTCCTCACATGCACCTTGCCGGCCTTATGAGGTCCCTCGACGGATATCTCTGTCGGGTGTCTCGCGAGCTACTGGAGGCCCGTCGGAGGATTTGCTCCCTAGAGGACATCATCGCACCGATGGTGGTTTAGGGGTTTTTATCATGGGAGCTATTGTACGAGGAGGATACCGTACTAGCACCTGCTGAGGAGCTGCTGGAGCCCATCGTTCGCATCTAGTCCCGTACCCGACATCCCCGCATGTTAGTGATCGATCACCGCCGTCGGGTGATTGCCATTTGTGTAGGGATGGAGGAGTCTTCACAGATGGTGAAGCGACACTTCCACCCTCGCGTCGGGCATGAGGAAGGTGAGTACCAGGGTACTGCACCCTCCACTGTCCAGGAGTCCTCAGGAGCCGCACCGTGCAACTACGACAGCTAGACTTCGGCAGATAGTCTAGAGCTCACCTGTAGGACTTAGCTTGAGCGTTTTTGGACATTTTGTAGGGTTAGAAGTATGTGTGATCTCATTGTATAATTATTGTAATATGCTACTCATGATGTTTTATTTGCCCTCTTTTGTAATATCAAACAAAGGGCATGTGCGCCATGCAACATCCAACTTGTATGTTAATATTCATGTGTGCTGCCCCTAAAGTCTAAAAATATGCATATTTTAAGTTTAGGCAAGTTATATTAGCTGGGATTATAATACTTACCAACCCACTTAACTTGTGCTCGTTCCTTCTTGTCTTGCAGACGTTTGTTTACACTGCACATTGTTTGACCAAGATGTTGGTAACTCGCTCAATTCGCAAGCTCATGGCAACAGGAGCTACCTCCGGATCACAACAACCACTAAGCGAGGTTCCTACGCCTTCACAACCCAGTCCACAACATCCTTCCACATCAGCGTCGCAAGCGGAGCAATCTCAGCCTGCCCTCCTTGAAGAACCAGAAGTTTTGCTGCCACCACCCACCATGGCACAAGTGCTTGCTATAACATCTCAAAATTTGAGATTATTTTAAAATCAGTAAAAATGTGATCTTTTGAAAACTTTTGATGGATTTTATTTACAATTGCTTCTCTGGATTTTATTTGCAAGACTTTTTGTCTAATAAAGAAATTAAGAATCAAATTCTAGAAATATAAAATTAATTAAGGATCAAAATAAATGGGAAAAATGTGACAATTAAAAATCCTAACCTATAATAAATGTACTATTAATGAAATGGGAGATTGATTAAAACAAGCTTTACAAAATTTCCTCAAGTTAAACAATAAAAGTACATACAACAAAAACTTGATAGATTTTTGCAGAAGAATATATTACAATAAAAACTCTAGAAAAATTTCAAAATAATTTACGTTATGTCAGTAGTCTCCCCTTAAATATATATATATTTTTTGGACTTATATTTTTATGTCAAATAATCCCCTAAAGCCTCATCCATTTTTTTGAAATCTGGAAAAACCCATTTTCTTTTTCTCCCTCCAACTGACATATGGGCTCTACCTGCAGTGCATCTCCTCCGCTAAAATAACCCAAATTTCCTTTTCCTATTGAAAATAAAATTTAATTATTTTTCCTAGAATTTTCTAAAAAATTAAAAGCTTTTCTCTAATTATTTTAAAGCCAAAATAAATTATTTACAAAAAGTAATTACCAATTATGAGTTGAAAATATTTTATTTATGTGCAAAATGACCCAGGTAATTTCTGTCAATTTTTCATGGTTTTTGGACTTTATTTGCTATTTTCTAAAGCCTAAATAAATTAGCTAAATTATTTAAATCGCTAAACATTTGAAAATCAAGAAATAGTAGTTGGGTCGAATCCTTCCCCGGCCTACGGCCTTTTCTTCAGCGCCGACTTGCTCGTGCCAGCCCTTTCCCTTTTCTCTCTCTTTGCCAAGCGGACCCGCGTCGTCAGCCTCCTCTCTGTTACTGTCTCGCCCCGATCCCACCTATCATCCCCGACCTTGCCTTCGTTTTCCTCTCACTGAGCCATTGCCCCGCCTATCGGTCATTTAAACCGCATTGATTCATCTGTTCCTACTCAAGATCGTGCACAATTATTGCACGATCACCTGCCACTCACTGCCGCACTCAATCTCTTTGTTGCCGCATCGACTGAAAACGCTCGCGCACGTTCCCGTCGTTCTGGTCACGCTCTTGATCTATAATAGAGGGCATGACCTTCGTATTTCTCCCGTTATCCCATTCTAGCAACCACAACCCCGCTGCTCGTCTCTAGCCACTGGAATCGAAGCCTGAAGCTCGTCCGCCGCCAACCCTAGGACCGCCGCTTGTGCCACCGTCCGTCTGTAACATTCTGGAATCGCAATCGGTAATTAAAAGGAAGCCGGAGGGGAAAAAGGACTTAGTTTAACTCGGAAATTTCAGTTTTTGGGGGTTATTGTTATTCTTTGCCAAGCTAGGCCACGGGCTGCGACCCACGGGGAGGCCCAAGAGGGAAGGGAGCCGGCCACCAAATGGGGGGGCGCCTCCCCCCACAAACCCTAACCGGCACCCCTCTCCACCACTTGAGCCGTCGTCCCTCCACCTCCTTTCTTCCCCATCTTGCGCCTCCTCCCTCCCAGGCGCCTCCTCCTCCCCTTGGTGCTAGTCCCCGGTAATCCCTAACGTCGACTCCCAAGCCCCAAGCTGCTCCTTCCCAACCGGCTCCTCCTCCTCCCCTCGGTTGTGGTGCCGACCCAAGGAGAAGGAAGGGAGAGATGGGGGGGGGGGGAACTCATCGGGAGCCTGATCAATCACCCTCCAGCGAGTCTTCAAGGGAAACGAATGATTCAATCCGCTGTTTGGTTTGGTTTGGTTGCGGTATTGATCAATAGGATTGAATCGAGTGGCTGTTTCAGATTTTCCAGAATAGGTTCAGTAGGTTGCGTGGTCAATTGCGAGTCTTTAGAGGCCGATTCTCAGGTTTTCGTCTACTAGAGTTTTCTAGCCCTGGTTTTTATCTTTCTATATCCACTGAGATCACGAGATTCCGCCTTACGGTTTAGGAGATATGAGTTATTCTTTGCGCGCTATTCTGTCTGTCTGATGAGAAGGAACTGTTTGTTTGATCCTTAGTTTTGACCTTGTTAATGTCAGATTCAGAACCTCCACCAAACTAGGTTATTGTATAATTTTTTAATAATATTTCTATATTGATAAAGATCACCTCCATTGGATTTGTAGAATGAAAGTTATGCCATTTTCTTTAATGCTGTTTTGTGGTCTGGACAGATGTCTGTCAGACATTTTCAACCGCGGGTTAGCTAATTGTCTTGGCCGAATCGATAAAACCCGTCAACTAGAGTTTCGTAGTTCTGTGCGTTAAGTTTTA
This sequence comes from Hsuehochloa calcarea, assembly GCA_036346395.1. Classification (NCBI taxonomy): domain Eukaryota; kingdom Viridiplantae; phylum Streptophyta; class Magnoliopsida; order Poales; family Poaceae; genus Hsuehochloa; species Hsuehochloa calcarea. The sequence continues at coordinate 35,134,605 of CM070604.1, read as the reverse complement.
TTGGGCATTGGTTTCAAGTCGTTTTGAGTTCCAGATAATTAATTATGATTTTTCTCGTACTGCTGTCCAGGAGAGCTCTAAGCTGGCTGATTAGTGTAATTGTCAATTGGAACCCACGGGTTGTGTTGGATATGTAGAGGGTTATGGTAGGAAACTTGTAGTTTTGTCATACCTTGTTGTCCTTATCCCGATTATATATTTGTGTAGGCGGTGAGGCGGTGAGTGCAGGGGCACCTTCGCTGCCTCCTAACACGTCACAGCGCGGGAGGCAAATACTTTGTCTTTTCTTATCGAATGTTGATGATTGCGTGTGGATGTATTGCTAGACTTGCTATTCATGTTCCTATGCAACTTAGTATATTCATTCTTATGATATAAATATTCAATGCATGTGATTCATTCCATACACGCATCGTTTTCTTTTTGACCACGGGAGTGGAAATTGAAAGACCCATCAACTCCAGTATGGGCATGTAAGTCCCACCACTCCAATGTGGGCAATCTTAGACACCCGTATGAAATGTTCTTCATACGGTATTTGGGTCCCCGGACTTTGTTAAGTACGGGCTTAAGTGAACACCGACGGGTGTATCACTCGTTATACCGGTATAAGCTGTTGAGCAGTCCATTCCTTCAATGTATTGTTTCATTCCATTCATTCATGTATGTGTTCCGTGAATTGTTCATATGACAGTTGTATTTGGCTTGTCCAATTTATGCTTGATTTACATGTTTAGTACTTGCTGAATCTTTGGCTCATTTTTTCTTGTTTTGTTTAATTTAGGTAAATGATGAAGAAGACAAGTCTTGGGAGGGATTAGTCCAGGACGATGCACGCCACTTATATTAAATAAGAAATTCATTGATTATTTCCGTTTCATAATGACTATTTAGTAAATGTTGAATTGTAATAATCCAACTTGGTTACGATTATCTTATTCTCATGTTTTAAATAATTTTCCTATCTTTAACTGGATTTGTTACTTAACATTAGTTTCGTATGAAGTACAGTTATGTAATCAATGTTATTTGTATAATTCTGTTGGTTCCTAGTATTTTGAATAAGATTGAGTGGCATCTTGACTTCCGAATAGTCAGTGTGTTACAGTTGGTATCAGAGCGGGCTTTAGGTCCGTGGTTAATACAAAAATATTAAATTGACACACTGTGCACAGTAGGAGGGTTTGGGTAATTCATTACTTCCGTATTTTCTTTGATGTTTTTCACTTATTACTCTGATGATGAATTGCTTCGCACTTTTATTCCTGTTAAGTTAAATATTTGGCTTTGTTTGTTGTGATTTTCTTAGATGGCAAGAGGTAGAGGCCGTGGCCGTGGTCGTCCACCGACCCGTGGTCGTGGATGCGGTCCGGCTGTTTCTTCGTCTTCGTCTGAAGGGTTGGTTGGTGCTGCTACTGAGGAGATTGCCTCAGCTGCGCCTCCGGTCGCTGAGCCTCCGGCCGCATCAGCATACCTCATTCAGAATCTCCCGAGGGAGAACCAGTAACTCCGCCAGCAATTGCAGGTGGCGTTCCCTGCTGCCGCCGTACTGGCGGCAGATCCCGTTGCTGCAGCGGTTCGACCCGAGACTAGGATGAGTCTCTGTGAGTGGATGTCGCTTCGCCTGGACACCTTCGACGGAGCGGGTAGTCCAATTCAGGCTGCCGATTGACTGAGATACATGGGGAGACAGTTTGGGGCTCTAGAGATGACTTCTGCGCAGAAGGCACTGTTTGTAGCCTTTCAGTTGAAAGGCCTGGCTGACATATTGTGGGAAGGATTGCTGTCTGCTAGGACCCCCATTCAGGGGCAGCCACTTGGGAGTTATTTGTGGAGCACTTTAGAGCAAAGTTCTATCCAGATTCCTTCATTGAGAAGATGGAGCAATTGCTGCTAACGTTTGTGCAAGGGAAGATGACAATATCCGAGTATGAGGCTGGGTTCAATAACCTAGTGCGCTTTGTACCAGCGGTAGTGAATGATGATCGAGAGAAGGCTAAGAGCTTCCGACGGGGCCTCAACCAGGAGTATCGCCAAATTCTGGGGGCGACAGGACTGCATGACTTCACTCGGTGGTCGGCGAGGCGGAGGATGGGCGGAGAAAGATTCCTCTTCGCGAGGCGGTCTTTGGTGACCTGTTGTCACCGGTGGTTACAGCGTTGGTCGAGCGGAGTTTTGGCGGGGGAGGTGGGTCTTCCCAACGACCTGCTCCCAAGAGGTTTCATGTGAGACCCCGGTTTATCGGGCTTGTAATGCTTAACCATCCACTTGGTCCTAGCATCACAAATCAGATAACCCGAGACTCGAGACATGTATACTTCCCAGAAGTGCAGTATACATACCCCTTTACAAAATTCATGTATCAATTCCATTCATTCACATAGAACCGAAGCAAAGCAACAACCAGAAGTTAGAATAAATAAAGGATAGTTATTACAAAAGAGAGGCCAACCGGCCAAGTACAGTAAAAACAAGATTTGAATAGCGGAAGCAAAAGTGCCATAAGATGGCCATAAACAAAAGAGCCAATCAGTGTGCCTTTAACCCACAAGGAAACCGATCGGACCGCCAAGCTAGTCGTCGAACCCACAGCACATTTCACAAAAGTGAGGCCCTTGGGGCTCACCTTCTTTCCCTGCAACAAAGAGCCCAGCAAAGCCGGGTGAGTACTTGGAAGGTACTCGCAAGACTTATGTGTAGAGTAACAGACCTGTACATAACTATATGCAAGCTTTTTGAGTGGAGGCTGTATGTTTTATTTTCAGCACAAAGCAATCTTTATTTGCAATAATGTAGTACATTTAAAGGCAAGTTGACAAATCTATTTTTAATGTTCAAATAATCGTAAATGACAATAATATAACAGTAGATAGATGACAACAACAATCCTGGAAGTGACTAAACCATTAGTCACCACAACAATAACATGAATTACCTATTCATGCCAACCATGTCAAAATTTTAATTTAAAAGGTTGTAGTCTAACTCTTGGAAGACCTTTCCAAGCGTGTCCATAACCTAGGATGAGGCTATTCGAATAGTTTTATCCCTGTAGGGGTGTACCAATGTACCCACACGCCAGACCGCCTTTTTGCCAAGCTATTAAGCACACTTCCTTAGGTATGCCGGCACGGCTAAGTCCTACGAGATATTTCTAATATTGTGTATTAACTACGAGCCGCCCGTATGGATAGAAACCCATACGTTGTGTCGGAGTCATTGTAAAGCCTCGGTCAACTACCCGTCTCAGGTAAAGCCTTGGACAACTACAATGCTCCTCGAGGTGGAGAGCCTAACTGGAATCTCCAACACCGCACACCCAACACAAGAACACATATCCTTTTTCACACAACACACACAACCCCCTCCTGCGACTCGAAGATAACACACGCCAAAGTACTAAGTCAAGAGAGGTCCCATATCCCTCTCGCGTGGTTAGCACGCAAAAATGCTTGGTTTAGTGTAACAAGATGTTCGGTCCTTGTTGACCCGGGCAAGACATCCACAAACCCAATAACCCACCATCCAACCACTTGCCCAAGTCTAAATCATTTCATTTGCACTTTTTGTTTTCCAAAACAAATTAGCACAAGGTGCTGAACAAAAGTAATAACATGGTTTGTGTGATCAAGGTTATCGACAAGTCGATAACCGCCCAATTCTATCGGTAGCTAAGCATTGCTAAGCATGATATCGAAAAGACAATAAAAGAGCATAATTAAATCACCGGGCTCTAATTCACTAGCGATATTAGTAACTTATGTTTGTGGCAGGGGATAACAATTTGAGGACAACAATGCAATCGGAGTAACTACCTCTAATCGAAAAAATTAATTTGACACAAAAGCATGCATACATATGATTTGTAAACAAGATATTAGACTTTCAAATAATGGGAAATTTATGATCAAACTGCTTGCTTGTTTGCTGTGGTTCAAGATGTTGCGGAGGATCACTTAAGTCATCAATGTGCTCCTCGGAACCTAACCGAGAAAGCGAAAAAGAACCGATAAGAACGAAGAACACACAAAGACCCAACAGCAAACTTTCTCCAAATATTCTGAAAATTTTACAGTAGAAAGAGCATGATTTATAAGGAATTTAGCAACAAGAACCAATTGATTTGGATTCTTAATGCAAAAGATATGAGCAAATCAATTTTTCTCAGCCTTATTAATCATAAATGCTACTATTCATTGCACTAACATTTTAGCAAAATTTTCTGGAAATATACTGAGGTTAGAATCATTTTTAGATTAATTTTTAGTTAAAAATATAACTAACAAAATTTGAATCAACTGAAAAGGAATTAAAATGAAATAGTTATGCATTTTACAAGTTACCACATTTTTCAGTTGACAAATAATCCTTTCGGGGAAAATCAGAAATCAAATCAACGTGGACAAACTTGGATCGTTGATCTTGGATCCAACGGTCCAAGTCCAGGAGCAACGCGCGCACGCGTGGCTCACAAACCCTAAACGTTCACCGTTGGATCTGGATCCAACGGTTCATGTGGATCAGGATGTTCGGGCGGTCCGAACGTTCACATGCATATGAGCCGTTGATCTTGGATCCAGCGGTCCACACGAATCGAACCTTTCGGACGGTCCGAACGTTCACTCGAATCGGGACCGTTGATCTTGGATCCAACGATCCACGCGGACTCGAATCGGGACCGTTGATCTTGGATCCAACGGTCCACTGATCAAGGCGTGCGATCAATTCAAAGGTTAGCGCGATCCCGGGCCGTAGATCTAAGGATCGACGGTCCACAACGAATCACGTTCAAACGCACGTCTTTGTTTTCATCCGACAAAACGACGGAGAAGAAAGGATCATCGCCGGCGACTCTGGCCGCGGCGGTGCGAGCAAATGCCCAAAATGGGTTGCTAACAACCTTGCACACCCAATGGAACCAACAATTTCAACTGCGGCGTTCTAGAACGCCGGCAAGCCGGAGATGACAGAGATGACCAAAATGGCCAAAAACAAAAATTGCAAATGAGCTCAGCTGCGGTCCAAGTAAGCGGGTGCCAAGCAATGAGGGACTAATAAGGAGTTACCTGAGCACAAAAAATGCACAGAGAAGGGTCGAGTCTGCTCTGGTGAAGAGAATTGGGGCTTTCGGCCGAAAAGGGGAAAAATCCAATTCAGTCAAGCGCTGAGTAATATGAACAAAATTGAGTGAGGGTTAAGCTCCAAAGAGTAAAGAGGGAGCAGGGGGAGCAAGAATTGAAAAGAGAGAGCCCCTGCTGTACCGCCTTCACCAACAGCTTGAAGCTCGGCAATGGCGGCAGTAAGGGCTTTGGTTGAATGCAACTCAAACAAGCTCTGGAGTGTTAGATAGAGTTGCGGGGATGCTAAAGGAAGCCAAGGGTGGAGCAATGGAGCTTAAATAGCTGAGAATGGCAGTGAGCAACGGCAATAACCCTCTCGGTTCAAACCTGCCATGAGAGCCCTTGAGAGCGATGGGAGCAGTTGAATCATGGACTTCTGAGGGAGGAGCACGACGGGCATTAAATGCGCACAGAGATAGCCGTTTAAAGGTGACCACAGAGGTGACTGCACGTTGCGCTCTTTCTCCTCTGCTCACGCCATGGCCGACTCAAACGCGCGCTCTGACCCGAGGAAGGAGACGGCGTTTCCACCGTTGGATTGAAATCGAACGGTTCAAATGCAACGGTGTGATTACAACGGTTCGAGCGATCATTTTAACCTGGGCCGTTGATTTGGATCCTACGGTTCACGTTGCGCGAGGCGTTCAGACGGTTTGAACGTTCACGCGATCGTGGGCCTTTGATTTAGAATCCAACGGTTCACAAGGATCGGCGTGCTCGGATGGTCCGAACGTTCACGCGATCGTGGGCCGTTCGATGCTGATCCAACGACGCACGACGCTCGCACCCAAACGACCGAGGTGGTGCAGTTAGTTGACTGGGCTGAGTCAAGTGGCTCGAGCCCGAGTCCGACTCGAACCCAAGGAACAGTGAAAACCAGTTAGGGTTTGAATTTAAACAACTGATTTTTGAGGAATTGTTTGAGGTAGCAAACCAGCTCCAAAAATTATAAAATTTTCACTGGAGGCTGCTGACTGCAGGATGAACCTCACAGAAAATTTTCAGAGACTTTCATGCACTGCATTTTTCTCCAGAAATTCCAGAAGGTGGAAAATAGGGTTTGACCAAGCTTTGACTTGCCTCTAAAAATTATCAAATAATTTCTAAAAATCATGAGATAATTCAGAGGTGTTACCAAGCCTCCCTAGAACTTAGGAAAAATATTTCCATGGGTTTGTCCTAGATCTTTGCCAAGGAGGTTTTTGGTTGGAGTCAACTGAGGATTTTGATTTTGATTTCCATAATTCATTTACAAGAATTACAGAAATGGCTAAGGACTTCAAGATGCAAGAAAAGTTTTAATTTTTTCTCATTTTCTTACATTTCAAACACAAATCCACATTTGGGATGTTACATTTCAGGGGGCCAGTACTCTCGGCCTATGCAGCAGTGGCAGTCTTCCTCTTCGACGCCACATTTATCGTCTTCCACCCCACCGATGCGCCCTGTTCCGGGTAAGGGTATGAAGTGTTTCCGGTGCGGTGATGGACATCGAGCTTCAGAATGTTCTTTCAAGGGGACATGCCGTCAGTGCGGTCGGGAGGGCCACAAGTCATCAGTGTGCAAACAGAACCCAGCGAGCATCATCAGATGGGAGTCAGTCCCAGCAGTATCTTCTGCCAGTGTTCCTCGGGGTTCGGTTCAGGCCTTAGCGGCAATTTCTGTGCCTCAGTTTCCTCCAGGGTGGGTTCCTCCTGCAGCTTTCACTCCGACACCTCCTGCGGGGTTCTACTGGAACCCCGTACCATCTGCACCACCGTCGTTTATTCCTCCCATAGCAGTTCCTAGTTATCCTTCACCAAGTGTTGGTGCATCTTCTGCTCCTGCACCACCGGGAGTCTACGCCATGCCCACCCCTGAGACTATGGGCTGTCCTGACGTGGTGACAGGTACTCTTCTAGTCGATTCGCATGATGCTTTCGTTCTATTTGTTTCAGGGGCTACTTGTTCTTTTGTGTCCGTGGAGTTTGCTAGAAGAGCGGGGTTGAGTTTGCAATATATTTATGAGTCTGTGATAGTTAGCTCTCCGGGGGGTCTTATTTCTAGCTCTACGGCTTGTCTTGGCTGTTCCATCATTATCGATGATGAGGTTTTCACCGCCAACTTGATGGTAATTCAGTTATCACTATTTGATGTTATTCTGGGTATGGACTGGTTATTCCGATACTGTGCCAAGATCTGTTGTTTCTAGAAGACGGTGAAGTTACAAGCCCCGTCCGATGAAGAACTGGTATTTCAAGGTAGTGCACCGTCTGATTCGTTGTTCGTGTTGGCTAGTCTGTTTCCTAGTCACAGAGCGTCAACCATTGGGTTGCTTTGGTCTCTCAACGAGAAGACCGACTCTTCACTGCGTATCGAGGAGATTCCAGTTGTGAATGAGTTTTCTGATGCTTTTCCTGTGGAGCTTCCAGGAATGCCTCCAGTGCGGAAAGTGGAGTTCCGGATTGATCTTATTCCGGCAACTCGACCCATATCCATGTCTCCTTACCGTTTGGCTCGACCCTTTCAAGAGGTGTTGAAGAAGCAGTTGGACGATTTTCTGTCCAAAGGTATGATTCAGCGTAGCGTTTCGCCGTGGGGCTCGCCTGTTCTTTTTACTAAGAAGAAAGATGGCAGTTGGCGAATGTGTGTGGATTATCGGTCTCTTAATTAGGCGACTGTGAAGAATAAATATCCTTTGCCCCGCATTGAGGATCTCTTCGACCAATTGAAGGGTGCTAAAATATTTTCCAAGATTGACCTCCAGTCAGGTTATAATCAGATTCGGGTTCGTGAGCAGGATATTGAGTAGACAGCTTTCTCTACGAGGTGTGGTCATTATGAGTATAAAGTTATGTATTTTGGGCTAACGAATGCTCCTGCAGCTTTCATGGAAGCCATGAATAGTATGCTGCATCAATACCTTGATGATTTTGTTGTGGTATTCATAGATGATATCCTGATTTATTCCAAGACGGAAGAGGATCACACCCAACATTTGAGGTTGGTACTTGAGACTCTAAGGGAGAATCAATTTTATGCCAAACTGAAGAAGTGTGAGTTCTGAATTTCTGAAGTTGGGTTTCTGGGCCATGTAATTAATCAGGAGGATATTTCAGTTGGTCCTAGCAAGATCTCGACAGTGGTAGAGTGGAAGAGGCCAACCAATGTCAAGGAAGTAAGGAGTTTTCTGGGTTTAGTTGGCTATTACTAGCGTTTCGTGGAGGGTTTTTCAACCATTGCTAGACCAATGTCCCAGTTGACACAGAAAGGTGTTAGGTTCCAGTGGTCTGATGCATGTGAGCGCAGTTTTTGCACGTTGAAAGATAGGTTGGTGACGGCTCCAATTCTTACTCTTTTGGAGACTGGGAAGCATTTCACCATCTATTCAGATGCGTCTATAGTTCAACTTGGCTGTGTACTCATGCAGGATGGCAAAGTGATTGCCTATGCATCGAGGCAGTTGAAGAAACATGATCAGAATTATCCTACTCACACTACTACAAAAGAGGCTATAGCAGACGGCCCATCACAGACGGTTCCTTTGGAACCGTCTGTGTTGGGTCTGTCTGGGCTTTGTTTTGGCGCAGCGAGCCTATCACAGACGGTTTTTATTGTGAACCGTCTTGTAACATCCCAAAATTGGTTTGTGTTTCAAATGTAATAAAAATGAGGAGAAATTAAAACTTTTTCTCTGATCTTGATTTTTGTAATCAGTTCCATAATTTTTGTAAAGGAATTATGTGAAATCAAAAATCAAATTGCCATTTGGACACCAACACAAATATCTTTCATGAAAATCTTGTGCCCAACCTTTGGAAATACTTTTCTTGGGTCTAGGGTTGATGTTTGACACCTCAGAATTATTTCATAATTTTTAGAAATTATTTGATAATTTTTGAGGCCAGTCAAACCTTGGTCAAACCCTAATTCATCACCTTCTGGAATTTTTGGAGACAAATGCAGTGCATAAAAGTCTTTGAAAATTTTATATAAGGTTCTTCATGCATCAGCAAGCTCGATTAAAATTTCATAAATTTTGGAGTTTGTTTGCTATCCCAAATAATTTTCAAAAATCAGCCTTTAAATTCAAACCCTAAGCGGTTTTCACTTTGTTCCTTAGGTTCGAATCGGACTCGGGCTCGAGCCACTTGACTCGCCCGATCAACTAACCGCACCGCCTCGATCGTTTGGGCGCGGCGTTGTGCGTCGTTGGATCGGCATCGAGCGGCCCATGATCGCGTGAGCGTTCGGACCATCCGAGCGCGCCAGTCCATGTGAACCGTTGGATTCTAAATCGAGGGCTCAGATTCGCGGGAATGTTCGGACCATCCGAGCGCCTCGCGCAATTTGAACCGTAGGATCCAAATCAGCGGCTCGAGACTAAAATGGGCGCTCAAACCGTTCTAATCACCCGTTGCTTTTGGACCGTCCGATTTAAATCCAGCGGTGGCGGCTATCGTCTACCTCGTCGCTCGCGCCGCCATAGTCAATGATGAGTGGGTGAAAATTTCAGAGCGTGGCGTCGGGTCACTTCTCCTTTCGCCAACGGCTCTTCGCATTTAATGCTTCCGTCCCGCCGCCTCAAAGTCTTCGTCCTCCTCGAGTGCACTTGCTCCCATCGCCTCGATCGACCTCAACACGAGCCCCACCATTTTCCCTCCGTTGCTTCTTCCTTGCTCCTTGGCTATAAGACTCCCCAGTGGCTTCCTTATCCTCCTTTGAACACCCCAGAGCTCTGACTTCACTTCTAGCGCGAGTGAGCTCAAATTGAATTTTCACCTTGGTCGCCATTGCCGCCATTCTTAGAGCTTTTGAGTTCTTGGTGAAAGTGGTGCTCGGTCTTTATTTCTCAAATCCTCATTGCCTTAGCTCCTCTCCTCTCTGTGAGCAATAGCCCTCACTCAATTTTTCGTTTGCTTGCAGAGAGTAGATTAATTGCGGATTTCCCTTTTCGCCAAGTCCCCATTCTTCTTCGTTGGAGTGAATCAACCCTTCTTTGTGCCTTCTTTGGGCTCGGGTAAACCCTCTTTAGTCCCTAGTTGATTGGCACCGCTTGCTTGGACGCAGTGAGCTCAATTGCTATTTTCGCTTTTGACCGTTTCGGTCATCTCATCATCTCCGCTTGCGGCGTTCTAGAACGCCGCGCTGAAATTGTTGGTTCCTTTGGGTGCGCGAGTTTGTTAGCAACCCATTTTGGGCCTTTGCTCGCACTTTGCGTGACGAGTCGCGGCGGCGAGCCGTTCTTCCCGTCGTTTTGTCGGATGAAAGCGGTAGCGAGTTTTGAGCGTGAATTGATGTGGACCGTCGATCCTTAGATCAGCGGTCCGGATCTGAGTGAACGTTCGGACCGTCCGAAAGGTTCGATCCGTGTGGACCGTTGGATCCAAGATCAACGACTCTATGCGTGTGAGCGTTCGGACCGCCCGAGCGTCCTGATCCACATGAACCGTTGGATCCGGATCCAGCGGTGAGTGTTTAGGGTTTGTGGATCGCGGCGCGCGCATTGCTCCATGGACTTAGACCGTCGGATCCAAGATCGACGCTCCTCGTTCGTCCACGTCGATTTAAATTCTGATTTTCCCGAGAGGATTTATTTGTCAACTGAAAAATGTGATAGCTTGTAAAATGCATAACTAATTCATTTCAAATCCTTTTCGGTTGATTCAAATTTTGTTGGTTATGTTTTTAACTAGACTTTAATTTAAAAATGTTTCCAGACTCAGTATAGCTCCAGAAAATTTTGCTAATGAATAGTAGCATTTTTGATTTATAAAAGCTGAGCAAAATTGTTTTGGCCATATCTTTTGCATTAAGAATCCAAATCAATTGGTTCTTGTTGCATTAGTTCATAAAAATCATGCTCTTTCTACTGTAAAAATTTGAGAGCTTTTTGTTGAAGTTGGCTGTTGGATCTTTTCGGTTTCTTTTGCCTTATTGGTTCTTTTTGGTTCTTTCGATAGGATCCGAAGAGCACATTGATACCGAGAGTGATCCCCAGCAACATCTTGACCCGCAACAAGCAGGCAAGCAGTTTGATCATGTTAATCCTATTATTTTACAAGTTTAATATTTTGAATTCAACTGTATGTATGCATTGCTACTTTGTGTTAAATTATGGTTAGTTGATCCTATAGTTGCATAATCTGTAGGATGTTGTTTATTCTCTACTACTTGAGCCTAGGTTATTTGCTGTGATTAGAGTTCGATGGATGGACTCTTGTCACTTAGTAGAATACGAATCGTTGTGCTTAGCCATGCCTAGTTCGGTAGCTTTGGGCGATCATCGACTTAGTCGATGGTCTTGATCACACAAAAATTATTATTCTTCCATTATGTCCAGCACTTTGTGCTTTGTCAATTTTGTAAAGTCAAAAATCTGAAAATGGAAAAATTGATTTGGACTTGGGCAAGTGGTTGGATGGTGGGTTATTGGGTTTGTGGATGTCTTGCCTAAGTCAACAAGGACCGAACATCTTGTGTCACACTCTCCAAGCACTTTTGCGTACTAACCACATGAGGGTTATATGGGACCCCTCTTGACCTAGTACTTTGGAGTGTGTTATCTCAGTCGCGGGAGGGCGTTGTGTGTGTTGTGTGAAAAGGATTTGTGTTCTTGTGTTTGTGTTGGGTGTGCGGTGGTGGGGATTGGGAAGGTTCTCCACCTCGAGGGGCGTCATGATTGTCAAGGCTTTACCGTGACGGGTAGTTGTCGAGGTGGGCCACGACCCGACACAGCGTATGGGTTTCTATCCATACGGGCGACTCGAAGGTAATACATAATATTGGAAAAGTCTCGTAGGACTTAGCCGTGCCGGCATACCTAAGGAAGTGTGCTTAATAGCTTGGCAAAAGGCGATCGACATGTGGGTAAGTTGGTACACCTGCGCAGGATAAAACTATTGAATAGCCTCGCCCTAGGTTATGGACACGCTTGGTTAGGTTTTGCAAGAGTTAGACTTCAACCTTTTAAATTAAAATTTGACATGGTTGGCATGAATGGGTAATTCATGCTATTGTTGTGGTGACTAATGGTTTAGTCACTTCCAGGATTGTTGTTGTTTCCTACCTACTGTTAATTTGTTGTCTTTTGCGCTTATTTGAACATAAAAAAACAGATTTGTTAAATTGCTTTCAATCTATTATATTATTGCAAATGAAAACTTGCTTTATGCTAAAATGAAACCTACAACCTACTGTTGATAAAGCTTGCATGTAGTATATGTACAGGTTTGTTATTCCACATGTAAGTCTTGCGAGTACATTCAAAGTACTCACCGGCTTTTGCCATTGCTTTTGTTTTGGGGAAGAAGGTGAGCCCCAAGGGCCTCACTTTTGTGAGATGTGCTTCGGGTTTGGCGACTAGCTTGGCGGTCCGGTCGGTTGCCTTGTGGGTTAAAGGCACACTGATTGGCTCTTTTGTTGTAGCCATCTTATGGCACTTTTGCTTCCGCTGTTTAATTGTTGTTGTCTCTTTTATTGTTGGCCGGTTGGCCTCTCTTTTGTAATGACTCGGTTTAATATTATTAATACTACATTCTATTACGTGTTTGGTTCTATGTGGATGAATGGAATTGATACATAAATTTTGTGATGAGGTGTGTATACTGCACTCTGGGAAGTATACATGTCTCGAGTCTCGGATTATCTGCTTTGTGATGCTAGGACCGAATGGATGGTTAAGCATTACAAGCCGGATAAACCGGGGTCTCACAAGGTTTGGTATCAGAGCCATACTGACCGTAGTAACCCAAGTTGGTCGTCTTTAGGATATTTTGAAAAAACTTAATTTCAAAGTATCAAATGATTTTTGAAAGCTAAAGTAAGTTCTCGGATTTTATTCCTTACCTATCTTAGCTTTCTTCATCTCATCTCACTCTGATTTGAGTTTTAAAGGTTGTTTTCCTCCCATCTCCTTTTCAAAGATAGTGTTATCGATTAAATGGGTTTTGGGAACCACTGAGTTTGGCAAATTGAAGTGCTTAGGGTTTTGAAGTTTCTGGACTGAAGGTTTCGGCTAGAGGCTTGGATGCGAATCTGGACCATGCGCTTCAATTTCAGACAATGAGCTCAATGGTTTCGATGGGACCACCGAGCTTGGCAAATTGAAGTGTGCCAGATTTTGAAGTTTCTAGAATGGAAGACTTCGACTGGAAGCTTGGATGCAAAATCACTACAGCAACCTCAATTTCCGGACAGCAAGCTCGATGGTTCTAAATGGGGTAGAAAATGAGAGGATAATCAACTGAAATTTGTAGGGTTAAAAGGGTAAGATGTGATACTAGTTAGCTATGTATCTAACACTATTTTCGTTGATTGAACCTTGCTCTTTAGTGGTGATAGATCTTACCTTAATCTTCTGATTTTTATCTTCTCAATCAATTACTCGTTCATTCAATACGGGTTAGTTGCATTGGGAAGTTGAGCTTTGGTTTTATGATTCCCTGCTGTTTGTGGAGTCTTTTTATAAGCCTTTTTAAAGTTATGTACTTGTGGTTTTCGGCTTTCGATTAGAGTGATATTCCATTCCCCTAGTCGTTAGCCTTTTGCTTCATTTCGGTTTTGTTTTCAGGTCCAGTTTTTAACCAAAATTTCTTGTAACAGATGGCGGGCCTTTTCGTAGCGGCCAAGGCGATCGGTGGTCCGACGAGGATCTTCCTCCTCCTCAGACCATGGCCGAGGTCCTTCTTGGATCGAGCGCAACCGTGCGAGAGGGCAGGAGGTTCTTACGGACGTCATCGCGCGCAACACTTCCGCCCTTACCGGTGCTTCAGGATCCGGGCAAGGGAGTGGTCATCAGCCGCGTGGGGGAGTCACGGAGTTTCTTCGCACTCACCCCCTCGTTCTCAGTCCGAGGACCGCTTAGCGCTTGATTTGATCGCTTCGTCGGTGGAGCGGAAGCCGCATAGCGCATGCGGGGAGCACGAGAAGGCGCTGTCGCATCGCACCGGTGGAGGGTGCGGCCTTGTCTTGGTGGGAGTGCTTTCGCCATGCACCGACGGCCACACCGTCACACTGGGAGGAGTTCCGTACTGCCTTCCGTCGCTCTCACATTCCTTCCGGCCTGATGAGAGTGAAGAAGAAGGAGTTCTTGTCGCTCAGACAAGGACGTTTCTCGGCCACGGAGTATCTTTACGAGTTCAACCATTTGGCTCGTTATGCTCGGAGGAGGTGGCCACTGATGAGGCCAAGCAAGAGAAGTTCAAGGATGGTTTGTCTGAGGAGCTGCAGGACAAGCTATCCATCGTTGACTTTCCGGATTTCCAGGCCTTGGTGGACAAGGCCATCGTTGCTGAGCACGCGGGGAGAGCACTTGTGGATTCCCGCAAGCGCAAGTGGGAGGCCCACAAGTCGGCATGAGCCGATTCTTTCCGTTCCGTGTTGGGCGTCTCCGGTCCCGTCCTCCGCCTTGGCACCCGAGATCGTCAAGACCCCTCGTCCTTCGCAGCCGTGCCCCTATCACGTGCACTGCGAAGTCGGTAGGGAGGCCTCCGCGACACCGCGGATGTCACACGCTATTACGCAGCGACAAGGGCATTATGCAAATAATTGCCCCAAGAAGACAGGAGCAGCCCCTCGTCCTAATGGAGGACGCGGGCAAGGAGGTGGTTCTTCGCAGGACCGGAAGATAGTCCCTACTACCCAAGGCGTGGGCGGTGGTCGCGTCAACCTCATCTCAAAGAGAGGAGGCACAGGAGGCGCCCGACGTTGTGTTGGGTGCGCTTTACATTAACTCTTATCCTCGCTCTTGTTTTGTTTGATTCAGAGCATCTCATTCTTTGTTTCGAGTCTTTTCTTGCTTTTGGTGAGCTCCTCTTTACTCCATTGTTGGTCCGTTGCTCATTCGCTCTCTGGTTCGGAGTTGAGAGTGAACTGAGTGTAAGGATGTCCCGATTGAGATCGAGGAGTGAGATTCTTGCGAATCTTGTTCTCCTCCATTCAGCAAGTTTAGATGTAATTCTTGGTATGGATTGGTTGTCTCAAAGATAAGGGACAAATCGATTGTGCCAAGAAGTGTGTCTCTATCTAGTCTTTCCGTGGCGGGTTAAGCTTTCGCCAGAAGTCGCTAGGTCCGCATCTCTTCGCCCTTGAAGCGAAGCCCGCTCTAGATATTAATGAAGTCCCAACAGTTTGCGACTTCGTTGATGTCTTTCCTAAAGATCTTCCAGGGATGCCACTAGTTCGAGATCTCGAGTTTGTCATTGAGTTGGTTCCCGGTACTGCCCCGATTTCAAAGAGGCATTATCGGATGCCACCGAACGAATTGGTGGAGTTGAAGAAGCAACTTAATGAGCTTCAAGAAAAAGGCTTCATCCGCCCTAGCTCATCTCCGTGGGGTTGTCCTGCAATCTTCGTAAAGAAGAAGGACAATACTTTGCGCATGTGCGTTGATTACCGTCCGCTTAATGAAGTAACGGTAAAGAACAAGTATCCATTGCCCGCATTGATGATCTCTTTGATCAATTAAGCGGAGCTCGGGTATTCTCCAAGATTGATTTGAGAATGGGATATCATCAAGTTCGGATACGACACGAGGATATTCAAAGGCGGCTTTCTCTACTCGCTACGGCTTGTATGAATACACCGTCATGTCATTTGGCTTAACCAATGCTCCCGCCTTGTTCATGAACCTCATGAATTCGGTATTCATGGAGTATTTGGATAAGTTTGTCGTGGTCTTCATCGATGATATTCTCATCTATTCCAAGGACGATGAGGAACACGATGAGCATCTGAGGCTTGTATTAGGCAAGCCGTGAGCATCATTGTATGCAAAGTTCAGCAAGTGCGCGTTCTGGTTGAAGGAAGTGGCCTTCTTGGGTCATATTCTTTCAGCAGGAGGTGTAGCCGTTGACCCTAGCAAGGTCAGCGATGTTCTTTCATGGGTTCAGCCTACTTCGGTAACTGAAGTGCGGAGTTTTCTCGGTTTAGCTGGATATTATCGCCGTTTTATCGAGAATTTCTCCAAGATCGCGAAGCCGATGACGGAGTTGCTCAAGAAGGATAAGAAGTTCTTGTGGTCCGATGCTTGTGAGGAAAGTTTCCAAGTGCTTAAGAAGCGTTTGACCACCGCTCCCGTCCTCGTTCTTCCCGATATCCATCGAGGCTTCGATATCTTTTGCGATGCTTCTCGGCGAGGACTCGGTTGTGTCCTTATGCAAGAAGGCAAGGTAGTGGCCTATGCATCAAGGCAATTAAGGACTCATGAACTCAACTATCCTACCCATGACTTGGAATTGGTCGCTTTGTGATTCATGCACTTAAGATTTGGCGACATTACCTAATCGGTGTCGTTGTGAAGTGTATTCGGATCACAAAAGCCTAAAGTATTTGTTCACCCAACCGGATCGAACCTCGGGCAAAAGAGATGGTTGGAGTTGATCAAGGACTATGACATGGGAATTCACTACCATCCGGGCAAGGCTAATGTCGCTTGCCGATGCGCTCGATCATAAGCGCATTGCAATGCCTTGTTGCTCGGGGATGTCAACCCACCCTTACGGAGGAATTTGGGCGTCTCAACTTAGGTTTGGTTGAGCGTGGTTCCTCATTGCCTTGGTTGTGCAACCAACCTTGGTAGATCGGATTAAGGTCGCTCGGCAATCGGATCTTTGGAATAAGCCGCATCAAGGAAAATGTTAAGAACGAACGACCAAGTGCTTCTCCGAGGATGAGCATGGTGTTGTAAGGTTCGAACAACGCATGTGGTTCCAAAGGACATGGAATTGCGGAATTTGATTCTCCGAAGCCCATGACTTCGCCTTTGTCTATTCATCCGGTGCCACAAAGATGTATCAAGATCTCCGTCGGAGATTTTGGTGGACCCGAATGAAGAGGGAAATTGCGGTTCGTTGTCGAGTGCGGCGTGTGTCGTCGTGTCAAGGCCGAGCATCGGCCCAGCAGGATCGCTTGACCTTTGCCTATTCTCGAATGGAAGTGGGATTCGATCGGGATGGATTTTATCACCGGTGCGCCCGAACATCCAAGGGCAAGGATTCCATCCGGGTTGTCATTGATCGATTGACGAAGGTAGCCCATTTTACGCCAAGACGAGCGAACCTTAGTGTGAGTCTACTAGCGGACCTCTATATTTCCGTATCGTGCGCTTGCATGGTGTACCAAAGGCGATCGTTTGGATCATGATGCGCTTTTCACCGCCGAGTTCGGAAGTGTTTGCAAGAGGCTATGGGAACCCGTCTCACATTTAGCACCGCATATCACCCCCAAACTGATGGTCAGACCGAAAGGGTCAACCAAGTGTTGGAAGACATGCTTCGTGCTTGCGTCCTCTCCTATGGAAAGAATTGGGAGAAATGCTTGCCTTTTGCCGAAGTTTTCCTACAACAACAGTTTTCAAGCTAGTCTCGGCATGTCACCTTTTGAGGCCTTATGCGGGAGAAAATGCGAACCCGTTGGCTGGTGCGAGACCGCGAAGACCATTCTTTGGCGGACTCGATCAATGAGGCCGAGAGTCAAGTCCGGCTTATTCGTGATCGTTTGTGCACACTCAATCCGAGCAAAAGAGCTATGCGGATCGCCGTCGTCGTGAGTTGAGCTTTGAGCCTAATGACTTTGTTTATCTCAAAGTCTCTCCTTTGAAGGGCCATCAGCGTTTCGGCGTCAAGGGCAAGTTAGCTCCTCGATATGTCGGTCCTTACCGTGTTATCGAGAAGAAAGGAGCTGTTGCCTATAAGTTGGATTTGCCACTGCACTCGAAGGGTACATGATGTTTTCCATGTGTCCCAATTAAAGAAGTGCCTCAGTGTTCCAAGCGAGGAAGCTCAGTTGGAAACTCTAGATGTCCAAAAGGATTTGACCTATCGCGAGCACCTGTTCGCATACTCGATGAGGTGAGCGAAGAACAAGGAATAAAACCATTAGATTCCTCAAAGTTCAGTGGTCGAACCATTCTGAAGATGAAGCTACTTGGGAAAGGGAAGATCGTCTCCGTGCAGACTACCCCTCCTTCTTTGCCGAGTGAGCCAAATCTCGGGACGAGATTTCTGTAAGGGGGGGAGGTTTTGTAACATCCCAAAATTGGTTTGTGTTTCAAATGTAATAAAAATGAGGAGAAATTAAAACTTTTTCTCTGATCTTGATTTTTGTAATCAGTTCCATAATTTTTGTAAAGGAATTATGTGAAATCAAAAATCAAATTGCCATTTGGACACCAACACAAATATCTTTCATGAAAATCTTGTGCCCAACCTTTGGAAATACTTTTCTTGGGTCTAGGGTTGATGTTTGACACCTCAGAATTATTTCATAATTTTTAGAAATTATTTGATAATTTTTGAGGCCAGTCAAACCTTGGTCAAACCCTAATTCATCACCTTCTGGAATTTTTGGAGACAAATGCAGTGCATAAAAGTCTTTGAAAATTTTATATAAGGTTCTTCATGCAGTCAGCAAGCTCCAGTTAAAATTTCATAAATTTTGGAGTTTGTTTGCTATCCCAAATAATTTTTCAAAAATCAGCCTTTAAATTCAAACCCTAACTGGTTTTCACTGTTCCTTGGGTTCGAATCGGACTCGGGCTCGAGCCACTTGACTCGCCCGATCAACTAACTGCACCG
The DNA here is from genome assembly GCA_036346395.1 of Hsuehochloa calcarea. Lineage (NCBI taxonomy): Eukaryota > Viridiplantae > Streptophyta > Magnoliopsida > Poales > Poaceae > Hsuehochloa > Hsuehochloa calcarea. The sequence goes on along the minus strand of CM070604.1, from coordinate 35,115,929 downwards.
CCTCGGTCGTTTGGGCGCGAGCGTTGTGCGTCGTTGGATCGGCATCGAACGGCCCACGATCGCGTGAACGTTCGGACCATCCGAGCGCGCCAGTCCATGTGAACCGTTGGATTCTAAATCGAGGGCTCAGATTCGCGGGAATGTTCGGACCATCCGAACGCCTCGCGCAATTTGAACCGTAGGATCCAAATCAACGGCTCAGACTAAAATGGACGCTCAAACCGTTCTAATCACCCCGTTGCTTTTGGACCGTCCGATTTAAATCCAACGGTGGCGGCTATCGTCTACCTCCGTCGCTTCGCTCGCCATAGTCAGCGATGAGTGGGTGAAAATTTGAGCGTGGCGTCGGGTCACTTCTCCTTTCGCCAACGGCTCTTCCGCATTTAATGCTTCCGTCCGCCGCCTCAAGTCTTCGTCCTCCTCGAGTGCACTTGCTCCCATCGCCTCGATCGACCTCAACACGAGCCCCACCATTTTCCCTCCCGTTGCTTCTTCCTTGCTCCTTCGGCTATAAGACTCCCCGGTGGCTTCCTTATCCTCCTTTGAACACCCCGAGCTCTGACTTCACTTCTAGCGCTGAGTGAGCTCAAATTCAATTTTCACCTTGGTCGCCATTGCCGCCATTCTTGAGAGCTTTTGAGTTCTTGGTGAAAGTGGTGCTCGGTCTTTCTTTCTCAAATCCTCATTGCCTTAGCTCCCTCTCCTCTCTGTGAGCAATAGCCCTCACTCAATTTTTCGTTTGCTTGCAGAGAGTAGATTAATTGCGGATTTCCCTTTTGGCGAAGTCCCCATTCTTCTTCGTTGGAGTGAATCAACCCTTCTTTGTGCCTTCTTTGGGCTCGGGTAAACCCTCTTTAGTCCCTAGTTGATTGGCACCCGCTTGCTTGGACCGCAGCAGAGCTCAATTGCTATTTTCGTTTTGACCGTTTTGGTCATCTCATCATCTCGGCTTGCGGCGTTCTAGAACGCCGCTTGGCTGAAATTGTTGGTTCCTTTGGGTGTGCGAGTTTGTTAGCAACCCATTTTGGGCCTTTGCTCGCACCGCCGTGACGAGTCGCCGCGGCGAGCCGTTCTTCCGTCGTTTTGTCGGATGAAAGCAGTAGCGAGTTTTGAGCGTGAATTGATGTGGACCGTCGATCCTTAGATCAGCGGTCCAGATCTGAGTGAACGTTCGGACCTTCCGAAAGGTTCGATCCGTGTGGACCGTTGGATCCAAGATCAGCGGCTCCTATGCGTGTGAGCGTTCGGACCGCCCAACGTCTGATCCACATGAACCGTTGGATCCGGATCCAGCGGTGAGTGTTTAGGGTTTGTGGATCGCGCGCGCCGCATTGCTCCATGGACTTAGACCGTCAGATCCAAGATCGGCGCCTCGTTCGCCCACGTCGATTTAAATTCGATTTTCCGAGAGGATTTATTTGTCAAGTGAAAAATGTGATAGCTTGTAAAATGCATAACTAATTCATTTCAAATCCTTTTCGGTTGATTCAAATTTTGTTGGTTATGTTTTTAACTAGACTTTAATTTAAAAATGTTTCCAGACTCAGTATAGCTCCAGAAAATTTTGTTAATGAATAGTAGCATTTTTGATTTATAAAAGCTGAGCAAAATTGTTTTGGCCATATCTTTTGCATTAAGAATCCAAATCAATTGGTTCTTGTTGCATTAGTTCATAAAAATCATGCTCTTTCTACTGTAAAAATTTGAGAGCTTTTTGTTGAAGTTGGCTGTTGGATCTTTTCGGTTTCTTTTGCCTTATTGGTTCTTTTTGGTTCTTTCGATAGGATCAGAAGAGCACATTGATACCGAGAGTGATCCTCAAACAACATCTTGACCCGCAACAAGCAGGCAAGCAGTTTGATCATGTTAATCCTATTATTTTACAAGTTTAATATTTTGAATTCAACTGTATGTATGCATTGCTACTTTGTGTTAAATTATGGTTAGTTGATCCTATAGTTGCATAATCTGTAGGATGTTGTTTATTCTCTACTACTTGAGCCTAGGTTATTTCTTTGTGATTAGAGTTCGATGGATGGACTCTTGTCACTTAGTAGAATACGAATCGTTGTGCTTAGCCATGCCTAGTTCGGTAGCTTTGGGCGATCATCGACTTAGTCGATGGTCTTGATCACACAAAAATTATTATTCTTCCATTATGTCCAGCACTTTGTGCTTTGTTAATTTTGTAAAGTCAAAATTCTGAAAATGGAAAAATTGATTTGGACTTGGGCAAGTGGTTGGATGGTGGGTTATTGGGTTTGTGGATGTCTTGCCTAAGTCAACAAGGACCGAACATCTTGTGTCACACTCTCCAAGCACTTTTGCGTACTAACCACATGAGGGTTATATGGGACCCCTCTTGACCTAGTACTTTGGAGTGTGTTATCTCGAGTCGCAGGAGGAGCGTTGTGTGTGTTGTGTGAAAAGGATTTGTGTTCTTGTGTTTGTGTTGGGTGTGCGGTGGTGGGGATTGCCGGAAGGTTCTCCACCTAGAGGCGTCATGATTGTCCAAGGCTTTACCCGTGACGGGTAGTTGTCCGAGGCTGGGCCACGACCCCGACACAACGTATGGGTTTCTATCCATACGGGCGACTCGAAGGTAATACATAATATTGGAAAAGTCTCGTAGGACTTAGCCGTGCCGGCATACCTAAGGAAGTGTGCTTAATAGCTTGGCAAAAGGCGGTCGACATGTGGGTAAGTTGGTACACCTGCAGGATAAAACTATTGAATAGCCTCGCCCTAGGTTATGGACACGCTTGGTTAGGTTTTGCAAGAGTTAGACTTCAACCTTTTAAATTAAAATTTGACATGGTTGGCATGAATGGGTAATTCATGCTATTGTTGTGGTGACTAATGGTTTAGTCACTTCAGGATTGTTGTTGTTTCCTACCTACTGTTAATTTGTTGTCTTTTGCGCTTATTTGAACATAAAAACAGATTTGTTAAATTGCTTTCAATCTATTATATTATTGCAAATGAAAACTTGCTTTATGCTAAAATGAAACCTACAACCCATCGTTGATAAAGCTTGCATGTAGTATATGTACAGGTTTGTTATTCCACATGTAAGTCTTAGTAGTACATTCAAAGTACTCACCGGCTTTTGCTTATTTGCTTTTGTTTTGGGGAAGAAGGTGAGCCCCAAGGGCCTCACTTTTGTGAGATGTGCTTGGGTTTGGCGACTAGCTTGGCGGTCCGGTCGGTTGCCTTGTGGGTTAAAGGCACACACCGATTGGCTCTTTTGTTGTAGCCATCTTATGGCACTTTTGCTTCATTGTTTAATTGTTGTTGTCTCTTTTATTGTTGGCGGTTGGCCTCTCTTTGTAATGACTCGGTTTAATATTATTAATACTTACATTCTATTACGTGTTTTGGTTCTATGTGGATGAATGGAATTGATACATAAATTTTGTGATGAGGTGTGTATCTTGCACTGGGAAGTATACATGTCTCGAGTCTCGGATTATCTGCTTTGTGATGCTAGGACCGAATGGATGGTTAAGCATTACAAGCGGATAAACCGGGTCTCACACGTCTGTGATAGTAAATTATCACGAGCGGTTCCCAATAATAACCGTCATGTAATATCACGAGGCGGTTATATTCGTAATCGTCGTGATATCACGCACGGTTACAAATATAACCGTCTGTGATATTACACAGACGGTTCTATTTTCAGAACCGTCTGTGATAATTTACTATCACAGACGGTTATATTTCAGAACCGTCTGTGATATCATAGACGGTTCTGAAATAGAACCGTCTGTGAATTCCTGTGCTTCATATAAATTGAGCCGAGACATCCCTCACCCCACCGCTTTGCATTTGTGTCTACCGCTCAGCGCCACTTCCTCGCCCCTAGCTCCTCCAACCTGCGGCTCCTCCTCTAATACTGGTATGAGCTTGGAGATGCTTGTGGACTTGGCATTGTATTGTGTGTTAATGCATTGACTAAAAGAAAGGAGAAAAGATTTGAGAATGGTGTTGTTACTATTGATTTATTACATACTTGCTGAGTCTTGGACTTATGCACCCTTGTTTTTTTTTGTTGCTATTTCTAGGTGATCTTTGAGGATGACACAAAGATTTAGCACATGATCGATCTTGCACCGTCAATGTTGGAATAAATAATATTAGCCCTGCAAATCTTAGTTTTGAATAATGGTTTCCCTTATAACTAATGAACTAAAATTTGACTTAGGAGTGGTAACTTAATAAAATTGAATTAGGTCTAATAATCACTAAAATTTGAGGTAGGATAATTAATTGGCTTAAAAAAAAAATTTACACAGGTTCACGATGCGGTGGGGTTTGGGTCAAGCAATATTGCATTTACGGTTACGGTATTTTAGGTTAATAAGTGTTGTATGAGATGATGCCTATATTTGGGTTGCATGATTGTTCAATTGAGATAGATATCGGTGTCGAGAGGTAGGGATTATCGAGAGATATTAGATATTTTCTTCGTGAGCTCCGAGGGTAACGATCTATAACCCTTTATGTTTGCTATAAATTAATCGATAATCAATTTGACACTAATTTGTTACATGCGTAGTGTAGATGGATCGAAAATGGATGTACGGTGTGAACCGTGTGAGTCAATATTACATTAATGGCGTGGTTGCTTTTAGAAGAGCCATTGGAGGGATATGTTGAAGAAGGGGATAAATTTTATGTCTTGTCAGTGCATTGATTGCGTAATCGAAGATGTTTAACAACGCGCGCAGATCGAGCGCACTTGATTGAAGGGGTTTCAAAAAGGGTATACATGTTGGACGATCCACGGTGAAGAGCGATTATACGAAGTTAATAATGGCGACATCGCCGAGGAAGTCAACGATTTGCGGATGTGGTGTGCTTTTGATGAGGATAGGGGCACGATGACAACTGGATCGGATGCTACGCGATGCGTAAGAGAACTACATTGAGAGAGAGTTTTGTAAATTCGAGGGCTTAAGGGAGGACTCGGTGAGACCTTTGTTCCACGCCGCAAGCCGGAATACACAAGGTTGTCAACCGTGCTTGAGCCGCTGAAATTGAAGGCAAGCAATAGTTGGTCCGATAAGAGTTTCACGGCGTTGTTAGGTCTCCTAGCGGACATCCTTCCGGAGCGAAACATGTTGCCCAGCACCACCTATCAAGCAAAGAAGGTTATTTGCCCATTGGGAATGGAAGTAGAAAGAATACATGCATGTCTGAACGATTGTATCCTCTACCGTAAAGAGTATGCAGACATGCATGTATGTCCCGTGTGCAAAGCATCCCGATACAAGCGTCAAAATACTGCTAAGGTGAAGCAAGGACCTCCTGCTAAGATGATGTGGTATCTGCCTGTAATCCCACGTTTGAAGTGTTTATTTGCGAACCCAAAGGAGGAAAGATTGCTGCGTTGACACTCAGAGGAGCGTAAGAGAGATGGAAAGCTAAGACACCCTGCTGATTCTGCCCAGTGGAGAAACTTCGATCGAAGCTTCGAAGAGTTCGGTGCGGAACCGAGGAACATAAGGTTAGGGTTGAGTACGGATGGAATGAATCCTTTTGGTAACATGAGTAGCCGACATAGCACCTGGCCCGTGAATCTATGTATGTACAACCTTCCTCCTTGGCTGTGTATGAAGCGGAAGTACATTTTGATGTCACTACTTATCCAAGGGCGAAGCAAACAGGAATGATATTGATGTGTACCTAGCACCATTCTTTGGAAGATCTTGTGACACTTTGTGGAACGAAGAGTGCAGATTATGGGATGCGTACAAGCGAGAGAACTTCACTTTACGCGCCATGTTGTTCTCGCACCATCAATGATTTTCCTGCCCTTGGTAACTGTCGGGCTTGATACAAAAGGAGCCAAAGCATTCCGACCGCTTAGATGCTACGGAGAGTGTATGGTGAACAACTCGAGCAAAGCGTGTATATGCGTCACCGTAGGTTCCTTCCGAGAGTCACCCATACCGCAAGATGAAGAAACAATTCGACGGAAATAAGGAAGGCGGTTCGACTTCAAGGGCTTTTAGTGGGAAAGAGGTCTATGATATGGTTAAGGATATCGATGTTGTGCTTGGGAAGGGACATAAATTAAGAACCCGTGAGAAGAACATCTGGAAGAAGCGGACTTGCCTTATTGGGAGTACTTAGAAGTTCGCCACTGCATCGACGTTATGCACGTAGAGAAGAATGTATGTAATAGCTTGATTGGTCTCTTGCTGAACATTAGTGGCAAAACAAAGGATGGTGTTAACGCACGGCGTGACTTGGTCGATATGAACATAAGGACCGAGTTAGCACCGAAAGAGACCGATACAGGACGAACGTACCTTCCCCCAGCTTGCTACACTCTGTCCAAGGCCGAGAGAAATGAATTGTGCCAGAGCTTGCACGGTGTGAAAGTCTCGTCTGGTTACTCCGCTAACATTAAGAAACTTGTTTCTATGCAAGATTTGAAATTAATTGGTATGAAGTCGCATGATTGTCGTGTGCTGATGACACAAATGCTTCTGTTGCAATTAGGAGTATCTTAGAACAAGATCCGAGTGGTAATCTTGAGGTCGTGTTATTTCTTCAACTCAATTGCTCAGAAGGTCATCGATCCCCAAGGGCCAGGATGCCCTCCGGGCCGAGGTAGTGACGACTCGTGTCATCTTGAGATGTATTTCCCTCCGTCATTTTTCGATATCATGGTCCATCTCATTGTTCACCTTGTGAAAGAGATAAAGATATGCGCCCTGTGTTTCTCGTCATATGTACCCGTTCGAGAGGTACATGGGAATTCTCAAGTCCTACGACGGAATCGATCTCGACCGAGGGCGACATCATCGAAGGTTATGCAACGGAAGAGGTCATTGAGTTCTCGTCGACTACATGGCTCGGTGGATCCGATTGGTGTGCCTCTATCTCGTCATGAGGGGAGCGGATGGTATCGGGACCATCGGAAGGAAATCAATCACTCCCGATCTGGATACGTGCGCTCAAGCCCATTTCACGGTCTTGCAACACATGACCCAAGTGTCCCTGTACATCGAAGAGCACAAAGACATGGTGCGCCAATGTAATCCGGACCGGTCGGAGGTTTGGATCACGAGAGCACAACCGTCGGTTCAGCGAATGGTTAAAGGTGCGAATCACTCGGAGGTCATCAAGTGATGATCTGTTGCTATGGTTGGCAAGAGGGCCACATTTTACAATTGTCACATGGCAAGGATACGGCATAAATGGGTACACATTTTATCTGGCATTTCGGGATAGGAAGAGCACAAGGCGAGCAGCGGTGTCCATAGATAGATGCATTCAAGACCGATGGGTCGAGGAGCTCGTACTATGGGCAAATAGAGGAGATATGGGAGATCGACACGTGCTTTTCAAGATCCCCTATTTGGTGCCGTTGGGTCCATCTCCACGGTGAAGGTCGACAAGTATGGCGTCACTACCGTGGACCTCGAGCGTGTCGGATACAAAGGCGAACCATTCGTCTTGGCTAACCAAGTTGTTCAAGTCTTCTATGTAACCGACCGGCAAATAAGAAGCGCCACGTAGTTCTTCATGGAAAAAGGAGGATTGTCGGAGTTGAGAATGTAGTGGGCGAGGAAGAATACAATCAATTTGACGAGTTGCCACCTTTCGGAGGCGGCATCGAGGCTCGAGGAAGAACCCGGTGAGGAAGCTAGCTATATGCGTCGATCATCATGAAGGGCTATATTTTAATTAAGAATTTACTCCATTGTAATTAACTAATTTATTCCATTGTCATGTGTTAATGTGTTATGGACTTATGATCTTTAAATTGATGACAATGTGGATGTTCCTTGGTTCGAGTGATACGATCGACTACGAGATTGTAGATATCACATTTCTTTCTTTTTATTCTTTTCATCCACGTCAGTTTAAATCCTACGTAGCAGAGTCTATAGACAGATAATGTAAATTTATTGTACATGATCTAAGTCTAGCATAATTTTATTGTGTGTATAAAGGCTACTAGTAAAACTATATATATATAAAAATCCCTACTGCAACTACCATCCATCATAATCCCTACTCCAACGACCATCTATCATAAGTGACAGGTAAGGTCGTACATGTTTTTTTATTGGTTAGAGGTTGCCTCTAGCCTTAGAGGCAATGCCAAGCAAATTTGCTTGGAGGCTATAGTGCGCAGTGTATGGATATTTCTATCCATGATATTTCTATCCATATAATTTTCTTGTGGAAAATCTAAATATTTTATCTATTAATCAATGGTCAAGTTCATTGCACACATTCTAAAACGGCGTCTATTTAAGAACAGATGGAGTATAAGATATAAAAGATTTCAAGCTTTGCCTCAACAACTGGTTAAAAAAAACTTTCCAGGTCCTCGAGATAAGTAATCACAGACGGTTCCCTCAAAGAACCGTCTGTGATGTTTCCACATCACAGACGGTTCCCTTAAAGAACCGTCTGTGATATTGTTTTTTAATAAGGTTCAACGAACCGATAGGGTTATGCTCTTAACCCTATCGGTCCCCGACCTCTGCGCCGCCTCCCCGAACCCGGCGCCCCTCCTCCACCGAATCCGGCGCGCCTCCTCTCCCGACCCCGGCGCCCCTCCTCCCCGACTCGGCGCCTCCCGACCGGCGCCTCCCGACCCGGCCACCTCCGCCCCGGCGCCCCTCCTCCCGACCCAGCGCCCTCCTCCCGACCCGGCGCCCCTCCTCCGACCCGGCGCCTCCCGACCCGGCCACCTCGCCACGGCGCCCCTCCCCGACCCGGCGCCCCTCCTCCCCGACCCGCGCGCCTCCTCCCCGACCCGGCGCCCCCGACCCGGCCACCTCCGCCACCGCCACCGCTGGGTAAGTTCCCTAGCTTTCCTCGTGCCCATGCGCGCCTCCATTTTCCTCCCATCCCACTCCGAGCCGCCGCGACTGTTTCCCCTCCATGGCCGGCCGCCGCATGCACCGCCCGCCGCCCCGGCCTCTCATTGCACCACCACCACCCTTGGATCGCCTTCCTCCAGGTTCCATTTTCTTGCTCCTGCCACCGCCATCCGCTCAATCGCCGGCGACGAGCCACGCCCCAAGCCGGCCGCAGCCCCTATTCGTGTTCTCTCTGTATGTATGTATCTCTGTGTGTGTGTTCGATATAAGGTTAATTGGCGTAAGTCCTCCCTAGTAAGTAATTTAGGTTAAGTGGCAAGGATTAGCGAGTCGCTTAGTATAGTTAGGTGATTAAGGGCTAAGTGATGTTAGCGAAAATGATCGAAATATGTTCAAGATGATGAAAAGACAAGCATTTGTCAAGATGATGCAAAGGCAATGTCATTGAGTGATTAGGCTAAGGACATCACGATTAGTGTTTACATCGGACTAAGTTAATCAATAGCTAACTAAGTCGATCAAGAGGTAGTCTATGCGATTGGAGATTGGGCAATGAGCATTGCCATTTAATGTGTAAATCCAACATTGTTAAGAGTTGATCAAATGCTCAGTGACCATATCAATCAAGGTCTGTTAAATATACTCAAAGTCAGCAACCCTAGTCCATTATAAGTAGTAATGTTAGACTAAGATAAATCAATTTATAATTATAAGGATGTTAGTAAATAAACATAGGATCCTTTTGTGTCATTGACAATACATCCAGTGTAGGTTTATCTAATGGGCAATTTATCAGGATAAGTTCAAGTAATTAGAGGCTAATTAGATTGCCTTTAGCTGCTAAACTCAAAGAACAATGATTTAAGGATTTAGTAACATATCATATAGAGTGTAGTTGTCCCAATAACATGCAAACCCTAGGGCATTGCTAACATAATAATAATTGCAATAGTTATAACTTAATCGATTAGAAATGATTGGTGTGACCTTGTATGAAAATATTAATTGTTGGAGAGAGTTCACGAACCCAGAACTTTGTCTCTATTAACACTTAGCTATGCACACAGTAGATCATGATCAGTCTAGCCCGTGCTCGAAGTGTATAGACAATAGGATTGAGATGGCAAAGACTTGTTCTTTTGCAACTCTCCTTCTGAGAGCACAAACTATCATCAATCTTTTGCAAATCTGTGCTAATTACAATAGGATTAATGCTTAATTCTGTAACTTACATAGATAGCAAGTAAGCGAGATGGCAGAGGCGCCGACTTCGCCGCCTTCACCGACGCCGCACATGGCAGAGGCGCCGTCTTCGCCGCCGTCACCGACGCCGCAGATACGTAAGCGAGATGGCAGAGGAATATCGAATTGCTGCCGCCGATCGACCATCACGGAGGTCGGTGATGTTGGGGTCCCTCCGAGTCCCCAAAGATCATCGGTGGAGATTCCGGACCATCTGCGGGATACTTGCAAGGGAAAAGGTCCCTATCACCACACCAAAGTGGAAGTCTCTGACAAAAGATCAGAGACGCGTGCTGTGGGAAGACCTTTCTAGCAGGTTCACTATCCCAGAAACACACATGAAACGCGTCGAACGGCATGCCTTGCTCTCCATGTGTCACGCGTGGAGGACCTTCAAGAGCGTTCTTGTCACGCAGTACGTGAACAAGAGTGAGACGCCCTTCACGAAGTTTCCATTCTTGACGCGGGAAACATGGAACGCCTTTGTGGCTATGAAGACGACGGATGAATTTAAGGAGCAAAGTGCGGCGCACAAAGCAATCCAGGCATGAAACACTCACCCCCACAGACTCGGCACCACTGGGTACGCGGCTAAATCCGCGCAATGGGAGGCGGAGGAGGAGAATCTATTTCCTGATATCACACACCCGCGTTCCCTAACCTGGTTAAAAGCGAGGGCAAAAAATCTCGTCTGATGGCATCGTCACTTTCCCAAACCCGGCGGACCAGGAAGTGTCCCAACGTGTGGTAAATATGTCGAACTACCTACTTGTTTATAAGTCCATAACTTCATAGTGACTATAATAACATGATGACCTCTTGCAGCGTGAATTGATTGCCCAAACTTCCGAAGGCTCCTTCCAAGAACACAGGGAGAAGGATATACTATCTACGGCCCTAGGAAACAAGGAGCATGTCGGGACCCAAATATGCAAATTTGGACCATCTGTGTATACTGCACTAGTCCAGGATCACGCTAGTGCACACAGTGGCAACATCGATGCAATATCAATTCCATATACAAAGATGACTAATAAATAGACAAATAACAATAATTATCAGAGTAAAGACCTTAAGGTCAAAGCTTACAATTAATGTCTCAGAAGACAAATAGCTCAATAAAGCTGCAATGAACGTAAGAATAATCCCGGTGAAGCCCATCCATATGCCCACAGCAATCGATCGGGTAGCGCGACCTAGTTCTCCACGATCCTTGAGGTAGACCTTGTTGACTGATGATTCTTCCACTTCTGTTGATTGTTTATAGCAAGTATGAGTACACACCGTACTCGCAAGTCATACCACAGAATGCAATTTATAGATGATGGCTTATTCCAAAGGAATAACTTCTGTGGTTATTTTGCAGAAATGCAACATTTGCAATTGAATACAAATAATAGATTGAAAGCATAATTCAAAACAAATAGACAATAATAAGTTAACAATTGATTTCACAAAGGACACACAGTCTAATCAAGTTATTCACACAGCTGCACAAGTTATCTCACACAGCTGACCCTTCCCATTTGTTTTATGAAAATCTACCCCTCGTGTGAAATTCCCGAGCATGTCCATAACCGAGGACGCGGCTATTCGAATAGATTGGTTTAAACACTCTGCAGAGGCTGTACACTTTACCCACACGATACAACCAGTGTAGCTAGCACTGACCATAACAAAACCTTTCAGAGATTTCATCTCAAACAATACCACTCCCGATGTGCTTTCTGCCAGTCAATTTGTTCACATAGCCCTTGGAACGACACACACCGTTGGGCGGGGATGCGATGAACCGCCCCGCGATGTGACCCAAACACATGCAGACACACCTCCAAACCCATCACATAGTTTAAATACAACCTGAGTTGTCAATGTCAAGACTCCATAACTTACTAAGTCGAGGCCCACCATACTAGGCATGTGGTCGTACAGTAAGGCCCAGTTCAATGGCGCACAAAGTTAAGTCCTTAATTGACCAAGGCAAGACTTCCAGTTTTTTCCAAATCACAAAGTTTATATCACACAGTTCCACCATTCACACAGATCCACCACTTGCCTCAGTCTAAATCTTTTCCCACCCGGTTGATTAAGTGCAACGCATGCCATCAACGAGTAACAGCACACACAGTTTCATCACACAGTTCCATAATCACTTAGTCAAGTTTATAATTGCAACTCTCACATGAAATGATGACTCGTGGCATGGCTAAGCAGTCTAATCGTATCTAACCAACCCACGTTGGTGCTACGATAATACCAACTAATTATTAACCAACCTAGGGTGACAAAAGATCATGGCATACAATAGACAAGGTGGCATAACGATTTGGATTAATAACTACACCCAAAAGCATTTAAATAAATACTTGAAATAAAATGCAATACATTGAAACAAAGTATTTTGAAAACTGGGTTCAAAATGATCAAAGGTATAACTTGCCTTGCTATAGCAATGATGGTCTTTATTTATCTTCAATCTTCTACTTCCTTAATCTTCAGCTCCTTCAGACGATTCCGGGCTTCAACGTCTAACGATAAAGATAGCACAAAACAAACACAATTCAAAAGACAAATCAAATAAACTCCAAATTAAAATTGAATGGTACTGAAAGATAGATATTGAATTTAGATGAATGTAGGAATTTGAATGGGTTCAAGCGGAATTCGGATGAATAAGATATGGCTTTTGGAATGATGAAAATAAAAAGAGAGAGAGAAGCTGACAAGTGGGGTATTATCAGAATGTTCCATTCCGAAAATATTAGAGAATGATTGAGTGTATGACATGTGGGACCGACTGATATTTATGGATTTCTAGAATTAAAAATAATTCCAGAAATAAGGTAGAGAGAACGACATGTGTGACCAATAAGATAAAATGATTTTCAAGAATTAAATTAATTCTCGAAAATAAGATTAGGGGTTGACATGTGGGCCACTGGTCTATAGACCAGGTCCACGGAGATACGCTAGTCCACGGTGGACCAAACTCATGGAGGAGGGTTGACCAAGAGTTGACTGACATGCGGGACCCGCATGTAAGAGAGAGAAACAATTAGGGTTTTTATTTTGGAAGGATGACATGTGGGGTCAATCCGAAAGTGAGAGAAGATATACATACATACGTACATGCATATATACATATATGCAGATGGGCTTGGATGGTGTAGATGACAAGTGGGTCCAACATGCAAGAGAGCGAAATTTATTTTCTTGTGTGACATATGGGACCTATTGGTCATAGAGAGAAAGGAATAATATAGGTGGCTTAAATTAAATAGATGAAAAGGAAGGACAGAGAGGAAGCTAGAGCTGCCACCGAAGACACAAGAGACGCAGGCTTGCTCGGCCAGACCATGACAGCATGGAGCAGCATCGGCATGGCATTGATTTGGTAGTTAAGCAGTTAGGACCTGCATGTAGAGAGGAAGCAGGAGAACTAAAGAAGCAATAGAGGGCAACGAATCAAGTAACAAGGAACCGTAATCAAACAAAACACACGTACTGGAGAGCATGAACCGTAACAGAGATTTGGCCTTATCATGGTGGCGGCAGAGAGATGGCATAGCTAGATATGTGGAAAAAAAAAGAATAGAGAGCAGGGAAATGCTAGTGAGCTCAACTAAGCAATAGAGAAGAACTAAAACAATAGGACTTAACAGACAGAAGCATATCGGCCGGTTCATGGTAAATTAATGTATTGGCACGAAGATGGAAATACAAGGAATATAGACAAAAAGACTTAGCTTCACTAATCAAAGGAAGGGAAAGATTAGGGAAGCCAGAACCGAACACATGCACTAGGGAAGCCAGAACCGAACACATGCACCGTAGACATTCATAAACAGTGAACAGATTGGTTTATACTAATGGGGTGGCCGGCGGACGGCGGTGTCGTGGAGGCGGCAAAGGGGTAAAACGGAAAGGAAACGACGAGCCGGACGCGATGGTGCGGTCGGATTTTAGAAATACTCACCGAGGAAGCAGAATACGCGAAGAATACGGTTGGGATACGGCGGACGGTTAAATCCCGGTGAACTTCGGGCGAAGGGGCTGGCACCATGACGTAGAGCACGACGACGCGAACCCAACGCCACAGACGGTTCGGCCGGCGGACGTCGGACGGAGGAGAAACTCGCTGGAGAAGGCCGGTTGGACGAACACCGTATTCCGCGAACTACGTTGAATACAGAGCGATTCAGAGGAAAGCAAATCAGGGGATTGGAAGAGGATGTCGATACGGACGCGTGGGCGCAGACGGCTCGCATTTATATGCACCGAGCGAAAAGATATGGAGGTTTGAATTTTGAATCAAAAACTGAACGAAACCGACTCGGCAGTTCGGCTGGAACCCAACGTGCGAATGGAATTTCGGATGAACAGTAACACATGGTACTGTTCATGTGGGAGGAGAGAGAAAGTAAAACTGATTTTCGGATTTTAATTAAAAGGCAACAAATCGATAAGATAGAATAAATAACAAACAAATCGATAAAAATCTCCAAAAATACCAGAAAATTCCTGGGAACATAAGGAAGCCAAATAAAATATATTTTTATTTAATTGATCTTTATATTAGTCAAATTAAATATTTTTAATTTAGAAAAATTCCAATTAAGCTTTATTAATTCAAATAAAATTGGTGAAAATTTCTAGTGACCTAAACTACTCAAAAGATTTTTGAAAAGCAAAATTTTGGGACGTTACAAACCTCCCCCCCTTAAAGGAATCTCGTCCCCGAGATTTAAGCTGGCTATAGAAAAGGTTACGGAACTCAGCCTTCGGGCGCTCTCCTTACTTTCAACTGCTTTGACTCTCACGAAATTTCTTTTGTGAACACTTACAGAACAGACGTCTTGCTTCTTGCTGAGCTTCTTACTTCGACGAAAACTTGATAAGCTGGCTCTTGGTAGGAAAGGACATCTAGCAACTCGATTGCTTCTCACAGAACAGCTTAATTGGTGCTCGAAGACACTTCTGGAGTTGAGGAACTCTGCTGCTGACTGATAGCTCTGGTTGACAAACTAACTCTTCTTGTGAGCTTCGGAATCTTGAACTGATCGACACCCTTCTGTTACCTCTGTCGCAACTTCATAACACAAAACTTCAACAGATATCTTGAAGATAAACAAGACTGCGAGGGTGATAATCTGCATACACAATATAGCTTTTCTGCTTGAACTGAGCTACTTACAATCCCTTTACGACCAAAGACACTTGGCCTTCTGCTTCATGATTAATGCAAAATCCACATACTTTGTGACCTGATCTGCTTCTAGCTATGCGATGACTCACACGATCAACCATTGCGAACACAAATGGTGGCAATCGTGAACTGACTGACATCTGGTGTTGTAGGGGAACTCTGGACATGTCACTTACATGCTCGACCTGATACTTTGAGTTAAGGCACAAACTCACTATTTCCTTTGATCTATCAAGCGATTGTGGTGATACACAATCGAATCGAGCAGACATCCAAGGTCAGATACACACTCGGTCACTAACACGAGGTACACTGGGATCGTTGGTCTGACAATGACTTATTCTGGCACATCGTGCAAACTGACAATCTCTGTCGATCTGATACTAGACCAATTCCGGCGAATACCACCTCTGTCGTATACAACTTCTGTCGTATACCGCTCTGCTAGGCGGTCTCCAAACTAGGTGATATTGACAGGTATGAAACAAAAATTTCTATCAAACGATCAACAATCACTTTTCAAGAAATTACATCCCGATTGGATCCTGGGAAAACCCATACTTGAATTCTCAAAGATAGGAGTACTCTGTCTGGCCTTTGACATACTAGCCGACTTTCTGATATACCAAACGAATGGTAACACATTGTGTGACCTTTTGCCTTATATTGGATCATCACAATTCAACTTTGAGATCCTTGTACACCTTGATACTTTCAGGAGAAATGGAATGCTTGCACTAGGATGTTGGTTTGAGCAACAACTACTTCAGTTTCTTCTCATCAGATACACATATATAGTCATTGACTCGTGGATCACCTGGTTCACCTTCGGCAGGTTCTCATGCTTTACCTTACTTCATGTGAGGACTGATTCCCTTGATAAAACTGTCATCTTACTGTCTTCTCAACACTGATTTTTTCTAGCATCGGTTTAACTCTGGGGTTCAATAAATATACTCTTGCACTAACTCAAAATTCAACTTCTGGCTTTCACAAGTAACTTTAGCTGACTCTTCACTTGATCAACATTTTCTTGCAGTAGCTCTTCCGATTTGAGGCATCTGCCACTATACTGATCTGAACTGAGGGAACAGACTCCAACCTCCTGGTTCTCGATCCAATAAAACCATCTTTAATGCTCTATGATAGCAACTCTGAATTATGACTAGCACAATTCACTACTTGAAACTGTAGCTGTTAGGAAGTGTTGGCGAAACTCCGTAACACACAAATTCTTAGATGTTCCGTGATAAAAGTTATCAAGTTTCTTTCAGGTAGCTGGTAGTATGAACACTGGAGTAGTGGTTGATCTCTTCTGAAATTCTCACTTACTTAGTTCACTTCTGACGATCAGGGTGAACTTGTCCTTTTACAACAATGAGGGTCTTGACTATCTTGAAATAACTATCTTACTGATCTTGAACTGACACTGTCTTGTTCATGGACGATCTTAAAGAAAATTACAGTTCTTTCTCATATCTCAAATTGGCTGATTCTGAGGTTCTGGGGATTTGCTCTTGAATAAACTAAAATTCTCGCACGTCCTTGTGCTACAATTTACTTTACAATCAACATTGGTGCTTGCCAACCTGATAATTTGATTTAACACTACTTTATCTGAGAAAGTCATCTTCTCAAGTGTATCATTTTTGCAAACTGATTAGCAACTTTTTCCATATATCATCCCTGATGTACTTCTTTCTGGAATTGGCTGATCCTGGGTACCAAGTTAAAGACAAACTTGACTTCTGATCTAGTTGCATGCTGCATAGATTACTTCCAATGACAACTGCATAATTTGGTATCATCAATCTAGGCTTTCTTCATGACATCATCGCACAAATTTCTCTTCTTTGATTGCTTCTTTGGACAAACGGGTCCTACTCCGTTACCATCTTCTCTGGGTGTTACAATCTTGACTAAAGCGACTTCTGACATTCTGGCATCTGGAGTGAGTGGCTGGTTCTTTTGAGGATAGTGGCTCATGTTGTGGCCTTTTCCATGACAGTTGTAGCATAAACGTGTCGAATCTTGCGAATTTTCTGACAGGGCTATGGCAGAACGACTATCCTCCTTGAGGGTTGAAGCTTGACACTTTGCAGGGCATCTCTGGGCATAGTGGCTTTGCTTACCACACTCGAAACACTCTATTGGCGATACCGACTTGCTTCTCTTTTGAGGCTGGTTACTAAAGTCAACATTCTTCTTTTATGATCCTTCAGCTGACATATCTTGCAGTGACAATGGTTTGCCTTCTCTTGCTAATACTTTGACTTCGACTTGAAAATTTTCCCACTGATATTGTATTGCGAAAGTCAACACTGAATACATGGGGCACTGACTCGGACAATGATCATCACCTTCACATAAGAAACATCTGATCTTGCTCATTGGGCATTCTCCAACGGAATGGTTTCCTTCGCAACTAGGACAATTGATATTATGCTCATCGGCACTATATCCTATTTCTCCACAACATGTACATGCAAAATCTTCTGACTTATCTGGCTGGCAGCATTTCAACTGACAACGGTCAGCTTGGATGTAGGACATCGGAATAACAAGTTTCTCTTGATCACTCTTACTTGATGTTGGATACCGCTGACGAAAAGCTGGGGCAAACTCTGACCAAATGATAGTCAACTTGTCCTGATGGGCGGCGCGAATGTTTTTCCCTCAATCTAGTGCAACTCCTTCTAATTTATGAGCAGCATAGAAAACTTTCTCGTTATCATTGCATTGCACAACAATTAACTTCTCTTCTATGGTGCGAATCCAAGGTTCTGCATCCTTGAGCTTGACTGATCCTTCAAAGATAGGCAGTTTGGTTATTATGAACTTCACAAACTTGAACTGAGGGTGTGTCGTTGGGATAGTAATGATTTGTGCATCCTTTCAAAAGTTATTACTATCCGACGGTTGCATCGTCGCTGACATGAGTTGATTTTGTGTGACGGGAGACTGGTTCAGGCTCTTATGTGTCACTACTGGCACTGGAGATAGCTGTTGGCTGGCGTCTCTTTTGATACTAACACTGGTGATGGAACGGTGTCTTGCTTGATTATTCTGATTCAACAAATTGACATGGTAGCAACGGTCTGATTCTGTTGGGTCATCATGTTGTTCATGTTCTGCATTATCGCGTTCATGAATTGAGTCTGAGCTACCAAGAATTGTATCATGATTGGATTTGCTACTCCTGGTACTGACAACTATCCACTGGGATTGACAAGATCTGAGCTGACGCAGACTGTCTCATGATTACTGACAAAGTTGGCTTCACTAGGGTTCTTCATTTGCTGGCTGACCAGGGCTAATAGATGAGAGGGAAAGCACAAGGTAAGGGAAGACAATCTACTAAGGGGAGCAGGTTTAACCCGAAACACCAAGGAACACACAAATAGCCGGAAAGCTATTAAGAAGCATAAAACTCACAACGAAACTACACAGAAGAAGGAAAACGAAAATCTAATCGTCCAGTCGATTAAACTCTAATTTAACTGGGCTACTTGGCTCAACACATGGGAGGAACAAACACTGATTTATCCGATATGGTTGGTCTGAAGAAAACTCGAACTGGTCACGATCTTCATCAAACGTTGACTGCTTGCAATCCTTGCAGGCGAATCTTGGAGAAAGACAAGGGCGACGTACACTTCTTGGTCTTCAATTCTTGCGACAAACTTGTCTTGAACACTTGGAGAGATGTTGATACGTTGTTGTTAGTTGCATGGTCTTCGAAGAGTTGCTCAAAACAGCTCTTGGGCATCCATCGAGACATTTGGCACTGATAACGACAACTATGGAAGTTATGAGGAAAGAAGGTCCAATTTAATATTCAAAATGGTGAGGAAGAATATAGATGAGAAATGAATAGAGTGGAAGAGAATAGAAGCTAGACAAGATGAGAATAGCACATCATTAAGATTTTCCATTTGTAAAATAAGTTTTGAACTTTTCCTTAAACACGGCCATTCTAACTAAGGTCACGACCTACAGTCGATATGGCTCTGATACCACCTCTGTCGGGACCCAAATATGCAAATCTGGAACCTCTGTGTATACTGCACTAGTCCAGGATCACGCTAGTGCACACAGTGGCAACATCGATGAAATATCAATTCCATATATAAAGATGACTAATAAATAGACAAATAACAATAATTATCAGAGTAAAGACCTTAAGGTCAAAGCTTACAATTAATGTCTCAGAAGACAAATAGCTCAATAAAGTCGCAATGAACGTAATGTAATAATCGGTGAAGCCCATCCATATGCCCACAGCAATCGATCGGGTAGCGCGACCTAGTTCTCCACGATCCTTGAGGTAGACCTTGTTGGTGATGATTCTTCCACTTCATTGATTGTTTATAGCAAGTATGAGTACACACCGTACTCGCAAGTCATACCACAGAATGCAATTTATAGATGATGGCTTATTCCAAAGGAATAACTTCTGTGGTTATTTTGCAGAAATGCAACATTTGCAATTGAATACAAATAATAGATTGAAAGCATAATTCAAAACAAATAGACAATAATAAGTTAACAATTGATTTCACAAAGGACACAGTCTAATCAAGTTATTCACACAGTGCACAAGTTATCTCACACGGTGACCCTTCCCATTTGTTTTATGAAAATTTACCCTCGTGTGAAATTCCGAGCATGTCCATAACCGAGGACGGCTATTCGAATAGATTGGTTTAAACACTCTGCAGAGGTGTACACTTTACCCATACGATACAACCAAAGTAGTAGCTAGCACTCGACCATAACAAAACCTTTCGAGATTTCATCTCAAACAATGACACTCCCGATGTGCTTTCCTGCCGTCCAATTTGTTCACATAGCCCTTGGAACGACACACACCGTTGGACAGGGATGCAGCGAACCGTCCCGCTATGTGACCCAAACACAGCGGTACACACCTCCAGCCCATCACATAGTTTAAATACAACCTGAGTTGTCAATGTCAAGACTCCATAACTTACTAAGTCAGGCCCAGCGCATACTAGGCATGTGGTTGTACAGTAAGGCCCAGTTCAATGGCGCACAAAGTTCAATGGCGCACAAAGTTAATTGACCAAGGCAAGACTTTCAGTTTTAACCCAAATCACAAAGTTTATAGCGCACAGCTCCACCGTTCACACAGATCCACCACTTGCCTCAGTCTAAATCTTTTCCCACCCTGTTGATTAAGTACAACACATGCCATCAACGAGTAACAAAGACACAAACACACACAGTTTCATCACGGTTCCATAATCACTTAGTCAAGTTTATAATTGCAACTCTCACATGAAATGATGACTCGTGGCATGGCTAAGCGCCTAATCAGATTCGACCAACCCACGTTGGTGCTACGATAATACCAACTAATTATTAACCAACCTAGGGTGACAAAAGATCATGGCATACAATAGACAAGGTGGCATAATGATTTGGATTAATAACTACACCCAAAAGCATTTAAATAAATACTTGAAATAAAATGCAATACATTGAAACAAAGTATTTTGAAAACTGGGTTCAAAATGATCAAAGGTATAACTTGCCTTGCTATAGCAATGATGGTCTTTATTTATCTTCAATCTTCTACTTCCTTAATCTTCAGCTCCTTCAGACGATTCCGGGCTTCAACGTCTAACGATAAAGATAGCACAAAACAAACACAATTCAAAAGACAAATCAAATAAACTCCAAATTAAAATTGAATGGTACTGAAAGATAGATATTGAATTTAGATGAATGTAGGAATTTGAATGGGTTCAAGCGGAATTCGGATGAATAAGATATGGCTTTTGGAATGATGAAAATAAAAAGAGAGAGAGAAGCTAACAAGTGGGGTATTATCAGAATGTTCCATTCCGAAAATATTAGAGAATGATTGAGTGTATGACATGTGGGACCGACTGATATTTATGGATTTCTAGAATTAAAAATAATTCCAGAAATAAGGTAGAGAGAACGACATGTGTGACCAATAAGATAAAATGATTTTCAAGAATTAAATTAATTCTCGAAAATAAGATTAGGGGTTGACATGTGGGCCACTGGTCTATAGACCAGGTCCACAGAGATACGCTAGTCCATGGTGGACCAAGCTCACGGAGGAGGGTTGACCAAGAGTTGACTGACATGCGGGACCCGCATGTAAGAGACAGAAACAATTAGGGTTTTTATTTTGGAAGGATGACATGTGGGGTCAATCCGAAAGTGAGAGAAGATATACATACATACGTACATGCATATATACATATATGCAGATGGACTTGGATGGTGTGGATGACAAGTGGGTCCAAAATGCAAGAGAGTGAAATTTATTTTCTTGTGTGACATATGGGACCTATTGGTCATAGAGAGAAAGGAATAATATAGGTGGCTTAAATTAAA
This sequence comes from Hsuehochloa calcarea, assembly GCA_036346395.1. Lineage (NCBI taxonomy): Eukaryota > Viridiplantae > Streptophyta > Magnoliopsida > Poales > Poaceae > Hsuehochloa > Hsuehochloa calcarea. The sequence continues at coordinate 35,094,230 of CM070604.1, read as the reverse complement.
TAGATGAAAAGGAAGGACAGAGAGGAAGCTAGAGCTGCCACCGAAGACACAAGAGACGCAGGCTTGCTCGGCCAGACCATGACAGCATGGAGCAGCATCGGCATGGCATTGATTTGGTAGTTAAGCAGTTAGGACCTGCATGTAGAGAGGAAGCAGGAGAACTAAAGAAGCAATAGAGGGCAACGAATCAACAGAACAAGGAACGAGAACCGAAACAAAACACACGTACTGGAGAGCATGAACCGTAACAGAGATTTGGCCTTATCATGGTGGCGGCAGAGAGATGGCATAGCTAGATATGCGGAAAAAAAAGAATAGAGAGCAGGGAAATGCTAGTGAGCTCAACTAAGCAATAGAGAAGAACTAAAACAATAGGACTTAACAGAGGACAGATGCATATTGGCCGGTTCATGGTAAATTAATGTATTGGCACGAAGATGGCAATACAAGGAATAGAGACAAAAAGACTTAGCTTCACTAATCAAAGGAAGGGAAAGACTAGGGAAGCCAGAACCGAACACATGCACTAGGGAAGCCAGAACCGAACACATGCACCGTAGACATTCATAAACAGTGAACAGATTGGTTTATACTAATGGGGTGGCCGGCGGACGGCGGTGTCGCGGAGGCGGCAAAGGGGTAAAACGGAAAGGAAACGGATTTTAGAAATACTCACCGAGGAAGCAGAATACGCGAAGAATACGGTTGGGATACGGCGGACGGTGAAATCCCGGTGAACTTCGGGCGAAGGGGCTGGCACCATGACGTAGAGCACGACGACGCGAACCCAACGCCACAGACGGTTCGGCCGGCGGACGTCGGACGGAGGAGAAACTCGCTGGAGAAGGCCGGTTGGATGAACACCGTATTCCGCAAACTGCGTTGAATACAGATCGATTCGGAGGAAAGTAAATCAGGGGATTGGAAGAGGATGTCGAGACAGACGCGTGGGCGCAGACGGCTCGCATTTATATGCACCGAGCGAAAAGATATGGAGGTTTGAATTTTGAATCAAAAACTGAACGAAACCGACTCGGCAGTTCGGCTGGAACCCGACGTGCGGCTGGAATTTTGGATGAACAGTACTGCATGGTACTGTTCACGTGGGAGGAGAGAGAAAGTAAAACTGATTTTCGGATTTTAATTAAAAGGCAACAAATCGATAAGATAGAATAAATAACAAACAAATCCAGAAAAATCTCCAAAAATACCAGAAAATTCCTGGGAACATAAGGAAGCCAAATAAAATATATTTTTTATTTAATTGATGTTTATATTAGTAAAATTAAATATTTTTAATTTAGAAAAATTCCAATTAAGCTTTATTAATTCAAATAAAATTAGTGAAAGTTTCTAGTGACCTAAACTACTCAAAAGATTTTTGAAAAGCAAAATTTTGGGACGTTACAGAGCATCCGGGTTGGACGCGAGGCAAGGGGGTTAACGTACCTTGGGTACATGGATTCGCAGATGACTACTTCATGTATAGAAGTAGGAAGAGATCCAAGGCCGAGTATGACAATCAGTTGGAACTGCTTATGGCAGAATTTCAAGGATAGATAGCAAGTTTGCAGGATCAACTTAATCAAGTACTCCGCAACCAGTCGCAAGCCGCCCCTGTTATTGCGGGAACCAGTTCTCGACATCGGAGTAGTGTCGCGTCCACGCATAATTTTGAACATGACGACGACCAATTACCGATAGACCGCATCAAGGTAATGTACATCTATGGAATGCACCAAAGATAGACCTATAGGACGCCTTAGCTAATTGCGTATCATTTTGTAGGAGCCGACGGCCTGCAAGCTCCAACTGAGGTTAGTTGAGTCCATTCCTATTAAGGCTGGGCGGGGGATGGTGCATCCATACCAGGAAGGAGCAGTGCAGCACGGTGTCCAGGTGGCGCATGGTTACGCAAGGGTGGAGGTGGACATGGTACATCAACATTTCATGGCCGTCCATTGGACATTCGCCCAACGAAGAGATCACAACACTAGGGGATGTCATGCACGCTTTATCCGATGGCCCAAGACGGACATCGCCCCGACCCAAAGAGGCCGCAATCTCGACAGGACCATTCCTCTCCAACGGGACCCTCCATGATTCCACCTCATATTTCGCCTCAGAAGGCCACCTCATCGGTTCCCGTGGAGAAGACGCCGAAGGAACAAGAAAAGCGTGCTACCGTATCGGTTCCCGAGTCGTCTCGCAGGAAGACGCTGCCAATCGTTAAGGCCAAATCGAAATCGACGAACATTAAGCCGCCTCCCAAGTCCCAGAAGCACGGGAAGTACTCCATGGGAAAACCGTTGTGCCCTAACGCACAATTAGCCCGCTTTGGATTTGCTTGTCAGGCTTTGCATGCCTGGTACCTGCGGGATACCGCAAAGAAGGGGTGCAATACTGGAATCACCGTCGCATACAAGGATGAGCATTTCTTCAACGGGCCGGGCAACTTCGTGGTGGGCTTCAACGACTTATTCAACCTATTCAATCTCGAAGCCCTCGATGCCTCGCTTCTACGATGTTGGACACTGTAAGTGTGTACAATCAAGTTCTACATTCATGTAATACCGATAAATATCAGAACTCATTGCTTATGTATAGATACATGATGAAATATGCCCGGGAAGGGCGAGAACCGGTGTGTTTCCTCGACCCACACGTGGTATCTATGCAAACCATCGAAGCAGACGCGACCTTCGTCGAGAACTACATAACGGCGGCATTGCTTCTTCAGACTCGCAAGGACTACATACTGGTGCCCTACAACCAGGGGTAAGTGCTTCACTATTTTCTATTCAAATTTCATTTGTACTTAGGTTTAATAGTTATAGCGACATACATGAGTAGGTACCACTGGATCCTTTTAGTCATTATACCGGGAGGAACAACGTGATATATCTTGATTCCCTAGTCGAAACGATCACGACTTGAAGATTCTCGCAAGGAATACTCGACAAGTATGATCATTTCCTCCATACATAACTCTATTGTAGTCTTCCTTCGCTTGAAATGCCCGAGGATAACTTTTTCAATTATGTAGTTCGCTCATCTCCTATGTTAGCCAACAAGGAAGATACTGTGGATCCAATACCAACTAACACACAGGACGAAATTTCCGATACGCGCTACAACACAATAATCCTATATATATCATACTTCATAAAAATGTGTCTTCAATGACTATACATATATATGTAATTCTATTTTTGCAAAGGCTTGACAAAAAAATGATGAGCTATGTGCATTCTCGTTTGCCATCATATGCAAACAAATCATTAGTGCTAAGATGAAGAATCAGGAGGTTTGTCAATCTCAAATAATTTTTTGTAATTGTAAATTCAAATATATATCCTTACTATTTTTTCTTGACCTAGCGGCAGGGTTTGATAATAGATTTACATGGACTCGTTGCGCAAGAGCTCGTGGAAGTTCGATGTGAAGGCTATTACCACAGACGGTTTCAACATAAAACCGTCTGTGATAAGTGCTTATCACGAGCGGTTTTAAGTAAACCGTGCGTGATATTTCTAGTATCACTGACGGTTTTAAAGTAAACCGTGCGTGATAACCACTTATCACGAGCGGTTTAGAATCGAAACCGCTCGTGATAATAGTCTCACAGACGATTTTGAACCGTCTGTGATAACTGCTTGTTATCACAGACGAACAAATATAGACGGTTCAGAAACCGTCTGTGATGACGGTTCTGAACCGTCTGTGATGACGTGTTCTGTAGTAGTGTCATGATCTAGAGCTTGCTGCAGTGGTTCACGCTTTGAAGATCTGGTGCCATTATTTGTACGGTGAAAATTGTGATGTATTCACTGATCACAAGAGTCTGAAATACATCTTTACCCAGAAGGACTTGAAGTTAAGACAGAGGAGATGGCTAGAGTTGATCAAGGACTATGAACTCACTATTCAATACCATCATGGCAAGGCTAATATAGTAGCAGATGCTTTGAGTCGTAAGGCGACACCTCCTACTCTCAGTTGTCTTATTGCTGATTTTGAGCGTATGGATATTTCTTTTTGCTTTGCGGGTACCGCCCAGACCGAGACTCAGTTGCTTCTTGAGTCAGCCCTTCCAGATCGAGTGCGGGAAGCACAACAGCATGATCAGATGTTCCAGCGAGTGAGGGAACGTTTTGTTGAGGGCAAGTGAGACCACTTCAGTGTAGATGAGACTGATGCATTACGTTTTAAAGGACGCCTCTGTGTACCATAGGAGTCTCAGGTTAAAGATGAAATTCTAAGGGAAGTTCATCGTACTCCGTATACCGTGCATCTGGGTGAGACCAAGATGTACAAGTATTTGAAGAAGAGTTTCTGGTGGAAGAAAATGAAAGTTGATATCGCTCAATATGTAGCATCTTGTGGGGTTTGCCAGCGGGTCAAAGCTAAGCATAAGCGACCAGTAGGGTTGCTGCAACCTTTGGAGGTTCCAGTATGGCCGTGGGATGACATATCTATAGATTTTGTAGTTGGTTTACCTCGCACGCAGTGAGGGAAGGATGCGATATGGGTCATAGTGGACCGGTTTAGTAAGTCTGCTCACTTCATTCCTATCCGTACCACCAATTCAGCATGTGATTTGGCTCCCCTGTATGTGCGAGAGATAGTGCGGCTGCACGGAGTTCCCAAACTATTGTCTCTAATCGAGATGCCAAATTTGTCTCCATGTTCTGAGAGAGTTTGCAGAGTGCTCTGGGCACACAGCTTCATCTTAGTACCGCATTTCATCCCCAGACGGATGGTCAGTCCGAGCGCACTATACAGACTCTAGAGGATATGCTCAGGTATTGTGTGATGTCTTGGAAGGGAGGCTGGGAAGATCATTTGGCTTTGGCAGAATTCGCCTACAATAACAGCTATCACGCGAGTATTCGAGCTACCCCGTTTGAGGTTCTCTGTGGGCGGAAGTGCAGGTCTCCGTTGTGCTGGGATGCAGTTGGAGAGCGAGCAGTTTTAGGTCCCGATTGGGTTCAGCAGACGGTGGCCAGAGTAGCAGAGATCAGAAAGAATCTGTTGGCCAGAGTCGACAGAAGAGCTATGCAGATGTCAGAAGGCGAGATCTGGAATTCAAAGTGGGGGACGAGGTTCTGTTGAGAGTATCGCCTACCAAGGGTGTAGTGCGGTTTTTACCAAAGGAAAGCTTAGCCCGACGTACGTTGGGCCGTTTCCAATCGTGGCACGACTTGGGAAACTGGCTTATCGTTTGGATCTTCCTGAGTCCATCAGCGGGGTTCATAACGTGTTTCATGTATTGATGCTGAGGAAATTCTTGAGGGACCCGGAGCACGCTATACCATTGGAGCCATTGAGCATTGTGCAGGATCTTACTTTCGAGTCCAGGCCAGTAAAGATACTAGAGGAATCAGAACGGGTTTTGAGGAATAAGACCCTGAAGTATATTAAGGTTCTTTGGTCACATCAGTCCGAAACAGAGTCCACTTAGGAGCTAGAGTCTCGCATGCGCGAGCCGTATCCTGAACTATTTGTTTCATGTACGTGTTAAAGTTATTGATTTCAAATTCCATGGAAGTCATTCCTTGTATTCTTTTCATCAGCGAGAATTCGGGGTTGAATTCAGTTAAGGGGGGTAGAATGTAACATTCTGGAATCGCAATCGGTAATTAAAAGGAAGTTGGAGGGGAAAAAGGACTTAGTTTAACTCAAAAATTTCAATTTTTCGGGGGAGTTTTTGTTATTCTCCGCCAACCTGGGCCGCGGGCTGCGACCCAGGGGGAGGCCCAAGAAGGAAGGGAGTCGGCCACCAAAGGGGGGGGGCACCTCCCCCACAAACCCTAACCGACCCCCCTCTCCACCCCTTGAGCTGCCGCCCTCCACCTCCTTTCTTCCCCATCTTGTGCCTCCTCCCTCCCAGGCGCCTCCTCCTCCCCTTGGTGCTGGTCCCCGGTGATTCCCGACGTCGACTCCCAAGCCCCAAGCTGCTCCTTCCCAATCAGCTCCTCCTCCTCCCCTCGGTTGTGGTGGCCGACCCAAGGAGAAGGAAGGGAGAGAGAGGGGGGGACTCGTCGGGAGCCTGATCATCACCCTCCAGCGAGTCTTCAAGGGTAACGAACGATTCAATCTGCTGTTTGGTTTGGTTTGGTTGCGGTATTGATCAATAGGATTGAATCGGGTGGCTGTTTCATATTTTCCAGAATAGGTTCAGTAGGTTGCATGGTCAATTGCGAGTCTTTAGATGCCGATTCTTGGGTTTTGGTCTGCTAGAGTTTTGTATCCCTGGTTTTTATCTTTCCATAGTCACCGAGATCACGAGATATGCCTTACAGTTTAGGAGATATGAGTTATTCTTTGCACGCTGTTCTGTCTGTCTGACGAGAAGGAACTGTCTGTTTGATTCTTAATTTTGACCTTGTTAATATCAGATTCAGAACCTCCACCCAACTAGGTTATTGTATCATTTTTAATAATATTTCCATATTGATAAATATCACCTCCATTGGAGTTTTATAATGAAAGTTATGCCATTTTCTTTACTGCTATTTTGTGGTCTGGACAGATGTCTGTCAGACATTTTCAACTGGGGGTTAGCCAATTGTCTTGGCCGAATTGATAAACCCCGTCAACTAGATTTTCATAGTTCTGTGCGTTAAGTTTCATTGGGCATTAGTTTCATGTCGTTTCGACTTCCAGATAATTAATTATGATTTTTCTCGTACTGCTGTCCAGGAGAGCTGTAAGCTGGCTGATTAGCGTAATTGTCAATTGGAACCCGTGGGTTGTGTTGGATAGATAGAGGGTTATGGTAGGACACTTGTAGCTTTATCATACCTTGTTATCCTTATCCTGATTATATATTTGTGTAGGCGGTGAGGCGGTGAGTTGAGGGGCACCTTCGCTGCCTCCTAACACGTCACAGCGCGGGAGGCAAGTACTTTGTCTTTTCTTATGGAATGTTGATGATTGGGTGTGGAGGTATTGCTAGACTTGCTATTCATGTTCCTATACAACTAAGTATATTCATTCATATGAGATAAATATTCAATGCTTGTGATTCATTCCATACACACATCATTTTTGTTTTGACCACAGGAGTGGAAATTGAAATACCCATCAACTCCAGTATGGGCATGTAAGTCCCACCACTCCAATGTGGGCAATGTTGAACACCCGTATGAAACGTTCTTCATATGGTATTTGGGTCCCTGGACTTTGTTAAGTACGGGCTTAAGTGAACACCGACGGGTGTATCACTCGTTATACCGGTATAAGCTGTTGAGCAGTCCATTCCTTCAATGTATTGTTTCATTTCATTCATTCATGTATGTGTTCTGTGAATTGTTCATATGACGGTTGTATTTGGCTTGTCCAATTTATGCTTGATTTACATGTTTAGTACTTGTTGAGTCTTTGGCTCATTCTTGCTTATTTTGTTTAATTTAGGTAAATGATGAAGAAGACAAGTCTTGTGAGGGATTAGTCCAGCACGATGCACACCACTTATATTAAATCAGAAATTCAATGATTATTTCCGTTTCATAATGACTATTTAGTAAATGTTGAATTGTAATAAGCCAACTTGGTTACGATTATCTTATTCTCATGTTTTAAATATTTTTCCTATCTTTAACTGGATTTGTTACTTAACATTAGTTTCGTATGAAGTACTGTTATGTAATCAATGCTATTTGTATAATTATGTTGGTTCCTAGTGTTTTGATTAAGATTGAGTGACATCTTGACTTCCGAATATTCAGGGTTTTACACCGTCGATATCTGGTGATGTTGTCTACACAGTGAGCTTTGCCGTGTTGTGTTTTACCTTAGGCGCACCTCTCCTTCGTCGGAGGATCATCAGAGCACCATCGCCGCATTCACCCAAACGTCGCCGCCGCCTTTTTCTTCGCTACCAGTCACTCCGTAGTGCTCCGCTGTCGGGACCCAAATATGCAAATCTGGACCCTCTGTGTATACTTCACTAGTCCAGGATAACGCTAGTGCACACAGTGACAACATTGATGAAATATCATTTCCATATGCAAAGATGACTAATAAATAGACAAATAACAATAATTATCAGAGTAAAGACCTTATGGTCAAAGCTTACAATTAATGTCTCAGAAGACAAATAGCTCAATAAAGCTGCAGCGGAACGTAACGGAATAACTTCAGTGAAGCCCATCCATATGCCCACAGGCAATCGACTGGGGTAGCGCGACCTAGTTCTCCACGATCCTTGAGGTAGACCTTGTTGACTGATGATTCTTCCACTTCTGTTGATTGTTTATAGCAAGTATGAGTACACACCGTACTCGCAAGTCATACCACAGAATGCAATTTATAGATGATGGCTTATTCCAAAGGAATGGCTTCTGTGGTTATTTTGCAGAAATGCAACATTTGCTATTGAATACAAATAATAGATTGAAAGCATAATTCAAAACAAATAGACAATAATAAGTTAACAATTGATTTCACAAAGGACACACAGTCTAATCAAGTTATTCACACAGCTGCACAAGTTATCTCACGCAGCTGACCCTTCCCATTTGTTTTATGAAAATCTACCCCTCGTGTGAAATCCCCGAGCATGTCCATATCCGAGGACGCGGCTATTCGAATAGATTGGTTTAACACTCTGCAGAGATTGTACACTTTACCCACACGATGTAACCAACCGGATCAGAGTTGATCACAACAAAACCTTTCGGAGATTTCATCTCAAACAATGACACTCCCGATGTGCTTTACCGCCGTCCAATTTGTACACACAGCCCTTGGAACGACACACACCGTTGGATCTGAAAACGGCGAACCGCTCATAGATGTGACCCAAACACAGCGGTACACACCTTCCACCCCATCACACAGCTTAAATACAACCTGAGTTGTCAATGTCAAGACTCCATAACTTACTAAGTCAGGCCCAGCCCATACTAGGCATGTGGTCGTACAGTAAGGCCCAGTTCAATGGCGCACAAAGTTAAGTCCTTAATTGACCAAGGCAAGACTTCCAGTTTTAACCCAAATCACAAAGTTTATAGCGCACAGCTCCACCGTTCACACAGATCCACCACTTGCCTCAGTCTAAATCTTTTCCCACCCTGTTGATTAAGTACAACACATGCCATCAACGAGTAACAGCACACAACACACACAGTTTCATCACACAGTTCCATAATCACTTAGTCAAGTTTATAATTGCGACTCAGATGAAATGATGACTCATGGCATGGCTAAGCAGTCTAATCGTATCTAACCAACCCACGTTGGTGCTACGATAATACCAACTAATAATGAACCAACCTAGGGTGACAAAAGATCATGGCATACAATAGACAAGGTGGATATAACAAATTGGATTAATAACTATCCCAAAAGCATTTAAGTAAATACTTGAAATAGAATGCAATACATTGAAACAAAGTATTTTGAAAACTGGGTTCAATATGATCAAAGGTATAACTTGCCTTGCTATAGCAATGATGGTCTTTATTTATCTTCAATCTTCTACTTCCTTGATCTTCAGCTCCTTCAGACGATTCCGGGCTTCAACGTCTAACGACAAAGAAAATGCAAAAACAAACTAAATTCAAAAGACAAATCAAATAAACTCCAAATTGAAATTGAATGGTACTGGAAGATAGATATTGAATTTAGATGAATGTAGGAATTTGAATGGGTTCAAGCGGAATTCGGATGAATAAGATATGGCTTTTGGAATGATGAAAACAATAAGAGAGACAAGCTCACAAGTGGAATATTATCAGGATATTCCATTCCGAAAATATTAGAGAATGATTGAGTGTATGACATGTGGGACCGACTGATATTTATGAATTTCTAGAATTAAAAATAATTCCAGAAATAAGGTAGAGAGAACGACATGTGGGACCAATAAGATAAAGGATTTTTCAAGAATTAAATTAATTCTCGAAAATAGGATTAGGGGTTGACATGTGGGCCACTGGTCTATGGACCAGGTCCACGGAGATACTAGTCCACGGTGGACCAAGCTCATGGAGGAGGGTTGACCAAAGTTGACTGACACGCGGGACTCGCATGTAAAAGAGATAAACAATTAAGGTTTTTAATTGAGTGGATGGCAGGAGGGGTCAACATGAAAGTGAGAGGAGATATATATTTATGTATACATACATACATACGCACATATATATACATATATACATACATACGTATATATATACCTACATACACACATATACATGTATATATACATACATATATATATTCATACACATATATACATAAATATATATAGGGGTTTGGATGGTGTAGATGACAAGTGGGTCCATCACAGAGACAAGGCAACCAACAGAGGCACACGGCCGGCCGGTTCAGAGAGCGGCGGCGGAAGCTCGGTCGTCGACGCAACGACGTTGCAGTGATGCTCTGGAGATGAGAAGGTGAGCGCCGGGTAGAACGAAGTAGCAGGGAAACCAACACTGCCAATAGAAGCAACCGAGAATAGAGACGGAACAATAGCATAGAACCTGTTCGGCTTGTCCTTGCACAGGTGATGGCAGAGAGATGGCAAAGCTATTGATGTGGAAGAAAAGAGAATAGAGAGAAGGAAGTTTGATTGGCTTGGGTGGCTCCCATAAGAGAGAAAATATTAGTAGAGTAGCCGATCCAAAAACAGAGAAAGAAGGATCACAGAGAAGGCTTAGCATCTCACGAACACATATACTGTGTACATATACAATACAGTGCGCAGAGAGCAATGCTGATCATGGCGCTTGGGAGCCAAGCAAGAATAGAGATCGGAGGGAGCGACTGGGGTTAAATACTCCTACAGGAGAACCGAATAGAGAGGAAACCAATGAAGACAAACTGCTAGCATGAAAAACAGTAACAGATCGTTCATGGCGCACGGCGGCGGTGGCGGCGACAACGTCCGACAGTGGGGTGAAGGGGCAAAACGAAAAGGAAACGACGAGCCGGACGCAATGGTGTGGTCGGATTTGAGAAATACTCACTGAGAAAGTAGAATACGAGAAGAATACGGTTGGGATACGGCGGACGGCGAAATCCCGGCGAACTTCGGGCGAAGGGCTGGCACCATGTCGTAGAGCACGACGACACGAACCCAACGCCACAGACGGTTCGGCCGGCGAACGTCGGACGGAGGAGAAACTCGCTGGAGAAGGCCGGTTGGACGAACTTCGTATTCCGCGAACTGCGTTGAATACAGATCGATTCGTAGGAAAGCAAATCAGGGGATTGGAAGAGGATGTCGAGACGGACGCGTGGGCGCAGACGGCTCGTATTTATATGCACCGAACAAAAAGATATGAAGGTTTGAATTTTGAATCAAAAACTGAACGAAACCGACGCTCGGCAGTTCGGCTGGAATTTGGGATGAACAGTACCGCATGGTACTGTTCACGTAGGAGGAGAGAGAAAGCAAAACTGATTTTCGGATTTTAAATAATAGGCAACAAATCGATAAGATAGAATAAATAGCAAACAAATCCAGAAAAATCTCCAAAAATACCAGAAAATTCCTGGGAAAACAAGGAAGCCAAATAAAATAGATTTTTATTTAATTGATTTTAATATTGGTCAAATTAAATATTTTTAATTTAGAAAAATTCTAATTAAGCTTTATTAATTCAAATAAAATTGGTGAAATTTTCTAGTGACCTAAACTACTCAAAAGATTTTTGGAAAACCAAATTTTGGGATGTTACAAACCTCTCCCCTTAAAGGAATCTCGTCCTCGAGATTCAGGCTGGCTATAGAAAAGGTTACGGAACTCAGCCTTCGGGCTGTCCTTGCTTTCAACTGCTTTGACTCTGACGAAACTTCTTTTCTGAACACTTACAGAACAAACGTCTTGCTTCTTGCTGAGCTTCTTGCTTCGACGAAAACTTGATAAGCTGGCTCTTGGTAGGAAAGGACTTCTAGCAACTCGATTGCTTCTCACAGAACTGCTTAATTGGTGCTCCAAGACACTTCTGGAGTTAAGGAACTCTACCACTGACTGATAGCTCCGGTTGACAAACAATCTCTTCTTATGAGCTTCAGAATCTTGAACTGATCGGTACACCTTTGTTACCTCTGTCGCAACTTCTTAAAACAGAACTTCAACAGGTATCCTAATGGTAAACCTGACCGCGATGGTGATAATCCGCATACACAGTGTACCTTTCTGCTTGAACTGAGCTACTTAAAATCCCTTTAAGGTTAAAGACACTTGGCCTTCTGCTTCATGATTAATAAAAAATACACATACTTTGTGATCTGATCTGCTTCTAGCTGAGTGATGACTCACACTATCAACCATTGCGAACTTCAAATGGTGGCAATCGTGAACTGACTGACATCTGGCGTTGTAGGGGAATTCTGAACACACCACTTACTTGCTCGACCTGATACTTTGAGTTAAGGCACAAACTTACTATTTCCTTTGATCTATCAACTGATTCAGGGTGATACACAATACTGAACTAAACGGACATCCAAGGATGTATACACACTCGGTCACTAACACGAGGTACACTGGGATCGTTGGTCTGACACTGACTTATTCTGGCACATCGTGCAAACTGACCATCTCTGTCAATCTGACACTATACCAATTCTGCAAATACCATCTCTGTCGTATACAACTTCGGTTGTATACCACTCTGCTAGACAGCCTCCAAACATGGTGATACTGACAGGTTTGAAGCGGCAATTTCTATCAAATGATCAACAATCACTTTTCAAGAAATTACATCTCAATTGGATCCTGGGAAACCCCATACTTGAATTCTCACAGATATGAGTACTCTGTCTGGGCTTTGACATACTAGCCGACTTTCTGATATACCAAACGAATGGTAACACATTGTGTGACCTTTTGCCTTATATTGGATCATCACAATTCAACTTTGAGATCCTTGTACACCTTGATACTTTCAGGGGAAATGGAATGCTTTCACTCAAATGTTGGTTTGAACATCAACAACTTAAATTTCTTCTGAGCAAAATGCAAACATGCTCATTGATTCGTGGATCACCTGGTTCACCTTAGGCAGGTTCTCATGCTTTACCTTACTTTGTGTGAGGACTGATTCCCTTGATAAAACTGTCATCTTACTGTCTTCTCAACAAAATTTTTCTAGCATCGGTTTAACTTTGGGGTTCAACAAATATACTCTTGCACTAACTCAAGATTCAACTTCTGGCTTTCACAGGTAACTTTAGCTGACTCTTCACTTGATCAACAATTTCTTGCATTAGCTCTTCCGATTTGAGGCATCTGCCACTATACTGATCTGAACTGAGGGAACAGACTCCAACCTCCTGGTTCTCGATCCAATAAAACCATTTTTAATGCTCTATGATAGCAACTCTGAATTATGACTAGCACAATTCACTACTTGAAACTGTAGCTGTTAGGAAGTGTTGGCGAAACTCCGTAACACACAAATTCTTAGATGTTCCGTGATAAAAGTTATCAAGTTTCTTTCAGGTAGCTGGTAGTGTGAACACTGGAGTAGTGGTTGATCTCTTCTGAAATTCTCACTTACTTAGTTCACTTCTGGCGATCAGGGTGAACTTGTTCTTTTACAACGATGAGGGTCTTGACTATCTTGAAACAATTGTCTCACTGATCTTGAACTGACACTGTCTCGAAACAACTGTCTCACTAGTATGCAATTGACACTGTCCAGTTAACGGATGATCTTAGGGAAAACTGCAGTTCTTCCTCAGAACTCAAACATATTGATTCTGAGGTTCTGGGGATTAGCTTTTGAATAAACTGAAATTCTCGCACATTCTTGTGCTAATAATTTACTTTACAATCAACATTGGTGCTTACCAAGCTGACAAATTTGATTTAACACTGCCTTTATCTGAGAAAATCATCTGCTTTGCTTTATCATTTCAGCAAACTCATTGGCAACTTTTGCAATATATCATCTCTAATAATTGGTTGATCTTGGGTACCAAGTCAAAGACAAACTTGACTGAAATGAATTCTGACATTCTGGCATTTGGAGTGAGTGGCTGGTTATTCTGAGGATACTGGCTGATGTGGTGGTCTTCTTTGTGATAACTATAACAAAAACGTATCGAACCTTGCGACTTTTCTGACAGGCTACGGCAGAATGACTATCCTCCTTGAGGGTTGAAGCTTGACGCTTTGCAGGGCATCTCTTGGCATAGTGGCTTTGCTTACCACACTCGAAACACTCTACTGGCGATACCGACTTGCTTCTCTTTCGAGGCTGGTTACTAAAGTCAACATGCTGCTTTTATGATCCTTCAGTTGACATATCTTGCACTGACAATGGTTTGCCTTCTTTTGCTAATGCTCTGACTTCGACTTGAAAATTTTTCATGTTGACATTGTATTGCGAAAGTCAACACTAAATACATGGGGCATTAACTCGGACAATGATCATCGCCTTCTGAGAGACCATGTGAGAGGTCCTCCACTCTGAGTGATGAGTATTTGACAAGTGTGTTGATTAGATTGAGAGTTGAGGTTTTCGGTTTGGACTGTTTCTGGGCTGAGTCAGGGAAATCGGAACTACCGCTGTGTATGGAGCGGAAGTTCCGATTAATCGGAACTACCGGTGTTGGAAAAAGGAACTTCCGATTTATCCGGTTTTGCTCTCGGTGAAGGAAATCGGAACTTCCGCACAAGGTAGCCGAGTGTCGAAAATTCGACATTGTGTGTTCTCTAAGATATCAAATCGAATTAAATATCCGAAAGTCGGTTGTTCGGATATCGAAGTACCGCAGATGTTGAGCGGAACTTCCGATATTCGACAAGTGCGGATGTTAGAAATCGGAACTTCATTGTGGTAAGTGCGAACTTCCGATTGTGTCCGTAATCGCGTAGAAGGTTAATTTGTGATTTTGATTTTGTATGAGTTTGAGTCTTATACAAATGTTGATGCTATGTTATTGTGCAATGCTATGTGATGTGTTTTTGTCTGTGTTGTTGCGCAGGCATCAAGATGGAGTCGTGGCGAGACACGTGGACCGGACTAGGCGCAGGAGGCGTTGAGGTCGAACGGTCGGGATGTGTCAAGACGGAGTGAATCTTGAAGCGGTTGCAGTCGTGCACAACAAGGTGTACGGAGGCTTCGGAAGGTGCGCAAGGCGAAAGGGTCTTTTCGCAAAGCGGCAAAAGTGGAGGCGGTTCCGTTCGGGTGTAGCGGGCTTAATGGGTTGGAGGCCCATTAGCAAAGGCTATAAATAGGGGAGAACCCTGGAGTTAGGGTTAGATTTTTTGAGAGAAAATTAGGGTTAGCTCTAGCAAAAGGTTTGTTTTGCTTTTTGAGAGTTTGTTGAGTTGAGAGGATGAACTGAAAATCTTTGTAATCATTCCTCTGTGTTTCCTCTGTAATCTCTTGATTCTATCAATGAAACTCTGAAGTTTTGATTACTCGTTTGTACCTCTCTTATTCCCTTCCTGTTCTTGTTGAATATTTAGGTTTTGATGCATCTTTTGATTCGTCCTATGAAATAGCTTGAAACTTGATATCTAGAGTCGTTTTAATATTGCTAATGCATCCTCAAAGTTTCATGAACTAAGAATCAGAGAATCTTGTTTATCGTGGGTTTTGGTCTCTCTTGCCCCTTCTTCAAGAAATCCGATTTTGGCTTGTTTGTTGAATCTTTGTTTGCGATTCTTCTCCATGAGGTCAAGATGTTGCTTAGGATGATGTCTGTGAAACTTGACCGAGAAGAGCATTCAAGATTTAGCACTTTGGATTTTGGGAAAACCCGAGCGATTGTTCTTGGTCGGGACAATCGGAACTTCCGATTGTCCAAGCGGAACTATGCAGCGGAACTTCCGCACTTACCGGAACTACGGAGTGCGGAACTCATCGGGTAGAATCGGATCTTCCGATTTTTGTGTAATGAATGAAACTGTTTTAGTTCTCTGATTTTGTGTTACTCTTCTTGAGAGGGTTTTGTAGATCTTGTTTAAATACATTAAAAGGGGATCTCTTAATTTTAAGGCACCATTCACCCCCCCTCTGTTGCCATTTCGGTCCTTCAATTGGTATCAGAGCAAGGTTAGCTCTTCTTGATAGATCTTAACCGGTCGGTTGAGCCATGGCAACGGACAAGTATTCCACCAAGCCTCCGGTTTTGGTGGTCCGATTACCCTTCGGAAGAGCCGAATGGAAACTTACATCCGTGCTCGGGGTATGCCATCCGGAGAAAGGTGAAGGTTAGATTTCTTTGTTCTCGCCGATGAGAACATCAATGCTGGAAACATGGCCGATGTTGAGGCAAATGCTAAGGCAAGGAACATAATCATTCAGGGTTTAAGCAGAAGTGAGTTTGATCGTATTTCTCATTTGATTTCTGCTTATGACATCTGGGTGACCCTCGATGCATACCATGAGGGCACCACTCAGATTAAGACGGTTCGACAAGACCGGTTCAAGCGTGAATCTGAAGAAATTTGAGATGCTTCTTTGGTGAATCCTCGACGAGTGCTTTTGGCGTTTTCACAAGATTTTGAGCAACCTCCGAGCGGTCGGTCTTACATACCCGACTCGGATAACGCCGACGGATGCTTTCGCACTTGATCTTCGTGTTTGGGAGATGAAAGTGACTACCATCAAAGATAGCACGGACCTCTCGACCACGACTCTTGATGCGCTTTACTCGCGTCTCAAGACTCACGAGATTGACATTGTCTCTCGAAGGTCAAGTCACAATCGATGGCTTTAGTCACCGATCCCACTTCGGATCTTCTTCGAGTCGATCGTGGGTTCTCCTAGTCGCTCTCTCGTGACATAACCGATGATCGCTAGAGCGACTTGAGGATGAGCAGCTAGCCCTCCTAGCTCGGAAGTTTTCTCATGCTTACAAGAGGAGGAGGGATGGTAAAAGAGGAGGTCCTGTGATTTGTTTCGAGTGTGGTGGCCCCAACCACATCCGAGCAAACCGTCCCAAGCTTGGGAAGGGCAAAGGTGACTATGGCGGTCCAAGCAAGAACGACTACATCGACAAGAACCGCAACACGAAGCCCTCAAAGACTGATCAAGGCAAGAAGAAGTTCCGCAACTTTGGGAAGGCAAAGAAGGCATTCCATCGCGTCCTCATCGCCTCGATTTAACCGGACACCGGCGAGGTGGAGGGGTGGAGGACGATGATGGGAAGGACGATCATGATCCCAAGGACGACGGCAACTTCTCCGGCATGTGCTTCATGGCCCTCGGGGGCGAACTGAGCGACAGCGAGCTGTACTCCGACTCCGATGAGGTTAGTCCCACTTATGACCAGCTTAATGATGCTTTTCTTAAGCTAGGTAGATTCCATGCTAAGTCTAGGGCTAAGTGTCTTTGGGTTGGAGAAGGAAGTAGCTAGACTATCACGGAGCTTACTTTACTTACATCCGCTCCCTCCCGTGATGAATGTGACACATGCTGTGCTTTGATTGATGATATGGAAAACTAAGGACCTTACATGATAGTGTGTCCTCTGAACTTGACATGATTAAGGTAGAGAACATTAGCCTTCTTGCTGAATTAGAGATGAGTAGGGTAGCACCTCTTTCATCCACTACTTTGTTGAGGCTCTCGCTTGCACCTCATGTGAGGTTAAGGACAATTCGCTTAGAGGTCTTTATACCATGTTGCTTGATCCGCCTCAAACTTGTGAAAATTGTAATAATCTCAAGATGAACCTAAAGCAGGCAGATCACAAAATTTGTGAATTCCAAGTCGCGCTACTAGAGCCTATTGTTTCTTGTTTAAAGCTGTCCTAAGTTAATCTATTGAACTAGAATCAGATTCAAGCGGTTTCAAGAAATGATTGATCATGAGAATAAATTGGCTCAAGATGCTTCTAAGGATCTTGTTAGCTCACCATGCAAGCAATGTAATAAACTAAAATGTGATTTGATTGCTTTGGATGAAAAATGTGTGAAGCTAACTAAGGACCTTCTAGAGACACAATCATCCGCTTGTATTGTGTGTCTTTGGGAAGAAGTCTAAGGGTTTGGTAGAGACGCCTAGTAACGTGAACCAATCGCTAGCGATGAGGGACTGTCCCCCAAAGTCGGTGTGCGTGCACAAGCCAATCTTTCCTCTGTTGTTGGTTCTTCTTACGCTCCCTTACCTTCTTTGTCCCTTCCCCTCGCTCTTCTTGCACCTCTCTTTCGGGAGTGTCGGTATCTTATGAACACTCTCGAGAGGTTTGTAGGAGGCAAGAAGAAGCTCAATCTCATTCTAGACAAATCTAAAATTTGCGATTTAATCGTGGTCTAGGATATGATATCCGGAGGATATGAGGAAGCATCCACCGTCGTGCTCAAAACCATAGCACTGGTGTGATCAAAACTAAGCCCGGGATGAGAAAGTCAATTTTAAGTCGCGGGTTTTGTTCAAAGGATTTATGACAAGGTGATTCCACTGCAGCTTCGCCCTCGTAAGGCGAAGTATCATTGCACCTTCATCGTAAAGATGGACATTTAGTTGATCATTGCTTCAGCGCCAAGATCGCGCAGAGACCGTGTTGAGTCTCTTAGGCACATTCGTGGTCAGCCCTGATCTTGAGTGCACCTAAGACCAACACGAGGTCTAGATTTGCTCCATCCGATGATTTTGGGCAGATCGAGGACTTGGTTTTTCCGAAGTTTTCGATTTTCATCCTCATGCTCCCTTTGGTCGTAATCTCCGCCGCCCCGAGGGTAGATCTCGTTTTCCTTTCGAGATAGCTACTGCGGCAAGATCAAGATGTTATCGCACTTCGACTCGCTCTCCCATAGCAATCGGATCCAAAGAACAGTCGAGACCTTTGACTTGTTGAGTGACAGAGAGCGAGGGTAGATAGAGGTCGGTCTTGCTTGACTACTTCATCTGCTCGCCGTGTTACTCAAGATTGGGTGCCAAAATCATCGTTGATTCACCCCAAGATCGAGACTTTACTCTGCTTGACTCGTGGTCGCCGGCCGGGAAGGAAAGGTCCGGATTGTAGACTCGGTGTTCACGTCATATGACCGAGATTCTCGTTGGTTTTCTTCCCTAGCCCGTGCTCCGGTGATGAGACGATCACCTTTGAGATGCTTCATTTGGCGCGCCATCGCTAAAGGTACTGTGAACATTAATGATTCTTTCATTTTAAAAGATGTTGCCTTAGTAAGTAAGTCGCAGATAATCGCTTTGGTCTCTCACCACCGATGACGGTTTCGAGGTGAGCTTTAAGAAAAACAATTGCAAAATTCTTGATTCTTGGGTAGTCTAGTTTATGGATTTCTCGATATGGGAGGATCTTTCGTGCTGATTTTTCCGGATCTTCCGTGATCCTCTTCGATGTTTAATTGCTTCAATCCCGTGATTTGACTTTACTCGCATAGGAGACTTGGTCATATAGGATTTGATCATCGACCGAGATAGCGCCACGATCTCATTCGTGGTTTGCCAAAACTCAAAATGGTCAAGGATCTTGTTTGTGCTCCTTGCCGCACGGCAAAATGGTTGCCGCTTCACATCCTCCGCCATAAATGACTATGACAGATGCACTGTGTCAATCTGCCCATATGGACACAAGATGGGACCGGCTAGAGTGCGATCGATGGGAGGGAAGTGGTACGACTTGTCGTGGTCGATGACTTCTCGAGGTATTCTTGGGTATTTTTCTTAGCCTCAAGGATGAGACGTTTACTCTTTTCGTGGTCTTTTAGTAGGCTTTCGTTGAGCTCCCTGTGCATTACGAGCAATTCAGACCGATAATGGCACCGAGTTCAAGAATTCCTACTTTGAGAGTTTTGTGGTGAGACAGTGTAGAGCACCGTTCTCGTCTCCATACGCCCCCAACAAAATGGCGTTGTGGAGAGGAAGAACCGCACCTTGGTCGAGATGGCGGGACGATGCTTGATGAGTACTCTACACCTAGGAAGTTTTAATGAGGCAATTGCTCCGCTTGTCATGTTTCTATGAGTTTTCTTGGGCACTCTTGCATCGCACTTCTTATGAGTTGAGATATGGGCGAAAACCATGGCCTCGCATTTTCGTGTGTTTGGTTGCAAGTGTTTTATTTCAAGTCCGGGAACCTAGATAAGTTCGAGTCACGATCTTGTGATGGGATCTTTCTGGGTTACTCGATGGGATCTTTCTAGGTTACTCGACTTCTTCTCGTGCCTATAGAGTCTGGATCTGCGAGTCTAGTAAATTGTTAGAGACCTGTGAGGTGACCTTCGATGAGGCCACCGGGACTAGGCACGATATCTCGTGTTCTTTAGAGCAGTCTGAGTCCATCTTTGTGGACGAAGAGGAAGACGGAGATGAAGGTTGTCTACGATCCAGCTCTTCCTCCTCCTCTTGAGGTGCCTTCTTCCACCGCACTCGAGGAGATCACCTTACCTTCTCGCTTCTTCTTCAAGCTAGTGGCTCTGCTCCTATCTCATCCGATCATGAGGTAGAGGCCACTTCTTCATCTCACCTGGACCTCCAAGACACATTCAAAAGGACCATCCTTGAGCAGATAATTGGAGATCTCTTTGAGCGAGTCACTGCTCAAAAGCGGCATGTCTCTATTCTGTCTCCATTCTCGCTTTGTTGCCTCGTTTGAGCCCAAAGACGCTTGTCATGCTCTTTTCGATGAGTCATGGACTAACGCCATGCACGAGGAATTGGAAAACTTTGAAAGGAACAAGGTCCGTCCCTTGTTGAGCCCCTCAAGGTCACAATATCATTGGGACCAAATGGGTGTTCAAGAACAAGCAAAGTGAAGATGGGTTAGTCATTCAAACAAGGCTAGGTTTGGTAGCTCGGGGTACTCTCAAGTTGAGGGTCTAGATTTCAAGAGACTTTTGCCCTGTAGCTAGACTTGAAGCCATTAGAATCTCGCTTGCCTTTGCAGCTTCTAAGGGTTTCAAGCTTTACAGATGGATGTCAATAGTGCTTTCCTCAATGGCCTTATTGAGGAAGAAGTCTATGTGAGATGACCTCCGGTTTCGAGAACCCCAAATACCCTAACCATGTCTACAAAGCTTTCCAAAGCTTTGTATGGACTCAAGCAGCTCCTGAGCTTGGTATGAAAGGCTTAAGTCCTATCTACGAGCCATGGTTTTGAGATGGGTAAAATTGACAAAACCTTGTTCATCCGCCGCCTTGGCACCGATCTTCCGCTCGTCGGATCTATGTGGATGACATTATCTTTGGCGGCTCCTCGCATGCTCGCTTCCCGTTTTTCCGATGTCATGAGCTCGGAGTTTGAAATGAGCATGATGGGCGAGTTGAGCTTCTTCCTTGGCTTCCAAATCAAGCAGTCTCGGGAGGGTACCTTTCTTCATCAAGGCAAATACACTCGAGACCTCCAAGCGTTCGACATGAATGATGGAAAGCCAAGATCAACTCCAATGGCATCTACTGGTGCTCGATCCGGATGAAGATGGCGAACACGTTGACCAAAAGGATTTCAGAGCATGATTGGCTCTCTCTTGTACCTCACGACCTCGAGACCGGACATACACTTTTACGTGTGTCTTTGTGCTCGGTTTGAGTTTCTCCTCGCAGATCTCACCGTCAAAGCGGTGAAGCGCATCTTCGGTACCTTCGAGCTACCATTGACTATGGCATCCGTACTCTTCCTCTTCTTGTCTATCTCTTAGAGCCTTCTCCGATGCGCACTTTGTTGGTCAGAGGATAGATAGGAAGAGCACTTCCGCACTTGCCAATTCATTGGCACTTCTCTCGCCTCCGGTCGTTGAGGAAGCAATCCGGTGTTGCGCGATCCACCGCAGAGGCCGAAACGCTGTCGCTTTGCGACCGATTCTTTGCAGTCAAGTGCTTTGATGGTCTCGACCTGCAGGATTTCGGGCTATCTATCGATGCGTTCCACTCTTACGTGATAACACGTCTGCGATTTGCATTGCCAAGAACCCAAGTGCAACATTCTCGACCAAGCATATTGATATCGATATCACTTTCTTCGAGACCATGTAGAGAAGGGTGACATTGTGCTCCAGCCAGGAGAGTGAGCACCGGTTATGATATCTTCACTAAGCCTCTGGACAGCTCTCGGTTTTCAGCTCTGCGGGGAGAGCTTGGGGTGGTTTGTCCTTACGGACTGCTGTGAGGGGGAGTTTTGTGCTACTATTATATTATATTATATTATATTATAATATACTATTACTCCTTTCTGGTTTCATTTTTGGGTCGAAGTCCTTCCAGCATAGGTTAGAGTGGTTCACTTGCCAAATTGCTTTGACTGCTACTTCTTGTCTTGTGCTTCTAGGATGCTGCTTATTAGCTGTCTCTTCCTTCTCTAAGTAGAGCTTACTCACTTCTTATAGGTTCTAGCAGGGGTCGGGCCACCCTTGGGTAGACAGGGACAGTGTTTGCTCCTTAGTGTTTGTGTAGATCAGCTGATAGTCCTAGAATCATATGGGGTAGATAAGAACCTGTCTGAGCGATAGTTTTCTCTATATCTTTTCTATGCTCTAGAGGACTGCCTTTTCTGGTTTACTTATCAGATTCTCGTTTTTGTTCCTTTGGTTCAGGGGGAGTTACTCTTGGTTATTCCATACTCTTAATTTTGTCATAACTCAACCTGAATTAAAAGATGCATCTCATTCTGAAGGGAATCTGGATTTTTGTGCATTTCATTCCGCATTGCATTATAATCAAATGGAGCCTTGTTTATTATCCCTTATGATATGTTTTCACTGTTTTACATCTTGCCATGATTTATGCTAAACTGCTAGATCTATCATGACTTTTTATGTGTAGTTTAGTCTTTGCCATGCTAAGATGTTTAAAAATGCTAAACTTAAATTAAAATCTTGTCATGATAGCTCTTGAGACTAGTCTGGTTGAAACTATCCTTTTATGATTTTCGCCATGTCAAGTAATTTGAGTTGAGTCTGAATCTCTTTTGAACTTTTGAGTAAGCTATGTCGGTTTGTTAAGAAACATGACTTATCTCTAATCACGGTCTAAAAAAACTTCAAAAGCAAAAATGATCTCTTTGTGCGAAAAACCGATCTCACCAAATCTTTCTCATGAGACGGCTTGCCATTGCACTAGGCATGAACTCGGGGAGCCTTGGATGACCTAAGATCACCTCCTTAAGTCATTGCTTGGAGTGGTCGATAAGGCTTGGGATCTAGCACATGGCTAAGATTTGAAAAATTGGTTGAAGCTTAGGAGGCAGTTGTGGATGGCACCTAGTCCAGAGCTTGCCTTACTAAGATAAAACCATAAAGAGCTTTCAAACAAAAAAAAGAAAAATGTGCTAAAATTGCTTATCATCAAAGAGACCAAGTTCTGGATAAAATGAGTCCCTCTTCAACTGGTAGCACTCTAAACTGTTCAGTATGAGTCTTCTTGGTTCAACTTAGATTACTTGACATGGCTTGTATCTTTTTTGGATATCTTTAGCTAGACTTCAATCTTGACTTATTTGACCTGCTAAAGAACTGGATCATTAATCAGATTATGGACTTTCTGTCTTAGCTCTTCTATACATCGATTGTCATGATTTTGATAGCATTCTTCTGTGTTATGGCTTGGTGTAATACTCTAATAGTCATTTTGGATAATCTACATGGCTCCTAATGCTTAAAATGAACATCATATAGTCTTTTCCTCCCTTTTTCTACATATTGATGATTTTATTGCCAAAGGGGGAGAATGATTGTGAGAAAAAGCCTTCTGAAGAAAAGCTTTGAGTTTTCCTTCTGAAGAAAAGCCTTGAGTTTTGTGCGAAAATTGCTCTTTCATCTCATCTCAAGTCTTTTTCTTTGTGTCAACTTGGTCTTGTGCTTAATTACTCTTGTTTAGACCTTGGTTGACTGTAATCTCAAACTCATCTTATGCTTTTTCGGTAATTGTCAATATACTCATCAAGGGGGAGATTGAGAGACCATGTGAGAGGTCCTCCACTCTGAGTGATGAGTATTTGACAAGTGTGTTGATTAGATTGAGAGTTGAGGTTTTCGGTTTGGACTATTTCTGGGTTGAGTCAGGGAAATCGGAACTACCGCTGTGTATGGAGCGGAAGTTCGATTAATCAGAACTACCGGTGTTGGAAAAGGAACTTCCGATTTATCCGGTTTTGCTCTCGGTGAAGGAAATTGGAACTTCCGCACAAGGGGTAGCGGAGTGTCCGAAATTCGACATTGTGTGTTCTCTAAGATATCAAATCGAATTAAATATCCGAAAGTCGGTTGTTCGGATATCGGAAGTACCGCAGTTGTTGAGCGCGAACTTCCGATATTCCGACAAATGCGGATGTTCGAAATCGGAACTTCATTTGTGGTAAAATCTTGGAACTTCCGATTGTGTCCGAATCGCGCGTAGAAGGTTAATTTGTGATTTTGATTTTGTATGAGTTTGAGTCTTATACAAATGTTGATGCTATGTTATTGTGCAATGCTATGTGATGTGTTTTTGTCTGTGTTGGTGCGGGGCATCAAGATGGAGTCGTGGCGAGACACGTGGACCGGACTAAGCGCAGGAGGCATTGATGTCGAGCGGTCGGGATGTGTCAAGACGGCGTGAATCTTGAAGCGGTTATAGTCGTGCACAACAAGTTGTACGGAGGCTTCGGAAGGTGCGCAAAAGGCGAAGGGTCTTTTCGCAAAGCGGCAAAAGTGGAGGCGGTTCCGTTCGGGTGTAGCGGGCTTAATGGGTTGGAGGCCCATTAGCAAAGGCTATAAATAGGGGAGAACCCTGGAGTTAGGGTTAGATTTTTGAGAGAAAATTAGGGTTAGCTCTAGCAAAGGTTTGTTTTGCTTTTGAGAGTTTGTTGAGTTGAGAGGATGAATCGAAAATCTTTGTAATCATTCCTCTGTGTTTCCTCTGTAATCTCTTGATTCTATCAATGAAACTCTGAAGTTTTGATTACTCGTTTGTACCTCTCTTATTCCCTTCCTGTTCTTGTTGAATATTTAGGTTTTGATGCATCTTTTGATTCGTCCTATGAAATAGCTTGAAACTTGATATCTAGAGTAGTTTTAATATTGCTAATGCATCCTCAAAGTTTCATGAACTAAGAATCAGAGAATCTTGTTTATCGTGGGTTTTGGTCTCTCTTGCCCCTTCTTCAAGAAATCCGATTTTGGCTTGTTTGTTGAATCTTTGTTTGCGATTCTTCTCCATGAGGTCAAGATGTTGCTTAGGATGATGTCTGTGAAACTTGACCGAGAAGAGCATTCAAGATTTAGCACTTTGGATTTTAGGGAAAACCCGAGCGATTGTTCTTGGTCGGGACAATGGAACTTCCGATTGTCCAAGGCGAATTATCAGCGGAACTTCCGCACTTACCGGAACTACGGAGTGCGGAACTATCACGGTAGAATCGGATCTTCCGATTTTTGACAGAACAGAATGAAACCTGTTTTAGTTCTCTGATTTTGTGTTACTCTTCTTGAGAGGGTTTTGTAGATCTTGTTTAAATACATTAAAAGGGGAGCTCTTAATTTTAAGGCACCATTCACCCCCCCCCCCTCTGTTGCCATTTCGGTCCTTCACCTTCACATAAGAAACATGTGATCTTTCTCATTGGGCATTCTCCAACGGAATGATTTCCTTTGCAACTAGGACAATTGATCTTGTGTTCATCGGCACTATAGCCTATTTCTCCACAACGGGTACATGCAAAATCTTCTGACTTATTTGATTTGTAGCACTTCAAACTGACAATGGCTAGCTTGGATGTAGGACATCGAAATAGCAAGTTCCTCTTTATCACTCTTACTTGATGTTGGATACTGCTGACGCAAAGCTGGGGAAAACTCTGACCAAATGATGGTCTACTTGTCCGGATGGGCGGCGCGAAAGTTTTTCCACCAATCTAATGTAACTCCTTCTAATTGATGAGCAGCATAGAAAACTTTCTCGTTATCATTGCATTGCACAACAATTAACTTCTCTTCTATGGTGCGAATCCAAGATTCGGCATTCTTGAGCTTGTTTGAGCCTTCAAAGATAGGTGGTTTGGTCATTATAAACTTCACAAACTTGAACTGAGGGTGTGTCGTTGGGATAGTAATGATTTGTGCATCCTTTCAAAAGTTACTACTGTCTGACAGTTGCATCGTTGCTGACTTGAGCTGATTCTGGGTGACAGGAGACTAGTTCAGGCTATGATGTGTCACTACTGGCACTGGTGATAGCTGCTAGTTGGCGTCTGCTTTGGTACTGAGACTGGTGATGGAACAACGTCTTGCTTTGTTATTCTGATTCAACAAATTGGCCACTATAGCGATGGTCTGATTCTGTTGGGTCATCATGTTGTTCATGTTTCTGCATCATCGCGTTCATGAGTTGAGTCCGAGTTACCAAAATTGTGTCATGATTGGATCTGCTACTCCTGGTATTGACAACTGTCCACTGGGATCGATAAGATCGGAGCTGACATAGACTATTTCAAGACTACTAACAAGGTTGGCTTCACTAGGGTTCTTCATTTGCTGGTTGACCAGGCTAATAGATTAGAGGGAAAAGCATAAGGTAAGGGAAGACAATCTACTAAGGGAGAAGGTTTAACCCAAAAACACCAAGGAACACACAAATAGCCGGAAAGCTATTAAGAAGCATAAAACTCATAGCCAAACTACACACAGAAGAAAGAAAATGAAAATCTAACCGTCTAGTCGATTAAACTCTAACTTAACTGAGTGACTTGGCTCAACACATGGGAGGAACCATACTGATTTATCTTATATGGCTGGTATGAAGAAAACTGGAACTGGTTACGGTCTTCATCAACCTTGACTGCTTGTGATTCTTGTAGGCGAATCTTGGAGAAAGATAGGGGCGATGTACAACTTCTTCTTGGTCTTCAATTCTTGCGACGAACTTGTCTTGAACACTTGGGAAGATGTTGATACGCTGTTGTTGGTCGAATGGTCTTTGAAGAGTTATTGAAAAAAGCTCCTGGGCATCCATCGAGACATTTGGCACCGATAATGACAACTATGGAAGATATGAGGAAAGAAGGTCCAATTTAATACTCAAAACGGTGAGGAAGAATATAGACGAGAAATGATCAGAGTGGAAGAGAATAGAAGCTAGACAAGATGAGAATAGCACGTCATTAAGATTTTCCATTTGTAGAATACGTTTTGAACTTTTCCTTAAACACGGCCATTCTAACTAAGGTCACGACCTACAGTCGATATGGCTCTGATACCACCTCTGTCGGGACCCAAATATGCAAATCTGGACCCTCTGTGTATACTGCACTAGTCCAGGATCACGCTAGTGCACACAGTGGCAACATTGATCAAATATCATTTCCATATGCAAAGATGACAAATAAATAGACAAATAACAATAATTATCAGAGTAAAGACCTTAAGGTCAAAGCTTACAATTAATGTCTCAGAAGACAAATAGCTCAATAAAGTGCGCAATGAACGTAACGGAATAACTCAATAAAGCCCATCCATATGCCCACAGCAATCGATCGGGTAGCGCGACCTAGTTCTCCACGATCCTTGAGGTAGACCTTGTTGACTGATGATTCTTCCACTTCTGTTGATTGTTTATAGCAAGTATGAGTACACACCGTACTCGCAAGTCATACCACAGAATGCAATTTATAGATGATGGCTTATTCCAAAGGAATGACTTCTGTGGTTATTTTGCAGAAATGCAACATTTGCTATTGAATACAAATAATAGATTGAAAGCATAATTCAAAACAAATAGACAATAATAAGTTAACAATTGATTTCACAAAGGACACACAGTCTAATCAAGTTATTCACACAGCTGCACAAGTTATCTCACACAGCTGACCCTTCCCATTTGTTTTATGAAAATCTACCCCTCGTGTGAAATCCCCGAGCATGTCCTATTCCGAGGACGCGGCTATTCGAATAGATTGGTTTAACACTCTGCAGAGTTTGTACACTTTACCCACACGATGTAACCAACCGGATCAGAGTTGATCACAACAAAACCTTTCGGAGATTTCATCTCAAACAATGACACTCCCGATGTGCTTTACCGCCGTCCAATTTGTACACACAACCCTTGGAACGACACACACCGTTGGATCTGAAAACGGCGAACCGCTCATAGTTGTGTCCCAAACACAGCGGTACACACCTTCCACCCCATCACACAGCTTAAATACAACCTGAGTTGTCAATGTCAAGACTCCATAACCTACTAAGTCAGGCCCAGCCCATACTAGGCATGTGGTCGTACAGTAAGGCCCAGTTCAATGGCGCACAAAGTTAAGTCCTTAATTGACCAAGGCAAGACTTCCAGTTTTAACCCAAATCACAAAGTTTATAGCGCACAGCTCCACCGTTCACACAGATCCACCTCTTGCCTCAGTCTAAATCTTTTCCCACCCTGTTGATTAAGTGCAACACATGCCATCAACGAGTAACAGCACACAGCACACACAGTTTCATCACACAGTTCCATAATCACTTAGTCAAGTTTATAATTGCGACTCAGATGAAATGATGACTCGTGGCATGGCTAAGCAGTCTAATCGTATCTAACCAACCCACGTTGGTGCTACGATAATACCAACTAATAATGAACCAACCTAGGGTGACAAAAGATCATGGCATACAATAGACAATGTGGATATAACAAATTGGATTAATAACTATCCCAAAAGCATTTAAGTAAATACTTGAAATAGAATGCAATACACTGAAACAAAGTATTTTGAAAACTGGGTTCAATATGATCAAAGGTATAACTTGCCTTGCTATAGCAATGATGGTCTTTATTTATCTTCAATCTTCTACTTCCTTGATCTTCAGCTCCTTCACACGATTCCGGGCTTCAACGTCTAACGACAAAGAAAATGCAAAAACAAACTAAATTCAAAAGACAAATCAAATAAACTCCAAATTGAAATTGAATGGTACTGGAAGATAGATATTGAATTTAGATGAATGTAGGAATTTGAATGGGTTCAAGCGGAATTCAGATGAATAAGATATGGCTTTTGGAATGATGAAAACAAAAAGAGAGACAAGCTGACAAGTGGAATATTATCAGGATATTCCATTCCGAAAATATTAGAGAATGATTGAGTGTATGACATGTGGGACCGACTGATATTTATGAATTTCTAGAATTAAAAATAATTCCATAAATAAGGTAGACAGAACGACATGTGGGACCAATAAGATAAAGGATTTTTCAAGAATTAAATTAATTCTCGAAAATAGGATTAGGGGTTGACATGTGGGCCACTGGTCTATGGACCAGGTCCACGGAGATACGCTAGTCCACGGTGGACCAAGCTCATGGAGGAGGGTTGACCAAAGTTGACTGACACGCGGGACCCGCATGTAAAAGAGATAAACAATTAAGGTTTTTAATTAAGTGGATGGCAGGAGGGGTCAACATGAAAGTGAGAGGAGATATATATTTATGTATACATACATACATACGCACATATATATACATATGTATATATATACATATATACATACATACATATATATATACCTACATACACACATATACATGTATATATACATACGTATATATATTCATACACATATATACATATATATATAGGGGTTTGGATGGTGTAGATGACAAGTGGGTCCATCACAGAGACAAGGCAACCAACAGAGGCACACGGCCGGCCGGTTCAGAGAGCGGCGGCGGAAGCTCGGTCGTCGACGCAACGACGTTGCAGTGATGCTCTGGAGATGAGAAGGTGAGCGCCGGGTAGAACGAAGTAGCAGGGAAACCAACACTGCCAATAGAAGCAACCGAGAATAGAGACGGAACAATAGCATAGAACCTGTTCGGCTTATCCTTGCGCAGGTGATGGCAGAGAGATGGCAAAGCTATTGATGTGGAAGAAAAGAGAATAGAGAGAAGGAAGTTTGATTGGCTTGGGTGGCTCCCATAAGAGAGAAAATATTAGTAGAGTAGCCGATCTAAAAACAGAGAAAGAAGGATCACAGAGAAGGCTTAGCATCTCACGAACACATATACTGTGTACATATACAATACAAAGATCTTGAGAGCAATGCTGATCATGGCGCATGGGAGCCAAGCAAGAACAGAGATCGGAGGGAGCGACTGGGGTTAAATACTCATACAGGAGAACCGAACAGAGAGGAAACCAATGAAGACAAACTGCTAGCATGAAAAACAGTAACAGATCGTTCATGGCCCACGGCGGCGGTGGCGGCGACGACGTCCGACAGTGGGGTGAAGGGGCAAAACGGAAAGGAAACGACGAGCCGGACGCAATGGTGCGGTCGGATTTGAGAAATACTCACCGAGGAAGCAGAATACGCGAAGAATACGGTTGGGATACGGCGGACAGCGAAATCCCGGTGAACTTCGGGCGAAGGGGCTGGCATCATGTCGTAGAGCACGACGACACGAACCCAACGCCACAGACGGTTCGGCCGGCGAACGTCGGACGGAGGAGAAACTCATTTGGAGAAGGCGGTTGGGCGAACCGTATTCGCGAACTGCGTTGAATACGAATCAATTCGCATTTAAAGCAAATCGAGGATTGGAAGAGGATGTCGAGACGGACGCGTGGGCGTAGACGGCTCGCATTTATATGCACCGAACGAAAAGATATGAAGGTTTGAATTTTGAATCAAAAACTGAACGAAACCGACGCTCGGCAGTTCGGCTGGAACCCGACGTTCGGCTGGAATTTTGGATGAACAGTACCACATGGTACTGTTCATGTAGGAGGAGAGAGAAAGCAAAACTGATTTTCGGATTTTAAATAATAGGCAACAAATCGATAAGATAGTATAAATAGCAAACAAATCCAGAAAAATCTCCAAAAATACCAGAAAATTCCTGGGAACACAAGGAAGCCAAATAAAATAGATTTTTATTTAATTGATGTTTAGATTGGTCAAATTAAATATTTTTAATTTAGAAAAATTCTAATTAAGCTTTATTAATTCAAATAAAATTGGTGAAATTTTCTAGTGACCTAAACTACTCAAAAGATTTTTGAAAAGCCAAATTTTGGGATGTTACATCCGCAGCCGCAAGGTATCGCATAAGGTTCAGCATCATCTCCTCTTCTTTTTGCACACCTTCGCGTAGTTCGTCGTGGCACGTAGCACCGACGAGCTTGTCACCGAGCGCCACCACTATTGTCCTATGTGCTCGAAACCTTCTCCGACCAGTGTAGTCAAAACCTTCTTTCGACTAGTGTAGTCGAAATTTCCTTCGACCAGTGTAGTCGAAAGCTCCTCCAACCAGTGGAGTCAAAATCTCCTTCCGATCACATGAAGTCGAAGCGGTGAACAGTATTTGGAAGATGAACAGTACTCGGAAGAAGAACAGTACTCGGAAGATGAATAATACTAGAATGATGAACAAAATAATGCTTGCAGGTGAACAGTCACTACTACGGAACACGTCATCACAGACGGTTCGGAAACGTCATCATAGACGGTTTCCAAACCGTCTATATTTGTTCGTCTGTGATAACAAGAAGTTATCACAGACGGTTCAAAACCGTCTGTGAAGGATAGTATCACAGACGGTTTTTTGTTCAAACCGTCTATGAAGGATAGTATCACAGACGGTTTTAATTAAAAACCGTCGGTGATAACTAAATATCACGGACGGTTTTAATTGAAAATCGTCTGTGATAAGTAGATATCACAGACGGTTTGTTTAAGAACCGTCTGTGATACTAGTAATATCACAGACGGTTTCAACAAAAAACCGTCTGTGGTATTGAGTCATCCAAACTACATTTTTGCTGTTTTTTTGGCTAGCCTCAGGAATTGCTAGCCATGCCCTCTGAAAACAAGCATGTACAAAAACAGATACATCACAGATAATCAATTGTTGACAACTCAAAGTGATCATTACTCAAAATAAATTACAAAAGATCGAATTTGTTGAAGTATTGTCGCTATAGTTACAATTGGATTACAGTTGAGTCAATTATTTGCGTGAAACTCTAGGTCGGCGATGGCGTGAAACTCTCCTTTGTTAACTATTTCTGACATGATAAAGGCGCATAGCTTCCCTCGAACGTCCGCGATATAAATGCGCAACGAGTCCATCTAAATCTATTATCAAGCCCATCGCTAGGTCAAGAAAAATGGTAGCGTATATATTTAAATTTACAATTAGAAAATAATTATTTCGAGATTGACAAACCTCGGGATTCTTCATCTTAGCACTCATGATTTTCTCCATATGATGGCAAACGTAGAATGCACATAGCTCATCATTTTTTTGCTAGCGGCACTGCAAAAATAGAATTACATATATACGTATAGTCAGTTGAAGACATATTATTATGAAGTATGATATAGGATTATTGTGTTGTAGCGTGCATCGAAATTTCGTCCTGTGTGTTAGTTGGGCGCTGGATCCATTGTATTTTCCTTGTTGGCTAACATAGGAGATGAACGAACTACATGATTGAAGAAAGTTATCCTCGGGCATTTCAAACGAAGGAAGACTACAATAGAGATATGTATGGAGGAAATGAGCATACTTGTCGAGTATTCCTTGCAGAATGCTGAAGTCGTGATTATTTCTGAGTAGCGAATCAAGATATATCACATAGTTCCTCCTGGGTATAATGACTAAAAGGATCCAGTGGTACCTACTCATGTATGTCACTATAGTCATTAAACCTAAGTACAAATGAAATTTGTATAGCAAATAGTGAAACACTTACCCTTGGTTGTAGGACACCAGTATGTAGTTCTTGCGGGTCTGAAGAAGCAATGCCGCCGTTATGTAGTTCTCGACGAAGGTCGGGTCTGCTTTGATGGTTTGCATAGATACCACGTCTCGCCCTTCCCAGGCATTTTTCATCATGTATCTATACATAAGCAATGAGTTGCGATATTTATCGGTATTACGTGAGTGTAGAACTTGATTGTACACACTTACAGTGTCCAACATCGTAGAAGCGAGGCGTCGAGGGCTTCTAGGTTGAATAGGTTGAATAAGTCGTTGAAGCCCACGACGAAGTTGCCCGCCCCGTTGAAGAAATGCTCATCCTTGTATGCGACGGTGATTCCAGTATCGCACCCCTTCTTTCCGGTCTTCCGCAGGTACCAGGCATGCAAAGATTGACAAGCAAATCCAGCGCGGGCTAATTGTGCGTTAGGGCACAACGGTTTTCCGATGGAGTACTTCCCGGACTTCTAGGACTTGGGAGGCGACTTAATGTTCGTCGATTTCGATTTGGCCTTAACGATTGGCAGCGTCTTCTTGCGAGATGACTCGGGAACCGATACGGTAGCACGCTTGTCTTGTTCCTTCGGCGTCTTCTCCACGGGAACCAATGAGGTGGCCTTCTGAGGCGAAATGTGAGGTGGAGTCATGGAGGGTCCCGTTGGAGAGGAATGGTCTGTCGAGATTCTTTGCCTTCTTTGGGTCGGGGCGATGTCCGCCTTGGGCCACTGGATAAAACTGTGCACAACATCCCCTAGTGTTGTTATCTCTTCGTTCGGGAAAATCTCCAGTGGGACGGCCATGAAATGTTCGTGTACCATGTCCACCTCCACCCTGGCGTAACCATGCGCCACACCGACACCGTCTTTGCCCGCCCCATCTGGTATGGATGCACCATCCCCCGCGCAGCCTCAATAGGAATGGACCCAACTAACCTCAGTTGGAGCTTGCATGCCGTCGGCTCCTACAAAACGATACGCAGTTAGCTAAGGTGTCCTATAGGTCTATCTTTGGTGCACTCCATAGATGTACATTACCTTAATGCCGTCTATCGGTAATTGGTCGTCGTCATGTTCAAAATTATGCGTGGACGCGACACTACTCCGCCTCCCATTGCGGGGTTTTAGCCGCGTACCCAGCAGTGCCGAGTCTGTGGGGGTGAGTGTTTCGTGTCTGGATTGCTTTGTGCGCCGCACTTTGCTTCTTAAATTCGTCCGTCGTCTTCATAGCCACAAAGGCGTCCCATGTTTCCCGCGTCAAGAATGGAAACTTCGTGAAGAGTGTCTCACTCTTGTTCACGTACTGCGTGACAAGAATGCTCTTGAAGGTCCTCCACACGTGACACATCGAGAGCAACGCTTGCCGTTGCACACGTGCCATGTGTGCTTCTGGGATAGTGAACTTGTCTTTAAGGTCTTCCCACAGCACGCCTCTCTGATCATCTGTCAGACACTTCCACTTTGGTGTGGTGATAGGGACCCGTTCCCTTGCAATTATCCCGCAGATGGTCCGGAATCTCACCGCTTCTCTCGGGGCACTCAGAGGGACCCCAAGGTCACTGACCTCCGTGATGGTTTGTCGGCCCGCAGGCAATTTCGATATTCCTCGGCCATCTCGCTACGATCTCTGGCGTCGATGTGGCGTCAACAGCGCCTCGCCATGTCGGCGTCGGTGAAGGCGGTGAAGACGGCGCCTCTGCCATCTCGCTTACTTGCTATCTATATAAGTTACATACGCTCAACATGTGCAATATTTGCTAATATTCATAATTAATTCCAGCATAAATATGAAACAATAAAGCATAAATAAAGCAATAAAGCAAAGTTTGTGCTCTCGGAAGGAGAGTTGCAAAAGAACAAGTCTTTGCCATCTCAATCCTCCCTTCCAGAGCCAGCCAAGTTTATCTCCCCATTTCCCATTCTCAAACTCAAAGCAAGCAAGCCATCAGCCAGCAGAGACAAGAACCAAAGGTGGGTTCAACCTCGCACTGAGCCCACCAAAGAAGAAGGAGACACCATGCCAAAGAAGAAAAGCAGCAGCCTGTAAAGGCGGAGGAGGCACAATTAGACGCATCATATAAACTACAAGAGCCAGCTTAGACCTTGGACCCTGATTCGTACTACACACTTTGCTTTAACTGAAGTTAAAAAAAAATCTAGGTAGTTTCTAGTCATTCCTTCAAAGTTCAAATGCATAAATGTTTAAGTTGATATCTTTTGAATTTCAAACTTCCCTGTACTCGACTTCACATTTCATTTCCATATCAGATACACGTATGAACATTACAATTGGTGACGCTCTTGAAATTCATTTGACTTGACTTAAAAAACATAATTAATGTATCAAACATACTAGTAACATTACAACTTGAAAATGTTTTAGTGCAGTCATCATTTTCGTGCAGAACAAACTTTAACCTTATAGGTTATCTATGTAATTCATATGTTCTATATGTAAGTAAAAAACAAGAAGCAGCAAGGAATCTAAATACAGGACATCTCAAGAATTGATAAGCATCATGTAATCCAGATCAACTAGGTAGATGCAAATTGTCTCCAAATGCATGACACACGCAAACATCCAGCAAGCAATGTGTAAATTTCTTAGCAACAAACTGCAATATCCAAGACTAAACACATCAATTGAACAAATGCCCAAGGGGTACCAATTCTTGGGTTCAAAACAAGCTAAGAGGGTAAGTTCGGTACTTCATTTTATATGTTTTGGCACTAATAGGTTATGTGCTATCCAAAAATAGACCCAAAATCCACAGTGGGACTGACCTCAGTGCATACATATAGGCTATAGCACACACAAACTAATACACATCAGCGTATCCAAAACCAGCCACCGCAAACCATGCCCCAACTTACTCAACCAACATCAGTTGTGCATGGGCAACTTACTCATTTCCATATCAGAACAAATTTCGTGCAGAACAAACTTTAACCTTATATGTAAGTAAAAACAAGAAGCATCAAGGAATCTAAATACAGGACATCTCAAGAATTGATAAGCATCATGTAATCCAGATCAACTAGGTAGATGCAACTAGGAGTACCACGGGTAGGAGATCGGGCCAGGAGCAGCCGAGGGCGAGCCGGTGGAGTAGAGGCGACGCCGGCGGTGCCGGGGCCGAGCGGAGCGAGGTCGGCGCGCAGAGGCGCCGAGTCAAGCCGGGAGCGGAGCGACCGGCTAAGGCGGCCGAGGCGCGGAGGCGACGCAGCGGCGCCGGCCTTGCCGCCGCCGGCGAAGGAGGAGGCGGAGATCGCCGAGGGAGGCGCGCAGAACCGAGGCGGGCCGAGGCGCAGGAGCAAGACCGAGGAACCGGAGGCGAGCAACGGCCGGATTTGGAAATAAGGGGCGGGAGAGGTGAAGAATAAGTGCAAAACCCTAGCGGTCCGGCCTTATAAAGATAACATCACGACGGTTCTTTCGTAGAACCGCTCGTGATATTCATATCACGAGCGGTTCTAGGTAATAACCGCTCGTGATATGAATACATCATGACGGTTCTAAGAAAGACCCGCGTCGTGCTATGCACACATCACGCAGCGGTTCTAAGAAAGAACTGTCGTGATATGCACCATCACGCAGCGGTTCTACTAAAAACCGTGCGTGATGTGTGCATATCACGAATGGTTTTATAAAATAACCGTCAGGATTCATTATCACTGACGGCTCTATTCTAAAACCGCTCGTGATATCCCCACAACAAGATGTATGAGCTATTTGGATAAGCGATATGATGACAAGTTTGAGTTCAAAAGTTCATATCTAATTCAACTCAACATTACCATGAATATCCACATTGACATCAATATTAAAGATCACAAGTCCATAACACATTAACACATGACAATGGAATAAATTAATTAATTACAATGGAGTAAATTCTTAATTAAAATACAGCCCTTCATGATGATCGACGCGCATATAGCTAGCTTCCTCTTTGGATTCTTCCTCGAGCGATCCGTCTCCGAAAGGTGGCAACTCGTCAAATTGCTTGTATTCTTCCTCGTCCACTACATTCTCAACTCCGACAATCCTCCTTTTTCCATGAAGAACTACGTGGCGCTTCTTATTTGCCGGGTCGGTTACATAGAAGACTTGAACAACTTGGTTAGCCAGTACGAATGGTTTATCTTTGTATCCGACACGTTCGAGGTCCACGATAGTGACACCGTACTTGTCAACCTTCACCTGTGGGAGATGGACCCAACGGCACCGAAATAGGGGGATCTTGAAAAGCACGTAGTCGAGCTCCCATATCTCCTCTATTTGCCCATAGTACGAGCTTCTCAGCCCATCGGTACTGAATGCATCTATGCGGACACCGCTGTTCTGCACTGTGCTCTTCCTATCCTGAGCTACCGTATAAAATGTGTACCCATTTATATCGTATCCTTGCTATGTGACAATTGTAAATTATGGCCCTCTTGCCAACCATAGCAGCGTATCATCACTTGATGACCTCCCAGTGATTCGCACCTTTAACCATTCGTTGAACCGACGGTTGTGCTCTCTCGTGATCCAAACCTCCGACCGGTCTGGATTCTGTTGACGTACCATGTCTTTGTGCTCGTCGATGTACGGGGACACTTGGGTCATGTGTTGCAAGACCGTGAAATGGGCTTGAGCGTACGTATCCAGATCGGGAGTGATTGATTTCCTTCCAATGGTCCCGATACCTTCTAGTCTCCCCTCATGACGAGATATAGGCACACCAATCGGATCCACCTGAGCCATTTAGTCGACGCAGAACTCAATGACCTCTTTCGTTGCATAACCTTCGATGATGCTGCCCTCCGGTCGAGATCGATTCCGTACGTAGGACTTGAGAATTCCCATGTACCTCTCGAACGGGTACATATGACGTAGAAACACAGGGCCGCATATCTTTATCTCTTTCACAAGGTGAACAATGAGATGGACCATGATATCGAAAAATGACAGAGGGAAATACATCTCAAGATGACACAGAGTCGTCACCACGTCGGCCTGCAGAGCATCTAGTCCTTGGGGATCGATGACCTTCTGAGCAATTGAGTTGAAGAAATAACACAACCTTAAGATTGCCACTCGGGCCTTGTTCGGTAAGATACTCCTAATTGCAACAGGAAGCATTTGTGTCATCAGCACACGACAATCATGTGACTTCATACCAATTAATTTCAAATCTTGCATAGAAACAAGTTTCTTAATGTTAGCGGAGTAACCAGACGGGACTTTCACACCATGCAAGCTCTAGCACAGTTCATTTCTCTCGGCCTTGGACAGAGTGTAGCAAGCTGGGGGAAGGTACGTTCGTCCTGTATCGGTCTCTTTCAATGCTAACTCGGTCCTTATATTCATATCGACCAAGTCACGCCGTGCGTTAACACCATCCTTTGTTTTACCACTAATGTTCAGCAAGAGACCAATCAAGCTATCACATACATTCTTCTCTACGTGCATGACGTCGATGCAGTGGCGAACTTCTAAGTGCTCCCAATAAGGCAAGTCCCAAAAAATTGGCCGCTTCTTCCAGATGTTCTTCTCACGGGTTCTTAATTTACGTCCCTTCCCAAGCACAACATCGATATCCTTAACCATATCATAGACCTCTTTCCCACTAAAAGCCCTTGAAACTGAACCGTCCTCCTTATTTCTGTCGAATTGTTTATGCATCTTGCGGTATGGGTGACTCCTGGGAAGGAACCTACGGTGACGTATATACACAGTTTTGCGCGAGTTGTTAAGCCATACACTCTCCGTAGCATGTAAGCAGTGCGGACAGGCTTTGGCTCCTTTTGTACTGAAGCCCGACAGGTTACCAAGGGCAGGAAAATCATTGATGGTGCAGAACAACATGGCGTGTAAAGTGAAGTTCTCTAGTTTGTACGCATCCCATACACTGCACCCTTCGCTCCATAGTGTCACAAGATCTTCCAAAGAATGGTGCTAGGTACACATCAATATCATTCCTGTGTTGCTCGGCCCTCGGATAATTAGTGACATCAAAATGTACTTCCGCTTCATACGACCAAGGAGGAAGGTTGTACATACATAGATTCACGGGCAGTGCTATGTCGGCATGCTCATGTTACCGAAAGGATTCATTCCATCCGTACTCAACCCTAACCTTATGTTCCTCGGTTCCGCACCGAACTCTACGAAGCTCGATCGAAGTTTCTCCTTTGGCGTAATCGCAGGTGTCTTAGCTTTCCATCTCTCTTACGCTCCTCTGAGTGCCAACGCAACAATCTTGCCTCCTTTGGGTTCGCAAATAAACGCTTCAAACGTGGGATTACAGGCAGATACCACAACATCTTAGCGGGAGGTCCTTGCTTCACCTTAGCAGTATTTTGATGCTTTTATCAGGATACTTTGCACACGGGACATACATGCATGTCTGCATACTCTTTACGGTAAATGATACAATCGTTCGGACATGCATGTATTCTTTCTACTTCCATTCCCAATGGACAAATAACCTTCTTTGCTTGATAGGTGGTGCTGGGCAACACGTTTCCCTTCGGAAGGATGTCCGCTAGGAGACCTAACAACGCCGTAAAACTCTTATCGGACCAACGATTGCTTGCCTTCAATTTCAGCAGTTCAAGCACGGTAGACAACCTTGTGTAACCCAGTTTGCAGCCAGGGAACAAAGGTCTCACCGAGTCCTCCCTTAAGCCCTCGAATTTACAAAACTCTCTCTCACTATAGTTCTCTTCTGCGTCGCGTAGCATCTGATCCAGATTGTCATCATGCCACCTATCCTCATCAAAAGCACAGTCCACATCCGGCAAATCGTTGACTTCCTCAACGATGTCGTGATTATTAACTTCTGGTATAATCTGCTCTTCACCGTGACTGCTCCAACATGTGTACCCTTTTTTGAAACCCCTTCGAATCAAGTGCGCTTCGATCTGCGCCGCGTTGTTAAACATCTTGATTACGCAATCAATGCACTGACAAGACATAAATTTTATCCCCTTCTTCAACATATCACCTTTCGTGGCTCTTTTAAAAGCAACCACGCCATTAATGTACTCTTGACTCACACGGTTCACACCGTACATCCAGTTTCGATCCATCTACACTACGCATGTAACAAATTAGTGTAACACCCCAGCCCAACACTGAGCCTGGAATGCCACTAAACTACTCTTCCAAACTAGTAATTATCGACACACTATAAAATTACAGCAAGGAAAACATCAATAAACATATCCATGGAACACAAAGAACATGCATAATTATGGATCAAGCGATAATAAATAAGCAAGGGGAAATATAACCAGGTAAATGATCCAAAATAGCATCAACCAATGAATCCAAATCATTGAAATAAATAATCTAGTCCAAAATATGATCTAAACTTTATTCAGCCTCTAACATGTCCAAGAGTAATCCAACATTGAATGAAAAGGTTCTTATGCCAAATGATCATGTGATTGAAGTATGGATCTAATCCATGTGCTCTACTCGCTCTCAGTCACGGCGTCCTCGAAGATCACCTAAAGATAACAAAAGAGCAAGGGTGAGTCCACGACTCAGCAAACACATCAATATACAACGAACAATAATAAATCAACAACATTCAATAACTTCATTATCATCACATGTACTTCTATTGATATTCTCATGTTGTTATCTTCCCTTTGTTTAACACCCACTAGTCTTATATATGAATGCAACTCTAATCTACATGTCCACATGCACTTCTTTCGCGTATACCGGTATAGCATGAGTGAATGCTCGCGACAACATTCACTCTTAAGCCCGTTCCTCCACAAGGATCGGGGACCTCCTCCACTCTCGTGGAGTTGTGATCATTTATGATCACCTGCTCATATGCAAAGATGCTTATGCATGAAAAATGCAAATTCCATTATATTAATCATATCCAACTTTTTCTCATGATTGTCAACAAAGATATAACCACACCATTCCATTGTTTGCAATTAAATAAAATAAAAGCACAACAATAATGGTAATAGAAGATAAAGAAAATAGTGATCAATCATTGATCGCTGTCTACCATGCACTTGCCTTTACTAGTTGTGACGCACGATTTGACTAGAAGATGGCAACAAGCACGACTCCTCTCCTACATTAAATACTCAAATTTCAATACAAGCTACAACATCAAGAATAGCAATCAATAGACATCGCTCCTACCCGTCCCCAAATATACCACGCTTCTCCGGTACCGAAAAGTCACCCCTAGCTGTCCTGTTACTAAAAAGAGCGTAACTTTTGACTCAAAAATCCGATCATGACAAACCACCCAGTTCTGGATTCTACACAAAATTCTCCTCATTTTCTAAGATTACCAAGACTCCTAATTAAATCATCTAGCCCTCCGTTTTTAGCCCAGAAAACTGATCTGTTAGCTTCGGGACAGCGGGTCTTACTAAATTCATAACTTTTGTTTTACCTAACCAAAATTCGAGTTATTGGATTCTACAGAACCCTTAGACAATTATCTACATCTTTCATGTAGATCAAAAACTCTAATTAGTCAAATTACTATTTTTAATCTGCAGTCTACCAAAACAGCGCCGAAAGACGACAACCACAAAGACAACAGTCTTCCAAAATTCATAACTCGAATTATACTTGTCCGATCGACATGATTAAATATTCTATAGAAAGATATCGAAATTATCTACAATTAACTAGTAGGTGATATTTCCAAAATTCTCCATTAAGGTACCCGAATAAATTGTTCAACAGAACAGCAGGCTAAACAGATCTATTAATCGGCACTTTGACTAAAAATTATAGAACCCTCTCTAATTAATCTCGATTATAATCTCTAATTAACCTAGCAACACAGAGAGAATACAAAATTACAGATCGTTACCGACAAGAATTTGGATCTCAACTTCTTTTCTTCTAATCTTTCTCTTCTACTTCCTTACTGTTCAAGTCTACACGCACACATACAAAGCAATTTGCACTGCTAGTTAATTTCTAGTGCTTGCTGCCTGCATGCAAGAGCCTCACGTGAGGTAATTACCAACGCGGCGGCGCACACTCATTAACTACTAATGCCAACACATGCATGCATGAAAAGGAGGCAATACTATCTAGTCAATCGACAACAACAAAGAATACTAGCTAGAGCAAACCTCCCAATTCTCCACGTGATGGCCAAACCTCCAACCGAAGACTCCCACACGAGTAGGTGGCGTCTCTGGTCCAAGACTGAAACGGCGAGCGGCGGCTTCACGCGACGGTAGATGGCTTCACGCGATTGGGCACTCGGGTGACAAGGGTCTCAAGTACACGACTAAGCGCTGAGGTGGGTGCATGCAAGAGACCATGCGGCGGCTGCGCGCTGGCCGAGCGGCAAGAAGCGGCAGGTGCGCGGCGCTAGCCGGCGGGAACACTACATGTGTGATGGCATCAAGAGAGCCGGCAGCGCACAGAAAATAAAAGGGTAAAACTACTAGGGTTTCTAGATTTTATTCTCCCACGATCCTTTTATATCTCGCACAGTCTAGCCCCTCCATAAAACTCTAAAACAAACTTCTTTTACTTAATTACGCACAAGCCTTTAAGGCGTTATTATTATTTATTTATTTATTTATTTATTTTGGAATATTACATTCTACCCCCCTTAACAGAATTCGACCCCGAATTCTACTCGCCGTTCTACTCAAAGAAAAACTGCACTGCTGAAATTAAACAACAAAATAACACGTACCCGACGTGAACAACTCCGGGTATTGCTCACGCATGCGAGACTCCAACTCCCAAGTCGCTTCTCTCTCGGACTGATGCGTCCACCGCACCTTGACGTATACCAATGTCTTGTGCCTCAGCACTCGCCCCGACCTCTCCAGAATGCGCACCGGACGCGACTCAATTGTGAGATCTTGCTCAATAGTCAGCGGCTCTAATGAAATCTTATGCTCGGGTCTCTCGAAACTTTCAAAGATCGAGACGTGAAACACATTGTGAACCCCACGCATGGACTCAGGAAGGTCCAAGCGGTAGGCTAACTTTCCAATTCTTGCAATAATCGAGAACGGTCCAATGTACCTCGGGTTAAGCTTCCCTTTGGTACCGAACCGAACAATACCTTTAGTGGGAGACACTCTCAAGAGCACCTGGTCACCCACCGCAAACTCCAAGTCACGCCTCACATCAAGATAGCTTTTACATGCCTCCGAGCCGCTAATAAATTCGCCTCACCATGGCCACATGCTCAACGGTCTTCAATCGGTCAGGACCCAAAACTACCTTCTCTCCCACTGCATCCCAACAAAGTGGCGATCTGCACATCCGCCCATAGAGAACCTCAAATGGCGCGGCTCTAATACTCTGCAAGTGGCAACTGGTCCTCCCAACTACCCTTCCAAGACAAAACGCAAGACCGCAACATGTCCTCCAAGTCTGAATAGTACGCCTCGATCGCCCATCGTGTGTGGGTGAAACGTCAGACTAAGGCGGAGCTGTGCCCAATGCACTCGCAGACTTTCCCGAACTCGAGACAAACTTGGCGTCCTGTCTGTAAATGATGGTCTTTGGCACACCATGCAGTCTTACTATTTCACGCACATAAATAGGTGCTAGATCACTCGCTGAATTTGTCGTGCGAATAGGAATGAAGTGCGTAGACTTGCTGAATCGATCCACCACTACCCAAACTGCATCCTTCCCTCGCGGCGAACGAGGTAAGGCCACCACAAAGTCCATAGAGATATCATTCCAAGGCCACTGGGAACCTCCAAAGGTCAGAACCACCTGCGGGACGCTTGTGCTCGGCTTTCACTTGGCGACAAACACCACAAGAAGCCACATAGTTAGCAATATCCACCTTCATTCTTTTCCACCAAAATTGCATTTCAAATCTCGATACATCTTAGTCTCACCAGATGAGCGATTATGCAGTGCGATGTGCCTCCTCAAGATATCATCTTTGACCTCCGCCTTTGCGATGCACGCAAAGACGGCCTTTAAACCTGAAAGCGCCAAAATCATCCATGCTAAAATCACCCTCTTTGCCCTCATCCAGACGCTTCCTAACCTCCTGTAGTAACCGGTCACTCTGTTGTGCTTTCCGCACACGTGCCGAATAATGACTCAAGAATCAGCGTGTCTCAACATGTGATGTGCCCGCATAACAATAAGATATTCCCATGCGATCAAAATCAGCAATGAGGCAATCTAGAGTAGTGAGTCGCCTTGCGACTAAGAGCATCAAGAACTACATTGGCCTTGCCTGGATGATACTGAATAGTAAGATCATAGTCCTTGATCAACTCCAACCACCTCCTTTGCCTCAAATTCAGATCCTTCTGAGTGAAGATATATTTGAGGCTCTTGTGATCTGTGAAAATATCACAAGGCTCACCGTATTGATAATGCCTCCAAATCTTGAGAGCAAAGACAACC
The DNA here is from genome assembly GCA_036346395.1 of Hsuehochloa calcarea. NCBI lineage: Eukaryota > Viridiplantae > Streptophyta > Magnoliopsida > Poales > Poaceae > Hsuehochloa > Hsuehochloa calcarea. The sequence goes on along the minus strand of CM070604.1, from coordinate 35,050,236 downwards.
GCAGCCAACTCCAAATCATGAGCAATTACCTTGACGCATGGGATAATTCTGCTCGTGCTTCTTTAACTGCCTTGACGCATAAGCAATTACCTTACCGTCTTGCATAAGCACACAACCAAGATCCACTCGGGACGCATCTGAAAAGACTGTGAACCGCTTTCCTGGCTCGGGAAGAGTGAGAATAGGAGAGGTCACCAACCTCTCTTTCAAAGTGTAGAAACTGCGCTCACACTCATCAGTCCACTGGAATCTTACCCCTTTCTGAGTAAGTTGAGACATCGGTTTGGCGATGATAGAGAAATCCTACACAAAGCGCCGATAATAACCAGCCAAGCCCAAGAAACTCCTCACCTCCTTCACATTAGTCGGCCTCTTCCAATCCACCACTGTAGAGACCTTGCTAGGATCAACAGCAATGCCTTGAGGATTTATCACATGACCCAGAAAACTCACTTCTGAAATCCAGAACTCACACTTCTTCAACTTAGCATAGAACTTGTGCTCTCTCAAAGTCTCTAAAACCAACCTCAAATGACGCTTATGATCCTCATTGGTCTTGGAATAGATAAGAATATCATCAATGAACACCACCACGAAGTCATCTAGATACTCGTGTAACATGTTGTTCATGGTCTCTATAAAAATGGCAGGTGCATTAGTCAATCCAAAAGACATAACTTTATACTCATAATGCCCATACCTGGTGGAGAAAGCAGTCTTCTCTACATCCTGCTCACGCACACGGATTTGATTATACCCTGACTGGAGATCGATCTTGGAGAATACTTGAGCTCCATTCAACCGATCAAACAAATCCTCAATGCGGGGCAATGGATATTTATTCTTGATTGTGACTGCATTATGCTCACGGTAATCAACACACATGCGCCAACTCCCATCCTTCTTCTCTGTGAATAGAACAGGAGCTCCCCACGGCGATACGCTACGCCTGATCAAACCTTTAGCCAACAAATCATCCAATTGCTTCTTCAACTCGTCCTGAAACGGACGTGCTAGTCGATATGGAGACATCGAGATGGGATGAGTACCCGGAACAAGATCAATGCGAAACTCCACGTCTCGCGCAGGTGGCAAGCCCGGAAGCTCAGCTGGGAACACATCTGGGTAATCACTAACCACTGGAATCTCCCCAATTTGTGAAGCCACGCTCGGTTTCTCAGCAACAGAGAAGCGGCAGGTGCGCTGGAATCTCCCGAGCGGCAAGAAGCGGCAGGTGCGCGGCGCTAGCCGGCGGGAACACTACGTGTGTGATGGCGTCAAGAGAGCCGGCGGCGCACAGAAAATAAAAGGGTAAAACTACTAGGGTTTCTAGATTTTATTCTCCCACGATCCTTTTATATCTCGCACAGTCTAGCCCCTCCATAAAACTCTAAAACAAACTTCTTTTACTTAATTACGCACAAGCCTTTAAGCCGTTATTATTATTATTTATTTATTTATTTATTTTGGAATATTACAATTAGTGTCTAATTGATTAGCGATTAATTTATAGCAAACATAAAGTGTTATAGATCGTTACCCTCGGAGCTCACGAAGAAAATGCCTAATATCTCTCGACAATCCTCGCCTTCTCCTCCCTTCCCTCTCTATCGGCGGCACAATGGGCTTCCTATTTACCAAACATACATAAATTGATTAGCGATTACTTTGGACTAATTAATTTGACCTACACCAAGATTGTTATTTGCCTACAAAACCACACATGCCTTTTCATACACATTATAAAGAAAATAATCATATGCAATCACCGAGTGGTATGTCACTATTTACCTCTAAACACCCGATACCTTCACAGCCAATGAGAGACTTTGGATAGGTTTGAGGCAGTGCGGCAGAGGCAGCGGCGGAGGAGGCGGCAGAAATGGCGGCAGAGATGGCGGCAGAGGTAGCCGGAGAGAAATGTGTGTCAGGCAGCGGCAGAGATGTGTGTCGGGCGCGCTATATATAGGGTGAGGATATCACAGACGGTTCTTAATTATAACCGCTGCGTGATAATTAATATCCTGAGCGGTTCTTAATGAGAACGAATCGTGAATGGTCGATTATCACAGACGGTTTACTAATAGAACCGTCTGTGATAATTCACAGACGGTTCTATTAATAAACCGAATAAACCGTCTGTGATAACCAATTATCACAGACGGTTCTAAATAAGAACCGTCTGTGATAGGCTCGCATCGGCTATTCCAGGTCGGAACAGACCCAACATAGATGGTTCCAAAAGAATCGTCTGTAATGGACCGTCTACTATAGCCTGTTTTGTAGTAGTGAGTACTTGAAAGAAGAACAACACTCGGAAGGTGAACAGTACTTGGAAGATGAATAGTACTCGGAAGATGAACAATACTTGGGATTCTACCATTTCTTGTGATATCCAAACTTCCAGATGTCCGTCCTCCTTCTTACGAACTCCAAATCCGTTGATTTTTGTTCCTAAATCCATTTAAATTCAATATCTACCTTCTAGAACTAAAACTATTTAATTTGGAGTTTATTTGTATTTGTATTTTCATTTGAATTTGTTTATTTTTGTCATATTTTCGCGTATAGATTTCAACAACTTTGGGGAATTTGAATTAGGAGAAGAAGAGTCCTTCAAGTAAGGCAAGTTATACCTTAGACCATGTTCACCCTATTATTTTAAGTAATTTAATTATATTTTAAATTATTATTGCATGTATATTTCTATTCAGTTATTTTTAAATTCCTTTTTAAATTTTCTAGTTGCTCTATTTCCTTTGTATGACCAATATTGATGTTTGAATAGTCATTTTCTTGTCACCATAGTTAAAATAAAATTTGGAAAATATTCTTAGACAATGTTTAGACCAAAATATTGTTTTTGGGGGAATTTTGCCAAAATACAATGATGCTTTAAAAATGAGACTATATTATTGCCTTTACTATAGTAAAATTTTATAAAAATATTTTGACTTGAAAAACAAATAAAACTTGTTTAGACTTGGGCGAATTGGACGGTTGGTGGGTGTAGGTTTATGCACGAGCTGCAGTCAGTGAATGATTGTGACCTAGAGGTTGTTTCGGAAGTTGGCCAGTCATATAAGGACTGGTCTGCGAGTTACAGATTGATAAGCCAAACTCGTACCACCACAAGTCTGAAATAGGACAGACTTGGCCAACTAATCTCTATTATTTCACTGTGTTTATGTCATTCAGAGGTGTGAGTGTTGTGAAGACCTACTATTAATATTCACATGGCACAAGAGGGGGTGACCATTTGGCGCGAAGCCTACGGTAACAAAACCTTAGCAGACATAATTACATTGAAATAATGCAGGGTAAAGTCCTCATTATAGTTGCTTAGTTGCACGCCTTCGGAAGCGTGACATGATCGACATTTAAAGGAACTCATCTCTTGTGGGTAAAGCTGTACAGACTCTGCAGAGTATTAATCTATTCGAATAGCCGCATCCGTGGTCATGGACATGTTGAACAAAGCCTTTCGTGGATAATACTTTGTTTTTGGTTTTAAAAATGGTTATTTAAACTGAGAATTTATTGATAGATCATCCAATTGGGGAAATTGGGAAAGCCTGGTGTAAGGGGGTTAGTCCTTCACAATTTGTGTATGGAGGTGTATTCTGGACCTGAGATTGGTGAAACAAATAAAATTTTGGCACTCTTAGTTATTAACTAAAAATTGCCTTGGAACTTAGTAATGGTATTTAAACCTGAAAATGTAGCTTTGTGCAAAATAGCCATATACCTTTCCCTTTGATATTATCCAGCATGCATTAGATTCTGTTAATTAGGTGTAACTTGCGAGAACGGTTGTTATGCTCACTGTTGCTTAATGCAAATATCTAGGAGAAGATTATTATCAGGATGGTGAGGACTTGGAGGACTAGGCCGCGTCCCCAGACGATTGCCTATGGCGAATCGTGTGGCCTACTTATTTATTTTGCCTTCCGCTGTGTCTTTTATTTGGCCATGTGCCCCAAATTGTAATAAAACTATGAATAATATTCAATAAAGATGTGATATGATTTTGCTATCACTTTTGTTTGACTGTGTACACTAGCTATTCCTGGACTAGTGCATGAAACACAGAGAATCTAGGATCCTTCGTTCCCGGGTTACTACCGCTGGTGCATAATACTGCTGCTCTCGGCATTGCTGCCGGAGGTAATGGAGCAACTACCAACCAACCATCGTCCAGGATGGGCGAGTTCATGCGAACTCTGCCTCCAGCCTTTGCTTCAGCAGTCGACCCTCTCGACGCTGATGACTGGCTCCACGCCACCAACAGCTAAGCTTTGAAGCAAACAATTTTGTTTATCTCAAAGTCTCGCCCCTGCGAGGTATCTGCCGTTTCAAAACCCATGGGAAGCTGACACATCGGTATATCAGTCCATACCAAATCCTCACAAGTAAAAGACGAGGTAGCATATGTCGGACCCGGGAGTAACAACCCAGAATCCTCTGTGCATTTCTGAACTAGTCCCATGATCAGTAGCTAGTTCACACAGTAAACAAATATGGTAACATCCATAGTTCGCATAACTTTATTAATAATGAACAGAGTTTATTACAAAAGGGGCTTACAAGCTAACAATAAACAAACACAGCGGAAGACGAAGAAGTAGTGGAGTCCAGCTGATCTGCCACAGGCAATCGACTGGGGTAGCGGCCTAGTCGTCGAGATCCGAAGTCCTTCCCCTCTGAAATTTATTTGCATGAAGCAAGGGTGAGCACAACTACCGTGCTCGCAAGTTACACCCAGTAACAGAGTTAATGCATGCATGGATATATCAAAGGAAGGCTTATTGGTTGATTTTGCATAAAGCAATGTTTTCTTTGAATATTTGTACTAAGTTCCAAAGTAGTTATTCTATAACTAAAATTCATTTTATAAATTCTTAAGTTTTATAGTAGGATAACCTCCATATGAAACATGGTGATGGATACCCTCCTATCACATGGCTAACCGCCCAATTTTACCACCAGGATTAACCATCCTCAAATCATTTGCAAAAATCATTTTTTTAAATCAAATCAAAGTCTAACTTTGAGTGGCTTGGCTCAGCATGTCCATGACCGTGGATACGGTTATTCGAATAGTTTTACACTCTGCAGAGGTTGTGCAACTTTACCCACAAGACATGAATTCTCTAGTTTGTTTGGCATCCGTCGATACCACAGCTCACTACCTTAGGTAAGCAGTCTAGAGCACGTGTGAAGGCTTTTACAATGTGCCATCCCACCGTAGTCCTACCTCGCTAAGGTTTAGCTTCTATTGGGCTAACCACCCGCCCAATTCAAGCTCCCTCTTGCGCCATGTGGGAATATATAAAAGTAGGTCATCCTGACACCCACACATCAACATGGCACAACTACGGTGGAATGTTACAAATTATTTAGCCAAGTCCTGCCCATACAGGACATGTGGTAGCACGATGGAGCTTTGCAAGATGCGGCTCGAAGACCGGTCCTTATTTGACTTGAGCGACTTCAAAAATAACCCCTGGGCCTCAACTCTACCCGAGTTGAGCCCGTGCATAAACCTGCACCCACTAAGCATCCATTTCGCCCAAGTACAAACCAACTTTTCATTTTTTCTTTTCGAAGTCATTTGCAAAATCTTCCATGACAAACCAATGTCTATAGATACAATTTAAACAACATTTGATCTTTGGCTGAAAGTTCCCAAATTGAATAATTTTGGGTCTAAGCATCGCTAGGCATAATTTTTCCTAAAATGTTCTAGTTCATAGTATTGCATAAACCAGATTTTCATCTAAGGTGTCAAGATATGACTGATTCAATAACAAGATTGGCTATACAATGGAATTGGGAATAGCTATAACTTTAAAACATGAATTTAAATTACTTGAATATAAATACACATGCAATAATAATTTAAAACATAATTTAAATAATTTGAAATAATGTTATTAAATATGATCAAAGGTATAACTTGCCTTGCTTGGTTATATGTTGTTCTCAAACGACGTCGAAATTCGGTTGTCCGAAGTCGTTGAAATCTATACGCGCAAACGATCCAAATTCAAATAACATTCGAATGAAATCCAAATAAAATCAAAAAAAATTATAAGATAAATACTGGAAGGAAGATATCTACTTTATATAAATTTAGGAATTTGAATCGATGGAATCGGAGTTCGTACGAGGGAGAACGAAATTCCGGAAGGGAGAGTGAATAGTAGTTTGCATGACACTATTCACTTTCATGCATACATGAATAGTAAATGCCACTAGAGAATTGGCAGTTCGGGCAAAAGGATGGGAGAGGTGACCGGCGAACGACAAAAATGGAACCCCGACGAGGTACTCTACCCGATGGTAGTGGCGGTTCGACCGGCGACGACTGGCGGCGGCGGCGACGCGCAAATAGAATAAACAACAAAAATAAAATAAATACTAAAAATTACAAAATAAATACTGAAAAATAAAATATGATTTTAGATGATTTTACGAGAAAGAATCCACGAATTCGGAGGTCACATGAGGTAGATAGAATTTTTAGAGTGAAATTCTCAACTCTTTAATTTACCACAGTGCACACATGACTAATAATGCATGCACTGTTCTTCTTCCTGGTATGAACCGAACACAGAGAGGAGAACGAACTTGTTGCGCCCGCTAGAGGAAGAGGAAAGGTAGCCGGCAAACTACCAAAACGGAAGCCCGGCGAGGTACTCTACCTCATAGTGGCGACGGTTCGGCCGGTGGTGACGCGACACCGCGGCGAGCAGTGCATGGTGGTGGCGGTGCTCCGGCGAGGTTCGACGAAGCGAAGGCGTGCACACATAGAGTACGACGTCGCGGTGCCGGCGGTGGTGACGAAAATGGCGGAGCTCCACCGGAGGCGTCGCAAGAGACGAAAGATGACAAACAGCCGACGAACTTCAAATCACAAATGTGGACAAACCAAGGGGAGAGGGGAGGGGAGGTTTTGGGGGTGGGTTGAGGGTGGAGAGGAGCTCCTGGAGGTTTCTTTATATAGGGGAGGAGGTGCCTGAATCGTCAGAGCAAACGCTTCAGTTTCGGGTGCAAAATAAAGAACGGAGAAACTGAAAAACTGCGCTCAATTCAAAGTGAGAAACGGCCGATTGATGGTGTAGAAACATAGATGAGGTTAGTGCGGACGTTTTGGTTCAGATGGCATTGAATTTGGTGCTTCGAATGCAAAGAGATGAAGAGAGAGGTGAAAACCGCCATTAATGGCAGTGGAGCTCGAGCTCTCGGTGGTGCGGCTGGCAGGGGCTTGGGCGGCGGTGGCCGAAGCTAGGGAAGGGGGCGGCGGGGTGAGGGGTGGCCGGTTGCACTTGGTGGTGGTGGTGTCATTGAAGCTATACGGGAGAAAGAAAACTACAGAGAAGAATGCATTCGGTTCTGGAGGAAGAAGATGAAGTGCAAGAGGGAATAAAAGGAAGAGCAGAGGGCTTTGATTAGTAAATAGCAATTGGCCACATGGTAGCACACGGGTGTTAAGTGAGCACACTCCTGGAGAATGGGTGACCGAAATGGGAAGTTCCATATCTATTTTTTATATTTTTTTAAATTCGAAATACTTTTAAGCCACAAATTTGAACACCTTTTTGAATATAGTAAATAGAGTTAAAAAATTCTAGAAAAATTCCTAAAAATTCCTAGAATTATTTTGAACTTAATAAACATAATTCCAACTTAAAGTTGGCTTTTATTTTTGATTTTATTTTCTAGAAAATAGGGAAAAAAACATTTTTTAAATACCAGAAAATTCCAGAAATTAATTAAAATTTTATTTTTCACTTTAAATCCAATAAAATCCCAGAAAATCCAATAAAACTCCATAAACTTTATTTTTGACTTTAAAACCAAGAAATTAAATAATTATTTTTTCCTTTCAACATCGAAAACTCTTTTTAGGTTACAGAAAATAAAGAAAATTCTTTGGCAACCAGAAAATCTAACCAAATAATAACTTTATTTATTTTTATTCTGGAACAGAACTTTGGGATGTTACAGCATATCAATTAGAGCTACTGCCTCAACTTTCGGATGTACATGACGTCCTTCAAGTCTCACAGCTAAAGAAATGTTTCCGAACTTCCACCGAGCTCACTCAGTTGGAGAGCATTGACCTCCAACTAAATCTTTCTTATCGAGAACACCCGATTCAACTTCTAGACGAAGCCATACGACAGACCCGTAGCCATGCAATCAAGATGTTACAAGTCCAGTGGAGGAACCACACAGAAGACGAAGTTACGTGGGAACGCGAAGACCTCCTTAAAGCCAAATTTCCATATTTCTCTACCTTCACTAGTACAGAAAAGCTCATCACAAACGGTTCTAAACCATCATCACAGACGGTTTTTGAACCGTCTGAATTTTTGTGTCTGTGATGACACGAGTCATCACGCAGGCGGTTTTTAACCGTCGTGAAAAATGCTATCACTGAGCGGTTCTATTCACGAACCGTGCGCGATAGCGACTATCCTGAGCGGTTCGAGAATAGAACAAATGCGTGATATCATTTTCCTGAGCGGTTCTATTCTCGAACAAATGCGTGATAGTCTATTTTCACGAGCGGTTCGTGAATAGAACCGTGCAGTGATATTCTATTTTCACGAGCGGTTCTAAACAAGAACCGCTGCGTGATAGTTTTTCTATGGCAAAAACAAGCAGCGGATTTTCACTTCATATGGAGCCTCACGAATGAATCGATATTGATTTTCGGTTCGCTAGCTTTCCCACAATAGCGAGCATCACGGTAGCATCAACTCAATCCATTCACGAGCACTAAAAACAACACGACATGCATCACCCACATCACGGTAGCATCAACTCAAACAATTCACAGAGTACTAACACATCACGGTAGTAATCTACATCACAAAGCAAAGGGGAGTAGAGAGTGAGGTCGTGGGAGGCTGGGGTGACGAGGTCATGGGAGGTCGGCGACGATGAGGCGGGGGCAAGGTGGAGGAGGCCGCAGCGATTTAACTCGGGGAGGCCGGGCGGCGAAGTAGAGGAGGCCGGGGCGGCGAGGTCGTGGGGCCGGCGGCGAGGTGAGGCGAGGTAGAGGAGGTGGAGGAGGCGCGGGAGGGGATGCGGAGGAGAAATGACAGAGGAGGAGAAATGGCAAAGGAGGAGATGGAGATGGCAAAGGGGGAGATGAATGACTCTATTAATATAGAGAGATTTTCGGGAGCCCGCCATTATGTGCAAATTTTCATTTTCCCGCCTAACGAAACCAAAGTATCACATACGGTTTTATACAAAAACCGTCTGTGATGACATATCACAGACTGTTCTAACCACGAGCCTTCTGTGATGAGTGTCTCATCACAGACGGTTCTAACCACGAGCCGTCTGTGATGAGTATCTCATCACAGACGGCTCGTGGTTAGAACCGTCTGTGATTTTAGGGTTTTACCATCACAGACGGTTCTAACCACGAGCCGTCTGTGACGAGTGTCTCATCACAGACAGTAGATTGGCTGCCCAAACCCTACCACGGCAGTGGATTGGCTGCCAAACCCTACCACGGCAAAGTATTGGCTGCCAAACCCTACCACGGCAGAGTATTGGCTGCCAAACCCTACCACGGCAGAGTACTGGTTGCCATGGTAAAATCAGAGAGTAAGAAAAACCCTAAACCATGGTAAAAATCCAAGGCATGGTAAAATCGAAGAGTAAGGAAAAATCCAAGCCATGGTAAAATCAGAGAGTAAGGAAAAATTCAAACCATGGTAAAACCCTAAAATCACAGACGGTTCTAACCACGAGCCGTCTGTGATGAGTTTCTCATCACATACGGCTCGTGGTTAGAACCGTCTGTGATATTCTCGGTATCACAGACGGTTCATTGTTAGAACCGTCTGTGATGGTTCACAGACGGTTCTAACCACGAACCGTCTGTGATAGTGACATACAGACGGTTCGTCTTGGAACCGTCTGTGATTACTTTAACCGTCTGTGATGAGCCGTCTTCTATGGCCTATTTTGTTGTAGTGCTTGTCAATCCTTTCTATACCCTTAACCTACTTTCATGCGAATTTTTCTTCCTTTCATCTGCTGTCTTGATTTCCTCCAAAGACAGAACTGAGAAATCCTGATGAAGTAGCATGGTGTTGCCAACATATTTTCCTTTTCGTTGCTTTGTTTAGCCTTTCCTTTCTTGATTTGAAGACACTTCCCACACACCAAGCCGCGGCTCCATTCAGTCGACCGAAAGTGCACTTGGAAAGGGCCCAACTACAACGATCAAGCTTTCTAGCCATTAAGGATCTTGCAATGACAAGAGCCACTGAAGCAACGATAAATGTGTTGGCATCTCACGCTACTTCACCATTCCCCCCGTCCCATCTCCTTACCATCCATTCTAATGGAATCTCAGGTACGAGATTCTTTGTAAAGGGGTAGGTCTGTAACATCCCAAAATTTGGGATTATTTTAAAATTAGTAAAAATGTGATCTTTTCAAAACTTTTGATGGATTTTATTTACAATTGCTTCTCTGGATTTTATTTGCAAGACTTTTTGTCTAATAAAGAAATTAAGAATCAAATTCTAGAAATGTAAAATTAATTAATGATCAAAATAAATGGAAACAAAATGTGACAATTAAAAATCCAAACCTAGCATAAATGTACTGTTAATGAAATGAGAGATTGATTAAAACATGCTTTACAAAATTTCCTCAAGTTAAACAATAAAAGTACATACAATAGAAACTTGATAGATTTTTGCAGAAGAATATATTGCAAGATAAACTCTAGAAAAATTCACAATAATCTACATTTTGTCAGTAGCCTCCCCTTAAATTTTCATAGTTTTTTGAACTTATATTTTTATGTTAAATAATCCCCTAAAGCCTTAGCCATTCTTTTGAAATATGGAAAACCCATTTTTTCTCCTTCCAGCTAACATCCGGGCCCCACTTGTAGTGCATCTCCTCCACGTAGATCACATGCACTGCTGTGCGTTCGTGCGTTTGCCATACCGTCGCTCAGCCGCCCATGCCGCCGGCCACCTTTGGCTCCTCCGCCCATTGCCTATAAGGGGCCATCCTCGAGCCACCCGAGCCCCCGTTCTTACCTCCCTGCCATTTCCCTAGTTCCCCCTTCTTCTCCATCAAACCCAACTGCGAATAAAGCACAGAGCCCGTGCCGGCTGCTCGCACCACATCGCCATTCCGGCCATGCCGGTGAATCCCGTCGCCGTCCGACCGCGTCACTCGGCATTCTAGAGCCCAAGGATCAAAAGCCCTTAACTCATTCGTCCATGCATTCACAGGAAACTGCCGGAGTCTCCATCTCCGTCCACTTCGGCCAAATCCACCGCCCCGGCCACCCTTCCTCGCGTGGTGCGCCTCCACCCAATTCCTCATGACTGGACATCATCTGAACTCCCTCGACCTTCTCCAACTACCGATTGAAGCATTCGCTCCCCAGGTCGCCACCGCCACGACGCCCTCATCGCGCCACCACCAGCTCCCATCGTGTCCCGCCCCCTCCGTCCAACTCGGTACGATCCCCTCACTCTCCTGGTGCTTGTGCTCTCCCTATTCCCACCTCTCCCTCTCACTGGAGCTCCACAGCCATGGTTGTCGTGTTGGCCCAAACTCTGTTTGTGTCGAAGAGTATCACCGAAGCAAAAAAAATCAAGAAACTGAATCGCTAGAACTTGCTGAACAGAGGAAACAACACGATTGTATTTTGGTGCTACAAGAAGCGTTTCCTTCTTTCTGTTTCTATTACTTCTCTCAAATTCTCTTACATTGCTTGCTTCTCTATTACAATGGTTCACCATCGCTTATATAGCCTTTCTATACGTATGCAAATCCCAAGCCGAAGTCCGACTCACACACGCACACGGCCAAACAACCGACTCGGATACAAAGTTCTAAATGGACTCAAAGATTACCTAACAATCACTCCCTAATCTTTGTGTACTTACTTTATATTTCGTGTGCTGCCAGTTGGACTCAACTTCAACATGGCTCCCACACACTCGGTCGAAGACGGTGGCACAACTCAAACACGTCTTGATCTCTGCCAGTTGAACTCGTCTTCAACTTGGCTCACACTTCCTTGTCCAGAGACGGTGGCACAACTTGAACACGTCTTGGACTCTTACTCATCGAGGAAGTCGGTCTCAACAACGACTTGCACCCCAACTCGTACTCAACTCAGGACAGTCGGTCTCAACTACGACTTGCCCAACTCGTACTCAGCACTTCAAGTTGGTCACGACTTCAACTTGAGTAACACACGGACTCGACTCAGGATGACGAACACATCTCTTCAACGTCCCGGACTTTAACACTACTTACTTGACTCAGGACGACGAACACATCTTTTCAACGTCCTAGACTCGACTCGGCATCATAGCAGTGTTGGTTCATCATCGCTGAGAGCTTCAGCAAGAAGCGCTTTCTCCTTCTTCGGATTGCAACATTCTAAAGCAAAGTGTCCAAAATCCTGACAATTATAACATCTCACCTTTGTCTTGTCAAATTTCCAATTCTTGCAGCCTCGGCTACCGCCACCATTAGAATCGCCGGAAAAACCCTCGCCTTTGCCTTTCGATGATCGGGCCTCCCACTCGGCGCGAGTTAAAAGCAGGTGCTCATCTTCGCCACTACCAGATCCTCGTATCCGTTCCTCGTGCGTTTTCAAGCGGCCGATCACCTCCTCAACCGTCATCACCTTGAGGTCGCTAAACTGCTCAATGGCGGAGACGATTTGCAAAAACTTTCCAGAAACTGCCCGAAGGAACTTTCTCACAATATAGCTTTCTTCCATCTTGTTCCCCAAAACTCGGATCTGATTGACAATCGTCGTCAACCTCGTGGCGAAGTCATCGATCGACTCCGTCTCTTTCATACGCATTCCCTCGAACTTGCTTTTGAGAGTCTGTACTCGTGCTTCTTTGACACGATCATCACCAAGATGCATCGCCTTCAACGTCTTCCACGTAGTTTTGGCCGTCTCTTTTTCGGCCAGTAGGAAGAGCGTTTCCTCAGAGATGCCTCCATAGATCGCCGCCAAAGCCATCTGATCCTTGCGCACATCGACGTTGTCGTCCTCGACCGCGTCCCACACTCCCTGAGCGCGCATGTACACCTTCATCTTGATAGCCCATACTGCATAATTGCTCTTGGTGAGCATCGGATATTGCAGCGAGACGGCAGAACTCTCCTTCGCCATCACACCCGACGTCGCCTCGTTACCGGTGACACAACTTCCCGGAGAGCGCGGCATGATCTTGGGCACACACAGGTCAAGAACTCAGGCTCTGATACCAATTGTTGGCCCAAACTCTGTTTGTGTCGAAGAGTATCACCGAAGCAAAAAAATCAAGAAACTGAATCGCTAGAACTTGCCGAACAGAGGAAACAACACGATTGTATTTTGGTGCTACAAGAAGCGTTTCCTTCTTTCTGTTTCTATTACTTCTCTCAAATTCTCTTACATTGCTTGCTTCTCTATTACAATGGTTCACCATCGCTTAGATAGCCTTTCTATACGTATGCAAATCCCAAGCCGAAGTCCGACTCACACACGCACACGGCCAAACAACCGACTCGGATACAAAGTTCTAAATGGACTCAAAGATTACCTAACATGTCGTGCCACTGTCGCCGCATGTCTCCGCCTCCCAACCGCCACTGGCCATCTCCGGCCGCGCCTCCACCGCCCACGGGACCACCTCGGTGCCACGGTTCCATTTTGATCGTCTCTGGCCACCGCCGTTGATCCCCTTGCCGCCAGCGCAGCGTGCCTGAGCCACCTCCGGCCATCCTCTATTCTTCTTTGCCCTGGCTCCTGTATCTCTCTATGTAAATACCTATGACAGTAGCACCTCTCCTCAGCAACTCTAGGTATTGGTATGCATGCGTGTAGGTGTTTCCCTCGATAGCACCCATTGTAGCTGACAATCAGGCCCATGGGAAGTGAGTAGTGAATCCACTTAGCAGTATTGCTGGTAAATAGGCAAATCAAGCTGCCCTTGTATTTTTACTAATTTAATTATAGGTTAATCTTAGGTGACCATTATAAGTAGCTGATAGTGAGCCCCACATCTGATGTAGCACATAATGGTGTGTCAGATAATTAGAAGTCGATTAGTAGGTTACTTAGTAACTTGAAAATACTTAGGGATTAGTGTTGAAGTGAATAGTAGTTATTGATCTGTTAGTAAACAATGTGTGTGTCAATTAGTAATCAGTGACCAAGGTTAAGTGAATTAAAATCAAGTAATCAAAATAAGATAGGGTATATGTATATACCTATATGTCAAAAGATTAATGGACTATATAAGTTAAGGTTTGGAAAAAGGGATAAAACCATGGTTGGGCATATACATATGCTCATGATCCAATGACCAGTGAGTTTTTTTTTCATGTCTATGGCAACTAAGTTCACCGAGCAAGTCGAATAAGGAGCCCTATTAAAATATAGTACCTCCATGACTGTAGGTCCTAATCCATTATAAGCAATAATAATGGAATGGTCGAAGGATTGATTTAGGGTTTTGAGGGTTAAAAAGAAATGATCAGCGAACTATTATCGTATAACTTGCAAAGACAAATCGATAACCATTATATGAAAATGTTAGTGAATGGGACACAACAATAGAATGATTAGCTAGCAGCATCTCAGTTCAGAAAACATTTCCATTCATAGGTTATATGAATAGTAGGGAAATTGAGGATAATTATATATAATAGTAAGAAGATAACATTTCAAATGTAAGTCATGGTACGGTACTCTCAATAAAACAATGTCAAATCAACAACAAATAAAATGCAAGTCAACTTTATCTGACATACACCGTTAATAACTTATAATACAAATAACAATTCATGAAATAAGAAGATCCATTTTCAGTTCAAAGGAAATGCACTCCCACTGATGCAAAAACATAAATTTCAGAAAAATACACTCTCCGCATCACCTTTATTCATTTTCAGGATTTAACAACCAAAGCAGATCAAAACACTAATAACTTTGACGTATGAACTCGGAATCAAATGAATCTTTTTGATAAATTCATAGAAAATCACTGTTTGTATAAATATGCAAAAATAATTGGATTTCCTTACTGTCGGATTTATTTCTGCATTTGTGTTTTGTTTTTTATTCTTTCGAATAGATGCCAGATTTCGTAAGCAAGATTATCGACGATCAAGCGACCTCACTCTTGGAACAATATAAGCAAGGATAGCAGCCCCTTTCATCATATTGATCCTACAATTTTACTTATTGTATTTCTTTTTTGCAAAGTCTATTATTGCATGCGTGTATGTTTGATATGAAATTGCTATATTCGGGAAGTCGGTAGTTGTAAATGCTATTTGTTGCATATTTCTCCTTAGAATGCTGATTCCTTGCTATTGTAGCCATCAGATTATGGGTTAGACAATATGTAATGTCATTTGAGAATATTTGAGTGCGATTATAGCACAACTGCTAAATAGAACGACAAATTTTCCTAAAAATATATAAAAGAACAATATGATAAATGTGAATTTGGGATATCTTTAAAAAATGTCTAGAGGAGGTATTTCTGTTATGTTGTATATGAATGAAAATGCAAAACCTAGTTTTTGACGTGAATGAGTTATATTATATTCTGAAAAGGGTTATAGAGGAGTCCCACTTGTAGATAGGGGGAGATTGTAATACTCTGAAAAATAATATTAATATTAATAATCGCGTCATAAGGGTCGGAGCGTAATTAATTAAATAGTAACAATAAATAATTATTTATGAACCTCTTTAAGGGCCTGTATGCAATTAAATAAAATAGTACATATAAAAATAGAATTTCGGAATTTTTAAGGGCTATATAAATAGATTTATGGGAATTCTTGAAACCCTAGTAGTTTTATTTCTTTTTCCACCGCGCCTCCACATTTTTCCATCCGCCGCCGTCGCTTTTTCCGACCAATTCCTGCGTCGCGCGTGGATCTTTGTGGGTTCTTGTGGTCTGCTGTGGCCGAGCGACCAAGTGCTGCTGCGCGTGGAAGCCGCCTGGATCCTCTTCGCTGCGTTACGTGCCGCGTGAATCACGTGCGTTCTTGCTCTGCGCTGCGCGCCCCCTCTCTTCTTGGGCTGCTTGCTCTTGTGTGCCGCCGCGCATGGGTAAATTTCTTTGTCTTTGTTCTTCTTATTCTTGTGTCTTGCCTTCGCGCATGGCCGCTTCTTCTTGATCGCTGCGTCTTGCGTGCGGCTTGGCGTGGTTCTTTGCTGTCGTTACGTGTGGGCCTGACGCTCGGCCAGAGGTGCCTTGTGCTGCCGTGAGTCTTCTTGTCATGCAGTGCTAGCGGCCACATTTTTCTAGCGAATGTGCCACTACAACACATCAACCAGGAGAGAATCAAGGGGGAAAGCAAGAGAAAAAAAAATAGAGCAACGGCAAGGCAAACAAGAAGAATAGGAAAAGAGAATAAAGGAAGAGAGAAGAATCAGAAGAAAGACGCCAGGATCCGGGTTTCCGTCGTGTGGTAACGATCTGGTTTTCTCCCTCTTCTTGTTAATTTAATTAGAGATTAGAGAGGATTGTAGAATTTTTAGTCGAGGGGTCGATTAATAGATTTGTTTAACCTGCCGTTCTGTTGAACGATTTATTCGGGTACCTTAATGGCGAATTTTGGAAATCTCATCTACTGGTTAATTGTAGATAATTTCGATATCTTTCTATAGCATATTTTATCATGTCGATCGGACAAGTAGAATTCGAGTTATGATTTTCGGAAGGCTGCTGTCTTTATGGTTGTCGCCTTTCGGCGCTGTTTTGGTAGATCGGTTATTAAAAATAGTAAATAGCTTAATTAGAGTTTTTGATCTACATGAAAGTTGTAGATAATTGTCCAATGGTTCTGTAGAATCTGAGAACGCGAATTTTGGTTGAGTAAAACAAAAGTTATGAATTTAGTAAGACTGCTGTTCCGAAGCAGACAGATCGGCTTTCTGGGCTAAATACGGAGGGTTAGATGATTTAATTAGAAGTCTTCGTAATCTAAGAAAATGTGGAGAATTTTATGAAGAATCCAGAATGGGGTGGTTTGTGGTGATCGGACTTTTGAGTCAAAAGTTACGCTCGTTTTAGTACTAAGACAGCAATGGGTAACTATTCGGTACCGGAGTAGCGTGGTATATTTGGGGACGTGTAGGAGCGATGTCGATTGATTGCTATTCTTGTTGCTGTAGCTTGTATTGAAATTTGAATATTTAATGTAAGAGAGACGTCGTGTTTGTTGCCGTCTTCTAGTCAAATTGTGCGTCGCAGCTAGTAAAGGCAAGTGCATGGTAGACAGCGATCAATGATCGATCACTGTTTTCTTTATCTTCTATTACCATTATTGTTGTGCTTTTATTTTGTTTAATTGCAAACAAATAATTGGTATGTTTATATCTTTGTTGACAAGTATGATGAAAAGTTGGATATGATGTTTATGATGGAGTTTGCATGTTTGCATACATAAGCATCTTTGCATATGAGCAGGTGATCATGAATGATCACAACTCCACGGGAGTGGAGGAGGTCCCCGATCCTTATGGAGGAACGGGCTTGAGAGTGAATGTTGTCGCGAGCATTCACTCATGCTATACCGGTATACGCGAAAGAAGTGCATGTGGACATGTAGATTAGATTTGCATTGATACATGAAATTATTGGATGTGAATCAAAGAGAAGATAACTGCATGAGAATGTTAATGAAAGTACCTGTGATGATAATGAAGTTATTGATTGCTGTTGATTTATTATTGTTCGTTGTTTATGGATGTGTTTGCTGAGTCGTGGACTCACCCTTGCTCTATTGTTGTCTTTAGGTGATCTTGAGGATGCCCGTGGCGAGAGCGAGTAGAGCACATGGACAACACATGATCATTTCCCTTCATAATCTTTTCATTCAGAATTGGATTACACTTGGACATGTTAGCGGTTGAATAAAGTTTAGGACATCATTTGGACTAGACTATTTGCTTTGTTAATTTGGATTCATTGGTTGATGCTACTTTGGATTATTTACCTGGTTTTAATTCCCATTGCTTATTTATTGTCGCTTGATCCATAATTATGCATTGCTCTTTTGTGGTCCATGAATATGATTATCATTGTTTTCTTGCTAGTGTGTCGATAATTATTAGTTTAGAGAGTAGTGTGGTGGCATTCTAGGCTCAGTGTTGGGCTGGGGTGTTACAGTTGGTATCAGAGCCAGGTTTTAGGTCCGTGGTGAATAGATTAACAACATAGGCAAACTAAAATTGTTAAAATTTGTTTTAGTTTAGTAAATCAACTAAAATTTGCTAATGGTTAACTAACCTAAAATTTGACACACTAGTGCACAGTAGGTTAGAGAGAGGTACGAATATAGTTTTACGCTTCCGTTATGTTGTTTATTGATGGATGAGTTTATTTTGAGCTTTGAACTCATTGTGTATTGTTGATTGTGGTTGATAGCCATGCCGAGGGGTAGAGGACGTGGTCGTGGTGGCCGCGGTCGTGGAGGTCGGGGCGGAAGAGGTTCCGTGGAGCCACCTCTGTGTGATTAGTCGATGGCGAGGGGTTCTTTGTTGACCCGCCTCGGTTGGGGCCCAAGATGAGACCCCGCTTTCTTTGAGAGAGTTGGTAGGAGAGATCCGTGCTCTTCGTCAACAGCGCCGCGACTCATTCTTCGCGCATCTGTTGTTGCTCTGTCGCACATCCACCGGTTCTGAGGCGCGGATGTCACCGAGTGGATGGGGTTGAGGTTGGATCCGTTTGTGGTCGGGCACACCGTCGAGCGTGGTGGTTGCGCTACATGGAGAGCGGTTTGGAGCTTTAGAGATGTCTTCACATCGAGGGTCCGTTTGTAGCCTTTAATTTGAAAGGGCAGCGGATATTTGGTGGGGGCGTGTTGTCTTCGAGGACCGCCACTCTAGGGCGATCACTTGGGAGGACTTTGTTGATCGGTTCAAGGGAAGTTCTACCCTACTCTTTTGTTGAGAAGATGGAGGTTGCCTTGGCGACCTTTGCTCGGGGAAGAGGTCTATTCTTGAGTATGAGGCCGAGTTCAACAACTTGGTTCGCCGTCCCTTGATGTGCTAACGATGATCTTCGAAAGCCAAGAGGTTCCGTCGGGGTCTCAATGCGAGTACCGACATGTGTTGGGAGCTACTCCACTCTGTGACTACACTCTGTTGTGGAGCAAGCTAGGGGCATGGAGTTGGAGATGCACTCACAAAGGGGCGACAAGCCTCGGTGGATGGTAGTTTCGGTGGTGACGGAAGAGGAGCTCTAGTGAGGAAGTGGAGTGCATTCGTGACACCTTTCAAGAAATTCAAGGAGGACCGCGATCTTTCGAGTCTAAGCGATCGAGGCCGTTCCTTCTTGGCGCCTCGTCCTTTTGCAGTACTCGGCTCTTCGTCTGTCCCAGGCGGGGTATGCTTTGCTTTAAGTGCGGTGATGGACACCTGCTGCTGAGTGCACTTGGACGGAGATTGCCGTCGGTGTGGCCGCCGGGTCACAAGGAGCGGTGTGTCGCGAGAACCCGCTAAGCGTGATCAAGTGGGAGCTGTGTCATCTTCTTCTTGATGGGTCTGCTCGAGGATCTTTCCGGATGATGATCGCTCCTCCGGCGATGCCATTTCCTTCGACTTGGGCGCCTCGGTAGGGTACTCGGCCGCCACCTGCCAAAGACCGCCGGGTTGCACGACCGCCTTACCGCACCGCCACGCAGATTGTTGGGGCTCGCCGCCCGGCATCGTCTTCTTCGCCATGGCGCCACAGAGTGTACGCCATGCCCACAGTGAGTCCGGGTCGTCTGACGTGGTGGCAGTACTTTGCTTGTGGATTCGTTTGATGCTTTAGTCCTTTTGATTCGGGGCTACCTTTTCGTTTGTCTCGGCGGCGTTTGCTAGGAGAGCGAACTTGAGTATCTGATGGATTTCTCGATCGGTGTTGGTTAGTTCTCACAGGGGTATTATTGCTAGTTCTACTGTTTGTCCTGGGTGTTCTATTGTTATTGATGGGGAGAAGTTCACGGCGAATTTGATAGTTATTCAAATGGAGCCGTTCGACGTTATCTTGGGTATGGATTGGTTGCACTCTTATTGGTGTGATATCTGTTTACGTAGAGAACGATCTCTGTGCGAGACCCCTGGGAGACTTTGACCTTTCAGGGGAGTGCGCCTCCGCTCTCTTTTTCGATGTTGGTCGGACTGTTCCCGGGTCAGCGCGCAGTGAAAACTGGACTTCTTTTAGCTCTTACTGAGAAACCGAGTGTGGCTTCGCAGATTGAGGATATTCCAGTGGTTAGTGATTATCCAGATGTGTTCCCAGCTGAGCTTCCGGGATTGCCACCTGTGCGAGACGTGGAGTTTCGTATTGATCTTGTTCCGGGTACTCGTCCCATCTCGATGTCTCCATATCGATTAGCACGTCCGTTTCAGGACGAGTGGAAGAAGCAGTTGGATGATTTGTTGGCTAAAGGTTTGATCAGGCGTAGTGTATCGCCGTGGGGAGCTCCTGTCCTGTTCACAGAGAAGAAGGATGGGAGTTGGCGCATGTGTATTGATTATCGTGCGCTTAATGCGGTCACAATCAAGAACAAATATCCATTGCCCCGCATTGAGGATTTGTTTGATCGGTTGAATGGAGCTCAAGTGTTCTCAAGATTGATCTCGGTCGGGGTATAATCAAATCCGGTGCGTGGCGAGATGTTGAGAAGAGCGCTTTCTCCACGGTATGGGCATTATGAGTATAAAGTTATGTCTTTTGGATTGACTAATGCACCTGCCATTTTTATGGAGACCATGAACAACATGTTGCACGAGTATCTAGATGACTTCGTGGTGGTGTTCATTGATGACATTCTTATCTATTCCAAGACCCATGAGGATCATGAGCGTCATTTGAGGCTGGTTTTAGATACTTTGAGAGAGCACAAGTTCTATGCTAAGTTGAAGAAGTGTGAGTTCTTGTAACATCCCAAAGTTCTGTTACCAAAATAAAAATAAATAAAGTATTATTTTATTTGATTTTCTGATTATCGAAGATTTTCTCTATTTACTGTAACGTAAAAATAGTTTTCACTGTTAAAAAAAAATTAATTATTTAATTTCTTGGTTTTAATGTCAAAAAGAATGTTTATTGAGTTTATTTGATTTTCTGTGATTTTATTGGATTTAAATTGAAAAATAAAGTTTTAATTAATTTCTTGGATTTTCTGGTATTTAAAAAGGCTTTTCCTATTTTCTGAAAAATAAAATTAAAAATAAAAGCCAACTTTAAGTTGGAATTATTTTTATAGAGTCCAAAATAATTCTAGAATTTTTTTTGGAATTTTTCTAGAATTTTTAGCCTTTTTTTACTATTTTCTAAAGTGCTCTCAATTTGTGGTTAATTTGAATTTCGAAAATTATTTAATAAAAAAAAATCAGAAAATATAAATTTTGGAAAGTTCCCGGCCGGTCACCCATCCTCAATTGCTCCCAGCCGAGCACACTTAATTCCCATGCATGCACTACCAACCAAGCAATACATTTGTATTGATTAGACTATCCTCTCTCTCTCTCTCTATTTGATGTCTTGCATTTACATCATCTTCAACCTTTGCCAACAGAGAGCTCCACTCCTCTCTGTACATTTTTTTGCCCTTCAACTATCCATGGCAGCCGGCCGCCGTAGACCACCCCACATCCCGCCGCCACCTTCCCGGCCGCCGGCCACCGCCGCCGTCCCCCCTGCCGGCCGTAGCCATGAACGAGAGCTCCAAGCTCCATTAATGGCTGCAGTTCACCTCTCTCATCATATCTTTGCACTCAATGCACCAAATTCGAATCCGTTGGATGCCAAACGTCCGTATTAACTTCCTCTACGTTACTACACCATCAATTGGCCATTTATTCTTGTCAATTAAGAGCAGTTTTCAGTTTTCTTGTGGTCTTTATGGCACCCGAAAACTGAAGCTTTTATTTTCGCAATTGCTCATCAATCCGGCCACCCCCTCCCCTATAAAAAGCGACCACCAGGAGGTCCTCTCCACCCTCAACTCATCCCCAAAGCCTCTCCTCCCCTCTCCCCTTGGTTTGGCCACATTTGCGATTTGAAGTTCGCCGTCAGTTCTTCGTTCTTCCTCCCGTGCGTCGCCTCCGGTGGAGCGCCGCCACTTTCGTCACCACCGTCGGCACCGCGACGTCGTACTCTACGCATCCATGCCTTCGCTTCGTCAAAAGATCGCCGGAGCTCCCGCCCACTTCCATGGCCGACGGCTTCCCGGCGCCGCCGCCGCCGTCGCCGGTCATCCCCGACTGCGCCATCACCTCCATTGGCTTCGTCTCGACATCGGCAATCCATTTTGGTAATTTCCCGGCCACTTTCATTCTTCCTTTCCTTGGCGCCATGGCCATTTTCTTCCTCTCTGTTGATCCGAATCAAAGAAGAAGAAGCACAGTGTATTTCATTTCTAGTCATATACTGTAGCAATTATTTTAGTTGTGATTTTTTCTTCCAGAAATTCTTCCTCTCTTATGCAAACTCCGAATCCGATAATTCTTCCACGTAAAATCATCTAAATTCATCCTTTATTTTCCAGTATTTATTTCGTAATTTTGAGTTTTTATTATATTTTAGCTGTTTTTCTAAATTGCGCGTTACCGCCGCAACCAGTCGTCGCCGGCCGAACTTCTACCGTTGGGTAGAGTACATCGCCGAGGTTCCATATTCGTTGTCCGCCGGCCATCTCTCCCTTCCTATCGCCGGCACGACCAATTCTTCCATAATATTCACTATTCACGTATGCATGGGAATAAATAGTGCCATGCAAACTACTATTCACCCTCCCTTCCGGAATTTCGTTCTCCCTCATACGAACTCCGATTCCATCGATTCAAATTCCTATATTCATATAAAGTCGATATCTTCCTTCCAGTATTTATCTTTTAATTTTTGGATTTTATTTGGATTTTAGTTGAATGTTATTTGAATTTGGATCGTTTACGCGTATAGATTTCGACGACTTCGGACAACCGGATTTCGACGCCGTTTGAGAACAACATATAACCAAGCAAGGCAAGTTATACCTTTGATCATATTTGATCCCAATATTTCAAATTATTTAAATTCTGTTTGAAATTATTATTGCATGCTATTTCTATTCAAGTAATTTAAATACATGTTTTTAAATTATAGTTATTCCCATTGCCATTGTATAGCCAACTTTGCTATTGAATGAAACATACCTTGACACATTAGATAAAAATCTGGTTTATGCAGTAGTATGAACCAAAACATTTTGGGAAAAATTATGCTTAGACATGCTTAGACCAAAAATGTTCAGTTCCGGGAATTTGGCCCAAATGATCAACAATTGTTTAAAAGCCTGTGACATTGGTTTGTCATGGAAGATTTTACAAATGACTTTGAAAAGCAAAAATGAAAAGTTGGTTTGTACTTGGGCGAAATGGATGCTTGGTGGGTGCAGGTTTATGCACGGGCTCAATCCGGGTAGGTTTGAGGCCCAGGGGTTATTTTGAAAGTCGCCCAAGTCAGTTAAGGACCGGTCTTCGAGCCGCATCTTGCAAAGCTCCACCGTACTACCACAAGTGCGGAATGGGACAAAGCTAGGTGAATAATTTGCAACGTTCCATTGTTAGTTGTGCCATTTTGGTGTGTGGGTGTCGGTTAGACAGTATTCCCACTTGGTGCAAGAGGGGGTTTCCAGCGGGTGGTTAACCCAATAGAAGTGAAACCTTAGCAGCGCAAGAGGGGGCTTTGGATGAATTTTAGTTATAGAATAACTGCTTTGGAACTTAGTAACAAATATTTAAAGAAAACATTGCTTTATGCAAATT
Organism: Hsuehochloa calcarea; assembly: GCA_036346395.1. Classification (NCBI taxonomy): domain Eukaryota; kingdom Viridiplantae; phylum Streptophyta; class Magnoliopsida; order Poales; family Poaceae; genus Hsuehochloa; species Hsuehochloa calcarea. Next base: position 35,026,397 of record CM070604.1, on the reverse strand, counting down.
CGACCAATAAACTTTCCTTTGATATATCCATGCATGCATTAACTCTGTTATTGGGTGTAACTTGCCAGCACGGTAGTTGTGCTCACCCTTGCTTCATGCAAATAAATTTCAGAGGAGAAGAACTTCGGATCTCGACGACTAGGCCGCTACCCCAGTCGATTGCCTGTGGCAGATCAGCTGGACTCCACTACTTCTTCGTCTTCCGCTGTGTTTGTTTAATGTTGGCTTGTAAGCCTTTCTTGTAATCAACTCTAATATTTATTAATAAAGTTGTGCGATTTATGGATGTTACCATATCTGTTTACTGTGCGAACTAGCTACTGATCATGGGACTAGTTCAGAAATGCACAGAGGATTCTGGGGTGTTACTCCCGGGTCTGACAGTTCTGGATTTCAGAAGTGGGTTTTCTGGGTCATGTGATTAACCCTCAGGGTATTGCTGTTGATCCTCGTAAGGTCTCCATAGTGGTGGATTGGAAGAGGCCGACTAATGTGAAGGAGGTGAGGAGTTTCCTGGGCTTGGCTGGTTATTATCGGCGTTTTGTGCAGGATTTCTCTATCATTGCCAAGCCGATGTCTCAGCTTACTCAGAAAGGTGTGAGATTCGGTGGACCGATGAGTGTGGCGCGGTTTCAGACTTTGAAAGAGAGGTTGGTGACCTCTCCTATTCTCACTCTTCCCGAGCCGGAAGCGGTTCTGATCTTTTCAGATGCGTCTCGAGTGGGTCTTGGCTGTGTTCTCATGAAAGACGGTAAGGTAATTGCTTATGCGTCGAGGCAGTTTAAGAAGCACGAGCAGAATTATCCCACTCATGATTTGGAGTTGGCTGCGGTTGTCTTTGCTCTCAAGATTTGGAGGCATTATCTATACGGTGAGCCTTGTGATATTTTCACAGATCACAAGAGTCTCAAATATATCTTCACTCAGAAGGATCTGAATTTGAGGCAAAGGAGGTGGTTGGAGTTGATTAAGGACTATGATCTTACTATTCAGTATCATCCAGGCAAGGCCAATGTTGTTGCAGATGCTCTTAGTCGTAAGGCGACTCCCGCTACTCTAGATTGCCTTATTGCTGATTTTGATCGCATGGGTATATCCTATTGTTATGCGGGCACATCACATGTTGAGACTCAGTTGATTCTTGAGTCAGCTATTCCGCCGCAAAGCGGAAGCACAACAGAGTGACCGGCTACTACAGGAGGTTAGGAAGCGTCTGGAAGAGGGCAAGGAGAGTGATTTTAGTATGGACGATTCTGGTACTTTGAGGTTTAAAGGCCGCCTTTGCGTACCACAAAAGGCGGAGGTCAAAGATGATATTTTGAGGGAGGCGCATCGTACTGCATTATCGCTCATCTGGTGAGACTAAGATGTATCGAGATCTGAAACAGAATTTTTGGTGGAAAAGAATGAAAGTGGACATTGCTAACTATGTGGCTTCTTGCGGTGTTTGTCAGCAAGTGAAAGCTGAGCACAAGCGTCCTGCAGGGTTGTTGCAGCCTTTGGAGGTTCCCCAGTGGCCTTGGGATGATATCTCTATGGACTTTGTGGTGGCGTTGCCTCGTTACGCGAGAGGAAGGATGCAATTTGGGTAGTGGTGGATCGATTCAGCAAGTCTCAAGACTTCATTCCTATTCGCACGACAAATTCAATGAGTGATCTAGCTCCTATTTATGTGCGTGAAATAGTGAGACTGCATGGTGTGCCAAAGACCATTATTTCTGACAGGGACGCGAAGTTTGTCTCCAAGTTCTGGGAGAGTCTGCAGAGTGCATTGGGTACCCAGCTCCGCCTTAGTACAACATTTCATCCACAGACAGATGGACATTCAGAGCGGACTATTCAGACTTTGGAGGACATGTTGCGATCTTGCGTTTTGTCTTGGAAGGGTAGTTGGGAGGACCAGTTGCCCCTTGCAGAGTTTGCTTATAATAATAGTTACCATTCCAGTACTAGAGCTGCGCCATTTGAGGTTCTCTATGGGCGGAAGTGCGGATCGCCGCTTTGTTGGGATGCGATTGGAGAGAAGGCGTTTGGGTCGGTTTGGATTGAAGACCGTTGAGCGTGTGGCCATGGTGAGGCGTAATCATTAGCGGCTCGAGTAAACGAGAAAAGTTATCTTGATTTGAGGAGGCGTGACTTGGAGTTTGCGGTGGGTGACCAGTGCTCTTGAGAGTGTCTCCCACTAAAGGTATTGTTCGGTTTGGTACGGAGGAAGCTTAGCCCGAGGTACGTTGGACCGTTCTCGATTATTGCAAGAATTGGGAAGTTAGCCTACCGCTTTGGACTCGCTCGAGTCCATGCGTGGAGTTCATAATGTGTTTCACGTCTCGATCTTTGAAAGTTTTGAGAGACCGAGCATAAGATTTCATTAGAGCCGCTGACTATTGAGCAAGACCTTACAGTTGAGTCGCGTCCGGCGCGCATTTTGGAGAGGTCGGAGCGAGTGCTGAGGCACAAGACGTTGGTATACGTTAAGGTGCTTTGGACGCATCAGTCCGAGAGAGAGGCGACTTGGGAGTTGGAGTCTCGCATGCGCGAGCAATATCCGGAGTTGTTCACGTCGGTTATGTGTTATTTTGATTGTTTAATTTCAGCAGTGTAGTTTTTATTTGAGTAGAACGACGAGTAGAATTCGGGGTCGAATTCCGTTAAGGGGGGTAGAATGTAATACTCTGAAAAATAATATTAATATTAATAATCACGTCATAAGGGTCGGAGCGTAATTAATTAAATAGTAACAATAAATAATTATTTATGAACCTCTTTAAGGGCCTGTATGCAATTAAATAAAATAGTACATATAAAAATAGAATTTCGGAATTTTTAAGGGCTATATAAATAGATTTATGGGAATTCTTGAAACCCTAGTAGTTTTATTTCTTTTTCCACCGCGCCTCCACATTTTTCCATCCGCCGCCGCCGTCAGTTTTTCCCAGCCAATTCCCTGCATACGTACGTACGTACATGCATATATACATATACATACATGCATACGTACGTACGTACATGCATATATACATATATATATACACACACACATGTATATACATACATGCATATATATGCATCTACATACGTACATATATATCAACAGGAACTTGCCAGCCGGTTCATGCGCATTGATGTGTTGGCAGGGAGATCGCAAAGACATGGCCGAAAGAAACAATATAGAAGGATTAATCCGAAGGACTAACAGATCAGTCGAAGGAAGCCAGGAGCTGCTGCTACTCTGCTGGCACATGGAATCGACTAGCAAAGAAAATAGGGAAAGATACAATAGAAGAATCCAGAGATATACTTGCACTTAAAAATTGCTGGCTTGGTTGGATGACAGAGCAAGGAACATTGAATTAACAGAGGAACAAAGATGCAGGCCTATTCATTGTACAAGGACCGAACCAAGGGAACCAACATAGCATCAACACAGAACAACAGAAGCAGAGGGCTACTGCTGTCGTCCTGCTTCCAGCTATGGGGTAGTCTACCGCATGGATTTTGGCTCTAAGATGGAAAGGAAGGGGTTAGCAGTGAGCGTATTAACTCAACAATGGATAGCAGAACCCAAACCAGAGAGCAGTCATTGGAGTTTCGGCCGGCTCATGCGCATGGCGGTGTCAACTGATTTTGGCTTCAACTGATTTTGATCCTAAGATGAATTAGCAGAGGAAGAACAATGCGTAGTACACGCATTGGACTTAAGCCATCAACAGGTAGAGGAACCGAAATATGCAACCTATACGCACAGTACGTATATATATATAATCAACAGAGGACCGGGGAAGTAGCAGAGAACGAATTAACCGATTGAAAGAATCACGCACTGGACAAATATACATGAAGTGACAGACTAATGGTGCGATCAAGATGGCCGGCGACCGACGGAGACGCGGCAGCGGCGAAGGGGCAAAACGGAAAGGAAACGACGAGCCGGACGCGATGTTGCGGTCGGATTTGAGAAATACTCACCGAGGAAGTAGAATACGCGAAGAATACGGTTGGGATACGACGGACGGTGGAACTCCGGCGAACTTTGGGCGAAGGGGCTGGCACCATGATGTAGAGCACGACGACGCGAACCCAACGCCACAGACGGTTCGGCCGGCGGACGTCGCACGGAGGAGAAACTCGCAGCGGAAGATTTTTGGGATGAACTCTGTATCCCACGAACTGCGTTGAATACAGATCGATTAGGAGGAAAGCAAATCAGGGGATTGGAAGAGGATGTCGAGACGGACGCGTGGGCGCAGGCGGCTCGCATTTATATGCACCGAGTGAAAAGATATGAAGGTTTGAATTTTGAATCAAAAACTGAACGAAACCGACGCTCGGCAGTTCGGCTGGAACCCGACGCTCGGCTGGAATTTCGGATGAACAGTACCGCATGGTACTGTTCATGTGGGAGGAGAGAGAAAGCAAAACTGATTTTCTTATTTTAAATAATAGGCAACAAATCGATAAGATAGAATAAATAGCAAACAAATCCAGAAAAATCCCCAAAAATACCAGAAAATTCCTGGAAATACAAGGAAGCCAAATAAAAAGGATTTTGATTTAATTGACATTTATATTAGTCAAATTAAATATTTTAAATTTAGAAAAATTCCAATTAAGCTTTATTAATTCAAATAAAATTGGTGAAAATTTCTAGTGACCTAAACTACTCAAAAGATTTTTGAAAAGCCAAATTTTGGGACGTTACAAACCTCCCCTCCCCTTAAAGGAATCTCGTCCCCGAGATTCATGTTGGCTATAGAAAAGGTTACGGAACTCAGCCTTCGGACACTCTCCTTTCTTTCAACTGCTTTGACTCTGACGAAACTTCTTTTCTGAACACTTACAGAACAAACGTCTTGCTTCTTGCTTCGACGAAAACTTGATAAGCTGGCACTTGGTAGGAGAGGACTTCTAGCAACTCGATTGCTTCTGACAGAACTGCTTGATTGGTGCTCGAAGACACTTCTGGAGTTGAGGAACTCTGCTGCTGACTGATAGCTCTTGTTGACAAACTAACTCTTCTTGTGAGCTTCGGAATCTTGAACTGATCGACACCCTTCTGTTACCTCTGTCGCAACTTCATAACACAGAACTTCAACAGATATCTTGAAGATAAACAAGACTGCGAGGGTGATAATCTGCATACACAATATAGCTTTTCTGCTTGAACTGAGCTACTTACAATCCCTTTAGGACCAAAGACAGTTGGCATTATGCTTCATGATTAATGCAAAATCCACATACTTTGTGATCTGATATGCTTCTAGCTAAGCGATGACTCACATGATCAACCACTGTGAACTTCAATTGGTGGCAACCCCAAACTGGCTAACATCTGGTGTTGTAGGGGAATTCTGAACACACCACTTACTTGCTCGACCTGATACTTTGAGTTAAGGCACAAACTCACTATTTCCTTTGATCTATCAACTGATTTAGGGTGATACACAATACTGAACTAAACAGGCATCCAAGGCCGCATACAAACTCTGTTACTAACATGAGGTACACTGGGATCCTTAGTTTGATACTAACTCCTTCTGGCATATCATGCACACTGACAATCTCTGTCGATCCGATACTAGACCAATTCTGACGAATACCATTTCTGTCGTATACAACTTCTGTCGTATACTGCTCTGCTAGATAGCCTCCAAACTAGGTGATATTGACAGGTTTGAACTGGCAAATTTCTATGAAATGCTCAACAATCGTATTTCAAGAAATTACATCTCGATTGGGTCCTGGGAAAAACCCATGCTCGAATTCTCAAAGATAGGAGTACTCTGACTGGCCTTTGACACACTAGCCAACTTTCTGATGTACCAACCACATGGTAACACATTCTGTGAGCTCTTGCCTTATATTGGATCATCACAATTCAACTTTGAGATCCTTGTACACCTTGGTACTTTCAGGAGAAATGGAATGCTTGCACTAGGATGTTGGTTTGAGCATCAAATACTTCAGTTTCTTCTCATCAAATACACATATATAGTCATTGATTCGTGGATCACCTGGTTCACCTTCGGCAGGTTCTCACGCTTTACCTTACTTCATGTGAGGACTGATTTCCCTTGATAAAACTATCAACTTACTGTCTTCTCAACACTAATTTTTTCTAGCATCGGTTTAACTCTAGGGTTCAACAAATATACTCTTGCACTAACTCAAGATTCAACTTCTGGCTTTTACAGGTAACTTTAGCTGACTCTTCACTTAATCAACAAGTTCTTGTGGTAGCTCTTCAGATTCGAGGCATCTGTCACTATACTGATGGAATAGACTCCAACCTCATGGTTCTCGATCCAATAAAACCATTTTTTGATGCTCTATGACAGCAAATTCCGAATTATGACTAGAATAATTCACTGCTTGAAACTTTGGCTATTAGAAAGTGCTAGCGAGACTTCTTAACACACAAATTTTTGGATGCTCCGTGATAAAAGTTATCAGGTTTGTTTCAGGTAGCTGGTAGTATGAACACTGGAGTAGTGGTTGATCTCTTCTGAAATTCTCACTTACTTAGTTCACTTCTGGCCATCAGGGTGAACTTGTCCTTTTACAACGATGAGGGTCTTGACTATCTTGAAACAATTGTCTCACTGATCTTGAACTGACACTGTCTTATTCATGGACAATCTTAAAGAAAATTACAGTTCTTTCTCATATCTCAAACAGGCTGATTCTGAGGTTCCGGGGATTTGCTCTTGAATAAACTAAAATTCTCGCACATCCTTGTGCTACAATTTACTTTGCAATCAACATTGGTGCATGCCAAGCTGACAAATATAATTTAACATTGCCTTTATCTGAGAAAGTCATCTGCTCTACCGTATCATTTCTGCAAACTTATTGGCAACTTTTGCCATGTGTCATTTCTGATGTACATCCTTCTAGAGTTGGCTGATCCTGGGTACCAAGTAAAAGACAAACTTGACTTCTGATCTGGTTGCATGCTATATAGATCACTTATAATGACAACTGAATAATTTGGTATCACCAATCTAGACTTTCTTGATGACATCATTGCACAAACTTCTCTTCTTTGATTGCTTCTTTGGACAAACGGGTCCTACTGCGTTACCATCTTCTCTGGGTGTTACAATCTTGACTAAAGCGACTTTTGATATTCTGGCATCTGGAGTGAGTGGCTGGTTATTCTGAGGATGCTGGCTGATGTGGTGGTCTTCTTTGCGATAACTACAACATAAACATGTCTAACTATGTTACTTTTCTGACAGGGCTACGGCAGAACGACTATCCTTCTTGAAGGTTGAAGCTTGTCACTTTGCAGGGCATCTCTTGGCATAGTGGTCTTGCATACCACACTCAAAACACACTATTGACGATACTAGCTGGCTTCTATCTTGAGGCTGGTTACCAAAGTCAACATTCTGCTTTTGTTATTTTCAGCTGACATATTTTGTACTGACAATGTTTTGCCTTCTTTTGCTAAAGCTCTGACTTCGGATTGGAAATTTTTTTTTTCACTGACGTTGTATTGCAGAAGTCAACACTTAATACATGGGCACTGACTCGAACAATGATCATCGCTTTCACATAAGAAACATCTGATCTTGCTCATTGGGCATTCTCCAACGGAATGATTTCCTTCGCAACTAGGACAATTGATGTTGTGTTTATCGGCACTATAGCCTATTTCTCTACAACAGGTACATGCAAAATCTTCTGACTTATCTGGCTGGCAGCACTTCAATTGACAACGGCTAGCTTGGATGTAGGACATCGGAATAGCAAGTTTCTCTTTATCACTCTTACTTGATGTTGGATACTGCTGACGAAACGCTGGGGCAAACTCTGACCAAATGATGGTCTACATGTCCGGATGGGCGGCGCGAATGTTTTTCCACCAATCTAATGCAACTCCTTCTAATTGATGAGCAGCATAGAAAACCTTTCTTATTATTCTTGCATTGTACAATAGTTGACTTTTCTTCTATGATGCGAATCCAAGATTCTGCATCCTTGAGCTTGACTGAGCCTTCAAAGATAGGTGGTTTTGTCATTATGAACTTCACAAACTTGAACTGAGGGTGTGTCGTTGGGACAGTAACGAGTTGTGTATCATTGCAAAAGTTACTACTATCCGACGGTTGCATCGTCGCTGACATGAGCTGATTCTGGGTGACAGGAGACTGGTTCAGGCTCTTATGTTTCACTACTGGCACTGGTGATAGCTGTTGGTTGGCGTCTGCTTTGGTACTGAGACTGGTGATGGAACAACGACTTGCTTGATTATTCTGATTCAATAAATTGACTTAAGTGATGGTTGTCTGATTTTGCTGGGTCATCATGTTGTTCATATTCTGCAGCATCGCGTTCGTAAGTTGAGTCTGAGTTACCAAAATTGTGTCATGATTGGATCTTCTACTCCTGGTATTGACAACTGTCCACTGGGATTGACAAGATCTGAGCTGACACAGACTATTTCAAGACTACTGACAAGGTTGGCTTCACTAGGGTTCTTCATTTGTCGGCTGATCAGGGCTAATATATGAGAGGGAAAAGCATAAGGTAAGGGAAGATAATCTACTAAGGGAACAGGTTTAACCTGAGGAACACCAAGGAACACACAAATAGCCGAAAAGCTATTAAGAAGCATAAAACTCACAATCAAACTACACACAGAAGAAGAAAAACGAAAATCTAGTCGTTTAGTCGATTAAACTCTAACTTAACTGAGTGACTTGGCTCAACACATGGGAGGAACCAACGCTGATTTATCCTATATGGCTGGTCTGAAGAAAACTTGAACTGGTTACGTTCTTCATCAAACATTGACTGCTTGCGATCCTTGCAGGTGAAACTTGAAGAAAGATAGGGGCGATGTACAAATTCTTCTTGGTCTTCAATTCTTGCGACAAACTTGTCTTTAACACTTGGAGAGATGTTGATACGTTGTTGTTAGTTGCATGGTCTTCAAAGAGTTGCTCAAAATAGCTTTTGGGTATTCACCAAGATATTTGGCACTGATAACGACAACTATAGAAGTTATGAGGAAAGAAGGTCCAATTTAATATTCAAAATGGCGAGGAAGAATATAGATGAGAAATGAATAGAGTGGAAGAGAATAGAATCTAGACAAGATGAGAATAGCACATCATTAAGACTTTCCATTTGTAAAATAAGTTTTGAAGTTTTCCTTAAACACGGCCATTCTAACTAAGGTCACGACCTACAGTCCATATGGCCCTGATACCACCTCTGTCGGGACCCAAATATGCAAATCTGGACCCTCTGTGTATACTGCACTAGTCCAGGATCACGTTAGTGCACACAGTGGCAACATCGATGAAATATCATCTCCATATGCAAAGATGACTAATAAATAGACAAATAACAATAATTATCAGAGTAAAGACCTTAAGGTCAAAGCTTACAATTAATGTCTCAGAAGACAAATAGCTCAATAAAGCTGCAGCGGAACGTAACGGAATAACTTCAGTGAAGCCCATCCATATGCCCACAGGCAATCGACTGGGGTAGCGCGACCTAGTTCTCCACGATCCTTGAGGTAGACCTTATTGACTGATGATTCTTCCACTTCTGTTGATTGTTTATAGCAAGTATGAGTACACACCGTACTCGCAAGTCATACCACAGAATGCAATTTATAGATGATGGCTTATTCCAAAGGAATGGCTTCTGTGGTTATTTTGCAGAAATGCAACATTTGCAATTGAATACAAATAATAGATTTAAAGCATAATTCAAAACAAATAGACAATAATAAGTTAACAATTAATTTCACAAAGGACACACAGTCTAATCAAGTTATTCACACAGCTACACAAGTTATCTCACACAGCTGACCCTTCCCAATTGTTTTATGAAAATCTACCCCTCGTGTGAAATTCCCGAGCATGTCCATAACAGAGGACGGCTATTCGAATAGATTGGTTTAAACACTCTGCAGAGGTTGTACACTTTACCCACACGATACAACCCGGTGTAGCTAGCGACCATAACAAAACCTTTCGAGACTTCATCTCAAACAATGACACTCCGATGTGCTTTCCGCTGTAGTCAATTTGTTCACATAGCCCTTGGAGCGACACACACCGTTGGATCTGAAAACGCGAACCGCTCATAGAAGTGACCCAAACACGTGGTACACACCTTCCACCCCATCACACGCCTTAAATACAACTGAGTTGTCAATGTCAAGACTCCATAACTTACTAAGTCAGCCCAAACCCATACTAGGCATGTGGTCGCACAAGAAGGCCAGTTCAATGGCGCACAAAGTTAAGTCCTTAATTGACCAAGGCAAGACTTCCAGTTTTTTCCAAATCACAAAGTTTATATCACACAGTTCCACCATTCACACAGATCCACCACTTGCCTCAGTCCAAATCTTTTCTCACCCTGTTGATTAAGTGCAACACATGCCATAAACGAGTAATAGCACATAGCACAAACAGTTTCACCACACAGTTCCATAATCACTTAGTCAAGTTTATAGTTGCGACTCAGATGAAATGATGACTCGTGGCATGGCTAAGCAGTCTACTCGTATCTAACCAACCCACGTTGGTGCTACGATAATACCAACTAATAATGAACCAACCTAGGGTGACAAAAGGTCATGGCATACAATAGACAATGTGGATATAACAAATTGGATTAATAACTATCCCAAAAGCATTTAAATAAATACTTGAAATAGAATGCAATACATTGAAACAAAGTATTTTGAAAACTGGGTTCAATATGATCAAAGGTATAACTTACCTTGTTATAGCAATGATGGTCTTGTTTATCTTCAATCTTCTACTTCCTTGATCTTAAGCTCATTCGGACAATTTTGGCACTTCAACGTCTAACGATAAAGAAAGCGCAAAAACAAACTAATTTCAAAAGACAAATCAAATAAACTCCAAATTGAAATTGAATGGTACTGAAAGATAGATATTGAATTTAGATGAATGTAGGAATTTGAATGGGTTCAAGCGGAATTCGGATGAATAAGATATGGCTTTTGGAATGATGAAAATAAAAAGAGAGACAAGCTGACAAGTGGAATATTATCAGAATATTCTATTCCAAAAATATTAGAGAATGGATGAGTGTATGACAGGTGGGACCGACTGATGTTTATGGATTTCTAGAATTAAAAATAATTCCAGAAAAAGGCAGAGAGAATGACATGTGTGACCAGTAAGATAAAAAGATTTTCAAGAATTAAATTAATTCTCGAAAATAAGATTAGGGTGGACATGTGGGCCACTGGTCTAGGGACCAGGTCCACGGAGATAGGCTAGTCCACGGTGGACCAAGCTTATGGAGGAGGGTTGACCAAAGGTTGATTGATATGCGGGACCCGCATGTAAGAGAGAGAGGATACATACATACGTACTTGCAAATATACATACATACGTACATACATACATGCATACATACATATACATACATGCATACGTACGTACGTACATGCATATATACATATATATATACACACACACATGTATATACATACATGCATATATATACATCTACATACGTACATATATATCAACAGGAACTTGCCAGCCGGTTCATGCGCATTGATGTGTTGGCAGGGAGATGGCAAAGACATGGCCGAAAGAAACAACATAGAAGGATTAATCCGAAGGACTAACAGATCAGTCGAAGGGAGCCAGGAGCTGCTGCTACTCTGCTGGCACATGGAATCGACTAGCAAAGAAAATAGGGAAAGATACAATAGAAGAATCCAGAGATATACTTGCACTTAAAAATTGCTGGCTTGGTTGGATGACAGAGCAAGGAACATTGAATTAACAGAGGAACAAAGATGCAGGCCTATTCATTGTACAAGGACCGAACCAAGGGAACCAACAGAGCATCAACACAGAACAACAGAAGCAGAGGGCTACTGCTGTCGGCCTGCTTCCAGCTATGGGGTAGTCTACGGCATGGATTTTGGCTCTAAGATGGAAAGGAAGGGGTTAGCATTGAGCGTATTAACTCAACAATGGATAGCAGAACCCAAACCAGAGAGCAGTCATTGGAGTTTCGGCCGGCTCATGCGCATGGCGGAGTCAACTGATTTTGGCGTCAACTGATTTTGATCCTAAGATGAATTAGCAGAGGAAGAACAATGCGTAGTACACGCACTGGACTTAAGCCATCAACAGGTAGAGGAACCGAAATATGCAACCTATACGCACCGTGCATATATATATATAATCAACAGAGGACCGGGGAAGTAGCAGAGAACGAATTAACCGATTGAAAGAATCACGCACTGGACAAATATACATGAAGTGACAGACTAATGGTGCGATCAAGATGGCCGGCGACCGACGGAGACGCGGCAGTGGCGAAGGGGCAAAATGGAAAGGAAACGACGAGCCGGACGCGATGGTGCGGTCGGATTTGAGAAATACTCACCGAGGAAGTAGAATACGCGAAGAATACGGTTAGGATACGACGGACGGCGGAACTCCGGTGAACTTCGGGCGAAGGGGCTAGCACCATGACGTAGAGCACGACCACGCGAACCCAACGCCATAGACAGTTCGGCCGGCGGACGTCGGACGGAGGAGAAACTCGCAGCGGAAGATTTTTGGGATGAACTCCGTATTACGCGAACTGCGTTGAATACAGATCGATTCGGAGGAAAGCAAATCAGGGGATTGGAAGAGGATGTCGAGACGGACGCGTGGGCGCAGACGGCTCGCATTTATATGCACCGAGCGAAAAGATATGAAGGTTTGAATTTTGAATCAAAAACTGAACGAAACCGACGCTCGGCAGTTCGGCTGGAACCCGACGCTCGGCTGGAATTTCGGATGAACAGTACCACATAGTACTGTTCATGTGGGAGGAGAGAGAAAGCAAAACTGATTTTCGGATTTTAAATAATAGGCAACAAATCGATAAGATAGAATAAATAGCAAACAAATCCAGAAAAATCCCCAAAAATACCAGAAAATTCCTGGAAATACAAGGAAGGCAAATAAAAAGGATTTTGATTTAATTTACATTTAGATTAGTCAAATTAAATATTTTAAATTTAGAAAAATTCCAATTAAGCTTTATTAATTCAAATAAAATTGGTGAAAATTTCTAGTGACCTAAACTACTCAAAAGATTTTTGAAAATCCAAATTTTGGGACGTTACAAATCAATGGGGTGGAAATCAAAGCCAGCCTCATCATAATAGATGCACCTGGGTTAGATATAATCATTGGGATAGACTGGTTAGCCAAATACCAGAGCATAATTGATTGCACAAAGCGAGTAGTCTCTCTCGTCAACTCCGACGGAGATCACATTCTTTTTACCTCCACACCTACCACTCCATCGCAGCAGCCCAAGCTCAATTCTATCTCAATCCTAGAGCTTAGCCAAGTACCCATGGTATGCGAATATCTCGATGTGTACCCGGATGAACTCCCAGGAATGCCGCCAGATTGTGACATGGAATTCGTCATCGATTTGATACCTAGGACATCACCTATATCCAAGCAACCCTACCGAATGCATCCGACGAGTTGACTGAATTGAAGAAACAACTCAAGGAGCAGTTGGACAAAGGATTCATTCGTCCTAGCTCATCTCCATATGAAGCCCCGTATTGTTTGTGATGAAGAAGTATGACAATCTGCGGATGTGCATCGACTACCGTTCTTTGAATGAAGTTACCATCAAGAACAAGAACCCTCTTCCAAGGATTGATGATTTGTTTGAGCAGATGAATGGTGCTTGTATCTTCTCCAAAATTGACTTGAGACTCGGATATTTCGAACTCAAGATCAAACCAGAAGACATTCCAAATTCTACCTTTACCACCTATTACGGTTTGTACGAGTACATCGTAATCTCATTCGGACTCACCAGCGCTCCTGCGAATTTCATGAATCTTATGAATAAGATTTTTATGGAGTATTTGGATCAGTTCATGGTGGTCTTCATCGATGATATTCTCATCTACTCCAAGATCACAGAAGAGCACGAGTAACACTTGCGATTGGTGCTCGACAAGTTGCGCGAGCATTAACTGTACGCCAAGTTCAGCAAGTGCGTGTTTTAGCTAAAGGAAGTTGGATTATTAGGCCATGTATTATCTGAAGGAGGTGTGACAGTGGACCCGAGCAAGCTACAAGATATCATAGCTTGGAAGCAGCCCTGCTCCATTCCTGAATTCCGAAGTTTTCTCGGTCTGGTAAGATATTACCGCTGGTTCATCGAGAACTTCTCCAAGAATGCATGACCAATGTCTCAACTTCTGAAGAAAGAAAAGAAGTTCGAATGGTCAGTAGCTTATGACGGGAGCTTCGACAAATTAAGGAAAAGGCTCACAATAAGCACGGGGCTTATGACGAGGGCTTCCACGAATTAAGGAAAAGGCTCACGATAGCCCCAGTGCTTACTCTGCCTGACATACGTAAAAGTTTCGTTCTGTATTGTGATGCATCCCTCCATGGCCTCGGTTGTGTGCTGATACAGGAAGGCAAAGTAGTGGCCTATGCCTCACGATAATTGTGGCCATATGAAGCTAATTATCCGACCCACAACTTGGAGTTAGCAGCTGTGATTCATGCTCTCAAGATCTGGCGGCATTAACTCGTGGGCAATCGGTGTGGGATTTACTCAGATCATAAAAGCCTAAAGTACTTCATTAAATAGTCAAATCTGAACCTAAGACAGTGAAGATGGCTTTAATTTATCAAAGACTACGACTTAGGCATCCATTACCAACCTGGTAAAGCCAATATTGTAGCTGATGCCCTTAGCTAGAAACTTCATTGCATGAACACATTGATCAAAGAAAATCAACCGATGCTGCATGAAGAGTTCCGGAGACTCAACTTAAAGTGGTTGAGGAAGGTTATGTTGATACTCTAGCACTGCAACCTACCCTTGAATCACAAATCCAAGCTGCTTAGCTCAAGGACCCAACACTCCCCAAGATAAAGCACAACTTACGAGTTCATGGAAAATCAGAATTTTCCGAGAACATGAGTGGATTAGTTATGCACGGACAGCAGCTCTGTGTTCCAAATAATCGCGATATCAATGAGCTAATCCTTATTGAAGCTCATGATTCTCCCCTCTCCATTCACCCCGAAAGCACCAAGATGTACCAGGACCTCCAAAAACAGTTCTGGTGGCCCAGTATGAAGCAGGATGTCACCGCGCATGTTGCCATGTGCGACGACGTCAGCATGTTAAAGTGGAACACCAACGACCCGCAGGGTTACTTCGAACACTGAATTTTCCTGAGTGGAAATGGGATGCAATCAGCATGGATTTCATAACAGGGTTACCAAAGACCTGAAATGGGCATGTGTTAGGACCCAAAAATATGATTTAGGAACCCTCTTTGTATTCTGAACTAGTCCCAGATTAGTAGCTAGCTCACATAGGAAACAGTGATGTAGGACCAGAAAGGCGACTAGGGGGGGTGAATAGACGTTTTCTCAACTTTCTCGCCTAAATCAAATTCAACACGAACTTTACTCCTTTAGCTATGAAAGCTAAGAAGATCGATAGCGCCACAATGGAAGCCTTGTCTTTGAATTCGATAACCCGACAACCACACGACACAAAAGTGGAGACTTAATCTCAAAGGGCGATCAGGCACGGCGGTCGACCGGCTACCATGGCGATCGGCCGACAATCAACCAATGATCGGCCAAGCAACTAATGGCGGTCGGACGGTGGACAGCGGTTCGACCAGCGATCTGTGATCGAACACGGGCGGTCGGACCGCCGTTGCAACACCGGTCTGACCGGTTCAGTCCAGAACGGAAGAATCAATCCCAAATCCAAAACGAAATTTGATTCAACCAATGAAACTTGACCAAATTTCGAGCACACCTCCCTAATGATATTAGAGACCTATTTCTAGCGACGATCCTTCAGACCCACTTCGCGGAATTGATCTCTCAAGGATTTTACAAAGAAGTGCACAAACCCTAGAAATATGAAAATTTTTGATTCAAGACTTGCTTGTGGGGGTTGATGGTCTAGATGATTCTAGGAGTACTCCCACACATCAAAGCAAGACAAAGTGGGTCAATAGACCAAGTTAAACCACTTGAATCAAGGAAGCACCAAATTCATCCAAATGAGAGAAGAACACAAAAAGGAGACAAATGATCTCTCAAGCAAGCATCACAAGATTGATTGATCTCACAAGATGCTTACAAAGCCACTCCCTCAAGGAGGACAAGAGCTCACCAAGGAGCAACCACAATCTCTCCCTCTCTTCCTCTCCAAACCCTAACCCTAGAAAAAGGAAGGGGAAACCAAATGAATGCCTCAAGAGGTTTTACATCTCCCCCCTTCTATTTATAGGAGAGGACTAGGGTTTCACTTTTGGGATCCATTCACACATGGGACCCACACACAACATCTGTTGAAGCAATCGCCTGCTTCACCACGTGTAGGTTGATCAGCGGTTCTCATCACATCGCCAAGCCTCTCTTGTCCGAATCCCATCGGAACCTCCCAGAGGCTTGCACCGATATCCGCACCGCCTGACCCAACCAGCTGCACCGAACTACCCGTTCGATCCATCTTGCCCATTCTGCACCATGCTTGTGTCACACGACCTCACCCGGTGTCCATGATCGTTCTGGACCTCAGCTCTCCAAGCGTAGTCCCGATCCACCTCACTGTTGACGTCGTTGACCTGCAAGCCACCTGCACAACAATAGACAAATAAACCGTTTTCGGGAACAAGTTCTTCACAACTTGACCCACATTAGTTCCGCAATGCAATATACATCAATAAAGCATTGATAACTAAACATAAAACACAATCAAAACACATCAATGCAAACTTGGCTATCCTCCAAGTCAATACCGGTCTGACCGCCCCACACGGCCGGTCCGACCGATTCGAGCGATCGACCGCTCCCACAACGGCGGTCGGACCGGTCAAACAACCAAAATTCCAGCGTGAAAATCCAAACCTTTCGAATTTTCAACTCAATAGAACTTTTGGTGGGAGCTCCAAAATGATGCAACCACATCCAGAGACTCCTCACCGCCTACACAACCTATTTTTGGCTCGGCTCCAAAACCAATTTTAATATGGCGGTCGGACCGCCACCATGGCGGTCGGACTCCTCCACAGGTGATCGACCGCCCGACACAACCGATCGAGACCGCTGTGGTGCAGCGATTTGAAGCAAACCGAAAATGTGAGATTTTGCAAACCAACAACGCCATTGCCAATTGACTCATCATCCTGAGATCGTGCACATATCCTCACGATATCCACAATCTCCCCTTGATGAACACATTGGCAATTCTCCAGAAAATGTGGTTTTTCAAATTGAAAAGTAAAACAAATCGCCGTTTTCGCATAAAGGCACAACTTGGTCCAAAAGCAAGAAAAAGCCTAGGAACCGACCAAGCTGGCTTCAGAATAGTATAGGCAAGTGAGATAAGGCAATGAAAGCACAAAAAGATTTAAATTCCAGAAAGAGCCAAAAATCTCACTTAGGTCCATATGAAAGACAAAATGTTCTATTTGACCTTTGATCATTGTGAGTCTTCTTCAATTGCAATTAAAGTCAGAAAAAGGCAATAAAACCCAGAGACTCAACTCACTAAGATAACAAATTTTTAAAAGGCTCATTTTTTTGTGTGTTCTTTTATGTAAAACCAGTATTTTCTTCAATCCTTCTCCCCCTTTGACAATGAATTCATCAAGATGCAAGGGAAAAGAAAAAGAAGATGAAATGACTTTATTTGAAATTTAGTAAAATTAGCCAAGACCATTATTGAAGTAGACAGTACAAGAATCATACCAAGCCATATAAGACGAAGAAGCTATATTCAATTATGGCAAAACATGTACTGTAAAGCTAAAACCAAGTTAGCAGAAATCTGAGATTAAAAGAATGAATACCATGAAAAGTTGCTCAATATCATAGTTTCACTAAAAGCAACCAAGAATGAGTCAAGCCATGTCTATAAGGAAAAAGGAGACTCAAAACAAGAACTGAGGCATTTTGAGCATTAAAATTATTCTTTTGAAGCAAAAACTCAAGCACTTAGCATTTTGAGCATTTTCTAAAAAGAATTTTTCCACTGTGCTAGATCTCAAGCCTTGCCGCGACCATCTCAAGCGATAAGCTTAAAAGAATGATCTAGGTCATCCAAAACTCCCCCTGAGGTCATGCCTAGTGCAATGGCAAGCCGTCTCATGAGAAAGGATTGATGAGATCAGTTTTTTCGCACAGAAAATCTCATTTTTCATTTGCTTGACTTAAGAAGATAAAAAGCTTATTTTCATCTCAAAATAAGTTCAAGACTCAATTCAACCTATAAGACATGGCAAGAATTATAAGAGGATCGCTAGAGCAAAACTAGTCTCAAGATCCAACAAGACATGATTTGATTCAAATTTCTCACAGATATAAAGCTAGCAAGGTGAAAGCTAAGCTAAAACACGAAGAGCCATAAAGGAAGTCTAGCAGACTATCACTTGATATGACAAGGTACAAAGTATGAAATCAAGTTATACGAGGATAATAATCAAAGCTCCACAAGTTTTATTACGCAATGTAAGATATTTGAAATAAAAATGCATTATGATACAATGAATGCAAAAAGAGCAAATTCCCTCAAGACATCCATACCTCAGTACTGGGATTTGAGATAAAAGATCTAGGTGTCCAGTACTGAGATGGACGATGCCTGGGAATAGCAAAAGAAGCAGCAGAAAAATGATTAGGCACAAAATCATAAGAATGCCCACGAGCACCACCTGGACCTCTCCAAAACGATCTACCAAAAGACCGATACTCCCCCTGTCTAGATGGTACCCGAGGTCTATCCTCATGATATCCAAAGCCAAACTGCTGCCTGGACCCACCAAAAGAGCCAACAGAATTCTCTACAAACCTAGGCCTATATGTGGTACGCTGAATAGGCTGCCTGGCTCTAGAGACTACAGCTGAAGAAGAGACTCCTCTAATGGATCTCAAGGTGCTCACTCTCTCTTTCCTCTCAATCTTTGCTCTCCGAAAGCAAAACTCAACAGTGTGGCCCTCTTTCTTGCAGAAGGTCCAATGGTACTTGACCTTTTGAGGGGTCCGTACAGGTGAAACAGAAGCACCTTTCTTGCTAGAAAGAGTTTGAGCAGAACCTGCAGATTTAAGAACAACCTTTGAAGTCATAGGAGGTTCTTGCTCAACCAAACCACTTTTCACAACTCTAGCAATCTTTGGTGGGAGATTCTTGGAAAGCTCTAGGGACTTAAAACCTAGGCCACTGTTTTTCACACTCACCTTGGATTGATCTAGAATCAAGTTGAGTTTCTTTTTCCCGCTGATAAACTTCTCAAGAGTCATTTTGAGATAATCATTCTCTTTTGCCAAAGCTCCACAATTAGAGCACTTTTTAGAATTGATTACCTCAACATGTTTGCTCTTAAGAAGATCCACTTCCACTTTGAGAGCCTGACAAGACACACAATAGGACTCTCCAATCCTATTCAACTGCTCCTTAAATTTGACTCTAAAAGCCTTTTGTATCTTACCAATAACAGTTTCAACTTCAGCATGCAACATACAAGAGGAAGAATCAATGACTTTCTTAGAAGCAGTAAGAGACATGGATCTTTCAATTTTAGCTTTCTCTTCAAGCGTCTTGTTTAAAGCTTCAATCTCAATTGTAAGCTTAGGACAATTTTCACATGATGCAGCTCTAGAGTAAATGACCATTTCGGTCAACTCTTGCATTTTAATCCTATTGTTCTTACAATGAGAGCAAGTGTGACTAGCATCAAACTTTTGCAATTCTTTTAAAGAGCTATCCAGTTTTAATTCTAGCAAAGCACAATTTGAGCAAATTAAAGGAATAGCATCCAAGGTAGTCACACCAAGCGGAATGGCATCCATGCAAACAGAACTAGACTTGAGAGCTTCTAGTTCGACAAGAGCATTTTCTAATTATTTTTCAACAGAGGAATGAGCATAATTTAAGCTTGACAATTCATTAAGCAAGCTAGAGCATGAATCACAGAAATCATCAGGATTAATGGATTTGAGCCTAACCACTTCTAGGTTCAAATTATCAATCATAGTATGCTGTTTCTTAATCAATTTAACTTGCTTATGCATTTTTTGTTCAGCAAGCACCAAAGCCCTTTTCATGTCAGGAAGTGAAGGGCATACCTCATCGGGATCACTAAAAGGATCCTCGCTGTTGGAGGAGTCGCTGTCGTGGCTGTTCTTGGCCATGAAGCACATGCCAGTGAAATCACGTGCCTTCTTCTTGCCACGGGAGTCACTCCTGTCGTCCTCCGCCTCCGAGTCCACATCATCCATGCTCACATCCTCTAGAGCTTCAAGGACTCGGCTGACAAACTTGCATGTAGTTTGTCTTCTTGGACTTAGCATCCTCGCTTGAGGATGCCTTTGTGACTCCTTCTCCTCCTTGCCCTTGACTTGGGGCATCTAGAGCGAATGTGGTTGGCTCACCACATTCAAAGCATGTGATAGGTCCACCTCTCCTCCTATTTCTCACATTGTTGTACGCTCTTGTGAATTTGGTGGATAGGAGGGCTAAATCATCTTCAGGTAGTCTCTCAAGTTGCTCATCGCTCAAAGAATGCAAAGCAGACAAAGAAAAGCCGATGAGCTAACATCAAAAGAATCGAGTATCTACCCTTAGATTGGTCAACCACTAAAGCCATCGCTCTCATCGTGGGGAGGCGAGATGAAATCAATCTCATGCGTCTTCAACCTCGAGTAAAGCTTATCCATGGTAAGCTCACTCATGTGATGTTGTCATTTATGGCGATGATCTTCATCCCCAGGACCTTCACATCCAAAGCACCCAAAAGTCGGCATGCATTTTCGGACTCGGATAAAACAAGATCAACAAATACGGAGATCATGAAGAATTTTAGAAAATCTCCCCACGGCTCATCTAAAGATTCACCAGGTCTTTGCTCGATCTTGGAGTAAGCTTTCTTTAGCTGGTTCTGTCTCACTTCCTTGATCGCAGTGGACCCCTCGTGATAATCACAAAGAGTCCGCCAGATCTCATGAGCAGACAGCAAATGAGCAACACGCTCAAACTCCGATCGACTAAGGCCTTGAATCAAGAAATTCGAGCCTGTTTGTTGTTCTCCACATCCGAGTGATCAAATTGTCATCGGTACCGCACGACATAAGGGTTTTTCACCTTAAGCCAAATTGCGTGCCCTTGAGCCTCGATGTAGGCCGCATTCGGGCCTTCAATAAGCAAAATCAACTCCATCAAAGACATGTGGCACGATTGAATATCATCTGTCGCCATGGCTCCAAAGACCGGTTAAGATCTATGAGAAGAGCTAACCGGCTCGGATACCACTTGTAGGACCGGAAAGGCGACTAGGGGGGGTGAATAGGCGCTTTCCCAACTTTCTCGCCTAAATCAAATTCAACACGAACTTTACTCCTTTAGCTATGAAAGCTAAGAAGATCGAGAAGCCTTGATGGAAGCCTTGTGCTGAATTCGATAACCCCGACAACCACACGACACAAAAGTGAAGACTTAATCTCAAAGGGCAGATATGGGCACAAAGCGGTCGGCCGGCTACCACGGGCGATCGACCGCAGTCAACCAATGATGCGGCGGCAACTAAGCGGCGGTCGGACCGGTGGGCAGTGGTTCGACCAGAAGATAAATGTCTCGAAAACACAGGCGGTCGGACCGCCCGTTGTAACACCCGATCGACCGGTTCGATCGAAATGTAAGAATCAATCCCAAATCCAAAACGAAATTTGATTCAACCAATGAAACTTGACCAAATTTCGAGCACACCTCCCTAATGATATTAGAGACCTATTTCTAGAGACGATCCTTCAGACCCACTTCGCGGAATTGATCTCTCAAGGATTTTACAAAGAAGTCCACAAACCCTAGAAATATGAAAATCTTTGATTCAAGACTTGCTTGTGGGGGTTGATGGTCTAGATGATTCTAGGAGTACTCCCACACATCAAAGCAAGACAAAGTGGGTCAATAGACCAAGTTAAACCACTTGAATCAAGGAAGCACCAAATTCATCCAAATAAGAGAAGAACACAAAAGGGAGACAAATGATCTCTCAAGTAAGCATCACAAGATTGATTGATCTCACAAGATGCTTACAAAGCCACTCCCTCAAGGAGGACAAGAGCTCACCAAGGAGCAACCACAATCTCTCCCTATCTTCCTCTCCAAACCCTAACCCTAGAAAAAGGAAGGGGAATCCAAATGAATGCCTCAAGAGGTTTTACATCTCCCCCCTTCTATTTATAGGAGAGGACTAGGGTTTCACTTTTGGGATCCATTCACACATGGGACCCACACACAACATTTGTTGAAGCAATCGCCTGCTTCACCACGTGTAGGTTGATCAGCGGTTCTCATCACGTCGCCAAGCCTCTCTTGTCCGAATCCCATCGGAACCTCCCAGAGACTTGCACCGATATCCGCACCGCCTGATCCAACCAGCTGCACCGAACTACCCGTTCGATCCATCTTGCCCATTCTGCACCATGCTTGTGTCACCCGACCTCACCTGGTGTCCATGATCGTTCTGGACCTCAGCTCTCCAAGCGTAGTCCCGATCGACCTCACCGTTGACGTCGTTGACCTGCAAGCCACCTGCACAGCAATAGACAAATAAACCGTTTCCGGGAACAAGTTCTTCACAACTTGACCCACATTAGTTCCGCAATGCAATATACATCAATAAAGCATTGATAACTAAACATAAAACACAATCAAAACACATCAATGCAAACTTGGCTATCCTCCAAGTCAATGCCGGTCTGACCGCCCCACACGGCCGGTCCGACCGATTTCAGGCCGGTCGGACCGCTCCCACAACGGTCGGACCGGCAAAAAACAACCAAAATTCCAGCGTGAAAATCCGAAACCTTCTGGAATTTTCAACTCAATAGAACTTTTGACTGGGAGCTCCAAAAATGATGCAACCACATCCAGGAGACTCCCCTCACCTGCCTACACAACCTATTTTTGGCTCAACTCCAAAAACCAATTTTTAATATGGCGGTCGGACCGGCCACCATGGCCGGTCGGACTCCTCCACGGGCGGTCTGACCGCCCGACACAACCGGTTAGACCGCCTGTGGTCTGACAGCCTTGGAGCAAACCCGAAAACGCGAGATTTTGCAAACCAACAACGTCATTGCCAATTGACTCATCATCCTGAGATCGTGCACATATCCTCACGATATCCACAAGTGATGAAATATCATATATTTATTCGATTTAACTAAAAATATATCAAAATAATAAATAGTAATAATAATTGGACCTTATGGTCAATGTTTACTTAACTTGCCACGTAGGGCTAAAGAAAAAAAAATAAACTCTTGCAGCGGAACGTGAAACTTGAAAAGGTCAATCAACAGGCCGACAAGCAATCGAGTGGAGAACACATCCTAATGCGTAAAACCTTCATGGTACTTCTGGGCGAAGAACTCTTGAGCAGCTTGAGATTCTTCAACTGAGCAACAATGACGTAAAGCTATGAGTACATAAAACACTTAGTAAGTCGTGGGGAAATGTATGCAAATGGGATTCATGCATGTCTTGAACAAAGATTAGTTGTATGGTTCTTTTGCAAAAAGCAGCATTGACGATAAATACAATAAATAGATTGAAATGGGTATTTGAAAAGAATAGTAAATAACTAAACAATTATTTTGAAACTAGTAGTGAATTCCCCATTCACTTCCCAAGACAATCCACCAAGTGAATTACTATAATACCCCGAAATTTATTCGGATGAATAGGAGAGTATTCGGGAGAAAGAGTTAAACAGGGATTACAATTTTCAGTGATCTCAAGGGGGTTTCTATGAATTCCCGACAACCTGCGCATTGGGCCACGGCCCATGTGGCCCAATAGGGGGCTGGCCAAAGGGGGGATGACCTTCCCCCAAAAACCCTAAACCCCCTTCCCCCTTCCCCCTTTCCCCCACTTGGAGCCGCCACCCTCCTCTCTGCCGTGCGCCACTTTCTCCTTCCCCCTGCGCCAGATTTGTTCGTCAGATTTGGGTACTTTTCGTACGTTTTCGGATCTATACAGCTCTTAGAAAGTTGTATCCCTTGGTCTTAGATTTCTTTAGGCACCGAGATCATCTGATTTGGGGTTACGGTTTAGGAGATATGGCCGTTTTCGTGCGACTATTCAGGAGAGCTGATGGGATTTGGTAGTTTGCTTGTCTGGCCATTATAAATTATTTAGAGGCCGAATCAGAAAGGCTACCCAAAATGAATGTTGTAGAGAATTCAGTATTATTTCCAAGTTGATAAATAACACAATTTTTAGACTTGGCAATCAAAAGTTATGGAATTTTAACCGCGCGCTGTTCTGTCTGTCTGAGAATTAGGGACTGTCGGTTTGTTCCTCGGTTTTGATCTTGTTAGAATCAGATCCAGGACGGCCACACCAAACAGTTTTTGAATATAATTTCACCATGATTCCAGGTTGATAAAGATTACCTCCATTGGATCAGTAGAATAAAAGTTATGCCATTTTATCTATTGCTGTTCTGTAATCTGGACAGATGTCTGTCACTTGTTTTCAACGGCTATTTAGCCAACTGTTTTGGCCGAATCAGAGAAGCCCGTCAACTAGAGTTTCATAGCCTGGTTAGTTATGACTCATTGAGCACTGGTTTGAAGTCATTCCGAGTTATAGATATTTAATTATGGTTTTTATTGTACCGCTGCCCAGTAGGGATGTAATCTGGCTGATTAGTTAGATTGTCAGTTTGAACCCGTTGATTGTGTTGGATAGTTAGAGGGTTATGGTAGGACACTTGTAGTTTGTCTTACCTTGTTATCCTTATTTCGAATAAATATTTGTGTAGGCGGTGAAGCGGTCTGTGGAGGGGCACCTTCGTTGCCTCCTAACACGTCACAGCGTGGAAGGCAAGTACCTTGTCTTATCATAATGAATGGTGATGATTGTGTGTGCATGAATTGTTAGTCTTTCTATTCATATTCGTATGCCATGTATATTTCTTCATTATGATGTGATAAGAGTTTATTGCATGAAGTTCATTCCGTTCACGCATTTGTTTCATGTTGACCACGGAAGTGGAAAATTATAAGTCCCATCAATTCCAGTATGGGCACGTAAGACCCACCACTCCAATGTGGGCAATGTTGGGCACCACTCCAATGTGGGCAATTTCGGACACCCGTATAAACGTTCTTCATACGGTGAATGGATCCCCGGACTTTGTTAAATACGGCCTTAAGTGAGCACCGACGGGTGTGTCACTCGCTATACCGGTATAAACTGTTGAGCAGTCCATTCCTTCAATGCATCCTTTCATTCCATTCATTCATGTATTCACTTCATTCATTCTTGTATGTGTTTCAAGAATTATTCATACTTCAATTGAGTTGGCTTGTCCACTCTATGCTTGATTTATCTTGTATGGTACTTGCTTATTTTCGATTCATTCTTGCTTTCTGTATTTATTTACGTGAACGTTGATGATGGCCTTGTGGGAAGGGATTAGTCAAGCACATTTCACTCAGTTCACCATTATTCATCTTCCATGTTAAGTTCGATTATGTCTTTCAGTTGTCAAATGAGGAACTGTAATAAATAAGGTTAAGACTACCTGTTATTTAGTTCTGGTAATTGCTATTAGTGGCTTCTCTGAAGTTCTCACTGTTTATATGCTGATGGATTCGTTCTTTATTCCTGTTATGCTAGTATTACCATTGAACTCTTCGATTGATTATAGAAGTTCAGATTAAATTCTTCCGCATTGTGGTTGTATGCAGATTCTTTAGGTAACATTTTGGCTTCCTAATTTCCAGGGTGTTACAGTTGGTATCAGAGCGGGCTTTAGGTCTGTGGTAAACAAAGTATTAATGTGACACACTGTGCACAGTAGGTGGAGTTTGGGAAATCTATTTGTAACACCCCAGCCCAACCTGAGCCTGGAATGCTACCACCGTAACAAGTCTACAAATGGAACTAAGACATTTCTTTCTAAATTTCGGCAGAGTCTCCTTTGTAAATCGAACTATCCGGACATTCGCGCAATTAACAACAATAATAAGCAAATATCCAAACGCGCGTACTAAACATGTTCATGAAAGAAACGACCATAAAATGCTATCCAACTCCAATAGAGGTTGTCCACGACATAGAACGTAAGGAAGTAAGCCTCACATAAAGCTATTCAAAGTCCAAGTTATCACTTAAATGATTTATTCACTTTATTAGTGCCAGTGTGCAACCGTGATAATTCCTACTCCTGCCCATGCATGCCGTCCACAACCGGTATACCTAAAAAAAACAACACGGCAAGGGTGAGTCCAAGACTCAGCAAGGCCAATGATACAAAACATAACAAAATCATTCATTATCGAATAGTGTATCAACATCATGAATCAAATCAACCTATGAATGAATGAATGCACATGCACTTCTTTTTTGCTCATACCGGTATAGCGAGTGAACACCCGTCGGTGTTCACTTATGCCCGCGTTCTACAACACTCGGGGATCCAAAGCCCGTTTGAGAACAAGTCAACCGGGGATCCACAATGACCACTTTGGAATGGTGGGTCTTACAATCACCACCCACTCCCGTGGGTGTCGCAAGTCCACAACTTGCATTCATGAGTGCACATGATGAACAATAAAATGACAGTAATCAAATTTCAGTAATCTAGCCATCATGAACAAATACATATCACCATAAAATAGTACATCGAACAAGCATATGTTACCATGATTCATCATATAGAACAATCACATAACAACCACATTATAGGTGCACTTGGCTGTTTCTTTCTTTCCCGCTACGGCACACAAGGAAGCAAAATTGGTGTCTCTACTCTGGAACACCGCCTCCTACACCAGCATAGCGGTAACAATAATTACGATGAATGATGGACTCCGTTTACACCCCTCAATCTAACCCCTCAAGACCTATGACTCAAAGATAGGTTCTACCCAAATTTCCCGGCAGTCTAGCATAAGGCTTCCCGGGATAGCAGTACGAGAAAAATCGTAGTTAAATATCTGTAACTCCAAATGACTTGAAACTAGTGCTCAAATACTCTTAACGTAACAGGCTACGAAACTCTAGTTGGTGGGGTTCTTTGATTCGGCCAAACTAGTGGTCTAAACAACCGTTGAAAATAACTGACATACATCTGTCCAGAATACATCACAGCAATAAATAATATGGCATAACTTTCACTCTACAAGTCCAATTGAGATGATCTTTATCAATTTGGAAAGATTATTAAACAGGATACAATAACCTAGTTGGGAACGACTCCTCATTCGGCCTTCTATTAACCCTAATGTTCTGGTGAAGTTTGCTGTTCCCTCAGTCTGACAGTCAGACACAGTGACGGTAAAAATTCAATAACTTTTGATTGCCAACTCTAAAAATTATGTTCTTTATCAACTTGGAAATATTAATGAATTCTATACAATATTCATTTTGGGTGGCCTTTCTGATTCGGCATCTAAACAATTCATAATGGCCAGACAAGAAAACTGCTAAATCCCGTCAGCTCTCTTGACCAGTCGCACAAAAATGGAGATATCTTCTAAACCGTAACTCCAAATCAGATGATCTCGGTGCCAAAAGAAAGCTAAGATCAAGGGCTACAACTTTCTGAAAGGTGGACAAATAAAAAATGTACGAAACTTACCCAAATCTGACGAACCAATCTGGCGCAGGGGAGGGTGGGGAGAGCCGTGGTGCTAGGGGAGGAAAGGGGAAAAGGGGAAAGGGTGGGGCACTAGGGTTTTAGGGGTGGGCACCCCTCTTGGCCGGCCACAAGGAGGCCTCTCCTGGGCCGCGGCCCAGGCCTAGGTTGGCGAAAAATATCAAATGACCCCCTGTCGTTTCATGTTTTACTATTCCTCTTATTCCCTTTTCTCCTCTCGGCTAAATCTGTGATTTACCGATTCGATTTCCAGGGTATTACATTCTACCCCTTAAAGTAATTCGACCCGAATTCTACCAAGGTTAACACGCAGAGCGAAGCTACTAAAACCATAGTATCACGCACTGTGGTAAATAATTCGAAATTGCTCACGACACGAGATTCCAACTCCCAAGTGACTTCCCTCAACGTTTGGTGTGTCCACAATACTTTGACAAATACCAACGTCTTGTGCCTCAAAGACTCGCTCGACCTTTCCAAAATACGACCGGTCGAGACTCAAGCGTGAGGTCTTGCTCAATTGTCAGTGGTTCTAATGAAATCTTATGCTCTGGGTCCTTCAAAAACTTCCTCAGCATAGAAACGTGAAACACGTTTTGGACTCCTCGCATGGACTCTGGAAGGTCCAGGCGATAGGCTAACTTCCCAATCCTAGCCATAATCGGGAACGGTCCGATGTATCTTGGGCTAAGCTTCCCTGTGGTACCAAACCAGACACTCTACACATAACACATGGGACTCTGGCTCCAACTCTCGATCAACCTTTTCATCTTAACAATGAGCACATCCTTTAACTAGGATCACACAACAGAACTTGCTTTAAACAACTCTTTTATAACCAGAACCCAATCGAAAATAGCGGATCCTCATCACAATCACAAAATGGCAACTTTATCCAAAAAGGATCGAACTCAAAAGCGAAGATTCATCATGAAATCTGTTCCACTTTTCCAGTAGGCAATTTACAAATAAACACCTCACAAGCCGAAAGAGAAACCACTCGAATACCCAAATCGATTACTTTCTTTATTCTTTCTGAACTGATAAGAACCACGCATGCCAGTCATAAGGTCAAACTCCATTTGCGAAAGACATCCGTCATAACCGCATGGTTCAAACAAGAATCAAGAGAGCGTTTCACTACTCGAGGAAATTTTTTTTTTTTTGTTTTAGAAATAGAATTTCTCTCAAAGTATGGAACCCCATTTCACCCATATCACACTAACTCATTTCTCTTAAATTGGCAACCTCAGCACTATGCTCAACCCGAATTCACCATTCACACCTTTGTAGAGAGACTTTAATGACTTCCACAAAAAATATACTCTAGCCGACACCTCTACTAACGGTGAAATTTTGGGCAGATGACTTCCAAATGCATTCCCAAAATGGACCTTCACACATAAACACGTCACTTCAATCCTTTAATAATGAATTACTTGGATATCACCTCACACATTCCCATGTGCTTCCTCAAATGAGTTATATCAATGATCATCCCACCATTCTGAATATGCTCTTTCTATTACTGTTACACATAATCATTGGCAACCCAGGTTCTAGCATAAAAAATATAACCCAATTTCAACCTCTAGAACTTCTACAACAACTTCTTGTAAAGACATCGAGGAATCCTCCGATTCATTCAATAAAACTCCCACATTCCAAACATACTCAATCCTTATCGTCCACATGTGAATATTTTCTCGACCAACTTATATTTTAGAAGAATTCTATCTCCCAGAGGGTTATTCACTAAAGCCAGGGCATACCTGCCAACATCTCAACGCTCCCTACTATCCGATTAATTGACATCACGATTAGATTACTTCGCTAATCCTACTCTCATTGAATTACACCTTCATACTTTGCCTACACAACCTGGTAAAGTACCAAATCGTCTCTAATGAACTAACCAAGGTTTCCATTCGTCCAACAATTCCAATGTTCCACTCGACTTGAACAAATAATCTTTAACCGCAAACCACTATAGGTTCTATTAGTTACAATATTACCATCGGTTTAGCCCCAAAGACAAAACTTCCTATTTAGGTCAAACCCTCTCCAGGGATTACTCCAAGAAATCAACTTATCACTCAATACTTCTCAATCAAATTGACACCTAGAGTCTCACAAAATCTTTCACTTGACTACCACCAATCAGTTGCTCTACCCTCTATGAGGTTTTGTAAAACGATTCATTATTCCTTTCTCAAAAATAAAGGCAAATAACAATAATGATTCCAACACTTAGAAAAACGTTTTCCATTCACAGCAAATTCAAGATCAATAGAAAGAGTCATATAGCGATGAACTCAGAAAACAAAATATGAGACCACAGATAAGGACATAAGTCCCACCAGAAGAGAATATCAAATTTCCGCCAACAAAATAAGCATTGCCAATGAAACTCAAGAAGCCTTTAAACGGCAACGAAAGAAAAGTTAAATGTACTTAAATAAGTTGCAAGTTACCAAATTAACTCCAATCTCAAATACTTCTACTACACTTTTTTCTTTTAACAAGGACATAATTTCTTTGATTACAAATCACATTGCCACCTCAACCAAAAGAGCCTTTAAGATCAAACCTCATGAATTACGCAAGGACCAAATAGAACTTTCCGACATGTCGCTTTGCCCAACAAATTTTAGTTTACCACATAATTCAGGAACTACCAAAGGCCATGAGTGCAAAACTCCAAACTTGCATTTAACTGATATTACAAAAGGCGATCAACTTACATCCTTTCTAAAATATTCGTCACCACACCCACAAGTCATAACCCCTTACAGATATTCTTACTAACATTAAGCCTAACACACTCTCAACATGATTCCTTATCATCAACTCTTCCATTATAAAGCCCCCAAAAGTTCACCAAGTTGTTACATACTACTTTACCATCCCATCTTCAAAATGAGAGTATACCGAAACCATACAACCTTACTACCACAACTACTTTGCTTTAGAAGGCATCCACTACACAAATTAAAAGGTTTTACCAATACCCTTTCATCAAGAACATGCTATTATCCGATGATTCCACAATTATGTAAGCATAAGCCACTTATTTAATCACATCCGTGCAACTCTTAGTGATGCCCCACACCAAATGTTAACACACAACAATTACATCCCAACTATCGTTGTTACCGACTGGCTTCATTATAAAGTTTAATTGCTACCACCCTTTCTTTGCGAATCACATGAATACTTACAACCACATATTCAACACTTCCTCTTCATGTTTAGATTTCACCTGAATCACACTAGAATTTCAAGAATCAAAATATTGCATCGATCAAATGTCTCACCAACACTACAACCAAATTCATCGCGTCATCTATGTAGACAAACTATCTAGAACTCCTCCCATAACTTTGAGTTTCACCGATATTCAATCCCTTCCACCTCTTGTACACAATTCCAACAATTAATGATACTAAATAATATGTAAGTCTAGCAACCATATATAATCATCAAATAGCCAATTTACAATATTCTCTGCATTAATGTCCTCTAATACAACGTTCAAACACCTCCTTACCGTAACCATCACCAATGGTTATATTAATCCATTGAAACCCAATACTTCAAATTATCTAAGAAATTTATCAAATCCCACAATCTTAATGATCAGACGAGTTCATCAATATCTCACACTTCTTAATAAATCTCGAGTTCCTAGTAGGTATAAACATGCCTTTAGTCACAATTCATCAAGAACTACTAGACGACAACATCAACTTAATCAATTTCACTTCCAAAGATACTAGTTAAGATTAATCATGTACCATGCCATTGACCCAACTTGGTACTCATATCAAATCAATTATCTTCCATGTTACGACTTCTTACCTTAATACAACAAAACGTTACAAAAGGGTTTTGACACTTTCCTTCCTAAAGAAGAAGCATTAAACTCCATTTACCCCTAAAAGAGAGTGCATGGACCGAAACTTCACATATTAAAGGACTTGTAAAATATACTTTCTTCTACCAAAAATGCCAAGCGAATAACTGAGCCGTGCTTCACAACAAGAAGACAAAACTCCCATGAAGGGACCAACCTTGCAGAACAACAACGTTCATAAGTAGCCAAAAGTATCTCAATAGTCGAAAGAACAATATTTATTTAAAAGAACCAATAGAGACCACTTGAATCCCGTCAATGGCATTGTAACCACCATCAAAGAAAAGTCCATCAACCGCAAAAGCTACAACCAGAACACCAGGTACATACTCAAGGAAGACAAAAACTTCTCCAAGAAATCATCGCCAACCTTGGTAACTAAGTTACTCGAGGGAAACCATTGCTAATCCCATACCACCAACAGTGGCACACTTTGACTATGCCCATGACCACAACCAAACTTTACCTCTCGACAACGATTATTCTCTTACAGGACCATCATATAATCGATAAATAAGCAATCATACTCAATTAGTATCAGCAATCATCAATATGATATAACAGAAACGTGAATGCAATGCTTTGCCCATTCCCGTCCTACTGTGCACAGTGTGTCAATTTAATTTTTCTTTTTTTTCTTTTGTAGCTACCACGGACCTGAAGCCCGCTCTGATACCAACTGTAACACCCTAGCCCAACCTGAGCATGGAATGCTACCACCGTAACAAGTCTACAAATGGAACTAAGACATTTCTTTCTAAATTTCGGCAGAGTCTCCTTTGTAAATCGAACTATCCGGACATTCGCGCAATTAACAACAATAATAAGCAAATATCCAAACACGCGTACAAACATGTTCATGAAAGAAATGACCATAAAACGCTATCCAACTCCAATAGAGGATGTCCACGACATAGAACGTAAGGAAGTAAGCCTCACATAAAGCTATTCAAAGTCCAAGTTATCACTTAAATGATTTATTCACTTTATTAGTGCCAGTGTGCAACCGTGATAATTCCTACTCCCGCCCATGCATGCCGTCCACAACCGGTATACCTAAAAAAAACAACACGGCAAGGGTAAGTCCAAGACTCAGCAAGGCCAATGATACAAAACATAACAAAATCATTCATTATCCAACAGTGTATCAACATCATGAATCAAATCAACATATGAATGAATGAATGCACACGCACTTCTCTTTTGCTCATACCGGTATAGCGAGTGAACACCCGTCGGTGTTCACTTATGCCCGCGTTCTACAACACGCGGGGATCCAAAGCCCGTCTGAGAACAAGTCAACCGGTGATCCACAATGCCTACTTTGGAATGGTGGGTCTTACAATCACCACCCACTCCCGTGGGTGTCGCAAGTCCACAACTTGCATTCATGAGTGCACATGATGAACAATAAAATGACAGTAATCGAATTTGAGTAATCTAGCCATCATGAACAAATACATATCACCATAAAACAGTACATCGAACAAGCATATGTTACCATGATTCATCATATAGAACAATCACATAACAACCACATTATAGGTGCACGTGCCTGTTTCTTTCTTTCCCGCTACGGCACACAAGGAAGCAAAATTGGTGTCTCTACTCTGGAATTCCACCTCCTACACAAGCATAGTGGTAACAATAAATACGATGAATGATGGACTCCGTTTACACCCCTTAATCCAACCCCTCAAGACCTATGACTCAAAGAGAGGTTCTACCCAAATTTCCCGGCAGTCTACCATAATGCTTCCTGGGACAGCAGTACGAGAAAAATCATAGTTAAATATTTGTAACTCCGAATGACTTGAAACCAGTTCTCAAATACTCTTAACGTAACAGGCTACGAAACTCTAGTTGGTGGGGTTCTTTGATTCGGCCAAAATAGTGGTCTAAACAACCGTTGAAAACAACTGACAGACATCTGTCCAGAATACAGCACAGCAGTAAATAACATGGCATAACTTTCACTCTACAGATCCAATTGAGATGATCTTTATCAATTTGGAAATATTATTAAATAGGATACAATAACCTAGTTGGGAAAGACTCCTGATTCGGTCTTCTATTAACCCTAATGTTCTGGTGAAGTTTGATGTTCCCTCGATCAAATCGACACAATGACGGTAAAAATTCAATAACTTTTGATTGCCAACTCTAAAAATCATGTTATTTATCAACTTGGAAAGATTAATTAATTCTATACAATATTAATTTTGGGTGGCCTTTCTAATTTGGCATCTAAACAATTCATAATGGCCAGACAAGAAAACTGCTAAATCCCGTCAGCTCTCCTGACCAGTCGCACAAAAACAGACATATCTCCTAAACCGTAACTTCAAATCAGATGATCTCGGGGCAAAAAGAAAGCTAAGATCAAGGGCTACAACTTTCTGAAAGGTGGACAGATCAGAAAATATACGGAACTTACCCAAATCTGACAAACCAATATGGCGCAGGGGGAGGGTGGGGAGAGCCGGCGGCTGCTAGTGGGAGGAAAGGGGGAAATGGGGAAAGGGGTGGGGCACTAGGGTTTTAGTTGGGATTTCTTCGTTGCTGTTCGGAGCTCGAGCTCAACAATGGTGGAGGTGAGCACAGCTCACGCGGAGACGACGACTCAGCGGGACCCACACGTCAGCAGCGGAACACGCGCGCGATGAGGAGAGGAGAGGCTGACATGTAGGGCCCGCATGTCAGTCGAAGCGGGGCACGCATGGGGGCGAGCTGGGCCGCACAGTGTTGGGCCGGCGGGAATAGGGTTGGGTTTTGGCCCAAACACTGTTTCCAGATTTTAAATTAGTTTTTTTAGAAAATACAAATAGCAATTAGAAAATAGCAAATGAACTCATAAAAATTCTACAAAATTGTAGAAAATATATACAAGCCATAGAATCGAAATTAAATAGTTTTGACAATTCTTGATGATGGGATAGATCATATTAAATTATTTTGGTGCTAAAAGTCCATATTAAGCTTTAATTAAAAATTCAAATAAAATCGAAATGTTGAATTTTCCAACTACTAAATAATAAAATATTTTTAAATGTTGAGAAAATTGAGATGTTACAATGTATATTCCTTAGACCTGAGATCAACATGGTTTTCTACATGTGTAATAGTGTACTTTAGAGTTGTCAAACACTACTTCGTAACTGGGTAGTTGTAAATGTAACTTTCGGGTTTGCTATGAAACATGCGGAGGAATGTGATTGGTCAGATATGAGATTTGCCCCTCCTAACATAATAGGAGAGGTATCTCTGGGTCGCTCGATGTGGTCAGATAATTCAAGTACATGGTCATGCCACTAGTGGTCGAAGAGTCGACTACATGTAGTTATCTGTCACTTGATCGGGAAAGTATTGAACCGTCCATGGATGATAAATTATCTCACATAGAGTTCAACTTGATATCGTGTGGTAAAAGGAGAATACACGAGCGGGTCGTACTGTTCGAACAGATGTGAACTAGTCGTATGGAGATACGAACTGGTCGTAGACTGGTCGAACATGATGACTAACGGTCATAAAATAGTCGTAAGGAGTTCTGAACTGGTCAAGACTAAATATAAACTGGTTGTATAGAGATACGAGCTAGTCATAAGTGATAAGGACCTACTCGTAGATCATATTGCATTAAGGTTTATCTGATATAATTTATGTGTATTCGAGAATCGTTATGTCCTGCTAGGAACCACTAACGAGTTGTGGTCGAAAAAGGGTTTCTGAGTCACAACCGATTACACATGAACCTAACGGGTTACACACTTAACGGGTTGGAACAAACGAGTTTGGATAGGTGTAATACTCCGGAATAGAATTCGGTAAATAGAAAGAAGCTGGAGGGCCAAAAAGACAAATGCAAACTCGGAATTTCCAATTCAGTGGGGGGATTTTCTGCTTTTCTTCGCCAACCTGGGCCGCGGGCCGTGACCCAGAAGGCCCAAGAGGGAAGGGGGGAGCCGGCCAAAAAGGTGGGGGAGCCTCCCCCCAAACCCTAGCCGCCACTCCTCCTCTACCCACCTCCAAGCCGCCGGCCTCCCCTCCAGATTGGCGCCTCCCCCACTGCTGCCCCTCCCTGGTGGTGGTGATCCTCCTCCCCCGACGTCGAGTGCTCCGGCCGATTCCTCTCGTTGCTGTCCCCGGGCGGCGTATCGCGTTCGTTGACTGGCCAAGTGGAGGAGGAGAGGAAGAAGAGGGTGAGGAGAAGGTAGATCGTCTTCCCCAAGTGCATGCTATTTGTGGATCTTCAAGGGTAACGAAGAGATTACATCGTTGTTTGATACTATTTGGAGGAAGGATTGATTGTTTGGAGTAAACCGACATGCTGTAGTAGAAATTCCAGAACCTGTACAGGTTATTGTGCGCCCGGTTTTGGCCTCTTAGAGGCCGATCTGGAGATTCTTCCCTCCTAGAGAATTGTAACCACATTTTTTATATTTCCATGGCCACTGAGATCACGAGATTACGCCTTATGGTTTAGGAGATATGATTTTTTATTTGCGCACTATTTTGTATGTCTAGCGAGATGGAACTGTCGGTTTGTTCTTTCAGTTTGACCCTGTTAGCTTGAGATTCAGAACTTCCACCCAAATAGGTTATTGTAGCCCTTTCAATAATATTTCCAAGTTGATAAATATCACCTCCATTGGATCAGTATAATGAAAGTTACATCATTTTCTTTACTGCTGTTCTGTATTCTGGACAGATATCTGTCAGTTGTTTTCAACTGCAGTTTAGCCAACTGTTTTGGCCAAATCAAAGAACTCCGTCAACAAGAGTTTTGTAGTTATATGCATTAAGTTTCATTGAGCACTGGTTTCACGTCATTCTGAGTTATAGATCTTTAATTATGATTTTTCTCGTACTACTGCCTAGTAAAGCTGTAAGCTGGCTGAATAGTTTTATTGTCGGTTTGATCCTGTTGATTATATTGGTGTAATACTCCGAAAACGGTTCGGTAAAAAGAAAGAGGTCGGAGAGAGTAAAAGAAATTGTTTTCGTCGGAAAATTCCAATCGTCGGGGTATACGTTATTGTTAGCAACCCGGGGCGCATTCGCGACCTGTGGCCCAAGTGGGGCCGGCCCATGTAGGGGCCGGCCAAAGGGGGGGCACCACTTCCCCCCCAAACCCTAGTGCCTCCCCTTCCTCCCCTTGAGCCGCCCCTCCTCCCCCTTGGAGCCGGCCCCATTTCCTCCCCCACTCGGCACCTCCCCTCCTCCTAGGCGCCTCCTCCCCATTGGTGGCTGCCATTGGTGATCCCCGGAGTTGCACCCCCCGGTCTTCCACGTGTACACCTTCGTTTCTTCCTCCGCCGGGCGTTTGCAATCCACTCGGGATCGTGGAGTTGGGGCCGGCCAAAGAAGGAGAGGAAACGTCTTCGGGAAGTTGATCCTCGTCGTTCTTCGGGTCTACAAGGGTAACGAGAGACCCCATCGCTGTTTGATTGCGTTAGAGTTGTCGATTCAATGATTTTGGTAGTATCGCTTAATCTTTGTCAGTAGATTGATTCGGTACAGAATGTTGTAACTCGGTTTTGGGTGTCTTAGAGGCAGAATTGGATGTCTTCGCCTTCTAGAGATTTGTTCCTTATTTCATTAGCTTTCTTTTGGCACCTGGATCACGAATTTTCGCCTAGTAGATTAAAAGTTATGACTGTTTTACTACGTACTGGTCTGTCTGTCAGAAATGTTGGGTATAGTCGGTTGCACCTAGGTTTTGATCTAGTTAGAGTCAGAATCAGGTCGGCCACCCAACTAGGTTTATGAAGATAATTTCACCATATTTCCAGGCTGATAAAAATAACTGTATTTGGATCAGTGGTTTAAAAGTTAGAGCCTTTTCTTTAGGGCTGTTCTGAATTCTGGGCAGACTGCAGTTAAAGTTTTTTCATTGGATGGTTAGACCTCTGTATTGGCCGAATTAGAGTTTACCATCAACTAGAGTTTTGTAGCCAGTTAAGTTAAGAAAATTTGAGCACTAGTTTCAGGTCTTTTGGACTTACGGTTTTTTATTGGTGAATTTTCTAGTAAAACTGCCAGATTAGGGATAATTGAAATGTTTGGGTAAATTGATCAAATTGAACTTTTATTTGGTTAGTTTGACTAGAGATTGAGGGAGGACACGTGTAGCATTGCCATAGTAGTTTGCCCTCATTTCGATTATTTTATATTGTAGGCGGTGAAGCGGTGAGTGGAGGGGTATCTCAATTACCTCCTAACCCGTTGCAGCGCGGCAGGCAAGTAATTTGTATTCTAAGATTGATGCCATGTATGATGCGTGAATGAATGATTATATTTGTTCGTATTTGTAGATGAATGCCATGTGTTCTTTTCATTTATGAGTACTATTCAATATTGACATGGGATCTCATCATGACATGCATACATTACTTTTGTAAGACCCATCAATTCCAGTATGGGCACTTGGAAATCCCATCAATTCCAGTATGGGTACGTGAGTCCACCATTCCAATGTGGGCCACGTTACGTGAGTCCACCATTCCAATGTGGGCCACGTTGGACGATCGTATGAAACGTTCTTCATACGATTACTCTAAGTGAACACCGACGGTGATTCACTCGCTATCTGGTATATCTTTGAAATATGTCCATTTCCTTCAATGCACCATTCCACTTCATCCATTCATAAATCCGTTTTCAGTAAATGTTCCAATTAGGATTGTGATATATTGTTCATAGTATGTTTGGTTGTTA
Organism: Hsuehochloa calcarea; assembly: GCA_036346395.1. NCBI lineage: Eukaryota > Viridiplantae > Streptophyta > Magnoliopsida > Poales > Poaceae > Hsuehochloa > Hsuehochloa calcarea. Next base: position 34,988,052 of record CM070604.1, on the reverse strand, counting down.
TATACAGTTGCTTGCTGAGTCTTTGGCTCATTCTTGCTTTATTGTCTTATTTAGGTAATGACAAGGAAGATTGATCTTGTAGAGGGTAGTTCATCACGTTGCACTCACTACCATATATCAAACAATTTGAGGACTTTTAATGTCGTTAATTATGACTTGTGTTGCATTGTAATAAGCCATCATGGCCTTGTTTACCTTATCTTTCTGAATTGTTTACTTCCATTTCGTTGATTAAAACTTGATGATGAATATTTGTTTCCGTATAATCTTAATACTTGCTTCATCTTATCATGCGTTTTGATGTTATTCAATTGAAGAGTAGTGGATGTAGGTGACATCTTGACTTCCTTATAGTCAGGGTGTTACAGTTGGTATCAGAGCGGGCTTCAGGTCCGTGGTAATAATATTAAAATGACACACTGTGCACAATAGGAAGGGTTGGGTAAACCATTGTTTTTCCGCAATTGCTTGGTTATGTCCCCATTTATTTTGTTTATCAGTTCGTTGAGCTAAGTATTTGATTTTCGTTCTGTTGTGTTGTTTTTAGATGGCAAGAGGTAGAGGCCGTGGTCGTGGTCGTCCACCGACCCGTAGTGGTGGTCGTGGCCGCGTCCGGCAGACTACATCGTCTTCGCTCAAGGGTTGGTGGTGCTGCATCGAGGAGATTGCCTCACCGCGCCTCGGTTCTCGAGCCACCGCCGCAACGGTGATCTCATTCGTAACCTAATCGGGAGAATCAACAACTCCGCCAACAATTGCGGCGGCCATCTCGCGGCCGCCGCACACGTGGCGGAACACGTTGTCGCCATCGCTCCACCCGAGGCTAGGATGAGCCTCCGTGAGTGGATGTCGCCGTCTGGACACTTTTGACGGAGCAGTACACCGTTCAGTGCGGATGGTTGAGGTACATGGAGCGCCGATTTGGAGCCTTAGAGTCGCATCCGCGCAGAAGGCGCGATTTGTGGCCTTTCACCAAGGGCCAGCCGACATCTGGTGGGAAGGAGTCCTGTCTTCCGGACTCCAAAGACAGGTCTTGTTACTTGGGAGGTATTTGTGGAGAGGTTCAGTCACGCTTTATCCTCGACTCCTTCATCGAGAAGATGGAGCAATCACTCCCGACCTTTGTGCAAGGAAAATGTCAGATCTCGAGTATGAGGCGGATTTAATAACTGTGCGCTTTGTCCCACCGTGGCAAGTGATGATAAAGAGAAGGCTAAGAGGTTCGCTGGGGCCTCAATCAGAGTATCGCCAGATTCGGGAGCAACAGTCTCACGTGACTTTAGCTCGGTGGTTGAGCGAGCTAGAGGATGGAGTTGGAAAGAGCTCCTTCGCCGCAAGGGCATGTTGCTAGTGGTTCTGTTGTTATCGTGGATCTGGCGGTGGCGAAGCGGAGTTTCGGTGGAGGTGGTGGGTCTTTTGACCACCGCTAAGAGGTTTCAAAGAACCAACACTCCCGTCCGGTTCAAAGAATGGCAATCTTCTTCTTGGCGCCACGTTCTTCATCTTTCGCCTACGATTGCGTCCCCGCCCCAGTCGGGGCATGAAGTGTTTTCGGTGTGGTGACGGGCATCGAGCTTCGTAATGTTCCTTCAAGGAACATGCCAAAGATGTGGTCTGGAGGGCCACAAGTCCTCGTGTGTGCAAGAATCCGGCTAGTATCATCAAATGGGAGACCGTCCCAGCAGCTTCTTCCTCCAGCTTCCACAGAGGTTCAGTTCAGACTCTGACAGCAGTTCCTGCACCACAGTATCCTCCAGCTTGGGTTCCACCTGCAGCTTTTACTCCGGCACCTCCTGCAGGGTTCTATTGGAATCCCGCACCATCTGCACCTCCGTCGTTTGTTCCTCCAGCAGCGTTTCCAGCTTTCCATCGCAGAGTGTCGGTGCGTCTTCTGCACCGGTGCATCAGGGGGTCTACGCCATGCCCACCCCTGAGACCTTGGGACGTCCTGATGTGGTGACAGGTACTTTACTTGTGGATTTGCATGATGCCTTTGTACTGTTTGATTCGGGGGCTACTTACTCGTTCGTGTCTTTGGAGTTTGTTAGAAAAGTGGGTTTGAGTTTTCAGCTTATTTCTGAGTCAGTGGTAGTCGGCTCCCAGAGGACTTATTTCTAGCTCTACCGTCTGTCCCGGTTGTTCTATACTTATTGATGATGAGGTTTTCACTGCGAATCTTATGGTTATTCAATTGGCACCCTTCGATGTTATTCTGGGTATGGACTGGTTATTCCAATACCGTGCCAAGATTTGTTGTTTCGGAAGACGGTGACCTTCTTGGCTCCTTCCGTGAAGAATCGGTATTCGAGCGCGCCGTCGATTCAAGATTTGTATCTTGGCTAATCTATTCCCTAGCCGTCGTGCTTCGACCATCGGATTACTTTGTTCCTCAATGAGAAGACCGATTCTTCGCGCGTATTGAGGAGATTCCGGTTGTGAAGGAGTTTTCCGATGTCTTTCCTATAGAACTTCCCTGGAATGCCTCCGGTGAGGAAAGTGGAGTTCGGATTGATCTTGTTCCGAACTCGGCCTTTGTCCAAGTCTCCTTACCGCTTGGCTCGGCCATTTCGGGAAGAATTGAAGAGACAATTGGACGACTCGCTGTCCAAAGGTATGATTCAACAGAAGCGATCGCCTTGGGGAGCGCTGTTCTTTTATTAAGAAGAAAGATGGCGGTGGCGATGTGCATAGATTATCGGGCGCTTAATCAGGCGACTGTGAAGAACAAGTATCCTTTGCCTCGCATTGAGGACCTTTTCGACCAGTTGAAAGGAGCTAAGATATTTTCCAAGATTGATCTCCAGTCGGGATATAATCGATTCGAGTTCGTGAGCGGGATATTGAGAAACGGCTTTTCTACGAGGTATGGTCATTATGAGTATAAAGTTATGTCTTTTGGACTAACGAATGCTCTGCATTTTCATGGAAGCCATGAGCGATTATGTCGCATCAATACCTTGATGATTTCGTTGTGGTATTCATAGATGATATCTTGATTTATTCCAAGTCAGAGGAGGATCACACCCACCATTTGCGGTTGGTACTTGAAACTTTAAGAGAGAATCAATTCTATGCCAAGCTGAAGAAGTGTGAGTTCTGGATTTCTGAAGTTGGATTTTTGGGTCACGTTATTAATCAGAAGGGTATTTCAGGTGATCCTAGCAAGATTTCGACAGTGGTAGAGTGGAAGAGACCAACCAATGTTAAAGAAGTAAGGAGTTTTCTAGGTTTAGCTGGCTATTACCGGCGGTTTGTGGAGGGTTTTTCAACCATTGCTAAACCGATGTCCCAGTTGACACAGAAAGGTGCTAGGTTCCAGTGGTCTGATGCTTGTGAGCGTAGTTTTTGCACTTTGAAAGATAGATTAGTGACTGCTCCAATTCTTACTCTTCCTGAGCCTGGGAAGAGATTCACTATCTATTCAGATGCGTCCATAGTTGGACTTGGTTGTGTACTCATGCAGGATGGTAAATGTCGGGACCCAAATATGCAAATCTGGACCCTCTGTGTATTCTGCACTAGTCCAGGATCACGCTAGTGCACACAGTGTCAACATTGATGAAATATCACATCCATACAACGAATATAAGAATAAACGAGTACATTTAAGTAACAAATAACTGTTGGGACCTTACGGTCGAGTTTTACATTTATTAAGCCATGCAAGGCTGACAATAAAGAAATAAACTGCAGCGGAAACGAAATAAACTCCGATGGCTCCCATCAATTTACCACAGGCAACTGACTGGGATCAAGACCCTAACGATCAACCTTCGTAGAACTCTTCTTCAAAAGCAGGCGACGACTCCTCCACTTCTGTTGATTTGTTTAGCAAGAGTGAGTACACACCGTACTCGCAAGTCATACCACATAATGCATTTATACATGATGGCTTATTCCAAAGAAATGGCTTCTGTGGTTATTTTGCAGAAATGCAACATTTGCAATTGAATACAAATAATAGATTGAAAGCATAATTCAAAACAAATAGACAATAATAAGTTAACAATTGATTTCACAAAGTACACATAGTCTAATCAAGTTCTTTCACACAGCTGAACAAGTTATCTCACACAGCTGATCCTTCCCATTTGTTTTATGAAAATCTACCCCTCGTGTGAAATTCCCGAGCATGTCCATAACCGAGGACGCGGCTATTCGAATAGATTGGTTTTAACACTCTGCAGAGGTGGTACACTTTACCCACACGATGAAACCAACCGGATCAGAGTTGATCACAACAAAACCTTTCAGAGACTTCATCTCAAACAATGACACTCCTGGTGTGCTTTACTGCCGTCCAATTTGTACACACAGCCCTTGGAACGACACACACCATTGGACAGGGATGCAGCGAACCGTCCCGCGATGTGACATATCACACCTCCAGCCCATCACATAGCTTAAATACAACCTGAGTTGTCAATGTCAAGACTCCATAACTTACTAAGTCAGGCCCAGCCCATACTAGGCATGTGGTCGTACAGTAAGGCCCAGTTCAATGGCGCACAAAGTTAAGTCCTTAATTGACCAAGGCAAGACTTCCAGTTTTAACCCAAATCACAAAGTTTAATAAGCACACAGCTCCACCATTCACACAGAATCCACCACTTGCCTCAGTCTAAATCTTTTCCCACCCTGTTGATTAAGTACAACACATGCCATCAACGAGTAATAGCACACAGCACACACAGATTCATCACACAGTTCCATAATCACTTAGTCAAGTTTATAATTGCAACTCACATGAAATGATGACTCGTGGCATGGCTAAGCAGTCTAATCGTATCTAACCAACCCACGTTGGTGCTACAATAATACCAACTAATAATTAATCAACCTAGGGTGACAAAAGATCATGGCATACAATAGACAAGGTGACATAACAATTTGGATTAAGAATTACACCCAAAAGCATTTAAATAAATACTTGAAATAGAATGCAATACATTGAAACAAAGTATTTTGAAAACTGGGTTCAAAATGATCAAAGGTATAACTTGCCTTGGAATAGATCTAGATATTGGTCTTGGTCTTGAGGTGCTCCTTCTTCTGAAAAATTCCCCGAAGTATCGACGTCTACTCGCAAACGAGACAAAAGAAACAAAACAAATAAATAACAGAGGCAAAACAAACTCCAAAAATTAAATAAAATTCATAAATAAATAGATCTAAATTTTATATGAATTTACAAATTTGAATGGGCTCAATCGGAGTTCGGATGCAAAAGATATGGGCTTTGGAAGATTGGAAAAATCAATTAAACCCTAAATTGGATTTTCTCGAATTTCCCGAAATAAATTTTATAAAGGAAAATCGAATTATTGCGCAATGCTTGCGTCAGCCGAGAATTTCCGGAAAAAGAAATATATTTAAATTAAAAACTGACAGGTGGGACCCACTGTCAGCCTCTCGGCTCACGGTGGACTGGGTCCTCCGAGCCGAGGCAAGGCTGGCGCGGTGAACCGGACCATGTGTGCATGCGCCGATCTCGCGATCTGGCGCCACGCGATGCACACGAGGCGTGAGAGGCGCGAGAGGCTGACGCGGCGCTGACGAGTCATGGCCGACGGCGGCGCGCGGGGACCAAGGGTATCACCGGCGATCGGCGGCGAGTCGCCGGCGACCAAGGGTACCAGAGCAATCCTTGCGCTATTGCGCACCTAGTGCCGACCTTACCAAAGGTGAAAGTGACGGCGCGACCGTAGTGGAGAAGAAGCGGAGGCGAAGTCACGGCTTTTGTCTGACGGCGGCAAGTGGGATTCGGCGATGAGAAAGCGCGCCGAGGTGGCTCGAGCGACACCGAGCCCAAGGAGGCGATCGATGACTACCGAACAGCGACGGCGGCGGCAACGGCGAAAAACCGAGGCGGCGAAGTTTGATTTTGGGCTAATGCGGGGGCTCTGGAGCGGGAGATCAGACGGGGCGGCTGCTATGGGATGCAGAGGACGAGGGGGAACCCTTGGGTGTATATATAGGGCTCGGGAGCGATTGAGATGGAAACCCCTAATTGGAGTCCGTCTCGATCACGCTCGGGATCTTCCGGGTTTTAGGAGATAGAGCGAGATTTGAAGGTTAAATCGGTTGGGGATGGATACGGAATAGCTGGGGCTACAGATTGGTGGGGTTGGCGCGAGAAATCAGCGGCGGTTGCGCAATTTTCGGACGAGCTCCTTCGGGCGAAAAAATGGCGGACAGGCGAGAAGCAAGAGGAAGAAGACCGTGTCGGAGACGACGACCTCGGCGGGCCCACGCGTCAGAGAGAGAAGGCGAGGCGCGCGCGTGGGCTGAGATCCAAGCGTCCAGCGCTGATCCGACGGCGGGGGCAAGCGAGCGCGTGGGAAGCTGGGCCGAGGCGATGGAATAGTGCTGGGCTTCGGCCCAGTACTGTTCCGAAGGATTTTCTTTTGGTTTTTCTTTTAAGTAAATCCAGAAAATGCAAATAGCAATTAGAAAATAGGAAATGGCTTGGGAAAAATTCCAGAAAATTCTATAAAATATATCCAAGCATATAGAATCTAAATAAAATAGTTTTGACAATTGTTGATGTTGGGATTAAGCACATTAAATCAATTTGTCCTTAAAGTCCATATTAAGATTTTTAAATTAATATTCAAATAAATCCAAATGATGAATTTTCTTGCTACCAATATTTAAAAGATTTTTAAAGCTCTGAAAATTGGGATGTTACAAACCTCCCCCCCTTAAACGAATCTCGTCCCCGAGATTCAGGCTAGCTAGAGAAAAGGCTAGGGAACTCGGCTTTTAACTCTTCTTCACGCTCCCACATTGCTTCTCCTTCTGAGTGGTTACTCCACTGGACTTTGCGTAAACGAACGGTCTTGCTTCAGTGCGCGCTCTGCGACATCCAAAATCTCGACAGTCGCTCTTTGTATGTGAGATCTTCCTTGATTCAATTGACTCCAACGGGTCCGCTCTTCCGCACACGAAGACACTTCTTCAGCTGAGAGACATGAAAGACATCATGCACTCCTGCTAACGACTGCGGTAACTCCAACTGGTACGCAACTTCTCCACGGCGTTCCAAAATCTTGAATGGACCTACATACCTTGGAGCAAGCTTCCCTTTGGTGTGGAATCTCTTAACACCTCGAGCGGAGTAACTCAAGATACACAAAATCCTCTGGTTCAAAGCTAAGGTCACGACGACGATTATCGGCATAACTCTTTTGCCTGGACTGGGCTATCTTTAGTCTTTCTCTGATCATAGCAACTTGTTCTTCGGCTTCCTGAATAATATCTGGCCCGAACACTACACGTCAAATTGTCTCGACCAATTCAACGGAGTTCTGCAGTACGACCGTCTGAGCTTCAAATGGTGACATCTCGCAAACCGGCTTGATAAGCTGTTGTTGTACGAGAATTCTGCATACGGCAAACTTTTATCCCAACTAGTAGCATTAGCTAAGGCACAGGCTCTTAACATGTCTTCTAAAATCGGTTGACTCTTTCATCTGTCCATCCGTGCGTGGATGATAAGCGAGATGAAATTTAGATGAGTTCCTGTGGCTTCATGTAGACTCGCCAAAAGCGAGAGGTGAATTGAGATCCTCGATCCGACACTATCTTCTTAGGCACACCGTGCGATCGACGATTTTTGACATATACAATTCCGCCAAGCGGTCTCACGAGTAAGTGGTTTTGATGGCAAGAAATGGGCAACCTTAGTCAAGCGATCCACTATTACCCAAATCGAATCATAACTGATTGAGTCTTGGGTAATCCGTAATAAAATCCATACCGATCTCTTCCCACTTCCATTACGGTATCTTCACGGTTGTAGCAATCCTGCTGGTCTCGATGTTCGGCCTTTACTTTCGACACACGTCGCATAAGGCAACGAACTCGCGACGCCTCGCTTTAAGTTTGGCCACCAAAACTTATTCTTAACATCTGATACATCTTAGTGCTTCGTGGTGAATTGAATACTTAGAGTCATGGGCTTCCTTGTAATCGGTTGTCTTAAACCATCAATATCCGCATACGATCGTCCATTGATCCACAATATATCCCGATCATCCACGGTGAAGTCTTTAAATTTTCCTTACGCCATCTTCTTCTTGAGGTCGGCAAACTCGTAATCCTTAGGTTGGGCTTCACGAATCTGTTTCTCCGAGTAGATTGCACTTCCAAATCGCCACAAATCCTTCCGAACAACTTCTAGTCAGTAGCTTCGGAATTCCTCCCAAGTTACGAACACAACTCTTTTGCTTCGAGCATTGCGGTAGCTCTTACGACTCGGTGCATCCGCAACTACATTGGCCTTACCGGGATGGTAATGGATTCCAAGATTATAATCCTTTATTAATTCCACCATCTTCTCGTCTCATGTTCAAATCAGACTGAGTGAATATGTACTTCAGACTCTTATGATCTGTGTAGACTTCACAGCTATTACCGATGAGATAATGTCGCCAAATCTTCAAAGCATGCACTACGGCAGCTAATTCCAAATCATGGGTAGGATAGTTCTCTTCATGAGGCCTTAATTGCCTTGACGCATAGTTTACGGCTCTTCCTTCTTGCATAAGGACACATCCTAATCCTTGACGCGAAGCATCACAAGAGATATCAAAATCCTTACTAATATCAAGCAAAACTAGCATCAATGAAGTCAAACGTTTCTTCAATTCTCGAAAACTTTCTTCACAAGTTGGGGTCCAAATAAACTTCTTCTCTTTCTTCAACAATTGCGTAAGAGGCTTAGCAATCGTTGAGAATCCTTCAATGAAACGGCGATAATATCCTGCCATTCCCAAGAAACTACAATTTGAGTAACCGCGTCTTGGGCCGCTCCCAATTCATTACGGCTTTAACCTTTCCGGTCAATCACATTGCTACTCCTTATTTGTCATTACATGACCGAGAAAATCAACTTTCTTCTTCCAAAAGTCACACTTGCTAAACTTGGCATACAACCGATGTCCTCTCGAGCTTTCTAGGATTAATCTCAAATGTTACGTATGTTCTTCTTCCGACTTTGAGTATACCAAAATATCATCAATGAATACTACCACGAACTTATCCAAATATTCCATGAATACTTTGTTCATCATGTTCATGAAATAGGCAGGGGCATTAGTCAATCCAAAAGACATGACTAGAAACTCATAATGTCCATACCGGGTTGAGAAAGCGGTCTTTGGTACATCCTTAGGACAAATCTTCAACTGATGGTAACCTGATCGTAGATCGATCTTGGAGAATACTCCGGCTCCTTTCATCTGGTCGAACAAGTCATCTATTCTGGGCAATGGGTACTTGTTCTTTATGGTGACTTCGTTGAGAGAACGATAATCGATACACATTCTCATACTTCCATCTTTCTTCTTGACGAACAAAAATGGTGCTCCCCATGGCGACGAACTAGGTCTTACAAAACCTTTCTCCAGTAGTTCTTCTATCTGTTTCTTCATTTCCACAAGTTCATCGACTGGCATCCGATAGGGTCTCTTGAAATTGGTGCTGTTTCGGCACTAGATCGATGACAAACTCAATGTCACGGTCCGGTGGCATTCCCGTAACTCTTCCGAAATACATCGGGTAATCTCGACTACTGTACGTCTTCCAAAGAAACTATCTTCGATCGTTGACTACCAAATGTCCATCACGTACTGAGGTGGCTAGAAATTCTACTTTCTTTCCTGTGGTATACTCAATTGTCACGGCTCTTCGGCCACAATCTAGCATCGCTTTATGTTTGGATAACCAATCCATACCAAGGATGACATCTATGGTCCGAGTGTCAGAACTATTAGGTTGGCTAGAAACTCAACTCCGACTATGAGTAGCCTAGCTCCTAAACATCCAACTTTAGAACTTAGCTCGCTCCAGCGATTGGACTAACAGAGTATGCTTAAGATGCATAACTTCCAATTTGTTCTTAGTTGCAAAATTCCGAAACAAACGAATGCGAAGCTCCGTAATCAAGCAGGAATCACGGTCTTGAATTTACTAGGAACTTACCCAAGACAACGTCGGTGCTTCTTGGGCTCCTTCTAGAGTGACGTGGTTGACACGGCCTCGACCACCGATGGCGGTGCTCCTCCGGATTGACCGTAGCTTGAGAAGTTCCTTGATGGTTGCCTTGTATCTTGGCGTCTTGGTGGTGTGTTCCCAAGGTTGAAGCGCACTTGAGTGATAGTCCCATTCTGCGGGCATCGGTTGGCGAAATGCCCCGCCGACGGCTGTAAAGCAAACTCGGTTGTATTACGTGGGTTTCTTCTTTGGATTGGGGTTGGTAGTGCGGGGTTGCGGAAGTTACGAGCAATCGGGCGAGTCTTGAAGTTGGTGCGGTGGTCCGCGAGTGCGTGGTGGAAAACGGCTAAAGCTGCGGTGGAATCATTCTTGCCCTCGGTGGGGTTGGTGACTTCCTTGCCGAGCCATTCGCGCTACGATGATCTTCCAATTCCTTGCGCTTATCCTCTAGAATCAAAGCCTTGTTGATCAACTCTTGAAAATCGGGAAAGGTGTGGGCGATCAAGTTGACTTGAAGTCCGATGTTCAATCCTTTCGTAAAACGACTCGACGAGCCTTGTCGGTGGCGACATCTTCTGCAAAGATATCGAGCAAGTTGAGAGAATTTGTTGAGGTAGTCGATCATCGACATTCCTCCTTGCTTGAGAGCACGAAATTCATCCTTCTTGGATCCATGATTCCTTCGGTACATGATCTTGGCGAAAAGCGATTGTGAACTCTTCCCAAGTAATATCTTGCGGCGTTCCATGCGGCTGCACGAAGTTTTCCCACCATTCGGCAAACAATGCCTTCCATCCGTGAGAGGCGATGTAACTTTTCATGATCATTGCATTGATTGATCGCGATTTTCTCTCAATAACACGAAGCCAATCATCGGCTTCTCTTGGTGAGACATGTCCGAAAAAGTTGGTGGACGAGTCCTCATAAACTCCGCCAACTTGGATGATCCATTGTGACCATGAGCAACTGGGGCTCCATTGTGATGCTGATTGTTGTTGCTCTGGTTATTCATAGCTTGCATCTGTTTACCTCGCACGCAGCGGGGAAAGGATGCTATTTGGGTAATTGTGGACCGGTTCAGTAAGTCTGCACATTTCATTCCTATTCGTACAACCAATTCGGCAAGCGATTTGGCTCCTCTTTATGTACGAGAAATTGTGCGTTTGCACGGAGTGCCAAAGACCATTGTTTCTGATCGAGATGCCAAGTTCGTTTCCAAATTCTGGGAAAGTTTGCAGAGTGCATTGGGCACACAACTCCGTCTTAGCACAGCCTTTCATCCCCAAACAGATGGACAGTCTGAGCGCACCATTCAGACATTAGAAGACATGCTCAGGTGTTGTGTTTTATCCTGGAAAGGGAATTGGGAAGAGCATTTAGCCTTGGCAGAGTTTGCTTATAACAACAGTTATCATTCCAGTATTCGAGCTGCACCATACGAGGTTCTTTATGGGCGTAAGTGCAGGTCCCTGTTGTGCTGGGATGAGGTTGGAGAGCGGGCAGTCTTGGGTCCCGACTGGGTTCAGCAGACAGTGGCTAGAGTGGCAGAGGTTAGGCAGAATTTGTTGGCTGCCCAAAGCCGACAGAAGAGCTACGCTGATGTTAGAAGACGAGATTTGGAATTCGAGGTGGGAAATGAAGTTCTGTTGAGAGTATCGCCATCTAAAGGCGTAGTGCGTTTCGGCACCAAAGGGGAGCTTAGTCCAAGGTATGTTGGACCCTTCCCAATCGTGGCACGAATTGGAAAGCTAGCGTACCGTTTGGACCTTCCCGATTCTATGAGTGGGGTTCACAACGTGTTTCATGTTTCGATGCTGAGAAAGTTTCTGAGAGACCCAGATCATGTCATTCCTTTGGAGCCTTTGATTGTCAAGCAAGACCTTACCTTCGAGTCCCGGTCAGTAAAGATTTTAGAAGAATCAGAAAGGTTCTGAGGAATAAAACCCTGAAATTTGCCAAAGTTCTTTGGTCTCATCAGACTAAGAGAGAGAGGCCACTTGGGAGTTGAAGTCCCGCATGCGAGATCATTACCCTGACTTGTTCGATTAAGGTAAATTGTTTAAGTTGTAATTTCCGGTATTTATTTCTTCCTGTTGGATCGTTGAATAGATTCGAGGTCGAATCCTGTTAAGGGGGGTAGACTGTAATACTCCAGAAATGGTTCGGTAAAAAGAAAGAGGTCGGAGAGAGTAAAAGAAATTGTTTTCGTCGGAAAATTCCAATCGTCGGGGGGGTATACATTATTGTTAGCAACCTGGGCGCGATTCGCGACCTGTGGCCCAAGTGGGCGGCCGGCCCATGTAGGGCCGCCAAAGGGGGCACCACTTCCCCCAAACCCTAGTGCCTCCCTTCCTCCCCTTGAGCCGCCCTCCTCCCCTTGAGCCGCCCCATTTCCTCCCCACTCGGCACCCCCTCCTCCTAGGCGCCTCCTCCCCATTGGTGGCTGCCATTGGTGATCCCCGGAGTTGCACCCCCCGGTCTTCCACGTGTACACCTTCGTTTCTTCCTCCGCCGGGCGTTTGCAATCCACTCGGGGTCGTGGAGTTGGGGCCGGCCAAAGAAGGAGAGGAAACGTCTTCGGGAAGTTGATCCTCGTCGTTCTTCGGGTCTACAAGGGTAACGAGAGACCCCATCGCTGTTTGATTGCGTTAGAGTTGTCGATTCAATGATTTTGGTAGTATCGCTTAATCTCTGTCAGTAGATTGATTCGGTACAGAATGTTGTAACTCGGTTTTGGGTGTCTTAGAGGCAGAATTGGATGTCTTCGCCTTCTAGAGATTTGTTCCTTATTTCATTAGATTTCTTTTGGCACCTGGATCACGAATGTTCACCCAGTAGATTAAAAGTTATGACTGTTTTACTACGTACTGGTCTGTCTGTCAGAAATGTTGGGTATAGTCGGTTGCACCTAGGTTTTGATCTAGTTAGAGTCAGAATCAGGTCGGCCACCCAACTAGTTTTATAAAGATAATTTCACCATATTTCCAGGCTGATAAAAATCACTTTATTTGGATCATTGGTTTAAAAGTTAGAGCCTTTTCTTTAGGGCTGTTCTGAATTCTGGGAAGACTGCAGTTAAAGTTTTTTAATTGGATGGTTAGACCTCTGTATTGGCCGAATTAGAGTTTACCATCAACTAGAGTTTTGTAGCCAGTTAAGTTAAGAAAATTTGAGCACTGGTTTCAGGTCTTTTGGACTTACGGTTTTTTATTGGTGAATTTTCTAGTAAAACTGCCAGATTAGGGATAATTGAAATGTTTGGGTAAATTGATCAAATTGAACTTTTATTTGGTTAGTTTGACTAGAGATTGAGGGAGGACACGTGTAGCATTGCCATATTAGTTTGCCCTCATTTCGATTATTTTATATTGTAGGCGGTGAAGCGGTGAGTGGAGGGGTATCTCAATTACCTCCTAACCCGTTGCAGCGCGGCAGGCAAGTAATTTGTATTCTATGATTGATGCCATGTATGATGCGTGAATGAATGATTATATTTGTTCGTATTTGTAGATGAATGCCATGTGTTCTTTTCATTTATGAGTACTATTCAATATTGACATGAGATCTCATCATGACATGCATACATTACTTTTGTAAGACCCATCAATTCCAGTATGGGCACTTGGAAATCCCATCAATTCCAGTATGGGTACGTGAGTCCACCATTCCAATGTGGGCCACGTTACGTGAGTCCACCATTCCAATGTGGGCCACGTTGGACGATCGTATGAAACGTTCTTCATACGATTACTCTAAGTGAACACCGACGGGTGATTCACTCGCTATACCGGTATATGCTGAAATATGTCCATTTCCTTCAATGCACCATTCCACTTCATCCATTCATAAATCCGTTTTCAGTAAATGTTCCAATTAGGATTGTGATATATTGTTCATAGTATGTTTGGTTGTTATATACAGTTGCTTGCTGAGTCTTTGGCTCATTCTTGCTTTATTGTCTTATTTAGGTAAATGACAAGGAAGATTGATCTTGTGGAGGGTAGTTCATCACGTTGCACTCACTACCATATATCAAACAATTTGACGACTTTTAATGTCGTTAATTATGACTTGTGTTGCATTGTAATAAGCCATCATGGCCTTGTTTACCTTATCTTTCTGAATTGTTTACTTCCATTTCGTTGATTAAAACTTGATGATGAATATTTGTTTCCGTATAATCTTAATACTTGCTTCATCTTATCATGTGTTTTGATGTTATTCAATTGAAGAGTAGTGGATGTAGGTGACATCTTGACTTCCTTATAGTCAGGGTGTTACAATTGGATGGTTAGAGGGTTAGGGTAAGACACTTGTGGCTGTGTCAACCCTTGTTATCCTTATCCTGAATATATGTTTGTGTAGGCGGTGAGGCGGTGAGTGGAGGCGCACGTTCGTTGCCTCCGAACACGTCACAACGCGGAAGGCAAGTACTTTGTTTGATGTTAATGAATGTGGATGATTGATTGTGGATTTAATGCTAGGCTTGCTAGACATATTCATATGCTGAGTATTATTCTTCAATGGTATGTGATTCAAGTTCATTTCGTGTCATCCATTCTATTCATGCCATGTTTTCATTGTGACCACGGGAGTGGAAAATCAAAAGACCCATCAATTCCAGTATGGGCATGTAAGTCCCACCACTCCAATGTGGGTAATCTTGGACACCCGTATGAAACGTTCTTCATACGGTATTTGGGTCCCCGAACTTTGTTAAGTACGGGCTTAAGTGAACACCGATGGTTTGAGTTGTTAAGTAGTCCATTCCTTCAATACATTCTTTCATTCCATTCATTCATGTATGTGTTCCGAGAATTGTTCATAATTCGTATTGAGATTGGCTGGTTCATAACCTTGTATGTTCAATTGTGTATAGTAGTTGTTGAGTTTCGACTCATTCTTGTTTTCTGTCTTTATTTAGGTGAACGTTGATGATGGCTTTGTTGGGAGGGATTAGACAAGCACATTTCACTCAGATCACTATTATTCCTCTTCATTGATTACATTCGATTATGTCTTTCATTTGTTAATTGACAAACTGTAATAAATAAGTAGAAGACTGAAGGTTACTTCGTTTGTTAGATGCTGCGAGTAGTTCTTTAAATTACTCTTTGATCATATTCTGATGTATTCAGTCTTAATTCCTGCCATGCTTCTATTAAAGTTGGTCTCTTCATGTACTTAGAGGAGTTACAGTTTAAGTTCTTCCGTAATTTGATTGCATGTTAGTTCTTTTTAAGTAACATCTTGGCTTCCGAATAGCCAGGGTGTTACAATAGGATCCGTCTTGGACTCTCTATATATAGAAGAAGCATTAGGATATTGGAATATACGATAGAGAATGTGAGTTGCTCCACCAAAAACCCTAGTCGCCATCTTCTTGAGAGCCCTACCGTGCGAGTTGGTACTAGCACACTGGCGTACGGTATTCCATCCCCGAACGTGTGGATACCGTAGAGGCACTACTGCGGTTGCTGTTGCGCTAATGGACGATCCACGACTTCACAAGGGAAATGATCGGTTTTTAGAGGAGACGATCGACACCGAGAATGCTGGACAATCGACTACGACCACTACATCGACACGCTCAATGTTGGATCGGGCTGTTCCAACTTGTCTTTCGCTACACTGCACGTCTAGTAGTAACAATCTATGATCTCTTGTTTGCATGGTATCTTGATTTATGTGGTAGAATTTTTGAATTACTAGCTAGTGTAACTTACCTGTATCCACAACAAGTAGGCCCCACATGTACTATTAATGGAAATCAGAAGAAAATAGAAAACCCGCTTTTAGTTCTGAGGATAATATGCATTAGTAGAACCTAGAAAAGAATACACTTTCTCTGTGGAAAGCATAAACCATGGAAAATACACTTTTGACGTCATCTTTTCTTTTTCTCTGGAATTTTCAAACCGAACCAAATTGAAATTTTAATATATTTTTTTCATAAAACTCCAAATGAGTTGATTCTTTTTTCTAAATTCATATTACATCATGCTCTACCTAAATATGAAAAAAAATATTTGTATTTGGTTCCTGTTGAAATTATTTTACCCTGTTTAATTTGTGTCTGACTCTTTTGATTAGACGTCGATTATTCAAATGATATTTTCGACGACCATCTATTCTCCGATTAAGAACAACGAGAGCAAGGCAAGCAACCCCTTTGACCTTGTTGATCCTACTATTTTAATTATTGTACTTCTTTTTGAAAAATCTTTTATGCATGCGTTTATGTTTGTTGTAAAATTGCTACGTTGCGATATCAGTAGTTCTAAATCCTATTCGAAGCATAAACCTCCTTGAAATATTGATTCTCTTACTGTTGTAGCCATTAGGATATGGTTTAGGTAATAGATAATGTTAATTTGGTAGTTTTAAGTGCAAAGAACGCACAAATTCTTAATAGGGCGATAGTCTTCTCTAAAACTTGTAAAAAGATGATATGTAAACATGGGTTTGCGAGATTTGAAAAGAATTTCCAGATGGGTCTACCTTTAGTACGTTGAATAAAAAAAATGAAAAACCTATATTTCGATGCAGGCGAGTTATATTATATTATGAGAAGTGTGAGAGAGGAGTCTCACAAGTAGATAGGAAAAAATCCTCGCCCGGGTGAATTAAGGACCGAGCGCCAACAAGTCCTATCTAATCCTAAGAATACAACTATATGTGCTGGTATGGGATGATATTAGCTAATTACGTAATTGAAAACTAGCCTTGGACATTAGTAGACCGCAGTAGTGAGGGCATGACCGGTGTAGGCATGTCCGAAGGGGCCCTTTCACCGAGGTGTTGGGCACAAAGACTTTCAACACAACAACGAATGCCTCACTTGACGAGGGTGTACCCGGGCGAAGTGAGGGTGTTCATTCGCTGGGCTAGTGCAAGGGCTAGGACTAGCTGATGTAAATACTTCGATACGTGCTCTAGACAGCTTACCAAAGGTAGTGAGTAGTAGTATCGACGGATGCCAAACAAACTAGAGAATTCATGTACTGTGGGTAAAGTTGTACACCTCTGCAGTGTGTAAAATCTATTTAAATAGTCATGCTCGCGGAGCGTGCTAAGTGCAATTTTGATGGGTATAGTCCTTATTTTCACAAAAATGTTTCTTGTTGGAAAATGAGGGAATGATTTGTTGACTTACATTTGAGTTGAATGCCATGTTCGTAGCCGAGGGTTGCGAGTTGTTATTGTTATTCATTCAATTACTTACTAGTTATCCTTTATCTACTTAACTACTCTTTAAACTTCCGTTGTAAGATACTACGTATTGATATTGCAAACAAAATTTACTTATTACTGAAAACTACTTGTAGTAAAGAGCCTCATGTCTTGTTAGATTTGCATTTATATAAATTTTATGATACACTACAAGTCTTATAGAGTACTTGTAGTTAAAATTATTGTTTAGAGTATGAGGCCGAGCTTACGTCAGACGATGTCTTCCTCGCACCCAAAACAGATGGGTTCGGTGACGGGTCTTTCTAGGACTTGTCTCTTGTCGGTTGCCTGACGGATTGAATGAGCACGCCGCTGAAAATTTTTAGACCTATTACATATTTTGCTTCCGCTGTTACTCTGCTATTTCTGGTACTTATGTTTTTATTTGGCTAGTTGGCCCTTGTGATGTAAATATTGTAATCGCTTAAGTGATGTACTCGTTTTGCTTTACTTTTTTTGTACATGTGAATGTATGGATGTGATATCACTACAACATGAACACCCCTTTAGCAATACATATATGTGTTGGTAGAAGTCCAAATAAATGTTGTTAGGGTCTATAGCAATGCATTTAGTATGTGTTTCCATTAAGGCCGTTGCTAAGGTATGTGACAACACATATACAAGTGTTGGTAATATGTAAATAAAAGTGTTGTAATGTTGCAATGCAAA
This sequence comes from Hsuehochloa calcarea, assembly GCA_036346395.1. Taxonomy (NCBI): domain Eukaryota; kingdom Viridiplantae; phylum Streptophyta; class Magnoliopsida; order Poales; family Poaceae; genus Hsuehochloa; species Hsuehochloa calcarea. The sequence goes on along the minus strand of CM070604.1, from coordinate 34,970,148 downwards.
TTTTGATATTGTAATATCCCGAATCGCAATCAGTAAGTATAGAAGGCCGAAGGAGTAAAAGACGGGGTTTAAATCAGAAAAATTAGTTTTTGGAGGGGAGATCCGCAAATCTTCGCCAACCTGGGCCGCGGGCTGCGACCCAAGCTGGCCCAAGAGGGAGGAGCCAGCCACTTAAAGGGGGGAGGCGCCCCTCCCCCCAACCCTAGCCGCCGGCCCCCCCAACCCCTTGAGCCGCCGCCCCTCCCCCTTTCCACCTCCTCTCCCGGCGCCTCCCATCCAGTTTTGGCACTTGATCTTCATCGTTTTACGGGTCTTCAAGGGTAACGAAATTCCTGATTCGCTGTTTGTATTAGTTTAGTTGCTTAATTGTTCAATTGGGTTGGTTCAGTCTGCGAATTAAGATCTGTCCAGAATAGTGCAGTGGGTTGTGCGGCAGATTGAAGGCCTTTAGAAGCCGAATCTCAGGACAACATCCGCTAGAGTTATGTTCCTGGTTTCGTAATCTTTCTTTTGGCACCGATATCACGGGATTCCACACTGTGGTTTAGAAGTTATGAATTTTTAACCGCACACTACTCTGTCTGTCAGAGACTTTGGAGACTGTCGGTTGCTCTTCGGTTTTGTTCAAGTTAGAGCCAGATTCAGACAGGCCACCCAAATAGGTTTATAAATATAATTTCGCCATGATTCCAGATTGATAAAGATCATCTCCATAGGATCAGTAGACTGAAAGTTACAGGCTTTTCGTTACCACTGTTCTGAAATCTAGATAGATTTCTGTCGGTGTCTTCTTGGGCAGTTTGGTCCTCTGTTTTTGCCGAATCAGAGGATCCCGCCAACTAAAATTTCGTAGCCTGGTTCGTTAGGATTAGCTGAGCACTAGTTTCAGGTCTTTACGAGTTACAGATATTTAATTGTGAATTTTCTCGTACAATTGCCAGCAGAGTAGTAACCCAGCCTTTTGGGCGAAGTTGTCAAATTGAACCTACGGTTCTGTGGGATGGTTAGAAGGTATGGTAGAGCGCATGTAGATACGTCATACTTTGTTATCCTTATTCTGTGTAAATGCTTGTGTAGGCGGTGAGGCGGTGGGTGGAAGGACACCTTCATTGCTTCCTAGTACGTCGCAGCACGGAAGGCAAGTACCTTATCTTATCATATTGAAGATTGATAAAAATGTGTGGATGAGTTGCTAGATTGGCTATTCATGTTTGCATGCCTGTATTATTCTTCATTATGATGTGATAAGATTTCGTTGCATGACTTTCATTTTGGCCATGGATTTGATTCCTGCCGTCCACGGGAGTGGAAACTTAAAAGTCCCATCAGTCCAATATGGGCATATGAGACCCACCATTCCAATGTGGGTAGCGTTGACCACCATTCTAATGTGGCAACTCGGACACCCGTATGAAACGTTCTTCAAACGGTGATTGGGTCCCCGTACTTTGTTAAGTACGGGCTTAAGTGAACACCGACGGGTGTATCACTCGTTATACCTGCAGATATCTGTGATTGAGAGGTCCATTTTTCATTCCATGTATGCATTCATACTATGCAGTTTCACAGATTCGTGGAAGATTTGTTCTACTGTCTTGATTATTGATTTGTTCCTTTGTACACTGTGAGATTGATGTTGTGCTTGCTGAGTTTCGACTCACCCTTGTTTTCCTGTGTTTATTTTTTTAGGTGATCCATGATGATATAGTTGCTAGCGGGAGGGCGTAGTCCAAGCACGTTTCACACACCTCAAAGATTCACTTATTTATAAAGATGTTTTGTTAAGTTATTTGGTTAAAGAGATGAACTGTAATTTTAATTCGTTGGTTATATTATGTGGTTGAACGGTTAAATACTCTTCGTTACTTTGTCTTGAAAATTTAATTTTGGTGCAAATTGATTAATAGTTCCGCAAATGAAGTGTATGATGAAACTTTTGGTAGCATCTTGGCTTCCGAATAGCCAGGGTGTTACAGTTGGTATCAGAGCGGGCTGTAGGTCCATGGTTCTATTGAAATATGTTAAACTTGACACACTGTGCACAGTAAGAAATGGTTGGGTAGTATTTTACTTTCGCATTTCCAATCAAGTCATTTTCCTTATGCTTCTGATGATGAATTGTTTCGTACTTATTTATAAGTTAAGTCTAATACTTGATTCCATTTGTGGTGGTGTTTTAGATGGCAAGAGGCCGTGGCCGTGGTCGACCACCGGTCCGTGGTCAGGGTCGGGGACGCGGTCCGGCTGTGTCTTCTGCTACGTCTGGGGGCTGAGGCTGCCACGGAGGAGATTGCCTCTCGCCGCACCTCGGTCCGCAGAACCTCCGGTCGCGTCGGCAGAACTCATTCAGAACCTTATGAGAGAGAATCAGCAACTCCGCCAGCAACTGCAGGCGGCAATTCCTGCGGCTGCTGCGCCTGTGGCGGAACCTGTTGCTGCGACTGTTCCACCTGGGCTAGGATGAGCCTACGTGAGTGGATGTCGCTTCGTTTGGACACTTTTGATGGAGCTGGCACACCGGTCCAGGCTGCGGACTGGTTGAGATATATGGCGTGACAGTTTGGAGCATTAGAGCTGACGTCCGCGCAAAAGGCACGATTTGTGGCCTTTCAGCTGAAGGGTCAAGCTGACAACTGGTGGGAAGGAGTCCTATCTTCCAGGACTTCAGTCCAGGGTCCAGTCACTTGGGAGATATTTGTGGAGAAATTCAGGACACAGTTTTATCCAGACTCCTTCATTGAGCAGATGGAGCAATCGCTTCTGACTTTTGTGCAAGGGAAGATGACAGTATCTGAGTAAGAGGCTGGGTTCAATAACCTGGTGCATTTTGTACCAGCCGTGGCAAGTGATGATAGAGAGAAGGCTAAGAGGTTACGGCGGGGCATCAACCAGGAATATCGTTAGATTTTGGGGGCGACAGGACTTCGTGATTTCAGCTCGGTAGTCGAGCAGGCTAGAGGGATGGAGTTGGAGAAGGGTACTCCTTCACAAGATCAGGCTGCTATTGGTTCTGTCACCACTGGTAGGTCCGGCAGTGGGCAGAAGCGGAGTTTTGGTGGAGGGGGTGGGTCTTTTCAGGGACCCGCCCCCAAGAGGTTTCAGGGAGGTCACAACGCTCGTTCTACTTGGCAATTGTAGTCTTCCTCTTCGGCACCCGTTCCTCGTCTTCCACCCCACCGATGCGTCCTGTTCCAGGTCAGGGCATGAAGTGTTTTCGGTGTGGTGATGGACATCAAGCTACAGAGTGTTCCTTCAAGGGGACATGCTGTCAGTGTGGTCAGGATGGCGACAAGTCATTAGTTTGCAAGTTGAACCCGGTGAGTATCATCAGATGGGAGCCAGTCCCAGCGGTTTCATCTCCCAGTGTTCATGGTGGATCGATTCGGACTCGGCGGCGGCCGCACCACGTTCCCTCGAGGTGGGCCCTCCTTGATGTTTCCTCAGGCACCTCCTGCGGGGTTCTACGGGAACCCCGTACCGTTTGCACCTACGTCGTCCGTTCCTCCTGCAGCAGTTTCCGGGTATCCTTCGCAGAGTGTCGGAGCGTCATCTGCTCCGGCGCATCCGGGAGTCTACGCCATGTCCACCCCTGCTACTGCAGGTCGACCCAACGTGGTGACAGGTACCTTACTAGTCGATTCCCTTGAGGCATTTATCCTTTTTGATTCCGGGGCTACCTACTCGTTTGTCTCTATGGCGTTTGCTAGAAGGGCGAATTTGAGTATGCAGTGGATTTCTCAGTCAGTGTTGGTTAGTTCTCCTAGGGGTTTGATTGCGAGTTCAACTGTTTGTCCTGGGTGTTCTATTGTTATTGATGGGGAGAAGTTCACGGCAAACTTGATAGTAATCCAGGTGGAGCCGTTCGATGTTATATTGGGTATGGATTGGTTGCATGCTTATCGAGCGGTGATATCTGTTTGATGGGACAGTCTCTCGGCGGACCTCGTGCTGGGAGACTTTGACCTTTCAGGGGAGCGTGCCTCGGTGCTCTCTTTCGATGTTGGCCGGATTGTTTCCGGGTCAGCGTGCAGTGAAGACTGGATTTCTTTTATCTCTTGCCGAGAAACCGAGTTTAGCTTCACAGATTGAGGAGATCCCGGTGGTAAGGGACTACCCAGATGTGTTCCCAGATGAACTTCCAGGCTTGCCACCCGCGCGGGGCGTGGAGTTTCGCATCGACCTTGTTCCGGGTACTCGGCCTATTTCAATGTCTCCATATCGTCTGGCCCGTCCATTTCAGGACGAGTTGAAGAAACAGTTGGACGAATTGTTGGCTAAGGGTTTGATCAGGTGGAGTGTATCGCCATGGGGAGCTCCTGTTCTATTCACGGAAAAGAAGGATGGAAGTTGGCGCATGTGTATTGATTACCGTGCACTTAATGCGGTTACGATCAAAAACAAATATCCTCTACCTCGCATTGAGGATTTGTTTGATCGGTTGAAGGGAGCTCAGGTGTTTTCCAAGATTGATCTCCAGTCTGGATATAATCAGATCCGGGTGCGTGAGCAGGATATAGAAAAGACTGCATTCTCCACCAGGTATGGGCATTATGAATTTACAGTCATGTCGTTTGGATTGACTAATGCACCAGTTGTCTTTATAGAGACCATGAACAGCATGCTACACGAGTACTTGGATGATTTCGTAGTGGTGTTCATCGACGATGTCCTTATCTATTCCAAGACTATTGAGGATCATGACCATCAGTTGAGGTTGGTCCTAGAAACCTTGAGAGAACACAAGTTCTATGCCAAACTGAAGAAATGTGAATTTTGAATTTCAGAGGTGAGCTTTCTGGGTCATATAATTAATCCACAGGGAGTTGCCGTTGATCCTAGCAAGGTCTCGACAGTGGTGGACTGGAAGAGGCCAACCAATGTGAAGGAGGTGATCAGGAGTTTTCTGGGCTTGGCGGGGTATTACCGGCGTTTTGTACATGACTTCTCCATTATTGCCAAGCCGATTTCCCAGCTTACGCAGAAAGGGGTAAAGTTTCAGTGGACTGATGATTGTGAGCGTAGTTTTTGCATATTAAAGGAAAAACTGGTGACCTCTCCTATTCTCACTCTTCCTGAGCCGGGAAAGCGATTCACCGTCTATTCTGATGCGTCTCGAGTGGGATTGGGCTGTGTGCTTATGCAAGACGGTAAAGTGATCGCCTATGCATCGAGACAGTTGAAGAAGCATGAACAGAATTATCCCACCCATGATCTAGAGCTTGCTGCAGTGATTCACGCCTTGAAGATCTGGCGTCATTATTTGTACGGCGAATCTTGTGATGTATTCACTGATCACAAGAGTCTGAAATACATCTTTACCCAGAAGGACTTGAACTTAAGACAGAGGAGATGGCTAGAGTTGATCAAGGACTATGATCTTACTATTCAGTGCTATCCTGGCAAGGCTAATGTGGTAGTTGATGCTTTGAGTCACAAGGTGACACCGTCTATCCTCAGTTGTCTTATAGCTGATTTTGAGCGTATGGATATTTCCTTACATTTTGTACCGCCGTCGCACCGAGACTCGCTTGCTTCTAGAGTCGACTCTTCGGATCAGTGCAAAGACAAGAGCAAGATCAGATGCTCCAACGAGTGAGGAAGCGTTGTGCTGAGGGCAAGCAAGGCCAATTTAGTGTGGACGAGTCTGATACTTTGCGCTTTAAAGGACGCCTCTGTGTTCCACACGAGGCTCAGATTAAACATGAGATTTTGAAGGAGGCCCATCGTACTCCTTATACCATACACCCTGGTGAGACCAATATGTACAAAAATTTAAAGAAAAATTTCTGGTGGAAACGGATGAAAATTGATATCGCACAATATGTGGCATCATGTGGGGTGTGCCAGTGGGTCAAGGCTGAGCACAAGCGACCAGCAGGACTGTTGCAGCCCTTGGAGGTACCTGTTTGGCCATGGGATGATATATCTATGAGTTTTGTGGTTGGTTTACCTCGCACTCAGCGGGGAAAGGACGCTATTTGGGTAATTGTGGACCGGTTCAGTAAGTCTGCACATTTTATTCCTATTCGTACAACCAATTCAGCAAGCGATTTGGCTCCTCTTTATGTATGAGAGATTGTGCGGTTGCACGGAGTGCCAAAGACCATTGTTTCTGATCGAGATGCCAAGTTCGTTTCCAAATTCTGGGAGAGTTTGCAGAGTGCGTTGGGTACGCAGCTTCGTCTTAGCACCGCGTTCCACCCCCAGACAGATGGTCAGTCTGAACGCACCATTCAGACATTAGAAGATATGCTCAGGTGTTGTGTTTTATCCTGGAAAGAGAATTGGGAAGAACATTTAGCTTTGGCAGAGTTTGTTTATAACAACAGTTATCATGCCAGTATTCGAGCTGCACCATACGAGGTTCTCTATGGGCGTAAGTGCAGGTCCCCGTTGTGCTGGAATGAGGTTGGAGAGCGGGCAGTCTTGGGTCCCGACTGGGTTCAGCAAACAGTGGCTAGAGTGGCAGAAGTTAGGCAGAATTTGTTGGCTTTTCAGAGCCGACAAAAGAGCTACGCTGATGTCAGAAGACGAGATTTGGAATTCGAGGTGGGGAATGAAGTTCTGTTGAGAGTATCGCCATCTAAAGGCGTAGTGCGTTTCGGCACTAAAGGAAATTAAGCTTAGTCCAAGGTATGTTGGACCATTCCCAATCGTGGCACGAATTGGAAAACTATCTTACCGTTTGGACCTTCCCGATTCCATGAGTGGGGTTCACAATGTGTTTCATGTATCGATGTTGAGAAAGTTCCTGAGAGATCCAGACCATGTTATCCCCTTGGAGCCTTTGATCATTGCACAGGACCTTACCATTGAATCCCGGCCGGTGAAAATATTAGAGGAAGTGGAACGGGTTCTAAGGAACAAGACTCAGAAATTTGTCAAAATTCTTTGGTCTCATCAGTCTGAGAGAGAAGCCACTTGGGAGTTAGAGTCCCGCATGCGAGCGCAGTATCCAGACCTCGTCATTTCTGGTAAGTGTTTAAGTTTGTTATGCCAGTCTCTCGTTCTTCCTAGTAGGTCGGTGTGTAGATTCGAGGACGAATCTTGTTAAGGGGGGTAGAATGTAATATCCCGAATCGCAATCAGTAAGTATAGAAGGCCGAAGGAGTAAAAGACGGGGTTTAAATTAGAAAAATTAGTTTTCGGATGGGAGATCTACAAATCTTCGCCAACCTGGGCCGCGGGCTGCGACCCAGGCTGGCCAAAGAGGGAGGAGCCGGCCACTTAAAGGGGGGGAGGCGCCCCTCCCCCCAACCCTAGCCGTCGGCCCCCCAACCCCTTGAGCCACCGCCCTCCCCCTTTCCACCTCCTCTCCCGGCGCCTCCCATCCAGTTTTGGCGCTTGATCTTCGTCTTTCTACAGGTCTTCAAGGGTAATGAAAGTCTCGATTCGCTGTTTGTATTAGTTTAGTTGCTTAATTGTTCATTTGGGTTGGTTCAGTCTGCGAATTCAGATCTGTCCAGAATAGTGCAGTCGATTGTGCGGCAGATTGAAGGCCTCTAGAAGCCTAATATAGGGTCGACGTCTCCTAGAGTTATGTTCCTGGTTTCGTTAGCTTTCCTTTGGCACCGAGATCACGGGATTCCACCCTGTGGTTTAGAAGTTTTGAATTTTTAACCGCACACTACTCTGTCTGTCAGAGACTTTGGAGACTGTCGGTTGCTCTTCGGTTTTGTTCAAGTTAGAACCAGATTCAGGGAGGCCACCCAAATAGGTTTATAAATATAATTTCGCCATGATTCTATATTGATAAATATCATCTCCATAGGATCAGTAGACTGAAAGTTACAGGCTTTTCTTTACGACTGTTCTGAAATCTAGACAGATTTCTGTCGGTGTCTTCTTGGGCAGTTTGGTCCTCTGTTTTGGCCGAATCAGAGGATCCCGCCAACTAAAGTTTCGTAGCCTGGTTCGTTAGGATTTTCTGAACACTAGTTTCAGATCTTTAGGAGTTACAGATATTTAATTGTGATTTTTCTCGTACAACTGCCAGCAGACTAGTAACCCAGCCTTTTGGGCGAAGTTGTCAAATTGAACCTACGGTTGTGTGGGATGGTTAGAGGGTATGGTAGAGCGCATGTAGATACGTCATACCTTGTTATCCTTATTCCGTGTAAATGCTTGTGTAGGCGGTGAGGCGGTGGGTGGAAGGACACCTTCATTGCTTCCTAGTACGTCGCAGCACGGAAGGCAAGTACCTTATCTTATCATATTGAAGATTGATGAAAATGTGTGGATGAGTTGCTAGATTGGTTATTCATGTTTGCATACTTATATTATTCTTCATTATGATGTGATAAGATTTCGTTGCATGACTTTCATTTTGGCCATGCATTTGATTCCTGCCGTCCACGGGAGTGGAAACTTAAAAGTCCCATCAGTCCAATATGGGCATATGAGACCCACCATTCCAATGTGGGTAGCGTTGACCACCATTCCAATGTGGCAACTCGGACACCTGTATGAAACGTTCTTCATACGGTGATTGGGTCCCCGTACTTTGTTAAGTACGAGCTTAAGTGAACACTGACGGGTGTATCACTCGTTATACCGGTATACGCAGTTGAGAGGTCCATTTTTCATTCCATGTATGCATTCGTACTATGCAGTTTCACAGATTCGTGGAAGATATGTTCTACTGTCTTGATTATTGATTTGTTCCTTTGTACACTGTGAGATTGATGTTGTGCTTGCTGAGTTTCGACTCACCCTTGTTTTCCTGTGTTTATTTTTTTTAGGTAATCCATGATGATATAGTTGCAAGCAGGAGGGCGTAGTCCAAGCACGTTTCACACGCCTCAAAGATTCACTTATTTATAAAGATGTTTTGTTAAGTTATTTGGTTAAAGAGATGAACTGTAATTTTAATTCGTTGGTTATATTATGTGGTTGAACGGTTAAATACTCTTCGTTACTTTGTCTTGAAAATTTAATTTTGGTGCAAATTGATTAATAGTTCCGCAAATGAAGTGTATGATGAAAGTTTTGGTAGCATCTTGGCTTCCGAATAGCCAGGGTGTTACAGATATAGTGGCAACACACACACACACACACACACACACACACACACACACACATATATATATATATATATGCGTTGGTATTGGACACTTGCAAATCGCTTACAGGATTGTTTGCAACGCATCTAATCATTGCAAAAGGTGTCCTTTTCATGTCTAGGTTGGGCTTATCAATTAGGGCCACGGGGTTAAACAAAACACACATATCAAAGTGTACAACAAAAAAATTATTTCATTACAAAGAATTTCCAACTGGCTTCACAAGTCTAGACTCGAGGCATGCACAGTTAGCACCATCATGATCTAATGACATAATACACCCTAAAACATAAATGTAAGTCCATGTTTGTACTTTTAGTGGAAAGTCTTCGTCCTCTATGCCCTGGTGGTTCTATTAAAAAATTCTTCATTCCTTAGCATTCTCCATTCAACACAACAGTTTGCCGGGTAGTCCAAACCATCAACATATCTTATCAATCCAAAAAGATAAATAAAGTTCTTTTAGTGCATTATTAAAGTAAAATGTAACATTCTAAATCTTCCGAAGAATTGGTAGGTACATACATGGAGCAACAATTCCCAATCATTAATCGCAAGCTTATAGGAAGACTGCCTTTTATGCCTAGAACAAATCAAGTAAATGCAATATGGCAATCAAGCAAACAAGTCTAGAGGCTAGGAAGTGCACTCATCACATGAGTACCGGGTCATTGCTTTGTTGCTGCTTGAGTGGCCTCATGTATGGACCCTCGACATTATCCCAAGATCAGGAAAGTAAAGGCAACCTTTCCAACTTAATTATGTATCAGTTCTAGAAGGCCTTTATCATAAATGAAAACAACAAAATTAATATAAACATCCTTAACCTATCTCCACAAGAAATACTACTCAACAACTAGCAACCATATCTGGACAGATGTTCTCACCTGATGAACCGAAAAGTATAAGCAAGTACCAAAGCCATTCATGGCACAAGTTACCATTTATTCACAGCAAGCATAATGTTAGAGCAATAGACTTGCATATTCCCTAAACGCTAACTATGTTGCTGGCAATTTCCACTAACAACATGTGGTGCTTGGCATCGAAAAGTACAGTTTGAATGGAAAAAATAGAGGTGAAAACAATCAACTAAAGAACCACAAAAAGAAAAGAAAACCTGCTTATAGCAACAAGCTTAGATATTAAATTTTCTAGTGTTTTTGTTTGGTTCTTCATTTTCTTCGAGAATGAAACTTTTGCAAAACTTCTAAAAGAGATACTCTGAAAGTGCATTTCACTGACAAGATTATATGAAAGATAGTCAGTTGTTCGTAGATAACTCACCATTTTCAGTGTTTATCATACATGTGTCTACAGTTAATTGACTTCTACTGTTCTACAGACACCTAGGCAGGAATTCCTTTTAGTATGATTGTGTTTGGAATAAAACAAAAGCATGTTGTACATCATCAGAATAGCAGCATCCAATCCGTCATAGCTCAAATTTCAACAAAACATATGAGATACACCTTGTCAATTAATGTGTCAGATGAAACACCATTACTATTGACTTTAAAAATGAAGCTGCTCCAAACCAGAACAACAGTCGAGATCCATCTAGCATACCCAAGCTTCCATCGGTTACCGAAAAGCTCTAAAGTATCCACAGAAACAGTATCAAGCATAGTCCAGAAAATGCTCAAAATGCAAAAATTCCTCAAATATTGCAATTTTGGGAAGAAAGTCCTATTCCCTAAAGTCACTTCCAAATTCCAATCAACCCAGATACACTAAGATTCACACATAAGTTCCAACACCTAATGGTCACCTGCAAAGGCTCTCCGCTTAATATGAGTTATGTACTGCATAAAACTTCTCACAGATACTAAAGTCCCACAGGACTATATATGGGACTAGGAAGCACACCTAGCAAATCCCGAATGTCTGCAATGTAATAAAGGGAACAAACCCACAAAAATTCCCATGATTATCAACTCAATGTACCTGGTAGAAAATTTAATGCAAGGTACGTATAGCCCAACACCGTAGAGAGAGGTTGTAGTCAATCTTAGAAGTACCCAAATTTACTAAAGATGCTTGTACGGGAGACTGATTGAACTACAAAGTTTTCAACTAAAAGGAAGGGTATTCGGCCACATTGGAGGAATTCACCTAAAAGCTGTCAAATTTACCTAAATAATCAAATCCATGTAGCTGCTCAGGCATCATAGTTACCTCCAAAGTTCGCATCTTATCCCTAAAGATAGGATCATCCAGTGCCTAAAGAGTGTCAATAAGCTAAAGGATCTGAATACTGAATACTACTGAACTAGTGAATTGTCTCAACAAGTTCACAAATTTTACTAAAGTGGATAATCTAACAAGCTTGGGTGCAACAAAACCACCCCAACCCTAGGGAGGAATGACGGGAACACGCACACGCTATATTCGCTTGGCCAGGTGGATGGCGGCGCGGTCACGGATGCGCTCCACCGCCCTGGGGATGAATGACGGGGTAGCTGTGGGACGAATGACGGGAAGCCACCGCAACCCACGGCACCGGCGGTGGCACTGCCGGTGGCGCCCACATTGGCGAACGCCGTAACCCTAACGCGGGCCCTCACTGGGTCGCCGCGGCCAGCATTGCCTGTTGCGGCCTCCACCACGACCTTCTGCCTCGCCTCCTCCAGCACGGGCCACGACTCGGTCCCCATGACAGCCACCACGCTCGCCGCGGCGGCTGCGTAGTCCTCCTTCATGGCAACATGCCGCCGGCAGCTGGATCCACTGCCACCACGGCCCCTCCGCCATGTCTGTGAGCTGCGCAGTCGTTACCCTAAGGGCCACCGCCTGTATGCTTGCTGCTGCAGCTGCTTATTCAGTCCAAGAAAGATGGTGGAGAGGGATTCAGGTTGGGCGTTGTGAGGACCCCCGGGTTAATCCCATAAGACCGATGCAATCCGATCTTAAGGAAGTAACTCTGGGCCTCAAGTAAATGAATTCCAACTTAACTCTATCCAAGTGAGGAGCTGTAACACCCTGGCTATTCGGAAGCCAAGATGCTACCTAAAGATTCATCATACAATTCATTTGCGGAACTATTAATCAATTTGCACCAAAATTAAATAGTCAAGACAAAGTAACGAAGAGTAATTAACCGTTCAACCACAGAATGTAACCAAGGAATTAAACATGGAAGATCTGTTGTAAACTTGAGGTGATACTTATTACAGTTCATCTCTTTAACCAAAGAACTTAGCAAAACATATTAATGAATAAGTGAATTATTGAGATGTGTGAAACATGCTTGGACTACGCCCTCCCGCTAGCAACAATATCATCATGGATCACCTACAAAAATAAACACAGGAAAACAAGGGTGAGTCGAAACTCAGCAAGCACAACATCAAACTCACAGAGTACAAAGGAACAGAGCAATAATCAAGACAGTAGAACATATCTCCCACGAATTTGTGAAAAGGCATCGTATGAATGCATACATGGAATGAAAAATGGACCTCTCAACTGCGTATACCGGTATAACGAGTGATACACCCGTCGGTGTTCACTTAAGCCCGTACTTAACAAAGTACGGGGACCCAATCACCGTGTGAAGAACGTTTCATACAGGTGTCCGAAGTTGCCACATTGGAATGGTGGTCGACGTTGCCCACATTGGAATGGCGGGTCTCATATGCCCATATTGGAACTGATGGGACTTTTAAGTTTCCACTCCCGTGGACGGCAGGAATCAAATGCATGGACAAAATGAAAGTCATGCAACGAAATCTTATCACATCATAATGAAGAATAATACAAGCATACAGACATGAATAACCAATCTAGCAACTCATCCACACATTTTCATCAACCTTCACTATGATAAGATAAGGTACTTGCATGTAATGGAATATGGATGTTGCTTAACTCTTTCGATTGAAAACATGGATATTGAAAACATTAGAAAGAACACAACCACAAATCATTCATCAAGGTGAAGGATTACAATGTACTTGCCTTCCGTGCTGCGACGTACTAGGAAGCAACGAAGGTGTCCTTCCACCCACCGCCTACATAAGCATTTACACGGGATAAGGATAACAAGGTATGATGTATCTACACGTGCTCTACCATACCCTCTAACCATCCCACACAACCATGGGTTCAATTTGACAACTTCACCCAAAAGGCCGGATTACTGCTCTACTGGAAGTTGTACGAGAAAATTCACAATTAAATATCTGTAACACCTAAAGACCTGAAACCAGTGCTCAGCTAATCCTAACGAACCAGGCTACGAAACTTTAGTTGGCGTAATCCTCTGATTCGGCCAAAACAGAGGACCAAACTGCCCAAGAAGACACCGACAGAAACCTGACCAGATTTCAGAATAGTCGTAAAGAAAAGCCTGTCACTTTCATTATACTGATCCTATGGAGATGTTCTTTATCAATCTGGAATCATGGAGAAATTATCTTCAAAAACCTATTTGGGTGGCCTCCCTGAATCTGGCTCTAACTAGAACAAAACTGAAGAGAAACCGACAGTCTCTAAAATCTCTGACAGACAGAGTAGTGTGTGGTTAAAAATTCATAACTCCTAAACCACAGGGTCGAATCTCGTGATCTCAGTGCCAAAAGAAATCAAACCAAACCAGGAACAAAACTCTAGGAGACGAAAACCCAAGATTCGGCTTCTAAGTAATTCATAATGGCCCAACAAGAAAATCTTCCAAAACACGTCAGTTGTCCTAGACAGTCGCGGTAAAACTACTATATCTCCTAAACCGTAACTCCAAATCAGATGATCTTGGTGCCTAAAGAAACCTAAGATGAAGGGCTAGAACTTTCTAAGAGGTGGGAAGATCAGAAAATGTACGAAACTTACCCAAATCTGACGAACGACAGGGAGGAGGGTGGCGGCCGGTTGGAGAGGGGGTGGAGGGGGTGGCGGCTTGGGGAGGGGAGTGGGGAGAGAGAGGGTAGAGGCTAGGGTTTGGGGGGGAGAAACCCCCCCCCTTGGCTGGCCCCTCTCATGGGCCCCTCCTGGGCTGCGGCCCAGACCCAAGTTATCGGAAGATCGCTGAAAACCCCCGTCAATTCAGGAAATTTCAGTTCTTGTTTGCCTTTTTCCTCCCCAGCTGCTTTTCTAATTACTCGATCCGAATCCGGGGTATTACAGGAGCCCGACCGAAACTAGAGCCCCGGTGATCATGCGCACTGCTCCTCTGTAAGCACTACATGATTACCGGTTCTCCAAACGGTCAAAGCCAATGCTTAGACAAGTTAAAGTGGGATTCATAACAGCGAGTATGAGGTCGTGTTGGCTCCCAGGATCAGCGACCAACACGCTCATACTCTCATTCAACGTTGATCACATCCATACAACATCGTACATTAACAATCCAAAAGATATACAACATAATAGTTAAATCTATACTATTACATAACGGCCGACCTGCCAAACTCAAGTAAGAGTGATAAATAACAGCGGAAGCAAGATAAATAAACCAAAAGTTCCAGCAAGGTATGCCCATAACCCAAGGCAACCGACTGGGGGTTAAATGATAGCACTACTCGTCGGTGTCACCTAAATCGGCACTGACGAGCTCATAGGGCTCGAAATCGTCCTCACCTGAAAAAGCCAGCAAACATCTGCCTGAGTACAAGTGTACTCGCAAGTCTTACACAAAGAAAAGTAGTTATGCATATTGGGCAATCAAGAGATAGCATTCGTGGTTCTAGTTTTGATAAAACGCAACATCTTACATTCCTAGACCATCTAGTTTTCAAAAGTCAAGTTATAAATCATTTATTCAAGAGAGGGTTTCACAAGACATATGTAATAATATGGATCAATCAATATCAAGGTGGCTGCCCATTTTGATAAACTAAAGCACACGAACATCCCATTCGTGTCGTAACCAATTGTAACCATGTCAACTTTTAATTTTCAAGTCTAACGATGAAGCATACTTAAACCAAGTGTTGTCCATAACCGCGGACACGGCTATTCGAATAGATTATCTCTGTAGAGTTGTACTAGTTTACCCACATGACTTGACTAGCTCGTAAGCCTCCAGATGCCTCCGAAAATAGCACACTTCCTTAGGTATGCCGGCCGGGGAGAATCGAGATAAAGTTATTTTTAGTAAGAAAATCCTATTGAGATAGACCACCCATGTGAGAATGAATCCCGTCTTAGACATAAACATATAGCAAATGCTAAGCGAGCACACATGTTGTGCCGGAGGGGAGCCAGTGTGAGGTAGTTAGTATGTTGGATCCCACAACATAGGTAATCGTGCTCATTAAGTACAGTATATATCACACTGGGTTCCTAAGGAACACAGGATTTTCATGGTCGCAATGTCCTCACACCACCTGCGGTCCAAACCAATAAAACATTCCCCTTACTTAACTGTACGGTACCCATATCCCGCATGTGATAGTACGCTCGTTACTTGGAGTGTAACGTCCATGGCTCGATCCTTAATGGTCCAGACAAGACAACCACAAACCCAGGTCTCGTGTATAATAGCACCCACACTACAACCACTTGTCCGAACCCAAAAACCTTTTTAACATAACCATAATTTAACTCGATAACCAGAAGTAACAATCTGGACAAAAATTAATAAAAAAATAAGAATTGTTATTTGTCTCCCACAATGGACGAGCTAGTCCCGTCAATTGATCTACTGCGTTATCTAGACCCGCAATGGCTAAGCATTCAACACACAACAATCTCATCATCACAAGCATCTACCTTAAGCATATGTATATGGGAAATATCAAGGATAACCAGCAAGTATAGGATATAACAATCTACTCACAACATAAAGATATACCGAAGATAACATGCAGGCAATATCATTGCATTTTAAACACTAGTGTAATAAAACTGGGATCAATATGATGCAAAAGAAATTTCAAATGAATCTTATCTTTCTGGGAGTTCACTTTCTCACTTGCGGTTACATTGTTGTTCATTTGCAACAACTCGGACTCTATAGAAATAGCGACATCGAATGAACACCTAGAAAAGCCAAAAATTCAAATTTCTCAAAAATGAATGAAATTTTTACACTAGCTAGATTATGATTTTATATGAATTTATGTGAAATATTTATTTCATTTGGATTTTGCATGTGAAAGTTATGGCAGTTTGAAAATCAATTTTTGGGAAAATGCTGAAAAATAGGTTTCGGTTACTATTCATCCAAATCCAATTTTTAGCAAAAATTTGTAGAACAGTGGTGAAGAAAATGATTACATATCTAAATAGATAATAGAATTATAAAACCAAAATAACTTTGTTTAAATCATTTAGAGTTCATATGAATTAGTTATGAATTTTCAAAGTTAAAAGTATTTTGTAGTATAAAAACAATTCTTTTCTGAAATTTATACCACATTAAAATACTTTTTAACTCGATGCAACCTAGTCCCTGTCATAATCAAAGTATTCCATCCAACCAAACAATGTCCGGATTAACGATCTTCCAACTATACAACCTATTCGACAATTGTACGAATCCACCGACTTGCGGGCATAAGACCATGCCTACATCCATCAATCATTCTCCGATATATTATTTGAGCTAATGCTAACTATATAGCTCTACTAGTCTCGCCTCGGCAATTCATATTTGCATCCATCCAAAATTCCCACGGACCGAGTTTTATTTGACCAACCGACTCCTAATGGGCTTAACAATTTAATAACACACCCATCATCCAATCACTCACTAACCATTCAACTCATATTCATACCATCGAACTTAGTCGTGCACCACATCTACCAATCCAATCATATATGTGCCACTACGATCAACTAATAATCCTTTATCCCCTAATCCAATTAAGGGTACAAATCTATCGACTCGACACATAGGACTTAACCACTAGATACACGGTAATCCAAATATTTATCCGAAATCAAGTAATCCATTCTACCATCTCCCAATTCTAGCATACATGACTCACATAGCTATTACTTCGGACATCCGATCAATTTGCTTATGCTCAATTAATCCAACAATGTACAAAATCCGACATCCAACGAGCAACAATACACATATACAAAAGACATATCATTAATCATCAACACATACGTCATCCACCAAGCAATAGATTATAAAAATCTTTATGCGTCCTATCTTCAAAAATTACTAACCTAATGTGAGAATAAACCTCCAATTAATTTATTATCCAAAGATCACCACTAACTTCCATGTTTCCTCACCATAATATCGACTGATCAAAATAATCAACTCATAAATTTAATCTAGCATCCACCGATCAATAATACTCATATTTTGCCACAATAATCTAATTATTCGCACCTACCAATATACCGATACATAATCACACCTACACACAAATACAACCTAACCGGAGAATAATACCGGTCCTAAGCTATCAAATCATTTTTATAAATATACATGCATAAATAGATGGCATGCTTACGATTAATATGGAACATGCACAACTAATATCGTAAACACGATTTGACAAGATTTTGTAACGTCCCGTTTTTCAGGAGTTTTTGAAAAATTTTAAAAGAAAACCATTTGCTTCTATTTGTCAAAAGCTTAATTTGGAATTTCAGAATTCAATTGCATGTTTAATATGAATTAATCAAACTTCAATTAAATTAAAGTTGGTTTGATTGAGTTTTCTGGAATTTAAAATCAAAATTATTATTTTAAGAATTTTCTTGGATTTATTGGATTTTAGAAATTGATTTTTGATTTATCCGAAATGGAAAAGTTATTTTATTTGCAAAAGAAAAAGAAAATTTAAAGTTAAAAGTATTTTTATTAAGTCTAGAATAAGTCAAGGAATTTATGTGAATTTTTCTAGAATTTTTGAAGTCTATTTGCTATTTTCTAAATTGCCTTTTGCTTTATTTGAATTTCTGTAAATTAAAAGCTATTTAAAAATCCCTTTTCGGTTTTGGGCCGAATCTCTCCCGGCCCAATCACTGTTTTTCGCGTGGCCCGCTCCGCTGCCCGCTCATGGCGCCGCGCCACCTCTCTTCTCCGCCGTTGATCTCCATCCGCCGCTCTCGTTTCGCCGCGCCGCTCTTTCTTCCTGACCGTTGGATCAAGATCCGGCCGTTCCCGTTCGCCCGCGGCCGTTCGTTTCCCTCGCCGCGCTCTCCTCTCTTCTCCGCCGTTGATCGCGATCCGACGCCTCCGCGCGCCGCGCCTTTTCCGTTCCCACCGTCCGACGGATCGGACGGCGCCCGCTTCGTCTCCCGCGCGCCTCTTCACCTCCTCACCGTCCGTCGAATCGGACGGCTCGCGTCACCGCGCCGCCTCGCTCCCCACCGTCCGTCGGGATCGGACGGCCTCGTTCATCGTCCCGACGCGCGCGCGCGCTCTCTCTCTCTCCCACGCCGCGCACGCGCGCGCAAATCGCCGCGCTCGCGGCGCGCGTCTGTCGATCGCCAGCGCCTCCGTCGCGTCGCGCCGCGCCGTCTCGTCCCGCCTCCGCGCGCGCGCCGCTCCGCTGTTTTTCCTCCGCCGCGAGCCCTATAAAACCGCCGCGCCTTCCTCTTCCCTCTCTTCGTTCTCTCCCGCTCTCGGTTGCTTTCGCGCCGCCTCCCTTCTTCTTCTCTCGGCGCCGCCGCCGCCGTGCCTCGGCACCGCCGTCGCCGTCTTCCGAGCTCCGGCCGCCCCGGCCGGCCGCCGCCTTCCGCCTCTCTCTCTCTCTCTCTCTCTCTCGACCGTGGGCCGAGCCCACGTGGCGCCCACGTGGCGCCACGTCGGCACGACGTCGACCCTTTCGACCGCGTGGCGCCACGCGTGTGCGATTGCGCGGCCGACGTCAAAGTCCGATTTTTCAAGAGAAAATAAATCTGGAAAATCGGAAAACCCTAAATCCATCATTTTATGTGATTTGAAACTTCTTTTGGCTATAACTTTCACATCCGAACTCCGATTTGGGTGATCCAAATTTCTAAATTTATATAAATTCACCCTCTTTCATTTGGCACTGGTTTTGTAATTTTGGAGTTCATTTGGTGCTGTTTTATTTATTTGTTGCTTTTCTCGCGTGTAGATTAGGCGTTTGGAAGATTTCTTGATTCGACGATGAAGACCCTCTCCTCACAACGAAGGCAAGTCGTAGGCCTTTGACCATGTTGAACCCATTTTACAAATGTATATTGTATTAAATTATCATGCATGGCTAGTTTTATTAAAAATGGTTTTGGGAGTAGATAATTACCAAATTGCCATTATGCCTCCTTGATAAATTAAAATGAAATGTCTCCTTGAATGACATATATCCTTGGACACCTTAGGATGGTTAATACTAGTTGGACATAATTGTATACCAACTTGGGAGCGATATTGCTTAGACATGCTCTAGTTACCCGCGGTACTTTCGATCACATGTTCATTGATTATTGAAATTTGACTAATGGAACTATGGAGCAGTGGTGTGAGGCCACTTTTATTTAAAGATGTTGTGCCATGGCGAGGATTGCCATTTGGCCGGTATGAACAAAAATGTTTTATGCTCGGGCTTGAGGTAGGGAGCTAGAGTGGGTGCGTAATGCACATTGGGTTGTGGTAGACTTGTGCGAGCAAATCAACTAAGGACTTAACTTTGCAAGTCATTGATCCGGTCACCTCGTGCAACCATAAGTCCGGTATGGGACGGACTGGCCAATTAATTAGGAAAGTTTTGGGTCGGTTCTGTTGTGGTACATTTATTGGCGCAAGAGGGGTGTGATGGCGAAACCTTAGCGCGTAACCGAGGCAAAATGGAACTTTGTAAAAGCCTTGTCACGTGCTCTAGACTACTCACCTAAGGAAGTGGCGGTGGTATCGACGGATGCCAAACAAACTAGAGAATTCGTGTCTTGTGGGTAAAGCCGCACAACCTCTGCAGAGTGTCAAAATCTATTGAATAGCCGTGTCCCGATTACGGACATGCCCAGTGATTTCGCGCAAGGGGTAGCATTTTCAAAAATGTGGTTTGGTTCGATGGAAACGTTTGGTTGAATGGTTGGGAAGTGAACGGATGTTCACCGCTTGATTCAAAAGAACTTGGTTATCTATGTATTATTCTTTTACAATCACCTTTGCAACCTAATTATTGTATTTATCGTTAAACTTGCTTTACGCAAATTAACCATAAAACTATCCTTGTTTAAGCTTTGGCATGAATACTATGTGCATACATTTCTCACGACTTGTCGAGTACTTTATGTACTCACGGCTCTATGCCCTTTGTTGATCACCCCACAGAAGAACCGGAAATGTTGAGTTCTATGAAGAAGGCTACTTTGAAGACTTGCGAACTAGGTCGCGTCCTCCACTCGATTGCTGTGGGCATGTCGATTGGTCTCCACGTATTTTGAGATTTCATTGCAAGATACTCGATGTTGCTAAGCCACGTGAGGCGACTTTTGTAAGAACCTTGACCATAAGGTCTTTCTTTGCTTTAATTAATATTACTTTGTCTGCTTCATTAGTTCGTTGTTGAATGGTTATGAATGCATCATTGTTGCAACTGTGCAAGCTAGCTACTGATCATGGGACTAGCTTGGTATGCACAGAGGGTCTCGGGGTTGTGTGACACCCGGGGCGCCGACAAGAGATGGTATCAGAGCCATATCGACTGTAGGACGTAACCTTTAGTTAGATTGATCGTCTTAGTCAAAGATTCAAAATATATTTTCTAAATCAAACCAAGCAATTAACTTGACTAGATATTCTTCTCTCATCTTATTCTATTCTTTCTTGTCTTATTCTATTCTTTTCTTCTCATCTTACCCTCTTATATCATTCTTGAGTTCTTTCATCTTATCTTTTCTGGAACTTGGTTTTCAAATTTAAATTGACTCCCTCACCTCTGGATTATCCCTAGGATCGAGCCCTTCAAGATCAAGCAATGGAAGTTTTGGAAGTTCGAGATCCGCAGTCTGTTCCAAGTTGACCCTCCGTAAAGATTAGATTGGTAGCTGCCTCCCTAGTTTTAGTATCGTTTAGTCTGCGTAATAGTGCTTTTGTGCTTAAGTGTCCCTTTTGGTTTGCTTCTTGATAGCTTTCCGGCTATCTGTTCGTTGGGTAAAACCAATTTTGTCCGCATTAGGTCGATCCATCTATCTCCCTTGTTTCTTGCTCATCTCCGTGCTTTCCCTCTCATCTAAGTTGCTTTCTTCTTCTCGTCTATTAAACCAGTGAAGTTTTGTCGCAGATGGTTCGCACTCGCAACTCGCAAGCGTGATGAGACTCAAGCGCCGATGCCCGCCTTCCCGCCGCCGCGGTGCAGATCCGGGTTTGAGTCGGTTCATGGCAGCCTGACGCGGTGATGAGTTCTTTGATGCGAGAATATGACTCGATGATGAATCACAGAACTGCATCACGCCGCCTCGCCGCAATGATGAATCGTAATACCAATCAGCCGCCACGCCCACGCCGCTCCACCCCGATTTTTCCTCGGTCAGTTGGCGAGTTTCTAAGGACCCATCCGCCCACTTTCTCTAGCTCCTCGGAGCCATTGGACGCAGATGGTAGTTGCGTTCCATGGAAAGAAGCTCGCTATCACCCGTTGTGATGATCGCGAGAAGGTTTCAGATGCCACTCACCGGCTTGAAGGTACCGCTGCAGAATGGTGGGAGAACTATTGTGCCGCCATGGAAACCCCGAGAGTATCACTTGGGCCGAAGTTTTGGAGCTTTCCGCCACTCCCATATTCCCGATGGAAAGGTGGAAATGAAGAAGAATGAGTTCCGTGAGTGCAAAGCAAGGCAACACGTCGGTGAGTGAATATCTTAATGATTCACTCGGTTGTCCCGCTATGCCCTGCAGGACGTTGCCACAGATGATGCCCGCCAAGCGCTTCAAGAGAGGACTCAACCCCGTTTGAAGGTGCAAGTCATTGGGAATGACTATTGATTTCCAAAGACTTGGTGAACAAGGCCATGCTCATCGAGGAATCCCGCCGTGAACTTGAAGAATCCGCAAGAGAAAGATGATGCAAGACGGTGCCCATCAGCCTCACTCCCAGAGAGTCGAATGAATGTGCCGCCTCCGCCGTGTTGCTCCACTGTCACATTCAGAGCCCTCAGCGAAGACTCGCCCAAATAGTTCCGGTGACCGCGGCTTCAGCGGCAAAGAACCACCACCAAGGAATGGCAACCTGCGCACGGGATCACCGCTTTAAGTGCCATCACCGGGCACTTTGCTAACATTGCCCGCAGAGGCAAGGCCCTTCTCTGTTCGTTTCAACATGGGAGCCACCCGACCAGACCCCGCTCCAGAGTCGCACGTGGAGCCCTCGGACTCCATCCGCACTACCAAGACTCCTCGGCCTTTTGGAAGAGGTCGTGTGAACCACACCACGTGGAGGAAGCCCGACGGCCCGGACGTCGTCCGGGTAAGTTCCTTGTCAATTCAAAGACTCGCCATCGCTTTGTTTGATTTCGAGCTTCGCATTCGCTTGTTTCTGAGTTTCTTTGAAAGGCACCAGTTGGAAGTTTTGCCTCTTAAAAGTGTTTTGTTGGTTCATCTCCGGTTCGAATTGAGTACGAACCAAGGTTGCCCTAAGGTTAAAGTGACCATAGAAGGGTAGAATTCCTTGCTAATCTCATCATCATAGACACCAAGTCTCTTGATGTGATTTTGGGAATGGATTGGCTTGCCAATCACCAAGCCCTCTTGGATTGTGGTGGTAGAAGCATCACTTTGGTCATCGGATGGAACCAAGGTAAAGTTTGAAGCCTCCCGCAGAAGCTATTTGGATCTTTAGTCTGCAGTGCCAGTGTTGTGTCTTTGGAAGAAGTGCCAGTGGTCAGAGAATTTTCAGATATCTTTCCTGATGACCTACCTGGAATGCCGCCAGACCGAGACTTGGAGTTTGTCATCAATCTTGTTCCAGGAACTGCTCCTATTTTCAAGAGACCCTCTGATTGCTCACAATGATTTGGTTGAATCAAGAAGCAAATTGAGGAAATGCAAGAGAAAGGTTTTGTCCGACCAAGTTCTTCACCTTGGGGAGCCCCAGTGATCTTTGTTGCAAAGAAGGATGGTACCCAACGGATGTGTGTGGATTACAGAGCCCTCAATGAGGTCACCATCAAGAACAAGTACCCTCTGCCCAGGATCGATGATTTGTTTGACCAATTGAAAGGAGCCGGTGTGTTCTCCAAAATAGACTTGAGGTCGAGTTACCACCGGTGAAGATTCGCCCAGAAGACATTCCCAAGACAGCTTTCTCAACCCGGTATGGACTGTATGAGTTCACGGTCATGTCATTTGGATTGACCAATGCCCCTGCTTACTTTATGAACTTGATGAATAAAGTGTTCATGGAGTACTTGGACAAGTTCGTCATTGTCTTCATTGACGATATTTTGGTGTATTCCAAGAGTGAAGAAGAGCATGAAGAGCACCTCCGTTTGGTCCTGAATAAGCTTAGAGATCATCAACTCTATGCTAAATTCAGCAAGTGTGAGTTTTGGATGAAAGAAGTTACTTTCTTGGGACATGTCATGTCTGCAGAAGGAGTATCTGTTAACCCTAGCAAGGTTAAGGATGTGCTTAATTGGGAGTCACCCAAGTCAGTGCCTCAGGTCAGAAGTTTTCTTGGAATGGCAGGATACTATCGTCGATTCATAGAAGGATTCTCCAAGATAGCAAGACCCCTCACTCAGCTGTTGAAGAAAGAAAAGAAATTTGCTTGGACAACAGATTGTGAGCAAAGTTTTCAAGAGTTGAAGAAGCGTCGACCTCGGCCCGGTGTTGATTTTGCGGATGTCAGGAAGGATTTTGAGATTTTCGTGATGCATCCGGCAAGGACTTGGTTGTGTCCTGATGCAAGAAAGGAAGGTAGTAGCCTATGCTTCCCGTCAATTGAGGCCTCATGAAGTGAATTACCCCACTCATGACTTGGAGTTAGCTGCCGTAGTGCATGCTTTAAAGATATGGCGTCATTACCTTATTGGAAATCGCTGTGAAGTGTACACGGACCATAAGAGCTTGAAGTACATTTTCACTCAGGCTGATCTTAATATGAGGCAAAGAAGGTGGTTAGAGTTAATCAAGGATTATGATATTGGAATCCATTACCACCCAGGCAAAGCTAATGTTGTGGCAGATGCCTTGAGCGTAAAAGTCTCATCGCAATACCTCGTCGATCAAGGAAAATCAGCCAGCCCTTCATGAAGAGTTCCAGAAGCTCAAGTTAGAGTTGGTTGAAGAAGGTTATCTAGCTGCCCTAGAAGTTCAACCCACTTTGCGGAATCAGATCAAGGAAGCTCAAGTTGAAGATGCCAATATTAAGGAAATCAAGAGCAACATGAAAAAGGGTAAAGCCCTGAGATTTTCAGAAGATGAGCAAGGCACCATTTGGATTGACAAGTTTAATCGTGTTCCAGATCGCTAAGAGCTTAGCGGTGATACTCCAGAAGCCCATGAAACTTTGTATTCCATTCACCTCGAAGCACAAAGATGTACCAAGACCTTAAAGAAATGTATTGGTGGCCTAGCATGAAGCGTGAGATTGCCGAGTTTGTAGCTCGGTGTGATGTCCACAATGAGTAAAAGCCGAGCATCAAAGACCTCTTTGACTCTCGCAACCCTTGAAAGTGCACGAATGGAAATGGGAAGAAATTGGCATGGATTTTATCCTTTGGTTTGCCAAGGACAAGGTCGATATGATTCTATCAGGTAATTGTGGATCGCCTAACCAAAGTTGCTCACTTTCTCCCAACCAAGACTACCTACTCGTGATAGATCGCGAATCTGTACATGGCAAAGATAGTGTGCCAAAGATGGAGTGCCAAGAGGATCGTGTCGATCGAGGAACCCAGCTTCACCTCAAGGTTTTGGCGAAGTTGCTGAGTTGTTTTGGGTACTAATCTAAATTTCAAGATACTTATCATCCCTGACGGATGGATGAGACGTAAAGAGTAAATCAAATCCTAGAAGATATGTTAAGGGCTTGTGCCTTAGCAAATCGACGATTGGGATCAAATGCTACCTTATGCGAGTTTTCCTATAACAATGATTACAGTCAAGCCTCCAGATGTCTCCATTTGAAGCTCTTTATGGAAGAAAATGCGAACACCCTTGTATTGGAATGAAGTAGGCGAAAGACAAGTGTTTGGGCCAGATATTTTGGAAAAAGCCAAGAGCAAGTTCGATCTATCGAGAAAGGTCGAAAACAAAGATGCACTGTGCGTAAGAGTTATGCCGATAGCCGTCGCCGAGATCTAGCTTTTGCACTGATGATCATGTGTACTGAAGGTGTCGCCTCTCAAAGGGATCGCTGTTTGAGTAAGTGGAAAGCTTGCACCAAGGTACATTGGACCTTTTCGATTCTAGCCAAGAGGAGAAGTCGCTACGGCTTGGAGCTCCCACCTCACCGCCGATGTGCATAATGTCTTCCACGTGTCACACCAAGAAGTGTTTGCGTGCCCAAGAGCGATGCGGTGGAATCAATTGCCCCGCAAGAAGACCTCACCTACAAGGAGCATCCCATCAAGATCTTGGAAGTAGCGAACGAGTGACAAGAAGCCGATCATCCGCTTCGCAAGGTCCAAATGGAGCAACCACACCAAGAAGAAGCCACTTGGGAACGAGAAGATGACTTGAAGGTGAGTTTCCCACCTATTCTCTAGTCACCAATCTCGGGTCGAGATTCCCTTTAAGAGGGGTAGGTTTGTAACGTCCCGTTTTTCAGGAGTTTTTGAAAAATTTTAAAAGAAAACCATTTGCTTCTATTTGTCAAAAGCTTAATTTGGAATTTCAGAATTCAATTGCATGTTTAATATGAATTAATCAAACTTCAATTAAATTAAAGTTGGTTTGATTGAGTTTTCTGGAATTTAAAATCAAAATTATTATTTTAAGAATTTTCTTGGATTTATTGGATTTTAGAAATTGATTTTTGATTTATCCGAAATGGAAAAGTTATTTTATTTGCAAAAGAAAAAGAAAATTTAAAGTTAAAAGTATTTTTATTAAGTCTAGAATAAGTCAAGGAATTTATGTGAATTTTTCTAGAATTTTTGAAGTCTATTTGCTATTTTCTAAATTGCCTTTTGCTTTATTTGAATTTCTGTAAATTAAAAGCTATTTAAAAATCCCTTTTCGGTTTTGGGCCGAATCTCTCCCGGCCCAATCACTGTTTTCTCGCGCCGGCCCGCTCCCGCGGCCCGCTCCGCGCGCGCCCGCGCCACCTCTCTTCTCCGCCGTTGGATCTCCATCCGGCCGCTCTCGTTTCGCCGCGCCGCTCTTTCTTCCTGACCGTTGGATCAAGATCCGCCGTTCCGTTCGCCGCGGCCGCTCGCTTCCTCGCGCGCTCTCCTCTCTTCTCCGCCGTTGATCGCGATCCGACGCCCTCCGCGCTTCGCGCTTTTTCCGCTTCCCACCGTCCGACGGAATCGGACGGCGCCGCTTGCGTCTCCCCGCCGCGCCTCTTCACCTCCTCACCGTCCGTCGGAATCGGACGGCTCGCGCTCACCCGCCTCCTCGCTCCCACCGTCCGACGGATCGGACGGCTCTCGCTCATCGCCCCGACGCGCCGCCGCTCTTCTCTCTCTCCCACGACGCACGCGCGCGCGCCATAATCTCGCGCTGCGTCTTCTGCCAGATCGCCGCGCCTCCGTCGCGTCGCGCTGCGTTCGCCTCGCCCCGCCTCGCGCGCGCGCGCCGCTCCGCTGTTTTTCCTCCGCCGCGAGCCCTATAAAACCGCCGCGCCGTTCCTCTTCCTCTCTTCGTTCTCTCCCGCGCTTTGCTTTTCGCCGCCTCCCTTCTTCTTCTCCTCCGCGCCGCCGTCGCTGCCGTTCAAGCACCGCCGTCGCCGTCTTCCCGAGCTCCGGCCGCCGGCCGCGGCGCGCCTCCCTTCTCTCTCTCTCTCTCTCTCTCTCGACCGTGGCCCGAGCCCACGTGGCCGCCACGTGGCGCCACGTCACGACGCGTCGACCCTTTCGACCGCGTGGCGCCACGCAGCGATTGCGCTGCGCCGACGCCAAAGTCCGATTTTTCAAGAGAAAATAAACCGAAAATCGGAAAACCCTAAATCCATCATTTTATGTGATTTGAAACTTCTTTTGGCTATAACTTTCACATCCGAACTCCGATTTGGGTGATCCAAATTTCTAAATTTATATAAATTCACCCTCTTTCATTTGGCACTGGTTTTGTAATTTTTGGAGTTCATTTGGTGCTGTTTTATTTATTTGTTGCTTTTCTCGCACGTAGATTAGGCGTTTGGAAGATTTCTTGACCGACGATCAAGACCCTCTCCTCACAACGAAGGCAAGTCGTAGGCCTTTGACCATGTTGAACCCATTTTACAAATGTATATTGTATTAAATTATCATGCATGGCTAGTTTTATTAAAAATGGTTTTGGGAGTAGATAATTACCAAATTGCCATTATGCCTCCTTGATAAATTAAAAATGAAATGTCTCCTTGAATGACATATATCCTTGGACACCTTAGGATGGTTAATACTAGTTGGACATAATTGTATACCAACTTGGGAGCGTATTATTGCTTAGACATGCTCTAGTTACCCGCGGTACTTTCGATCACATGTTCATTGATTATTGAAATTTGACTAATGGAACTATGGAACAGTGGTGTGAGGCCACTTTTATTTAAAGATGTTGTGCCATGGCAGGGATTGCCATTTGGCCGGGTATGAACAAAAATGTTTTATGCTCGGGCTTGAGGTAGGGAGCTAGAGTGGGTGCGTAATGCACATTGGGTTGTGGTAGACTTGTCTGAGCAGTCAACTAAGGACTTAACTTTGCAAGTCATTGATCTGGGTCACCTCGTGCAACCATAAGTCCGGTATGGGACGGACCTGGCCAATTAATTAGGAAAGTTTTGGGTCGGTTCTGTTGTGGCTGTTTATTGGCGCAAGAGGGGGCTGTGATGGCGAAACCTTAGCGGGCAGAACCGAGGCAAAATGGAACTTTGTAAAAGCCTTGTCACGTGCTCTAGACTACTCACCTAAGGAAGTGAGCGGTGGTATCGACGGATGCCAAACAAACTAGAGAATTCGTGTCTTGTGGGTAAAGCCGCATAACCTCCGCAGAGTGTCAAAAATCTATTCAATAGCCGTGTCCCTGCTACGGACATGCCTGGTGATTTCGCGCAAGGGGTAGCATTTTCAAAAATGTGGTTTGGTTCGATGGAAACGTTTGGTTGGAATGGTTGGGAAGTGAACGGGATGTTCACTGTTTGATTCAAAAGAACTTGGTTATCTATGTATTATTCTTTTACAATCCTGCTTTGCAACCTAATTATTGTATTTACTGTTAAACTTGCTTTCTGCAAATTAACCATAAAACTATCCTTGTTTAAGCCTGGCATGAATACTATGTGCATACATTTCTCTACGACTTGCTGAGTACTTTATGTACTCACGGCTCTATGCCCTTTGTTGATCAGTCCCAGCAGAAGAACCAGGAAATGTTGAGTTCTATGAAGAAGGCTACTTTGAAGACTTCGCGAACTAGGTCGCGTCCTCCACTCGATTGCCTGTGGGCATGTCGATTGGTCTCCACGTATTTTTGAGATTTCCGCTGCAAGATACTCTGATGTTGCTAAGCCCTGTGAGGCGACTTTTGTAAGAACCTTGACCATAAGGTCTTTCTTTGCTTTAATTAATATTACTTTGTCTGCTTCATTAGTTCGTTGTTGAATGGTTATGAATGCATCATTGTTGCAACTGTGCAAGCTAGCTACTGATCATGGGACTAGCTTGGTATGCACAGAGGGTCTCGGGGTTGTGTGACACCCGGGGCGCCGACATTACCGCGGCACTAGGCGTGCGAAATATCACCGGACGTCTTGTCGGCTACGCGTCCACGTCCACCGTAGTCGTCGCCGCTCCCGCGCCCGCTCGACCTCTCGTCCGTGTCCGCCATAATCGTCGCCGATCCTACGTCGCGTTCGGCGCCGAACTTGCGTCTACACCTTTTCTGCTATTTTCTTTTCTTTTCTTTTTCTTTCTTTTCTCTTCTCTCTCTTCTTTTCCTCTCTTTTGTTTTCTCTCACGACAGCGACTTACGGTTGTTGAGTAACCGTCGCCGAGATTCCAAATTCAAGGTACCTCGTATACAATGATCAGAATCGTAAGAACGATGAAGAACACAAGAACACAACAATATAATGAACACAGAGATATACGGGACTTCAGGGTCTGCTTTATTCCTTCATGACAATCGGGGTTACAATGAGAGGGGGAGACCCTCTATTTATAGACTACGGGATGAGGAGTTCAACCGGGCCAGACTCTCGGGGTCTGGGCCAGACTCTCGCAGTCTGGGCCGGTTTCTTAACACTCCCCTTGAACACTCATCCAACATGTTCATGTCTCGACAAAACTCGATAAAAACCCAGTGGGAAAAACTTGGAGAAAGAGTACATGTCATGCGTTCTGCTGTGTTGCACGAATTGCCTCATTAAAAACCTTAGCCGAGAAACTTCAGAAAAACTCGTCAAGGGAAAAAGAGTACAATCCACCCTGCTTCATTTAATCTCCAGGATTTATTCTTTGGGTACTTGATCTTCGTGATCAAGATTCAATAATGAGTTCGTGGAGATTCTCCCCCTGAATTCTGCACTTGTCTAAGTCTTATCATTCCAATTCCACGTATGCATCTTTCAAAACTAGACGCTGTAAGTGACTTAGTGAATAAATATGCAAGATTTTCACATGACTTAGTATGCAGTACCTTAATTTCGTCCATCTTTTGCATTTCGTGAGCATAGAAGAACTTGGGATTGATATGCTTTGTAAGGGGACTCTTCACATAACCCATTTACTCTTGTGCGACGCAAGCTGTATTATCTTCATAGATAATAGTGGGGGTTTGCACGGTATTCAATCCACATGACTACTGGATATGGTGAATCATCCGCCGAAGCCAAGCATATTCTTGTGAGGCCTCGTACAGTGCTATGATTTGCGATTGGTTCGTCAAAGTCAATACAAGACTTTGCTTAGACGATTTTCATGGAATTGCAGTTCCACCACATAGGAATACATAGCCTGTTTGCGACTTGGCTGTATGCGGGTTTGACAGGAACCCGATATCTGTATAGCCATTCATATACATGTCTTGGTTCTTTCTGTAGAACAGACCAAGTTCTTTGCTTCCTTAGAGGTAACGGAAGATGTCCATTATTTTCTGTCAATGCCTTTGTTAGGTTCTGTACTATACCTTGCTAATAGGTTTACGACAAATGCAATGTCTGATCCAGTACAGTTTGCTAAATACATGAGTGCTCCTACTGCACTCAGGTACGGGAATTCTGGTCCCAGGACTTCCTCCCCCTCTTTTTTAGGTTTGTACGGGCCCTTGTCTTGCTGCAAGGATCTCCCGACCATCGGCACTTTCGAAGGATATGCCTTTTCAAAGCCGAACCTTTCCAACACTTTCTGAGTGTAGGTTGGCTGATGTACTAGAATCCCTTCTGGGTATGCTCAAGCTGCAAGCCTAGGCAGTATTTGGTTTGACCCAAATCTTTTATTTCGAACTCTGACTCAAGGTAAGAGCTTGCTTTTCTTAATACCTTCTAGGGTTCCAATGATATTCAGATCATCTTCATACACTGAGATTATACAAAATCCATCCTGGGATTGTCGTATAAATACACAGGGATAATTCTCATTGTTCGTGTAGCCTTTCTTGCATAGAAAGTCGCTTCAAGCGATTATACTACATTCTGCCTGAACGCTTCAGTCCATACAGTGACTTTCTGAGTTGCACAATGTATAGATTTCTATTTGCTCTGTCTTGGTTCAGGACATGGATACATTCAGGTATCTTCATATAAATATCCAAATCCAAATTCTCATAAAGGTATGCAGTTACCACATCCATCAATTTCACTTCTAACTTCAAAGTTCACTGCCATTGAGATAAATATCTAAAGGTAATTCTGCCCATGACCGGGGAATAGGTTTCTTCATAACAATCTCTCGGACGTTGAGTGAAACCTTGTGCAACAAGCCTTGCTTCTTTCATTTCTCTTTCGAACAAATACCCACTTATGCCCTACAGGGTGCACATGGGGAGGTGTGCGGCTTACAGGCCCAAAAACCTCTCTTTTATTCAGAGAGAACAATTCAGTTTCTATTGCCTTCTTCCAATCTTCAAGGGGCGATATTTCTAATGCTTCTATTTGCTTACCGCTACTTTCAATTGTGGGGCAAGTCCCTTTAGTTTTTTTTTCAGCTCCGATGTGTGCGCACACATCCATGTTGATGTCTCCCTTCATGGGGATGTTCAATTCTAGTATGCCTTTTCTGAAGGTTCCATACCGGTGCCAGGTCTCAACTGGCTCCCCTTCTGATTCTGGGGTACTTTGGTGATCGGCTGTGTCAAGTCCTTCTCATCCTTTTTCACCAAAGCGTCCCCCTTGCATTTCGGATTCGAGGGGCCGGAGTTCTCGTCCTTTCAGAGGCCTTAGGACGGGATTAGGGATACCTTCATCGGTATTTCAACCCTCTCTGGTGCATTGCGTACAGGCATATGCGACTTGGTCACGCTCTTCAAATCACTAAAGTGGTTAGGCAGTTGATTCGCTAATGCTTGCAAATCAATTATCTTCTGGACTGCAATTAGTTTCTAGACTTCAATTGTCTTCTAGACTTCGATTATCTTACGGACTTCTATTTGCTTCACTAGTGCGGGTCATATGCATGGATTTTAATTATCTTCTAGACTTCAATTATCTTCTAGACTTCTATTTCTCGACATTTTACATCAAGGGTTGATTTCTCCCTAATGACGAAATAATTCTCATCTAATATGCTATCAAGCTGGTGCATGCAAATCTCCAATCGTGGGGTCCAAATACCGATTATGGATCTTCGCCTCATAACCAACGATATCCTGCACTTTTGGAGAGTGCCCATTTCAGTTTGCTGTGGTGGTGGTATAGGTACATAAACCTTGCAACCAAACCTTCAAAGATGAGAAATTTTCAGTGTTGATCCTTGCGCTAGTTGCATAGTTGAATGTATGTTATATGCCGGTGGTCTAAAATTGATGAGAGTTGCTGCGTGCAGGACTGCGTGTCCCCAACATGTAGTTGGTAAATAACAATTCTGCTAGTCCATTCTGGGTGTGGACATGCGGTACGGGATGCTCAATTTTAATTCTTATTTTCACACAATAATCATCATATGCCCTTGAAGTAAATTCTCCGGCGTTGTCCATTCTGGTGGGCTTCACATGATGATCAGGGCAATTATTCTTAATGTTAATTATCTGCGAGATGTTTCTCGTAGATAATAAACAAACATGCGACTGTTTTGAGGAAGCATCGATGAGCACCATAAATACCAAAATGGCCCTTACAGGGGCTATTTAGGACCGCAAATGTCTCCCTGGATACGGTCCAGGAATGCAGGGATTCCGTCCTTTACTTTCAGAGTAGAGGGTCTAGTAATTAGTTTCCCGATGGTACATGCAGGGCACACAAAATCTTCCGGATTCGGGAAGTTCTTTACATTGACACTATGTCCCTGTGAATTGTTAATTATATTTCTCATCATCCTAAGACCTAAGTGGCATAATCTATCATGCCAGAGATAGAAGAGGTTTAGAGCTTCTAAATATAGTTTTCAGGGCAGTATAGGCTGCAGATGCCTTAATATTAGTGTAGTATACCCATTTTCAAATGAAGGAAGTCGTTCTAATACCATTATTCTACTATTTTCATCACGCTTTGTAATGAGCAGGTATTCCTTACCATGCTCTTCTTCAGTCTCTACGTGGAAACCGTTAGCGCGAATATCCTTGAGAGTTCTAGTCGATTATGGGCACAACAAGGCTTCTTTAATGACCAAAGTTATGTCCGTCGGGAGTATAATTGTAGCCCTTCCTGAGCCTATTATACATGTATCGCTGCCTGCGATTGTCGTAAGGCTACGAGCATTCTTACTGATCGACTGAAAAATTCCATCTCTCTCAAGGTGGTATTCATTGTGCCGCTACCTGCTAAGCACACTTCCTCTATAGGGTGCTACATGCGTTCTAATTTAATATACTTTATTAATATGTAGCAGAAATCCAGCAACACATAAAATAAAATACTTCAGATATTAGAACATAACTTGCTATCATAAATACAGAAAATATAAGTCTTGCAGGACTCATCATAAGAATTTAATGCTTTACTCTTCTAGAGCCTACAACCATTATTCAAAGTTTCATCACAATCACAAAATGCAAGTGACTGTAAAAGGATCTAAGTGCAATGCGTGCACTAGATCGAATCGTCAAGTATTCGTAAACTTCGCCTCAATCGCTACATGGCGATCTTCTCCTCTTGGGCAATTACGGCTGTGGCCGCTGCTATGTCCAAAGGAGGCATGATGGGGGCTGCTACTAGGCTGTCCACATCCATAAGTGCAACTAATGGGTGTGGATATTCCGTGCCTGCAATAATGAGGTGTGCCTCATGCTATCCTTTGCCCCTTTTCTTAGACTGTAAAACATTAATTACGTGCGACTCACGACCTTACCCTTCTTGCCCCTCTCCTTCGTGAGAGGCTTCATTACCTTGTAGCTACTAGTATTGGCTTCATGGCCAACATTGCTACTAGGTGGCTGTGAGATGTAGTGCTTTCGCAATTTTCACGGTGTCAATTAATGCGGCATACTTCTTGTAGCCATTTTGACAATAATTACGTGCGGATTGCACCGCATTCGGGTGAAGGTAGAGAGGGTCCTGTCAATCTTCTGCTCATCTGTGATTACCTTACCACAGAGTTGAAGACTGTACAAATTCTGACCATGCTGGGCCAACTTTTTCGAACTTCTAGTTGTGATGCCAGTCATTTTTCATATTTATGCAAAAAGTTCATAGGGTTACTGCTGGTAATTTACATAAAATGGTTGCAAAATTCTCATAATGCTCTTCGAACTCCCAGTTCGTGATTCCGTATTTTTCCATGCAATTTCATGATTTACTGCTATTTTCAGTGATTAAAAGCAATATAAATAATCACAAATAATCAAAAATAGTAAATACAATAAATAAATTGCATAGAAATAATAATAAAAAGGTAAAATATGCTTCAAATGCAAAAATCGATTCAAAATTTGAATTCCCGAGGCCCTTTTCTGTTGGAATATGAATTTTCAGCGAATTCTGCAATTTCCAAGGGCTAAAACGTGAAAAATTCAGTTCTGAGAAATTTTTCGCGCAATTTACGGAAATACCGAGGGCCTTTTTGCAAAATGGACCTTTTTTCGTTTTCTTTCTTCTTTTTTTTTCTCGGTTATACGGGCCGGCCTTTTGGGTGGCCGTCTACCGCTTAAGATGCCGGCGGGTGGGGGACTCGGGTAGGGTTTCCCCCCGAAGTTTCTCGAAGGCGGCGAATGCTCCCTTCATGGGAGCCGCCGTTCCTCAGAGTGCGGCGGCTCCTCCATGGGAGCCGCGTCCGAAGGAGGTGCCCGCGCCAGGCCGGAGGCGGTGGCGGCTCGGCGCCGGGGGAGGCGGTCGCCGATTCAAGGCGACGGCGCAGGCAAGGGAGGCGGCGGTGAAGGCGGCGCATGCGGAGGCCGGCGGTGCGAGGAGGCGGCTGGCCGCTCCATGGCCGGTGGCGGCACTCGCCCACGCGCAAGCGGCGGTGGCTTCAGCGGAGGCGCCGCGACGGCGGAGGTCGGCCGGGCGGAGCCGCCACCACGGGCGGGACCACGCGCGCGGCCGGTTCAAGTGGGGTGGCGGTCCGTGCGGTGGCGCTACGGGCGCCGGTCCGAAGCGCCACACGAAGAGGCGCCCGACGCCGACTCGGCGGCTTAAAGCCGTGCCGTGGCGGGTGGCGCCACGATCCCGTCCCCTTTTTTTCTTGTGATGTTCTCTTCGAGGTGGTCATGGCGCGGCGGTGGCTCCAAGCCGGCAGCTTCTTTCGGGTGCCGCGCGTCGTGGCGAGCCCATGCGAGGCGAGGGGGGTGGTGCCGCGGGCGCCTGTGGCTTGCCGGGTTGGCACGCCATTGCCGCCGGCCGACCGACCTGCCGCGGTAAGGCGGCGGTCGCCGGCCGTGGTGGTGCCGTCAGGCGCGCGCCGGCCGGTCATTGCTATCCCGTGGGGCAAGTCGGGCAAGACGACTTCCGTGTCGTAGCCGACCGTGATTTTTTTTTTGTTGGTATTGTTCATGCAAAAAGAAAAAAAATATTGTTCATGCAATTTTCTTTCCGATCGGCGACTTCGAGTCGGCTCGCGGTGAATTTGCAATTTCAATCTACGGTACAATCGACATCCGATCTTTCATGCAACCTACCGATCGACATTGTGTCGGCGACTTCAAGTCACCGCGGTAGATTAGAACAGATTTGCAATCAGAGAAAATAATCTAGAAAGCAAATTTGCGTAATTGAAAGCAATCTAGAAAATACGATTCAATCTACGAGTGTCGTTCTTCGACGGTTACCTTTCGATGCGAGGAGAGTCGATCGTGCTGATAACGTGTTGAGTAACCGTCGCTGGAGATTCCAGTCCGAACGGGTACCTCGTATACAATGATCAGAATCGTAAGAACAATGAAGAACACAAGAACACAACAATAGAATGAACACAGAGATATGCGGGACTTCAGGGTCTGCTTTATTCCTTCATGACAATCGGGGTTACAATGAGAGTGGGAGACCCTCTATTTATAGACTACGGGATGAGGAGTTCAACTGGGCCAGGACTCTCCGGGGTCCTGGGCCCGTACTGGGCCAGGACTCTCCAGAATCCTGGGCCCGGTTTCTTAACACTGGCCACCTTATTTCTCTTCATTGTTTTCTGGACGTGGAGTTACTTGACTAATTAATGGGGAGTGCTTAGTGCATGGGGTTAGTTGGCTAATTAATGGAGAGTACTTAGTGCATGAAGGCACTTACATGCAGCTTGTGTGCTACGTGGGAAAAGGCTGGCATTTTTCACAGAGGGCTTGGGGAAATTTCTTTGCATGAAGTCAAGACGTGCACTGCCGCTGGCCGTATCCCTTGGTGCAGCTGGAGCCTGCATGCCGTGCTTGCCGAGCCGATTGCCTGCTGCCGTAGCTTGCTAGTTCTGCTACACTGCCATTGCTAGCAAGAGGTCCAGCCAGGAGCTGCCGCTGCTGGAGTTGTGCCGAGCCGAGCCGCTGCACAGGCTGCCGACCGCTCAAACGCAGCTGTGTGCTGCTTGCCCAAGCTGCACAGCTGCTCCCAGTTTGATTGCTACTGGTTTGGATGGGGCACTGCCGACTGCTGCTAGCTGCGCCGCTACACTGCACTGCTGCTGCTGCTCGGCCGCCTCCATCTCCGGGACTGCATGCTCCACCGGCCGAACTGCTGTTGCACAACTGCACTACCGCTAGCACAAGCCGACTGCTCATGCTACCGAACTGCTGCTGGCTCTTAGCTTGGTTGCTGCAGCTGTACTGCCAAACGGATGGAACTGCCGACACTACCGGGCTCAGCAGTGGCACTCGGCAAAGCACGAGAAACACTCGGCAAAGGCTTTGCCGAGTGCCACCCACGGCATATCTCACACGGCATAGTTTCTAACGGCAAAAAGCTCTTTGCCGAGTGCTTTTCATCGAGCACTCGGCAAAGGATTTGCCGAGTGCCGAACCGACCCTCGGCAAAAAAAAGGTGGTGGACGGTGAGAACACGGTGACGACGTCGTTTGCCGAGTGCCAGGACGGAATGGCACTCGGCAATGCCTTCATCTTTGCCGAGTGTCATGATAATGACACTCGGCAAAGTGATGTACTTTGCCGAGTGTTTTTACCATGACACTCGGCAAAAATTAAGATTTTGCCGAGTGTCATTATCACGACACTCGGCAAAATCTTACTCTTTGCCGAGTGTCATGGTAAAAACACTCGGCAAAGTACATCACTTTGCCGAGTGTCATTATCATGACACTCGGCAAAGATTAAACACTCGGCAAACTATGTTCCCAGAATGCTCAGAAACGTTACTTTGCCGAGTGTTTTTACCATGACACTCGGCAAAGCCTCCTTTTGCCGAGTGTAACACACGGCAAAGTGGCCAAAAACTGACTATTTTAATTGTTTATTGCACCCCACTCAAACAAGTCACAATATCACAGATATATCAACAAGTAATCACCACAAGTAATCACATATAGTCCACAATATATCACCACAAGTCACAATATATCACATATATCACCACAAGTCACAATATATCACATATATCACCACAAGTCACAATATATCACATATATCACCACACGTCACAATATATCACATATCACAAGTCACAATATATCACATATAGTCCATCATTCACCAAGTTGGCCACCCCGACTGATGTGATGAGTCACGAGGCACATCATTCGAAGCCGCCGATTGATTCTGCACAAAGGAGAAGAGATTGCATGTGTGAGACAAGATTTAAGGTAAAGCAAAGCACAAGCGAAAGCAATAAACATGGTAAGTAAAGAGCTCAAGGTAGAGAAGGCAAACTCACAGGAGTAGTTGCAGGAGGAGGTGGAGGAGGAATAGCTCGGTGGCGAGGTTGACCCATCCTCTCGCCAAGACTTTGCATCCATCAAACATCTGCTCCATCCTCCGCCGCTCGGCATCATTCCTCCGCCGCCGGCCTCATTCCTCCGCCGATCGGCCTCCATCCTCGCCGCCATCTCCTCCCGTAGCCTCTTCTCTTCTTCCATTTGGGCCTACAATATTCCACCCCAATGTTACAATGCAAAGCAAAGGTATGTAAAAATTAATGAACGATTTAATAAAACAGAATAACTCGGAGTGCCTCCATCCGGATCAGGCAGTGTCCTGGTGGGCGTATGGACGGGCTTGAGCTCATGCTCCTTGATCGAACTGGGAGAGAGTGGGAGTAGTGGCCGTGTCGAGTGTGTTGTCGCCAATCCAAGATCGCCATGCTTCTTGCCTCCTCCCACCCTCATGACGACTTCTCCATCAAGATCCCGGGTGCTCGGATCGCACTCGCCCATGGACCGCCTTGCCATCGATGTGTACTCACCGAGGCGGCCGTGGACGGTCGCATTGTCAGACACCGAGGGCGGGTCCTCCGGTTGTAGTCGACGCGGACGTCGCTTGCCCTTGTGGGCCAAAGCCCATGCCTTGAATCGGGAGCAAGGCCGCCACCATGTGACGACGATCGCGAAAGAAGCAAGAAGATGATTAGAAATTATGCGAATTGAGCGTTATAATAAAGAAATGAATTCGCGCACCCATGTAGCCGCGAATTGCCGAGGCTACGGTTGCCTTGATGGTGTGGTGCACTGCATCATCAAACGCCGCTCCCGCAAGCTGCCAGCGCCTCCTCCCACTCGGCGGCGCACCACTTGTCCACCATCCGTGCTCAAAGATCGAGATGTCGGGCGCACCACCACGGAGGCACCTACACGCCATCAAGTATATGACATATAAGAAGATCAAATTAAGCGCACTTAATCTCGTAAAAATCAGTATTAATGTTCTATATTTACCGTATGTATTCTTCCGGTCACCTCATGTTTCTTGCTTGAGTTTTGTTGATCTTGAACCAAGGTAGGTAGCGTTGTATGTTACGATGGCTCGACGCGCGTGCCTCGTAATGCATGTCCTTCACGAGTTTATAATGTGCTTTGTGAGCCACACTAGCCGCCTTGGCCTCATATCCCTCCCCGTCATCCAAGAAATCCCGCATATAGACGCGATGTATCCAGCCATTATTTCAAGAATGTCCAATGAATGCGATGTATTGAGCAATGTAGTGCAAGGAAGACTTACCACACCGCCGTCACCGCGCCGCCTTGTTGGCGAATACCACCGCCATCCCGACCGTAAATCGGGAAGGCGACGAGTGGTCCCACGTAGGCCGGCCCCGCCTCCGCCAAACGCAACTGTGCCGTGGAAGTGTAGCTCGCACAAAGACCTGTGGATGCCATTGACATGGCGCTTGTGATCACCGCACCACAAGCGCCCAACCCCGCCAAGTGATTAAGATAAATTATTAGTTTCTACTGTGATTTTCAACATATCAAATGAAAAAGTAGTGATAATATCTAAAGTTACTTACCTAGCCCCAGTGGGTTGAATCAGCGGGCATCTCTCACGAGGTATCGGTCGCCTCGGGAGGGTCGAGGGACCTCGCAACTGCACACTGACGAACTGCAGGAAGCGGAACCCCCTGCCGCCTCCTCCTCCTCCTCCTCCTCCTCCTCCTCCTGCTCCCGCTCCTCCTCCTGCTCCTCCTCCCGCTCCCGCTCCTCCTCCCGCTCCCCCTCAAGAGTGTACTCCTCCCGCTCCCCCTCAAGAGTGCTCCTGCTCCTCCTGCTCCTGCTGCTCCTCCCACTCCTCCTACTCCTGCCCCGACCGCCACCAGACGGGCCATCTTTGGTAAAGCGACCATACGTTCCTCATACCGCCCACCATCTTTGTTCAGTCACCTGCAATTAAAAAGAGTAAACCAATAAGCACAGATAAACAAGACGTACTTACAAAGAGATGCAAAATAAACAAAACATAATTAGAAAATAACAAAGTATTACATGTATTAGAAATAATCAGAATGATCGGGATTAGCTGGATCATAAGTCTCATCACCACTATCAGCCATGTCCATATAATCAACACTATTTGAAGGAGCAATGTTGTCATCACCGCCATTGCCTAAATGTAAATCAAGTAATTCTAAGTCCTTCACATTTTGAACCTCATCTCCAAATAGCCCTCGTCAACAACCCTTTCATTGTCTACTTCCATTCGATCGCGCTTGTTAAGTCTATCTCAAAACTCCTTCTAGCCCCTCTTCTTGAAAGAACTCTCCGTCATATGTGTTTGGGTCAAAGTTGTAATCTTCATTGTTTGGGACAGTAGTTTACCGTGTGGCGATACCTTGTACACAACATCCCAAGCCTTAAGACGGTCGTCTTTTTGGCACGGGTATGAGAGATAATAAACTTGCGTGGCCTGTTGAGCCACAATATACACATCGTCTCCTGGTAAGACGAATGACTGTCGAATTTCGACTAGCCCGAGATTAGGGGTCCGTCTCGTTACTTCAGGATCAAACCAATGGCATTTGAATATGGCAGGATTAAGAGGTTTGCAACCATGAAACGTGAGTTCGTATATTTCTTCAATTCTTTCATAATACTCGACCCCATCAAGGCCAAAGCGTAAAAACTCCGTGATTTGTGGTTCTTCGATTGGGCCGACTCGCTCATGTCTTGTTGTGTGAAAGCGATATCCATTCACGCCATAACAGTAAATGAGCTTACCCTATAGGCACGACCATCGCAACCCGTCTCAACTCGGCACTCATAGACGATCGGTTTGGCCCGCAAGCTCAAGCAGATAGTTCGTTATATTATTCGCCCGCACGAGCAACTTGTAATGTCAAACTAAGTACGAGCTAAATTGGACAAGACTTCTGCTTGAACCAAGAAATGAAATCGGACATTCCATTTCCGCACTCGCCTAAGAAGGGTCTCACTTCGCGGGTAGGTTCCTTGATTCACGCTTAATTGATGATGAAATTCCTCGCACCAACGAAACAAGGGGTTGGATGCGAGAATAGTGACTACTCGAGAACAAGTTTGTTGACAACTTACCGCATGTACGGCTCCACTTCGAAAGGTTGTTCAACACATATAGCATGATAGTGCGCCACTCTTCATGTTTCAAGGTCTTGGGGTCGATCACTTGCACTTCGAAGTTGCCCTCGGAAAATGCCGAGGTTCGATTCATTTTCGCCAAAGATTGTAACGAGGGGTGGATTGTGCACGCTAGGAAGGTTGTCACCATAGTACGTTGTTGTGAAGTTTGACACCTCCTCCAAAATGTATACCTCTGCAACGGAAGCCTCAATTTTGCATTTATTTTTACATTTAGTTCGATGAACCTTTAGACATCTCTCAATTGGATAGCACCAACGGCCTCGCACGCCCCCATTCATGCCTCATACGGAGGTGCAAAATCAAATGTCTTGATCGGATTGAAGAAGCGGGTGGAAAGATCTTCTCCAACTTACAGAGCAACACAGGTGCCATTCTTTCCAAGTCTGCAATCACGGTCCGATATAACTCCTTGGCACAAAGCTGGCGTGAAGGACCGAAATGGCAACAGAGGGGGGGGTGAATGGTGCTTTAAAAATAATAACTCCCCTTTGCTGTAATTTACTAAGACCTACAAAGTCCTCTGGATATCTCAAGAAGAGTGAAGCAAAATCACGTAACTAAAACAAGATTCAGATCGCTCGAAAAATCGGACGTTCGATTTTACGTGCGTAGTTCCGACCGAAGTTCCGGTTCGCGGAAGTTCCGCCTGCGTAGTTCGCTTGGACAATCGGAAGTTCCGATTGTCCCGACCAAGAACAAGGCGCTCGGTTTTTCTCAAAATTCAAAGTGCTAAATCTTGAATGCTCTTCTCCGTCAAGTTTCACAGACATCATCCTAAGCAACATCTTGACCTCATGGAGAAGAATCGCAAACAAAGATTTAAAGATCAAGCCAAAACGGATTTCTTGAAGAAGGGGCAAGAAAGACCAAAACTCACAATAAGAGAGATTCTCAGATTCTTAGCTCATGAAACTTTGAGGATGCATTAGTAATAGCAAAACGACTCTAGATATCAAGTTTCATGCTGTTTCATAAGACGAATCAAAAG
Source organism: Hsuehochloa calcarea (assembly GCA_036346395.1). Taxonomy (NCBI): domain Eukaryota; kingdom Viridiplantae; phylum Streptophyta; class Magnoliopsida; order Poales; family Poaceae; genus Hsuehochloa; species Hsuehochloa calcarea. The sequence goes on along the minus strand of CM070604.1, from coordinate 34,928,511 downwards.
ATACATCAAAACCCTAAACATTCAATATGAACGAGAAAGAGAATAGAGAAAGGCATAAGCAAGTAATCAAAACCTCGTGGATTCATTAATAGAAATCAAAAGATTACAAAGGAAATACAGAGGAATGATTACAAGATTTTCAGTTCATTCTCTCTCAACTCAACAAACTCTCAAAAAGGCAACACACATCCTTTTTGGAGCTAACCCTAATTTTCTATCAAAAGGTCTAACCCTAGTACCAGGGGTTCACCTCTATTTATAGCCTTTGCTTAATGGGCCTCCAACCCATTAAGCCCACTACACCCGAACGGAACCGCCTCCACTTTTGCCGCTTGCGAAATGACCCTTTCGCCTTTGCGCACCTTCCGAAGCCTCCCAGACACCTTGTTGTGCATGACTCGCAACCGCTTCAAGATTCACGCCGCCTTCGACACATCCCGACCGCTCGACCTCAACGCCCCGCGCTTAGTCCGTCCATGTGTCTCGCCACGACTCCATCTTGATGCCCCGCATCAACATGCATAAAAACACATCACATAGCATTGCACAACATCATAGCAATAATATTTGTATAAGACTCAAACTCATACACAATCAAAATCACAATTTATCCTTTCTCGCATAGTTCGACACAATCGAAGTTCCGCATTATCACAAATGAAGTTCCGATTCGAACATCCGCGATTTGTCAGAATATCGGAAGTTCCGCGCCAACATCTGCGGTACTTCGATATCCGAACAACCGACTTCCGGATATTTAATTCGATTTGATATCTCAGAGAACACTTAATGTCGAAATATCGACACTCCGCTACCCTTGTGCGGAAGTTCCGATTTCTTCACGAGAGCAAAACCTGATAAATCGGAAGTTCCTATTCCCATCACCGGTAGTTCTGATTAATCGAACTTCCGCTCCATACACAATGTAGTTCCGATTTCGACACACCCGTAAATAGTCCAAACCAAAAACCTCAACTCTCAATCTAATCAACACACTTGTCAAATACTCATCACTTAGAGTGGAGGACCTCTCACATGGTCTCTCAATCTCCCCCTTGATGAGTATATTGACAATTACCGAAAAAGCATAAGATGAGTTTGAGATTACAGTCAACCAAGGTCTAAACAAAAGTAATTAAGCTCAAGACCAAGTTGACAAAAAAAAGAGAAAGACTTGAGATGAGATGAAAGAGCAATTTTCGCACAAAACTCAAGGCTTTTCTTCAGAAGGCTTTTTCTCACAATCATTCTCCCCCTTTGGCAATAAAATCATCAATATGTAGAAAAGGAAGGAAAAGGCTATATGATGTTCTTTTTAAGCATTAGGAGCCATGTAGATTATCCAAAATGACTATAGGAGAATTACACCAAGCCATAACACAGAAGAATGCTATCAAGATCATGACAATTGATGTATAGAAAAGCTAAGACAGAAAGTTCATAATCTGATTAATGATCCAATTCTTTAGCAGGTCAAATAAGTCAAGATTGAAGTCTAGCTAAAGATATCCAAAGATGATGCAAGCCATGTCAAATAATCTAAGTTGAACCAAGAAGACTCATAATGAACAGTGTAGAATGCTACCAGTTGAAGAGGGACTCGTTTTATCCAGAACTTGGTCTCTTTGAAGATAAGCAATTTTAGCACATTTTTCTTTTTCAGAAGACTTTTTACGGTTTTATCTCAGTAAAGCAAGCTCTGGACTAGGTGCCATCCACAACTGCCTCCTAAGCTTCAACCATTTTTCTTTTTAAACCATGTGCTAGATCCCAAGCCTTATGCGACCACTCCAAGCAACAGACTTAAGGAGATGATCTTAGGTCATCCAAGGCTCCCCCTGAGTTCATGCCTAGTGCAATGGCAAGCCGTCTCATGAGAGAGATTTGGTGAGATCAGTTTTTTTCGCACAAAAGAGATCATTTTTGCTTTTGAAGTTTTTAGACCAGTGATTAGAGATAAGTCATGTTTCTTAACAAACTGACATAGCTTACTCAAAAGTTCAAAAGAGATTCCGGACTCAACTCAGCCTACTTGACATGGCAAAAATCATAAAAGGATAGTTTCCACCAGACTAGTCTCAAGAGCTATCATGACAAGATTTTAATTCAAGTTTAGCATTTTTAAATACCTTAGCATGGCAAAGACTAAACTACACATAAAAAGTCATGATAGATCTAGCAGTTTAGCAAAAATCATGGCAAGATGTAAAAGTGAAAACAGATCATAAGGGATAATAAACAAGGCTCCAATTGATTATCATGCAATGCTTGATGAAAAGTACAAAATCCGATTCCTTCTTGAATTAGATGCATCTTTTAATTCAGGTTGAGTTATGACACAATTAAGAATATGGAATAACCAAGAATAACTCCCCCTGAACCAAAGGAACAAAAACGAGAATCTGATAAGTAAAACAGAAAAGGTAGTCCTTTAGAGCATAGAAAAGATATAGAGAAAACTATCGCTCAGACAAGTTCTTATCTACCCCATATGATTCTAGGACTATTAGCCGATCTACACAAACACTAAGGAGCAAACACTGCCCTCTGTCTACCCAAGGGTGGCCCGACCCTCGCTAGAACCTATAAGAAGTGAGTAAGCTCTACTTAGAGAGGGAAGAGACAGACTAATAAGCAAGATCCTAGAAGCACAAGACAAGAAGTGGCATCAAAGCAATGTGGCAAGAGAAACGCTCTAACCTATGCCGAAGGACTTCAACCCAAATATTAAAAGAAAAGAAACCGTAAAGGAGTAAGCGATAATATAATATAATATAATATAATATAATATAATAGTAGCACAAAACTCCCCTCACAAAGAATCCGTAAGGACAAACCACCCCAAGCTCTCCCGCAGAGTGAAACCGAGAGCCGCCCTGAGGCTTAGTGAAGATATCTCGCCAACGGTGCTCACTCTCCACAAACCGAGCACAATGTCACCCTTTCTACATGGTCTCAAGAAAGTGATATCGATATCAATATGCTTGGTCCGAGAATGTTGCATCGGGTTCTGGCAATGCAAATCGCAGACGTGTTATCACAGTAAGAGTGGAACGCAATGATAGATAGCCCGAAATCCGCAGGTCGAGACCATCCAAAGCACTTGACTACAAAGAATCGGTCGCACAGAACGCATTCGGCCTCTCGCAGCGGATCGCAGAACACCGGATTGCTTCCTCGACGACCAGAGACGAGAGAAGTGCCAATAAATTGGCAAGTGCGTAAGTGCTCTTCCTATCTATCCTACACCAAGAAAGTGCGCAGACGGAGAAGGCTCTAAGAGATAGACAAGAAGAGGAAGAGTACCGGATGCCATAGTCAATGGTAGCTCAAGGTACCGAAGATGCGCTTCACCGCCGACGGTGAGATACGCGAGGAGAAGCTCAAACCGAGCACAAAGACACACGTAAAAGTGTATGTCCGGTCTCAAGCCGTGAGGTACAAGAGAGAGCCAATCATGCTCCCAAATCCTTTTGGTCAACAGTTCGCCGCCTTCATCCGGATCCAGAGCACCAGAGATGCCATTGGAGTTGATATTGGCTTTCCATCATTCATGTCGAAACGCTCAGAGGTCTCGAGTGTATTTGCCTTGATGAAGAAAGGTACCTCCCGAGTCTGCTTTGATTGGAAACCCAAGGAAGAAGCTCAACTCGCCCATCATGCTCATTTCAAACTCCGAGCTCATGACATCGGAAAACTGGGAAACGAGATCATGCGAGGAGCCGCCAAAGATAATGTCATCCACGAGATCCGACGAGCGTAAGATCGGTGCCAAGACGGCGGATGAACAAGGTTTTGTCAATTTTTCCCATCTCAAAACCATGGCTCAACAGATAGGACTTAAGCCTTTCATACCAAGCTGGGAGCCCGCTTGAGTCCATACAAAGCTTTGGAAAGCACCAGACATGGTTAGGTATTTGGGGTTCTCGAAACCAGAGGTCAGTTCGACATAGACTTCTTCCTCAATAAGGCCATTGAGAAAGGCACTCTTGACATCCATCTGGTAAAGCTTGAAACCCTTAGAAGCTGCAAAGGCAAGCAGGATTCTAATGGCTTCAAGTCTAGCTACAGGGGCAAAAGTCTCTTCGAAATCTAGACCTCAACTTGAGAGTACCTCGAGCTACCAAACCTAGCCTTGTTTCAATGACTAACCCATCTTCACTTTGCTTGTTCTTGAACACCCATTTGGTCCCAATGATATTGTGACCTTGAGGGGCTCAACAAGGGACCGCACCTTGTTCCTTTCAAAGTTTTCCAATTCCTCGTGCATGGCGTTAGTCCATGACTCATCGAAAGAGCATGACAAACGCCTTTGGGCTCAAACGAGGCAACAAAGGCGTAATGGAGATGAATAAGGACATGCCGCTTTTGAACGAGTGACTCGCTCAAAGAGATCTCCAATTATCCGCTCTCAAGGATGGTCCTTTGAATGTGTCTTGGAGGTCCAGGTGAGATGAAGAAGTGGCCTCTACCTCATTAGCGCAGCGAGATAGGACAGAGCCACTAGCTTCGAAGAAGCGTAGGTAAGGGTGATCTCCTCGAGGTGCGGTGGAAGAGGGCACCTCAAGAGGAAGAGAAGGAACTGGATCGGGTAAACAACCCTCATCTCCATCCTCCTCATCGCCCACAAAGATGGACTCGCATCGCTCTAAGGAACTCGAGATATCGTGCCTAGTCCTCGGATCGCCTCATCAAGGTCACCTCACTGTGTCTCTAACAGCTTACTAGACTCAGCCTGCACTCTATAGGCACGAGAAGAAGTCGAGTAACCCGTAAAGATCCCATCACAAGATCGTGACTCAACTTATCTAGGTTCCTGACTTCGTAATAAAACACTTGCAACCAAACACACGAAAATGCGAGACTGGGTTTTCGCCATATCTCAACTCATAAGAAGTGCGATGCAAGAGTGCCCAAGAAAAACTCATAGAAACATGACAAGCAAGAGCAATTCCTCACCAAAACTTCCTAGGTGTAGAGTACTCATCAAGCATCGTCCCCGCCATCTCGACCAAGGTACGGTTCTTCCTCTCCACAACGCCATTTTGTTGGGGGACGACGGAGACGCAGAACCGGTGCTCTACACTGCCTCACCACAAAACTCTCAAAGTAGGAATTTTGAACTCGGTGCCATTATCAAGACGAATTGCTCGTAATGCACCGGGAGCTCAACAGAAAGCCTACTAAAAGACCACGAAAAAGAGTAAACGCCTCATCCTTCGAGGCTAAGAAAACACCCAAGAATACCTCGAGAAGTCATCGACCACGACAAGCACGCACCACTTCCTCCCATCGATCGCACTCTAGCCGGTCCCATCGTGTCCATATGGAGCGATTGACCGTGCATCCGCTATAGTCATCAGAATCGAGGATGTGAAGCGGCAACCATTTTGCCGCGCGGCAAGGAGCACAAACAAGATCCTTGACCATTTTGAGTTTTGGCAAACCACGAATGAGATCGTGGCCGCTAACTCGGGTCGATGATCAAATCCTATATGACCAAGTCTCCTATGCCGTAAAGTCAAATCACGGATTCGAAGCAATTAAACATCGGAGAGGATCACCGTAAGATCGAGAAAAATCAGCACGAAAGATTCTCCCATATCGAGAAATCCGCAAACTAGACTACCCAAGAATCAAGAATTTTGCAATTGTTTTTCTTAAAGCTCACCTCGAAACCGTCATCAGAAGTCGAGAGATCAAAGCGATTATACCGCAGCTTACTTACTAAGGCAACATCTTTTAAAATAAAAGAATCATTAATGCTCACAAGTATTTTAGCGATGGCGCGCCCAAATGAAGCATCTCAAGGTGATCGCCTCATCACCGGAGCGCGGCTAGGGAAGAAAACCAACGAGACTCACGGTACCATATGACGTGAACAACCGAGTCTACAATCCGCACCTTTCCTTCCCGGCCGCGACTTCGAGTCAAACAGAGTAAAGTCTCGAAGATCGGGTGAATCAACAGTGATTTTGGCACCCAATACCGAGTAACACGGCGAATGATGAAGTAGTCAAGCACGATCGACCTCTATCTACCCTACGCTCGTCACTCAACAAGTCAAAGATCTCACTGTTCTTCGGATCCGATCGCTATGGAAGAGCGAGTCGAGGTGCCAGTAACATGCTGATCTCGCCGCGGGTAGCTATCTCGAAAGGAAAAACGAGATCTACCCTCAGGACGGCGGAAGTTACGACCGAAGGGAGCATGAGGACGAAACTCAGAAAACTCAGAAAAACCAAGTCCTCGATGCTGCCCAAAATCATCAGATGGAACAAACCTAGACTTCATGTTGGTCTTAGGTGCACTCAAGATCTGGGGCTGACCCTGAATGTGCCTAAGAAACTGTAACACCCTGACTATAAGGAAGTCAAGATGTCACCTACAATCACTACTCTTCAAATGAATAACATCAAATCGCATGATATTATGGAGCAAGTATTAAGAATATATGTAATCAAGCATTCATCCTCAATAATTAATCAACGTAATGGAAGTAGACAATTCAGAAAGATATGGTAAACAATGCCATGACGGCTTATTACAATGCAATACAAATCATAATTAACGACAATCAAAGTCCTCAAATTGATTGATATATGAGAGTGAGTGCAACGTGATGAACTACCCTCCACAAGATCATTCTTCCTTGTCATTTACCTAAATAAGACAATAAAGCAAGAATGAGCCAAAGACTCAAAGAAGCAATCAGATGTAACCAAAGAAGCATACCATGAGCAATATATCACAAACATAATTTGAACAACCATCGAAACGAAATTATGAATGGATGAAGTGGAATGGTGCATTGAAGGAAGTGGACATAATGCAAGATATACCGCAGATAGCGAGTGAAGCACCCGCCGGTGTTCACTTAAAGTATTCGTGATGAAGAACGTTTCATACGATCGTCCAACGTGGCCCACATTGGAATGGTGGACTCACGTAACGTGGCCCACATTGGAATGGTGGACTCACGCACCCATCTTGGAATTGATGGGATTTCAAGTGCCCATCTTGGAATTGATGGGTCTTACCAAAATAATGTATGCATGTCATGATGATCCCATGTCAATATTGAATAGTAATCATAAATGAAAAGAACACATGGCATTCATCTACAAATACGAACAAGTGTAAGCATTCATTCACACATCATACATGACATCAAACATTGAATACAAATTACTATTCGCCACACGCAACGGGTTGGGAGGTAATTGTGATACCCTCCACTCACCGCTTCACCGCCTACAATAAAATATAATCGAAATGAGGGCAACGACTATGGCAATGCTACACGTGTCCTCCTCAATCTCTAACCAAACTAACCAATTAAAAGTTCAATTTGATCAATCTACTCAACTATTTCAATTTAACCCCAATCTGGCAGTTTTACTAGAAAATTCACCAATAAAAAACCGTAAGTCCAAAAGACCTGAAACCAGTGCTCAAATTTTCTTAACTTAACAGGCTACAAAACTCTAGTTGATGGTAAACTCTAAATCGGCCATTACAGAGGTCTAACCATCCATTGAAAAACTACAACTGCAGTCTGCCCAGAAATCTGATCAGCCCTAAAGAAATTGCTCTAACTTTTAAACCACTGATCCAAATAAAGTGATTTTTATCAGCCTGGAAACATGGTGAAATTATCTTCAAAACCTAGTTGGGTGGCTGACCTGATTCTGACTCTAACTAGATCAAAACCTAGGTGCAACTCACCAAACCCATCAGTTCTGACAGACAGACCAGCGCGTAGTAAAACAGCCATAACTTTTAATCTACTGGGTCAAAATTCGTGATCCAGGTGCCAAAAGAAAGCTAATGAAATAAGGAACAAAACTCTAGAAGGCGAAATCATCCAATTCTGCCTCTAAGGCACCCAAAACCGAGTTGCAACCTACTGTACAGAACCGATCTACTAACAGAAATACGCGATTCTACCAAAAACATGAAATTGACAACTCTAACGCAATCAAACAGCGATGGGGTCTCTCGTTACCCTTGTAGACCCAAGAACGACGAGGAACAACTTCCCAAAGCCTTCCCTCTCCTCCTTTGGCCAGCTCCAACTCCACGAACCCGATTGGAACGAAATCGCCGCTGGAGGAAGAATCGAAGAGGAACACTTGAAGACGGGGTGCAGCTCCGGGATCTCCAATGGCAGCCACCAATGGAGAGGGAGGCGCCTAGGGGAGGGAGGAAGTGAGGGGCGGCACAAGGGGAGGAGAGGCGGCTTGGGGAGGAAGGGGAAGGGAGTAGGGTTTTGGGGGAAGTGGTGCCCCCCCCTTTGGCCGGCCACTAGTGGGCTGGCGGCCCACTATGGGCCTCCTGGTCGCGAATCGCGCCCAAAGTTGCTCAAATTAATGTAAACCCCGACGAATGGAATTTTCCGCTGAAAATAGTTTCTTTCGCTCTCTCCGACCTCTTTCTTTCTACCGATCCATTTCCGAGTATTACGGTCTACCTCTTAACAGATTCGACCTCTAATCTAAACACGATCTTATTCAAAGAAAATCGCGATCGAATTATTAACGAAAAACATGTACCAAAAACGAACAGGTCTGGATACTTATCGCGCACGAGGGTCTCGGCTCTCAAACGGCCTCTTTCGGACTAGAGAAAACCACCACCCAAAGACCCAAATCGACGCCGACCTAACATTCAACCTAAACTTTCTAGGTACCCTCATCGAAGAGGATCAAGGTAAGACCATACTCAAAGGTCAACGCCTTAAACTTTAACTCAATCTTGAATAGTTGGTGACCACTCAAGACTGAACACACCCGACGCTATGTGCATTTCGCGTGTACCGTAGACGGTCAAAACGAAATACCAACTTTCTAATTTTCGCAACTTTCAAAACGAAGAGAATCCAATTGAAAATAGAGAGTCCTCATCGCGCCCACTCAATGCTAACTCTCCACCAAAAGGTTAGATTCCAAATTTGACAATCATCTCAAAACAAATCCGTTCTCCAAATAAGCACTTACAAAGGAACACCACGACCACCAAAGGAGAAATCACTCGAACGCTCAAACCAAATACTTGCGGTTTGTCCGATTTGGAAAGAATCAACACGCCAACCCAAAGCCAACTCAAAATTGCGGAAGATACAAGTCAACGACACAAAACTCAAATGAGAATCAAGAAAACACCTCATTATCCGATGAACATTCCTTTCCACGCCTTCTCTCCTCTAGGAATAAAATTTCTAATTTGAATTCATCGATACCACAAGAGATTAAACCTCTTAATTGAACATTATCAAATTATGATCAAATCAAGGACATCATCCACACAATTGTGGAGAGGCTAAATTGAATCCACCGAATACTCTAGACAATTCATTCTACTAACCAAAATCGATTTAATAGAAGGCGTTCAAGGCACCACAGAAAAAAGGCTCCATACTATCACATTATCTCCAATTTCCAAGAACAACAACTCAGAATCCTTAACCCGCACAATCATGTACTACATCAAAAGGGTTCTATCAAATATCATTTTACTGATCAGGAAACTCCATTATTCCACTTTCTCTACACATAATCATTGTGTGACCAAAGGTCTAACATAACAATGCAAACCCAAATTTAACTTCCAAAACCTCTACAACCGATTGTTCTTATAACTGATAGTGAAATCATCGAATTAAATCTCCAATAGCACCACCATTCTAACATACTCACTCAATGACATCATCAGAAATCACCCACACCATCTCGCAATGCTATCCAATTGCGTTACTCTAAAAAATTCAATGAAGGTTTCCATACCTCCGATAATCACTAACTTTTCAATCTCGAATTGAAGTTCTAGAATTTCACTATACCGTGTTATTCAAGTAGTAACACTAATCGACTTACTTCAAGTCAAACATTTGGTGAATCAATTTCCTCCAAGGGATACAGATTCAAAATCATTTCACATTCTACTACTCCTCCGATAACTTGGTAGCAAGATTTCATCACTACGATTATTCATCCACCACCAAACAATTGCCAAACTTATCCTTTGCAAACACTTTGCAACCCAAAACCGTGATCCTTTCTCAAATGGAAGAGGCGAACAAAGATAAGTTTATTCACAGTAAAGACGTTGCTCATCACTACGAGCGAAAACCAAAAGAAATATTCGATAATGGTGATCTTGGAAAACGAAAGATGAGTTCATAATTGAGACACACATCCTCAAAAGAGAATAGCAAATAAATTGACACAAAAGAAAGATAATACGCTTGAAATTCGCCATCTCTTGAGCGGAAAGAGCAACAGATTTAGGAACAATTCAAATAATCACAAGTTACTAAACTTGACTCAAATTATCAAATACTCTCATCGCACTCTTTCCTTTAACACAACAATTAGTTCTTGAACTAATAACACGAGCCACTGAACAAAGTAAGTTCTTTAGTTCAACCCACGGAACTACTTAAGAACAAATAAAATTTTTCAACACGCCAAATTTGTTCAAATAGTTCATTTACTCATGAAACACGTAATCCAAATGACCTCACCACAAAACAAGCATTTTCCTTTACAGACTTCACGGAAAGCAAACGGACTCTCAACGAAAGCTTATTTAAAATTTCCTTTGATTGCAACCTCACTTTGCTAACTCAAACCAAGGAACCTTTAGGACTAAATCACACAAAACTCTTAAGAAGCAATAGGATATCTCCATGCACCATTTCACTTAAAACAATTTCAGCTACTGTAATATTCACGAACTCCAAAAGGTTACGGAAACTAGACTTGAAGTATTCTCATTTAGGTGGTAACACGAGGTGATTATTTTACTACAAGTTTCAACATCAATCTCACAACGCCAATTAGAAAACACCTCTAAAGACTCATGTGAAAAGAATGGGTCGAATATTTCAAAAGAAGAGGCACATGACCATGATTCTCACCAACTAGAAAATCATTTACCACTCGCCACAAACAGGACCAAGGAGAAAACCAATTAAGCAATGAACTCATTGAACATAAGGGAGTTCACATTGAATGCATAAGCTTCAAAAGAAGAGAATGTCCGACCAAAGAGATAAGAACAACGAGCATTCAATATCAAAGCGCTCGAATCATCAAGAACCATTACAACTCGCAACAAATCGCTTTACGTGGCAAACTTCGCTTATCATAATTAATCGACCTCCAATAGGTCATGAACACAAAACTCAAATTGGATCATTTTGGAAACATCAAGAAAGGTGGTCAAACTTCTTTCTCTATAAAAGAATCAACCTTACTCTCATATTACTGATCGTGTCAATAAACCTTCTAAAGGGAACATGACAAATCGGATCATAAAAATTTTCGGCATCAAATGGAATTGTAATAACAACTTATTCTAGAAAAGAATTCTGGTACAAAAACCACAAAGTTGAACAAACGTCACACCCAAAGACTACAAAACTCTAGAGAAAGGGGTTTCGACACTTTTCTGCTCAAAGGAGGTTCTAAACTCCAACACTCCAAATATTCCAAAGAAATGAACATAGTCGAAATTTTCTTCAATGAACTTTGTGAAAGGAAATTTTCATTCTCCGAACTGTTAAACGGATAACCGAGCTGCCCTTATCAACAAGAGAGATAGGGATAACATAAAGAGAACGATCTTGTCAAGAATAACGTTCACACACAGCAATGAGAGCCCCGCAAACGTAAAGGTAAGAAACTATTTTGAAAAACAATTAGGGTCTAATAGAAACCCGTAGCTCACGATCTTTGTTTGGGTGCAACCCCGACTTAAGCATAACCAAGCACTCCAAAAGGGTTTTAACGCTTTTCTTCATAAAAGAGATGCATCAAATTTCAACAAGCAGAGGGTTTCAAAAGGAATACGTTGAGCCAATGCTTTCTCGTGTTAACGATCTTGCAACAAGAATTCTCATTAGGCAAACCATCAAACAAGTAAATGAGTCGCTCTTTTCCAATGAGAAAGAAAGAACAACCATGAAAATATCAATGTTGCCAATTTACAAAGATCATTCGTAGTAAAAGCAATTCGACAATCGAAAAACAATAATGTTTTCGGAGTACCATTAAAGGCCTTTTTAAACTCGTCTATGAAAATCATGAACCCAAGAGAAATTCATCAATCGCCACCGGACAAGAATTTGTCAAATTCGAAAATCAAGGAAGAGAACGACTTACTATAGCAGCTCAAAAGAAATATGCAAGATCAATACACACTTAATAAAGAACTTGCAAAAGAAGTCTTCCAATACCGAGATTCCAAACGAACGAATGAGTTAAATTTCCCCAACAGGGGTAAAACAAGTGTTTTGTGAAAAGAGAAATCTTGCATTTGAGCTATGCTCACGTGGAGCAGAAATATCACAATAGTCGAAAGGGCAATATTTGTTTTAAAGAACAAATCAGAGAACTGATGGAGCTTGCCTTCTTCATTAAAACCCCAATTTCAAAAGAAGTCACGAACTGCCAGGAACCACAACCAGGAAACCAGATATCAGTTCGAGAAAGGTAACAAGTTCATCAATGAGCTCATGCTCAATACAGAACTTATAGAACAGAGGTAAGAAGTTCTCTAATATCATACTACAAACAGTGGTGTAGCTTGGCAAAACCCAGGACATCAACCACGAACTCAACTGATCAACGCCCGCTAGCGAAACGCATAACTAATGCAATCAATTATGAATATATATATATATTATATCGGATCATCTCTTGACGATCATAAAATTAATCCATATATATATATATAGGATAACACATCATATCATAATTTAACACATCACAGCACAAAACAACTCAACAACGACTCATTAATCGAGTCACAACAATTGAAATGCGAAAGCAACTGTTTACCCAATCCCCTCCTAATGTGCACAGGGTGTCAATTTAATATGTTTGAATGAACCACGGACCTAAAGCCCGCTCTGATACCAACTGTAACACCCTGACTATAAGGAAGTCAAGATGTCACCTACAATCACTACTCTTCAAATGAATAACATCAAATCGCATGATATTATGGAGCAAGTATTAAGAATATATGTAATCAAGCATTCATCCTCAATAATTAATCAACGAATGGAAGTAGACAATTCAGAAAGATATGGTAAACAATGCCATGACGGCTTATTACAATGCAATACAAATCATAATTAACGACAATCAAAGTCCTCAAATTGATTGATATATGAGAGTGAGTGCAACGTGATGAACTACCCTCCACAAGATCATTCTTCCTTGTCATTTACCTAAATAAGACAATAAAGCAAGAATGAGCCAAAGACTCAAGAAGCAAATCAGATGTAACCAAAGAAGCATACCATGAGCAATATATCATAAACATAATTTGAACAACTACTGGAAACGAAATTATGAATGGATGAAGTGGAATGGTGCATTGAAGGAAGTGGACATAATGCAAAGATATATCCAGTATAGCGAGTGAAGCACCCGTCGGTGTTCACTTAAAGTATTCGTATGAAGAACGTTTCATACGATCGTCCAACGTGGCCCACATTGGAATGGTGGACTCACGTAACGTGGCCCACATTGGAATGGTGGACTCACGCATCCATCTTGGAATTGATGGGACTTCAAGTGCCCATTTGGAATTGATGGGTCTTACCAAAATAATGTATGCATGTCATGATGATCCCATGTCAATATTGAATAGTAATCATAAATGAAAAGAACACATGGCATTCATCTACAAATACGAACAAGTGTAAGCATTCATTCACACATCATACATGACATCAAACATTGAATACAAATTACTTGCCTGCCGCGCTGCAACGGGTTGGGAGGTAATTGTGATACCACCTCCACTCACCGCTTCACCGCCTACAATAAAATATAATCGAAATGAGGGCAACGACTATGGCAATGCTACACGTGTCCTCCTCAATCTCTAACCAAACTAACCAATTAAAAGTTCAATTTGATCAATCTACTCAACTATTTCAATTTAACCCCAATCTGGCAGTTTTACTAGAAAATTCACCAATAAAAAACTGTAAGTCCAAAAGACCTGAAACCAGTGCTCAAATTTTCTTAACTTAACAGGCTACAAAACTCTAGTTGATGGTAAACTCTAAATCGGCCATTACAGAGGTCTAACCATCCATTGAAAAACTACAACTGCAGTCTGCCCAGAAATCTGATCAGCCCTAAAGAAATTGCTCTAACTTTTAAACCACTGATCCAAATAAAGTGATTTTTATCAGCCTGGAAACATGGTGAAATTATCTTCAAAAACCTAGTTGGGTGGCCGACCTGATTCTAACTCTAACTAGATCAAAACCTAGGTGCAACTCACCAAACCCATCAGTTCTGACAGACAGACCAGCGCGTAGTAAAACAGCCATAACTTTTAATCTACTGGGTCAAAATTCGTGATCCAGGTGCCAAAAGAAAGCTAATGAAATAAGGAACAAAACTCTAGAAGGCGAAATCATCCAATTCTGCCTCTAAGGCACCCAAAACCGAGTTGCAACCTACTGTACAGAACCGATCTACTAACAGAAATACGCGATTCTACCAAAACATGAAATTGACAACTCTAACGCAATCAAACAGCGATGGGGTCTCGTTACCCTTGTAGACCAAGAACGACGAGGAACAACTTCCCAAAGCCTTCCCTCTCCTCCTTTGGCCAGCTCCAACTCCACGAACCCGATTGGAACGAAATCGCCTGCGGAGGAAGAATCAAGAGGAACACTTGGAAGACGGGGTGCAGCTCGGGATCTCCAATGGCAGCCACCAATGGAGAGGGAGGCGCCTAGGGGAGGGGAGGAAGTGAGGGGCGGCACAAGGGGAGGAGAGGCGGCTTGGGGAGGAAGGGGAAGGGAGTAGGGTTTTGGGGGAAGTGGTGCCCCCTTTGGCCGGCCACTAGTGGGCTGGCGGCCCACTATCGGGCCTCCTGGTCGCGAATCGCGCCCAAAGGTTGCTCAAATTAATGTAAACCCCCCCGACGAATGGAATTTTCCGCTGAAAATAGTTTCTTTCGCTCTCTCCGACCTCTTTCTTTCTACCGATCCATTTCCGGAGTATTACAGAAACTCAACACGATCTCTACGCGCGATCTTGGCGCGCCTGAAGCAATGATCAACTAGATGTCCATCTTTCTGACAGAAGGTGCAATGATACTTCGCCTTCTGAGGGGCCGAAGCTGCAGGTGGAATCACCTTGCTGTCAGAAATCCTTTGAACAAAACCCGCTGACTTAAAATTTACTTTCTCAGTCCTGGGCTTAGTTTTGATCACACCTGGTGCTATGGTTTTGAGCACGACAGGTGGATGCTTCCTCATATCCTCCTGGATATCATACCCTAGACCTTGATTGAATCTACAAATTTTTGATTTGTCTAGAATGAGATTGAGCTTCTTCTTGCCTCCTACAAACCTCTCGAGAGTGTTCATAAGATACTGACACTCCCGAAAGAGAGAGGTGCAAGAAGAGCAGGGGGAAGAAGAGACAGCAGAAGGTAAGGGAGCAGAAGAAGAACCAACAGCAGAGGAAAGATTGGCTTGTGCACGCACAGCCGACTTTGGGGGGACAGTCCTACTGCTAGCAGATTGGTTCACGTTACTAGGCGTCTCTACCAAACCCTTAGGCTTCTTCCCAGCACACACAATACAAGCAGATGATTGTGTCTCTAGAAGGTCCTTAGTTAGTTTCACACATTTTTCATCCAATGCAACCAAATCACATTTTAGTTTATTACAATGATTGCAAGGTGAGCTAACAAGGTCCTTAGAAGCATACTGAGCCAATTTGTTACTGTGATCAATCATTTCTTGAAACTGCTTAGATACAGATTCTAATTCAGCAGTTAACTTAGGACAGTTTAAACAAGAAACAATAGGCTCTAGTAGCGCAGCTTGAAATTCAGCAATTTTGTGATCTGCCCGTTTTAGGTTCATCTTGAGATTATTACAATTTTCACAAGTTTCAGGCAGATCAAGCAATAAGGTATAAAGACCTCTAAACGAATTGTCCTTAACCTCACATGAGGTGCAAGCGGAGCCTCAACAAAGAGTGGATGAAGGAGGTGCTACCCTACTCATCTCTAATTCAGCAAGAAGGCTAATGTTCTCTACCTTAATCATGTCAAGTTCAGAGGACACACTATCATGTAAGGTCCTTAGTTTATCCATATCATCAATCAAAGCACAGCATGTGTCACATTCATCACGGGAGGGAGCAGATGTAAGTGAAGTAAGCTCCCGTGATAGTCTAGCTACTTCCTTCTCCAATACAGAACACTTAGCCCTAGACTTAGCATGAAATCTACCTAGCTTAAGAAAAGCATCATTGCTGGTCGAGGTGGGACTAACCTCGTCGGAGTCGGAGTACACTCATTGTCGCTCGATTCGCCCCGAGGCCATGAAGCACATGCGGAGAAGTTGCCGTCGTCCTTGGGATCATGATCGCCCTTTCCATCATCGTTACTCCACCCCTCCACCTCATTGGTGTCGGTTAAATCGAGGCGGTGAGGACGCGATGGAATGCCTTCTTTGCCTTCCCAAAGTTGCGGAACTTCTTCTTGCCTTGATCAGTCCGAGGGCTTCGTGTTGCGGTTTTTGTCGATGTAGTCGTTCTTGCTTGGACCGCCATAGTCACCTTTGCCCTTCCCAAGCTTGGGACAGGTTTGCTCGGATGTGGTTGGGGCCACCACACTCAAACAAATCACAGACCTCCTCTTTACCATCCCTCCTCCTCTTGTAAGCATGAGAAAACTTCCGAGCTAGGAGGGCTAGCTGTTCATCCTCAAGTCGCCTAACCGATCATCGTTATGTCACAGAGAGCAGCTAGGAGAACCCGCGTGACGACTCGTAAGAAGATCCAGAGGTGGGATCATGACTAAGGCCATCGATCGTGACTTCGACCTTCGAGAGACAATGTCAATCTCGTGAGTCTTGAGACGCGAGTAAAGCGCATCAAGAGTCGTGGTCGAGAGGTCCGTGCTATCCTTGATGGTAGTCACTTTCATCTCCTGCACACGAAGATCGAGTGTGAAAGCATCTGTCGAGCGCTATCCGAGTCGGGTATGTAAGACCGATCGCTCGGAGGTTGCTCAAAATCTTATGAAAACGCGAAAAGCACTCGTCAAGAGATTCACCAGAAGCATCTCAAATTTACTATATTCTCGCTTGAATCGGTCTTGTCGAACCGTCTTAATCGAGTGGTGCCTCATGGTATGCATCGAGGGTCACCCGGATGTCATAAGCGTAAATCAAATGAGAAATACGATCAAACTCATCGCTCAAACCCCGAATGATAATGTTCCTTGCCTTAGCATTTGCCTCAACATCACCATATTTCCCACATTGATGTTCTCATCGGCAGAACAAACAAACCCGACTTTCACCTTTCTCCGGATGGCATACCCCGAGCTCGGATATACGTTTCCATTCGGCTCTTCCGAAGGGTAATCCGCACCATCAAAGACCGGAGGCTTGGTGGAATACTTGTCCGCTGTTATGGCTCAAGACCGGTTAAGATCTATAAAGAAGAGCTAACCGCTCGATACCAATTGAAGGACCGAAATGGCAACAGAGGGGGGGGTGAATGGTGCTTTAAAAATAATAACTCCCCTTTGCTGTAATTTACTAAGACCTACAAAGTCCTCTGGATATCTCAAGAAGAGTGAAGCAAAATCACGAACAAAAGAAGATTCAGATCGCTCGAAAAATCGGACGTTCGATTTTACCCGCAGTAGTTCCGCACCGAAGTTCCGGTTCAAGCGGAAGTTCCGCTGCATGAGTTCGCCTTTGACAATCGGAAGTTCATTGTCCCGACCAAGAACAAAAGCGCTCGGTTTTTCTCAAAATTCAAAGTGCTAAATCTTGAATGCTCTTCTCTCGTCAAGTTTCACAGACATCATCCTAAGCAACATCTTGACCTCATGGAGAAGAATCGCAAACAAAGATTTAAAGATCAAGCCAAAAACGGATTTCTTGAAGAAGGGGCAAGAAAGACCAAAACTCACAATAAGAGAGATTCTCAGATTCTTAGCTCATGAAACTTTGAGGATGCATTAGTAATAGCAAAACGACTCTAGATATCAAGTTTCATGCTGTTTCATAAGACGAATCAAAAGATACATCAAAACCCTAAACATTCAATATGAATGAGAAAGAGAATAGAGAAAGGCATAAGCAAGTAATCAAAACCTCAGGGATTCATTAATAGAAATCAAAAGATTACAAAGGAAATACAGAGGAATGATTACAAGATTTTCAGTTCATTCTCTCTCAACTCAACAAACTCTCAAAAAGGCAACACACATCCTTTTTGGAGCTAACCCTAATTTTCTATCAAAAGGTCTAACCCTAACTCCAGGGTTCTCCCCTATTTATAGCCTTGGCTAATGGGCCTCCAACCCATTAAGCCCGCTACACCCGAACGGAACCGCCTCCACTTTTGCCGCTTTGCGAAATGACCCTTTCGCCCCTTGCGCACCTTTCCGAAGCCTCCAGACACCTTGTTGTGCATGACTCGCAACCGCTTCAAGATTCACGCCGTCTTCGACACATCCCGACCGTTCTGACCTCAACGCCTCCTGCGCCTAGTCCGGTCCATGTGTCTCGCCACGACTCCATCTTGATGCCCTGCAGTCAACACAGACAAAAACACATCACATAGCATTGCACAACATCATAGCAATAATATTTGTATAAGACTCAAACTCATACACAATCAAAATCACAATTTATCCTTCTCTGCATAGTTCTGGACACAATCGGAAGTTCCGCAATTATCACAATGAAGTTCCGATTTCGAACATCCGATTTGTCAGAATATCGGAAGTTCCGCGCTCAACACTGCGGTACTTCCGATATCCGGAACAACCGACTTCCCAGATATTTAATTCCGATTTGATATCTCAGAGAACACTTAATGTCAGAAATATCGGACACTCCGCTACCCCTTGTGCGGAAGTTCCGATTTCCTTCAATGAGAGCAAAACCGGATAAATCGGAAGTTCCTATTCCCATCACGGTAGTTCTGATTAATCGAACTTCCGCTCCATACACAATGTAGTTCCGATTTCCGACACACCCGTAAATAGTCCAAACCAAAAACCTCAACTCTCAATCTAATCAACACACTTGTCAAATACTCATCACTTAGAGTGGAGGACCTCTCACATGGTCTCTCATGGCGAAAGAAATTGCTCAACTCTGCCAGCACTAGCCAGACATGCTCAGGGACATAGCCTCGAACCATCACCTAAGAAGCCGCCAAGCCATATGTGGTAGTCATGACTCTTGAGCCCATTGATTCGCATAGTAGATAAGTTCACTCCCTCCTCGATTGCGATACCCATCAGGAACATTAACGCTTGGAACCATTCTAGTACTTCCTCCTTTGGGGCCTGGTCAAGACGAATTCGCCTTAGGCTTTCTCCATGTTCGCCGCCTCTAGGAGGCTTCATTTCTTGCTTTGGTCTATCGCATAACGTTGCCAGATCCACTCTAGCCTTAATGTTGTCCTTTGTCTTATCAGAATGTCCATGATTGTTGCCCAAAGTGCCTCGGCGACATTCTTTTGAGCAGCATTACATCAATGTTATGTGGAAGAAGAAGGTCATCAAAATAGGGAGCCTCAACAAGCCCGACTTATGAGTCCATGCATGTTGCTCACCATATCCCACAAAACCACCTTCTTGATTGACCTCGAGAGCATCTATCCGAGCACGAACCGCGCACGGTCATCATCTGCGGTGTGCAGGTCTATAACTACGACACCTTCGTAAAGTTCTTGATGTCTCGTCTCAATGCATGGTCATGAGGAGGAATTGTCGATGTTTGTCGAACGAAGAATACTTGCCACCCTTCAAAGAACCAAATGAACTTTGAGTCGCCTTGCATACTGGGCATGGGAACTTCCCGTGAACACACCAGCCGCAGAATATCCCATACGCCGGGAAGTCATGCAGGGAGTAGTGGTACCAAACATGCATTTTGAAGTTTCTCTTTGTAGCTCGGTCGTATGTCCATACCCCTTCCTCCCAAGCACGGACCAATTCATCAATCACAGGCTCCATGAACACACCCATATTATTCCCCGGGTGTTCAGGAATTATCAACGACAAGAATATGTTCTGTCGTTGGAAGAGGACGCCGGGGGGGAGATTGAGGGGGATAACGAACACGGGCCAACAAGTGTATGGGGCGGCCATCATTCCATAAGGATTGAACCCATCTGTTGCCAGCGCAACACGTACATTACGAGCCTCTACAGCTTTCTCACGATGAATCACATCAAAGTGGGTCCATGCTTCACCATCGGATGGATGTACCAGCTTCTCAGGATTGTATCGACGTCCATTTTTGTGCCATGTCATCTGTTTCGCGGTTTCCTCGGTCATGTATAGCCGTTGGATCCTCGGTATGAACGGAAGGTACCGTAGGATTTTCACGGGGATCGCAAGCTGCCTCTTCTGACCATCACCAGAGTCTACCTCCAGGAACCTAGAGGATCCACACTTTGCACAGTACTTTGCTTCCGCGTGTTCTTTCCTAAATAGGATGCACCCTTCGGACAAGCATATATCTGCTCATATGGCATCTTAAGTGCACGAAGGAGTTTCTTTGACTCGTACATGCTCTTTGGCGTATCGTGACCCTCCTAAGCATGCCGCCAAAAGCTATCAACATAGCATCGGCGCCTCGACTCAAGCTAAACCGGGACTTCAAGGCCATTACGCGTCCAATGCCATCCAGCTTGAGAAACCTTCGTCCGCCGTGAAGGGGTTTACGTACGCAGCACAACATGTCGTAATACGCCTTTGCGGTTGCCTCGCTCCTCCTCCCTACGCCCTTCAAATAAGTGTGCTTCATGATAGTCATATAACATGTCTCCTACCCCGCCATCAAGATCATAATCCTCGACGCGTGGTCTCACGACCTCCTCTCTCATACGATCGGATTCACCGTGGTAGATCCACGGTATAGTCTGCAGTAAATCCAAACTTGCAAAGATGTTTACCCATGACCTCCTTTGTTTGTCGACGCGTGTTTGCACATCCGCCGCAGGACACCAAGTGGCACGCGCTCCTTTAACCTTGGCAAATGCTAGTTCCAAGAAAGCATCGGTCTTCTCAATCCATTCATCGGATAACGAACCTCGACTTGAGCGGCCCGTGTACATCCACTCACGGTCATCCATCCTCTAACATATCGAGGAGTAATATAAGAATCAAATGCATCTACACGATCTTTCTCCTATCTAATAGGTGAAGATAGGTCCTATCTCATTCGAGGATGCGTAGATGAGGTTAGTTTCATGTTTACTCCTATCCGAGACAATTTTGAGAACCTCTCACTGTTCTCCAAATACACGCCCCGGCAGGAGATTGTGTATCCGGAGAACAACAGGGAGATGCTGCCGAAACTCTGTCACGGATCGGAGTAGACCACGGAAACTAACCCCATCTACGCATCCTCGGGCTGTCCAAAAAACGTGGACAATTCGAAACAGATACGGTTATAGATATGCAAAGATCTGCATATTTCCAACCGTATCTCTTTCGAACGGGAGACGCCTAACTAGGTTACGCCTAACCAGAGAATAAACTGGGCCGACCAATCAGAGAATGGCATTCAACAAAGTGATATAGCAATAACAAAGTGATATACCAATCAGATATGGCATTCAACTCCCCCTCATTCTTTAGAACATTAACACATCAGTATAGCAATAGCATCTTTCATAAAATATAACCAAGTGATATATATGTCACTAAAACATCATAGACTAAGCCAAGTAAATCTACACCTTTACAACATGTGTATACAATGATCACTGGTCCACTAAATTCCCACTATTTGTAGAATGAAAATGAGCTACTTCAGTAATCATTTATTTCGATGTATCATCCAGCACTTTGGTACTTGTTTCCACTGTACATGTAATAATTGAGGAACCTATAAAACGTTTCAACATCTTGAATAATGTGCAATTATGCTTAATTTGGTGACAATTAATAAAGTTCCATTGCGCCCACAATTGGTCTTTGTTTGTGTTAGCACCATCGCCGACATGATCAGCAAAGATTAGCAAAGACAAGAAAAGGGTAATGCAGATTTCTAAAGTCTCGTGTTTGAGCAAATTGAAAATGGAACAGATTTCAAAAGACACAGATATATGAGCCATGATTTTAAACAAAATGTGATCATTGATTAATTCATGGCTAATTGAGTAATATTTAAAACCTAACTCACCACATAACATCGCCTAACAATCACTAACAGAATGATTAAATCGACTACGATTTGATTTTTGACCAAAACCAAATGCGGACAGATAGCAAAGAAACACATTGATGAACTTGTTGATCCTCTCTCTCTCTATATATATATATGCGATTAGGTGAGTATGGTATAATGTTTGCATGCTTTGGGAGCTACTACGCACTCACCGATCCAATGCATAGATTCGAATGAAGAGGCCGATCCCGCAGATCCACAATGTCGATTTAACGGAGAGGCGCTTAATCAAGTTACGTGATCTACGACCATGATACGGAAAGAGGGGTTATACCTAGGATGGCGGTGGAGTCAGGCAAGCGGGGCCGTGGCGGGTCGGTGCAGAGGCGAGGCGACGCGTGTGGTGCAGAGCATTCAGCGGCGAGGAAGGCGATCGGGTCGCCGACCACTCGGCGCCGCTCCGACCGGCTCTTCTCGCAAAAAGAAACATAAAATGTCAATACAAAATTTCAAAGACCTCCCCGCACGGTGAGGTTTCCAAAACCTGCAAGAAAACCAACGGCACGATGGCCGACATGCACATGTGGAACTCTATCAAATAATAAGCACTCATCCCCCCTTAATATATAACAAGGTTCTAACAATGAAGTAATTAGCATAATGTTCTTTTCAGATCATCCTTTGATTTTGAAGCCTTTTGAACTGACCTTTCACCTTCGCATTCTAGCACCAAACATAACTTGGTCAGGAAAACATTCTAATGAACATTACTATGAATAAACTATTTGCAAAAATTGGGTCATACAATGCTGAAAAATTATACAATGTCACTATTATTTCAAGAAATGTTCAAAAGAGAGAGATCAAAAACACATATGAAGGGAGGGATATGATGCATGGTACCATAAAATTTCATACATGTAGCTTGCCTAGTATGCAAGGAGTTGAGTATGAGTACTGTAAAGACACCGTTTTGTGATGTTCAAGTATCAGTACTGTAAGGAGTGAGGTATTGGTACAAATAAGAGTAGAGCATGAGTATGCACATAAAATGGGACATATGTTCTAGATTGTAGACTCTCTGGACTTGACAAAACTATGTTGCAAGAACATGGCATATACAGAAAGCAAAAGGTTCTACATGTAAAGACACAAACATAATGCACAATACTATTCATTATTAATACTCATTTGCATTCTTAAGTAGCATCTCCAACCAAGAGTGTATCATATTTATCTAATGAGACTAACCCGAGGGTGAGTTGTTATGCCATACACAAGAAGCAAATAACACCAAGAAACAAAGAGATGCAAAAGATCCAAATCCTATACTACCTGAGTCTATCGTGCTCAGTCACGCTCGAGATCCCGTTCTCGAGACCGCCCAAATCCACAGGTTTGGAACTGCTTAGAGCTTGCCTCTGAGTGCGAACCTACATCTATCTCGATCCACGCGCCGTGCACGCCGAGATCCGCTCGAGTCCACCCAAATCACATATTTGGGATCGCCGTGGTTCATTCTCGAGTACGCCCGTGATTTCGCTCTGGTACGCCGAGCTACACGCCGAGTGCCACGGACCACTCGTCCGGAAAGCCGATATGCGAAATGAGATAAGTCACGCCGCGCCGATATGCAGAAAGTCGATATGTCGACTCGACCGAGACAAAGGGCCGAGCAAAACTGAAATTTGGAATTAGAATTGTTGCAATGGAACAATGAAAAAGGCAAGCAGATCGCACTAGGACCAGGACCAGGCGGGGCCGAGCAAAACTGAAATTTGGTCAGGTTGCAAAATAATGTTTTACTGATTTTTGCATTGAACAAATTAAGGATTTTACTTAGGTTACTTGTTAAGGAGCCAAACTTAAAGCCTAACTTACTATTTAGCATCAGCTACTAGTAATCATCAAAATTGGAGGCTTACATGGAATAGCAGTTGTCATATTTTGAAAACTGGAAATCTGGACAGATTTAATGATGAATGCTTGCTGATTCACTAAATCATGACAAAAGATCATTTCTAATTGTCATATACCGAAACAGTGCTTACATCAGCTACTAGTTTCATTTCTAATTGACAAAAGATCATCAGCTACTAGTCTAATTGGAGGCTTTCAGTTTGACTGGACTCAGTGCTTACATCCTGAACATCCATTAACACTAATTAGCAAATTTCAGTTCAAACCGAAGTTGCGATTTTGATTTATAAAAACCAAAAAAGCAATGTGATTCACAAAAGTAAACTATCTGCTGTCTTAGACTATGAGAAATTGGTATTCTTGGATTAAATTACAGTTAAATGAGTATATTTTAAAGTCTAACTCCTTACCAAACATTAGTTAGCACTAACTACCAGATTTCGGTTCAAACTGAATTGCAGTTTTCAATACTCTGAAAACTGGATAGATTGCAAATGACAGTTGCTGAGCTAAACACCCACCAAATCAAGGGCGAGAGGGACGCTCGCCACAGGACCAGAGGAGAAGAGGGAGCGGGCCGGTCTGACCGGGTGTCGCAGCCGGTCTGACCGGGGGGGAGAAACCAAGGGCGGTGGCGGTGGTGACTGGAGCACCCGGCCGGAGGGAGGAGAGGGGAGGGGGAGGAGAGCAAGGGCACGGGGACGGTGCGGGGATGCTCACCGAGAGGTCGGCAGGGCGGGAGGCCGGAGGCGGCCGGCGTCGGGAGCGGAGGCGACGTTGGGGAGGCGACGGGCGGTGGTCAGAAGGGCGGAAGCCGAGCCGTCGGGCGGAGTAGCAAGGGGGCCACGGGCGGAGCTCCGGGGGCCGCGGGTGGCCACCGCGAGAGCACCAATGGGAACTGAACGGGCCGCCGAGATTGACGAGGACCTCCACAAGAGAGCGGCTTGCCGTGTACGGAGGGAGACCATGCGGCGGCTCTTCGCCGCCGACGTGCTCGTCTCGACTCAATGGGGCGAGAGGCACCGAGCGGGAGCCGACGCGAGGCGACGCGGAGGTGGGGACGAGCGGGAGACGGCGAAGATGGGCGGGCGAAGGGTCGCGAGGCGCCGAGCGGAGAGGCCGAGGAGGAGAAGAAGAAAAGGCGGCCCGGTGGGCGGCGGCGTCGATCCAGTGGAGGCGGAGCTGCGGGCGGCGGACGGCGCAGCAGCCGCACGAGGCGAGCGAGAGGCGAGGAGACAGACTCGAGTGGCGGCGCACTCGGGCGGATGGGAAGAAAAGGGGAGGGTTAAATCCCCCCTTTGCCGAGTGCCCCCGATCTGGCACTCGGCAAAGAGGGGTTTTTTTTTAAAAAAAAATTTAAAATTCTTTGCCGAGTGTCATTTTTGACACTCGGCAAACCATATTTTTCCACTTTTGACCTCAAACTTTTTCCAGATCCCCATACAATACAGTACTCCATGTTCCAATGTGGCACATTTCTCGGACTTGTTCTATATTTCTTTAATTTATTTCAATTAATTGAATTTTCTTGGATAATTCAAATTATAACTGCTAGTCATTCGAATAATGAAAAAAAATGAATGGAAAAATGATATTCATGTTATTTAGTATAATGTGAGGCGTAACGAGAGCAGACCACCAATTTGAACATCTTGTTCACGAAACATGACCACGAACTTGCGGTCGAGTTATTTTTAAATTGTATAAAAAGCAAGCGAAGTCAGAAAATCATGAAACTAGGAAGATGTCATGATATCATATGTGGAGGTGTGATAAAAATTTGAGAAGGTTTCGCGCAAGTTGTCACGCACGATGCTTGCAAACCAAGAATCTCCGAAGAAGTTGTCACGTATTCTTCTGTTTTTCTAAGGTTTGCAAGCATCGTACGTGACAAATTGCGCGAAACCTTATCAAATTTTTTTCACAGCCTCCACATATGATATCATGACATCTTCCCAAGTTTCATGATTTTCGGACTTCGTTTGCTTTTTATACAATTTAAAAACAACTCGACCGCAAGTTCGTGGTCATGTTTCGTGAACAAGATGTTCGAAATTGGTGGTCTGTTCCTGGTTACGGCCTCACATTATACTAAATAACATGAATATCATTTTTCCATTCATTTTTTTTTCATTATTCGAATGACTAGCAGTTATAATTTGAATTATCCAAGAAAATTCAATTAATTGAAATAAATTAAAGAAATATAGAACAAGTCCGAGAAATGTGCCACATTGGAACATGGAGTACCAGGTATTGTATGAGGACTGCAGAAAAAGTTTGGAGGTCAAAAGTGGAAAAAAAAATATGGTTTACCGAGTGTCAAAAAATGACACTCGGCAAAGGAGCATCTTTGCCGAGTGTCAGGAGAAGACACTCGGCAAAGGGTTAACGGCGGCTGCCGGCCATTAACGGCGGTGCCCTTTGCCGAGTGTTCTTGTTTGCCGAGTGCCCGACACTCGGCAAACCTGATAGTTTCCGAGTGTAATTTTTTGCCGAGTGCTTTCTATCTGGCACTCGGCAAATAGCCTCTTTGCCGAGTGCCCGACAGAAAGAACTCGGTAAAGTCTGGAACACTCGGCAAAGAAGCCGTCTCCGGTAGTGCGAGCTGCATGGCCTGCCAACTCCTGCTGCCGACAGCCAAAGCTGGTGCAACTGCATGGAGCCACCGAGCCAGCACCACCAACAATTTGCGGCAGCTGCTAGCACCAGCCCTGCTGAACAAATGCTGTGCCGAACAGCACTGCTAGCTACACATTGCTACAGTGCATTCCTCCCTCCCCTTTCTTGCATGATGCTCAAAAATACTTGGATGCGAAAACTAATTGGATGAATGGGTTACTGGTGTGATGGGGATCACAATGGTATGACATGCATGGAGAGATTTTTGGTTCTTGATTAGGATTGAGAGGAGAGAAGTGAGAGGAGCTTGTGAAGATAAGAAATGACTGCTACTGTGTTGGGGAAGAATGAGTGACGAGGGGAGGAAAATAGTTATTAAGTTGCATACACTAACCAAATCACTCAAAAGCTTAAGCTGATAGGAAAAGGCGGGCAATTCACTTATACTTCAACACTCCCTCTTACGTGTAGGCTCCTTCAGACCTAAGACGTGGAATAGAAGTGGGTTGCAATTATTATTTTTAATTGCACCAACCGAGTCTTGAACTCAAGACCTCTTGGCTCTGATACCATGAAAGATTGATAGGTATGCGGAAGGAGTTGGGTGGAAACAGCGACACCTTCTCCATGTGCTGCCTGCATGTTATATAGTGCGACGAAGCGCGTAGTTAGAGTACAATACGGAACGAACCTGGTAGGTAGCCATGAGAAGCGTAGAAGATACAAACTAATCTAATCTCTAACTAACAGAACATGCGCTTCTCCAGGCTAGCCAATACCTTTGTTGTTACATGGTAACAAGAAGTATACAAGGATACGGAAACGTATTTGTCTAACAATAGTGATGGCAGTGAGTTGCTTTCTTGTGTAAAGAAATGGCAGGGGAGAAATGATTTGGCTAGGGGGGTAGGATGCTTTGGCTGGACAAGACATGGCAGGGGGGAAAGACGTAGTAGTGGGTGCAGCAGCTGCTCTGCTTGTGTTCAGTTAGAAAAATAATTTTTGAATGAACAGTGTTTTCAGACTTTACCAAAATGGCTGACCGTGTTTAGGTAATTTTTAGACATAGTTTCTTAGCTCCAAAATCGTGAAATTTTTATGGGAGGTTCCTGATATAATGTAGATGCTTAGGTAAAAATTTTATAAATTTATTCAGAGTGTGATGCGCTCTAAAAATCTTTGAATTTCTTGTTTACTTGGAAGATGAATAGCATTATAGTTTTTCCTCTCTTTTTCTTTTACGTCGTCCAAACGACCTTGCATGCTTAAACCGATTATAGAAATGGAATACCTTCGAGACAACGATCACAACGACATAACATGCGTTGCATGATTTTTGATTTTTGCTTGTGATTGCGAGGAGAGAAGTTGGAAAATATAAAAAGGATACGCAGGTGTTTTATCTTCTAGTTCTTTTCTCCTTTTTGTAATTTTGCTCAAACTACCATGCATGCGAAAACAAATTGTAGAATCGGGTTCCTCGTGCGATGACGATCGCGGTGGTATTACATACATGACTTGGTTTTGAATCTTTAGCTAAGATTTGAAGGAGACAAACGACAGGAGTGAACAGGATCAGAAAATAGAAGAGATGACCGGAAAAGAAGGGACATGCGGTCGTTTCGCCCGCGGTCGGTCGAATTGGAAAATGAGAACGGCGATACTAATGTATGCATCATGATTTTTGAAATGCATGTGAAAATAAGAAACAAAATAATTTAATTCTCTCAAACAATTCGATTAAATATTGGTTACTATTATTATTGTTAATATATATTTTTAATGCATATTTTTACACGATTTGATTTAACTTTGAATGCAACCTTTTAATTAATTCAATTTAATTTTTAGAAGCAATCTTTTACTTAAATACGAGAAAATTTTAAAACACTGCTAAATATTTATTAGATCGCCTAATTAAATATTAACATCCCGATTCTAAAAATCAGGATGTCACAGGCGTCGAGGATTCAGCTACTGTTGAGAACACAAGACGAAGGAAGGAGATTTGAGGAAAATGAATCAGAAGGCACTACCAGAAAACATGTATTTCCCGAGTGCCTGTATTTTTTCCGAGTGTCTAGAAAGAAACACTCGGAAAGATCCCGAGTGTTTCATAGAACACTCGAAACATAAACTTAACACTCGAAACATAAACTTAACACTCGGGCTGCAGCAGGATACAACGGGTCTAAACGGGGTGAAATAGATTCCGGAGTGCAATAATTTTGCTTACACTCGGGAGAGTTAGGAGAGAGAGCGCCAATTTTTTTTTTCACAACCGCTCCTTTTTTTTCGCTGCGCACTAACCCTACTCGATCCAATCCTCCACAGCAGCCTCCCATTTCTTCTCCACTTCCTTCTTCTTCTCGGTTAAAGCTTCGGCCGAAGCCCTCCTGGCTCCACCTCCGGCCGACTCTCTCCCTTGCGCCGCTTGGCTCCAGCGGGGCTGCTGGCGCGCCGCTCGCACCCTTCCGCCGCCGGTTCGCCTGCGTCCTTGCGCCACATTGGCCCACACCCAACTCCTGCTCCCAGCTCGGCCGGTCCATGGAGCCGCCTCCGGCTCGGCCGGCGTTGCGCCCGGTTGCTGGCGCAGCCGTGCTCCTTCTCCCCCACGCCTGTGGCCCGTCCGAGCTCCCCTGTGCTGCCGCCTCACCATGGTTCCTTCCTCGCGGGCGCTCACGCCTGCGCCCGGCTGTGCCTCCACGGTTCTTCCGCGGCTCACGTCGTGCGCCCCTGCCTTGGCTCTAGGTGAGCTCTCCCCCCTCTCTCCCCCAGAACTACTCAGGGAGCTAGCCATCAATTGGTAAAGCACCGCCTGTGCAGATCCTCCAAAGGACTAGACTTCGGTGGCTCCAAGCCTCCAATCCCCGGCTACATTCCACTCTGCATCAAGAAGGTGAATTTCTCTTGCAGAAACAATTTGGGGTTCTTATGTGCACAAGGTGTTATGATAGAGTTTTTACTTTACTGAAGTGATTTTTTTCAACTTGTCTTCACAGGATGGCTACCAGTTGGCTGTAGAGCTTGAGAAGGCCTGGCAGGAGAGTGTCAAGTCTGGAACTCCTATGGATATTGTTTCCTCCTTGAGGAGGTAACTCTTTTCTTATACTGTAGCATGTTTTGATGTATTTTGATGGTGTTGCTCTTAGCATCCACTAGATTTTATTTCTATAGAATCTAGTTTCAAAGCTATCCTATTATTATGTTTAGTAAGTTTACTTATGGACACAATATTTGTTTGCATGTTTGGCTACAGTTATGAGAAGGAGAGGAGAGAAGGCTACGTGTTGCTATTATACATGGATTGGCAAGAATGGCTGCAATTATGGCTACCACTTACAAACCATATTTGGGTGTGGGTCTGGGACCTTTGTCGGTACGTTAAGAACTTACGCATATTTTTACTTCTAAATGCACTAAGTTTGTTTCTGTCTGTCAACCAGATTAAAACTGCTTGTTTAAGTGTGGCATGATAATTTTACTGGATTTCTGAAACAAGGTTTCAAATTAAATTACTAGTGCCGTAAGAGAATCATTGAAAAATTGCAGACTAAAACTACTTAAACTTTATATGCATATTTGTTACATGTAGTTTTTGACAAAGTTAAGGATACCACATCCTGGAAGAGTTGGTGGGACATTCTTCATCAAGTATGGAATGCCTTTGATGCTGAGCTGGGTTTTAGGTGGCAACAGGTGATTATTGCTGCTATGCCCAATCCTTCACTCATCTAGTCTATTATCTTAATCCCTTTCCAGCATAGCATGAACTTCTTCATTCCTTCTTTCTGGTATGGTGCTGGAGTGCTGGGCTCTTAAGTTACAACTAGACAATAATTGCTGGGAGTTCATGCACTGTTAACCCCAGATATGTCATCATATTTAAGGAAAAATACCATCCTATATTCTTATTTGTACTGCACAATCGACTAATTGTATTTGTGAAAACAGATGTAGGCACAGAAATGGCAACTTACTGCATACTAGCTTAGTCAAAACTACAGATGAAATTGATGGAGAGTAGTAGTTGCAGGATGTTTCTTACATGACTGTTCCAGGCAGGCTCAAGTGCTCGATAGCCAATCATAACCATATGGCCAGTGCTGTCATTTTATTCACTATTTTGGAATGAGACCGCTCAAGCCCTGTTAGTGTTATAAGCAGGAACACATCTAAAAAACATTTTTTAGCAATTGAGCTCTAACCAACTAGTGAACTACATTATAAAAGAAGCATATCCTCTTATGCACCCTTTGGTAATTGTCCATTTTATAATGTAATTTATCATGTTTAACCATGTGGTTACTACTTTACTACGTTGATCATACAAAAAAAACCATTGCCTGTTCGAGACAAATAAATGAGTTCTCTTGGATACTCTGATATGTGTTTGAGGTGAACTGGGTGTTTTTTTTTTTTTGCTAAATGAATTTTAGTTTGCGCATGTTCTTTGACCCACATGAATTGATGTTTCTTCCTCTTACTTGTCATAGGTTTATAGATGCTTTCAGTAATCATATTATATCATCAGTGGAAAATACAATTACGAACAAAATAATGGTGGGTGCATCGAAGCTTGACTCATTCCTGGGAAGCCTTCCAAAGAAAATTGATGTTGATAATGTCGCTGCTATGAATGTGATATTTGTTAATGATCCACTATTCAAAAGTTCCTCTGTTGAGTTTGATATAGATGGATTATTTATTCAATCTCATAAAACTGGTCTTCCGAGAAATAGGCTTTTTGGAGATACCAAATTTACACCACCTCTTGTTAGCCCTTAAAAAATGCTATGGATTTCATTGGATGAAGATGTTTTCAACTCTGTTTCAGCTCTCTACTTCAAGGTATATTAGAATTCATTAGGTATAAGTTAGAGAAAGAGCTTGTTATCATGGTTAATGTAGATATGTAAACTGAATGGTTATTTGAACCTTTTTTCATTAAAAGAAGGATATTTTTGTTGTGTTGGTCAGTACATAGTTGTTTGAACCTAGTTGTTTTCCATATGTGAACTGTAACTGGTATATTCTGACTGACATGATGCTTTTGATCATTCAGGCTGGTTTACTGCAACGTATGGTGGACAAGAGTCCCGATCAGTTTCTTTTTAACATTGCTACCTGGAGGGTTTTTATTCCCAAGTTGTATCATAAATATCCAGATCATGATATGGTGTTGAATATTTCCGCCATATCACCTCCCTCTGTGAGGATTGATGTGGGTAGAATTGACGCCACAGTTGACTTAGATGTCACAGTTAATGTTTTGGATTTTGGTGAGATAGTTCCTGATATAGTGGGGTTGTCTACTCCATGGATGTATGTCGGCTCATCATAGCAGACTGTATTTAGTCTAAAATCTGAATGTTGTGCTGAGTGTGAAGGGGTATATATGTGAATGTTGTATTGTGAACTCGAAAATTATGTTAATCTTATCGAATCTATATATGTAATGATTTGTGGTTAATTGGTGATATTTTTCTTGTTGTTGAATGTTTGGTATGTTTGATTACTGAGTTTCTTGTTAGCGTGGTTCAAAATGAAACACATGTATAAAATTGAGCTGCATTCGCTGGGAAGCATGTTTTTTTGTGTGGCTGACAACCTATTTTGAAACTTGATTCCTGAGTGTCTGTTGAAAAACACTCATGAATAAAACTTGATTCCCGAGTGTCTTTAGTTGAAATACACTTGGGAAAGTGTTCCGTTACGTTATTGAAACTGCTGTGCCAACTATTCTCCCGAGTGTTGTTTGTTTCCCGAGTGTAAATTAGAACACTCGGGAAAGTTATTTGTCCTGAGTGTAGCACTTGGGAAACCAGTTTTTACCCGACTAAACTATCCCGAGTGTTTTTTCCCGACGGCCGACCTTCGGGAATTAGGTTCCCGAGTGTTTTTCGTATTGTCCGGAGTGTTTCGGGCACTCGGGAAATTAACGTTTTTTTGGTAGTGAGGGACAAGGGAGGAAGGAAAGATGAGACGTTCTTAACTAGGAGTCAGGGTAAGATGGGTTTAGATGGGAGCAACCAAGCAGTTTTATTTGGATGTGGGAGGTGGTGGGCTGAGCAGGCTTCATGCGTGGTGAATAAGTTGGCTCTGCAACACACGTGTTTTTTGTTGCGAGTTATGTGTTGTTGTGTGCATGTTCTTCTTGTAGTGTATCAATGTTGGAGTTGCGTGTACTAGCTACTGATCATAATACTAGTACGATACACACATGAGGGCTTAGAATATTTAAATCCCGGGTACCGACATATATGGAGTTAAAAAAAACTAACACCAAAGGCTCTATACAAGATGTATATCATGTGCATTGCAAAATAGAGAAATATTGTAGTTTGTGCGGATGTAGGGTTAACGACTAGTTTAACAAATTATCATGCAATGTAACAGCACTGTGTGAGCAAAATCGAAAATTTGCAACATGCGATGAAGAAATTGACATAGATATATACTGGAAGTTTCATTGTGCCGGCTGTACCGTTGCAGGCGCTGCACCCGGGCGTTAACCCCGATCCTCTTCCGTAGGCACAAACGCTTGCACGTTGCTTTGGGCTGAACGCTGAAGCACATAAACAAGGGCGACCATGCACAAAGCTAAGAATAATAATTTTATATGCCCCCGAGAACAATGCTTTGGATCCAGAACAATGCTGGCGATCGACCCCTATATATATGACAGGGTTCTGCGAGGTACCCTGCAAACTGCACACCCGATTTCCTCCATTTTACCTTAGCTGTTACGTAGTACTACAAGCAAAGCAATGGCTACTGCCATTCGCTCTCTGCTCTTCTCCCTGCTTCTGCTTCTTCTGGCTCCTCATCTTGGCAGCTCCTACCACACCAGCTACACCCATGGCGGACGGCATTTCGTTCTCCGTTCATCCGACTACAAAGGGCTCGAGTCGCCGAAGCGGCCGACCTGCTCGTCTATCCCTTCTGGTGAAGTACCTTACATAATCCCCGCAAAAGAAACATCTCGCGCAGTGTCTCAAGTCCTAACCATTAAGCGTACTAGCGAAATGAGTTCTTTTACGTTTTGACGTTCTCGCGCTGACTAACTCCACAATTTTTCAGGGCATGGCAATGGACCGCTGCCTGTAGTGCACAGGCTGAGCCCATGCTCTCCTCTCGGGACCGCTCGGAACCAAGGCATGCCGTCGGTGGACGACGTCCTCCGCCGCGACGACCTCCGCCTCCGCTCGCTCTTCGGGGAGGACTCCAACGAGGCAGCTGGGCCAGCACCCACGCCTGCATCTGGTGTGACGGTCCCCACAACCGGCACTCCCCTCGGCATTTACCCGGGCGCGTTTGATTACCACGTCGTCGCCGGCTACGGCACACCGGTGCAGAAGTTCACCGTGGGGTTTGACACGGCCACCATGGGGACCACGCTGCTCCAGTGCAAACCTTGCGCCGCCGGGGAGCCATGCGAGCAGGCATTCGATCCGTCCCAGTCGTCTTCCCTTGCCCAGGTCCCGTGTGGCTCGCCGGACTGCCCGTTGAGTGCTTGTTCTGGACCCAGCTGCACGTTCACCTTGAGCAGGAACGGCGCCCTGTTGTTCAATGCCACCTACGTGACAGACACGCTCACGCTCTCGCAGTCGACCACCTTGGAAAACTTCAGGTTTGCGTGCTTGGAGATGGGCGCCCGGACGATCGACAACTCATCTGGCATCCTCGACCTCAGCCGGGACAGCCACTCGCTGGCATCCCGAGCTCCTTCGTCTCCAGACACGGTCGCCTTCTCGTACTGCCTGCCGTCGCACACGACCACCCAGGGCTTCCTCTCCATCGGCGCTACCCGGCCGGAGCGCTCCGGTCACAACGTGAGCTACACCACCCTACGGAGCAACGCTGCCCGTCCAAACTTGTACTTCGTCCAGCTCGTAGGGTTAGGCCTCGGCGGCCAGGACCTCCCGATCCCTCCCTCCACCCTCGCGGGCGACTCGCTGATCGAACTGCACGCGACGTTCACCTACCTGAAGCCGGATGTATACGCGGCTCTCCGCGACCAGTTCAGGAAGGCGATGTCGCAGTACCGCGTGGCGCCGCCGTCCGGCCGGCTCGACACGTGCTACGACTTCACCGGCCTGAAGGTCTACATCGTGCCGGCCATCACGCTCAAGTTCGACGGTGGGGTGAGCCTCGACCTTGACATCGAGCAGATGTTGTATTTCCAGGACCGCGAAAACCCCTTCTCCGTGGGGTGCCTCGCATTCGCCGCGGAGGCGGTCAACGCGCGAACGGCTGCGGTTATCGGGACCTTGGCGCAGGCGTCGACGGAGGTGGTGTACGACGTGCGTGGAGGGAAGGTTGGCTTCATCCCTTACCGCTGCTGATTATAAAAGGAGCACGTGCATGCTGGATGCATGCATGCATGGTTGGATTTTGGAATAATAGTACACTAATAGGTGTGCTTCTCGTTTTACTTGCTTCTACAAATGCGTGCCAATGTAATAACACTCAGAAGAGTTGACGTGTGAAGTGTGGAGTGGAGTTATATCCGCACGAACGAATAAGCAGCAGCTACAGAAGTTAGTGTCATGCTGCCTCTGCTTACTGTTGATGTTACATGAAACAGCTAGCTATGTATCAATAGCAAATTCTCTCTTGTTCTTTAGTCCATGGGACTTGGGAGCCATACATATTTATTTCCAACGGTATAGGATCCAGCCGTCCACTCTCCATCCAACGGTACAAGCTCGCCTTCAACCTTCTGCTAGGGTCTCCTATATGTTGATCCCTCGCTCTCATGCGATGGCCGACAGTAGGGGGCCGCCACTTCCGACAGGTTCACCATGCGCCCCAATGTAGAGGGAGGCCGAGGAGGCAGTGGGTGGCTGCGGAGGCCGTTGGGCAGCTGAGGAGGGTGGTCGGCGGCGCAGGGTGGCATGTCGAGGCTGTGGTGTGGTGAATATTAATTAGGTCAGGTGGGGTGTGGGCGGCGGGGGACACGGCGGTGCGGCGAGGTCCGTTGGCTATGAGTATAGGGTTTTCCGATGCACTCTCAACTTGCTTCGCTTTTCTCTTCTCTGTTATTCGACTCAACTGAACAAGTCAGAGCTAAATACATGAACATCATCCGTGCGACTCGACTCACACACAACCAGGCAACAACCTGCCTCCTTAACTCACGCCATGATCCAGACGACTCGACCACTAACGTGGCCTTTACTCCCACATACACCACTACATGCAAACCAACTCGTCATGCCTAGCTAAGTCCATGCGCATGTGCACACATGCAAAGCAACTAAGCAACTAACCACAACACTCGTCACTACCAGAAACGGCTTATTTCCCGAGTGTCTATATTTTTACCGAGTGTCTAGATGAAAACACTCGGTAAGGTCCCAAATGATTCACAAGACACTCGGGAAGAGCTATAAGCACTCGGTAGAAATAACTATTCTGAGTGTTTAATGCAACACTCGGGAAATAAATATAATCCCGAGTGTTTTAAAATGCAAACACTCGGGAGCGAAAAGAGACCGTGTCGTGCCCGTTTTTTTCTACGACCCCGTTTCCACCCTAACCCTACATCCCCTTCCGCGCGCACCGGCTCCCCCCCTTCCGCAACCCGTGCCGCCTCCTCACCCTATATAACATCCCAAATGTGGATTTGTCTTTCAAATGTATAAAAATGAGGAGAAATTAAAACTTTTCTCACATCTGGATATTTTTGATCAGTTCCATGATTCTTGTACAGGGATTGTGGAAAAATTAAAATCAAAATCCTCAATTGACTCCAATCAAAAACCTCATTGGCAAAAATCTTGTGCCAAACCTCTGTGAATATTTTTTCTGAGTTCTAGGGAGGCTTGGTAACACCTCTGAATTATTTCATGATTTTTAGAAATTATTTGATAATTTTGGAGGCAAGTCAAACCAAGTCAAAGCTTGGTCAAACCCTAACTCCAACCTTCTGGAATTTCTGGAGAAGAATGCGTTGCATGAAAATCTCTGGAAATTTTATGTAAGTTTAATCCTTAAGTCAGCAACCTCCAGTTAAAATTTCATAATTTTGGAGCTGGTTTGCTACCTTAAGAAAATCCTCCAAAAATCAGCTGTTAATTCAAACCCTAGCTGGTTTTCACTGTTCCTTGAGTTCGAGTCAGACTCGGGCTCGAGCCACTTGGCTTGGTTCAATCAACTAACTGCACCGTCGCGGTCGATCGAGCGCGAGCGCTGTCAGTCGTCGGATCGTCATCGAAGCGTTACCGATGCGATCACAGGAGAGCCGTTCGATTGGAAAAGCACGGCCTGGATTGGGGTGAACGTTCGGACCGGCCGATCGCCCAATTCATTTGAACCGTTCGATTTGGAGATAACGGCCTGGATTGAAGTGAACGTTCGGACCGTTCGAACGTCTCGCGCAGTGTGAGCCGTAGGATCTAGATCAATGGCCTGGATTGAAGTGAACGTTTGGACTGGCCGATCTCCTCGTTCATTTGAACCGTCCGATTTCGATCCAACGGTGGCCGTGTCGTCTCCTTCCTCACGTAGAGCAAACGTTGCGTCTGAGTCAAAGCCATGGCGTGCGCAGGATCTGGAGCAGCGTAGGGTCACCTCGGTGACCACCTTTAAAAGGCTCCTTCTGCTCGTATTGATTACCTATCGTGCACCGCCCTCAAACGTCCAATGCTCAACTGCTCCCATCACTGTCAAAGCTCTCATGGCAAGTTTGATCCGAGGGGGAGTATTGCCGTTGCTCTCTGCCATTTCCTCTATTTAAGCTCCATTGTTTCCTCTCTTAGCTTCCTTTAGCATTTCCACAACTCTTGCTAGCACCTCAGTGCTTGTTTGAGCTTGACTAACCCGAAAACACTTCGGCCGCCATTGCCAAGCTTCAAACTTTCGGTGAAGGCGGTACCTCAGTGGCTCTCACTCTCCATTCCTTGCTCCCTCTGCTCCCTCTTTATTCACTCAAGCTTAACCCTCACTTAATTTCACTTATCTTTCTCAGGGCTTGGCTGAATTTGGATTTTCTCTGTTTCGGCCGAAGTTCATCCCCTTTCTTCTTCCTCAGCGCCGGAGCAGCTCCAACCTTTCTCTGTGTCTCTCCCGTGCTCAGGTAGCTCCACTTTAGTCTCTAGGTGCTTGGCACTCGCTTACGTGGACCGTAGCGGAGCTTCTTTGTATTTTTTATTTTTCGGTCATTTTTGTCACCTCTGTAAACTCCGTCTTGCCGGCGTTCTAGACCGCCGCAGCCGCAGTGAATGGTCCCATTGTGTGGGCAAAACTATTGTCGATCCATTTTGGGCCTTAGCTCGCGCCGCCGTGGCCAGAGTCGCCGGCGGTGAGCCTCCTTTCACCGTCGGTTTTGTCGGACCAAAACTGTGCGCAAGCTTTTGAACGTCGTTCTCTGTGGACCGTCGATCTTTAGATCAACGGCCCAGGATCGCGTGAACGAGTGGACCATCCGAACGCTGCGATCCACATGGACCGTTGGATCCAAGATCAACGGTTCCGGATCAGCGTGAACGTTCGGAACGCCTGAACGCGTCGATCCGCATGGACCGTTGGATCCAAGATCAACGGTCTGATTCGCGTGAACGTTCGGATCGCTCGAACGCTTCGATCCATGGACCGTTGGATCCGAGATCAACGGTCCCGATTCGAGTAAACGTTCGTCCGAACGGTTCGATCCGCGTGGACCGTTGGATCCAAGATCAACAGTTCCGGTTCGCGTGAACGTTCGGACCGCCCGAACACCTCGATCCACATGGACTGTTGGATCTAAATCCAACGGTGAACGTTTGAGCCGCGTGCACGCGCGCCTTGTTCCATGGACTTGGACCGTTGGATCCAAGATCAACGATCCAAGTTCGTCCACATCGTTTTAATTTTGGATTTTCCCGAAAGGATTATTTGTAAACTAAAAAATGAAATTAACTTGTAAAATGCATAACTATTTCATTTTAATTCCTTTTCAGTTGATTCAAATTTTGTTAGTTTTGTTTTTAACTAAACTTTAGTCTAAAATTGTTTCTAACCTCATTTTAGCTCCAGAAATTTTTGCGAAGGTTTTAGTTGCAATGAATAGTAGCATTTATGATTTATAAGGCTGAGCAGAATTGTTTTGCTCATATATTTTGCATTAAGAATCCAAATTCATTGGTTCTTGTTGCTAAATTTCTTATAAATTATGCTCTTTCTGCTGTAAAATTTTCAAAGCATTCGGAGAAAGTTTGCTGTTGAGTCTTTGTGTTTTCTTCGTTCTTATCGGTTCTTTTTCGCTTTCTCGTTAGGTTCCGAAGAGCACATTGATAACCTAAGTGATTCTCAGCAACATACTGAATAGCAGCAACCAGGCAAACAGTTTGATCATGTTAATCCCAGTATTTTTCAAGTCTAATATATTGATTTCAACTTGTGTGTATGCATTGCTATTTTGTTGTTAAATTATGGTTAGTTGATCCTATAGTTGCATAATCTGTAGGAATTGATTATCCTCTACTACCTGAGCCTAGGTTAATTGCTGTGATTTGAGTTCGATGGATGAGCTCTTGTCACTTAGTAGATTGCGATTTGAAATTTCTTAGAAATGCCTAGTTTCGGTAGTAATGGGCGGTCATCGATTTAGTCGATGATCTTGATCACACATCTAATTATTACTCCTTTATGTCCAGCACTTGTGCTTTGTTATTTTGTAAAATCAAAATCTAAAAATAAAAAAAATTGATTTAGACTTGGGCAAGTGGTTGGATGGTGGGTTATTGGGTTTGTAGATGTCTTGCCCATGTCAACAAGGACCGAATTACTTGTACCACTGTACTAAGCAATTTGCGTGCTAACCACATGAGAGGGATATGAGACTTCTCTTGACTAAGTACTTCGGCGTGTGTTAGCTCCGAGTCGCAGGAGGGGGTTTGTGTGTGTTGTGTGAAAAAGGATCTGTGTTATTGTGTTGGGTGTGCGGTGGTGGAGATTCCGGGTAGGTTCTCCACCTCGAGGGGCATCGTAGTTGTCCAAGGCTTTGCCCGTGAGGGGCAGTTGACCGAGGCTTTACGATGACTCCGACACAACGTATGTGTTTCTATCCATACGGGCGACTCGTAGTTAATACATAATATTGGAAATGTCTTGAAGGACTTAGCTGTGCCGGCATACCAAAGGAAGTATGCTAATCATGTAGCAAAAAGGCGGTCTGACGTGTGGGTACATTGGTACACCCCTGCAGGGATAAAACTATTCGAATAGCTTCATTCTAGATTATGGACACGCTCGGATACGCCCCGTGAGAATTAGACTACAACCTTTTAATTAAAATTTGACATGGTTGGCATGAATGGGTAATTCATGCTATTGTTATGGTGACTATGGTTTAGTCACTTCCAGGATTGTTGTTGTCATCTGTATATTGTTATTGTTGTTGTCAAATTGTTATTTGAACATTAAAAACAGATTTGCCAACTTGCTTTCAAATGTACTATCGTATTGCAAATAAAGATTGCTTTATGTCGAAAATGAAACATACAACCTCCACTCAAATAAGCTTGCATGTAGCATATGTATAGGTCTGTTATTCTACACGTAAGTCTTGCGGAGTATAATTTTTGTACTCATTTGCTTTGCTTAACTATTTGTTGCAGAGGAGGAAGGTGAGCCCCAAGGGGCTCACTTTTGTGAGATGTGCTGCGGGTTTGACGACTAGCTTGGCTCTTTGTTTATGGCCATCTTATAGCACTTTTGTTTGCGCTGTTTAAATTATTTGTATGACTTTGGGCCGGTCGGCCTCTCTTTTGTAATAGCTTTACTATGTATGTCTTTGGATCTGTTAGTTCTGCTTCAGTTCTATGTGAATGAATGGAATTGATGCATGACTTTTTGTAAAGAGGTGTGTATACTGCATTTCTGGGAAGTATACATGTCTCGAGTCTCGGTTAATTTGATTTGTGATGCTAGGACCGAGTGGATGGTTAAGCATTACAAGCCTGATAAACCGGGGTCTCACACCCTACCCCTCCTCCCGAGCGCCGCCCGCCTCCTCCCTCCTCCGGCACCGCCGTCCTCCGCTTCCCTCCTCCCGAGCGCCGCCCGCCTCCTCCCTCCTCACGCACCGCCGTCCTCCACCTCCCTCCTCCACCCGCCTCCCTCCTCCCCGGCGACCTCCTCCCTCATCTCTCTTATCTCCTCACCACCAAAATCCCCTGGCTCTCTTCCTCCTCCGGCCTATCTCTCCCTCCAGCACCTCCTTCTCAGCTCGGCAGCTCCTCCCCGGCACCTAGCACCGCCGCCCGTGCGCTCCCCCTCCTGCGTCCCTGGTTCGGCTTCGCTCGCTCCTCCTACCGAGGTAAGCCCCCCTCTAGCTCGGCCCAGTGCGAGAGTTTGTGGATATAAAATAGAACCAGTTCTGTACTACTACTGGAATATATTGCAAATTGGTGTGATGGGCTTGAGATGAATGCTCTGTGATGATAATAGTTTTGTACTAAAATTGTGATGATATCTATTTCAGTCTTGCGTTTTAGGGTTTGAATCATGGATAGCATTGAAGTTAGTTGGAAAATCAGTG
Source organism: Hsuehochloa calcarea (assembly GCA_036346395.1). NCBI lineage: Eukaryota > Viridiplantae > Streptophyta > Magnoliopsida > Poales > Poaceae > Hsuehochloa > Hsuehochloa calcarea. Next base: position 34,887,232 of record CM070604.1, on the reverse strand, counting down.
GAGAAGCATTGCATTTGTTGTGGTTGTGTTTCATAACTAGCTTTCACTACGCTAACCTGCAGGCCTTGATCATTTGTAGAAACACCAACTGACCACCTGTGCTTCCTTTATTAGCCTGGCTTCCATTTCCAAGAACACCAACTGATGTTGCATCGCTAAGAAGGCTTGTTTGCCTAGCAAGTGAGCCATAACCAATTGTAGTTTCCTGAGATCTCATATAGTTGCGGATATTAATCTCAATTTCATGAGATCTCTCATAGTTCTTGTGAGTAACAGTGAGATGATTGTTCGATGTGCCCATGGAATGAACAGAATGATGGGGTAGTATCGCATGAGCTTGTCCACCAGGTATGAATAAGGAGTTTGTCATCCATGAAGAAGTTGCATCTTGGCAGTTGTAGCAGTTCTTCAGTGAGTTAGTGTATGATGAGCTAGCTTTGGCAGAAAGCCTGGCGTTTAGGTTGCACTGTTCTTTCATTTTGGTATTGCAATGTTTTCTATATTTTTGAAAAATGAACGTGTAGGAGGGGTTCACATAAGAAAATTAACATGTATCATTCTATCATCATATAATAAAATATGGATGAATGAATACATATCAGCTGGTAGCACATATTAGTTTCAGATGGAAGCAACTGGCCAGTAGGAATCGTAGCTGCAGATGGCTTGCGACTTGTTCTGCAGTTATATTTACACTATGCATCATGCTATCATCATATAATAAAATATGGATGAATGAATACATAGCAGCTGGTAGCACATATTAGTTTCAGATGGAAGCAACTGGCCAGTAGGAATCGTACCTGCAGATGGCCTGCGACTTGTTCTGCAGTTATATTTACACTATGCATCATGCTATCATCATATAATAAAATATGGATGAATGAATACATAGCAGCTGGTAGCACATATTAGTTTCAGATGGAAGCAACTGGCCAGTATGAATCGTACCTGCAGATGGCTTGCGACTTGTTCTGCAGTTATATTTACACCTTCATGCTCCGGTACTTCTTTTATCCTTTTTGGACCTACATATATAAGAAAATCCAAATGCAGAGAAAGTTAGAAAAATTGAAAGTACGTGCATAAACGTGTGTATTGCAATAATCTATGTTTAGTGCATGTCTAACAAACAACAAGAAACAATGCACATGAATTATATTACTTTTCCTTAAACATGTCCCAACACACTATAGGTCGCAAGAAGGAACATCCAAATATAAAGCATGTCTGAAATTTCCTTACCAAACAAAGTGTTTACAGAGAATCATAATATCACTCGATATGTACTATGATGTGATAGAGACAACCATGTAATATGATAAGTATATTCTGGACATATATACATTTCAAGAATATGTGATAGTTTAGCTTGCATATAAATGGGCGCTAAATCATTGCAAATTAGCTAGGCTTATTTCTGCTTGGATTAGTCGATTTTTTCTTGTGCACTTCTACAGTTGTGCAAAAGAAGAAGGAGATATTTTATTAATCAACATAACAGTTACCCGACCAATATAAGCGACTAGTTAGCCAAGGTATGACCATAATGTTCTGCTACTTTATACTTGTACAATTTAGCAAACTTACAAAAACATAGATGATATCAAAGGGCATATTACTTTTGCAAGTGCTTTAAACTTAGTTAGCTTTACTCATCATTCTTCAAGTTCTTATTAGTAGGTATTGTATTAGCTTTGCTTTGCATAGAAGTATATATGCACTAGTAGAATCATGGCCGTTTCTTGATCGGTGCCGGCTACATTAGCACACCGACAACCCTCTCAGAGGTCCGAACAACAAGTACTGGATCAACGGATGATGTACACCCTCAAAGATGAGTGTGACCATCAACTGACAGGGTATCTCATCTTGAGGCTAGGCTACAAGATGAAATCGAGGCTAGGCAGCGGTTGGAGCAAATGATCCAGGCTTGGACATCGAACCCCATATGCGATGCAAATTGCAATTCATTTATGCCCACAAGCTTACATTGATATTTGTTGTTTTCAATTCATATAAGAAGATGTTACTAAATAGGAGGCTATAAAGTGAAATATATGGGCACACTTCTTATACGTAGCTTGTACATAAACCAAGATGAAGAGCCACAGGGATACTCACGGAGGCCACTGCAGTAGAATATTTATATAAATTAGTACCATCACTATCCCTTTTTTACTTACCATTAGCTGACATTACTAGTAGTTTCTCACCCCATATGACTGAAATAAACAAATATGCAGGTACTTCAAACTCGACTTGATGCCACTACACCAGGGGCACCACTGCCTGCATTATCTAATCCGGTAAGTAACTGCACACTTATTATTATATTGTTAGTCTCTTATGAGTACTTGAGAGCTCACTTTTGTATGGAGAATGGATATTTTGTAACTTGGTACTTGCATATTACATAAGTTCATCTTATTTTCTCCTGTGTAACTGATAATAAGTGTTACCTGTAATTTACATGGAGCTAAGAGAGCACAATGTTTTTCCTATAAATGATAGCAATGCGTGAAAGTTGACATAATGACCATACATATATACTGCTTTGTAACTTGGTACTTGCATATTACATAAGTTCCTACTTTCTATGTTTTTCCTAGATAAAGGACAGCTAATAGCTTTACCTTTCTAAACTATATATTATTGGATTCATTAGATATGGTGAGTGACATCGTTTTCCTTGGATATAATTTAAATCATGAATTATTGTTTGAAAATGAAATATCAGAGGCACCATTCTTCAATAGCCACATGAGCACAATGCAGCTTCACCTGTCCTGAATATTCAAATCTATTGACTTATCGCACAATGCTTCTCCCAAACTACACCAACAGCATTCTGTTAGCAAGTACAAGTTGAGGGACTTATGCTGCACTCATTGATACTGTGATGGTGTACCCGATGCTGGTGCCGAACATGTTGGCGTACTGGCAGAAGGCACAGAACCAGACTTGCCACCCGCCTGCACATACATGTCGATTGTGTTTACACAGATCTTGCGATGCCATTGTCATAAACACGTACATGTCTCTGCATGTACAGTTAGATAAACTAAATGTGCTAACACATACTCCCTCCGGTTATAAAATAATGACAATATATAATAATAAGAGAAAGATAGTTCATAATTGTGAGGAAGATAGTTTGGTTCGATGGGGGCAAAGGAGGAATAAGGATTAAGTAACTATTCGCACATATAGTTCTGATTCTCACTGCCTTGTTTTTTGACTGGTCAACTGCTTGCAGTGAGAAAAAGAGGTAATTAACCCCATATAGTTCTGCTATAGAATTGGACTGTTATTTGCTATTACAATATTGTTGCGTACTCCTTATCAGCCTTACAATAGTTCTATATTTTTCAAAGTATTTGTTGCTAATGTTTTTTAGCGTTTCTGTTCAAATCCAAATTTCAGCATATGGCCGGTTCAATGGCAGATCCATCTATTTTCGGTGCTCATGCTAGAGATGGTACACGTGTTACCTACCCAAACCAAGATCATGTGGATGAGCCCAACGTCGAGAGGCCACCACCAGGTACCTTCATCTGCTGAATTAGCACTTAACAATCTATTGGCTTGAAGTGATTTGGATGACTTGTTGGAACCCTTGAGGCTACGTACGCTCTTTGCAACCCTTAGACCTCCTTTCTACAGGATTGTAGTTTCTGAAACAAGAACATAGTCTTCTCAATTCCATAGTGACATATTATCAATAACTTATTACTTATACATTTTTTTGGTGTGCGTGTGTCATGTGACAATTGATAAACAAGGAAAAAGTGTGCAAAGCAGGGTACCACATAGCACATATACAAAAGTGTGAAATAATCAATGAGTAAGATGTCCAACTAAATCAGGATCATCTTCGATTATAAAAAGGGTTCAAAAAATTTGTTTTTATTTTTTACCGGAGGTCACCGATAGAACCGATTTCGCTACGACACAAGCAAATTACAATTTTGCAGTTGTTTTTCCCCTGCATTTACAATTTTATTAGTTTCATATTGTTTATGTTGAGTAGTAAACTGAATTGTTCTCTTCATGACAATACAGTGGCCTGAGTTCATAACTTAAGGCTACTAGGGACTCTGCGGTGGGAAGAAACTTTTCTCGCATTCATGTTGATGCAGAGATCAGATGAGAAGACCATCTCTTTACTAGAATCCCATGTGATAGGAGCAGCTCTAGCTTAAGCCTAAATTGATCCAAACTGTTCGAACTGTTATATGTATCGTATTCCATGGCTCATGCGTAGATTTTTGAATTTGAACTCGAATGTTGTGAGTTTGGGAATTATGTCAATATTGTTGAATCTATATATGTCAATATCGTTGAATCTTGCTCTTGAATGTATTGCTGAATCCGGATATGGAATGTAGTGCAGAATCTGGATGTGGAATGTATTATTGAATCTGATTCAAATCTAATTGCAAATTATGCATACGAAAATATTGGTTACAGCATGTTTGACCTACACTCCCGAGTGTATTATTTGACATACACTCGGGGAAAATCTAGTTTCCTGAGTGTACTAGGTCGGAAGACACTCGGGCAAGTTTCGCGACGCATTAGGAAGTGCTGGCCACGTCGTTCTCTTTCCCGAGTGTCAACACTCGGGGAATGTCTAGGGTTTTCCCCGAGTGTTTTCGTTGCATTACGTCCCGAGTGTAAACACTCGGGAGGAAAAAATCTTTCTCGAGTGTCAACACTTGGGAAAGTATTCTGTTACGGTGATTACGCTACTCGGACAGTTTTTTCTCTCGAGTGCCATATGTTTCCCGAGTGTAAATATTTACACTCGGGAAAAGTTTGTTTCCCGAGTGTAACACTCGGGAAACAATAATTTACCCGACTAAAATATCTCGAGTGTTTTTCCCGACGGTTGACCTCCGGGAAAGTATTTCCCGAGTGTTTTTGTGGATTTCCCGAGTGGTTCTAGTACTTGGGAAACTAACAGATTCTTGTAGTGATACACACACATGCATACATGCAACGTACGACCGGTTCTTTGGTGCATGCAACAACTCTACTGCATCTAGAACACACACCTAAACAGCATTAATATGGGACACAACTTGTACAACCAGATTGTTATCAACAATCACCCCCTAATCTTGTTGTCGCTAGAGCAGCGCCTGTTCTCATGGTCATCTGCCACAACCAACTTTAATACGGACATGGACGGAATGACAAATCAGGAGTGACACATTGTTCGGTGGTATTAAAGTGTACTTGGGAATTTTGCTGGTATAAATCAAAACCCGTGATCTTTGTGGAATTTTTCCAAAAGAGAAATAGCACTCTCCATTCTAATCATGACCTCATCGACCAAATTATTTGCAAACGTGCATTCTCCTACCGAGCGAACTGTCTGACGAAAGAGGGAATGAATCGGATTCATGCGATCTACCTACACCACCAAAACGCCAGCTCTCTAATTTCTCTTAGTATGCAAGCAATCTTCGACCTGTCACCCAGCCGATTCCAAGCGCCAAGCAGATCTTGGCAATCACTCCGATACAACTTTGTCGAAGCCACGCCTTCACACTAGTTTATGCGGTCTGGAGACGCCAATGCTTCTATTACTTTCGGCTCGGTGACAGCAACATACTTCCTGGAGAAAGCACCAACAAATTAAGGCACATATGTTGTTCCGCGCAAACCGACTTCATGGGTAGCTAGGTAAGCTTTTTAAAGTAGGAATGGCAATAGGGCACGGCGGGCATAGGTAATATTGCTCATAGCCAAACTCGTTCGCCCAAAACACTCCTACAGGCATGCCCGTATGCCCGCCACATGCCCACGAGGTCAGAGTCGAAGACCAAATAGCAAGCACGCAAAGAGAATTCTCCCAAAATTAAACTCATATATAGTATCTAGGTACATTGCAATTAATGCATGGAATAAAGATGGCAGCGATAGCGGGAATTGATACAAATCTAAGAGCGCGAAAGAGTTAGTGGGTGGGCAACGGCGTACCTGTGAGGGAAGGACTTGAGGTGGGAGGCGAGGGCAGAGGTGTGGTGGTGGATACACAGGCGGCGGCACTTAGGGCAAAGGCGTTGCGAGGCGCTGAGGATGCAATGGCTTATGAAAGGAAGCCTATTATTCCCTCAGTGACACCCCTCACCGAAAACAACCTGTCTGACCCATGAAAACAATCCCACGAAGTGCAACAAGCCAGCAAGTCCAGCTTCTTCCAACCCATCCGGCTGGGCATCTCCAATAGTGTCGTCTCTAATTTTGCTGTATCAACTCCACGTCACCGAAATACAAATTTAGAGACAACACCTCTAATAAGCTGTTTCTAACAAGTTGTATCAACATTCATGTCAAACATATAATATTCCCACTCATTCACTCCTCTGTCACATGTACTGGTTGTTTTGTCTTGGTTTGTGCGTAGATATAGTTGTTTAAGGGAGAGATAGCTTCCGTTCTCTCTCATATATCTCTCTCTTTTATTAAGAATTTTACTGATATGAAAAAGCTAACCAATGACTAATATAACACTATTAAAGATGCCCTCATCGATCCACCCGGCCACCATATCACTCCACGCCATGGTCCAACTTGTACTCAACATCCATGTACAAGAATGCTGACACCCCAGCCCATTCGAGGTTTATCTATATATATGGACATGTGCATCACTGTATGAGACGGTACGGGATGGATAGTTCCAAATTGCCTAGTTAACGTGAAATCTACCAACATACAAACCATATTCGAATGCATTCTAACCTCCCGAGTTACCCGTTTCACATGAAGCAAGGACAAAGCTCGAAAAACAAAAACAAAAACGAAGTAAGGACAAAAGCGTAAAAAGATGTAGTGCGTGTGTATGCTTTTTCTAGTATTACGGGTATACTTTTGCTCCTATTTGGAGCTTGGTCGTTCCAAGGATCCATGTATGTCACTTACAATATATATAAATCTAAGATGTACGTAATGCCCGCATTTTTAGTGAAAACATGGCTTATATGCATCGTTTTTTACAAGGGTATCTATATAGTTTTGCTTATCTGAAAGTAGAGATCGGACATATGTACGGAGCCTTTTTCGGTATTTCACCTTTCTTAGACGATAGGAATTGCTCGGCTTTATTAAGAATTAGTAGATAACCAGTGCATCTGCACAGCCAATATTTTTTCCGATGCAGCCACTAAATAATTTAGTGTTGAATTTATGTTAGTTTATTTTTGACGAGGATTAAAACCTTTATGTATTACTTTAATACATAAAGAGAGATCACATGTCTTCGTGGTCGTAACCCCTAAGGCTAACGACCTCACTGGTCGTGAGGATTCCAGAGGTTACATAATGAATACCTTGGTCAGACAATGTCCCGTACCTAGTCCCCGACCAGTTGACTGCTCGTAAGGCTATGAATTGGTATCATCTGGATCAGAATCCAGGTATATCCTTATCGTGTGATGAATGAAACACGTGCTGTATATTCCATACCACGCGACGTTACATAATTCTAAGACACCAGACTACGATTGAATGTCTCACCAACATATAACCGCACAGCAGTTGATACCCTGTCAACTGACACCTCTCTCTGACCAGATGCGTTGTTTCCTAACAGGCGTCTTTCCCAGGGATAACTGTTATCGCTTCATCAACTACTTAAGGAGGACCGCGGAAGCTGGAGGAGAGATCGGATCGGAGGCATTTGAGAAGATTAGCAGTCGATTTGATTACAACACCATAGCAAGCATTGCGCTCCAGTGTAACTAGAATTAGCCTTTTGTTTGATCACATGCATTTCTTGTAATAGCCAGTTCATAACAATAAAGAGTGACACCATTCTATTCTAGGAGAGACGCACCATTTACCTCTGTTTTTGTATATTCATAAGATTGGCGATTTGATCATTGACAGCTGGCGCCGTCCGTGGGGAAGAAGGCGTAAATTTCCTGAAGAAATTCTTCGCTCGACCAAATCCTCATATGTCCTTCATAATCGTATATACGACTATGGTAGGAACTTGGGACGAGGAGAACTTGTTCGATTTGGATGACTACTCCCATCTCGACATGGACGAATGTATACACGCCATGCAAGAGAACGAGATGTCATCATATTCCTCCTCTGTCGGTTCGCATGTTGCTGATAACAGCGAAATCGAACGGATGGATGAAGATACCCCACTACGACAAGTGGCGCTTCCGGAGGGACGTATTACTCTGACCAGTTCGGGATGTCCAAAAACCTCTCCAAGCCCGGTCCTTCCGACCGGTGAAAAAGGTGACAGAACTTTAGCCCCGCTATCTGAGAATCAATACACTCTCGATACAATCATGGCTGACAGGTACTCACCAACGGCTTCTGAAAATTCCAGGAGCCAACCGACATCTGGTAACGGTGTTTATTTGTATTTCCTTTGAATGTTGAATCATCATTCCCTTATCACATTAGTCAAATATGTTTTGAAAATACAAATGTACTTAGACATTGCTTAGATCATAAATATTTAATTTTGGAGAATTTTAGCCAAAACAGCAAAAATTGATTAAAAGCCGATGACATTGTTTTGTTATGGTGGATTTTTGCAAATGTCTTTGAAAAATAAAAAGTGAAAAATGGGTTTGGACTTAGGCGGAATGAATGCTTGGTGGGTGCAGATTTTTGCACGGGATAAATCCGGGTAGGGTTGAGGCCCAGGGGTTGTTTTGGGAAGTCGCCCAAGTGAGTTAAGGACCTGTCTTCGAGCCGCATCTTGCAAAGCTCAACCGTACTACCACAAGCCTGGAATGGGACAGGCTAGGCTGAATAATTTGCAACATTCCATTGTTAGTTGTGCCATTTTTGGGGTGTGGGTGTCAGTTAGACAGTATTCCTATTTGGCCCAAGAGAGGGTTTCTGGCGTGTGGTTAACGCAATGGAAGTGAAACCTTAGCGGCGTAAGAGGGGGCTTGTAGCGGATGGTTAATCCAAAGGAAGTGAAACCTTAGCGGTCATGACTACTTTGGAATGACGCATTGTAAAGGTCTCGTGGTAATCACTTAGTCGCATACCTACGGAAGTGTGTCAAACGGATATTAAAAGTTGATTATCTCTTGTGGGTAAAGCTGTACAACCTCTGCAGAGTGTAAAACTATTCGAATAGTCGTGTCCACGGTCATGGAGATACCGAGCAAAGCCACTCTAATTAGACTTTATTTTTGGTTTTAAAATGATTTTGTTCATGATTTTAGGATGGTTAATCCTTATGGTAAAAATGGGCGGTTAGCCATGTGTTAGGAGGATATCCATCACCATATTTCCTTTAGAGGTTATCCACTATAAATTTGTCAATTTAAAATATGATTTTAAGTTAAGGATTTAAAAATGTGCCTTGAAACTTAGTATGAATATTTAAAACTGAAAATACTGAATTATACAAATAAACCCTTACAACCTTCCTTTGTATACTTATGCATGCATTCTAAATTCTGTATTGGGTGTAATTTGCGAGCACGGTATTTGTGCTCATCCTTGCTGAATATTATTATCCAGGAGAAGACTTTTATCTAGACAGTGAGGATCCAGACGTTTAGGCTACACCTCCAGATGATTGCTTGTTGCGCATCGTATGTCCTACTACCTATTTGCTTCTGCTATGTTTTGTTATTTAGCTTCAGGCCCAATTTGTAATAAACTCTGTTCTTTATTAATAAAGCGCTTGATATGATTGTGATAACACTGTTTGTGAGACTGTGTACACAAGGACTAGTGTGTAAATACAGTGAATTCGGGATCCTTCGTTCCCGGGTTCGACAACGAGCAAGAAACACTTTGTTATCAACCCGATTATAAAAACAATATTTTTTAGTTACCTTTTGATACCCCACAAAGAAGTATTTATCGGGCTTGGGTGTGAGTTTATTAGATGGTAAACGTTTGACATATACCTCACAACCCTATACCCTGAGAAAAGATAATCCAAGACTCTTTCCGGTCCATATCTCATATGATGTCTTCTCTACAGTTTTTGATGGAACCCTATTTAAAATAAAAGCCAGTCTTTCTAGAGCGTATCCCTATAATTGCAATGGAAGATCAGATTGCCTCATCATTGACTGAACCATGTCCAACAATGTTTGGTTCCGTCATTCAGACACTTGATTCCATTGAGGTATCCCCAGCGGAGCAAGTTGTGGAACAATTCCACACTTCTTTATATGATCACCAAACTCATTGCTCAAATATCCGCCTCCACGATAGGATCGTAGATATTTGATTATCTTACCAAGTTGATTCTACACTTTATACTGAAATTCTTTGAACTTTTCAAAGGATTCAGACTTATGCCGCATCAAGTAGATATATCCATATCTACTAAAGTCATCAGTAAAGGTTATAAAATACTGAAAACCACCTCTTGTCGGAGAACTCATCGGAGCACATGTTGGTGATATGCCCTAGAGGCAGTCATAGAGATGATTGTATCACGTCTATGTTTCTGTGTTATTGAATAAGTGTTATTTTGTTCCTTGAATGAATCATCATTTATAAATATTAACGAGTATGTGACTTGTTGGTGAAGCTCTTTTAACTTATGATGATATCGTTCTAAATGTATCACTGGTCGAATGTCACTGATTGAAACACTGGTGACTCTATCGACCAGAACATGTATTGATTGATGATCATCTCTCACCGGTCATGGATATAGGGATATCGAATCAATATTGTGACCACATGTTAGAGAACATGGTATTGGATTGACCCACCTTGAGACACAACCGAGATTATTATAATTTCAAGTGTCATTAGTTGGTCTCAAGCAATGATGATGTGTAATCCTTAGACCTGAGATCAGCATGGTTTCCTACATATGTAATAGTACACTTTGGGGTTGCCAAACACTACTCCGTAAATAGGTAGTTATAAGGTAGCTTTTAGCTATGCTATGAAACATGCGGAGGAATATGACTAGTCAGATATGGGATTTGCCCCTCCTAACATAACAGGAGAGATATCTCTAGGCCCCTCGATGTGCTTGGATAAAGAATGTGCATGATCGTGTTACTGGTGGTCAAGAGTTCAACCACATGAAGTTATCCGGCACTTGATCGAGAAAGTATTGAACTATCCATGGATGACATGATATCTCACCTGGAGTTCAACCAGATATCGTGATGCAAAGGGAGAATACACCAGCTGGTCATTCAGTTTAATCAGATATAGACTAGTCGTATGGCGATACGGGCTGGTCGTAGGCTGGTCGAACATGATCACTAAGTGGTCGAATCTGTGGTCGTACAGAGTTACGAACTGGTTGAGATCAAATATGAGCTGGTCATATAGAGATACGAGCTGGTTGTTAGTGGTAAGGACCTGGTCGTAGATCATATTGCATTAAGGGTTGTCCGATATAATTTGTGTGTATTCGGGAATCATTATATCCTGCTAGGTACCACTAACGACTCGTGGTCGGAAAAGGTTTCCGAGTAACAACTGATTACATATGAACCTATGGGTTTACACACTTAACGGGTTAGAACAAAACAGTATGGATACGATTCATCAAAACGTCTTCAGATAGGATTCGTCACAGGCACTATCTGGTGGTAACGATCTGTGATCTCTTGCTTGTAGTGACATCCTAGTTTACGTGATAGAATTTTTATTATCAGCTAGCGTAGCCTACCTGTATCCCTTCAGTGGTATCAGAGCCAGCCTGCATAGTTTTTGATCTAGATCAATCGCATATACTAGATATGTTGCAGTAGTAGATTGGATTTATTACTAGTTTGGGCCAGGGAAGCATCTTATTCATATAAGTGAGCCTCAGAAATCATTGGATTAATCATATGAACCCTATTCTGAACCAATCTGATCACTGCCATGATACGACCACGCACTATGGCAACTCCGATTGTGGAATTTCGACCTATAGGAGTATCATGCAAGGTAGTCGTAAACAAGTCAATTAAATCATCTGGTGCTCTTAACTCATACCTCTCGCAAGACCCATCTACTACCACCAAAACCCAATCGATCTTATCGACCAGTGCTTAGATCGTTCCATCCATATGAACCGATTTAGGTTACCAGACAAAACCAGTAATAGATCCAATCTACTACTGCAGATATATCCATTATATGTGACCGATCTAGTTTGCAGGATGGCTAAGATACCACTGAAGGGATTTTGGTAGCCTAAAAATTCTACCACGTAAAGTAGGACACCATGCAACCAAGAGATCACAGATCGTTACCACCAAACGCGCAATGCAGCAGAAGAAAGGTTGGAGCAGTCTGGTCCAACAAAAAGCGTGTCAATGAAGTGGTCGTAGTCGATCGTCTCCTCCAACAACCAATCGACTTCCTCGCTAAGGTCGTGGATCGTTCACAAGTGCAACAACAACCATAGTAGCGCCTCTACAACACCCACATGTCTAGGGAAAGGACACTGTACGCTGGTGTGCTAGCACCAACTCGCACGGAAAGACTCTCTCAAAAAGATGGCAGCTAGGGCTAGAAGCAACTCATGTCAAATCTTATCGTGTGTCTTCTCTCTCCCCAATAGCCTCAAGCATCTCCTTATATAGTGCCCGTGACGGATCCCATCCTGATACGTTTGACGAATCGTATACGTACTGGTTTGTTCCAACTAGTTAAGTGTGTCACCCGCTAGGTTCATGTGTAATCGGTTGTGACTCGAAAACTCCTTTTCGATCATGAGTCATTATCGGCTCCTGGCAGTACATAATGATTCTTGAATACACATGAATTATATCAGATGAACCTTAGTGCAATATGGTCTATGACCAGGTCCTTATCACTAACGGCCAGCTCGTATCTCTATTCTAGACCAGTTCGTAACTCCTTACGACCAGGTTTTGACCACTTAGTGGTCATGCTTGACCAGCCTACGACCAGCTCGTATCTCCATACGACTAGTTTGTATCTGATTGAACTCAAAGATCAGCTCGTGTATTCTCCCTATGCCTCTCGATATCCGGTTGAACTCCAGGTAAGATATCATGTTATCCATGGATAGTTCAATACTTTCTCGATCAAGTATCGGATAACTTCACATGGTCGAACTCTTTGACTACTTGTGGCATGGCCAAGCACTTTCTTTATCCGACCACATCGAGGGGCCCAGAGATATCTTTCCTGATATGTTAGGAGGGGCAAATTCCATATCCGACCAGTCGTATTCCTCCACATATTTCATAGCATACTCGAAGGCTACCTTTATAACTACCCTGTGACGAGTAGCGTTTGGCAACCCCTAAGTGTAGTATTACACATGTAGGAAACCATACTGATCTCAAGTCTAAGCATTATACATCTTCATTTCTTGAGACCAACTGATGACACAGGAAATCATAATAATCTCAGCAGTGTCTCAAGGTGAGTCCATCCAACACCTTGTTCTCCAACATGTGTTCACATTATTGATTCGATATCCCTATATCCATGACCGGTGAAACATGGTCATCAATCAATACATATGCTGGCCGATAGAGTCACTATTATTCCAACCAGTGACATTCAACCTGGAATACATTTAGAACGACATCATCATAAGTTAAAAGAGCTTCACCAACAGGTCACATATTTGTTAATCTTTATAATAGATGATTCATTCATGGAACATAATAATATTTATTCACTGACTCGTAAACATAGACGTGATACAATTATCTCTATGATTACCAACACAACTTGCTGGAGCCCAAGTCTTCTCCAAGATTGATCTGCGACTGGGCTATCACCAGATTAAGGTTAGAACAGAGGATATTCTGAAGACGACATTCTCTACTCGTTATGGTATGTACGAGTACACTGCCATGTCATTCGAATAGACAAATGCACCAACATATTTCATGAACCTCCTGAATTCGGTTTTCATGGAGTACATGGACAAGTTTGAGGCTTGTGTCGGAAACATTGCGCAAGCATCAACTCTATGCAAAATTCATTAAGTGCGAATTATGGATCAAAGAAGTCAGCCTTTTGGGTCATGTGTTATTTGAAGGTGGTGTCGCTGTTGACCTGAGTAAAGTGCAAGATGTACTGAATTGGGGTCAGCCCAAAAGTTTCCTTGGACTTGCGGATTACTACCGCAGGTTCATGGAAAACTTCAATAGAATCGCAAGACCAACGCCCCAACTCTTAAAGAATGAGAAGAAGTTTGAATGGTCAGTGGATTGTGAAGAAAGCTTTTAGTTTCTAAAAGAACATCTGACCAAATCTCATGTGCTCACTCTGCTAAATCTTCACAAGAGCTTCGGCATTTACTACGACGCCTCTCGCCACGGGCTCAGTTGTGTGCTTATGCAAGAAGGCCGAGTGGTGGTGTCACATGCCCAAATTAATTAGTGATAATTAGTATGCATCCCACCAGAATGTATCATGTTTTGAAACATTTGCATAAAGTATTGCACTTGAAAAATCTCAAACAATTGTTAAACACACACTTCAAATCGAACTCCCAAAAGAAATTGGTAATAAAAACATATGAAAATCTTACATAAATAATTTATTAAAATGCTATATTAATTATCACGAATTAATATAATTTTTATCAAATTTTTTCACCTGAATTTAAACCACATAAAATTCAAACTCGATTCATTGACCCATCCTAAGTTTGAATTTGAATTAAGAAAATAACTCATGAACAGTGGGTTTTCCTATTTTATATGGGTACTAGGTCACTCCAGGAACCCCTCTGAAATATTTTAGATTTTTAGTATTTTCAGTCAAACTTGAAACAAATGAAATTTAAATAAGTCACCCCTAATACTGTTGCACCGGCTCACACTGTTCTTCGGGTCGAACCCGGACTCGAGTCCAACTCGGCGAGCCGACTTGACCGAACTAACGAACACGTCGACCATTCGATCAGAATCGTGCGGTCCAAAACGAATGGGCCGAACGCACAGTCCGAATGTTCAGACTCGCGAGATCAACCGAACCGCCTAACTGCACCGCACCGAACCACTCTCTAACTTGTGCCGCTTTGTGCCACTGTCAACTGGGGCCCGCCTATCAGATTTGTCTTCCCCGTCTCACTGGCACGCGTGCAGAAGCCCTTCGCCACGTGGTCGCCAAGCTCTGCTCGCGCATAACAGACTCCATGACCGCACTGCCCCTCCTGACCACTCTGGGGGCATTCTCCATCTCACGCTTCCTCTGTTGCCATCATCGCCCGAAGATAATACCCCTCACACCCTCTTCTTTTTCCCCATTCTTCCTCTCAGTGGCTGAGGAAGGAGAAGCTCTCCCGTGCTCCATTGTCGGGTAAGCTTCCATCCATGGCATCCTCTCTTCTCCACCTTCAATGCCATTTCCATTTTGCTTTATGCTAGTGCTTGGTTTTGCTTGTAGCTCCTAGAACGCTTGCGTGTCTTCCTCAGCTCCGGTTCGCGTGCAGAGGTTGCACCGAGGACACCTTCGTGCCAATCCTTGTCTATGGTAAGTTTGGTCATCAATCTTGCGTGTCACCCTATGCACCTGGGCACATGTAACAAAACCCCTAAGTCAATTTCAATAATGCATAGTAGGTTTTTGTGGAATTGAAGAAATTGCGCTTCCGGTCGAAGAACATCCCCTTCGTCTTCCACCTTGGTCCGGTAAGGCATTCTCCGATTCCTTGCTCCTATGGCATTCTCTAATGGTCCTTGAGCTATCCCGAGCATTCACTCGCCCTAGTTTTGTAATACTCTCATTTATTATAAGAAAGAAAGCTCTCAAAAGAGAAATTAGACATAAGAAAAAGGGGGTTTCTACAGTTTTTCGGCAACATGGGCCTCGGGTCTTGGCCCAGTAGGCCCATGCGGGGCCGACCACATATAAAAGGTGGGGGAAAACCCTAATGTACTATAGCTACAGTGCACATCGCCACTGTAGCAGGCCCCTCATCCATGTTGCTCTACCAAGATGAGGAGAAGAGGAGAAAGGAAGGAGAAAAAGGAAGAAGAAAAAAGGAAGAGGAAGAAAGGGAGATGGAAGAAAGGCGAGGAAGAAAGAGGAGAGGAAGGGCGTGTTCACGCAGCGATACTTAGATCTCCAGTGGTTCGTCAAGGGTAAACTCAATCCCCGATCGCTCGGTAGATTAATCGATTCGTTTTGATGCTGTCAGTAATAGATTGGTTTGGTATAGCAGCGTTGGTTGTCGGTTTTGGGTAGGTTACGTGCGTTTTCTAGCCTGGCCGTCTGTTAGAACGTTGTAGTGCCCGTCCTTAGCTTTCTATAGGCGCAAGGATCGTTCTATTTGGAGTTATGGTTTAGGAGTTAGGATAGTTTCTTTGTAACTGTTCAGAAGGACTGACGAGGATTAACAGTCACATTGTGTGGTTAATATGATTCGGTTAGAGGCCGAATCAGAAATTTCACCTAACATGAAAGTTGTAGGAAATCCTTTAAGATTTCCAGAATGCTGGAGAACTTGGTTTTTGGATCAGCTAATGAAAATATACGAATTTTATTCTACCGCTGTATTTCTGACTAACAGATTGAAGCAACAGAAACTTCACCTAATCATTAGATTTATTAGAATGCCGAATCAGAGGACCTTGTCAACTAGGTTATTGTAGACGGTTTTGTCGTGTTTTTAGACAGTCCAAGATTACTCCGTTCCGAATTTCGTAGTAAAAGTTAGTTGTGATTTATTTTGTACATGATGTCCAGATTGTAGTCTTGTTAGATTATTAGTTTATGTGAGTAGATCGACTTTGTGATCCTTGGGTTAGGATGTTGCGATTAGATGGTTCGAGTGAGGTCCTGTTCATGTGGTTTCTCATTCAAATATATTTAATTTGTGTAGGAGGGGGAAATTCGAGTGTAGCAGCTTCCGTCTTGCCTGATAACGCTTCGCAGAGCGGAAGGCAAGTACATTATAAATTCTTTATGTTGATGAATGATGAGTGCTTGTATTCATACTGTTATTTCTATGATCCATGATTACATTCAATGCTTCATGTTCCTTTCATATCCATTAATCCATGTTGAAAGAGAGGATGTCTTTCATTATTCATGATTCATTCCATTCATTCATTTGTTCATGTTTCTTCCACGGGAGTGGAAAATAAAGACTCATCAATTACAGTATGGGTACGTAAGACCTACCATTCCAATGTGGGTAGATTTGGATCCCCGTATGAAACATTCTTTATACGAGCCTTGGATCCCTGCATTTTGTTAAATGCGGGCCTAAGTGAACACCGACGGGTGTGTCACTAGCTATACCGGTATAAGTAGAAGTGTAGTTCATTCATTACATTCATTCATATATACATTTGGTGTTATGTTCATATTCTTTAATGTTGTTGTCTTGTTCATATTTGTTGTATGTCTAATTTTTCACTGTACTTGCTGAGTCTCGGACTCATTCTTGCTTTGTTTGTTTATTTTATGTGATCATTGATGATGGCTCTGTTGGGAGGGAATAGACACACATAAATCATTCACTTCACCATATTCGAGTTTTAATAATATGATTTGGTTTGTGTCTTTCATTCGTTAATTGATGAACTGTAATAAATAAAGTTAGATGTGGTTGATATCTCTCTCCATGTGATGGTTGCTTAAGTACTGCTTGAGGTCCTTGATCACCCCTTTGATATAATTATTTGGATTCAGTCTTTATTCCTGCCATTGTACTATTAAAGTTTGATCTCTTTATGTCCTTAGATGAGTTATAGTTTAAATTCTTCCGTTTGATGGTTATATGTTAGGTTATTTAGGTGACATCTTGGCTTCCGAATAGCCAAGGTGTTACAAGTTCTTCCCAGGGTCTTCCCTCCTCATTGAATCGCACCGCCGCCGTGGCCATTGTCAATGTCGAGCTAGCTCCAGCCATCATCTCTTCTCTCCGAACCTCCCTGATGCTCGAGCACTCGCTATTCTGGATGCAGCGGAGCTTGTTTGCGCTTATGCTCGGTACAGGCCAGCTCAGCCACCGTCTCCACCACCATAAGGTGCGCACGACTATTAGGAAGCAATCCCCGGTCTTGGTTCGTGCCGCCGTCTCCACCACCATAAGGTGCGCACGACTATTAGGAAGCAATCCCCGGTCTTGGTTCGTGCCGCCGTGGCCGGAAACGCCGGCGGAGCCGGAAACGCCGGCGGAGCTCCGACGGAGCCAGAGCTCTATTGTCGGGCCATCTGACACGCACTGTGGAGACACCATTAGGATGTTAATATCGTGCTTTAATGGCCAATCAATGATTACTGTAGTTAATATTGTCTTAAGGGAATAGATGGGTCTATTACAGGTGGGCCCAATGAACAGAAAATGAGAATAAATAATGGTTCAAAATCTCAGATTGACATGTGGGACCGAGCCTTAAGCGCAAAGTCATGAACCATGTGAACCGGCTGGTGGACTCACGGTTCACGCACTGTTTCGTGGACCGTGTCTATGAAGTGCGGGTCCCACTTGTTAGTCGGTAATTGAAATCCAGAGTTAAATGAAAAATGGCACTATTCATTGGGTCACGCTAGGCAATGGCTAGGGGTAGCACGGCGCCCAGTAAGAAAAGTATTAAATGCTTTAGAAAATTCGAAATGCAATAATTTACACACTAAAAAATTGAATAACTTCAAAAATGCATAACTAATTCATCTTAACTCCAAATTGAATGAAACCAGTGCTGATAATTTTCATTTTTGATGAATGTTATTTCAAAATAGGTTTCAAAGATGTCTCTATGGCAGAGAATATAGTTTTAGAAAATAATCCATAATACTATTATTTTTACAATAGAAAAATACTGATAACTTTGAAAAATCATAACTAATTCATAAAAACTCCAAATGAGACGAGTCAAGTTAATTTGGGCTTATAATATTATTATCTAATTACCTAGGTAATCCTTTGTCTCCCCACTACTCTACAAATTTTGGCCAAATAATTAAATTGAATGAAGAGTTACAAATTTGCATTTTTTGGGAGCCTTAAATTCAAACTACTATAACCCTCACATACTAAATCCAAATATAATAATTATTTCACCTAAATTCATGAACTAGCCACTATAGAAAAATCATGTATTTTTGAATATTTTGATTTTTGTGGTATTTCTCGATGTTTATCGGTATCTTTATTCTATAGAGACCGAAGTGATCAACGTAGACTCTTACGCCACCGAGAGTGAACAATTGAACTTCCACCAAGGCAAGCATCATTTCAACTTTTTTTTGCATCATATCGATCCCAGTTTTAGTACACTAGTGTTTGAAATGCAATGATATTGCTCGCATGCTATTTTCGGTATATCATTATGTTGTGAGTAGTTAGCTATGTCCTACACTTGCTAGTTATCCTTGATAATTCCCTTATAATTATGCCTAAGATAGATGCTTGTAATGATATGAAGGTTATGTGTGAATGCTTTGCTTAGCCATTGTGGGTCTAGAAAACGCAATAGATAAATTAACCGGATTAGCTCGTCAACTGCGGGAGACACATATTATTCTTATTTTTTAATTGGTACAGATTGTTATATATGGTTGTTGAGTCAAAAACTTGTTGTTGTTAAATGGTTTTGGGTCTGGACAAGTGGTTGTAGTGTGGGTGCAGTTATGCACGAGACTCGGCTTTGTAGTTGTCTTGTCCGGACCGTTAAGCACCGAGTCATGGGCTTTCATTCCAAGTACCGATTGTGCTATCACATGAGGGATATGGGTACCGTGCGGTTAAGTAAGGGGAAGGTTTTATTGTGTTAAGTCCCAAGGTGGTCTGAGGACACTTGTGTTTGATCATTTGTCCGTAGGAGCCGATGTAATTTTCTATAGTGTGCATGGGTGCACCATTTTTCAGCTATTTACATTGCATCAGTATTTCCAATACAACTTGTGAGCTCGCTTAGCAGGTGCTATCTGTAGCTTGTACTAATAAGGGGGACTTATCTCAATAGGGCTTTCTTGCTAAAATGATCGTATCTCGATTCTCCCCGGCTAGCATACATAAGGAAGTCTATCATTTTCCGAAGGCATCCAGAGGCTTACGGGTTAGTCGAGTTGTGTGGGTAAAGTAGTACACCTCTGCAGAGATAATCTATTCAAATAGCCGTATCCACGATTATGGACAACACTTGGTTTGGTATTGTTGGACCGAAAAGGCGACTAGAGGGTGGGGGGTGAATAGGAGCACGCTCACTTTTTCACAAATTATGAATTCAACACAATTTCACTCCAATAGCTATGATGAAGCTATGAGGATCAATATACCATTACAGCGGAAGACTAGTATTGAATTCAATTGAACCCCCAAAGTAAAGCAACAAAATCAACTAAGATTAAAACAGCACAATGTACTGGCAGTCTGACCGGTGTTATGTTGGCGGTCAGACAGGTGGGAAATCGGTCTGACCAGTGATGATGAGCGGTCTGACCGGCAGACTCCAGAACAGATCTAAAACAGTAAAAACAGCCCGATGACGAAGTTGCAATTAGGTCTAACTTTTGATTCTCAACTCCAAACTTCACGAAACTTTGCACACACCTTCTCTATGCTATTGAGGACCTATTCCAATCGAAAATTATGATAATTCTTAGCTAGATCCTGAACAGTTTTCAATTGAGTAAGAGAGGGTCTAAAACCGGGCAAGAACGAAAACTTGATCCTAATGCTTGTTCGTGAGTGATTGATGATCAAGATGATCCTAGATAGGTTCACACGTATCACAGCAAGCTAATTCACATGAAAGAATCAATCAAAAACTCATGGATCAAAGAAAGCCCTAAAATCACGATAATGAAAGCAAGAACGAAAAGAGAATTATCTCAAGCAAACCTTGCATAGATTAAATTCATGATTGATGATGGATTACACCCACTCCATCAAGGAACCGTGGTCAATCCAAGATCTTAAAAATACACCTCAAACCATCAAGAGCCCTAGCCTCCACCTTAACTCCCCCTAAGCCAATTAGGGTTTTGAAACATAAAAGAGGCGAGAGAGATTGGTGCAGCCACCACCTCCTCCTATTTATAGTGGAGGCCTAGAACTTCTAGGGTTTGACTCTATTGGGCTCCCGTTAAGGCCCACTAATAAACGGATCACACACGCACGCTTCGCAAAGCGCCATCTTTAACCTTTTGACCTAAACAGCTTCACCTAGCGCCATCTTGCGCCTCGGATTTGCTAATAGGTCACCCTTGTCCATCTTGCATCACGCTTGAGTCATTGACCTCACCCGGCATCGTCGATCGTTCTGGACCTCAGCTCTCCAAGCCTAGTCCCGATCTTCGTCGCTGTTGACCGTCGTTGACCACCAAGCAACCTGTACAACCATAGACAAGCAAACACGAATTCGGGAACAAGTTCTTCACAACTTGACCCATGTTAGTCAAAACATGCATCATGCAATACATATGCCATGAAACCAATGAACTTGACCTAACAAAACAACATCACCACGAACTTGGCTGACGTTCAAGTGGAAATCGGTCCGACCGCCCCTCAGGACCGGTCGGACCGCCCTCTGGCCGGTCGGACCGCTCCCTGTGAGCCGGTCAGACTGCCACAAAGGACTTAGCCGAATTTCAAGCTCTGAAATTCCGAAACCTTCTGGAAATTTAAAACGAATAGAACTTTTGCTTGGAGACTCCAAAATTTATGAGACCAAGTGCATTGGGTTCCCCTCACTTACCTACAACACCTATTTTTGGCCCAGCTTGTTCTGACACTCTTTGGTCACGGCCGGTCCGACCGTCGCACATGGCCGGTTCGACCGATTTGGGACCGGTCGAACCGCCATGCCTTGGCCGGTCGGATCGCCCCTGTCCAGAAAGCCTGAACTTTGTCAAAAACCCTGTGAAACGACAAACCATAAATGCCATTGCCAACTATCACATCATCCTAAGATCTAGAGCATATCCCCATGATATCCACAATCTCCCCCTTGATGAACACATTGGCAATAATCCAGAAAATGTAATTTAGAGGTTTGAAAAGTAAAGTACTTTCGTTTTCACACAAAGGCACAACTTGGTTCATAAGCAAGAAAAAGTAATGTAAATAACCAAGCTGTCATCAAAATAGTATAGGCATGTGAGATAAGGCAAAAGAAATTATAAAATTTTTGATTTCCATAAAAGAGTCAAAATTCTCACATGAGGTCCATATGAAAGAACAATTGTTCAATTGACCTTTGATCATTGTGAGGATCAATAATTGCAATTCAAGTTCAGAAATAGCAATTAGACAATAAGAATGTAATTCAAAAACTCCCCCTCACTATGATCCTCAGATTCCAGAAAATTTCAAGTTCGTCAAATTTTTCAACTTACTCCCCCTTTTTAACAAAGAAATATCTTCTCCCCCTGTGAAGAGCAATGATATAACTTCTGCCCTTTTAACCAATCTTCTCCCCTTGTAAACACATTTTGGTAACTTCAACTTATACACATTTTCATAAAACTTCTCCCCCTTTGACAATGGAGTCATCAAGGAATCACACATTCCTCTCGATCAAAGATAACAAATGCAGAATGGAGAAAGAAGCATAAGAAGGAGCATGCAGAAAGTGCAATGAGGTGACAACTTCTTGTATACCACCACTTGTTGACATTTTGTTTTTTATTTTCGACTCAGCTTTGAGAATTACCCAAAAGAGCAAGCAAGCATTTCTAATATTGCACAACCAACATATCAAGCCTAACAGCGCCAGCAAGATCATGATAATACATATATATCAAAGCTATGCATGAAGGCTCAATATAAAGTAGTAAATTTTATCAATTTAAGTAAAGCTTCAACTTTAGCAAATTCATCAACAGGGATCCTAAAGTGAAACTGGCCATGTCAAAATGTCAAAGTGAGATAAAAAATCTAACAATGACCACATTAAGAGACAATCAGGTCATATATTGAATCATTTTGCTCAGATTTCTCAAAAGCCCATTTGTCAACAATTTTCTTATATGCACTGAATATTGAAGTTGACTAATGATCTAACTTAGTGACAAGATCTTGGACTAGGAGCCATCCACAAAATCATCTTAAGTTTCGACCAGAAGTTGATTAAAGGTATATCTTAGTAAAGAAGATTCTGGACTAGGAGCCATCCACAAATTCTTTCTAAGCTTCTACCAAGGCGACAAATATTGAGGTTCATGTCATTTCTGACAAGCAGTCCCCATGAGATCGTCTGGTTCATCAAACTATCTCCAAGTTCATGTCATTGACAAGCAGTCTCGTAAGAATAGTGTAACACCCCGAATCGCAGTCGGTTGTTAATAGAAGGCCGAAGGAGTAAAGGATGGGGTTTAAAGCAGAAATATTAGTTCTCGGAGGGGAGATCCGCAAATCTTCGTCAACCTGGGCCGCGGGCTGCGACCCAGGCCAGCCCAAGAGGGAGGAGCCGGCCACTTAAAGTGGGGGAGGCGCCCCTCCCCACAACCCTAGCCGCCGGCCCCCTCCCCCCCATTCCCTTGAGCCGCCGCCCCTCCCCCTTCCCACCTCCTCTCCCGGCGCCTCCCATCCAGATCTGGCTCCTGATCTTCATTGTTCTACAGGTCTTCAAGGGTAACGAATGTCCTGATTCACTGTTTGTATTAGTTTAGTTGCACATTTGTTCATTTGGATTGGTTTAGTCTGCGATTTCAGATCTGTCCAGAATAGTGCAGTAGGTTCTGCGGCAGATTGATGCCCTTTAGAGGCTGAATCTCGGGTCGACGTATGCTATAGATATGTTCCTGGTTTCGTTAGCTTTCTTTTGGCACCGAGATCACGAGATTTCGCCCTGTGTTTTAGGAGTTATGAATTTTTAAACACACACTACTCTGTCTGTCAGAGATTTTGGAGACAGTTGGTTGCACCTCAGATTTGTTCTAGTTAGAGCCAGATTCAGGGCGGCCACCCCAATAGGTTTTTGAATATAATTTCGCCATGATTCCATATTGATAAAGATCATCTCCATAGGATCAGTAGACGAAAAGTTACAGCCTTTTCTTTACGACTGTTCTGAAATCTGGACAGGTTTCTGTAGGTGTCTTCTTGGTCAATTTAGTCCTCTGTTTTGGCCGAATCAGAGGATCCCGCCAACTAAAGTTTTGTAGCGTGGTTCGTTAAGATTAGCTGAGCACTAGTTTTAGGTCTTTAGGAGTTACAGATATTTAATTATGAATTTTCTCGTACAACTGCCAGTAGAGCAGAAATCTGGCCTTTTGGGTGAAGTTCTCAAATTGATCCCATGGTTGTGTGGGATGGTTAGAGAGTAGGCTAGAGCGCGTGTAGAGACGTCATATTTTATTATTATCCTTATTCCGTGTATATGATTGTGTAGGCGGAGAGGCGGGGGGTGGAAGGACACGTTCGTTGCTTCCTAGTACGTCGCAGCACGGAAGGCAAGTACTGTTTGTTAAATTGTGTTGTTTTCGAATGAATGCATGATGATGTGTTGAATATATGAATGTTCTTGCGTTTTGCTCATGATGTGATAGTTTTCAATATTTATGTTTCTTGTGATAAAAATTGATGACGTCTAGATTGCATGATTCATTCCATTCATGCATGCTTTATTTTCCGTCCACGGGAGTGGAAACTTAAAAGTCCCATCAGTTCCAACATGGGCATATGAGACCCGCCATTCCAATGCGGGCAACGTTGACCACCATTCCAATGTGGCAACTTCGGACACCCGTATGAAACGTTCTTCATACGGTGATTGGGTCCCCGTACTTTGTTAAGTACGGGCTTAAGTGAACACCGACGGGTGTGTCACTCGTTATACCGCTATACGCAGTTGAGAGTTCCATTTTTCATTCCATGTATGCATTCATACTATGCATTTTCACAAATCCGTGGGAGATTTGTTCTACTGTCTTGATTATTGCTCTGTTTCTTTGTACCCTGTGAGTTTGATGTTGTGCTTGCTGAGTTTCGATTCACCCTTGCTTTCCTGTCTTTATTTTTAGGTGAACCATGATGATATTGTTGCTAGCGGGAGGGCGTAGTCCAAGCACGATTCACACATCTCATTAATTCACTTAATCATTAAGATATTTTGCTAAGTTATTTGGTTATGAGATGATCTGTAATAAATATCACTTCAAGTTACAACAGATCTTCCATGTTTAATTCCTTGGTTACATTCTGTTGATGAATGGTTAATTACTCTTTGTTACTTTGTTTTGACTATTTTGATCTTGGTGCAAATTGTATATGTAACATCCCAAAATTGGTTTGTGTTTCAAATGTAATAAAAATGAGGAGAAATTAAAACTTTTTCTCTGATCTTGATTTTTGTAATCAGTTCCATAATTTTTGTAAAGGAAATTATGTGAAATCAAAAATCAAATTATCATTTGGACACCAACACAAATATCCTTCATAAAAATCTGGTGCCCAACCTTTGGAAATAATTTTTCTTGGGTCTAGGGTTGATGTTTAACACCTCTGAATTATCTCATGATTTTTAGAAATTATTTGATAATTTTTGGAGGCAAGTCAAACTGGTCAAACCATATTTTCCCCTCTTCGAATTTCGGAGAATAATTGGTGCAGGAAAATCTCTGAAAATTTTATGGGAGGTTCCTCTGCTGTCAAGAAGCTCCGATTAAAATTTCATAAATTTTGGAGTTGTTTGCTACCTCAAATAATTCCTCAAAACTCAGATGTTTAAAATTCAATTTCTATCTGGTTTGCACTGTTCCTCGGATTCGAACCAGACTCGGGCTCGAGCCTATGGATTCGGTCCAACCAACTAAACGCACCGCGCGATCGCGCAAGGCGCGCAAGCGTCGTGAGCCGTTGGATCAAGCATCGAACGCCCGAGATCAAGCGCGATCGAATCGTTGTAATCGAACCGATCTGTTTCACCGTCCGATTAAATCCAACGGCCGTCGTTCGTCGTCTTCCTCGCTTCGCGCGAGTTCGCCGGAAGTCAACGATCTTTGGCGTGCACGATGACGCTTCGGCAGAGCCGATCGCGTCTCCTTTGGCCAACGGCTCGCGCATTAATGCTCCCGTCCGCCGCCCCACGATCGCCGTCTCCCTGCGATTACGCCCCGTCGCCCTCGGCCAACCTCAAAGCCTGAGGCGCCACCATTTTTCCTTCCCGTTGCTTCTTCCTTGCTCTTCGGCCTATAAGACTCCTCCAGTGGCTTCCTTATCCTACTTTAAACACCCTCGAGCTCCAGTGTTGCTTCTAGTACACTAAGTGAGCTCCATTTCAAATTTTTCCTCTACGCCATTGTTGAAGCTTGGATCCTTGGTGGAAGTGGTGCTCGGGCCTTCTCTCTCCAAACCCTTGCTTCCTCGGTTACTTGGCATCTCGTAGAGTATTAACCCTCTGTCAATTTGGCTTTTGACAGAAAGGAGCAGCTCAATTTCGGACTTCCCCCAATTCGGCCGAAACAGCTACTCTTCTTCACCCGAGCCGGTTCAACTCTCTCCTGTGCGTTCTTTGGGCTCAGGTAACCTCTCTTTAGTCCCTAGTTGATTGGCACTCGCTCCCGTGGACCGCAGCTGAGCTTATCGCCGTTTTCGTTTTGGTCATTTTTCGACCCTCTCGGCTCCTTAAACTGCCGCGATCCGTCCATCGCACCAACGCCATTGGTACCATTAGGTGCGCAATGACGATTGGGACTCATTTTAGGCGTTCGCTCGCACCGCCGCGGCCAGAGCCGCCGGTGGCGAGCCGATCTTCCCCGTCAAATTTTGTCGGACGAAAATCTGGGGTGAAGTTGAACTTGAGTCGTTGCGGACCGTCGATCCTAAGATCTACGGCCCAAGATTGCGTTGAAATTTGAACGAAACGCACGCCTTGATCCGCGAACCGTTGGATCCCAGATCAACGGCTCGCGTGCGTGGGCGCGTTCGGACCACCGGACGCTCGGGTCCAGGTGAACCGTCGGATCCCAGATCCACGGCTCTCGTGCGCGTGAACGTTCGGACCACCGAACGTTCTGGGCCACGTGAACCGTTGGATCCAGATCCAACGGTTGACGCTTAAGGCTTCGCACGCGCGCGCGCGTCAGCGCTGGGACGCGGACCGTCGGATCCGAGATCGACGCTCCTCGTTCGTCCACGTCGATTTAAATTCTGATTTTCCCGAAAGGATTTATTTATCAACTGAAAAATGTGATAACTTGTAAAATGCATAACTAATTCATTTCAAATCCTTTTCGGTTGATTCAAATTTTGTTGGTTATGTTTTTAACTCATCTTTAAGTTAAAAATGTTTCCAATCTCAGTATAGCTCCAGAAAATTTTGCTAATGAATAGTGGCATTTTTGATTTATAAAAGCTGAGCAAAATTGTTTTGGTCATATCTTTGGCATTAAGAATCCAAATCAATTGGTTCTTGTTGCTAAATTCATTATAAATCAAGACCTTACTACTGTAAAAATTTTAGAATTTTTGGAGGGAGTTTTCTGTTGGGTCTTTGTATTTTATTCGTTCTTATCGGTTGCTTTTGCTTTCTCGTTAGGATCCGAAGAGCACATTCATAATATTGTTGATCCTCAGCAACACTTTGACCCACAGCAAGCAGGAAAGATATTTGATCATAAATGTCCCATTACTTTCAAAGTCTAATATCTTGTTTACAAATTATATGTATGCATTGCTTTTGTGTCCAATTATTTTTGCCCTGTTTAGAGGTAGCTATTCCTAATGCATTGTTGCCATTAAAATGTTATCCCCTGCTACAACCATAAGTTATTATCTTCGTTGGTGAATTAGAGCCCGGTGATTTAATTATGCTCTTTTACTGTCTTTGCGATGTCATGCTTAGAAATGCTTAGCTACCGGTAGAATTGAGCGGTTATCGACTTAGTCGATGGCCTTGATCACACAAATCATTTTGTTTATTTTTGGTTCAGCACCTTATGCTTTAGTTTTGTCAAAACCGAAAATGAAACAAAATGATTTGACTTGGGCACAATGGCATGTTGGTGTGATTGTTGGGTATGACAAGGAAAGGTGCCCAGGTCCCTAAGGACCGAAAATGTTGCTTGCGCCATTGATCCAAGTACTTTTGCGTACTAACCACATGAGGGTTATATGTGACCCCTCTTGACGTAGTACTTTGGCGTGTGTTATCTCCGAGTCGCAGGAGGGGGTTGTGTGTGTTGTGTGAAACATGATATGTGTTCTCTGTGTTCTTGTGTTGGGTGTGCGGTGGTGGAGATTGTAAGACCCTCAATTATTGAAATAAGCCTTATTAAAATTATACTGATAGCATAATTCTTATTTAAGGAACAGTGCAAAT
This sequence comes from Hsuehochloa calcarea, assembly GCA_036346395.1. Classification (NCBI taxonomy): domain Eukaryota; kingdom Viridiplantae; phylum Streptophyta; class Magnoliopsida; order Poales; family Poaceae; genus Hsuehochloa; species Hsuehochloa calcarea. The sequence goes on along the minus strand of CM070604.1, from coordinate 34,859,042 downwards.
CCTTTATTAAGAACTATACTAAAAGCATAATGATAACAAGTAACAATTTCAACATTCAAGTTCTCGGATATATGTCATGCAATATTTCCCAGGATCAGTGAATATTGCACATATATCCTTAAACAACATTGCATCATTCACATACAAGTCATACATTCACATAATTATACATCAATACTTACATCACTAATTTTGCTTGCTACAGTACCGAATAAAAACAGATGACCTTGGGTCATTAACAAAAAGAGCAACAGAGGAAACAAAAACATAAAAGCAAAACCACCAATGGCCCCATTATCCCGCAGTCTATTGCGTGGAGGCTAGAACTAGCATTACTCGTTAGCGTCACCCAGATCGGCGCTAACGGGCATCTCATAAAGGTATCCATCCTCACCTGCAACAAGAGGTCATAAACCCTGAGTACGAAAGGTACTCAGCAAGTCTTACACAAACTAATAAAAGAAAGTGTTTAGAAGAACCTATACAAAGGAATAGAATTTTATATGCATAAGGTTATCAACAGAAGGCTTAATGGGTTCAATTTGCATAAAGCGATACCTGTTAACCTACCATTGCTAACTTTTGACAAAGCAGTTTTAATAATTCAATTTGGACTAAAAACAGTAAGTAATTGAACATAAGCATAAACAGTATCAATAATAGTCACTGATCATTACCAAACCAAGCATGACACTCCTCATGCCGAATTTAAAATTTCCAGAACCCAAATTAGAGCAAATGCTATACAGGTGACATCAATCCAAGCGTTGTCCGTAACCGTGGACACGGCTATTCGAATAGTTTTAATCCCTGCAGGGGTGTACATCTTTACCCACACGACTTAGTTAGCCCGTAGCCCCTAGGATAATAGCACACTGCCTTTGGTATGCCGGCCGGGTAAACCAAGATTCGGTATTTTTCAACAAGTTAACACTATTGAGTTGGATGACCCATGTGAAACTGATCCCGCTTAAACAACGACTGATAGCATATATTCAACCGAGGTTCACATGTTGTACAGGGAATGCCGACCAGTCAATTAAATGCAAACTCGTGTTAGCCACACATATTACACGCAGATCGGGCCTGAAGGTGCGTACATGCGATGTAACACATCTACGCCTTACCCTTCTAAGAACATCGATATCGATATAAGCTCCACATGGCATACGACACGGCCCAAGACTTAAGCATCTATGCCATATGAAATCAATACACATGTCCTTACTCTCCGTATCCAACTCAATAATATTAACCCTTTACTTAACCAAACAGCGCCCATACACTCGCGTGTGGAAATGCGTTGGTGCTTGAATTGGGCCGTCGAGTTCGGTCCTTAATCAACCTGCACAAGACATCCACAGTTCCCATTCTCGCACTAGGCACCATCACTAGCATCCACTTGTCTAGATTTGAATTAAGTTTAACAACAAGATTTAGATTCATATCAGTTTAAATAAATCGAACAAAGAATCAACAAAAATAAAAATGTATTTGTTGTTCCCCAGGTTTGACAAGATAAGCCTGTCAAACACTATCGTTCTATGGACTGCATGGCTAAGCAAAATGGAAATTAAGTATTATATCACCACAAACTACCTAGGTTGAGTGTATGATCAATTCAAGGTAAACCATAAGTTCTGGCCATAACTAACTAGGAACAGAACATAAATAGTCTTTTAGAAAATTGCATGCAACAAGATATACTTGTATTTTATAAATCTACATTCAAAAGATTAGGATCAACATGGTGCAGAGAGGAAGCTTGCCTTGGTAATAATAGATAACCTCTTGTTCAGGTTCTGGTGGCTCAACAAAAGATTCAACAATCTCAGAAGAACCAGTATCTAGAACACAAAAGTCCAATGAATAGCAAGAAAATGGCAGAGAGCAAAATGCAGAAAAGAGTGCATGATCAATAGCTCAATGCATATTTAACAACATGCTTAAGTCATAACTATTTTACATAAAGTCAAAAGCATATAGCCGGCTTCTGCTAATACCATTTTCCCCAAGTAGATTAAGTTAAAACCACAATTTCAGATTTTAGCAAAGCAAAAAAAAATGGACAGATTTTCAACATGGTCGGCAAGAAACGGCAAGACCGAACTGAGATTCGGTTAGCTAAAGTTTCAGATTCAGAAACTGAAAAGCTTAGCTTAATACTTAACATCATTAGTTGACAAGAATTACAAAATTGAAATCCTTGCTATGCATTACCGGTTTGATCAGCAACAGTAGCAAATCAGGAATTAATTTTGATTGCTACAGCTTCAGGTTTTAGCAAAAGATGACATTTGGACAGATTTTCAAAGAAATGATTTGCTGCATCAATTGAGTATTCTTGATTAAGCTACAGCTAAATGAGCAATATTTAAAATCTACCTCATCACATAGCATCAACTAATACTCACTAGCAGTATGATCAAAATCTGGATTACAAGTTTCAGATTTTTAGCAAACCGAAAACTGGGCAGAAATTCAAAAATCAGATTGATGAACTAGGACTTTAGAAGAAAATGATATTCTGGACTAATTCTCAACTACTAGAGAAATATACTAAGTATAGTTCATCAATTACTATCAACTAGCAACCCTCATCCATTTTGGCTAAAACTGCTACAGTAACAGGTTTGGCCAAAAAAATGAGATTTGGGCAGATTGCAAAGTGATGGCTTGCTGATTTTTGATTTGAATCAAGTGATGATTTTTACTTAGATTACTTGCTAATGAGTAAAACTTATAGCCTAGCATACTATTTAGCATCAAATACTAGTAGTCATCAAAATTTGAGGCTTACAAAGTAAAGCAAAAAAAAATCAGATTTTGAAATCAAATTGCAGACAGATTTAGAGATGCAAACTTGAAGCTCCATTAGACTATAACAAATTGACATACAAGATGGAGCTATAGCTAGATAAGTACCTCTACAAGTTTAACTTATCACCTAGCATCCCTTAACACTAATTAGCAAATTTCAGCTCAACCAAAACAGCAGTTTTCAGATTTGTCAAAACCGAAAACAACACAGATTCAAAAATGTAAACTTGCTACTTCATTTGACTCAAAGAAAATAATATTTCAGATTAAGCTACATCTAAAAGAGTATGCTTAAAAGTCTAACTCCTCACCAACATTAGCTAACCTCAACTACCGTGTTTGGTTCAAACCAAATTTCAGATTTTGAAAATCAAAATCAAAAGCAGGAAAAGAGGGCAAATGACAGATGCTGAACTAAATGATCACAAGAAAAGTGCTATACTTTAGCTTAGAGTATTTCTAACTAATGTAGCAGGTTAGCTTAACATTTGCTAGCAGTAATTGACAAGAATTAAAGAGTTAAACTCTGTAAGTAACCGCTTACCGACCGAAAGCAGAGAGCACTACATTGCACAAAAGCAGATTACAAAATCAAGTTTGTTGTGATTAAACTTTGAACAAGATAATAGGTTTGCTTAAGCTTAAAGTATGCTTAACTAATACCAAGACTCAACTTAGCCTTTAATCAGTAAGTGACAGGAATTAAGAGAGGAAGACTGATTGTCTTTTGTCGGATTGGCCAACAGCAAAAACAGCAAAGAGACAGAGATTGCAGATTTGGCTGATTTGAAAATATACTAAGCAAAAGATTCTTAATTGGAGCTAAAACTGATCTTTAGAGTAGATATTACCCTAAACCAACCCTTGCTAGCATTAACCAACAAAGATCAGCCGAAAGAATGAAGCTACAGTTTTTGTCGGTTTGACCGACAACAGCCAACAAGAAAAAGGATTTTGCCCTAATTCGAATTGGAGAAATTAAGAAGAAAGGACATAAGATCATGTCTTACCAGCTACAGCTAGAGAAGAAACAATGATCTTTCAGTTGAACAAGGAAACTCCAGAAAACCACAATCCTTCCGAAGCAAAAGATCACCAAGCAATGTTCTATCCGGCTCGGTTCAGCAGAGCTAAAACATTTTCGTTGAAAGAAAAGGATAGCCTGGGAAGTTGCTTCGGTCAAGGCAATGGCAGGGAACTCAAGGACTAGGGCTAAAGAAAGACTAAACCTCCAGTGTAAAGGAGAGGATTCTAGAGATCTTTGAGGTGGTATGCACGACCGGTCAGATCTTGACCTATTTGACCGCCTCACCAAAGAAGAGAGAGGGAAAGAGAACAGCTGCCCTGAGTTGCATACTGGTCAGTGCATTGCTCCCCAACCGACAAGAAGGAAAGGAAAAGAGCTAGCACTAGCTGCTGCCTTGCATTGAACTTTCTTTGCTCGGTGACTGATGCTGCGCTCTCGGTAGAATGAAAGGAAAGAAAACAATTTCTTCTTTGTGGTCAGGCTTCGCCGCTCTGACCGGTTGCTATGCCCAGCCGAAAGAAAGAAGAGGGAAAAGAGATCAGCTGCTTTGCTCTCAGCCAAAAGAAGGAAAAGGCAATTGCCGACCCGAAAAGCTGAGCTCTGGCTGTTAGCAGTAGCAACGGCCAACATCAGCTGATCAACAAAAGCAAAGCATTTGGTGATCAAATAGAGAATCGAATGTTCCTAGGGAAATAAGGGTGGTGATCAGATATTGGCTAGAGGAAGAAGATTTTTGGTTATAACAACCTATCCAAGTTTCAAAATAAACAGTGATGCTACAGAAGACATCTTATTACTGTTTATTAAAACTGGGCTGTTACAAACCTACCCCCCTTAAGAGAATCTCGTCCCGAGATTTTGGACAGTTCAAAAGTTGCAAAGGAATTCAGCTGAAATGATTCTTTCAGGAGATATAACACCTGTTGTTTTGACTTACTATAAAGATAGCAAAGAAAGATTCTAATAGACAACATAATGTTGTTATTACATCCTTCTTTTACATTGCTTTATTTAACCTTGCCTTTCTTGACTCAAAGGCAATTTTTAAACAGCAAAAAGATGGGGGTGTTCAATCCTCATCAGATCTTCACGCTCCCACGTGGCTTCATCTTCTGAATGATTAGCCCACTGAACTTTTAAGAACTTGACGGTGCGGTTTCTTGTTCTACGTTCCATTTCATCAAGAATACGCACCGGTTGCTCTTGATAGGAAAGATCTGGTTGAAGATCAAGATTCTCATAAGCAGTGGCCTCGGTAGGAATACGAAGGCATTTCTTCAGCTGAGAAATATGAAAAGTATCATGCACTGCCGAAAGAGACTCAGGTAGCTCTAATTGATAAGCTACAGCTCCTCGTTTTGCAATGATTCGGAAGGGTCCGATATAACGAGGTGCTAGCTTTCCTTTCACCTGAAAACGATGAGTGCCCTTCATTGGTGATACTTTGAGGTAGACATAATCATCTACTTCAAAACTTAACTCACGTCGACGATGGTCAGCATAGCTCTTCTGACGAGACTGAGCAGTTTTCAGTCGGTCTCGAATCAGACGAACTTGCTCTTCGGCTTCTATTACCAAGTCTGGACCATAAAATGGTCTTTCACGGCACGGACCAATTCAATGGAGTCCTACAAGCTCTTCCATACAAGGCTTCAAAAGGTGACATTTGAATACTTGCTTGATAGCTATTATTGTAGGAAAACTCCACATACGGCAAAGATTTTTCCCAGTTCTTGCCATATGATAGCACACAGGCTCTAAGAAGATCTTCCATCACTTGATTTACCCTTTCGGTTTGACCTTTGGTTTGAGGATGATAAGTCAGATTGAAGAGAGTTACATCCCCATGGCTTGATGGAGACAATTCCAGAAATGAGATGTGAACTGAGGTCCACGATCTGAGACAATGACTTTTGGAACACCGTGGAGACAAACAATCTTAGCAATATATAACTCTGCCAATTGCTTGCCATTAAAAATGGTTTTGACAGGAATAAAATGAGCCACTTTAGTTAGGCGATCAACGATCACCCAAATGGCATCAAACCCATTCTGAGTTATTGGAAGTCCGGTAACAAAATCCATACCGACTTCTTCCCATTTCCATTGTGGAATAGGCAAGGGTGAAGGGTACCAAAGAGGTTTTAAATGCTCGGCTTTAACCCTTTGACAAATATCGCACTCGACAACATCTTGAGCAATTTGCCTTTTCATCCGGCTCCACCAAAATGTCTTCTTCAAGTCTGGTACATCTTAGTACTTCGGGATGTATAGAAAACTTGGAATTATGAGCTTCTTTGAGAATTAGCTCTCTCAATCGAGAATTTGAAGGTACCACCAAGCGATTGCGATACCGAAGGAGACCACTGGCATCTTGAGAGAATTCGATGGCTTTACCTGCCTTCAAATTTTCCTTGATTTCGCCACCTCGGCATCGGTTTTCGAGCTTTGAATCGATCTTGAGGTTGACTTCACTTCAAAGCAAAGAAGAAATCCATCGCTACCATTTCAAGACTTAAGCGCTGAAAATCAGCACATAAGCTCTTAGCCAGGGGAAATATTGATAAGCAATTGCAATGCGACTTTCTGCTTAGGGCATCAGCCACAACATTGGCTTTGCCAGGATGGTAGTGAATACCCATATCGTAGTCCTTGATTAATTCAAGCCATCTTCTTTGTCTCATATTCAGGTCCACTTGAGTGAATATATATTTGAGCTTTTATGATCAAGTATATATTTCGCAACGACACGAGAAGGTAATGTCGCCAAATTTTTAATGCATGGACTACTACCGCCAATTCCAAATCATGAGTAGGATAATTCACCTCATGAGGTGAATCGCTGGATGCATATGCCACAACTCGGCCTTCTTGCATAAGTACACAGCCAAGTCCATGGCGAGACGCATCACAAAAGATATCAAAAGTCTTATGGATATCTGGAAGAGTGAGAACAGGAGCTTTGTCGGGAGCTTTTCAGAGTAGCTGTTTTACACTCCATTGACCAAAAGAATTTGTTCTCCTTCTTTAGAAGCTGGGTCAGAGGCCTAGAAATTTTAGAGAAGTTTTCAATGAACCGACGGTAATAACCCGCAAGTCCAAGAAAACTCCGAATTTCATGAACATTCTGAGGCTGCTTCCAATCCAATACATCTTGTATCTTGCTGGGATCAACCGTAATACCTCCTTCAGATAAAACATGACCCAAGAATGCAACTTGTTTGAGCCAGATAAAGCACACTTGCTAAATTTAGCATCTGGTGATGCTTGCGAAGTGTATCCGGACAAGTCTCAAATCTCGATCATGCTCTTGGCAGACTTGAATAGATAAGAATGTCGTCAATAAACACAACAACAAACTTATCCAAGAATTCCATGAAGACCGAATTCATAAGATTCATAAAATAATTTGGAGCATTGGTTAGGCCAAAGGACATGACAAGTATATTCATATAACCCATAGCGAGTAGAGAATCTTTGTCTTAGGAATGTCCTCGGCTCTAACCTTGATCGATGATAGCCCGATCGCAAATCAATCTTAGAAAAGACACGGGCTCCATCAAGCGGTCAAGCAGATCATCGATTCGAGGTAAAGGATATTTGTTTTTGATAGTGACTTCATTTAACTGACGATAATCCACACACATCCGTAAAGTCTTGTCTTTCTTTTGGACAAAGATGGCCGGGCATCCCCATGGTGAGGAACTCGGTCGAATGAATCCTTTGTCAAGCAATTCTCCCAGTTGTTTCTTCAATTCAAACAACTCATTAGAAGGCATGCGATAAGGTCTTCTCGATATGGGAGCGATGCAGAACTAGTTCAATCACGAACTCCACTTCCGATCCGGTGGCATCTGGGAAGGTCTTGAGGAAAACGTCCAGGATATTCACATACTACCGTGCATCGACTCAAGTAGGGGTGGTATCCATTTTCATCGCACCTGGATGAGAATGAACCGTTCTAGATTGAAAAATGACTGAAAGGCCATTTTTATTAGTGATGGATATGGTTCGTTGGGCACAATTAATTTGCCCCAGGTTCTTGGTCAACCAGTCCATTCCCAAAATAACATCTATCCCTTGTGAATTTATCACAATCAGGTCTGCCCAAAAATCTATCCCTTCAATAATGATATTGACATGAAGGCAGATTTGATCAGTTAAAAATACCGACCCAGGCGAATGAATAATATGTGGTGGATGGAGATGATGCATAACTAACTGATGTTGAGTAGCAAACTGCCTACTAACAAAAGAATGGGATGCTCAGAGTCAAATAAAACGATGGCGAACCTGGAATTAACTAGGAGCATACCAAGGATAACTTCAGTGCCTCTACCGCTTCTTGGCGATTAATTGATTTACACGGCCGCTGGCCGAATCGATCGAGCTTAGCAATTGCCTTTGGAGAAGGTGCGGGGACGAACAAGAGCTGGAGATGGCTGAACAGGTGGCAACCCCTTTGCCTTAGCAAAGCACTGATTTGCAAAATGCCCCGGACGTCCACAATGATAGCATATCACACCCGGCCTGACATTGATGGCAGCAGGTGGTCTGTGTCCACTAGGTCGGGACTGCCCAGAAGGTGGCGGTGGGCGAAAGGCAAACATCGGCGCACAGGTGGAACCAAATCGGCGCCGGAAGATCGAGGCCGCCACAGACGCGGTCTGACTGAACGGCTACTGGATGCAAATTGGGTAACCTTCTGCCGCTTCCGCGACTCTTCCAACGCCTTGCTTTTAGTTTCAGCAATAATGGCTTTGTCCACAAGATGCTGAAAATTCCTAAAGTCTTGCACCGCCAAAGCCAACTGCAACTCTTCAGATAAACCATTCATGAAACGGTTTCGACGACGAGTGTCCGTCGAAACATCGTCAGGGGCGTACCGAGCAAGAAAATTAAACTCATGAAGGTACTCGGTCACTGATTTTCGCCCTTGCTTGAGAGCGAGAAATTCCTGCTGCTTGAGCATCATCACTCCCTCGGGTATATGGGCCTCGCGAAAGGCCTCCATGAACTCAAGCCAGGTAGGAATATGTCCGGCGGGTTGGATAGCCAGATAATTATCCCACCAATTGCTAGCCGCCCATCAATCGGTAGTTAGCATACAGACCTTCTCCTTTCGTAACACTGGGCAATGGTCAGCTTCTTTTTAATCTCCTTAAGCCAATCCTCTGCCTCCAAAGGATCCTGGGAGCTAGAGAACGCTGGTGGATTAGTCCGCTGAAAGTCAGCAAGACTTCCCTGCCCATGCGGAACTCCTGCTCTACCAGCTGGTGGGGTGATGGAAGAGGTATTGAGCGCAATCTGCTCCAAGATGCGTGTCTGGTCCATGCGGTTGCGCTCAATTTGCATGAGCACATCCGCCATAGTGGGTGGTGGAGGAAGCTCCTCTTCCTGTCTACCACCTTGCGGACCATGGGATCGGAAGGGTCCGTCTGCTCCCCGAGTCTCAAGAACAGGGTGGAGAACCTCTCCTCTTGTTGTGTTCGCGATCGAGTGGTTGGTCCTGTCATCCTGTTGCCATATAATGGTTAACATTATAACAAGGATACACTCGTGCTAACACATACAAGCTTTGGAGAAAGAAAATAATTAAATACTAAACCTAAGCATGTAGTATGTCATGATATGCAACCAATTAACACCAAAACAACAAAGACAAATTACAAGAAAAGATGCGGCTTCCATTCCATGAAATATCGGTGAACAAAGACTATAACAGACTCAATTACAACCAAAAGTGCGCATCCACTTTATTAATGACCACAGGAAACATATTATACCCAAAATACACAAGTCGGCCACTACCTCACCATGTTTTAAAATACAAACGTTAGCACACAATATTTATCTGAGACATAGGCTATGCTATTACACACTACTTAATGGACAACTACTAGCCTATTACACAACTAAAGCCGATCACATCCTTCACCCTAAACATGGTCGTCTCGGTTAAAATTCACGGAAACTCATTTAGCAAATGAGCCTCGGGTGAACCAATATCTAAAGGGTTCAATGGGCTAATAAGGCGAGTGGGAGAACCCAACAGCAGATGATGTCCACGAGTGAGTAGGCGGCGAGTGCGAGGAAATCCAGCAGACATCCCGGCACGACGACACCGACCAAAAACAGAACGGTCAGGGAACTTCGAAGTCGCCATCCTTGGGGTGCGATGGCGGTGGTGGAATCTCATTGTTGCCATAAAGCACGTTACGAGGAACGCGGTTCGTGGCAACACCAAGCCTCAAATATTCACGTGCCTCGTGCAAGCGATGGCGGTCTCCCATAACTTCGTACGAGGCGGTGATAGGTTTGGGCCATGATACGGACCAACCTAGCTAACTCGCAGACGTATGGGTCCTCTCCAAATCAGTATCTCATCAAACGTAACCACATCCGATCTAGGGCCTTGTTTTGGGAAGTGCACATAGGGTGGTGAGACACCGTCAAGTCATGACGAAGGAGGCTCATCATCCCACGCTGACTTCTGCATGACCATAGACTCGGAGGTGGCACTTACATGGATGCGATGGGAACACTTCCCACCACCGTGCCGCGATCACATTAATGATAGCTTGGTACTCTTCCATACCGTGCCCTCGGTCTCTACGGTAGATGGCATACTCTGGCCGATAAGTGAAATTAGCTCGCCACATCATGTCTCAAGTAAGGTGAAACCCGTCCACACCTTCTACATGAGTCTCCTTAATCAAATACCAGCCACTCATCTACAGATAAAAGACAAGGTAGGTAAGAAACTGATCTTAAAAAAAATCAAAAGAAGGGTAGATAAGAATTGATACTAAAAGAAGATAAGAAGTAAAAGACAGCATGCTTAGATCTTTTAGAAATTAATTATGTTAAAATAGTATCACAGAGACTCACTAAAGGCAACAACCATGCTAATTCTACCCTACAGGCAAACGTATGCTCTGATACCAACGCTGTAAGACCCTCAATTATTGAAATGTGCCTTATTAAAATTATACTGATAGCATAATTCTTATTTAAGGAACAGTGCAAATCCTTTATTAAGAACTATACTAAAAGCATAATGATAACAAGTAACAATTTCAACATTCAGGTTCTCGGATATATGTCATGCAATATTTCCCAGGATCAGTGAATATTGCACATATATCCTTAAACAACATTGCATCATTCACATACAAGTCATACATTCACATAATTATACATCAATACTTACATCACTAATTTTGCTTGCTACAGTACCGAATAAAAACAGATGACCTTGGGTCATTAACAAAAAGAGCAACAATGAAACAAAAACATAAAAGCAAAACCACCAATGGCCCCATTATCCCATGAGCTATTGCGTGGAGGCTAGAACTAGCATTACTCGTTAGCGTCACCCGGATCGGCGCTAACGGGCATCTCATAAAGGTATCCATCCTCACCGCAACAAGAGGTCATAAACCCCGAGTACGAAAGGTACTCAAACAAGTCTTACACAAACTAATAAAAGAAAGTGTTTAGAAGAACCTATACAAAGGAATAGAATTTTATATGCATAAGGTTATCAATGAGAAGGCTTAATGGGTTCAATTTGCATAAAGCGATACTGTTAACCTACCATTGCTAACTTTTGACAAAGCGCTTTTAATAATTCAATTTGGACTAAAAATGTAAGTAATTGAACATAAGCATAAATAAGTATCAATAATAGTCACCGATCATTACCAAACCAAGCATGACACTCCTCATGCCGAATTTAAAATTTCGAACCCAAATTAGAGCAAATGCTATACGGTGACATCAATCCAAGCGTTGTCGTAGCAGTGGACACGGCTATTCGAATAGTTTTAATCCTGCGCAGGTGTACATCTTTACCCACACGACTTAGTTAGCCCGTAGCCCCTAGGATAATAGCACACCGCCTTTGGTATGCGTAGGGTAAACCAAGATTCGGTATTTTTCAACAAGTTAACACTATTGAGTTGGATGACCCATGTGAAATCGATCCCGCTTAAACAACGATCGATAGCATATATTCAACGAGAGGTTCACATGTTGTACAGGAATGCCGACCAGTCAATTAAATGCAAACTCGTGTTAGCCACACATATTACACATGATCGGGCCTCAAGGTACGTACATGCGATGTAACACATCTACGCCCTTACCCTTCTAAGAACATCGATATCGATATAAGCTCCACATGGCATACGACACGGCCCAAGACTTAAGCATCTATGCCATATGAAATCAATACACATGTCCTTACTCTCCTGTATCCAACTCAATAATATTAACCCTTTACTTAACCAAAAGCGGCGCCCATACCTGCGTGTGGAAATGCGTTGGTGCTTGAATTGGGCCGTCGAGTTGGTCCTTAATCAACCTGCACAAGACATCCACAGTTCCCATTCTCGTGCACTAGGCACCATCACTAGCATCCACTTGTCCAGATTTGAATTAAGTTTAACAACAAGATTTAGATTCATATCAGGTTTAAATAAACTGAACAAAGAATCAACAAAAATAAAAATGTATTTGTTGTTCCCCAGGTTTGACAAGATAAGCCTGTCAAACACTATCGTTCTATGGACTGCATGGCTAAGCAAAATGGAAATTAAGTATTATATCACCACAAACTACCTAGGTTGAGTGTATGATCAATTCAAGGTAAACCATAAGTTCTGGCCATAACTAACTAGGAACAGAACATAAATAGTCTTTTAGAAAATTGCATGCAACAAAGATATCAACGTATTTTATAAATCTACATTCAAAAGATTAGGATCAACATGGTGCGAGAGGAAGCTTGCCTTGGTAATAATAGATAACCTCTTGTTCAGTTACGGTGGCTCAACAAAAGATTCAACAATCTCAGAAGAACCAGTATCTAGAACACAAAAGTCCAATGAATAGCAAGAAAATGGCAGAGAGCAAAATGCAGAAAAGAGTGCATGATCAATAGCTCAATGCATATTTAACAACATGCTTAAGTCATAACTATTTTACATAAAGTCAAAAGCATATAGCCGGCTTCTGCTAATACCATTTTCCCAAGTAGATTAAGTTAAAACCACAATTTCAGATTTTAGCAAAGCAAAAAAAAATGGACTGATTTTCAACATGGTCGGCAAGAAACGGCAAGACCGAACTGAGATTCGGTTAGCTAAAGTTTCAGATTCAGAAACTGAAAAGCTTATCTTAATACTTAACATCATTAGTTGACAAGAATTACAAAATTGAAATCCTTGCTATGCATTACCGGTTTGATCAATAAATGAGCAAATCAGAATTAATTTTGATTACTACTGACTTGAGTTTTAGCAAAAGATGACATTTGGATGATTTTCAAAGAAATGATTTGCTGCATCAATTGAGTATTCTTGATTAAGCTACAGCTAAATGAGCAATATTTAAAATCTACCTCATCACATAGCATCAACTAATACTCACTAGCAGTATGATCAAAATCTGGATTACAAGTTTCAGATTTTTAGCAAACCGAAAACTGGGCAGAAATTCAAAAATCAGATTGATGAACTAGGACTTTAGAAGAAAATGATATTCTGGACTAATTCTCAACTACTAGAGAAATATACTAAGTATAGTTCATCAATTACTATCAACTAGCAACCCTCATCCATTTTGGCTAAAACTGCTACAGTAACAGGTTTGGCCAAAAAAATGAGATTTGGGCAGATTGCAAAGTGATGGCTTGCTGATTTTTGCTTTGAATCAATTGATGATTTTTACTTAGATTACTTGCTAATGAGTAAAACTTATAGCCTAGCATACTATTTAGCATCAAATACTAGTAGTCATCAAAATTTGAGGCTTACAAAGTAAAGCAAAAAAAATCAGATTTTGAAATCTGAAATTCTGGACAGATTTAGAGATGCAAACTTGAAGCTCCATTAGACTATAACAAATTGACATACAAGATGGAGCTATAGCTAGATAAGTACCTCTACAAGTTTAACTTATCACCTAGCATCCCTTAACACTAATTAGCAAATTTCAGCTCAACCAAAACAGCAGTTTTCAGATTTGTCAAAACCGAAAACAAACAGATTCAAAAATGTAAACTTGCTACTTCATTTGACTCAAAGAAAATAATATTTCAGATTAAGCTACATCTAAAAGAGTATGCTTAAAAGTCTAACTCCTCACCAACATTAGCTAACCTCAACTACCAGGTTTCGGTTCAAACCAAATTACGCTTTCGATTCAAAAGCAAAAATCAAAGCCCGGGAAAAGAGGGCAAATGATGATCTTGAACTAAATGATCACAAGAAAAGTGCTATACTTTAGCTTAGAGTATTTCTAACTAATGTAGCAGGTTAGCTTAACATTTGCTAGCGATAATTGACAAGAATTAAAGAGTTAAACTCTGCTAAGTAAGCGCTTACCGATCAAAGCAGAGAGCACGGTAGAATTCTTTGAAAACAGATTACAAAATCAAGTTTGTTGTGATTAAACTTTGAACAAGATAATAGGTTTGCTTAAGCTTAAAGTATGCTTAACTAATACCAAGACTCAACTTAGCCTTTAATCAAGAAGTGACAGAATTAAGAGAGGAAGGCGATTGTCTTTTGTCGGATTATTAACAAAAAAAAACAAAGAAAGAGACAGAGATTGCAGATTTGGCTGATTTGAAAATATACTAAGCAAAAGATTCTTAATTGGAGCTAAAACTGATCTTTAGAGTAGATATTACCCTAAACCAACCCTTGCTAGCATTAACCAACAAAGATCAGCCGAAAGAATGAAGCTACAGTTTTTGTCGGTTTGACCGACAACAGCCAACAAGAAAAAGGATTTTGCCCTAATTCGAATTGGAGAAATTAAGAAGAAAGGACATAAGATCATGTCTTACCAGCTACAGCTAGAGAAGAAACAATGATCTTTCAGTTGAACAAGGAAACTCCAGAAAACCACAATCCTTCCGAAGCAAAAGATCACCAAGCAATGTTCTATCCGGCTCGGTTCAGCAGAGCTAAAACATTTTCGTTGAAAGAAAAGGATAGTCTGGGAAGTTGCTTCGGTCAAGGCAATGGCAGGGAACTCAAGGACTAGGGCTAAAGAAAGACTAAACCTCCAGTGTAAAGGAGAGGATTCTAGAGATCTTTGAGGTGAATGCTTTTGGCCAGTATCTTCTTGACCCACAGACCGCCCTCACCAAAGAAGAGAGAGGAAAGAGAACAATGCCTGAAGTTGCATCTTGGTCGCTGCATTGCTCCCCAACCGACAAGAAGGAAAGGAAAAGAGCTAGCACTAGCTGCTGCCTTGCATTGAACTTTCTTTGCTCGGTGACCGACTGATGCAATCGCTCTCGGTAGAATGAAAGGAAAGAAAACAGATTCTTCTTTGTCTTTGAAAGCTCTTTCTCTGACTTGGTTGCTATGCCCAGCCGAAAGAAAGAAGAGGGAAAAGAGATCAGCTGCTTTGCTCTCAGCCAAAAGAAGGAAAAGGCAATTGCCGACCGAAAAGTCGAGCTCGTCATTAGCGATGTAACAACGCCAACATCGGTGATCAACAAAAGCAAAGCATTTGGTGATCAAATAGAGAATCGAATGTTCCTAGGGAAATAAGGGTGGTGATCAGATATTGGCTAGAGGAAGAAGATTTTTGGTTATAACAACCTATCAAGTTTCAAAATAAGCGGTGATGCTCTGAAGACATCTTATTCTTGTTTATTAAAGCTGGTTTATTCTAGATTAGGGTAGGCTCTCCACCTCGAGGAGCATTGTAGTTGTCCAAGGCTTTACCTGCGACGGGTAGTTGACCGAGGCTTTACAATGACTCCGACACAACGTATGGGTTTCTATCCATACGGGCGGCTCGTAGTTAATACACAATATTGGAAATGTCTCGTAGGACTTAGTGTCTTGCGGCATACCAAAGGAAGTGTGCTTAATCATGTGGCAAAAGGCGTCCGACATGTGGGTAAGTTGGTACACCCGCAGGATAAAACTATTGAATAGCCTCGCCCTAGGTTATGGACACGCTTGGGGATTTCCGCAAGATCTAGACTTCAACAAGCTGCTTTTGTTTTAAAATTGAAACTTGACATGGTTGGCATGAATGGGTAATTCATGCTATTGTGGTGGTTATTGGGTTAGCCACTTCTAGGACTGCTTTTCTTCGTTGTTGATACTTGATTACTCTGTTTTATCAAATAAAATCAGATTGCAAAATTGCTTTCAATCTATTACATTATTGCAAATAAAACTTGCTTTATGCTTAAAAATTTGAGTCCTAACTCGCTCCACTTAAATAAGCTTGCATGTAGTTATTGCATAGATCATTATCATTCTTATATATCTTGCAAGTACATTCAAAGTACTCACACGATCTTTCTTTGAAATTTGTTTTTGTTTCAGAGAGGAAGAAGGTGAGCCCCAAGGGCCTCACTTTTGTGAGTTGTCTTTGTGGATTCGACGACTAGCTTTGGCGGTCGGTCGGTTGCCTTGTGGGTTAAAGGCACACCTTGATTGGCTCTTTTGTTTTATAGCCATCTTATGGCACTTTTGCTTCATTGTTAAATTTCTTTATGTATTTGTCATTTGGTAGTCGGCCCCTCTTTTGTAATGACTATCTTTTATTTATGTTATCTTCTGGTTTGTTGGTTATGTTTCGGTTCTATGTGGATGAATGGAATTGATGCATGAACTTTGTAAAGAGGTGTGTATACTGCACTCTTGGAAGTATACATGTCTCGAGTCTCGGATTATCTGATTTGTGATGCTAGGACCAAGTGGATGGTTAAGCATTACGAGCCGGATAAACCGGGGTCTCACAAGTTTTGGTATCAGAGCCATACTGACCGTAGTAACCCAAGTTGGTCGTCTTTAGGATATTTTGAAAAACTTAATTTCAAAGTATCAAATGATTTATGAAAGCTTAAGGAATTCTCAGATTTTATTCCTTACCTATCTTAGCTTTCTCTTCTCATCTCACTCTAATTTGAGTTTGAAAGTTGTTTTCCTCTCATCTCCTTTTCAAAGATAGTGTTATCGATTAAATGGGTTTTGGGAACCACCGAGTTTGGCAAATTGATGTTCTTAGGGTTTTGAAGTTTCTGGACTGAAGATTTCGGCTAGAGGCTTGGATGCGGAATCTGGACCGCACGCTTCAATTTCCAGACAGCAAGCTCAATGGTTTCTGATGGGACCACTGAGCTTGGCAAATTGAAGTGTGCCAGATTTTGAAGTTTCTAGAATGGAAGACTTCGGCTAGAAGCTTGGATGCAAATCGCTACAGCAACCTCAATTTCCGGACAGCAAGCTCGATGGTTTCTAATGGGGTAGAAAATGAGAGGATAATCAACTAAAACTTGTGGGGTTAAAAGGGTAAGATGTGATACTAGTTGGCTATGTATCTAACACTATTTTCGCTGATTTAGCCTTGATCTTAAGTGGTATTAGATCTTACCTTGACCTTGTGATTTTTATCTTCTCAAACAATTACTCGTTCATTCAATACGGGTTAGTTGCATTGGGGAGTTGAGCTTTGGTTTTATGATTCCTTGCCGTTTTTGGAGTCTTTTTGTAAACCTGCCTAAGTTTATACACATACTGGTTTTGGCTTTCGGTTAGGGTGATATTCCATTCCCTAGTCGCTAGCTTTTCGCTTTCTTCGGTTTTAAATCTTTGAGTCTAGTTTTAACCAAAGTTTCTTGTAACAGATGGCGGACGCCTTTTCGTAGCGGCCAAGGCGATCACCGTCGGGACGAGGATCTTCCTCCTCCTCCGACCATGGCGAGGTCCTTCTTCGATCGAGCGCAACCGCAGAGGACAGGAGGGTTCTTCGGGCGTCATCACGCATAACACTTCCGCCCTTCCGGTGCTTCGGATCCGGGCAAGGGGTGGACACCACCACGTGGGGACTTGCGGAGTTTCTTCGCACTCGGCCCCCCACGTTCTCCAGTCCGAGGACCGCTTGACGCACGATCGCTTCGCCTCGGTGGAGCGGAAGCCGCGATAGCGCAGATGCGTGGAGCACGAAGGCGCTGCTTGCATCGCACCACCGGTGGAGGGTGCGGCTTTGTCTTGGTGGGAGAGCTTTTCGCCATGCGGCTGGCAGCCACACCGTCACTTGGGAGGAGTTCCGTCGCCTTCCGCGCTCTCATATTCCTTCCGGCTTGATGAAGCTGAAGAAGAAGGAATTCTTGTCGCTCAGGCAAGGGCGTCGTTCATTCACGGAGTACCTTTACGAGTTCAACCATTTGGCTCGTTATGCTCCGGAGGAGGTGGCCACTGATGAGGCCAAGCAAGAGAAGTTCAAGGATGGTTTGTCTGAGGAGCTGCAGGACAAGCTATCCATCGTTGACTTTCCGATTTCCGTGCCTTGGTGGACAAGGCCATCGTTGCTGAGCACGCGGGGAGAGCACTTGTGGATTCCCGCAAGCGCAAGTGGGAGGCCCACAAGTCAGCGCAGGCCAGCTCTTTCCGTTCTCGTGTTGGGCAGTCTCCGGGGTCCCGTCCTCGCCTTGGCACCCGAGGCCACAAGACTGTTCTTCGCCCTTCACAGGCCGTGCCCCAATCACGTGCACCTGCGAGTCAGCTAGGAGGCCTCCGCACAGCCGCGGATGTCACCTGCTTCTTCTGCAACAACAAGGGGCATTATGCGAACCAATGCCCCAAGAAGGAGAGCGACCCCTCATCCTAATGGAGGACGCGGGCCAGGAGGTGGTTCTTCTCAGGATCTGAAGATAGTCCCTACTACCCAAGGCGTGGGTAGTGGTCGAGTCAACCTCATCTCAGCGGAGGAGGCACAGGAGGCACCCGACGTCGTGCTGGGTACACTTTCCGTTAACTATCATTCGCTCCATGTTTTGTTTGATTCAGAGCATCTCATTCTTTATTTTCGAATCTTTTCTGCTATTAGTGAGCTCCTCTTTACTCCATTGTTGGTCCCATTACTCATTCGCTCTCGGGTTCGGAGTTGAGGGTGAATCTGAGTGTAGGGATGTCCCAATTGAGATCGAGGGAGTAAGATTCCTTGCGAATCTTATCCTCCTCCATTCAGCAAGTCTAGATGTAATTCTTGGTATGGATTGGTTGTCTCAGCATAAGGTACAAATCGATTGCGCCAAGAAGTGTGTCTCTATCTAGGCTTTCCGGCGAGCAGGTTCGCTTTTCGCCGAAGCTGCTAGGTCCGCATCTTTTCGCGCTTGAAGCGAAGCCCACTCTAGATATTAGTGAAGTCCCCACAGTTCGTGACTTCGTCGATGTCTTTCCTGAAGCTTTTCCAGGGATGCCACCAGTTCGAGATCTCGAGTTTGTCATCGAGTTGGCTCCCGGTACTGCCCCGATTTCAAAGAGGCATTATCGGATGCCACCGAACGAGTTTGTGGAGTTGAAGGAGCAACTGAATGAGCTGCAAGAAAAAGGTTTCATTCGCCCTAGCTCATCTCCGTGGGGTTGTCCTGCAATCTTTGTAAAGAAGAAGGACAATACTTTGCGCATGTGCGTTGATTACCGTCCGCTTAATGAGGTAACGGTAAAGAACAAGTATCCTTTGCCCCGCATTGATGATCTCTTTGATCAATTAACCGGAGCTCGAGTATTCTCCAAGATTGATTTGAGAATGGGATATCATCAGGTTCGAATACGACCCGAGGATATTGCAAAGACGGCTTTCTCTACTCGCTATGGCTTGTATGAGTATACCGTCATGTCTTTTGGCTTAACCAATGCTCCCGCCTTGTTCATGAACCTCATGAATTCGGTATTCATGGAGTATTTGGATAAGTTTGTTGTGGTCTTCATCGATGATATTCTTATCTATTCTAAGAACGATGAGGAACATGATGAGCATCTGAGGCTCGTGTTAGGCAAGCTTCGTGAGCACCAGCTGTATGCAAAGTTCAGTAAGTGCGCGTTCTGGTTGAAGGAAGTGGCCTTCCTGGGTCATGTTCTATCAGCAGGAGGCGTAGCCGTTGATCCGGGCAAGATCAGCAATGTTCTTTCTTGGTGTCAGCCTACTTCGGTAACTGAAGTGCGGAGTTTTCTTGGTTTAGCGGGATATTATCGCCGCTTTATCGAGAACTTCTCCAAGATCGCGAAGCCGATGACGGAGTTGCTCAAGAAGGACAAGAAGTTCTTGTGGTCCGATGCTTGTGAGGAAAGTTTCCAAGTACTTAAGAAGCGTTTGACCACCGCTCCCGTCCTCATTCTTCCCGATATCCATCGAAGCTTCGATATCTTCTGTGATGCTTCTCGTCGAGGACTCGGTTGTGTCCTTATGCAAGAAGGTAAGGTAGTGGCCTATGCATCAAGGCAATTGAGACCTCATGAACTCAACTACCCTACCCATGACTTGGAATTGGCTGCTGTGATTCATGCACTTAAGATTTGGCGACATTATCTAATCGGTAATCGTTGTGAAGTGTATTCGGATCACAAAAGCCTAAAGTATTTGTTCACCCAACCAGATCTGAACCTCAGGCAAAGGAGATGGTTGGAGTTGGTCAAGGATTATGACATGGGTATTCACTGCCATCCGGGCAAGGCTAATGTCGTTGCCGATGCGCTCAGTCGCAGAGCGCATTGCAATGCCTTGTTGCTCCAGGGATGTCAACCCACCCTTCTGGAGGAATTTCAGCGTCTCAACTTAGGTTTGGTTGAGCGTGGTTCCCTCGCTGCCTTGGTTGTGCAACCAACCTTGGCAGATCGGATTAAGGTCGCTCAGCAATCGGATGCTGGAATAAGCCGCATCAAGGAAAATGTCAAGAACGGAACAGCCAAGTGCTTCTCTGAGGATGAGCATGGCGTTGTAAGGTTCGGGCAGCGCCTTGTGGTTCCAAAGGACATGGAACTGCGGGATTTGATTCTCCGCGAGGCCCATGATTCGCCTTTGTCTATCCATCCCGGGGCCACAAAGATGTATCAAGATCTCCGTCAGAGATTTTGGTGGACCCGAATGAAGAGGGAGATTGCGGTTCGTTGTCGAGTGCGGCGTGTGTCGTCGTGTCAAGGCCGAGCATCGGCGCCCAAAGAGCTTGCTTCACCTTTGCCTATTCGAATGGAAGTGGGATTCGATCGGGATGGACTTTATCACCGTCCGCCCACGCCACAAAAGGGGAATGATGCTATCCGGTAATTATCGATCGATTAACCAAAGTGGCACATTTTCTTCCGATCAAGACCAAGCTTCGTGCCGATCGTCTAGCTGAGCTCTACGTCTCCAGGATTGTAAGCTTGCATGGTGTGCCAAAGACGATCATTTCTGACTGTGGTTCACTATTTACCTCCCTGTTTTGGCATGGTCTGCAAGAAGCTATGGGCACTCGTCTTTCTTTCGATTCGAGATATCATCCTCAACCGATGGCGACCGAAAGAGTCAACCAAGTGTTAGAAGACATGCTCGTGCTTGTGTTCTCTCCTATGGAAAGAATTGGGAGAAATGCTTGCCATTTGCCGAGTTTTCCTACAACAACAGCTTTCAGGCCAGTCTCGGCATGTCACCCTTCGGGGCCTTATACGGGAGAAAGTGCAGAACCCCGTTGAATTGGTCGGAGACGGGCGAAAGACCTTTCTTTGGCCCGGACTCGATCGATGAGGCCGAGAGTCAAGTCCAGCTTATTCGTGATCGTTTGCGCACAGCTCAATCCAGGCAAAAGAGCTATGCGGATCGCCGTCGTCGTGAGTTGAGCTTTGAGCCTAATGACTTTGTTTATCTCAAAGTCTCTCCTTTGAAGGGCCATCAGCGTTTCGGCGTCAAGGGCAAGTTAGCTCCTCGATATGTCGGCCCTTACCGTGTTATCGAGAAGAAAGGAGCTGTTGCCTATAAGTTGGAATTGCCAGCTGCACTTGAAGGGGTACATGATGTTTTCCATGTGTCCCAACTAAAGAAGTGCCTCCGTGTTCCAACAGAGGAAGCTCCGTTGGAAACCCTCGATGTCCAAGGAGATTTGACCTACAAGGAGCACCCTGTTCGCATCCTTGAAGAGACTGAACGAAGAACAAGGAATCATGCTATCAAGTTCCTTAAAGTTCAGTGGTCAAACCATTCTGAGGATGAAGCTACTTGGGAAAGGGAAGATCGTCTCCGTGCAGACTATCCATCTTTCTTTACCGAGTGAGCCAAATCTCGGGACGAGATTTTTGTAAGGGGGGGAGGTTTTGTAACATCCCAAAATTGGTTTGTGTTTCAAATGTAATAAAAATGAGGAGAAATTAAAACTTTTTCTCTGATCTTGATTTTTGTAATCAGTTCCATAATTTTTGTAAAGGAAATTATGTGAAATCAAAAATCAAATTATCATTTGGACACCAACACAAATATCCTTCATAAAAATCTGGTGCCCAACCTTTGGAAATAATTTTTCTTGGGTCTAGGGTTGATGTTTAACACCTCTGAATTATCTCATGATTTTTAGAAATTATTTGATAATTTTTGGAGGCAAGTCAAACTGGTCAAACCATATTTTCCCTCTTCTCGAATTTCGGAGAATAATTGGTGCAGGAAAATCTCTGAAAATTTTATGGGAGGTTCCTCTGCTGTCAACAAGCTCCGATTAAAATTTCATAAATTTTGGAGTTGTTTGCTACCTCAAATAATTCCTCAAAACTCGATGTTTAAAATTCAATTTCTATCCGGTTTGCACTGTTCTCTGATTCGAACCGGACTCGGGCTCGAGCCTATGGATTCGGTCCAA
This sequence comes from Hsuehochloa calcarea, assembly GCA_036346395.1. NCBI lineage: Eukaryota > Viridiplantae > Streptophyta > Magnoliopsida > Poales > Poaceae > Hsuehochloa > Hsuehochloa calcarea. Next base: position 34,836,549 of record CM070604.1, on the reverse strand, counting down.
CCAACTAAACGCACCGCGCGATCGCTCGCGCCGCGCGGCGTCGTGAGCCGTTGGATCGACATCGAACGCCCGAGATCAAGCGCGCGATCGAATCGTTGTAATCGAACCGATCTGTTTCACCGTCCGATTAAATCCAACGGTCGTCGTTAAATCGTCTTCCTCGCTTCATGAGTTGGCCGAAGTCAACGATCTTTGGCGTGCAAGACGCTTGGCAGAGCCGATCGCGTCTCCTTTTGGCCAACGGCTCTGCGCATTAATGCTCCGTCCGGCGCCCCGATCGCCGTCTCCCTGCGGTTACACGCCCCGTCGCCTCGGCCAACCTCAAAGACAAGGCGCCACCATTTTTCCTTCCGTTGCTTCTTCCTTGCTCTTCGCCTATAAGACTCCTCCAAAGTGGCTTCCTTATCCTCCTTTAAACACCCTCGAGCTCCGGTGTTGCTTCTAGTACACTAAGTGAGCTCCATTTCAAATTTTCCCTCGGCGCCATTGTTGAAGCTTGGATCCTTGGTGGAAGTGGTGCTCGGGCCTTCTCTCCAAACCCTTGCTTCCTCGGTTACTTGGCATCTCGTAGAGTATTAACCCTCTGTCAATTTGGCTTTTGATGAAAGGAGCGACTCAATTTGGACTTCCCCAATTCGGCGAAAGCAGCTACTCTTCTTCACCCGAGCCGGTTCAACTCTCTCTGTGCGTTCTCGGGCTCGGGTAACCTCTCTTTAGTCCCTAGTTGATTGCTTTTCGCTCCGTGGACCCTGGTGAGCTTATCGCCGTTTCGTTTTGGTCATTTTTGACCCTCTCGGCTCCTTCCGCTGCGGCGATCCGTCCATCGAGCCTCACGCCATTGGTACCATTAGGTGCGCAATGACGATTGGGACTCATTTTAGGCGTTCGCTCGCACCGCCGCGGCCAGAGCCGCCGGCGGCGAGCCGATCTTCCCCGTCAAATTTTGTCGGACGAAAATCTGGGGTGAAGTTGAACTTGAGTCGTTGCGGACCGTCGATCCTAAGATCTACGGCCCAAGATTGCGTTGAAATTTGAACTAAACGCACGCCTTGATCCGCGAACCGTTGGATCCCAGATCAACGGCTCGCGTGCGTGGGCGCGTTCGGACCACCGGACGCTCGGGTCCAGGTGAACCGTCGGATCCCAGATCCACGGCTCTCGTGCGCGTGAACGTTCGGACCACCGAACGTTCTGGGCCACGTGAACCGTTGGATCCAGATCCAACGGTTGACGCTTAAGGCTTCGCGCGCGCGTCAGCGCTGGGACGCGGACCGTCGGATCCGAGATCGACGCTCCTCGTTCGTCCACGTCGATTTAAATTCTGATTTTCCCGAAAGGATTTATTTATCAACTGAAAAATGTGATAACTTGTAAAATGCATAACTAATTCATTTCAAATCCTTTTCGGTTGATTCAAATTTTGTTGGTTATGTTTTTAACTCATCTTTAAGTTAAAAATGTTTCCAATCTCAGTATAGCTCCAGAAAATTTTGCTAATGAATAGTGGCATTTTTGATTTATAAAAGCTGAGCAAAATTGTTTTGGTCATATCTTTGGCATTAAGAATCCAAATCAATTGGTTCTTGTTGCTAAATTCATTATAAATCAAGACCTTACTACTGTAAAAATTTTAGAATTTTTGGAGGGAGTTTTCTGTTGGGTCTTTGTATTTTATTCGTTCTTATCGGTTGCTTTTGCTTTCTCGTTAGGATCCGAAGAGCACATTCATAATATTGTTTATCCTCAGCAACACTTTGACCCACAGCAAGCAGGCAAGATATTTGATCATAAATGTCCCATTACTTTCAAAGTCTAATATCTTGTTTACAAATTATATGTATGCATTGCTTTTGTGTCCAATTATTTTTGCCTGTTTAGAGGTAGCTATTCCTAATGCATTGTTGCCATTAAAATGTTATCCCCGCCACAACCATAAGTTATTATCTTATTTGGTGAATTAGAGCCCGTGATTTAATTATGCTCTTTTCTTGTCTTTGCGATGTCATGCTTAGAAATGCTTAGCTCTTGGTAGAATTGGGCGGTTATCGACTTAGTCGATGGCCTTGATCACACAAATCATTTTGTTTATTTTAGTTCAGCACCTTATGCTTTAGTTTTGTCAAACCGAAAATGAAACAAAATGATTTGACTTGGGCACAATGGCATGTTGGTGTGATTGTTGGGTATGACAAGGAAAGGTGCCTGTGTCCCTAAGGACCGAAAATATTGCTTGCGCCATTGATCCAAGTACTTTTGCGTACTAACCACATGAGGGTTATATGGGACCCCTCTTGACGTAGTACTTTGGCGTGTGTTATCTCCGAGTCGCAGGAGGGGTTGTGTGTGTTGTGTGAAACATGATATGTGTTCTCTGTGTTCTTGTGTTGGGTGTGCGGTGGTGGAGATTCGGGTAGGCTCTCCACCTCGAGGAGCATTGTAGTTGTCCAAGGCTTTACTGCGGACGGGTAGTTGACCGAGGCTTTACAATGACTCAGACACAACGTATGGGTTTCTATCCATACAGGCGGCTCGTAGTTAATACACAATATTGGAAATGTCTCGTAGGACTTAGTTTGTCTTAGGCATACCAAAGAAAGTGTGCTTAATCATGTGGCAAAAGGCGGTCCGACATGTGGGTAAGTTGGTACACCTGCAGGATAAAACTATTGAATAGCCTCGCCCTAGGTTATGGACACGCTTGGGGATTTCCGCAAGATCTAGACTTCAACAAGCTGCTTTTGTTTTAAAATTGAAACTTGACATGGTTGGCATGAATGGGTAATTCATGCTATTGTGGTGGTTATTGGGTTAGCCACTTCTAGGACTGTTTTACTGTTGTTGATACTTGATTACTACTGTTTTTATCAAATAAAATCAGATTGCAAAATTGCTTTCAATCTATTACATTATTGCAAATAAAACTTGCTTTATGCTTAAAAATTTGAGTCCTAACCTGCTCCACTTAAATAAGCTTGCATGTAGTTATTGCATAGATCTGTTATCATTCTTATATATCTTGCGTAGTACATTCAAAGTACTCACCCGATCTTTCTTTGTCAATTGTTTTTGTTTGCAGAGGAAGAAGGTGAGCCCCAAGGGCCTCACTTTTGTGAGTTGTCTTTGTGGATTCGACGACTAACTTTGGCGGTCGGTCGGTTGCCTTGTGGGTTAAAGGCACACTGATTGGCTCTTTTCTTTTATAGCCATCTTATGACACTTTTGCTTCCGCTGTTAAATTTCTTTATGTATTTGTCATTTGGCCGGTCGGCCCCTCTTTTGTAATGACTATCTTTTATTTATGTTATCTTCTGGTTTGTTGGTTATGTTTCGGTTCTATGTGGATGAATGGAATTGATGCATGAACTTTGTAAAGAGGTGTGTATCTTGACTGGAAGTATACATGTCTCGAGTCTCGGATTATCTGATTTGTGATGCTAGGACCAAGTGGATGGTTAAGCATTACAAGCCGGATAAACCGGGGTCTCACAGTATATTAATTCTGCAAATGAATTGTAAGTTGTTCCTTTAGGTAACATCTTGGCTTCCGAGTAGCCAGGGTGTTACAAATAGTTTGGCACAATTTAAGTATAAGACAATCTTTTGATTTTTCATGTTTCACAATAGCAGTTTTAGAATCTCAAGAACACTAGAAGCTCAAGTAGTGGTCAATTTTAGATTAAAAAGCTAACTAAACAATTCTGACAGGGCCAATGTCACAAAAAGGAGCACTAATTACGTAACTAGATAAAACATCCACAAATTGCAGTTTTAGTTCAAGTTGTTTAACAGTTCTAGCTCATACAGCAAAGACGTAGCTATATATGTGAAAACATGATAAATCTAGCAAGTCAAAGAACTAGACATGGCATTCAGCAAGAATTGAAATACTAAGTCTCCAAAGGGTAATAGACAAAGCTTCATCAATTTTTAAAAGATAAGCAGAAAATCTTATATTACAATACATCTTTTTGGATTTTTCATACCACTTGTTGTATTTTTCATATGAATGCAATATGATACAATGAGATGCAATAAAAGCCTAAAAACCTGAAAAGGTCAAAAATATCAAAAAGTTCATAAAAGAACAAGAAAAGATCAAAAGAACAAGGTAAGATCAGAAAAGATCGAACTCCCCTCAAACCAACCCAAAAGGATAAATTACCCCTAACTCGCTTCTCAAGGTGGCAAACCTAGTTGGGTCTAAAGGTTTGGTGAGGATAAAAGAAAAAGACAAGATAAGTGCCTAGTGGGTGACAAGCGCCTGAGGTACTCTTCCTATCTAGCCGACAGCCCGCACAATTAGGATAAGAAAAACCCCCGAATGGACAAAGTTGAAGAACAGGAATATCAAATGCCATACAAAGAGAGTAGAGTGTAAATACCTGAATATGAGCTTAAAGGCCTGGCGATGGGAAGTTCTCAGAGATGCTTGAAACCCGTTGACCGCGTGAAGGAGGTGAACCATCTTGAGTCTCCGGTAATATGACGTGAACAGCCGGAGTCGACAAAGCATGTGCCCTTCCTCTTTCCGCGGCAATCCTGAAAATCAAGGCACAGAAGAACGATGTGTCTCGATACTGGGTTTAGTTAAACAAGATTTGGGAACCCAGTACTGAGACACACGTCTGCGAGTAGTATGCAAAGCAAAAGTGTTATCCTTGATTCTATTTGCATTCCTATCATGAGTAATGGTCACACGAACATGAGAATTATCCTATCTAGGAGCATGATGATAAGGATGTGAAACAAATCCTAACCTAGGTTTATTCTTTTCAGTGTTACCATTTCTCATAAAAGCTCTAGGTTGAATGAATGAAATTCTATCAAGATTTTTCCTATCATTTTTCAACCTACACCAACAGAACTCAATCAAATGCCCACTTTTCTTGCAATAAGTGCAATGATACTTGGTACCACTAGAAGAAGCACCCTTTGAATTAACACAAGGTTGGGCAAAACCTGCAGATTTAAAGGATGTTTTTGCAGGTTGGGTTTTGAATTCAATTAAACCTTTTTCCAAGACTTGAATAACTTTTGGCTTTGAATTGTCTTGAAAAGAATTGAATCCTAAACCTTGCTTCTTATAAGGAGTTTTAGACTTGTCAAGAATCATGTTTAACTATTTCTTACCTTTAGAAAATTTCTCTAATGTATCATGAAGGTAAGCATTTTCTTTTCTCAAGTTAACACAAGCATCACAAGTTTTATCCATAGATTTATCCTTATATAAAGCAATTTCAAGCTTAAGAGCGGAACAAGAAGCACAAGTAGTAATTTCAATATTGTCCTTAAGCTTAGCATATTTGACTCTAGCAGCTTCTAAGATATCTTTGATTTCACGTTCTTTTGCTAAGCATGAAGTGCAAGGGCTTGAATCAAACACATCAGAAGCAATCAATTTGCTAGATTCTAAACATTTTTCACAAAGAGCAATTTTAATTTCAGTTAGCTCAGATCTAGCATTCTCAAGTTGTTGCACATAAATATTATGAGCAGATTGCAATTTGGCAATTTCTGAATGCATAGCATGACAATATAAACATTCATCAGGTTCAAAAGTCTTAGCATTTTTAAGTTCTACTTTCAGTTTGCCAATCTTTGACTCTATTTTTATTATTTTTTGTCATGACAAATTCTAGCGCTTCGTCTTGACTAAGCAATTGCTCAACTATAGAAACATATTTAGCAGGAAAGGACATTTTAAGAGAGAGGTACCTCATCGTCATCAATGTCGTCAGTGTCGGCCATGAACCACATGCCGGTGAAGTCCTTGGCCTTCCCCTTCTTTTTGTCTTGAGGGATCTTCTCCTCCTTGTCCTCTTCGCTCCCGGATTCCACATCACTCACGGATTGCTCTCCAAAAGTGGCAAGGACCCGGTGAGCGGCCTTTATGAGCTTGACAGCATCATACTCAGAGTTGTTCCCATGAGGCTTCTTCCAGGCTGTCTTCTCCTCCCTGTGCTCGCCCTTACCTTTCAGCTTGGGGCAATTGGCCCGGATGTGGTAGAGCTCTCCACACTCATAGCAAGTAACAGGACCACCTTTCTTTTTATTTCTCACATTGTTGTAATCCCGTGTGAAGTTTTTAGCTAAAAGGGCTAACTCAACCTCAGGGATACTCTCAAGCTCTTCTTCATGAATAGCAGATAAACAAGTAAATGAAAATCCAAAAGAAGATTCAAAAGAACCATCAGAAGCTCTTTTGAGAGGATCTGCTACCAAAGCTAAATTATCTTTCTTGGAATGATCAACTCTTTTAATTTCATGAGTCTTGAGTTTACTATAAAGCAATTCCAAAGTAAGGCTCGAAAGATCAACATTCTCTTCTATAGCATTAGCCTTCATCTCCCACTCCTTGGTGTTGATTACAGCCAAGAGATGGGTGGCATTTTCAGATTGAGAGTATTCAATATCAACAGCTTCATTTGATTAATCACTTTATTGAAGCGACTGAAAATATCATCGATGCTCTCTCCAGGACGCATCTCGAATTTGTTGTATTCACGCTTGTAAACTGTTTGGCGCACTTTCTTGATTTGGGACGAACCCTCATGATATGTTTCGAGGGTGTTCCAAATCTCATGCGCAGTTGTAAGATTGCAAATACTATCATATTCTTGTCTACCAAGCGCACCATATAAAATGTTCTTGGCCTTGTTGTTGTTAGCCAAAAGAATTGCAGAAGCAGGAGTTGCAACCTCAGGAATAATGAGCGGGGATCGAACAACATCCCATATAGCTTGTCCCTCGCTCTCAAGGAATACTCGCATACGATTCTTCCAATAGGCATAGTCGTGCCCATCGAAGATATACGGTTTAGTGGAGAACTTATCCATCGCCTAAGTTCAGTGACCCGTTAAGATCAAGATTGAACTAACCGGGCTCTGATACCACTTGTTGGACCGAAAAGGCGACTAGAGGGGGGGGGTGAATAGGAGCATGCTCACTTTTTCACAAATTATGAATTCAATACAATTTCACTCCAATAGCTATGATGAAGCTATGAAGATCAATATACCAGTACAGCGGAAGACTAGTATTGAATTCAATTGAACCCCCAAAGTAAAGCAACAAAATCAACTAAGATTAAAACAGTACAATGTACTGGCGGTCTGACCGGTGTTATGTTGGCGGTCAGACCGGTGGGAAATCGGTCTGACCGGTGATGATGAGCGGTCTGACTGGCAGACTCCAGAACAAATCTAAAACAGTAAAAATTTCCCGATGACGAAGTTGTAATTAGGTCTAACTTTTGATTCTCAACTCCAAACTTCACGAAACTTTGCACACACCTTCTCTATGCTATTGAGGACCTATTCCAATTGAAAATTATAATAATTCTTGGCTAGATCCTGAACAGTTGTCAATTGAGTAAGAGAGGGTCTAAAACCGGGCAAGAACAAAAACTTGATCCTAATGCTTGTTCGTGAGTGATTGATGATCAAGATGATCCTAGATAGGTTCACACGCATCACAGCAAGCTAATTCACGTGAAAGAATCAATCAAAAACATGTGGATCAAAGAAAGCCCTAAAATCACGATAATGAAAGCAAGAACGAAAAGAGACTTATCACAAGCAAACCTTGCATAGATTAAATTCGTGATTGATGCTGGATTACACCCACTCCATCAAGGAACCGTGGTCAATCCAAGATCACGAAAATACACCTCAAACCATCAAGAGCCCTATCCTCCACCTTAACTCCCCCTAAGCCAATTAGGGTTTTGAAACATAAAAGAGGCGAGAGAGATTGGTGCAGCCACCACCTCCTCCTATTTATAGTGGAGGCCTCGAACTTATAGGGTTTGAGTCTATTGGGCTCCCGTTAAGGCCCACTAACAAATGGGTCACACACGCACGCTTCGCAAAGCGCCGTCTTTAACCTTTTGACCTAAACAGCTTCACGTAGCGCCATCTTGCGCCTCGCATTTGCTAATAGGTTACCCTTGTCCATCTTGCGTCACGCTTGAGTCATTGACCTCACCCGGCATCGTCGATCGTTCTGGACCTCAGCTCTCCAAGCCTAGTCCCGATCTTCGTCGTCGTTGACCGTCGTTGACCACCAAGCAACCTGCACAACCATAGACAAGCAAACACGAATTCGGAAACAAGTTCTTCACAACTTGACCCATGTTAGTCAAAACATGCATCATGCAATACATATGCCATGAAACCAATGAACTTGACCTAACAAAAAAACATCACCACGAAGTTGGCTGACGTTCAAGTGGAAATCGGTCCGACCGCCCTCTGGCCGGTCGGACCGCTCCCTGTGAGCCGGTCAGACTGCCACAAAGGACTTAGCCGAATTTCAAGCCCTGAAATTCCGAAACCTTCTGGAAATTTAAAACGAATAGAACTTTTGCTTGGAGACTCCAAAATTTATGAGACCAAGTGCATTGGGTTCCCCTCACTTACCTACAACACCTATTTTTGGCCCAGCTTGTTCTGACACTCTTTGGTCATGGTCGGTCCGACCGCCGCACATGGACGGTCCGACCGATTTGGGACCGGTCGGACCGCCATGCTATGGCCGGTCGGACCGCCTCTGTCCAGAAAGCCTGAACTTTGTCGAAAATCCTGTGAAACGACAAACCATAAATGCCATTGCCAATTGTCACATCATCCTAAGATCTGGAGCATATCCCCATGATATCCACAGGTATGCATTATCGTTAGACTTGAAATTAAGAGTTGACATGGTTATAACTTGGTTACTACATGAATATTTGTGCATCTTAGTTTATCAAAGTGGACAGTCACTTTGATATTGATTGATCTATACAATTACATATGTCTTGTGAAATCCTTTCTTGATGAAATGATTTACAACTTGGCTTTTGAAAACTAGAAGGTCTAGGAATGTAGGTTGTTTTGTTTTATGCCAAACTAGAAGGCCACTAATGCTGTCCTTTGATTGCCCAATATGCATAAGTAATTTTTCCTTTGTATAAGACTTGTGAGTACATTTGTACACATCCAGTTTTTCTACTGGTTTCAGGTGAGGAAGACTTCGAGCCTGATGAGCTCGTCAGTGCTGATTTAGGTGACATTGACGAGTAGTGCTATTATTTAACTCCAGTCGGTTGCCATGGTTTATGGGGCACACCATGCTGGACTTTTGGTTTATTTATATTGCTTCCGCTGCTACTTAATGTTATCATTTGAATTTGGCCAGTCGGCCACTTGTAATAGTTGTAGACTTAACTATTACTGATGTATGTCTTTTGAATTATCTATGTTTGGATGTTGTATGGATGTGATTGACCTTGAATGAGAGTATGAGTATGTTGGTCGGTGATCTTGGGAGCCAACATGATCTCATGCTCGTTGTTAATGAATTCCATTTTAACTAACTAAGTGTGAACTTTGATTGTTTGAAGGACCGGTTATCATGTAGTGCTTGCAAGGGAGTAGTATGCATGATTGTTGAATCTCCGGTTTCAATCAAACCTTCTCACTTCGATGGAGTAAAGTTTGAATCCATTTACTTGAGGTCTAGAGTTATTTTCATAAGACCGACCCGGGGGGTCCTCACAGGTGGCATATGCATCGAGGCAATTGAGTCCTCATGAGGTGAATTATCCACACATGATTTAGAGCTAGAAGTCGTAGTCCATGCTCTGAAGATTCAGCTTCATTACCTCATCGGTAATCATTGCGAGATCTATGCTTAGCATAAGAACCTCTAATACATTTTCACTCAAGCCGACCTGAACTTGAGGCAAAGAAGATGGCTTGAGCTAATCAAGGATTATGACATGGGACTCCATTATCATCCCTGGAAAGCCAACGTAGTGGCCGATGCGTTGGGCAGAAAATCTCAATGCAATTGCTTGTCTGTATGTCCACTTCAGGAGGCTTGTGCGTTGAATTTCAAAGGCTAAGCGTTGAGATGGTTGAAGAAGGATTTCTTAGTACCCTAGAGGTGAAATATACATTGGAGGACCAGATCAAGATGGCCTAGAAAAGTGACAAGGGTGTGGAGAAAATCAAGGAGAAAGTAAAGACATGAAAAGTCAAGTGTTTCTCCGAATAAAACAACGTTGTCCTGTGGTTAGGGAAATGATTGCTTGTGCCGAAAGGCGCAAATCTTAGGAGATTGATCCTCCTTCAAGCCCATGATTCTTCCTTCTCCATTCATCCGGGAAGCACAAAGATGTATCAAGACTTGAAGCAAAAATTGTGGTGGACTTGGATGAAAAGAGAGATTACACGGTTCATTGCCAAGTGTGACATATGTCAATAGGTGAAAGCTGAGCACTTGAACCCACTAGGTGCACTCCAACCGCTGCCTGTTCACCAGTGGAAGTGGGAGGAAATCTGTATGGACTTCGTCACTGATCTTCCAAAGACTCAGAACGGGTCCGGTGCCATTTGGGTGATCATGGATCGTTTGACGAAAGTTGCCCATTTTATTCCCATTAAAACCACTTTCACAGGGAATAAGTTAGCGGAGCTTTACATTTCCATAATCATATTTCTCCACGGTGTACCGAGGGTCATTGTTTCAGATCGAGGTTCTCAATTTACCTCGTACTTTTGGAAATACCTACACCGAGCAATGAGGACTAACCTATCCTTCAGCACTGCTTACCGTCAAGCCTCTAAAGGTTTAGTGGAGTAACCACACAGAGGAGGAAGCGACATAGGAGCGTGAGGACCAAATGCCAGATTAATATCCCTACCTTTTGCCTAATCAACCGAACATCAGAGATTAACTCGACATGTATATAGTGTCTTAGAATCAAGAAAGGAAAGGTTAAACAAAGTAATGGAAAGGAAAATGTAAAAGCAATAGTTTGTTACCTTGTTAGGATCTTTCAGCACTATCTTTGAAGGAAATCAAAACAGTAGTTAAAATATTTTGCTACAATCGAAGGAACTGCTTTTCGGCCCTATTTCTAACCTACCGGAATCTCAGGACGAGATTCTTTTTAAAGGGGAGGTTGGTCACATACCCATTTTTATTAAGTGGGATTTAGATGTATCTCATAAGCATTTCATGTTATTTCTGAGCATGTGCATATATTTTACATTTGAAATTTTTCAAACCAAATTCAAACATCTACCTCAAATCGAAGCTACAATGAAATCAAAAATAAATGCTTATGAATACCTCTATGATTTTTCTCAAATTTTTGGAATCCAATTTAACATTGAGAAAAATCCAAATCCAATCCTTAAACATCTAATGTAAATGATTTTTAAATAAGCAAATAATTCATAAACAGTGTGGTTAGAAATTTTATATGAGTTCTATGTCATCTTAGGAACCTCTCTGAAATTTTTTAGAATTTTCTAAATTTATTTGTTATTTTAAAACCTCGGTCAAAGCAGAGGGTTTGAAATTCAAAATCGGTAACTGTTGGACTGGTGCGGCCGGACACAACACAATTGACTTGACTCGATCCAACCCACTTAACCATCCAACCGTACTACCCTCCGACCGCGCTGTTTCGCTCTGTCGCTAACACCCCAGACCCACCCGTCAGGTCTTCGTCTCAAACACGCTGCCACGCACCGCGCTAGCTCCGCGCACGCAAGCAGGAGCTGGCGATCCATCCTCGCCCCTCCGTCCATGCAAGCTAACACCTCTTTGCCACCTCTGACACCATCCGTTCTAGTGATGCCACAAAGTAACACCGTAGCTGTTCCCATCGTGGAAGCTCCTCAAACCGCCACCTCATCCTCTCGCCCGTTCAATTAAGCCTGGCCTTTTCTCCCTCCTCTCGGAGGTAATCCTCTCGTTACTTTGTCACTATTCTCTCCTTTGCACTCTATTTCCATTCCAGCTAACCCGAATCCTTGTCATAGTTCATAGCTCCTGGAACACCTTAGTGCCATTTTCGTATCCAGAGCATGATCTGAATGCTGCCGGCGGGCCATCCTAGTCTTCGATGAGCTCCTTCCTTTCTCTTTGCACGTCAGCACGTGCTATTGGATATGATAAGTATTTCTCCTAACTCAATTTTGTCAATATTCCACACGAGCTTGTGGAATTCAGATTTGTTTCATATACGGCCGAAAACCACTCTATCTTCCTTATCTCTGATCTGGTAAGCCATTGACATATTCCTTTCGCCCAGAGTATCTCATTAGCTTCCTTAAGCATTCCTGATCATTCTTTGTTCTTACATTTACTCAGGTTGTCTTCTCCACGTTGAGCTCATTGCTGCAGCTTTGGGCTCTCGTCGCTGGCCATCTACAAAGCACCTCTGTTCCTCTCCTTGGCTCTATAGGCTCTTTATGCCTCATGGGAGCTTTAGCATGCGTTAGTTTACTTAATGCGCTGCCGAGTTGATGTGGTCACTTTTGCCGTTAGCTCACCGCAGCATATCACCGTCGCGCCACCGACCATGCTCCAGCCACCCATAGGACCGGCAAGCCGCAAGCTTTCCATTTCTAGCCTTGGTCCGTGCCACCGTTGACCAGAGCACCGCCGAGTCCCTGGGCAAAATTGCGGCTGCGTGCTCCCTGTTCGAACAATTACTATAGCATCTTTAATTAACCAAATCACTGTCGGATTAGGTATAAGTAGTCATTAACTCTGGCAAATCATTGCGTAATGTTCCGCTGACAAATGGGTCCCATGAATAGAAAACGAGATGAGGTTTAAATCCGGATTTGAACTGAGTTGATGACATGCGGGACTGGTGCATTAAGTGCATAGTGAATCCCGGCCTCTGGACTAGGCACTATGTTGTGGACCTTCGTACCATCCATTATGCCATGGACTGAACCTATGACAGGTGGACCACACATGTCAGCAAGGGATTTTCGGAAATTAAATGGAAAAAGAAAACCCTATGCAGTGGACCCCATCTATCATTGACTGAGGACAGATTCACCTAAGTATACAAAGTATTTAAGACTTTTAAAAATTCTGAAATGAATTACTTTTACACTAAAAATAGTTTAAACTTAAAAAATTCATAAGTAATTCATTTTAACTCCAAATCAAATAAAATCAATTTTGTTAGTTTACATATTTACTTAACTTTAATTTAGAATAGGTTTTAAACATGTTACTATTTTAGAAAATTTTGATATTCAAAATATTTGAACACTAATGCATTTAACCATGAAAAATGCATAGAAAATTGAAATAAACTCCAATTGAAATAAAATTTCTCCAATTGAACTAAAATTTTCACATATATTAATGTAAAATCATAATATAAATACTATGTACTTTTCATGCATTTTTGAGCATTTTGGTTTTTTCGATTTTCTCAGTGTTTATGTGAGATCGTGTTCTCTATAGATTCTGCATTGCCCGAGACGAATGACTACCCATCTGATAGTGAACAAGTGGATTATCATCAAGGCAAGCATCCTCTTGCATCATTTTGATCATAGTTTGGGTTAATTTAGTATTTTGAAATGCAATGATATTTGCTTGCTTGCTATTTTTGGTAAATCGATAATTTGCGAGTCTAGTTAGCTATGTCATAATCCTTGTGGTTTATTGTTAATCATTCCTGTAACACACCGACCCAAATTCGGCTCAATGCCCAGCTCACTGTGGGGCGGACCCGCCCACACATAGCACCCCACTTACACTTTTCATCCTCGCTTCATGTAAAAGGGTTAACCCGGAGGTGCTACGTTTGGATCCAACAGGCATTATATACTACTACAACTCACTTGAGACAAGCAATGTGGGACGAATCCCACCACACAACTCCTTATGGGCCACATTGGCCACACTACAAGCAGTCCGGGGTATTACATTCACCCCCTTAAGGGGCGACGCCTGACAAAGATACCGCATACACGGCAAATGCCCAGAACCACCCCTCGGTACACATCCGTGCGTCCAGTGCCGGCACATATGCCATGCCATGTGTCCACTCCGGGCCCACATGTGCCATGCACTATATGCCCGCGCCCTGTCCCGCACGCGCCCGTGCAGCGAAGGTTGATGCTCTGATACCATCTGTAACACCCCGACCCAAATTTGGCTCAATGCCCAGCCCACCGTGGGGCGGATCCGCCCACACATAGCACCCCACTTATACTTTTCGTCCTCGCTTCATGTAAAAGGGTTAACCCGGAGGTGCTACGTTTGGATCCAACAGGCATTATGTACTACTACAACTCACTTGAGACAAGCAATGTGGGACTAATCCCACCACACAACTCCATATGGGCCACATGGGCCAAACTACGAGCAGGCCGGGGTATTACATTCACCCCCCTTAAGGGCTGACGCCCTCGACAGCATACCGCATACACGGCAAATGCCTGTAACCACCCGTGGTAGACACGTCCCAAGGCCCAAAGGTCTCGGCACATAAGCCATGCCATGTGTCCACTCTGGGCCCACATGTGCCATGCGCCATATGCCCGCGCCCCTGTCCCGCACGCGCCAATGTAATACCCCGGAATTTAGTCGGGTAAATAGACAGCTAGCCGAGAGGAGAAAAGACTATTAAATGAGTAGAAATTCCTGAAAAGAGAAGGGGTTTTTCGTAAGTCCTCGACAACTGGGCTCGGGCGCACCAGAGGGGCCCACCCCTCCCCCAAACCCTAAACTCCCACTCTCCTCCTCCTCCCACTTTGAGCCACCGCCTCTCCCCACCTCTCCCTACTGTGCGCCGCCTCGTCAGATTTGGGTACGTTACGTTCATTTTCTAACCTGATCACCTGTTAAAAAGTTGTAGATCTCGGTTTTAGCTTCCTTTGGGCACCGAGATCACCTGATGTGGACCAACGGTTTAGGAGTTATGATAGTTTTACCGCGACTGACCAGGAGAGCTGACGAGTTGTGGCAGATTGCATTATCTGGTTATTATGAATTTTTATAGGCCGAATTAGAGAAGACACCCAAACTCAATATTGTAGAGGAGTCCGAAATCTTCCCAAGCTGATAAAGAACATAATTTTTAGAGTTCTTAATCAAACGTTATGAATTTTTTACCGTCGCTATTTTGCTAACTGTCAGATTGCAGAGACAGAAAACTTAGAAAAACTTTACCTGATTATAAGAATTAGTAGGAGGCTGAATCAGGAGACTTGTCCAACTAGACTATTGTAGCTGGTTTTGCAATGATTCCAGAGAGTCCAAGATCACCCCATTCCGAGTTGTGTAGCAAACGGTATGGTGGTTTTAGTACTATGTCCAGAAAACCCAACGTGAAGTTGATGTTTTTAAAATTGGCCTGGTAGGGGTATTACTTCGCCGATTCAGCAAGGCTCACCAACTAGACTTAGTTGGATAATTTAATTATCTTTCCAGAAAGTCTAAGAACATCTTATTTGGACCCATGTACTAATAGATATGGATTTTTGAAGTTGACTGTCCACCGAGGGGACAGATCGACGTTTAGGAGTTTGGGGTCGGGATCGAGTTAGGAGTTTTGCAAGTCCATTGTTGTTGTTATATAGGTTATTTTGATCCATTCTTTGTGTCTTAGCATGTGTTATAAATCGTTATTCGGGTTGTGGATAGTGCAGGAGCGACTCATTCATACATCCCTCGTTCTCTCGTGGTTAAGGCAAGTACAGTAATGGTAAATTGTGTGTGATCATTTGTTTATGTGTACTATGCTATGAGTATATTATGTTAATCAGGGATGCTCGAATGTTATGGACAATAATGCCCGTAAATGCTAGAAGCATGCGTAAGTTTCATGTATGCATGATGATTTAAAGAATTGACCATGTGCATCATGATATCATATTGGAGGCATGGTCACGTGGTGACCAAGCATTAATTGAGGTTCCCATCATGAATATGATGGGTTTTTGGGTCCCTATACTTGTGGAGTATGGGCTAAGGTCCCTGTGCTAGAAGGCATGGGTGTGCATTGACGGATGCACACTCCGTAATACCGGTATATGCAAAAGAGAGAAAGAAAAGTGCATTTGAACAGTTTGCATCGCATAAGCATGAGACATATTTTTTTATTGGGTTACGTGGATGGATGTTGTTAATTACAGTTGTGTTGGCTATTGTCTTGCTATTTGTACTTTGATGAGTCTTGGACTCACTCTTGCTGATGTTGTGTTTTTAGGTATCTCGGTTGCGGACGGCATGCATGGGAGGGAGTAGGGTTGCTTTGGTTGCACTCACTACCACATATTCTTGAAAAGATAATTATCATTTAGACCGTACCTTTATAACAAGCAAACTGCTTAAGGATTAATTTTGGCTATACTTGAATGCATTGGTTTATTTGTAATAATGAGAGTGGTAAATTTTAATTATGCTTGCTTACGTTTAGCTGAGTAGATTATTTATGAATGCTTCGATGAACTTTGGATGTTGAAATAGTGATAATTTTATAAGCATCTATTGGAATCTCCGGTAAACTTGGTTACACAAAGGATGTTCTGCCAAATTTTTTTGTAGTGTCTTGGATTTGTATTTGTGATATTGTTATTTTAGTAGCATTCCAGGTTCATGTTGGGCTGGGGTGTTACAGATGGTATCAGAGCGGGCTTTAGGTCCGTGGGGAATGGGATTGTGACTTAAGTAACTTGTTTTGCTAAAATCTGTTAATGGTTAATTAACTTAAAACTTGACACACTGTGCACAATAGGTGGGAAAGGGAAAAAAAATCATTGCATTTACGATTCTGATAGAATTGTTTCCTTGAGAATGTTGTACTGATTTGTTATGATATTGTGTTTGTGTGCTCTTACGCTAAGTGGTTAGCTCATTATCTTTGGAATTCAGAATGGCGAGAGGAAGAGGGAGTGCACGTGGTGCGGCCCGTGGACGTGGTCGTGGACGTGGCTCGGTTGCATCCTCATCCACGGCCGAAGAGGCTGTTGGCGGGGTAGTCGAGGAGGTTGCATCCGCCGCTCGTCCAGTCGCCGAAGCCTAGGCCGCTCTACTCCAGGAATTACAAAGGGAAGTTCAACGACTCGTCGAAAAGTGCGGCGGCCCCTCCATTTGTCGGTGCACCCGTTGTTTCTCCGGTGGCGGCACCGGTTCCCATTGAGGCTAGAATGAGCCTCCGGGAGTGGATGTCTCTCCGTTTAGACACTTTTGATGGAGCAGGCACCCCGGTTTAGGCAGCCGACTGGCTTCGATACATGGAGAGGCAATTCGGCGTATTGGAGATGACCTCAGCGCAGAAGGCTCGTTTTGTGGCTTTTCAGCTGAAGGGCCAGGCAGACATTTGGTGGGAGGGGTCCTATCAGCCAGGACCCCGTTGCAGGGACAAGTGACTTGGGAAGATTTTCTGGAGCAATTCAGGGCTAAGTTCTACCCTGATTCCTTCCTTGAGAGGATGGAATATTCTCTGGCAACTTTTGTTCAGGGAAAGTTGACTGTGGCGGACTATGAGGCTGGATTCAACAACTTAGTCCACTTTGTGCCAGCTATGGCTGGCAATGACCGAGAGAAAGCCAAGAGGTTCCGAAGAGGACTGAATCCGGAGTATCGCCATGTATTGGGGGCGACCGACTTGCTTGACTTCAACAAAGGTGGTTGATCGTGCCAAAGGTATGGAGTCGAGCGGGAACTCAACAGAGAGGCGGACTCCTAGCGGCTTCACTACGCTAGGGGTTGGTCGATGGGCATAAGAGGAGCCGGTGGTGGTGGTGGGTCTTCTCGACCCGCCTAAGAGATTTCAGAAGGTCGGCGCTCAAGCACTGCACGTTACGCCAAAGACAGCGGTGGCTTCTTACGCCAACAGACGACCGTGAGCTTTGCACCCCCGCCTGTGCCGTGGAATGATATGCTTCAAGTGTGGTGACAATCACCGTGCCTCCGAGTGTTCCTTCACGGGGGAATGTCGCCATTGTGGCCAGGCAGGCCACAAGATGAAAGTGTGTAGGAAGAACCTGTGGTGCATCATCAAATGGGAGTCTGCTCTGCAAAGATCTTGGTAGTTACTCATCGTGGTTCCGTCCGCACATCGATGGCGGCTCCTTCGCTTGGGTTTCTCCTGCAGCGTTCCCACCAATGCTACCACCAGGGTTCTACTAGAACCCCGTTCCGTTTGCGACACCGTCTTTTGCTCCACCAGCGGCAGTTCCTGCTCATCCTTCCTCGAGTGTTGGGGGATCTTCTGCACCGGTGCCACAGGGGGTTTACGCCATGCCCACCCCTCCTACTGCAGACCGACCCGACGTGGTGACAGGTACCCTACTAGTCGATTCTCTTGAGGCATTTATCCTTTTTGATTCCGGGGCTACCTACTCGTTTGTCTCTACGGCATTTGCTAAAAGGGCGAATTTAAGTATGCAGTGGATTTCTCAGTCAGTGTTGGTTAGTTCTCCTGGGGGTATGATTGCGAGTTCAACTGTTTGTCCTGGGTGTTCTCTTGTTATTGATGGGGAGAAGTTCACGACGAACTTGACAGTAATCCAGATGGAGCCGTTCGATGTTATATTGGGTATGGATTGGTCGCATGCTTATCGAGCGGTGATATCCTATTTCAGTGGGACAGTGTCGGTGCAGACCTCGTCTGGGGACACTTTGACCTTTCAGGGGAGCGCGCCTCAGTGCTCTCTTTCGATGTTGACCGGATTGTTCCCGGGTTAGCATGCAGTGAAGATTGTATTTCTTTTATCTCTTGCCGAGAAACCGAGTTTAGCTTCACGGATTGAGGAGATTCCGGTGGTAAAGGACTACCCGGATGTATTCCCGGATGAGCTTCCAGGCTTGCCACCCGCGCGGGGCGTGGAGTTTCGCATCGACCTTGTTCTGGGTACTCGGCCCATCTCGATCTCTCCATATCGTCTGGCACGTCCATTTCAGGACGAGTTGAAGAAACAGTTGAATGAATTGTTGGCTAAGGGTTTGATCAGGCGGAGTGTATCGCCATGGGGAGCTCCGGTTCTGTTCACGGAAAAGAAGGATGGGAGTTGGCGCATGTGTATTGATTACCGTGCACTTAATGCGGTTACGATCAAGAACAAATATCTTCTACCCCGCATTGAGGATTTGTTTGATCGGTTGAAGGGAGCCTAAGTGTTTACCAAGATTGATCTCCAGTCTGGATATAATCAGATTCGGGTGCCTGAACAGGATATAGAAAAGACTGCGTTCTCCACCAGGTATGGGCATTATGAATATATACTCATGTCGGTTGGATTGACTAATGCGCCAGCTGTCTTTATGGAGACCATGAACAGCATGCTACACGAGTACTTAGATGATTTCGTAGTGGTGTTCATCGACGATATCCTTATCTATTCCAAGACTAATGAAGATCATGAGCGTCATTTGAGGCTGGTTTTAGAGACTTTGAAAGAGCACAAGTTCTATGCTAAGTTGAAGAAGTGTTAGTTTTGGATTTCAGAAGTGCGTTTTCTGGGTCATGTGATAAACCCTCAGGGCATTGCTGTTGATCCTAGCAAGGTCTCTATAGTGGTGGATTGGAAGAGGCCGACTAATGTGAAGGAGGTCAGGAGTTTCTTGGGTTTGGCTGGTTATTATCGGCATTTTGTGCAGGTTTTCTCTTTCATCGCCAAACCGATGTCTCAACTTAATCAGAAAGATGTGAGATTCCAGTGGACTGATGAGTGCGAGCGCAGTTTCTACACTTTGAAAAAAAAGGTTGGTGACCTCTCCTATTCTCACTCTTCCAGAGCCAGGAAAGCGGTTCACAGTCTTTTCAGACGCGTGTCGAGTGGGTCTTGGCTGTGTTCTCATGCAAGACGGTAAGGTGATTGCTTATGTGTCAAGACAGTTAAAGAAGCACGAGCAGAATTATCCCACCCATGACTTGGAGTTGGCTGCGGTTGTCTTTGCTCTTAAGATTTGGAGGCATTATCTGTACGGCAAGCCTTGTGATATTTTTCACAGATCACAAGAGTCTCAGGTATATCTTCACTCAGAAAGATCTTAATTTGAGGCAAAGGAGGTGGTTGGAGTTGATCAAGGACTACGATCTTACTATTGAGTATCATCTAGGCAAGGCTAATGTTGTTGCTGATGCTCTTAGTCGCAAGGCGACTCCTGCTACCCTAAATTGCCTCATCGCTGATTTTGAACGCATGGGAATATCTTATTGTTATGCGGGCACAGCAAATGTTGAGACACAGTTGATTCTTGAGTCAGCTATTCCATACCGTGTGCGGGAAGAACAACAGAGTGACCGGTTACTACAGGAGGTTAGGAAGCGTCTGGATGAGGGCAAAGAGAGTGATTTTAGCATGGACGACTCTGGTGCTTTGAGGTTTAAAGGCCGCCTTTGCGTGCCGCAAAAGGCGGAGGTCAAAGATGATATCTTGAGGGAGGCACATCGCACCGCATAATCGCTCATCTGGTGAGACTAAGATGTATCGAGATTTGAGACAAAATTTTTGGTGGAAAAGAATGAAGGTAGATATTGCTAACTATGTGGCTTCTTATGGTGTTTGTCAGCAAGTGAAAGCTGAGCACACTACTACAAAAGAGTCTATAGCAGACGGCCCATCACAGACGGTTCCTTTGGAACCGTCTGTGTTGGGTCTATCTGAGAGTTTCAGTCCACAGCTAAAGTGTATGTTAAAATACAAAATGCTGGAAACTATGAGTTTGTTTCCCGTGTATTTACAATTTTAGTTTATAACTGTTGTATTTCATTTCATTCACTTTTCTGCATTTATTAAGAAAAATCTCTCTTGTAGTTGTCAGTTCTTGATCAACATTTTCGCATCTGAAACTTGAGGTATAGTGCCGAATGATGAAAACCTATGGAAGTAAGACGGTGCCGATTTACTAGGTTGGCCTAGGTATCATGGGTATCCCGGTGTCGACTAACAGGTTAGCCTAGGTGACTTGAAAACCAAGATGCCGGTTAACCTAGGTTGGTGTGGGTAGTCTCGATACTTAGGTGCCGACTAACTGGTAAACACGGGAACCGTGATGATTCTTATGGTACACCGACGGCAATTTATTTTATTTTACTCGAGATGGCAAACGTTGATTATATTTGTTTATATTTTTGTGCAATTTCCATATATTATATACTATGTAATAATTGCGCACGTAACTTAGATAGATAGGAAGTAAGCGAGATGGCAGAGGCACCGTCTTCGCCGCCGTCACCGACGCCGGACATGGCAGAGGCGCCGTCTTCGCCGCCGTCACCGACGCCGCAGATACATAAGCGAGATGGTAGAGGAATATCGAAATTATTCACGCCGATCGACCATCACGGAGGTCGATGACGTTGGGGTCCTCTCGAGTCCCCGGCATCGTGGCGAGATTCCGGACCATCTGCGGATACTTGCAAGGAAAAGGTCCCTATCACCACACCAAAGTGGAAGTCTCGACAAAAGATCGAGCGCGTCGGCCGTGGGAAGACCTTTCAAGCGTGTTCACTATCCCGTAAATGGACATGAAACGCGCCGAGCGGCATGCCTTGCTCTCCATGTGTCACGCGTGGAGGACCTTCAAGAGCGTTCTTGTCACGCAAAGACGTGAACAAGAGTGAGACGCCTTCACGAAGTTTCCATTCTTGACGCTGGAAACATGGAACGCCTTTGTGGCTATGAAGACGACGGATGAATTTAAGGAGCAAAGTGCGCGCACAAAGCAATCCAGCACGAAACACTCACCCCCATAGACTCGGCACTGGTACGCGGCTAAATCCGCGCAATGGGAGGCGGAGGAGGAGAATCTATTTCACGATATCACACACCGCGTTCCGTGCACGGTTAAAAGCGAGGGCAAAGTCTCGTCGATGGGCGTCACTTTCCCAAACCCGCGGACAGAAGTGTCCCAACGTGTGGTAAATATGTCGAACTACCTACTTGTTTATAAGTCCATAACTTCATAGTGACTATAATAACATGATGACCTCTTGCAGCGTGAATTGATTGCCCAAACTTCCAAGGCTCCTTCCAAGAACACAGGAGAATGATATACTATCTACGGCCCTAGGAAACAAGGAGCACCTGGTCGCACGCGAGGCAAGGGGTTAACGTACCTTGGGTACATGGATTCGCATGACGACTACTTCATGTATAGAAGTAGGAAGAGATCCAAGGCCGAGTACGACAATCGCTTGAACCGCTTAAGGCGAATTTCAAGGACAGATAGCAAGTTTGCGGGATCAATCGAATCAAGTACTCCGCAACCGATGCAAGTCGCCCGTTATTGCGGGAACAAGTCCTCGACATCGGAGTAGTGTCGCGCCCACGCATAATTTTGAACATGACGACGACCAATTACCGATAGACCGCATCAAGGTAATGTACATCTATGGAATGCACCAAAGATAGACCTATAGGACGCCTTAGCTAATTGCGATCGCTTTGTAGGAGCCGACGGCCGCAAGCTCCAACCGAGGTTAGTTGGGTCCATTCCTATTGAGGTCAAGGGGATGGTGCATCCATACGGGAAGGAGCGAGCAAAGACGGTGTCCAAGTGGCGCATGGTTACGCAAGGGTGGAGGTGGACATGGTACATCAACATTTCATGGCCGTCCTACCGACATTCGCCCAACGAAGAGATCACAACACTAGGGGATGCCGTGCACGTTTTATCCGATGGCCCAAGACGGACATCGCCCCGACCCAAAGAAGGCCGCAATCTCGACAGACCATTCCTCTCCAACGGAACCTCCATGACTCCACCTCATATTTCGCCTCGAAGGCCACCTCATCGGTTCCGTGGAGAAGACGTCAAGGAACAACAAAAGCGCATATCAGATCGGTTCCCGAGTCGTCTCGCAGAAGACGCCGCCAATCGTTAAGGCCAAATCGAAATCGACGAACATTAAGCCGCCTCCCAAGTCCCGAAGCACGGAAGTACTCCATCGAAAACCGTTGTGCCCTAACGCACAATTAGCCTGTTGGATTTGCTTGTCGCTTTGCATGCGGTACTTGCGGAATACCGCAAAGAAGGGTGCGACATCGAATCACCGTCGCATACAAGGATGAGCATTTCTTCAACGGGCGGGCAACTTCGTGGTGGGCTTCAACGACTTATTCAACCTATTCAATCTCAAGCCCTCGACGCCGCTTCTACAATGTTGGACACCGTAAGTGTGTACAATCAAGTTCTACATTCATGTAATACCGATAAATATCGCAACTAATTGCTTATGTATAGATACATGATGAAAATGCCCGAAGGGCGAGAACCGTGGGTTTCTCGACCCACACGAGGTATCTATGCAAACCATCCAAGCACACGCGACCTTCGCCGAGAACTATATAACGACGGCATTGCTTCTTCGTAATCGCAAGGACTACATCTTGGTGCCCTACAACCGTGGGTAAGTGCTTCACTATTTGCTATTCAAATTTCATTTGTACTTAGGTTTAATAGTTATAGCGACATACATGAGTAGGTACCATCGATCCTTTTAGTCATTATACCCAAGAGGAACACTGTGATATATCTTGATTCCCTAGTCGTAAACGATCACGACTTCAAAGATTCTCGCAAGGAATACTCGACAAGTATGATCATTTCCTCCATACATAACTCTATTGTAGTCTTCCTTCGCTTGAAATGCCCGAGGATAACTTTTTCAATTATGTAGTTCGCTCATCTCCTATGTTAGCCAACAAGGAAGATCTGAAGGATCCGGCGCCCAACTAACACACGTGACGAAATTTCGAGACGCTACAACACAATAATCCTATATATATCATACTTCATAAAAATGTGTCTTCAATCGACTATACGTACATATGTAATTCTATTTTTGCAAAGGTCGCAAACAAAAAAATGATGAGCTATGTGCATTCTATGTTTGCCATCATATGCAAACAAATCATTAGTGCTAAGATGAAGAATCCAGAGGTTTGTCAATCTCAAATAATTTTTTGTAATTGTAAATTCAAATATATATCCTTACCATTTTTTCTTGACCTAGCGGCGTGGTTTGATAATAGATTTACATGGACTCGTTGCGCAAGAGCTCGTGGAAGTTCGAGGCGCTATGCACCTTTATCATGACAGTAAATAGTTAACAAAGGAGAGTTTCACTCCATCGCCGACCCAGATTCACGCAAACAATTGACTTAATTGTAATCCAATTGTACAACTATAGCAAAAATACTTCAACAAATTCGATCTTTATTAATTTATTTTGAGTAATGGTCAATTTGAGTTGTCAACAATTGATTCTGCGATGTATCATTTTTTGTACATGCTTGTTTTCGAGGGCATGGCTAGCAATTCGAGGTGGCCAAAAACAAACAAACAATGTAGCTAGGATCGCCGATTACCACGACGGTTTTATGTTGAAACCGTTCGTGAAGGCTATTACCACGACGGTTTCAACATAAAACCGCTCGTGGTAATAGCCTTCACAGACGTTTTAAAGTAAACCGTCGTGATAACCACTTATCACGGACGGTTTACTTTAAAAACCGTCGTGATAAGTGGTTATCACAAACGGTTTTTAAAGTAAACCGTCCGTGATAAGTGGTTATCACAGACGGTTTACGTTAAAAACCGTCTGTGATAAGTGTTATCACAGACGGTTTTGAACCGTCTATGGTAACTGCTTGTTATCACAGACGAATAAATATAGACGGTTCGAAACAAATGCGTGATGACGATTCCAACCGCCTGCGTGATGACGTGTTCTGTAGTAGTGGCACAAGCGTCCTGCAGGGTTGTTGCAGCCTTTGGAGGTTCCCCTGTGGCCTTGGGATGATATCTCTATGGACTTTGTGGTGGCGTTACCTCGTACGCCGCAAGGGAAGGATGCAGTTTGGGTAGTGGTGGATCGATTTAGCAAGTATGCGCACTTCATTCCTATTCGCACGACAAATTCAGTGAGTGATTTAGCTCCTATTTATGTGCGTGAAATAGTAAGATTGCATGGTGTGCCAAAGACCATTATTTATGATAGGGACGCGAAGTTCGTCTCCAAGTTCTGGGAGAGCCTGCAGAGTGCATTGGGCACACAGCTCCGCCTTAGTACAGCGTTTCACCCTCAGACAGATGGGCAGTCCGAGCGCACTATTCAGACTTTAGAGGACATGTTGCGGACCTGCGTATTGTCATGGAAGGGCAGTTGGGAGGACCAGTTGCCACTTGCAGAGTTTGCCTACAATAACAGTTACCATTCTAGCATTAGGGCCGCACCATTTGAGATTTTGTATGGGCAGAAATGCAGATCGCCACTCTGTTGGAATGCAGTGGGTGAGAAAGCAGTTTTGGGACCAGAATGGATTCAGAAGACAGTTGAGCGTGTAGGAATGGTGAGACAAAATCTGCTAGCAGCGCAGAGCAGGCAGAAAAGTTACACAGATGTGAGGAGACGTGACTTGGAGTTTGAGGTGGGAGACCAGGTGCTTTTGAGAGTGTCCCCCACCAAAGGCATTGTCCGATTCGGTACTAAAGGGAAGCTTAGCCCAAGATATGTCGAACCGTTCCCGATTATGGCTAGGATTGGAAAGTTAGCCTATCGCCTGGACCTTCCAGAGTCCATGCAACGAGTCCACAACGTGTTTCACGTTTCGATGCTGAGAAAGTTTTTGAAAGACCCAGAGCATAAGATTTCCTTGGAGCCGTCGACTATTGAGCAAGACCTCACAGTTGAGTCACGTCCCCAGACGATATGGAGAAATCGAGCGATCATTGAGACACAAGACATTGGTTTACGCCAAGGTGCTCGACGCATCGTAAAGAGAGACCACAGGAGTTGAGTCTGCATGCGCGAACAATATCCTGAGCTATTCACAGCAGGTACGTGATAAAGTTCTACAGATTTTGATTCTGGTGTGTTAAGTTTGTTTAGAATTCGGGGTCGAATTCTGTTGAAGGGGGATAGAATGTCATACCCCGGAATTTAGTCTGGTAAATAGACAGCTAGCAGGGAGGAGAAAAGACTATTAAATTAGTAGAAATTCCTGAAAAGAGAAGGGTTTTCCAGAATCCTCGACAACTGGGCTCGGGCCGCAGCCCAGAGGGGCCCATGTGGTGGCCGGCCAAAAAGGGGGTTCCCACCCCCAAACCCTAAACTCCCCACTCTCCCTCCTCCTCCCCACTTTGAGCCGCCGCCTCTCCCCACCTCTCCCTGCCATGCGCCGCCTCGTCAGATTTGGGTACGTTACATTCATTTTCTGACCTGATCACCTGTTAGAAAGTTGTAGATCTTGGTTATATCGTTCTTTGGGCACCGAGATCACCTGATTTGGACCAACAGTTTAGGAGTTATGGTAGTTTTACCGCGACTGACCAGGAGAGCTGACGAGTTGTGGCAGATTGCATTGTCTGGTTATTATGAATTTTTATAGGCCGAATTAGAGAAGCCACCCAAAATCAATATTGTATAGGAGTCAGAAATATTTCGAAGTAGATAAAGAATACAATTTTTAGAGTTGTCAATCAAAAGTTATGAATTTTTTACCGTCGCTGTTTTGCTAACTGTCAGATTGCAGAGACAGAAAACTTAGAAAAACTTTACCTGAATATACGAATTCGTAGGAGGCCGAATCAGGAGACTTATCGAACTAGACTATTGTAGCTGGTTTTGTCATGATTCCAGAGAGTCTAAGATCACCCCATTCCGAGTTGTGTAGCAAAAGTTATCGTGGTTTTAGTACTCTGTCCAGAAAACCCAACGTGAAGTTGATGTTTTTTTAATTGGCCTGGTAGGGGTATTACTTCGCCGATTCAGCTAGGCTCACCAACTAGACTTAGTTGGAGAATTTAATTACCTTTCCAGAAAGTCTAAGAACATCTTATTTGGACCCATGTACTAATAGATATGGATTTTTGAAGTTGAGTGTCCACTGAGGGGACAATCGACGTTTAGGAGTTTGGGGTCGGGATCGAGTTAGGAGTTTTGCAAGTCCATGGTTGTTGTTATATAGGTTGTTTTGATCCGCTGCTGTGTCTTAGCATGTGTTATAACTGTTATTCGGTGGTGGGTAGTGCAGGAGCAGCTCATTCTGTACATCCCTCGTTCTCTCGTGGTTAAGGCAAGTACAGTAGTGGTAAATTGTGTGTGATCATTTGTTTATGTGTACTATGCTATGAGTATATTATGTTAATCATGGATGCTTGAATGTTATGGACAATAATGCCCGTAAATGCTAGAAGTATGCGTAGGTTTCATGTATGCATGATGATTTAAAGAATTGACCATGTGCATCATGATATCATACTGGAGGCATGGTCACGTGGTGACCAAGCATTAATTGAGGTCCCCATCATCAATATGATGGGCTTTTGGGTCCCCATACCTGTGGAGTATAGGCTAAGGTCCCTGTGCTAGAAGGCATAGGCATGGGTGTGCATTGACGGATGCACACTCCGCAATACCGGTATATGCAAAAGAGAGAAAGAAAAGTGCATTTGAATAGTTTGCATCGCATAAGCATGTTACATATTTTTTTATTGGGTTACGTGGATGGATGTTGTTAATTACAGTTGTGTTGGCTATTGTCTTGCTATTTGTACTTTGCTGAGTCTTGGACTCGCTCTTGCTGATGTTGTGTTTTTAGGTATCTCGATTGCGGACGGCATGCATGGGAGGGAGTAGGGTTGCTTTGGTTGCACTCACTACCACATATTCTTGAAAAGATAATTATCCTTTATACCATACATTTATAACAAGCAAACTGCTTAAGGATTAACTTTGGTTATACTTGAATGCATTGGTTTATTTGTAATAATGAGAGTGGTAAATTTTAATTATGCTTGCTTATGTTTAGCTGAGTAGATTATTTATGAATGCTTCGATGAACTTTGGATGTTGAAATAGTGATAATTTTATAAGCATCTATTGGAATCTCCGGTAAACTTGGTTATACAAAGGAGGTTCTGCCGAATTATTTTTGTAGTGTCTTTGATTTGTATTTGTGATATTGTTCTTTTAGAAGCATTCCAGGTTCATGTTGGGCTGGGGTGTTACAATTCCATATAGTTATGCTTAAGTTAGATATCATGTGATCGTATTTATTCTTTATATGAATGCTTAGCCCTACAAGTCATTAGGTACGTTAGTTCGGTTGGCGGGGTTATCTCGTCAATCGTGGGAAACACTGAACATTTACCTCTATGCTTTTGATACAGGTCATCGAATATGGTTTTTGAGTTTAAAATTTGCTATTAAAACCGATTTTGGTCTGGACAAGTGACTAGTAGTGTGGGTGCCTTTGTGCACGAGAATCGAGTTCAGTGGAAAGACTTGTCCAGAATGTTAAGGACCGAACTTGGTGCCGTTGTTAATTCAAGTACCACTCGTACTTCGATATGCGGTGTATGGGCACCGCTTGGTCAATAAGTGGAATATTTTATTGAGTTGAAGAACAAGTGGTGTGAGGACATGGGTGTGCCATCCCATGTTCAGTAGGAATCCGATTGCAATTTATAATGTGCAAGGGAGCACTATTTTTCTTTATGCTCATTGGATCGGCATCTCCAACACAACTTGCGTGCCCAGTTAGCAAGTTCTATAAATAGATTGTACTAAGCGGGGTTTCATCTCGCATAGGGTGATTCAACTCAATAAGATTGTCTTGCTGAAAAATACCAAGTCTCAATATCCCCGGCCAGCATACCATAGGAAGTGTGTCCTTGTCCAGAGGCTTATGGGCTGATCGAGTCGTATGGATAAAGCTGTACTCCCCTGCAGGGTGTTAATCTATTCAAATATCTGGAGACATCATTGTTAGACTCCAAATTAAAACTTGACATGCAAACAACTTGGTATCAGCATGACCAATTTGTCATGCATTTTAGTTTACCAAAGTGGGCTGCCACTTTGGTATTGGTTGATTTATGTCTATGCTTATGTCAATTAAACTTCTTTTGATAAAATTGTGTTTGATAAATGGCATTTACAAACTAGTATGTGTAGGACTATAAATGGTTGCGATTAATGCAAAACTAAACCACTGCCGCCTCTCTTTTGATCTGCCTCTATCTTGTATAAATTCCACTCCATTGGACATCCTCTAGCATATAATTTTTTTTGTGTAACACTTGCGAGTACCTTTTGTACTTAACCGGATTGTCCAGTTGTTCAGGTAAGGATGATTTCACTATCGATCCATTCGTTAGCACCGATTATGGTGACGCTAATGAATAGCGTTGTGTCTAACCCCACTGAATTACCTCAGGGAGTTGGGCATAGTTTGCTGGAATTTTTGGTTGATAATACTTTGTTTTTCGTTGCTTACTTTTGTTTATGTTTATATTTGGACGGTCGGCCACTTGTGTAAATTATATACGTAAGTCCTAGTTGTTGATGCCACTTTGCAATATTAATATATGCCTTGTGTATGACTGTGATCAATGTTGTTGAGGATATGTGTGTGTTAGCCACTGATCTTTGGGAGCTAACACGGGACACATATCTGAAGATTTGAAATGCTATTTGATTCATTCAAGTATGAACTCAGACTGTTGAGAATCGACTTGGTGCATATGCCAACGAGTGGTATGCGGGTCAATTATCTAGTTGATGTCACCCAGATTTTCATACTTAACTTGGATTAAATTGAATTTCAGATTTTGGAGACTCAGGGTTAATTTCTTATGACCTGGAGGATACAGGTTATATGAAATTAACCCGGGGTGCCCACAAGGTTTCTGAGTGTACATGGGATGATGTTGGCATGGATTTCATTGCCGTCCTACTGAAGGCCAAAAATGGGCATGACTCGATATGGGTTATTGTCGACTTCTTGACTAAAGTGGCTTACTTCATTTCGGTCAACGTCACCTACAAGGGCACTAAGCTCGCAGAACTCTACCTGAACAACATTGTCCTCTTGCATGGTGTACCAAAGACAATAACGTCTGACTGAGGTCCTCAGTTTACCTCGCAGTTTTGGGATAGCTTTCATGAACTGTTGGGTATTGAGCTATTATTTAGCACCACATTCCACACACAAACAGGAGGACAAACAGAGAGGACAAATCAGATTTTGAAAGATATGTTACGTGCTTGCGTGCTATCTTATAGCACGAATTGGGAGAATTGTTTGGCGTTTGCCGAGTTTTCCTACAACTACAGCTTCCTATCCAGTCTTCAGATGTCTCCATTCAAAGCATTATACAAGATAAAGTGCAGAACACCCTTGTTTTGGTCCGAAGTGAGTGAAAGGCAATTCTTTGGATCAACCGTTATCCAACAAGCACAACAGCAAGTTGACATGATAAAGAGACGCTTAAAGGAAGCGCAGTCACAACAAAAGTGCTATGCAATCGTCGCCTCCATGAGCTAAGCTTTGGAGTAAATAATTTTTTTATCTGAAGGTCTTACCGCTGCGAGGCATCCGCTGTTTCTAAGTTCATCGAAAATTGGCATCTCGGTACATCGGACCATGCCGAGCTGTCGCAAGGAAGGATGAAGTAGCATACCAGTTAGAACTACCACCTCAACTTTTGGATGTACATGATGTCTTCCACATATCGCAGCTCAAGAAGTGTCATCGAACTCTGACAGAACTCACTTAGTTGGAGAACATCGACCTTAAACCGAATCTCTCTTATCGAGAACACCCGAT
The DNA here is from genome assembly GCA_036346395.1 of Hsuehochloa calcarea. Taxonomy (NCBI): domain Eukaryota; kingdom Viridiplantae; phylum Streptophyta; class Magnoliopsida; order Poales; family Poaceae; genus Hsuehochloa; species Hsuehochloa calcarea. The sequence goes on along the minus strand of CM070604.1, from coordinate 34,806,166 downwards.
TCGAATTCTAGACGACGCCATAAGACATACCTGCAATCATGCCATCAAGATGCTAAGAGTGTAGTGGACCAGCCACACCAAAGATGAAGCCACATGGGAACAAAAAGACCATCTTAGAGCTGAATTTCCATATTTCCTTACTGAGCCTATTGAATCTCGGGGACGAGATTATTTCTAAGGGGGTAGGTTCGTAACATCCCAAATTTTGGGCACAGATTAAATATATAAAAATGTGAATCTTTTAAAACTTTTGATACATTCCTTGTTATTTGATTTTTCTGCAATTGCATTCAAGGTTTTGTTTTATTTTAAAACCTAAACATCAAATTTTGGAAAATACAAAAGCAATGGATAAATAAAACAAATTGAAATAAAAGATAATAATTAAAAAAATATAAACTTAGCATAATTATGCTGAATATAAAAAGGGAAATAACTAAAGCATGTTTTGGAAAGTTTCCTCTAAAAAAATAATAAAAAGTAATTGCAAATAGAAGCTTGAAATAATTGTAGGGAAGAATATATTATGAACTCAACCTTAGAAAATTTACACAATAACTTCAATGTGTCCTCAGGCTCCCTTAAAATTTTCATATTTTTCCGTACTAAATTACTATATCTAAAAATTTGAAAAAACCCTCAACCTTTTTTCAAAATTAGGAAAACCTAAAATTTATCCCTCCCGCTGACGGGTGGACCCCACCTGTCAGGGCTTCTCCTCCACGGCACCCCCACGCGGTGTAGCGTGCAGCGCCAGCTCGTACCGCATCATCACCAACTCCGATGAGCCCGTGCTTCGCCGACTGGATTTCACCGCACCCACGGGATGACTCGCTCTCGCCGCATCACCCAGCCTCGCCCATGCCCTACTACCTAACCGCATCAAATCTGTTGCCTCAAGCTCCCACCAAGTGCATTGTCGGCCACCTCCTGAGTTCTCTACCGATCGACTATTTAAGGTCACCCAGAGCTCCCTAGACTTCCCACTCATCACCATTTCCCTCCCCATGCCACTCTTCTCCTCCCCGCTCTTCTCACCAAGCGGAATCACAAAGAAAACACGAGCTCTCATTTTCGGCTGACACGCCGCTTCATTGTCGCTGGCAGATTAGTGAAGCTCCCTCCTCGACATCCCCGTCACCCCGTGTTCTGGCACCCAAGAAATCATTCCCCTCTGTTAATTCGGTGTTTCATGCGCACGAGCTCGCCATTGCGCTCTTCTTCTCCATCTCTTGCCAAAAGAGCCATCTCCACCACCGCATCATTTTTGGTGAGCCATTTCCCAATTGGATACCTTAGAGAATCTTCTAACCTCACTTGAGCTTCCCCTGATATCTCTTTTCTCTCCCTCTTGCTAAGGTCATCCTCGCCACGTTAACTGCCTCGCCGCCACCTAGGACATCGACGCCGGCTCAGCCCCGATCACACCGACCTCTCTCTCGGCACCGGTAAACTCCTTATGCCTCCTAGATACTAATACGCTCATTGTTCAGCTCAATTTATGATGAGGCCATCACTTCTACTGATACGAACACTCCTCATGTGCAACATCCAATTACTCAAGCACATGCTCGTCAAATTATTTATCAAGTAAATTCGTTTCTAGGGCTGAGTGTATTATTTGAGAACTCTATGATGCTACCTAACGGAGATGATTTACTTGTACTTAGGAAACTAGGACTACGACCAGTGCAAGAAGGTCTACGACCAGTTCCGCGGGGTCTACGACCACTTCAAGAAGGCTTACGACCAGAGATAACATGGACTCCTCAGCACCACTCGCAGGACCAGTCCTACGACCAATTCTACGACCAGAGATACGCGACCTGAATAGTGAATATGTAACACCCTGGCTATTTGGAAGCCAAGATGGTACCTAATGAACTAACATACAACCGAATTTGCGGAAGAATTTAAACTAAACTCCTCTAAGTACAAATATGGACCAACTTTGATAGAAGCATGGCAGGAAGTACGTCTAACTTCATCAGAACATAATCAAGGAATAATTAAAATGACCCTCTAGTATCATATAACCAGGAAACATATCATGGAGAGAAAAGTACCAAGTGGTACTAAATCTATTTATTACAGTTCCTCAGTTAACAAATGAAGGTCATACTCGACATTATTAATCAGAGTAAATTATAGTGAACTATGTGAAATGTGCTGGTACTCCCTCCCAACAGATTAACCATCGACGGTCACCTAAAATAAATAAAGAAAACAAGAATAAGTCGAAACTTAGCAATTACTGAAAACAATTGAACTTACAAGATTATGAACAATTCAGAGTCCATACGAACTATGAACTTATCTCTGCACATAGATATGTATGAATGGAATGAATAGATGCCTTGAAAGAATGGACTGCTCAACAGCTTATACCGGTATAACGAGTGATACACCCATCGGTGTTCACTTAAGCCCGTACTTAACAAAGTCCGGGGACCCAAATACCGTATGAAGAATGTTTCATACGGGTGTCCAATATTGCCCACATTGGAGTGGTGGGACTTACATGCCCATACTGGAATTGATGGGTCTTTTGATTTTCCACTCCCGTGGTCACAATGAAAACATGGCATGAATAGAATGGATGACATGAAATGAACATGAATCACATACAAATGAAGAATAATACTCAGTATATGAATATGTCTAGCAAGCCTAGCATTATATCCACGATCAATCATCAACATTCATTAACATCAAACAAAGTACTTGCCTTCCGCGCTGTGACGTGTTCGAAGGCAACGAACGTGTGCCTCCACTCACCGCCTCACCGCCTACACAAACATATATTTGGAATAAGGATAACAAGGGTTGACACAGCCACAATTGTCTTACCCCTAACCCTCTAACCATCCAATATAATCAACGGGATCAAACCGACAATAAAACTATTTAACCAGCTTACAACTTTACTGGGCAGCAGTACGAGAAAAATCATAATTAAAGATCTATAACTCGGAATGACGTGAAACTAGTTCTTAATGAATCTGAACGAACTAGGCTACGAAACTCTAGTTGACAAGGTTCACTAATTCTGCCAAGACAACCGGCAACCAATAGCTTGAAAACGACATGCATATCTGTCCGCACTACAGATCAGTAGTAAAGAATATGGCATAACTTTCACTCTACAGATCCAATGGGGGTGTTCTTTATAAATATGGAAATATTATTAAAAATTCTACAAAAACCTAGTTGGGTGGAAGTCCTAAATCTTATATTAACAAGGTCAAAATAAAGGAACAAACAGATACAGTTCCTTCTCGTCAGACAGACAGAACAGAGCACAAAGAATAATTCATATCTCCTAAACCGTAAGACGAAATCTTGTGATCTCGGTGGCTATAGAAATATAAAAACTAGGGCTACAAAACTCTAGCAGACGAAAATACCAGATTCGGCTTCTAAGATACCAAAATAGGGCGCACAACCCACTGGACAGAATAGATCTAATAACAGAGGCAAAACTATCCAAACAAATCGAATCGATTGCTCATCCTTGATGAATCAAACAGCGAATGGGAGTCCTCGTTACCCTTGTAGACCCGTAGGAGGACGTTGATCCGCCTCCCGAAGACCTCCCTCCCTTCCCCTTCTTCCTCTCTTCCAAGGTCGCCATGAACAGCATTTACGATCGGTAGGTGACGACGGTGGGAGGAGGCAACTTCGGAGGGATCCTTGAGAAGCACCACCGGGGAACACTGGAGGTGGCACCACAGCAGCGAGATGGTGTCAAGGAGCAGCAATGGCGCCGGTTGGAGGAGGAGGAAGTGCCGGCCAAAGGGGAGGGAGTGGAGGGGTGGCGGCTTGGGATGAGAGAGGAGGAGAGGAGGGGGGTGGCGGCTAGGGTTTGTGGGGGAAGGCACCCCCCTTGGCCAACCCCCCTTGGGCCACTTGGGCTCTGGCCCAAAGCACAGGTATCCGTGATAACACAGAAAACTCCTCGAGAAAAGATAAATTCTAATTTTCCGATTAGCTCCCTCTTCTGAAACTTCTTCTAATAAGCCGATTCACTTTCGGGGTATTACAGAATAAGGTGCTGCGTCACCGTTTTGGCCTAATATGGTCTTGTAAGCATGTCGAGGTCGGAGTCTAGGTTGTTTACGCCTCTTCCCGCGGCCGCACAACCCTAGGTCGACCTCCTCACATCCCCCTATATATATATATACAGTAGCCGTCATAGATTAACGTGGGTTTTTCTTTGAGATTAATCTGCTTAGCAGTCTCGCCGCACGTTCGGTTGAGGAACCCCACATTGTGTACTTCATCTATATTCGTAATACAATATCAGATTGCATCTTCTACTTTCTTGCTTGTGTTCTCGATTCGCATGCAGGAGATAGCCTTCTTGGCGAGGTCAACCGCGTTCGGCACGGTTGATAACCATCGGAGCAGTGGTGTAGTGATTGCAGGAGGTTTGATCTGTTCTGGTTGGAGCCTTCGGATCATCAACGTCGAGTTCTCCACAATCGATTTATCAGTACCTTTTAGAAGATCGGGCCACCGTTACATCAGTTGGTATCAGAGCAAAAGTTGTCTGTTAGGTAATCACAATTTTTTCCCCTGTTAGATTAGTTGTTTGCCATCGTCCTAAAACTCCAGAAAATTGCCCCACAAAATATTTTTGTTTGTCGTGTTCTTCCGCTGTCCCATCACCCATTGTGCCTTTGCAATTTCCTTTCTTTGTTTTGCGTTGTTGAAGTAGTGTCCTTTGTCTAAGTCGTGTTGCTGGTTTAGAGTCGTGTTTTTGGTCGCTAGTCAACACCGTCGCCCGCCGTGCCACCATCCATCCTGGCTGCACCACCCCCTTTTTCGACCACCTCCTCGCGTTCGACCACCTAGTCAGAATCGACCACCTACTCGAAGTGGACCACCTACTCGTTCCCGCCCCGACCACCCTATTGTTTGTTGTTGCTCTCGGACACCCCACGCACTCATCATATCGTGCCTGCCACACAATGTCCGAGAAGAATTTTCATAGCCAAAGTTCAGATAGAGAGAGAGAGAGGGGGTTTTGAAGAGTTTTGAGTCAAGGTCACATTCGCAAAAAAAAGGGAACCCTAGGTTGGGTTTCGGCAATCAGAAAAAAGAAAGAAAAAAAAGAAAGAGAGAAAGAAAGAAGAAGAAATGAACTATAGGTTGGGTTTCGGCAGTCAAAAAAGAAGAAGAGAGAGTAGAAGAAGAAGCAAACCGACCACCCCCAGTGAAGAAGAAGAAAATCGACCACCCCCAGTTGGTCTACGACCACTCCCCGCCTTGCATCCTTTGAATCCTTGTATCCAGTCCTTGTTATTGATCAGTGTGTGCTAGGGCTAGGGACACTTCTTAGGCCAGCAACCGTGACAGGTACTTTGGACCCTTATTCAACTTTGCTAATCAGGTTATGGTTTTTGCTAATCCTTACTACATATTGTGCCTCCCGAGCTCCACCTACCCTTGATTAGAACAGGTCCCCTCTTGCAATCATACCCACTCTCGACAAGGTATCACGAACCAGCCACCGGTCGTACCACCTGCTGCGTTGGTAAGAACACTTGTAAGAGTGTGGTAAGACGCTTGAGAGTGTGTGTTTCCACCTTCCATCACATAGTTGTTGATAGGGATAATACCTTTGTGCCGTCTTTTGTTTTCTGCTAACCATGACAGGTGAAACGTCTGATGAGAAAGTGTGTGTTATAAAGGGAGAGCTCATGACTCTCTTGGATGAACAGGGCACTACCATTAATGAGGACATCGACAGGAAGTTTCAAGCTACCACGATCACATTGCAGCACTCAATCAACGATAGTATTGCCACGCTCACTACATGCCTTGAAAGAATGGTGAACCGGCCACTAAACACTGGACGTGAGTATGATCACGATGCAGTCCAAGATCTTGAGGAGGGAGATGATAATGAGAGGAGAAACCATGATACCGGGGCTGGGTTTGCTGACCAAGATGCACGTCAACGACAACACCTACCTCACAACCGTCATGGTATGGGAGGTAATCATTTTCAGTACCACAATGCTCGTGCTAATGATGACCCATTTGCTAAAGTTAAATTTACCATACCATCTTTTGTGGGTGTTTATGATGCTGAAATTTATCTAGATTGGGAGATGACAGTTGAACAAAAATTTAATGCCCATCTAGTTCTTGAAGTGCATAGAGTCAGACAAGCTACTAGTGAATTTAAAGATTTTGCTATCATTTGGTGGAATCAAGTAGTTAATTCTGGTTTAATACCTGATACATGGGATAGATTGAAAGTAGCTACCCATCAATTCCAGTATGGGCACGTAAGACCCACCATTCCAATGTGGGGAATTTCGGACACCCGTATGAAACGTTCTTCATACGGTGATTGAATCCCCAGACTTTGTTAAGTACGGGCTTAAGTGAGCACCGACGGGTGTGTCACTCACTATACCGGTATGAGCATGTTTGTAGTCCTTTTCCTTCAATGCATCCATTCATTCCATCCATACTCATAAGTGTTCAGAGATAAGTTCAGATTTCATATTGAGATAGACTTGTTCATAACCTTGTATGTTCAATTGTTTACTGTACTTGCTGAGTTTCAACTCATTCTTGCTTTCTGTATTTATTTAGGTGGCGGCAGGAGATGAGCAGGCGGCGTCGGGTGCGGTGGCGACAGACGATGAGGCGGTGTCGATTTTAGTGCGTGAGACGGCTGCAAAGGCGGTGGAGGAGGGGGAGACGGCGACGGCGGGGCGTCGAGGGAGAAGGACGATGACGAGGACGAGGAGGCGGCGCCGGTGGCGGTGCTGTCGCGGAGGTGGGGGACGAGAGGGAAGGAGGGTGGGATTGGGGATCTCGATCTACTGTCTTGGGGGGATTCGAGTGGAGGAGGGAGGCGGCGGGGTCGGGCTGAGGAGGGAGGTGGCGGGGTCTGTAGCAGTGGAGGAGGGGAGCGGCAGGGTCGGCTGTGGCGGCAGGAGACGAGTGGGAGGCGTCGGGTGTGGCGGCGAGACAGCTGCACAGGCGGTGGAGGAGGGGGACACGGCGACGACGGAGGCGGTGGGCGTCGAGGGAGAAGGAGGATGACGGGGACGAGGAGGCGGCGCCGGCGGCAGTGCTGTCGCAAAGGTGGGGGACGAGAGGGGAGGAGGGTGCGATTGGGGACGAGAGGGGAGGACGGTGGGATTGGGGGTAGGGTTCGAGTCGGCAGCGAAAAAATGGGTGCGGTAGTGGGAATAAATTGGCGCTACCAACGCATTCTATCCCGAGTGTCCGCAACCAATATACACTCGAGTAATTGGTCCACCGCGTTCAAAACGCGTCCGTTCGTCATTCTAGATTGGCTCCCGTCTTCATATGCCGAGTGTTCAACTAGGCACTTAGTACATTTTTATTTACCGAGTGTTTTATTCCCTCCCCGAGTGCCATATTAAACACTCGGGACGTTACCTACCGAGTGTTTTATTCAATACACTCGGGAAACATATCAGCACTCGGTAAATGAGTCATTTCTGGTAGTGATACCTACGTACATCATGATGGAGCATTCAGATTTTTTATTTTCCCAACCAAGTTTCTGCTCAGCCTGGTCCAAAGTGCAGTCTTGCAAGCCTATTTATGGTTGCAATCATTTGGCCCTCGTCTGCACCACCATCCACTCACCTGAGCGAAAACCGTTTTATTTAACTAAGACCAATGACATACCCTATCATCGTACACAAATTTTAACAAGAGTGGTTAACCACCATGATTCCATATTTCATTAAGTCAAGATTAATCATTATGACACATGTGATAATGAACCTATCGTAACTAAGCTTGATTAAGCACGTGTATGCTACGCATGTTGGTGATACAAATATGTCCAACTAAAATTATCCATGCAAGGGTGACAAATGATTCATGCCATTCAAATATCCAATGGAGTTATAATGACAAGTAGGTGATAGCTAATCCCAAAACAATTTGTATAAAGATAGCATGCAATTGTATAAAAAATATACTTTTAAAATTATAGGTTCAATATGATCAAAGGACTATGGCTTGCCTTGAAATAGATCCTGGTACTGGTCTAGATCTTGATGCACTCCTTGCTCAAAATTCCCCAAAGTAGCAATGTCTACTCGCAAACAAAGCAAATAAATACAAAAATACGATAAAACCAACTCTAATAATTAAATAAAAAAATTCAGATAAATAGAGCTCAAATTTAGATGAATTTAGAAATTTGGATGGGCTCAATCGGAGTTCATATGAAGAAGATAAGGCTTCTGAAAGATTGAAATCACATAAAATACTAAAAATTAGGATTTACGGATTTACTGTAATTATTTTCTAAAGGAAAAAACAATTATTGCATCATGCTCACATCAACAAAATATTTTCGGCTGAAAAGAAATAAAAGAAAAGGGTATGATAGGTGGGTCCCACTTGGCATTGAGATGGTGCATGGTGAACTGAGTTCTCGAACTATTGTTTTCGGTTTGACACCTATGCCAATGACTAGGTTTGGATTTGGATGCCACGTGGGCTCAAAAGCTTAGGTGGAGGGTGAGCTGGATGCCACATCAGTGGTGAGAGGACAACGAGGGAGACAACAGAGGGATTCTGGAGCTCTTGGCTGGCGGCGATTGAAGCGGTGTCAACGGCGAACGACGACGAGCAGGCGGCCGGGAAGTGGCAAAATGGAATGCCGGAGAAGCAACGATGCAAAGGGAGGTGGTAGATCGGCAATGGCGACAGCGGTTCGTCGGTGGTGGCAACATTGATGGCAGCGAGCTTCATGGCTAGAATGACTTCGGCGATGGGGTGACGTCCGTTGGAAACGAAGAGGAGCACTAGCTTGGCTACCACAAGAGGATCACAGAGCAATGATTGGGAAGACCAGAGATCAACGAGAATGGAGGCAAAGCAAGGTTGACCAGCGGAGAAGAAGAAGCATGGCGGTGTCATCTTGGCAGCAAAGAAACCAAAAGGAGGTAGGGGATTAGATGAGATCAACTAGGAGCACGTGATGACACACTTGATTAGGCTAGATACCCACTGAGGTTGTAGATTGAAGTGAGGCATCGGCGGCCGAATTTAGAGAAGTTGGCACGACGTTGGCTCGATGACGCCGCTGGGAAGATGGTGTGGGCATGGCGAAGAACACAATGAGGCGGTTCCAAAGGCGAAGACGAGACGGGCGGAGGAGGACCGATGATGAAGAATACCGGTGATGAACGACTTCGGCGATGACTTGACTCATCCGCCGATTGCGGGGCAACAAAGACGAAACTAGGACAAAGAGTTTAGTGTTTCAGTGGGGGAACACGATGCGGAGATTTTGACGCGATCGCCCGGCTTTATATAGCATCAAGGGAGGAGGATTTGGATTGGAGCCAGTGGCTTTGCGTGTTTGATGTAGACACGGTTGGCGCAAGGATTCTAGAAGGAAGACGACATTGTAGCGTTGACCAGTGGGACCGGCGGGCACAGAAACAAAGGAAAGGGAGGAAAGTGCTGCTCGGCTGGGCTGGCTCGGTCGCGTGCAAGGAAAACAGGAGGTGGGCTGGGGAAAGGAAATGGAATGGGCCAAGAAAGAAATTCAGCCCAAAGGATAAAGTTAGATTTTAATAGGTTTTCCATTTTAGAAAATACTGAAAATCCAAATACCAAATAGAAATAGCAAACAAACTCAGAAAAATTCTAAAAAAATCTAGAAAATATATCCAAGCACATAGAAACAAAATAAAATAGTTTTGACAATAGTTGAGTTGGCATTAATCATATTAAATGATTTTACTTTTGAAAGTCCATATTAAGCTTTATTTTCATTCAAATAAAACTTTGGAGAATTTTTCTGCAGAACTAAGCTACTGAAAAAGATTTTTAAACATAAAAAAGATTGGAATGTTACAATAGGTTGGGTTAATTTTAGTTGGACATATTTTATTACCAACATAGGTATCATGTTATTTTAGTCGCAATGGGATTCATGATCATCCTCATAAATAATTAAATTTGACTTAATAAAATATGGAATTGTGGCACAGACACTGTTATTAAAATTTGTTGTGCCATAGTAAGTGATGAGTCACGGCGGCCCGATATTCCGATAGGTTCGATTTGGTTCGTCGTGAGGACGTTGACGCTTTGAGACTTCTGACCAACAGATCGTCACCTCGCAATTCGCTACACCCGCACGCCTGTCGTTATCGACCACGCTTGCACGCGATCGACCTTACCACGAAGGTTATTGTTCCTGCAAGCAATCAAGCAACTCACAAGAACAAGGTAGATGCAATCAATTGTATTGCGGATATGGATGAAGTTTACAAGTGGGGTTCCTCAAACCGATAATCGCGTAAACCGCAATTGGCGAATAATCTAAGAAAAACCCGCCTCTAAACTATGGCGGCTACTGTATATATATAAGGGACGTGAGGAGGTCGACCTAGGGTTGTGCGGCCGTGGGATGAAGCGTACACAACCTGGACTCCGACCTCGTCACATTTACAAAGTCTTATTAGTTTCCAAAACGGTGATGCAGCACCTTGTGTTGCGTATTTCTGGTCGAAGATCTGGTCGTGGGACTGGTCCTAGGGTGGTCTTGAGGAGTCCATGCTATCTTTGGTCGTAGATTGTGTCCAACGAGTCTCGTGCTCGCTTTCACGGTCGAGATTGCTCCAATCGAATCAACTAGTCGTAGGTCTTCTTGTAGTGGTCGTAGACCCTGTGGAACTGGTCGTGGACCTTCTTGAACTGGTCGTAATCCTAGATTACTGAGTACAAGTAAATCATCTCCATTAGGCAGCATCATAGAGTTCTCAAATAATACACTCAGTCCTAGAAATGACTTTATCTGATCGATTAAGTGACGTGCTCTAGCTCTTTTCATAGGACCGTAGTTCAAAGACACCAGATCTGGAGGGTCTTGTGTAGTGCGTGTATCCGAAGGAGGGATGTCCTCATCATACTCCCCCTCTTGAATTGGAGTCGTCCTCGACTCAAGCTCATCTTCTTCTCCCACGTATGGTTTCAAATCTGAAATGTTAAATGTGGGGCTAACCCCAAAATCTGCAGGTAATTCTAATTGATATGCATTATCATTTATCTTCTTAATTATCTTAAACGGTCCTTCAGCTCTAGGCATCAACTTTGATTTTCTTAATTCCGGAAACCTATCCTTTCTCAAATGAACCCAAACTAAATCAACTGGTTCAAATTTGACAACTTTCCTACCTTTACTTCCAACAACCTTATACCTTTCAGGCATATGCTTTATATTCTTTTTAGTGGTTTCATGCAACTTGAGAATAAATGCAGCACGCTTCTTAGCATCTAGATTAATTTTTTCAGAGGTCGGTAAAGGTAGTAAATCAATAGGAGCACGGGGGTTAAAACCATACACTACCTGAAATGGACTTACCTTGGTGGTGGAGTGTACTGACCTATTGTAAGCAAACTCAATATGCGGTAAACACTCTTCCCACATCTTCAAGTTCTTCTTTAAAACAGCCCGCAACATGGTGGATAACGTGCGGTTGACAACCTCCGCTTGTCCATCGCTTGGGGATGGCATGTAGTAGAGAACAACAGCTTTGTCCCCAATTTATTCCAAAGTGATCTCCAAAAGTGGCTCAAAACTTCGTGCATCACGATCCGAGACAATAGTATTGGGCACTCCATGTAAGCGAATGATTTCTCTGAAAAACAAATCAGCTATGTTTGTAGCATCATCGCTCTTGTGACAAGATATAAAATGTGCCATTTTAGAAAATCGATCCACTACTACAAATATACTATCTCTCCCCTTCTTTGTCCTAGGCAATCCTAAAACAAAATCCATAGAAATATCCTCCCAAGGCGCTAGGAATAGGAAGAGGCATATAAAGTCCATGTGGAAGGAGACGGACTTAGCTTTGTTGCATGTAGTGCAGCGAGCTACGTAGCGCTCGACATCACGCCTCATATTTGGCCAAAAGAAGTGGGTGGCCAGCACATCTTCTATCTTCTTTGCTCCAAAATGCGCCATCAAACCTCCTCCATGTGCCTCTGAATAACAAAAGACGAACAGAGCTAGCCGAACGCATAGCTTGTTAGCACGATAGACCAAACCATCATTCAAAGACATAGTTATTCCATGTCTTCCTCCTTTACAATGTTCAAGCACTTCCTTAAAGTCCAAATCGGTGACATATAAACTCTTAATGGCCTCCAAACCAAAAATCTTATGGTCAAGTTGAGATAACATGGTATAACGTCTAGAGAGCGATCAAGAATCACATTATCCTTACCTTTCTTATGCTTTATAACATGTGGGAATGACTCAATAAATTCTACCCAGTTAGCATGCCGCTTATTCAGCTTTAGCTTGACTTCTAATATGTTTTAGCGATTCATGATCCGAATGTATAACAAATTCTTTGGGCAATAGATAATGTCGCCAAGTTTGAAGCACTCGAACTAAAGCATACAATTCCTTATCATAGGTGGAATAATTCAAACTAGGCCCATTTAGTTTTTATTTGAAATATGCAACTGGTTTACCTTCTTGAATCAATACACCACCTATCCCAATCCCACTGGCATCACATTCAATTTCAAAAGTCTTACCAAAATCAGGGAGTTGGAGTAGGGGTGCTTGGGTGAGCTTCTCTTTCAACAAGTTGAATGCCTTCTCTTGTGCAGGTCCCCATTGGAAAGGCACTCCTTTCTTTGTCAATTCATTCAATGGTGCGGCAATGGTGCTGAAATCCCGCACAAAGCGCCGATAGAATCCAGCAAGGCCATGGAAGCTCCGCACTTGTGACACAGTAGTAGGCGTCGGCCAGCTTTGGATGGCTACAATCTTTGTGTCATCCACCTCAATGCCCTGTGGTGTCACAACATAACCAAGAAAAGCAACTCGATCGGTGCAAAAGGTGCACTTCTCGAGGTTACCAAACAAACGTGCGTCTCTCAAAGCGTTAAAAATAGCACGTATATGATTTAAGTGTTGATCATGTGACTTGCTATAAATCAAGATATCATCAAAGTAAACCACCACAAATTTTCCAATGAAAGGACGTAAAACCTCGTTCATCAAACGCATAAAAGTACGAGGTGCATTAGTTAGACCGAAAGGCATCACTAACCACTCATATAATCCGAACTTAGTTTTAAAAGCAGTTTTCCATTCATCTCCTAATTTCATTCTAATCTGGTGGTAACCACTCCGCAAGTCAATCTTTGTGAAAATAATAGAACTACTCAATTCATCTAGCATGTCGTCTAGCCTTGGGATAGGATGACGATACCTTATAGTAATGTTATTAATGGCTCTGCAATCAACACACATACGCCACCTACCGTCTTTCTTAGGAACCAAAAGAACTGGAACAACACAAGGACTAAGGCTTTCTCTTACATACCCACGGTCCAAAATATCTTGGACTTGTCGCTGAATTTCCTTAGTCTCTTCTGGATTGGTCCTATATACAGCACGGTTTGGCAAAGTCGCTCCTGGGATCAAATCAATTTGATGCTCAATTCCTCGAATAGGTGGTAATCCGGGGTACCTCGGTTGAAATACATCCACATACTCCGCAAAGGTTAGCAACAAATAGGAGGCAAAGAGCTAGCTATGTCCTCAAGCGAATATAAGGCATTTTTGCATATCAAAGCATATCATGGCAGCTCATTATTACAAATTTCAGCAAGTTCAGATTTAGTTGCAATCATGACACATCCCTTCAATTTAATTCCCTCGGACTTAGGACTAGACGCCACTTTCTCCCTTTTGGGTGGGAAAACACGTTTTGCTACTTGCTGATTTTTCGAATCATGCTTATCGGTGTTTCTTTCATTTTTAGCGCGCTCTTCTTCATCTTTCAAAATCTCAGCTGGTGTCAAAGGCAACAACTTAATCTTCTTACCCTTATGTGAAAATGAGTAGGTACTAGCTCTACCATGGTGCAAAACATCATTGTCATATATCCAAGGTCTACCGAGCAACAAAGAGCATGCTTGCATAGGCATGATATCAAAGTCAGAACTATCTTTGTAATTACCTGCTGAAAATTGCACTTTCACAACTTTGTGTACCTTTAATTTACCACACGAATTGAACCATTGGATGTATTAGGAACGTGGGTGTGGTTGTGTGGTCAAGCCAAGCTTCTCGACCATCTCGGAGCTTGCAAGGTTGTTCCAGCTCCCTCCATCAATGATGACTCTACTGAGCTCGTCCTTCACGAAAAATGGTCCAAACAAGTTGTGCCGCTGATTTTGCTCCGCTCTCTCCACTTGTGCGCCAAAGACTCGTTGCGCAACAAGGCTCACATGATACTCGGTGTCAGCAATGACTACTTGTTCCTCTACATCATCAACATCACCGCTCTATCTCACCTCCTCCACCTGCAATGTTAGCTGCAAGTACATATTCGTCCTCAATATCACTAGTACTTACATAACCACCGTCTTTGGTGGTAAGGTATGCTCGCTGACTAGGGCAGTTCCTCATGACGTGCCCCATTCCCTTGCAACGGTGGTACACAATCCCAGTGGTACGACCAGTGGAAGCAACCGACGAAGAACTCTTGGCGGGTGCCTGCACACTAGTAACTTTATTTACCTCGGGTGCATGTGATGTGGTCGGAGGTATCTTTGAACGCGCCCTACTCGTGGAGGGCAGCAGACTCGTAGTGAAGGTGGGGCGGTTTTGGTTTGCCCCGGCATTGGTTTGTGGTGTAGAAATGCTCCCAAAGTTGTTCCTTGGCCTCTGTTGTCGCCCCGGCAATTCCTTTTTGGCAAAACATGCAAGTTGGAACAATTTAGGACGCTATCGTATTCTTTGTAATCCACTATGTCACGAATTTCACGCCTTAATCCTCTATAAAAATGTGCCATTGCAGCTTCTTCATCCTCAATAATATCACAACGCAACATGCTAATTTGTAACTCCTGATAATATTCTTCTACGGATCTATTACCTTGGTTTAAGCGCTGCAATTTATTACGCAAATCATGTTTAAAAGAAGGTGGGACAAATCTGTTACGCATAGCAACCTTTAAACCATCCCACGTAGTAGGTGCTAATCCTTTCTGCATACCCTATTTCACCAAATGATGGCAAAGTTTTTAAATTCACTTGTGGCTTGCCTAACTCTATACACTTGGGAACTAAGTGAGCATTCAATTTCGTTCTCACCGTCATCTCCCAATCTAGATATATTTCAGCATCATAAGCACCCGCAAAAGATGGTATAGAGAACTTAACTTTAGCATATGGATCATCATTAACACGTGCATTATGTTGCTGAACATTATTACCTCTCATACCTTGACGGTTGAAGTTCGGTCGGTTCCGTTGTCGTGCATCAAAGGCGTCGTGGTCGTGCATCTCATTATCATTATCAAACTCATGGTCATGGGCTGCACCATGAGGTTCCACACGACCAACGTTTGGTGGTCGGTTCACTATTCTTTCGAGGCGTGTAGTGAGCGCCGCAATACTATCGTTGATTGAGCGTTGTAATGTGATCGTGGTAGCTTGAAGCTTCCTGTCGATGTCCTCATTAACGGTAGTGCGTTGTTCATCCAATAGCGTCATGAGCTCTTCCCTCAAAAGACACTCTTGCGCATCCAATCCTTCACCTGACATGGTTAGTAGGAGACAAAAGACAACACAAAGGTATTATCCCTATCACTATTAGGTGGTCGGAGGGTGGAATCACACACTCTCAAGCGTCTTTCCAAGCTCTTATGAGTTTCTTACCAAATTGCAGCAGGTGGTCTAATCGGCGAAGGTGGGATGTACGATCACGGCGGAGGCGAATGCGAGGATCCAATCTGAGGGTCGAAAGTATGTGGAGCTCGGACAGGCAATGTTTAGTAGCAAGGAATAGCAATAATGAAATCAAATTAGCAAAGCTGAACCAAAGCCCACAGTACTCGTCACAGTTGCTGGTCTAAAAGTGCTCCTAGCCCTAGCACAATACTGATTGAAACAAGGACTCGATACAAAGGAGTCTAAAGGATACAAGGCTGGAACTGGTCGTAGACCAACTAGGGGTGGTCGAATTGCTTCTTCTTCTTTTATTTTGCACTTTTTGCTTCTTTTCTTTTCTTTTGCACTTTTTGCTTCCTCTTTTTTTTTGCAAACGTGACCCAAACCCAAAATTCTTCTGTTACCTTTTCTGGATCCGATGAGGTGATTGGGTCACAAACTTTTTTCGGAGAGCAGGGGTAAATAGGTAATTAAAAGATACTCTCTCTCTCTCTGAACTTGGGCTAGTTCTGTTGCGGCTACGGAATCCGACCAGGGGATCGAATCCGACCAGATGGTAGTTCCTGAATGGATGGTAGAATAGGTGTTGCTCGAAGAGGTGGTCGGATCCGAGTAGATGTTCGATTCCGACCAGATGGTAAATCCCGAGCGGGTGGTCGAATGGGTGTCGCTCGAAAAAGGAAGTCGTGCGTCCAGGATGGATGGTGGCACGGCGGGCGACGATGCTGACTAGAGACCAAGAATGCTACTCTAAACCAGCAACAAAGACAGCGACGATGGACTCGAACTCAACAATGCGAAAACGTAAAATAAAATTGAGAAAGGCACAAAGTGGTTTGGACAGCGGAATAATTACGATCTAAAACTTTTTGTAGGCGCTTTTTCGGACTCTAGGTGAGGAACACAACTAACAAAAGGGATAAACGAAATTACCTAACGGCAACGCGTTTGCTCGATACCACTTGATGAGTCACGGCGCCCGATCTTCCGATAGGTTCGATTTGGTTAAATCGTGAGGACGCCGACGCTTTGAGGCTTCCGACCAGCAGATCGTCACCCGCAATTCGCTACACCCGCACGCTGTCGTTATCGACCACGCTTGCACACGATCGACCTTACCACGAAGGTTATTGTTCCGCAAGCAACCAAGCAACTCACAAGAACAAGGTAGATGCAATCTGAATTGTATTGCGGATATGGATGAAGTTTACAAGTGGGGTTCCTCAAACCGATAATCGCTAAACCGCAATTGGCGAGAATAATCTAAGAAAAACCGCTCTAAACTATGGCGGCATGTATATATATAGGGAACGTGAGGAGGTCGACCTAGGGTTGTGCGGTAGTGGGATGAAGCGTACACAACACGGACTCCGACCTCGCCACGCTTACAAAGTCTTATTAGTTTCCAAAGCGGTGACGCAAAGACCTTGTGTTGCATATTTCAGTCGAAGATCCGGTCGTGGGATTTGGTCCTAGGTGGTCTTGAGGAGTCCATGCTATCTTTGGTCGTAGATTGTGTCCAACGAGTACTGTGCTCGCTTTCCTGGTCGTAGATTGCTGCAATCGAATCAACTAGTCGTAGGTCTTCTTGTAGTGGTCGTAGACCCTGCGGAACTGGTCGTAATCCTAGATTCCTGAGTACAACTAAATCATCTCCATTAGGCAGCATCATAGAGTTCTAAAATAATACACTCAGTCCTAGAAACGACTTTACCTGATCGATTAAGTGACGTGCTCTAGCTCTTGTCATAGGACCGTGTAGTTCAGCACCCAGATCTGGAGGGTCTTGTGTAGTGCGTGTATCCGAAGGAGGGATGTCCTCATCAGTAAGGGTTGTCGTTTGGTCTGGTTGAACAAAAAATGATTTATACTCAGGCGAGTGATCGTGTAGTAAAGGGGATGATTTTGGGATGTGGTTGCCTCGCCTGAGTAGTTACTAAGGACTTAACTTCTTGCGCCATTGATCTGGGTCCCATAAAACCACAAGTATATTTATGTGGGTGGACCTACTAAATAATTAGGAACGTTTTGAGTCAGTTCTGTTTGGGTTGATAAGTGGCGCAAGAGGGGGCTAGATTGAGACGAAACCGTAGCGAGTTGAATCGAGTTAAAATAGAGTTTTGTAAAATACTTGTGATAGTCTCTCCTTGATTCACATGTCTAAGGAAACATGTATTTTTATCAAGATGATTATCTCTTGTGGGTCAAGCTGTATAACCTCTCTATAGTGTTATAAACTATTCGAATAGTCGTGTCCCCGGTTATGGATAATGCCTCGTAATTTCACATGAGGGGTAGATTTTCAAAAATATGTTGGAATGGGTCATGGATGCCTTTATACAGAGGGGAGGTGGCATGGGGCTGCTGATGATTTTTCGAAGAGCTCCTGAATCCTCAATAGCCATGCCTTCCTCAACCACGCCATTGGTTTTAGCACTCCAGCGCGTAGTGTCACTACCCCGTACATGTTAATACCTTGGAGGTGTTGTTGCAAAGCATCAGCACTAAGACGATCCGCAACTCGTGACGTTCACAGGAGTAGAAGGAGAAGACGTGCGGCGAGTACGATTACTCGGAGGAGAAGACGCGTGGTGTGTACGACTATGACTGCATCAGCTCGCTACATCGACTCTACTTCCGCTACAAGTCGGTGCGTCTAGTGGTAATCTCGTGATCTATTACTAGCGGAGGTTCCTTGGTTGCGCGGTAAAATTTTATTTTGTTCTATCATAGCCTTCCCGCGATCCTACAACTAGGTCGCGTCCTCCACTCAATTGCTTGTGGGCATGTCAGATGACTACCACGAGACGTTTCGGTTTCCGCTGCAAGTTTATCGTTTATTGCTAAGCTCTGTGTGGCAACCACTGTAAGACTTGACCATAAAGTCATCGGGTTGCAACTGTGTAAGCTAGTTACTGATCTATGACTAGTTCGGAATATACAGAGGGCTCGGGTCCAGCCACTCGGGGTCCCGATAACACATAAAGTCTTCGGGTATTCCACGCCCGAGAGTACAACACGTGCCCTCTTCCCTCTATAAAACCACCTCTCGTCTATGTCACCTTCTCCTCACCGCGCCATTTCCATTTTGCCCAATGCCCATCGTTTGTAGATAGGGCTGGAAATATTAATCTTGTGTCGTGTGAGACAATTGCAATTCTACCCCTCGGGATTCTGCTACTCATAATAACAGATGTAATATAACTAAATCTTAACTAATCTGAGTCATTAGATAAAAAGAATGGACGATCTGTATTAAATTCAGTGTACCCTAAAAGTGTATATTGTTTCTGCCAAAAAAAATTGCTTCGTACTTCATCTATTTTGCATGACAAATTTACAATCCATACCCTGATTCAACCTACTAGGCAGTAGTCTTACAAATAAAAGGTAGCTTCTAAGCTTTCGTGCAGCATAGCGCAAACTGCCAACTCCCATGCATCGGTTGCGTCGTGGGCGTTCTTGAAGCCACCGCGGCAATGGCCATACATACGTACATCACGATGGAGCATTCGGATTTTTAATTTTCCCAACCAAGTTTCTGCTCAGCCTGGTCCAAAGTGCAGTCTTGCAAGCCTATTTAAGGATCCAATCACTTGGCCCTCATCAGCACGAGCCAAACCGGCCGGCGCGTACGTTGTTGTAGTAACGCAATGGCGTCCGCCCATCGGTTTCTCGTCTGTTTGCTCGCGCTGTGCCTTCTCTGCGGTGATTCTCTGGCATCTTCGCCGCGCTACCTCTCCGTCAGCATCGACGAGCTGCCCGATTCCAAGGTTCAAGTCGACTGCCCTCCTTTGACGTCAATGGGTATGTAAATTTTATGTGTAAATTTTCTAGGATTTTATATGCTCTGTAATTTTTAAAAAAATTCTTACAAGTTGCTGCTAGTAAGAAATTACAGTATTTGTTGTATAAAAAAGATTAAAAATCATGCATAAATAATTTTTCATATAGAATAGGCTCAAAATTATTTTCCCATTTTTCCCCCTATGTCTTTCCATAAATGAATTGTTTGGGATGTTGTATACTTCCTACCTTGTTAGAGCACATGTCTTGTATGACAAGATTACTAGAAATAGAATAGGATCAATTAATATGATTTGTATCCTATATAGTTCCTTTCATATATCTAGTGATCTTCCATATATATGTCATCTTGCACTCTACATATATGCCCTCAAAGGTTCAATCAATCCAATCAATTATTCCGGCTATTCTATATATTTTCCTTCGAGGTATGAGATGTGTATCCTTGTATCAGCCACCACCAAAATTCCATTGTGCTACGCATTGTAGATAGATGACTCCCTCTCCGATCAGTAAATTGGTTTCTTCATCTTACTTCCTCCCCAATCAATAGATCGATTTGTTTTTCATCCACACAGATCAGTAGATTTGATCTGCTGAGCTGCTCTATTCTAGACCAAGTTAGCTTTTTTTATAACAAAAATAATAATGCTTTTTTTGAAAATAATAATAATCCCTATGTGCATTAAAGGATTTAATGCAGAGGATCTACGATGCAAGGCTTTAGGAATCGATCTCTAGCTACCATCCGATCAAAAAGTAAAGGTCGAGATCAGTAGCTTTAGTATTTTTGTTGTCATAAATATTTCACTATTGCTACAGCATTGCTACATGAATTGCCGCCTCAGAGTACTATTGACACACTCAGAAGAAATTATTCTCGGCAATTCTCTGCAGCAGTGCAGATGATCTGGATCCGAAGAACTTGTGTGGCTTTGCATAACTCATTATCACTCATCATGATTTCATGGACCTCAAGATACGATTGGGCAGCTTTGTGCGGCATCCTCATGTGGGGATCATCCCAAGAAAGTTTTTCCTTGTTTTTTACTACTCAAATTATAGACCTTAATGGTTTGACCAATGATTTCTCTTATGGTATATTATTTTTTCCCGATTAATCTACTATACATGAAAAATATTTGGCATTCAAATACTACTATGGTCAAACTAAAGAATGTTTGACCACACAAGTCCTAGAATTAATCGTGCCATGCATCTCCTTTTCCCAATGTATTGCTTACGGACATTGACCGGTGAGACGTACATGCGTAGTATAGCAGATCACTTCTCTTCCTGGATTTCACGTAATTGACTCAACTACATGCAAATGATGCACAGTCGCAACTTCTGGAAACAAACTCACGATCCCTGCATCGTGCGGCTGTTGGCCACGGTGCAGCGCGGCCGACTCGACGGGGCGCGACATCCTTGACCATGACAGAGCCCGGCTGAGCACCCTCCTCCAGATGTCGCCCTTCGGTTCAGCCGTTTCCCTCGCTCCATCCGCGCCACCAGCCGCACCGCCCATTCCAGCGGAGGCGCCGTCCGCGACCATCCCGGATCGCTCAGGGACGTACCTAGACACGCTGGAGTTCGTCGTCGTCGTCGGCTTTGGCGCGCCGGTCCAGCCATCCGCTGTGATGTTCGACACCGGCAGCGACTTGTCGTGGATCCAGTGCCTGCCGTGCTCCGGCCACTGTTACCCGCAGCACGACCCGGTCTTCAACCCGACCAAGTCCGCCACCTACGCCGCCGTGCCCTGCGGCCACCCGCAGTGCAAGGCCGCCCGTGGCAGGTGCAACGGCACTACCTGCCTCTACACTATAAAATACGAAGAGGGCTGGTCTACATCTGGCGTCCTCTCCCAAGAGACCGTGACGCTCACCTCCTCACGCAAGCTCTCCGGCTTCCCGTTCGGATGCGGCCAGCGTAACCTCGGCATGATCGGCGAGGTTGACGGGCTGCTCGGACTTGGCCGTGGAGAACTCTCATTACCCTCGCAAGCCGCTCCGTCGTTTGGCAGCACCTTCTCGTACTGTCTGCCGTCTTTCAACAACACGCCCGGGTACCTCAACATCGGCTCGACACCGGTCGCCAGCAAGGTCCAGTATACGGCCATGATACAGAAGCCAGAGTACCCGTCCTTGTACTCCGTCGAGCTCGTCTCCATCGACATCGGTGGCTACATCCTGCCAGTGCCGCCGTCCGTGTTCACGAGCACGGGCACCCTCCTCGACTCCCATACGATCCTCACCTACCTCCCTGCGCAAGCATACACAGCGCTCCGCGACCGATTCAAGTTCACCATGCAGCAGTACAAACCGGCGCCGCCGTCCGACATCCTCGACACGTGCTACGACTTCGCCGGCCAGAGTGTGATTGTCATACCGGCGGTGACGCTCAAGTTCAGCGACGGCGCCGTGTTCGACCTCAACTTCTTCGGGGTCATGATCTTCCCGGAGCCGACTATCGGGTGCCTCGCGTTCGTGGCGAGGCCCGCGAGCTTGCCGGTCTCCATCATCGGCAACACACAGCAGCGGTCCGCAGAGGTGGTATACGACGTTGCCGCGGGGAAGATCGGATTTGTGCCGGACAGTTGCTGATTATTAATTACTGGTTTTATGCATGAGCGAAGAGTATCATGTCGGAAATATCGTCTGTCTTGTGATTTCCGATTGGAATAATGTTGAAGAGTGTTTGTTGTTTGTTGTTCCATGATCTTTTTGTTCCATCCATTAAATAAAGAATTACGTTCGGCAAGCAAATTGTTTTTGAGCCTTTGAGGGCTACTGAGAACGTCCTGTACGATCGTGCCCTTCGGTGGAACCACAGAATTTGCACCGGCGCCGCTCCGGTGACCCGCACGGGACATGTACCGTGAAGGAAGAGGACCGGGAGGGGCCCAAAACGGATGCTCCAAGTTCATACAAGAGAATATTGTCCTCTATACACATTAAATCCAACTAAAAATTACCAGTATATATGTATACAGAGAGTTGTATCGAATCACAAAATTTATATAAATGCATGGCTAATCAAGAGATAAGGCTCTATGTTGTAAGTTATTTTGCATTAAGCAAATTTTATTTGTAATATTAATACGTAGTATTTTGCAACAAAAATTTTAAAGAGTAGCTGAATAGATAAATGTCAATAATTAAGTAATTGAATAAATACCAACTCGCAACCCTCCTTGGCTGCGAGCAATATTTTATTTTCAGCCATAGACATGATGCTCAATTCAAATACAAACCAACCACTACTGGATTCCGGTTATTTGCCGAGTGCCTCAGGCACTCGGCAAAGGCCCCTTTGCACTCGGCAAAAGCTTTGCCGAGTGCGACACTCGGCAAAGGGCACTCGGAAAAAAAATTATCGGCGAAGCAACCTTTGCCGAGTGCCTTTTGTCAGGCAATCGGTAAAGGCTTTGCCGAGTGCCGAGTCAAGACTGCGGCAAAAAAAAAAACACGATCCTGGCGCCTCGGCCCGTTGGCGACCTCTTTGCCGAGTGTCAACCCACGCAAGACTCGGCAAAGATTTTTAAATTTTTTTTTGAAAATTTCTTTGCCGAGTGCCTTGGCCATTACACTCGGCAAATCTTCCAGCTTTGCCGAGTGCCTTGACCATGGCACTCGGCAAAGCTGGCAGCTTTGCCGAGTGCCTTGACCATTGCACTCGGCAAAGCTGGGAGCTTTGCCGAGTGCCTTGACCATGGCACTCGGCAAAGCTGGGAAACTGGAGTTCAGGCGCCCACATTCCCAGCTTTGCCGAGTGCCATGGTCATGGCACTCGGCAAAGGGGTCCTTTGCCGAGTGTTGCACTCGGCAAAGTGACCCAAAACTGCATTTTTTATTTATTTTTTACATTCCATCGCGACAAACAAATCCATCCAAACATATATCACATCCATCACATATATATCTCATCCATCACATATATCACATCCATCACATATATATCTCATCCATCACATATATCACATATATAACAATAAGTGCTCAAGTCCATCCAAATAAATCCACAAGTTCATCACAGTCGACAAGTGCATCACAAGTATATTACAAGTCCATCATCAAGTGAACAACAAATGAAAATACAACTATCATTCATCTCAAGGTGGCCATCGCGATCGTGGTGAAGGAAAAGCTCCATCATTCGAGGCGCATGAGGTGGATTATTTGAACCCGCCGATTGAATTTGCACAAAGAAGAAGAGATTGCATGTGAGACAAGATTACATTAGATACCTAATCTAGGAAGGTAAAGGTCATACAAGCAAAGCACAAGCGAAAGCAAAAACTTTCATACTCACGAGAGTAGCTGCACTGCAGGACGCGGAGGCGGAGGTGGAGCCAGACCCATTGCACAAAGAAAGCCCGTATGTTGCCCAAGACCTTGTAGGAACACCGTAATGTCCGCCACCTCTGCGTCTCGGGCTCGCTCGGCTGCTCGCCACCTCCACCTGGCCGACATCCTCGCCGCTCGGCCTCCAGCTCCGACGTTGCCTCATTTCTTGTTCCACCGGCCTGCAATATTTCACCCAATGTTTCAAGAATGCAAAGCTAATTAAGGTGTGTAAAGATCAATGTACGACGAGTAAAACAGAATAACCTCGAGTCGCGTCGACCGGTCTTTGTCGTGGCAATGCCGCCGTGGGCGTATGGTCGGGCTCTCGCCGTGCTCGTGCTCGGATCGGGAGAGAGATGGAGTAGAGGCCGTGTCGATGAGGCCGCCGCCAAGCCGTAACCGCCCATGCTTCTTGCCTTGTCCCACCTCATGACGATCTCTCCATCAAAGTCCGGGTGCTCGGATCATGGTCCGCCCATGGACCGACCTTGCCGCCGACGTATACTCACCGATGCGGTGTGGACGCCGGGTTCGTACGCTCGGGCGGGTCCTCCAGTTGAAGGAGACGCGGACGCCGCCTTGCCCTTGTGGGCCATACACCATGCCCGAAGTCCGAGTAAGGTGGTCACTATGTGACGCCGACTGCGAGAAAGACAGCAAGATAATTAGAAATCAGGCAGAATTGAGCGTCACAATAGATAAATGAATTCGTGTACCCATGCTTGTTTGTATGCGGAGAGGCTGCGGCTGCCTTGATGGTGTGCTGGACCTTGCATCATCAAACGACGGGCCCGGGCATCACTGTGCATCTGGAGATACTCCTCCGTGAACCACTTGTCCACGATCATCGCCCAGCACTCGGGATACGATTGGCACCACGAGGGAATCATCTACACGTCATCAAGTATTTGACATATAAGAAGATCAAATTAAACGTACTTAATCTCAAAACGAATCAATATTAATGTTCTTCATCTACCTCAAGGTACTGGTCCCGGGTCAGCGTCATGTTTCTTGCGTCTTTCTTGGTGACCTTCTCTCCAAGCTTCGACCCGTGGTAGGTTACGATGGCCAGGATGCGCACCTCGTGATGCATGTCGGTGATGAGTTTTTTACAGGCTTTGGTAGCCACCTGGTCCGCCCTGGCCTCAAATCCCTCATCGCATCTGAAATAGGTCTGCATACAAACGCGATGTATCCATTCATTATTTCAAGAAAAGTCTAATGAATACGATGTATTGAGCAATATTGTGCGAGGGAGACTTACCCAAAACTCCGCCTTCACCCGCGCCGCCTTGTTGGGGTACTCCGCATCGGGGCCGACGGCGTAGTGGTCAAACGAGTAGGCCGGCTCCGTCTTCCCGGCGTACGTGACAATGCCGGGGTAGTGTTGCCTGCACAGAAGACCTAGGATGCCATTGGCGGAGCGTGCGCTACCACCTGACACAACCACCCAGTTCCTGCACAAGTGACACAACCACCCGGCATCAGCATCATAAGCCTCGACGCGTGGTCTCACCACCTCCTCTCTCATACGATGGGCTTCACCATGGTGGACCCACCGGGTGTAGTCCGGCGTAAATCCATTCTTCAAAAGATGTTTACCCATGTCCACCTTGTTTACCCTTCTCCTGTTTCCACATTTGCTGCAGGGACACAAAACTAGACAATGTCCTTTAGCAGCCTTGCCAAATGCACGGTTCAAGAAAGCATCGGTCTTGTTCATCCATTCCGTGGTGTAATCACTCTGACTTCTCCGGCCCGTGTACATCCAATGACGGTCATGCATCCTCTAACATATCAGGGAGTAATATAAGAATCAAATGCATCTACACGATCTTTCTCCTATCTAATAGGTGAAGATAGGTCCTAATCCCACCCGAGGATGCGTAGATGAGGTTAGTTTCCATGCTCTACTCCTATCTCGAGGCAATTTGGAAGACCTCCCATTGTTCTCCAAATACACGTCCTGGCAGGGAGATTGTGCATCCGGAGAACAACAGGGAGATGCTGCCGAAACTTTGTCACGGATCGGAGTAGACCACGGAAACTAACCCCATCTACGCATCCTCGGGCTGTCCAAAAAACATGGACAATTCGAAACAGATACGGTTATAGATATGCAAAGATCTGCATATTTCCAACCGTATCTCTTTCGAACGGGAGACGCCTAACTAGGTTACGCCTAACCAGAGAATAAACTGGGCCGACCAATCAGAGGATTACTTGCATTGTATGGAAGAATGGGAAGTTTAAAGTAGCAGATAGCAAATACCTCGCAACACGTAGCTGTTTAGGATAGCACCTCCACAGAAGATCCAGCTGGCCACCTGGTACTGTCTATTGCTTTGTCAATATAAAGTCAACCAGCTGGCCACCTGGTAGTGTAACCCACCTGCCTCCAAAATGCAATGTAGGCGTCACCAAATTTTTTTTGCTATACATGACAAAGATCCAGTGGTACTGACACAAGGAAATAGGTACTTGTTGAAATTATGCATCTCAAATTGAAATTCAGCCGCCATAATAGGTAAACACAAAAGTTTCTTTCA
Source organism: Hsuehochloa calcarea (assembly GCA_036346395.1). Classification (NCBI taxonomy): domain Eukaryota; kingdom Viridiplantae; phylum Streptophyta; class Magnoliopsida; order Poales; family Poaceae; genus Hsuehochloa; species Hsuehochloa calcarea. The sequence continues at coordinate 34,779,725 of CM070604.1, read as the reverse complement.
AAAATTGCAGTGGTCTAGCAAGTCTATTTGCCTATCTAATTTACTCTCTCTGTTCTTTTATACCCGACGGCCTACAATGTGGGAAGTCAACATAAATTAAATAGTCTAGCACTCTAAAATCTAAACAGAGAAGCAGATCGGAAAGGGTATAAGCAGAACAATATAGTACATGCATTCCTTAGTTCGGCTTTTATATGGTGAACTTGGCCAAAATTAATGAATGGCACTATTTTTTAGATGAGAATAGTCCATAGTGCTGCACAGAGAATATACTACTAGTTTATATACAATTTATCATGTAAGCTTCTGACAAAAATGTGCATAAGTGAAACGACCGCACAAGTGCCATTTTCAACGACTAACCCTCAGGATAACAAGGAAGAGAAAGCCGGTTTCATTTGTCAGTATAAGGCCGATTTTTGGAGTAAAAATAAGCAAGTGATGTTTAACTGTTACAAAAAATTGAACGTCCTTGACCGAAAAACTTTCTGAATGCGATGGGCTGAAAAATGCACAAATGCAAGTGCCTCAGCATAAGACTAGTCCATATCTATCATTCACAATATTCAGCTAAATTTGCCACACCATAGTTAGGTAGGCCATCAATCAAAACTGAGATATGAGACTGTTCAGCAAGTTCGTAAGTTGCATCAATCAATACAATGTACATGCAAAAATCCAATGAAATCAGCTTCTCATAGCTTCTCATCTGCTAAAGAAAGATCACTAATGACTAAACCATGCTAGCTAGCTATCCCCAATTCCCCATGACACTGGCTCTGCAACTGATTGCAATCTAAAAAATAGTGCCATTCATAACGATGTCAACAAAATTAATGCTCCATATATTCTACCTGAAAAGAAAAGATAAAACAATATGGTATTTATCTACCTGAAAAGAAAAGATAAAATGATTCTTCACCAAAATTGCAGAGTGGAGGCGGTGTGGTGGGGTGCGGCGTGGCAAGGGCAAGCGCGTGGCAGGGCGCGCGACGGCACGTCTTGTGTGGCGGTGGCGTGTGGCATGGCACGGGCGGCGCGTGAGGCTGGAGCGGGCGGCGGCGGCGCGCGGCAAGGCATGGCGAGGGCGTGGCGGCGCTGAGCGGGCGGCGAGGGCGCGCGCTGGGAGACTCGAGCGCGGGGAGGAGGGGTGGGGCGGCGGCAATGAGGAGAGATAGAGGTGAGAGGGAAATGAGAGAAAGAGAGAGAGCGCGCCCGCGGGTAGGGATAAAGAGAACTTTGCCGAGTGCCAGATCGGCGGCACTCGGCAAAGTAATAACTTTGCCGAGTGTCGTGATCTGGCACTCGGCAAAGTTATTACTTTGCCGAGTGCCCGATGGACGGCACTCGGCAAAGTTAATAGTTTGCCGAGTGCCAACCCTAGGCACTCGGCAAACTAATTTTTTTTTTTGGTTTTTTGCCTCCAATATTTTTTTGAAGCTTTAGTACACTACCACAAACAACATGTTTAAATTTGGGATATTTTCATTGCCTTTTGGCATATTTCTATCGTTTATTTTGTTTTGTTGAATTTTTCCAAAAAACGTAAGTTTGAACTGCAGGTGCATCGAATAATGGATTACATTCGTTCAAAAAATGTTATCCTTCTTTCTTAGTGTAAATTTAGGCTAAATCCAGGAACTGTCTCGAAATTTCGATCAACGTGCTCACGGGGCAACGCCGCCAACTTGCGTGGGAGTGGTTTTTTAATTGTATAAAATGCGAACGAATTCCGAAAATCATGAAACTTGTCGAGTTGTCGCCGTATCGTATGCGTATGCCGTGGAAAAAATTTGAAAAATTTCCGAGCAGGCTGTCACGTACGATGCTCACAAACCAGGAGATATCCACATGTGATCACGTACGATGCTTAGAAACGTAGGAGATCTCCTGGTTTGTGAGCATCGTACGTGACAGCGTGCTCGAAACTTTTTCAAATTTTTTCCACGGCATACGCATACGATACGGCGACAACTCGACAAGTTTCATGATTTTCGGAATTCGTTCGCATTTTATACAATTAAAAAACCACTCCCACGCAAGTTGGCGGCGTTGCCCCGTGAGCACGTTGATCGAAATTTCGAGATAGTTCCTGGATTTAGCATAAATTTACACTAAGAAACAAGGATAACATTTTCTGAACGAATGTAATCCATTATTCGATGCACATGCAGTTCAAACTTACATTTTTTTGGAAAAATTCAACAAAACAAAATAAACTATAGAAATATGCCAAAAGGCAATGAAAATATCCCAAATTTAAACATGTTGTTTGTGGTAGTGTACTAAAGCTTCAAAAAAATATTGGTGGCAAAAAACCAAAAAAAAAATTAGTTTGCCGAGTGCCTAGGGTTGGCACTCGGCAAACTAATAACTTTACCGAGTGCCGGCCATGTGGCACTCGGCAAAGTTAGTACTTTGCCGAGTGCCAAACGGTTTGCACTCGGCAAAGTAGATGCCGCTGGATGCCGTTAGACCGCCTACAATATTTGCCGAGTTCCTACCTTTGCCGAGTGCCAGGCACTCGGCAAAGACAGTCTTTGCCGAGTGCACGTATTTGCCGAGTGCCAGGCACTCGGCAAAGGCCTCTTTGCCGAGTGCCATATTTTGCCGAGTGCGGCGCTCGGCAAAGCAGGTCTTTGCCGAGTGCCCGCAATTTGGCACTCGGCAAAGATTTTTGCACTCGGCAAATCATATGTTTCTCGTAGTGAACAAACTGCTTCCCATATTTTCAAACAAAACTGTTTTTTAAAAATAAAAACCAAAACTAAACCTGATGGAGCGCACAAAGCGCGCTCATGACCGCGAGCACGACTATTTAAATAGATTTACGCTCAGCAGAAGTGCACAACTTTACCCACAATACAATAATTCTCTACCTTGTTTGGCATTCGTCGATACCACTGCTCATTACCTTTGATAAGCAGTCTACAGTAAACATCAAAACCTTTACATCATCTAGTCTTATCCTTGCACTACTCCGGTGAATGAATACCCTCACTTCACTTGGTACACCCCCGTCTCAGTGAGGCATTCACCGTTATGTCGGAAGACTTTGTACCCAACGCCTCGGTGAAGGGAGCCCCTTCGAACATGCCTACACCGGTTATGTTCGCACTACTACGGACTACAAATGTGCAAGGCTAGTTTTCATTGAGTTAAACAGCTAAAGCCATCCCATACCGGCATATGTGGTTGTATGCTGACCACAAAACTTCCCAATCCTGCATGTAATGGTTTAAACACTCAAAACAGCAAAGATTGAGATAAACAGTGAAAAACTGGAGAAGAAAGAATAACAAAGTGGCAATTGAGAAGAAATGTTTTCTAGTTGTCAATTATCAGGACCACCCACCAATTGGGATGAGCAGTGCATCAGAACCACCACAGAGCATAACATCCTGGAAGATTAGGAACAAGATCAAACAAAATGTTAGTCACTTGTAGAAGAGATCACGCAAACATGAAGTTACTTACAGCTTCCCTTCTTCTGACATGGTTTGCTGCATTGAGGAGTTACTGGTGGCACAAGCAGTAGAAACATAAGTCCATTGCAAGTATTGTAGAGCTTGTATCCTCCCAAAGTGGGCTCATGTTTCAAATGTATAGAAATATGAACTTTTTAAAAACTTTTGGTGCATGCATTTGTCATTCTATTTCTCTGGATTTCATTCAAAGGTTTTATGCATTCTAAAAACCTGAAGCAACAATTACTAGAAACATAACCCTATAGGATGCACAAAATAAATCTTGTGAATAGTCCCTAAAAATATTTTTCTTAGGCTCTGGAACATCTAAGTAAATCACGTGCAAAAATTCAGGATTTTTATATTTTGGTTACTTTTTTAAGACGGCCAGTCAAAGTGGAAAATCCAAAGTCAAACACCCAAAACCGGACCTTAAAGCAATTTTGGAGAAAATGCTTTGCATAAAAAATTCTAGAAAAATTATTTAATGATATACATAGTGTCAAGAACCTTCCAAAAAAAATTCATAATCGTTAGAGTTATTTAACTATGTCTAAAAATTCCTTTTAGATCTCAGCCTAATTCAAAAATAAGAAAACCTCACCTCTCACCTCTCTCTTTCTCTGAACTGTGAGCCCACCCGCATGCTTTCCCTTCCATGCGCACCGCGCAGCCACGCCAGTAAACGTCATGGCGCTCCAACGCTAGCCACTAAGCTAGGTCCGTCGGCCAACTGCCTCGCCCATGGTTTCTGATGCGCGCCCATAGTTTCTCTGCCTCGGCCGCATCACACTAGTACAAAATAAGCTATCTTGGATACTTCATCACAGCCTGTTCATTTGGAACTATCTGTGATACGTAATTCTCATAGACGGTCTGTAAATAGAACCATATATGATAATTCATAGACGGTTCTTAAGAATAACCGTCTGTGGTAATCACATACGTTATAGACGGTTATTGTTAAAAACTGTCTGTGATGTATACGATTAACACAGACGATTATTAATACGAACCATCTGTGATATAGTGGACATTTTACAGACGGTTCTTAATAAGAACAGTCTATGATATAGTTACTCGACTACTTAACAAATATGTCATAAATTACAACAGTGATACCCGCACACACACACACAATCTTCTCAAGCCATTTGATATGATCCAGACTGCGTTCCATCTTCTACTCTAGTATGCTCTAGACACTTGTAAAATTAGCGGTACTTTTTTAGTGATACTTCTGATGCTAGCAGGAGAAAAATAGAACACATTTTAGATATGAAAGGAACTATCAAACACGGTTTAGTGAGATAAACCGCCTGTGATATGTATCACAAGCGGTTATAAACTACAATAGTCTGTGATGTGTATTTATCTATAACATCCCCAAATTAAATAATGGTGATTAGTATGCATTTCATTAACATGAATATGGTTTTTGAATCTTTTGCATAATTTATTGCACTTGAAAAATCACAAAACAATTTAAACCTACAACTCAAATATGATCTCCCAAAAGAAAATACTAATAGAAATTTATGAACATCTTCTAGAACTAATTTATTCAAATACTATATGAATAACTCAGAATTAATATAATTTTTACCTAATTTTTGGACCTGAATTCAAACCTCAGAAAATTCAAACATAGTCAATAACCTATTTTAACTTTGAAGTTGAATTAATAAAATAACTCATGAACAATGGTATTTAAAATTTTATATGCATACTAAGTCACCCCAGGAACATCCCTGAATTATTTTGGAATTTTTAGAATTTATTTGCTACATCGGGCTCGGCCATTCACTGCTGAACTGCCCGAGCCCGACGCATCACTTGATTCAGCCGTGCCAGTTCGCTTGCCTTCTGCTGAAGCCGTCCGATCCAGATCCAACGCTCCAGGCTGCCGACCGTGCGCCGCTCCCCTCTTCCACCGACCAGTGGGCCCGCCCTCGTCGCACCATCTTCAACCTCAGGCGAGGGTGCGCTCAGGAGCTGAACTCCACGCGGCGCCCGCGCATTGCCATCCCTCGTGACACCCCTGCCACCACCACCCACTATTGCCACTGCCTTGGTGGCACGAGGACCGCCCGAGTCCCCATTACCTCCCGGGACCACCCTATGTCACTCTCCTCCCCCTCACTTCACCCCATTTCTCCCTCTTTGCCTCCACTAAGAACGAGGACAGGACAGGAGAGAACCCCACCGTCGCCTCTCTCTGGCCAAGGATACCACCGCCATACTCCTCGCTCATCGCCGCTTCCATTTTAACCGAACCAGAGCCTCGCTGTCCACTGAGCCGGTGGGAACGCAGGCGTCATTTTCCCCTCTGGCGGGCGCGACCACCGGGTGTCATAGTGCCCCTACACGCCAGGAGCACGCATAACTTGCACCACCTTGTCATTCCTGCTCGCCACATTGTGCTAAACCTTTCGGTGCGTTTAATTAAGTTTTTTTTTCTAGAATTGGAGGAGTATGGCATGATCTTTCACAACCACGGCCACTTGCGCCGCCGGAACCGCCGCACCGTCCCCGGCGAGCTTCACACCGATTCATCACGCCTGGAGCACCGCCGTGGTATACTCATCCTTCCCCAACCCACCGTTGGGTTACTCCACCACCCGGGCTGCCGTCCCACGATGCCCTCGTCGCGCCGCCGCCAGCGCCCATCGCCAGCCCTCCTCGGACACTCCCCACCATAACCAAGTGCTCCGGTAGGTTCCTCTACCCCCCTGGATACTTGTGCGCGCACTATTTTACTTAGTGCATCGCTGAGTCGCTTTAGCCTCATACGCCGGTAGCTCCCCGCCGCCTCTCGCCGTCCAGCCGCCGGCACGGTTCACCTTCGGCCAAACTCCGGTTACCAGTAAGATCGGCGAGTTGCGAGGAGTCCGTTTCTAGCCTCCATGCAGCTCGCCTTGGGCCACCGCGCCGGCGAGCCACTGGTATGGTGAGCGGAAGCCGGCGCTCTGTTTTGTCGGAGCGACGGCAATCACTGTAGCACGTCATTATGACTTAATTAGTGCTTAGCAATAAATTTGACGATCATTGTCGGAATAATGCAGTGATTAACACATTAATGATTGGCATGGGCCTATGACATGTGGGCCCCATGGCCGGTTAAGTGGAAGTGTAAAAATGTGTAGTATGTTTTCCCTTAAGGAAAACATATTCCATATACGCTTAAATTGGAAGTACGTGTTTGAAATCAGAAAACGTATTTCCAAAAGTACGTCTCCGATGTCATTCCCGGCGGGACCAAGTCAAACCTGACCCAGTCAACTCTTGACCAGGGGTTCCACCTATAAGTGACTGAGGCTAGAATGGGGTTCGGTAAGAAAAATACTAAATGATTATAGAAATTCTGAAATGGTTTATTTACACACTAAAAAAATACAATTAACTTCAAAAATGCATAACTAATTCATTTTAACTCCAAAAACAGTGGAACCAATTTTGTTTTTTTCATTTTAAATGAACTTTATTTTAAAATAGGTTTCAACCTTGTCTCTGTCATAGAAAATATAGTTTGTGGAAAGTGACCCAAAAAGGGAATTATTATTACATTATAAATTGCTAATAACTTTGAAAATTCATAAAAACTCCTAATGAGATGAACCAACTTATGTTGGTCTTGTAATAAAATTCCCTATCCATTTTTTTAATCCTCATGTCCACCACTTCTCCAGAAAATTTCGCGAAAACTTTAGATACGGTGAACAGTGACAGATTCTAATTAAATTGGATTTTTTTGAAAATTGATTTTCAAACGTCTGTAACTTTCACGTACAAACTCCAAATGGAAAAAAATTCACATAAATTTATCTAAAATCATGCTCTACCTGCTGTATAAATTTCATGCATTTTGGATGACATTGAATTTTCTGATGTTTTTGGTGTTATTGTTCTTATTCGATGTTTTCGTTCATTTGATAGTGTTCGACAATTCGAGTGTCACCGAGAGTGATATATATATACTCACCAGCAATTGGACCATCCATCCGAGGCAAGCAGATCTTCCTTTGATGCATGTTGAATTCCTATTACTTTTAGAAATGTATCTATGTTGTTTTTAAGTATTCTATGCATTGCTTAATTTCAAATACTTGTATGTCAAATGGGTAGTTTAGTTATATCCACTTGCTGTATTGGCCCTCCTTTGAATGTTCATTACCCTTTTACCTTGAATGATTAAGGATATATGTTCTATGAGAATATTTGCTAATTTGTAGCACGTTGCTTAGCCATGCTAGTAGTTGTAGTCGAAAACGGTTGATGGAGCTAGTCCATCGACCGATGGATTGAATTGAATCTAGATAAAATTTAAGGATTATTATGGATTGAATTATGTTGAATTTGAGGAAAATGTTCGGATTGTCGAGTCTGTTAATTGTGGACTTGTTGGATAGTAGTTTTTGTCTGTTGGACTTGGACGGGTGATAGGGTTATGAAGGGAATGGTCCCGGATTCATGTAGCTCCGTCTGGGTATTTGAGGACCGGTCTTTGGTGTGATGAACCAAGTCTTACATACAACCACACGCCGGGATAATGGCGAAGCCTTGGCTAACTAATTTGTTGTGTGTTAGCTATCAGAACACGATTAGGTTGACAACTTTTATTGTTACTATTTATCTGTTGTGTTGTCAATCTAGTGGGGGCATGTTAAGTGTTTTATTACATTCCCTTAACAGTCTTTTGCGTACACCGTTTTGCTGCGCAACGGACTTACTTACACAACGGGGTTCACCTGTGGTTCTTAGCGACCGATAGTCTGCCATGGGATTCTGTTCCTCGGGTGGTTTGATAGTTATGATATAGCATTGTAACTGTAACACCCTGATACAAAATCGGCTCAATGCCCAACCCATCGTGGGGCGGACTCGCGCACACATAGCACCTCACTTACACTTTTGTCCTCGCTTCGTGTAAAAGGGTTAACCCGGAGGTGCTATGTTTGGATCCAACAGGCATTATATACTTGTGGATTTCATGGGGATATGCTCTAGATCTTAGGATGATGTGACAATTGGCAATGGCGTTTACGGTTTGTCGTTTCACGCATTTTCGACAAAGTTACAGGCTTACTGCTCAGGGGCGGTCCGACCGGTCCTTGCACGGCGGTCCGACCGGTCCCATATCGGTCGGACCGGCCAGGTGGGGCGGTCGGACCGGCGATGACCAAAAGTGTTCAAATCGAGCTGGGCCAAAAATAGGTGTTGTAGACAAGTAAGGGATCCCAATGCACTTGGTCTCATGATTTTGGAGTCTCCGGTGAAAAGTTCTATTGGTTTAAAGTTTCGAAGGTTTGGATTTTGGGAGCTTGAATTTGGCTAAGTCTTAAGGCGGTCCGACCGCTCACGTGGAGCGGTCCGACCGCCATGGGCGGTCCGACCGGCTCACTGGAGCGGTCGGACCGGTATGCTGAATGTCCGCCAACCGTGGCGATGTTGATTTGTTAGGTCAAAGTCATTGATATCGTGGCATATGGTTTGCATGATGCATGTTTTGACTAACATGGGTCAAGTTGTGAAGAACTTGTTCTCGAATTCGTGTTTTCTTGTCTGTGGTTGTGCAGGTAGCTTGGTGGTCAACGACGGTCAACGGCGAGGAGGATCGGGACTAGACTCGGAGAGTTGAGGTCCAGAACGATTGACGATGCCGGGTGAGGTCAACGACTCAAGCGTGTCACAAGATGGACAATGGTGACCTATTGGCAAATCCAAGACGCATGGTGAAGCGGTTTAGGTCAAAAGGTTAAAGACGGCGCTTTGCGAAGCGTGCGTGTGTGACCCGTTTGTTAGTGGGCCTTAACGGGAGCCCAATTGAGTCAAACCCTAGGAGTTTTAGGCCTCCACTATAAATAGGAGGAGGTGGTGGCTGCACCCTTCTCTCTCGCCTTTTTATGTTTCAAAACCCTAATTGTCTTTAGGGGAGTTGAGGTGGAGGCTAGGGCTCTTGATGGTTTGTGGTGAATTTCGTGATCCTTGATTGTCTCTCGATCCATGATGGTGTGGATGTAATCCAGCTTCAATCACGAAATCAATCTATGCAAGGTTTGCTTGAGATAAGTCTCTTTTCGTTCTTGCTTTCAATTTGGTGATTTTAGGGCTTTCTTTGATCCGCAAGTTTGTGATTGATTCTTTCACGTGAATTAGCTTGCTGTGATATGTGTGAATCTATCTAGCATCATCTTGATCATCAATCTCTCACGAACAAGCTTTAGGATCAAGTTTTCGTTCTTGCCCGGTTTTAGACCTTCTGTTAATCAATTGACAATTGCTCAAGATCGTTCCAAGAATTATCATAATATTCGATTGGAATAGGTCCTCAATATCATATAGAAGGTGTGTGCAAAGTTTCATAAAGATTGGAGTTGAGAATCAAAAGTTTCACCTAATTGCAACTTCGTCATCGGGCTGATTTTACTGTTGCAGATCGGTTCTGGAGTCGGCCGGTCAGACCGCCCGTCATCACCGGTCAGACCGATTTTGGAGCGGTCCGACCGCCAGCACAACGCCGGTCAGACCGCCCGGCAATCGGTCCGACCGGTTGAGTACAACGGTCAGACCGCCCGTGCTGTGAGTCTTGATAATCTTAGTTGATTTTGATACATTGCTTAGGGGTTTTAATTGGATTCAATTCTAGTCTTCCGCTGTACTGGTATATTGATCTTCATAGCTTTCTAATAGCTACTGGAGTGAAATTATTTTGAGTTCATATTTTGTGAAAAAGTGAGCGTGCTCCTATTCACCCCCCCCCTCTAGTCGCCGTTACGGTCCAACAAGTGGTATCAGAGCAAGGTTAGTTCAATCTTGATCTTAACCGGTCACTGAACTTTGGCGATGGATAAGTTTTCTACTAAACCGCATATCTTCGATGGGCACGACTCTGCCTATTGGAAGAATCGTATGCGAGTCTTTCTTGGGAGCGAGGGGCAAGCTATTTGGGATGTTGTTAGAGACCCTTTGATTATTCCTGAAATTGCTACACCTGCTTCTGCAATAATTTTGGCTAACAACAATAAGGCTAAGAATCTTTTATATGGTGCACTTGGTAGACAAGAATATGATAGAATTTGCAATCTTTCAACTGCGCATGAAATTTGGAACACTCTTGAAACATATCATGAGGGTTCGTCCCAAATCAAAAAGGTGCGCCAAACTGTTTACAAGCGTGAGTACAATAAATTCGAGACGTCCTACAATAAATTCGAGATGCGTCCTGGAGAGAGCATCGATGACATTTTCAGTCGCTTTAATAAAGCAATCAATCAAATGAAAGCTGTTGATATTGAATATTCTCAATCTGAAAATGCCACCCATCTCTTGGCTGCAATCAACACCAAGGAGTGGGAGATGAAAGCTACTGCTATAGAAGAAAATGTTGATCTTTCAAGTCTTACTTTAGAATTGCTTTATAGTAAACTCAAGACTCATGAAATTAAAAGAGTTGATCATCCCAAGAAAGATAATTTAGCTTTGGTAGCAGATCCTCTCAAAAAGGCTTTTGATGACTCTTCTGAATCTTCTTCTGGATTTTCATTTGCTTGTTTATCGCTATTCATGAAGAGGAGCTTGAAAGTATTCTCAAAGCAGAGTTAGCTCTTCTAGCTAAGAAATTCACACGGCCTACAATAATGTGAGAAACAAAAGAGAGGTGGTCCGGTAACATGCTATGAATGTGGTGAGCTCAATCATATCCGGGCAAATTGCCCCAAGCTGAAAGGTAAGAGCAATCATAAGGAAGGAAAGCCAGCTTGGAAGAAGCCTCCTTTCAACAAATCAAGGTATGAGGCAAATAAGCTTGTGAAGGCTGCTCACCGGGTCCTTGCCGCTTTTGAGGATCAATCCTTGAGCGATGTGGATACCGGGAGTGAGGAGGACAAGGAGGAGGAGATCCCTCAAGGCAAAAAGAAAGGGAAGGCCAAAGACTTCACTGGCATGTGCTTCATGGCTGACACGGACGACATTGATGATAATGAGGTATCTTTTACTTATGATGAGCTTTCTGCTAAATATGATTCTATAGTTGAGCAATTACTTAGTCAAGATGAAGCGCTAGAGTTTGTTATGACAAAAAATAAGAAATTAGAGTCAAAGATTAGCAAACTGAAAGTAGAGCTTAAAACTGCTAAGACTCTTGAACCTGATGAATGTTTATCTTGTCATGCTATGCATTCAGAAATTACCAAGTTACAATCTGCTCATAATATTTGTGTACAACAACTTGAGAATGCTAAATCTGAACTAAATGAAATTAAAAGTGCTCCTTGTGAAAAATGTTTAGAATCTAGTAAATTGATTGCTTTTGATGTCTTTGATTCTAGTCCTTGCACTTCATGTTTAGAAAAAGAACGTGAAATCAAAGATATCCTAGAAGCTGCTAGAGTCAAATATGCTAAGCTTAAGGACAATATTGAAAATACTACTTGTGCTTCATGTTCCACTCTTAAGCTTGAAATTGCTTTGTATAAGGAAAAATCTATGGATAAAACTTGTGATGCTTGTGTTAACTTAAGAAAAGAAAATGCTTACCTTCATGATACATTAGAGAAATTTTCTAAAGGTAAGAAACAATTAAACATGATTCTTGACAAGTCTAAGACCCCTTATAAGAAGCAAGGTTTAGGATTCAATTCTTTTCAAGACAATTCAAACCCAAAAGTCATTCAAGTCTTGGAAAAAGGTTTAATTGAATTCAAAGCCCAACATGCAAAAACATCTTTTAAATCTGCAGGTTTTGCACAACCTTGTATTAATTCTAATGGTGCTTCTTCTAGTGGTACCAAGTACCATTGCACTTATTGCAAGAAAGGTGGACATTTGATTGAATTTTGTTGGCGTAGGTTGAAAAATGATAGGAAAAATTTTGATAGAATTTCATTCATGCAACCTAGAGCTTCTATGAGACATGGTAACACTGAAAAGAATAAACCTGGATTAGGATTTTTCTCTCATGCAAATCATTATGTTTCTAGACATCCTAATTCTAATGTGTATCAGACTGGCGGTCTGACTGCTGGTGGTCACCGGTCTGACCGTTTTGGTCGCCGGTCTGACCGCCAGCCCAACGCCGGTCAGACCGCCCATGGACAGTTCAAGTCTCATTTTAATTTAAACATTGCTCATAACCGAATGTTAAATGAAATCAAGGATAGTACTTCTGGTTTGTATACTCCTTGCGGGCGTGTGTCTCGATCTTTGGATTCCTAAATCTTGTTTATCTAATCCCGAGATTGAGACACATCGTTCTTTTGCTCCTTGATTTTCGAGGATTACCGCGAAAGGGAAGAACACGTGGTTCGTTGACTCGGATGTTCACGCCACATGACCGGGAACTCAAAATGGTTCACCTCTTTTCGCGAGCAACGGTGATGACTTCATCACCTTTGGAGATGATACACAAGGGCGAATTGAAGGAACATGATCAATTAGGGTGAACAAAAATTCATTCTAAAGGATGTCGCTCTTGTGGACAAGCTTAGGTATAATCTCCTTTCATTTCTCGACTTCTTGATGATGGCTATGAGGCGGTTTTTAAGAAAAATGCTTGTCGTGTGCTTGATTCTCTTGGTGAGCTTGTGTTTGGAATCTCTAGAGTTGGTAGAATTTTTGAGTGATTTTTCGAATCTCTTCTTTGGATCGCTTAAATGTTTGCTTACATCTTCTTCGATTTACGGCTTTGGCATCGACGTTTGGGGCACATTGGTTTTGATCATTTGACGCGAGTTAGCAACCTTGATCTCATGAGAGGTTTGCCTAAGCTCAAAGTCATCAAAGATCTTTGTATGTGCGCCTTGTAGGCATGGCAAACAAGTTGCCGCCTCACCCTTCTCAGTGACTATGGTTATGACCGACGGACCGGGACGGTTGCTTCATATGGATCCGTTGGTCTGCTAGAGTCCGGTCAGTCGGTGGAAAATGGTATATTCTTGTCATAGTCGATGATCTTTGTAGATATACTTGGGTATTCTTTCTTACTTCAAAGGATGAAGCTTTTGGTTATTTTCATGATCTTGTTCTTCGTTTGGCTTCTGAGCTTCCTGGTGCTTTGAGAGCGATTCGCGATGATAATGGCACGGAGTTCAAAAATGCTTCTTTGCTTCTTTTTGTCTTGGCGTGGTATTGAGCATCAGTTCTCTTCTCCACACGTTCCTCAACAAAATGGCGTGGTGGAAAGGAAGAATAGGACCTTGGTCGAAATGGCTAGGACGATGCTAGATGAGTATAGCACACCGAGGAGATTTTGGGCCGAAGCTATTGCTACTGCTTGCCATATTGCCAATCGTGTCTTTTTGAGACCTTCTTTAGGCAAGACTCCTTATGAGCTTCGTTTTGGTAGAAAACCCTCTGTTTCGCACTTTCGAGTTTTGGATCAAAATGTTTTATCCTTAAGACAGCAACTTAGATAAATTTGAATCAAGAACTTTTGATGGGGTATTTCAGGTTATCCTGCTCATTCGAGGGATTTTCGAGTTTTAATCTGAGACTAACATTATTCAGAGACTTGTAATGTCACTTTTGATGAGACTAGCCAGAGCTAGATCAATTACTACTGAGATGATTTACTGTGTGACAGAGAGCATTTTTGTGGAGGAAGATGAGGACGAAGCAAATGTCATTCCCTCATCTGCTGCTGCCGAGGCGCCCATATTGATACAAGAACCTGCTACGTCTACATCACCTTGATTGAGGCTCTGTTTGCATCATCATCATCAGTGATACTGCGGAGGTCGAAGAAACGACATCTCACCCGGCGCTCCACTTCGCATTCAGAGATAGCATCCTCGGATGATAATAGGTAACCTACATGAGCGAGTCACTCGCTCGGTATAATGATCCAAATCTCTACTCTCATTCGGCTTTTGTTGCTTCTTTTGAACCCGCGATATATCACATGCTTTATCGATTCTAGTGGGTAAATGCCATGCATGAGGAGTTAGAGAATTTTGAAAGAAACAAAGTTTGGAACCTAGTAGAACCTCCTAGTGGTCATAATGTTATAGGAACCCGTTGGGTGTTTAAGAATAAACAAGGTGAGGATGGTTCTGTGGTTAGGAATAAAGCCAGATTGGTAGCTCAGGGTTTCAGCCAAGTTGAGGGGTTAGATTTTGATGAGACATTTGCTCCTGTCGCTAGATTAGAAGCCATTCGCATTCTACTTGCATTTGCTGCATCAAAAGGTTTTAAACTATATCAGATGGATGTTAAAAGTGCCTTTTTAAATGGTTTCATAGATGAGGAAGTGTATGTTAAGCAACCCCCTGGCTTTGAGGATCCTAAATATCCAAATCGTGTCTTCAAGCTATCTAAAGCATTGTATGGTCTTAAACAAGCCCCTAGAGCCTAGTATGATAGACTTAAGACTTTCTTGCTTAAAAATAATTTTGAGATGGGTAAAGTGGATAAAACTCTATTCATTCTTAGACGTGAAAATGACTTCCTGCTTGCTCAAATTTATGTGGATGATATTATTTTGGTGGTTCCTCTAATGCTCTTGTTTCCGACTTTTACGACACTATGTCCAGGAATTTGAGATGAGTATGATGGGAGAGCTTAATTACTTTTGGGACTTCAAATCAAGCAATGCAAGGAAGGAACTTTCATCCATCGACGAAGTACACTAAAGATCTTCTCAAACGCTTCAACATGGGTGATTGCAAGCCAATTTCCACTCCCATGGCAACCGATCGTTTTGGATCCGGATGAGGAAGGAGAAGTCGTGGATCAACGCGAGTACCGCAAAGCATGATCGGCTCCTTCAGATTTGTGGCCTCGAGACCGGACATTCACTTCACGGTATGCCTTTGTGCAAGATTTGAGCGTCTCGAGAACTTCCCATTGCCAAGCCGTTAAGCGCATATTCGGTATTTACACTCTACCCTATTATATGGCATTTGGTATTCTGCTCTTGACATTGTCCATTAGAGGTTTTTGATTCGATTTTCTTGGTGTCGGTTAGATAGGAAGAGTACCTCGTGCACTGTCACTTCCTAGGCACTTCACTTGTATCTTGGTCTTCTAGAAGCGGTCTTACATTGCACAATCCTTCTTTGAAGCGGAGTATGTAGTCTTTGCTAGTTGTTTGAGCTGATTTTGTGGATGACGTCCACTTTTAAAGATTATGGGTTAAACTTTGCTAGTGTTCCTCTTTTCGTGATAACATACGCTATTAATATTGCTAAAAACCCAGTGCAACATTCTAGGACTAAACACATAGACATTCGCTTTCACTTCCTTAAAGATCATGTTGAAAAAGGTGATATTGTGATGCACTTCGTAGAGTCCGAAGCTCAATTGACAGATATTCTTGACAAACCTTTAGATCAAACCAGATTTTCCTCCTTAAGAAGCGAGTTAGGAGTAATTTATCCTTATGGGTTGGTTTGAGGGGGAGTTTGATCTTTTCTATTCTTTCCTTGTTCTTTTGATCTTTTATTGTTCTTTTTCTGAACTTAGTGATCTTTTTGAACTTTTTAGGTTTTTAGGTTTTTTTTTTGCATCTCATTGTATCATATTGCATTCATATGAAAAATACAACAAGTGGTTACAACAAGTGGTATGAAAAATCCAAAAAGATGCATTGTAATATAAGATTTACTGCTTATCTTTTAAAATTGATGAAGCTTTGCCTATTACCCTTTTGGAGCTTTTGTATTTCAAATTCTTGCTCAATGTCATGTCTAGTTCTTTGACTTGCTAGAATTATCATGCTTTTACATGTGTAGCTAAGTCTTTGCTATATGAGCTAGAACCTTTTAAACAACTCAAACTAAGAAATTGCAATTTGTGGATGTTTTAGCGAGTTGCGCAATTAGTGCTCCTCTTGTGACATTGGTCCTGTCAGAATTGCTTCGTTAGCTCTTTCATCTAAAATTGACCATTACTTGAGCTTTTGTGTTCTTGAGATTCTAAAAATGCTCTTGTGAAAAATGAAAATCAAGATTGTCTTATGCCTAAATTGTGCCAAACTATTCTTACGAGGCTTGTCAAAGACATGAACTTGGAGATAGTTTGATGAACGAACGATCTCATAGGGACCGCTTGTCAAAATGACATGAACCTCAAGATTTGTCGCCCCGGTAGAAGCTTAGAAAGAGGTTGTGGATGGCTCCTAGTCCAGGATCTTCTTTACTAAGATATATCGTTAATCAACTTGTGGTAGAAGCTTAGGAAGAGTTTGTGGATGGCTCCTAGTCCAGGATCTTCTTTACTAAGATATACCTTTAATCAACTTCTGGTCGAAGCTTATGATGAGTTTGTGGATGGCTCCTAGTCCAGGATCTTGTCACTAAGTTAGATCATTAGTCAACTTCAATATTCAATGCAATTGAGAAAAATGTTGACAAATGGGCGTTTACAAAAGATTGAGCAAAATGATTCAATACGGGACTTGATTGACTCTTAATGTGGTCTTTGTTAGATTTTTGATCTCACTTTGACATTTTGACATGGCCAATTTCACTTTAGGATCCTGTTGATGAACTTCTTTGAATTTGAGCGTTGCTTAAATTGATCAAATCTACTGCTTTACTTTTGAGCCTTTGTGCTTAGCTTTGATATATATGTCTTTCCATGATCTTGCTAGCGCTGTCAGGCTTGATATGCTGTTTGTGCAATATATGAGATACTAGATTGTTCTTTTGGGTAATCTCCAAAGCTTCTTGTAATCAAAAATTAAAAAATATAAAAATGAAGCCACTCCATTGAACTTCATGCATACTCCTCTTTATACTTCTTTTGTTTCTGCTTCTTCCTTTATTCTATATTTGTTATCTCTGGATGAGAGGAAGGCGTGATTCCCTGATGAATCCATTGTCAAAGGGGGAGAAGTTGTGTTAAGTGAGAAGAGAAGATGTGTTATTATTCTCTATTTCTTTATTGGGGGAGATGTTTATACAAAGGGGAGAAACTGAAAATTTGAAATTTGATGCTCATAGTGAGGGGGAGTTCTTGAGTTGCATTCTTATTGTCTTATTGAATATTCTGAACTTGAATTGCATTTTTTTTATCCTCACAATGATCATAGGTTAATTGAACAATTGTTCTTTCATATGGACCTTATGTGAGAATTTTGACCCTTTTCTGGAAATTAAAGTTTTTATGCTTACTTTTGCTTTGTCTCACATGCCTATACTATTCTGATGCCAGTTTGGTCATTTTCATTGCTTTTTCTTGCTTATGGACCAAGTTGTGCCTTTGTGCGAAAAATGCGAGTAAACTCGTTTTCAAACCTCCTACTTACATTTTCTGGATAATTGCCAATGTGTTCATCAAGGGGGAGATTGTGGATTTCATGGGGATATGCTCTAGATCTTAGGATGATGTGACAATTGGCAATGGCGTTTACGGTTTGTCGTTTCACGCGTTTTCGACAAAGTTACAGGCTTACTGCTCAGGGGCGGTCCGACCGGTCCCATATCGGTCGGACCGGCCAGGTGGGGCGGTCGGACCGGCGATGACCAAAAGTGTTCAAATCGAGCTGGGCCAAAAATAGGTGTTGTAGACAAGTAAGGGGATCCCAATGCACTTGGTCTCATGATTTTTGGAGTCTCCAGTGAAAAGTTCTATTGGTTTAAAGTTTCCAGAAGGTTTCGGATTTTGGGAGCTTGAATTTCGGCTAAGTCTTAAGGGGCGGTCCGACCGGCTCACAGGGAGCGGTCCGACCGGCCATGGGGCGGTCTGACCGGCTCACCTGGAGCGGTCAGACCGGTATTAACTTGAATGTCCGCCAACTTCGTGGCGATGTTGATTTGTTAGGTCAAAGTCATTGATATCGTGGCATATGGTTTGCATGATGCATGTTTTGACTAACATGGGTCAAGTTGTGAAGAACTTGTTCTCGAATTCGTGTTTTCTTGTCTGTGGTTGTGCAGGTAGCTTGGTGGTCAACGACGGTCAACGGCGAGGAGGATCGGGACTAGACTCGGAGAGTTGAGGTCCAGAACGATTGACGATGCCGGGTGAGGTCAACGACTCAAGCGTGTCACAAGATGGACAATGGTGACCTATTGGCAAATCCATGACGCATGGTGAAGCGGTTTAGGTCAAAAGGTTAAAGACGGCGCTTTGCGAAGCGTGCGTGTGTGACCCGTTTGTTAGTGGGCCTTAACGGGAGCCCAATTGAGTCAAACCCTAGGAGTTTTAGGCCTCCACTATAAATAGGAGGAGGTGGTGGCTGCACCCTTCTCTCTCGCCTTTTTATGTTTCAAAACCCTAATTGTCTTTAGGGGAGTTGAGGTGGAGGCTAGGGCTCTTGATGGTTTGTGGTGAATTTCGTGATCCTTGATTGTCTACTGATCCATGATGGTG
This sequence comes from Hsuehochloa calcarea, assembly GCA_036346395.1. Classification (NCBI taxonomy): domain Eukaryota; kingdom Viridiplantae; phylum Streptophyta; class Magnoliopsida; order Poales; family Poaceae; genus Hsuehochloa; species Hsuehochloa calcarea. Next base: position 34,760,946 of record CM070604.1, on the reverse strand, counting down.
TGGATGTAATCCAGCTTCAATCACGAAATCAATCTATGCAAGGTTTGCTTGAGATAAGTCTCTTTTCGTTCTTGCTTTCAATTTGGTGATTTTAGGGCTTTCTTTGATCCGCAAGTTTGTGATTGATTCTTTCACGTGAATTAGCTTGCTGTGATATGTGTGAATCTATCTAGCATCATCTTGATCATCAATCTCTCACGAACAAGCTTTAGGATCAAGTTTTCGTTCTTGCCCGGTTTTAGACCTTCTATTAATCAATTGACAATTGCTCAAGATCGTTCCAAGAATTATCATAATATTCGATTGGAATAGGTCCTCAATAGCATATAGAAGGTGTGTGCAAAGTTTCATAAAGATTGGAGTTGAGAATCAAAAGTTTCACCTAATTGCAACTTCGTCATCGGGCTGATTTTACTGTTGCAGATCGGTTGAGTCTCACGGTCGATCGCCGTCTTCACTGATCGACCGATTTTGGAGCGGTCCGACCGCCAGCACAACGCCGGTCAGACCGTCCGTGCTGTGAGTCTTGATAATCTTAGTTGATTTTGATACATTGCTTAGGGGTTTTAATTGGATTCAATTCTAGTCTTCCGCTGTACTGGTATATTGATCTTCATAGCTTTCTAATAGCTACTGGAGTGAAATTATTTTGAGTTCATAATTTGTGAAAAAGTGAGCGTGCTCCTATTCACCCCCCCCCTCTAGTTGCCGTTACGGTCCAACAATACTACTACAACTCACTTGAGACAAGTAATGTGGGACTAATCCCACCACACAATTCCTCATGGGCCACACTATGAGCAGGCCGGTGTGTTACATTTACCCCTCCCCCTTAAGGGCTGACGCCCTCGGCAGCATACCGCATACGCGCTAAATGCCCAGAACCACCTCTCGGTACACGTCCGTGCGTCCAGTGCCGGCACATATGCCATGCCATGTGTCCACTTAGGGCCCACATGTGCCATGCGCCATATGCCCGCGCCCCTGTCCCGCACGTGCCCGTGCAGCGAAGGTTGATGCTCTGATACCATCTGTTACACCCTGACCCACAATCGGCTCAATGCCCAGCCCACCGTGGGGCGGACCCGCGCACACATAACACCTCAATTACACTTTCGTTCTCGCTGCGTGTAAAAGGGTTAACTCGGAGGTGCTATGTTTGGATCCAATAGGCATTATATACTACTACAACTCACTTGAGACAAGCAATGCCGCTGTCGTTGTCACCCTTACCCCACCGACTGCACCATCGTGTTCAGCAAGGTCCCAGCTACCTCGTGCGCCCCTCCTCGTCGCTGGAGCATCGCCGGAGCACCCGCCCGACAAGACTCGAGCCTTCGCCGCTACTTCTTTCTCGCCGTCGTCGTCACCAGCCGCTGGTAAGGGCACCAGTAGGTGCGCAATAACTTGGGAAGCTTCTGGTACCCTCCGCCGTCGGTGACTCGCCGCCGATCGCCGTTGCCCTTGGTTCCCGAGCGCCGACGCCGTCGGCGTCGTCCAGCTCAGTGCCAGCATTAGCCCCGGTGCTGGTGTGGCAGCCACGTGGCGCCAAATCAGCGCCAGCACACGCGTGCGTGGCCTAGTCCACCGCGTCAACTCTCCCGAGGCTCGGTTTACTCAGCCCACCGTGAGCCAGAGACTGACATGTGGGGCCCACATGTCAGATTTCTTTTAAATCTATTTCTTTTTTCAGAAATTCTCTGCTGACGCAAGCATTGCGCAATAATCCGATTTTCTTTTATAAAAATAATTTGGGAAATCAAATTAAAATCTAAATTAGGGTTTTAATTATTTTCCAATCTTCTAAAGCCCATAACTTTTGCATCCGACCTCCAATTGAGCTCATTCAAATTTGTAAATTCATATAAAATCAAGATCTATTTAATAGTGAATTTTATTTAATTTTTGGAGTTTGTTTTGCCTCTATTATTTATTAATTTTTATTTGTTTTGTCTCGTTTGCGAGTAGACGTCGATACTTCGAAAAATTTTGGAGAAGAAGGAGCACCTCAAGATCAAGACCAGTACTTAGAGCTATTCCAAGGCAAGTTATACTTTTGATCATATTGAACCCATTTTTCAAAATACTTTGTTTCAATGTATTGCATTCTATTTCAAGTATTTATTTAAATACTTTTGGGATAGTTATTAATCCAATTTGTTATATCCACCTTGTCTATTGTATGCCATGAACTTTTGTCACCCTAGGTTGATTCATTACTAGTTGGTATTATTGTAGCACCAACGTGGGTTGGTTAGATACGAGTAGATTGCTTAGTCATGCCACGAGTCATCATTTCTTGTGAGTTGCAATAACAAACTTGACTAAGTGATTATGGAACTGTGTGATGAAACTGTATGTGCTGTGTGCTATTACTCGTTGAAGGCATGTGTTGCACTTAATCAACAGGGTGGGAAAAGATTTAGACTGAGGCAAGTGGTGGATCTGTGTGAATGGTGGAGCTGTGTGCTTTATAAACTTTGTGATTTGGGTTAAAACTGGAAGTCTTGCCTTGGTCAATTAAGGACTTAACTTTGTGCGCCATTGAACTGGGCCTTACTGTACGACCACATGCCTAGTATGGGCTGGGCATAACTTAGTAATTTATGGAGTCTTGACATTGATAACTCAGGTTGTATTTAAACTGTGTGATGGGCTGGAGGTGTGATATGTCACATCGCGGAACAGTTCGCTGCATCCCTGTCCAACGATGTGTGTCGTAACCAAACACTATGTGTATCGGTTGGCCAGCAAGAAAGCACATCGGGGGTGTCAATGCTTGAGATGAAATCTTTGAAAGGTTTTGTTGTGATCAACTCTGATCCGGTTGGTTACATCTTGTGGGTAAAGTGTACAATCTCTACAGAGAGTTTAAATCAATCTATTCGAATAGCTGCGTCCTTGGTCATGGACATGTTCGGGAATTTCACACGAGGGGTAGATTTTCATAAAGACATATGGGAAGGGTCAGCTGTGTGAGGTAACTTGTACAGCTGTGTGAATAACTTGATTAGATTATGTGTCCTTTGTAAAATTAAATGTTAAATTAATATTTTTTTTCAATTACGTTTCAATCTATTATCTGTATTCAATTGCAAATATTGTATTTCTGCAAAATAACCACAGAAGCCATTCTTTTGGAATAAGTCATCATGTATAATTGCATTATGTGGTATGACTTATGAGTACGGTTGTGTACTCACTCTTGCTAAACAAATCAACAGAAATGGAGGAGTCGTCACTAGCTTTTGAAGATGAATTCTACGAAGGTTGATCTTTACGGTCTTGATCCCAATCAGTTGCCTATGGTAAATTGATGGGAGCCCGCTGGAGTTTACTTTGTTTCCGCTGCAGTTTATTTCCTTGTTGTCAGCCTTGCATGGCTTAATAATTGTAAAACTCGACCTTAAGGTCACAACAATGATTTGTTATTCAAATTACTCGTTTATTTAGTATTTCGTTGTATGGAGCTGATATTTAATAAATGTTGACACTGTGTGCACCAGCGTGATTATAGACTAGTGCAGAATACACAGAGGGTCCAGATTTGCATATTTAGGTCCCGACACGCGCCGCACAGCTTCTCCTCGCACCTTGCTCTGATACCAATTGTTGGTCGAAACCGAAGACGAACACACGCGAACGCAATGGAACCCTCGAACGCGAACACAAGAACACAATAAAATTTTTGTGCCGCCGGAATAACAGCAGCTTTTCTAATTTTCTTTTACTCTATTGCTCTTGTTGTTCAAGTTACAGGACCATATGTGCTCTTATATAGGCTGAGCACTTGGATTATTTGATACAACTCGGTTTCCGAGTAGGAAACCTACTCGGACTCATATTAGGAAACCAAAACTAAATATGGAAAGCTAACAAAGGAAATAAACTAAATTGATCCGATACTAATTGTATTAGGATTCTAACAACCTATACTTGGCAAGTCTAAATTAATTTCCAACAACGCCGCTGTGCGCCGTCGGTTGTGTGCTGCCGCTGCATGGCTGGTGCTGCTGCCGAACTGATGAGTAACTGCATGGAGCTGCTGCTGCTGTTTTGCTTCTTGCTAATACTACCGCTGCACGGAACTGCTGCTTGAGCTACTGGCCAGCACCACCAAGCCACCTACTCCCACTACTGCATACACACTGCCGTGCGCTAGCTGCAGCCCAGCTACTAGCACCAGCCGAGCTGAAAGCTTCTGCCGATGGCTGCACCAGCACTGCCGCTGGCAAGCCGCATGAAGCTTCTGCCGATGGCTGCACCCGTTCTACTAGTTGTGCCACTGCACTACACTGCCGAAGAGTTGCCGAGCTTGCACCCGACGCCTGGAGCTGCTCAGCTGCCACCAGCACTGCCGAATGGACGTCAGGCCGCTGCACAATGCTAATGCATCGCTACAGTGTGTGATTTCTCCCCTCCTGTTGTAGACTGCTGAAAAGTGCTCGCATGCGAAAACTAATTGGATGGATGGGTTGCTCTTGCGATGAGGATCGAGGCTGCATAACATGCATGGACTGATTTGAGGTTCTTGAAAGGGATTGGAAGGAGAGAAGTGGGGAGGAGCTTGTGCTCTTGACTGAGAAAAATGGAAGGTGCTGTGTTGGGGAAGAAAGTGGCAGAGAGGAAAACAAGAAAGATGGCAGTGAAGTGTGATGTTCGGCTGGGGCACAAAGAAAAGGGAAAATGGCAGGGGCTGGTAGCTGTCGCCTGTTGGGAGAAAGTGAAAGTGGCAAAAGGGATGGAGCTGGAGATGGAAGTGGACTGCTCAGAAGTGAAATGGCAGTGTGTGCTTCGGTTGGGGTGAGAAAGAAAAGAAATGGGATGGCAGTGGGGTGATGGGAGGGGCATGTGACTCTGGGTGTTGGGGGGAGAAAACATGGCAGAGATGGTACTGTTCGGCTACACAAAAATTCAGATAAAGAGTGATTTCAGAATTTGCAAAATGGCTGAGGTGTTCAGGTAATTTTTAGACATAGTTGCTTAGCTCCAAAAATTATAAAATTTTTAGCAGGGTTCCTGAAATAATGAAGATGGTTAGGTAAAAATTTCAGCAAATTATCCAAAGTGTGATGTTCTCTGAAAATCTTTGAAATTACTATTTGCTTGGAAGATGAATAGTAGTAAAGTTCTTCTTCTCTCTTTCTTTTAGGTCGCCCAAACGACCCTGCATGCGTAAACCAATTATAGAAACGGAAAGCCTTCGAGACAACGATCGCAACGATATAACATGTGTCTCTTGATTTTTGGTTTTTGGTTGTGTAACATCCTGCCTATTCGGAAACCAAAATGCTTCCTAAAAAAATAACATACAACCAAATTGCGGAAGAATTTAAACTGAAACTCTTCTAAGTACATATAGGGACCAACTTCAATAGTAGCATGGCAGGAATAAAGACTGAATTCATCAAACATAATCAAGAAATAATTGAAGTGAACCACTAGCATCATTTAACAAGAAAACCTAACCGAAGAGAAATATCATGCAATAGTAAATTAATTTATTACAATTCCTTGGTTAACAAATGAAAGACAAATCGACATTACTAATGAGAGTAAATTATAGTGAATTGTGTGAAACGTGCTGGTATACTCCCTCCCAACAGAGTCATCATCAACGATCACCTAAATAAATACAGAAAACAAGAATAAGTCGAAACTCAGCAAGTGCAGTAAACAATTGAACATACAAGGTTATGAACAAGTCTATCTCAATACGAAATCTGAACTTATCTCTGAACACTTATGAGTATGAATGGAATGAATGGATGCATTGAAAGGAAAGGACTGCACACATGCTCATACCGGTATAGCGAGTGACACACCCGTCGGTGCTCACTTAAGCCCGTACTTAACAAAGTTCGGGGATCCAATCACCGTATGAAGAACGTTTCATACGGGTGTCCGAGATTGCTCACATTGGAATGGTGGGTCTTACGTGTCCATACTGGAATTGATGGGTCTTAAAACTTCCACTCCCGTCCACTACGCCAAATCACTTGCTGAATTGGTTGTACAGATAGGAATGAAGTGAGCAGACTTATTGAACCGGTCCACTATGACCCAAATAGCATCCTTCCCTCGCTGCGTGTAAGGTAAACCAACTACGAAATCCATGGATATGTCATCCCACGGCCATACTGGAACCTCCAGAGGTTGCAGCTGTAATACCCCAGCCTACTCATAGCGTGGCCCATGTGGCCCATGAGGAGTTGTGTGGTGGGATTAGTCCCACATTGCTTGTCTCAAGTGAGTTGTAGTAGTATATAATGCCTGTTGGATCCAAACGTAGCACCTCCGGGTTAACCCTTTTACACGAAGCGAGGACGAAAGTGTAAGTGAGGTGCTATGTGTGGCGGGTCCGCCCCACGGTGGGCTGGGCATTGAGCCGATTTTGGGTCAAGGTGTTACAGATGGTATCAGAGCATCAACCTTCGCTGCACGGGCGCGTGCGGGACAGGGGCGCGGGCATATGGCGCATGACACATCTGGGCCCGGAGTGGACACATGGCATGGCATATGTCAAGACCTTGGGACGCACGGACGTGTACCGAGGGGTGGTTCTGGGCATTTGCCGCGTATGCGGTATGCTGTCGAGGGCGTCAGCCCTTAAAGGGGGGTGAATGTAATACCCCGGCCTGCTCGTAGTATGGCCCATGTGGCCCATGAGTAGTTGTGTGGTAGGATTAGTCCCACATTGCTTATCTCAAGTGAGTTGTAGTAGTATATAATGCCTGTTGGATCCAAACATAGCACCTCCGGGTTAACCCTTTTACACGAAGCGAGGACGAAAGTGTAAGTGAGGTGCTATGTGTAGGCGGTCCGCCCACGGTGGGTGGGCATTGAGCCGATTTTGGGTCGGTGTTACAGATGGTATCGAGCATCAACCTCATTTGACGCAGGCGCGCGTGGGGGGGGCGCGGGCATATGGCGCATGGCACATATGGGCCCGGAGTGGACACATGGCATGGCATATGGGCTGGCACTGGACGCACGGACGTGTACCGAGGGGTGGTTCTGGGCATTTGCCGTGTATGCGGTATGCTGCCGAGGGCGTCAGCCCTTAAGGGGGGTGAGTGTAATACCCCAGACCTACTCATAGCGTGGCCCATGTGGCCCATGAGGAGTTGTGTGGTGGGATTAGTCCCACATTGCTTGTCTCAAGTGAGTTGTAGTAGTATATAATGCCTGTTGGATCCAAACGTAGCACCTCCGGGTTAACCCTTTTACACGAAGCGAGGACGAAAGTGTAAGTGAGGTGCTATGTGTGGCGGGTCCGCCCCACGGTGGGCTGGGCATTGAGCCGATTTTGGGTCAAGGTGATTGAGCCGAATTTGGGTCAGGGTGTTACAGCAGCAAACCTGCTGGTCGCTTATGCTCAGCCTTGACCCACTGGCAAACTCCACAAGATGCTACATATTGAGCGATATCAACATTCATCCTCTTCCACCAGAAACTCTTCTTCAGATCCTGGTACATCTTGGTCTCACTAGGATGTACGATATACGGAGTACGATGTGCTTCCCTTAGAATCTCGTCTTTAACCTAAGCCTCCTGTGGTACACAGAGGTGACCTTTAAAACGCAATACACCAGACTCATCTACACTGAATTGGCCTTGTTTGCCCTCAATAAAACGCTTCCTCACCCGCTGGAGCATCTGATCAAGTTGTTGTGCTTCCCGCACTCGATCTGGAATGGCTGACTCAAGAAGTAACCGAGTCTCAGTTTCTCTTTTAGGAATAAAACTTCCCTCGAACCTTGGAATTCAAATTCATCGCATACCACATGAGCTTAAACCTCTTAATTAAACATCCTCAATTATGCTCAAACTAAAACACATCATTCACACCATTTTGGAGAGGCTCTGTTGAATCCACCGAATACTGTACGTAACTCATTCTACTAACAAAATTAATTTGATAGAAGGCACCCAAAGCACCACGAAAGAAGGTCCCACTCAATCACATTACCTCCAATTTTCAAGAACAACATCTCAAAATCCTGGCTACGCACATTCATGTACTACATCAGAAGGGTGCTATCAATGATCATTCCACTGCTCAGAAAACTCCATTATTTCACTTTTTCTATACAAAATCATTGTGTGACCAAAGGTCTAGCATAAAAATGCAAAGCCCATATTTATCTTCCAAGACCTCTGCAACAAATTTCTCTTATAACAGATAGTGAAATCATCGGATTAAATCTCTAACTTTCCCACAATTCTAACATACTCACTCATTGACATCATCAGAAATCACCCACACAATCTCGCAATACTGCCCAATTGCGTTACTCTATAAAATTAATCAAGGTTTCCATACCTTCGATAATCCTTGACTCAACATGAACTGCAGTTCTGGAATTTCACTATACCATAGGTTCTACTCAGTCGTAGCACTATTCAGATTTACTTCGAAGCCAAACATTCCATGTGAATCAAATTTCCTCCAAGAGATATAGATCAAAACCAATCCATCTTCTACTATCCCTCCAATAGCTTGGTAACAAAATCTCACCGCTACAATTATTTAACCATCACCAAACAGTTACTAATTTACGCCTTGTAAAACTTTGCAACACAGAACTGTGGTTTCTCTCTCAAAAGAAAGAGGCGAACAAGGACATGTTTTGTCACTCAGGAAAATATTGCTCCTCACAGCGAGCACGAAACCAAAAAGAAATGATTTGATAATGATGATCTTGGAAAATGAAAGTTGAGTTTACAGATGAGGGTACATATCCCTCAAAAAGGGAATAGCAAATAACAGCCAATAAGAAAATGACATTGCGATTGAAACTCGACATCTCTTGTGCGGAAAGAGCATAAAGTTTAGGCATGATTCAAATAACCACAGGTTATAAAACTTGACTCATATTCTCAAATACTTCTACTACACTCTTTCCTTTAATACTGAATTTAACCCTTTTGACAATAACAACACTTTACCACAATGAACAAGATAAGTTCTTTAGTCCAACCACAAGAAATAGTTAAGAACCAATAAAATTCTTCAACACGACATTTCCGCTCGGAACAGTTCAACTATCCATAACTTGAGATCCAAATGATCTCAACCACAAAACATGAGACATTTTCATTTAAAGAATATCACAAAAAGTAAGCAAATTTCTTTCTATTCGTAAAGGAATCAACATAATAATTCTCTTTAATTGCAACCTCACGCTGCGAACTCATACCATAGAGCCTTTAAGATTAAATCAGATGATTTTCTTAAGAAGCAATAGGACATTCCAATCCATTATTTTATTTAAAAAAATTTCAGCTACCACATAATTCATGAGCTCCCAAAAGATTATGAAAGTAGAACTTGAAATATTCTCAATTAGGCAATATCACCATTGGTGATCAAATTACTACGAGAATTAACATGAATCTAACATAACACCACAAAACCTTCCAAAGGGTTTTGACACTTTATTTTTTTCAAGGAAAAGGTTCTAAACTACAACACTCCAACTACAAAAGAAATGAGCTGAGTCAAACTTTCTTCCATGAACTTTGTAAAGATAATTCTCATTATCCAACATACCAAACGGATAACCAGGTTACCTCTATCAACAAGAAAGATTAGATTCTTATGAAAGATAACAATCTTGTAAATAACAACGTTTACTAGTAGTAAAGATATCTCAACAGTCAGAAAGATATTAGTTGTTCTGAAAAAAATGATTAGGGTCCAATCGAAACCCATAGCCAACCATTTTGTTTGATTACAATATCTGACATATTCACAACAAGGCACCACCAAAAGGGTTTTAACACTTTTCTTCAGAAAAGAGATGCATTAAACTTCAACACGCGGAATGATTCGAAAGAAATACATGGAGCCAAAGCTTTCTCATGTTAACAAACTTTCAGCAGAAAACTATCATTATCCAAACTATCAAACAAGTAAATGAGTCGCTGTTTTTCAATGAGAAAGAAGGAACAACCATGAAAATATCAATAATTATTTTAGAGAACCATTAAAGACCCATTGAAACTCATCAACTACCATGAACAATGAACCCAAGAGAAATTCATCAACCACCACCGGACAAGAATTTGGCAAATTCATATATCAAGGAAGAGAACGACTTTCTAAAGGATCTCACGCTCAACACCTGGAACTATGGTACTCGGGGTAACTACTCCCCTAACCACATACCACGAACGATGGTGTAACCTGGTGAATCCTAGAGTAACAACCACGACCTCAACTTCTTAACACTCGTTATCAACACGCGTAACCAATGTAATCATTTATGAATATATAGGATCATCTCATGATAATCGTAGAATAAAAGCATAGATATAGGATATCATATTATATCATAGATTAACAACAACATAGCACAAAATAATTCAACAATGGCTCATTAATCGAGTCACATCAATGGAAATGCGGAAGCAATGAATTACCCAACCCCTCCTACTATGCACAGTGTGTCAATTTTAAGATGTTTGAATTAACCACGGAACTAAAACTCGCTCTGATACCAACTGTAACACCCTGGCTATTCAGAAGCCAAGATGTTACTTAAAGAACTAACCTACAACCACATTGCGAAAGATTTTAAACTGTAACTCCTCTAAGTACATAAAGAGACCAACTTTCATAGTAACATGGCAGGAATAAAGACTGAATTCACTTGAATATAATCAGAGAGTAATTAAACAAATCACTAGTAGCATTTAACAAAACAAAATATCATGTAGTCTTAAATTTATTTATTACAGTTTCTCAGTTACCAAATGGAAGACATAATCGAACTTATTAATGAAGGTAAATTATGGTGAACTGAGTGAAAGGTGCTTGTCTACTCCCTCCCAACAAAACCATCATCAATGTTCACCTAAATAAAATAAAATAAAATAAGAATGAGTCGAAACACAGCAAGTACAGTAAACAATTGAACATACAAAGTTATGAACAAGTCAATCTCCATACGAACTATGAACTTATCTACCAAAACCGATGTGTATGAATGCAATGAATGGATGCATTGAAAGGAATGGACTGCACACATGCTCATACTGGTATAGCGAGTGACACACCCGTCGGTGTTCCCTTAAGCCCATACTTAACAAAGTCCGGGGATCCAAGTACCGTATGAAGAACGTTTCATACAGGTGTCCGAAATTACCTACATTGGAATGGTGGGCCTTACGTGTCCATACTGGAATTGATGGGTCTTTACAATTCTACTCCCGTGTACGAAAATTGAACAACGTATGAATGGAATGACACATATGCAATGAATGTCACTACTTTTATCCACATGGATTATCAATTAAGAACAAAATGTATATCATGGAGTATGAACATGGATCATAACAATAACGTCACATCAACAAACATTTAACAGAAATCAATATATCTTAACACATTGTACTTGCCTTCTGCGGTGTGACGTGCTAGGAGGCAACGAAGGTGCTCCTACACTCGCCGCCTCGCTGGCTACATAATTTTGTACTCGAAATAAGAACAACATGATATGAAAATGCTACTGGTTATCTACATTAACCCCCTGACTACCCAATACAATAAATAGACCCAAAACTGAAATCAGACAATTCATCCACCTGAAATGATTCTGAACAGCGGCATGGAAAAATTCATATCTAATGATTTGGAACTCGGAATGACATGAGTTCAGTGCCCAATGAAACTTAACGAGAACACCTACAAAACTCTAGTTGATAAGATTTCCTAATTCTGGAAAAACATTTGACTAAGCAGCAGGTGAAAATGCATGACAGCACTCTGTCCAGACGAATAGAACAGCAGCGAAGAACATAGCATAACTTTTGATCTATATATCCAATTAAAGTATTCTTTATCAATATGGAAATATGATGAAATTATCTACATAAATCGTATTGGGTGAAAAATCTGAATCTGAGCATAACCAAGTTATATTTTATTAAACAACTATACTGACAATTCTCGTCAGGATTATCAGGACATCAATAAATAATCTATCATACCTTTTGAACCACAAATCAGATTCTGGTGATCTTGGCGGCTATGGAAGGCTAAGAACCGTGGCTACAATTGTGTAGGAGGGGAGATCCTCCAGATCGGCCTATAAGAGGTCGAAACCGGGCGCGCAACAATCCAGAGAGATTCTGGAAATTCTACCGTAGCGATTCGATTCAATCTCACTAATCAATTTCTCATCCAATAGACATCAAATAATGAAACCAACTTGTCGTTACCCTTGAAGACCCACAGGGAGACGGTGTTCAACCTCCCGAAGAACTCCACTCTCTCGTTCTTCTCCCTTCAATGGCCGGCCACAACGGGGCAAAACCGGTTGGATGAGAGGCAGGAAGAGGCGGCGTCGGGGAAGGTCTTGGAGGGCAGCACCAGGGATCACCAGGGGCCGGCACCACAGGGAGGAGGCGGCACCAGGGGCAGGAGGTGGTGGTGGGTTGAGGAGAGGGGGTGGCACTCAAGGAGGGAATGGGAAGGGAGAGGGGAGAAGGGGGCGGCTAGGGTTGGGTGGGGAGTGGGGGCGCATGGGCCTTGGGCCTGGTGCACCTCCCCCCTCCTTGGCCCACTCTTGGCTGGCCATAGGCCAGTCAGGGTTACCCCAGCCTAGGCCGGAGGCCCAGGGTTTAAAAAAAACTCCCGAAACCCTGAATTTTTAAATAGTTCTTTCTTCCGAACAAAATCATCTCTAAACGAAAATCGGGATATTACAATGTCCTCACACCACCTGCGGTCCAACCCAATAAAACCCTCCCCCTACTTGACCGACCGAGTCCCACCCCGCGTGTGGCAGCACGTGCGTACTTGAATTAACGACATCACCAAAGTTCGGTCCTTGTTGGTCCGGACAAGACAACCACATACCCAATCTCGTGCACGAAGGCAGCGTCACTAGCAACCACTTGTCCATACCCAAATCCCTTTTTAAATAACAAAATTTAACTTGAGAAGCAGATACGAAGATCTGTAATACAAAGAAGATAAGGAAGTTGTGTCTCCCATATTTATCGGGTTTTTCCCGACAATCAAACTACCACACTAGACTTGCATGGCTAAGCAACCCCAAACAATATATTTCACACAACCTTACTTAAGCATATAGGCACTGAAAATAATTCAAGGATAACCTCATGAATAGGGTACAACTAACTACACATCACAAAAATAGCGATATAACCAAAAATAAGTATGCAATCAATTATCATTGCATCTAACTAACAAAAGTTGGGGGCAATATGATGCAAAAGAAAGTTCAAATGATGCTTACCTTGTTGGGAATTCACTTGCTCTGTAATACCTCATTTATCTAGCTAGGTTGTATCGTTTCAATTATCTGGGAATTTTATTCGAAAACGAGATTTAAAACTTTCCAGAACCGAATCGGTAAAAAGAAAGAAGTCGGAGGGGGTAAAAGAAACAAGTTTCGTCGGATTTTTCCAAACAGCGGGGGGGGGGGGGTAAACGCTTTTGTACGTCAACCTGGGCCACAGGCCGCGACCCAGGTGGCCCAAGAGGGGCCGGCCGACCCATGTAGGGGCCGGCCAAAAGGGGGGGGCGCCACTCCCCCCCCCAAAACCCTAGCCGCCACCCCTTGGCTCCTCCCCTCCCCCTTGGCCGCCTCCTCCCCTCCCCCAAACCGGCCTCCTTGCTGCCTCTTGGTGCCCCCTCGCAGCGGTGGTGCCAACTCCGGTGATCCCCGTCGCTCCTCCTCAAGGTTCTCTCCAACAACTCCGTTCCCCGCTGACGTCGACGGCCGTTCGTCGTCTTCCGGTGGCCGGCCCTAGAAGAGAGAAGAGAGGAGAAGGGAGGAAGACCCGTGTGCAGCGGATCTTCGTCGTCTTACTGGTCTACAAGGGTAATTAGACCTCCAATTCGTTGTTTGATTCCATTAGAGTTGAGGATCCGATTGGATTTGTAGTTTCGTTTTGATTCTGTTAATAGATTGATTCTGTCAAGTACGTTGTACCTCAGTTTTGGGCGTCGTAGAGGCCGAATTGGACATCTATGTCTTCTGGAGAATTGTTCCTGGTTTCATTAGCTTTCTTTTGGAACCTGGATCACGAATTTTCACCCAGTAGATTAAAAGTTATGACTGTTTTACCACGTACTGCTCTGTCTGTCAGAAATTCTGGGTATAGTCGGTTGCACCTAGGTTTTGATCTAGTTAGAATCAGAACCAGGTCGGCCACCCAACTAGGTTTATGAAGATAATTTCACCATGTTTCCAGGCTGATAAAGATCACTTTATTTGGATCAGTGGTTTAAAAGTTAGAGCCTTTTCTTTAGGGCTGTTCTGAATTCTGGACAGACTGCAGTTATAGTTTTTCATTGGATGGTTAGACCTCTGTTTTGGCCGAATTAGAGTTTACCATCAACTAGAGTTTCGTAGCCAGTTAAGTTGAGAAAAGATGAGCACTATTTTCAGGTCTTTTGGACTTACGGTTAATTATTGGTGAATTTTCTAGTAAAACTGCCAGATTAGGGATATTTGGAATGTTTGGGTAAATTGATCAAATTGAACCTTTTGTTTGGTTGATTTGGCTAGAGATTGTGGGAGGACACGTGATGAGTCACGGCGGCCGGATCTTCCGATAGGTTCGATTTGGTTCGTCGTGAGGACGTTGACGCTTTGAGGCTTCCGACCAACAGATCTTCACCTCGCAATTCGCTACACCCGCACGCCTGTCGTTATCGACCACGCTTGCACGCGATCGACCTTACCATGAAGGTTATTGTTCCTGCAAGCAATCGAAGCAACTCACAAGAACAAGGTAGATGCAATCTGAATTGTATTGCGGATATGGATGAAGTTTACAAGTGGGGTTCCTCAAACCGATAATCGGCGAAACTGCAATTGGCAGAATAATCTAAGAAAAACCCGCCTCTAAACTATGGCGGCTATTGTATATATATAGGGGGACGTGAGGAGGTCAACCTAGGGTTGTGCGGCCGTGGGATGAGGCGTACACAACCTGGACTCCGATCTCGTCACGTTTACAAAGTCTTATTAGTTTCCAAAGCGGTGACGTGACACCTTGTGTCGCGTATTTACGGTCGAAGATCTAGTCGAGGACTGGTCCTAGGGTGGTCTTGAGGAGTCCATGCTATCTTTGGTCATAGATTGTGTCCAACGAGTCTCGTGCTCGCCTCTCGGTCGTAGAGTGCTCCCAACGAGTCATCCGGTCGTAGGCCTTCTTGAAGTGGTCGAGGCCTCGCGAATCGGGTCGTGGACCTTCTTGAACTGGTCGCAGGCCTTCTTGAAGTGGTCGTAGACCTTCTTGAACTGGTCGTAGGCCTTCTTGAAGTGGTCGTAAACCTAGATTTCTGAGTACAAGTAAATCATCTCCATTAGGCAGCATCATAGAGTTCTCAAATAATACACTCAGCCCTAGAAATGATTTTACCTGATAGATTAAGTCACGTGCTCTAGCTCTTGTCATAGGACCTTGTAGTCCAACACCCAAATCTGGAGGGTCTTGTGTAGTACGTGTATCCGAAGGAGGGATGTCCTCATCATACTCCCCCTCTTGAATTGGAGTCGTCCTCGACTCAAGCTCATCTTCTTCTCCCACGTATGGTTTCAAATCTGAAATGTTAAATGTGGGGCTAACCCCAAAATCTGCAGGTAATTCTAACTTATCTTCTTAATTATCTTAAACGGTCCTGCAGCTCTAGGCATCAACTTTGATTTTCTTAATTCCGGAAATCTATCCTTTCTCAAATGAACCCAAACTAAATCACCTGGTTCTATTTTGACAACTTTCCTACCTTTATTTCCAGCAACCCTATACTTTTCAGTCATACGCTCTATATTCTCTTTAGTGGTCTCATGCAACTTGAGAATAAATGCAGCACGCTTCTTAGCATCTAGATTTATTTTTTCAGAGGTTGGTAAAGGTAGTAAATCAATAGGAGTACGGGGGTTAAAACCATACACTACCTGAAACAGACTTACCTTGGTGGTGGAGTGTACTGACCTATTGTAAGCAAACTCAATATGCGGTAAACACTCTTCCCACATCTTCAAGTTCTTCTTTAAAACAGCCCGCAACATGGTGGATAACGTGCGGTTGACAACCTCCGTTTGTCCATCAGTTTGGGGATGACACGTAGTAGAAAACAGCAGCTTTGTCCCCAATTTATTCCAAAGCGATCTCCAAAAGTGGCTCAAAAACTTCGCATCGCGATCCGAGATAATAGTATTGGGCACTCCATGTAAGCGAACGATTTTCCTGAAAAACAAATCAGCTATGTTTGTAGCATCATCGCTCTTGTGACAAGATATAAAATGTGCCATTTTAGAAAATCGATCCACTACGACAAATATACTATCTCTCCCCCTCTTTGTCCTAGGCAATCCTAAAACAAAATCCATAGAAATATCCTCCCAAGGGGCACTAGGAATAGGAAGAGGCATATAAAGTCCATGTGGATTGAGACGGGACTTAGCTTTGTTGCATGTAGTGCAGCGAGCCACGAGCGCTTCGACATCACGCCTCATCTTTGGCCAAAAGAAGTGGGTGGTAAGCACATCTTACATCTTTTTGCTCCAAAATGCGCCATCAAACCTCCTCCATGTGCCTCTGTAACAACAAAAGACTAACAGAGCTATTTGGAATGCATAGCTTGTTAGCACGATAGATCAAACCATCATTCAAAGATATAGTTATTCCATATCTTCCCTTCTTTACAATGTTCAAGCACTTCCTTAAAGTCCAAATCAGTGACATATAAACTCTTAATGGCCTCCAAACCAAAAATCTTATGGTCAAGTTGAGATAACATGGTATAACGTCTAGAGAGCGATCAAGAATCACATTGTCCTTACCTTTCTTATGCTTTATGACATATGGAAACGACTCAATAAATTCTACCCAATTAGCATGTCGTTTATTCAGCTTTAGCTTGACTTCTAATATGTTTTAGCGATTCATGATCAGAATGTATAACAAATTCTTTGGGCCATAAATAATGTTGCCAAGTTTGAAGCACACGAACTAAAGCATACAATTCTTTGTCATAGGTGGAATAATTCAAACTAGGCCCATTTAGTTTCTCGCTAAAATATGCAACCGGTTTACCTTCTTGAATCAATACACCACCTATTCCAATCCCGCTATCGTCACATTCAATCTCAAAAGTCTTACCAAAATCAGGGAGTTGGAGTAGGGGTGCTTGGGTGAGCTTCTCTTTCAACAAGTTGAATGCCTTCTCTTGCGCAGGTCCCCAT
The DNA here is from genome assembly GCA_036346395.1 of Hsuehochloa calcarea. Taxonomy (NCBI): domain Eukaryota; kingdom Viridiplantae; phylum Streptophyta; class Magnoliopsida; order Poales; family Poaceae; genus Hsuehochloa; species Hsuehochloa calcarea. The sequence goes on along the minus strand of CM070604.1, from coordinate 34,743,712 downwards.
TGGAAAGGCACTCCTTTCTTTGTCAATTCATTCAATGGTGCGGCAATGGTGCTGAAATCCCGCACAAAACGCCGATAGAATCCAAGCAAGGCCGTGGAAGCTCCTTTTGTGACACGATGGTCGGCGTCGGCCAGCTTTGGATGGCTACAATCTTTGTCTCATCCACCTCAATTCCCTGTGGTGTCACAACATATCCAAGAAACGCAACTCGATCGGTGCAAAAGGTGCACTTCTCGAGGTTACCAAACAAACGTGCGTCTCTCAAAGCATTAAAAACAGCACGTATATGATTCAAATGTAGCTCATGTGACTTGCTATAAATCAAGATATCATCAAAGTAAACCACCACAAATTTTCCAATGAAAGGACGTAAAACCTCGTTCATCAAACGCATAAAAGTACTACGTGCATTAGTTAGTCCGAAAGGCATCACTAACCACTCATATAATCCGAACTTAGTTTTAAAAGCAGTTTTCCATTCATCTCCTAATTTCATTCTAATCTGGTGGTAACCACTCCGCAAGTCAATCTTTGTGAAAATAATAGAACCACTCAATTCATCTAGCATGTCGTCTAGCCTTGGGATAGGATGACGATACCTTATAGTAATGTTATTAATGGCTCTACAATCAACACACATACGCCAACTACCGTTTTTCTTAGGAACCAAAAGAACTGGAACAAAGACAAGGACTAAGGCTTTCTCTTACGTACTCCACGGTCCGTAAGATCTTGGACTTGTCGCTGAATTTCCTTAGTCTCCTCTGGATTGGTCCTATATGCGAGCGGTTTGGCAAAGTCGCTCTGGGATCAAATCAATTTGATGCTCTATCCTCGAATAGGTGGTAATCCGGGGTACCTCACCGAATACATCCACATACTCCTGCAAAAGGTTAGCAACAGCAGGAGGCAAAGAGCTAGCTATATCCTCAAGCGAGTATAAGGCATTTTTGCATATCAAGGCATAGCATGGCAACTCATTATCACAAATTTCAGCAAGTTCAGATTTAGTGGCAATCATAACACATCCCTTCAATTTAATCCCCTCAGACTTAGAACTAGACGCCACTTTCTCCCTTTTTGGTGGGAAAACACGTTTTGCTACTTGCTGATTTTCAGAATCATGCTTATCGGTGTTTCTTTCATTTTTAGCGCGCTCTTCTTCATCTTTTAAAATCTCAGCTGGTGTCAAAGGCAATAACTTAATCTTCTTGCCCTTGTGTAAGAACGAGTAGGTATTAGCTCTACCATGGTGCAAAACATCATTGTCATATATCCAAGGTCTACCGAGCAATAAAGAGCAGGCTTGCATCGGTACTATATCAAAATCAGAACTATCTTTGTAATTACCAGCTGAAAATTGCACGTTCACAACTTTGTTTACCTTTAACTTACCACACGAATTGAACCATTGGATGTAGTAGGGACGTGGGTGCGGTTGTGTGGTCAAGCCAAGCTTCTCGACCATCTCGGAGCTTGCAAGGTTGTTGCAGCTCCCTCCATCAATGATAACTCTGCAGGCTCTGTCCTTCACGATAAATCTGGTCTGAAACAAGTTGTGCCGTTGATTTTGCTCCGCTCTTTCCACTTGTGCGCTCAGCACTCGTTGCGCAACAAGGCTCACATGATACTCGGTGTCAACAGCAGCTACTTGTTCCTCTACATCATCAAGATCACTTGTCATCTCATCTCCTCCACCTGCAATGTTAGCTGCAAGTACATATTCATCCTCAATATCACTAGTACTTACATATCCATCGTCTGTAGTGGCAAGGTATGCTCGCTGACTTGGGCAGTCCTTCATGACGTGTCCCATTCCCTTGCAACGGTGGCAAATAATCCCGGTGGTACGACCAGTGGAAGCAACCGAGGAAGAACTCTTGGCTGGAGCCTGTACACTAGTAGATTTGCTTACCTCGGGTGCATGTGATGTGGTCTGAGGTGTCACTGAACGAACCCTACTCGAGGAGGGCAGCAGATCGTAGCTGAAAGTGGGGTGTTTTGGCTTGCCCCAAGACCGGTCGTGGTGTAGACATGCTCCCAAAATTGTTCCTTGGCCTCTGTTGTTGTCCCCGCAATTCTTTTACGCCAAACATGCAAGTTGGAACAATCTAGGGACACTATCGTATTCTTTGTAATCCACTATGTCCTGAATTTCACGTCTTAATCCTCCATAAAAACGTGCTATTGCAGCTTCTTCATCCTCAATAATATCACAACGCAACATGCTAATTTGTAGCTCCTGATAATATTCTTCTACGGATCTATTACCTTGATTTAAGCGCTGCAATTTATTACGCAAATCACGCTTAAAAGAAGGTGGACAAATCATTACGCATAGCAACCTTTAAACCATCCCACGTAGTAGGCGCTAATCCTTCGGTGCAAACCCTATTCCACCAAATGATGGCAAAGTTTTTAAATTCACTTGTGGCTTGCCTAACTCTATGCACTTCAGGAACTAAGTGAGCATTCAATTTTTATTCTACCGTCATCTCCCAATCTAGATATATTTCTGCATCATAAGCACCCGCAAAAGATGGTATAGTGAACTTGACTTTAGCATATGGATCATCATGGGCATTATGTTGCTGAAAATTGTTACCTCTCATACCTTGACGGTTGAAGTTCGGTCGGTTCCGTTGTCGTGCATCAAAGGCGTCGTGGTCGTGCACCTCATTATCATTATCAAATTCATGGTCATGGGCTGCACCATGAGGTTCCACACGACCAACGTTTGGTGGTCGGTTCACCATTCTTTCTAGGCGTGTAGTGAGCGCCGCAATACTATCGTTGATTGATCGTTGTAATGTGATCGTGGTAGCTTGAAGCTTCCTGTCGATGTCCTCATTAACAGTAGTGCGTTGTTCATCCAAGAGCGTAATGAGCTCTTCCCTCAAATCACACTCTTGCGCATCCAATGCTTCACCTGACATGGTTAGTAGTAGACAAAAGACAACACAAAAGTATTATTCCTATCACTACTAGGTGGTCGGAGGGTGGAATCACACACTCTCAAGCGTCTTACCAAGCTCTTATGAGTTTCTTACCAAATTGCAGCAGGTGGTCTAATCGGCGAAGGTGGGATGTACGATCACGGCGGAGGCGAATGCGAGGATCCAATCTGAGGGCCGAAAGTATGTGGAGCTCGGATAGGCAATGTTTAGTAGCAAAGAATAGCAATAATGAAATCAGATTAGCAAAGCTGAATAGAAGTCCACAAGACTAAATCACGCTTGTGGCCCAAACGCGTTCCTAGAACTAGCTCAAGCAAACGGAAGGATAGGGTAGATACAAACACAATCGGATCCAAAATCACAAAGCAACTCTTTCTTCTTTTCTTCTTCTTTTTTTTTTGCACTCTTTGCTTTCTTTATTTTCTTTTCTTTTCTTTTCTTTTCTTTTCTTTTCTCTTTTTTTTGGACTGCAAAAACCCAACCTAGGGTTCCCTTTCTTTTTTTTTTGAATGTGACCTTGACTCAAAACTCTTCAAAACCCTTTTCTGGGTCTATGGATATATATGGGTCACAAACTCTCTCTCTCTCTCTCTCTGAACTTTGGCTATGCGAAAAATCTGACCAGTCGATTGTTTTCGACCAGGTGGTGGGGTGTCCGAGAGCAACAAGGTAATAAATAGGGTTGTCGGACACGAGTGGTTGGTCGAATCCGACCAGGCGTTCGTTTCCGACCAGGTGGAGAAGCCGAATCCGAGTAGGTGGTCGTATGGGGGTGGTGTTGTGGTCGATGCGGGGTGGTGTTGTGGTCGATTGGGGGTGTCTAGATGATCGACACAAAGAAAGACTCGACGCTAGAAACTAGATTACGACGACTAGACCAGCAACAAAGACACCGACGATGGACTCGAATTCAACAACGCGAAACTGAAAACACAATTGCGAAGGCACAAAGTGGTTTGGACAGCGGAATAATTACGATCTAAATTTTTTTTTGTAGGGCAATTTTCTGGACTCTAGGTGATGGAACAAAACTCACAAAAAGGGGATAAACGAATTTACCTAACGGGCAACCTTAGCTCTGATACCACTTGATGAGTCATGGAGGCCCGATCTTCCGATAGGTTCGATTTGGTTCGTCGTGAGGACGTTGACGCTTTGAGGCTTCCGACCAACAGATCTTCACCTCGCAATTCGCTACACCCGCACGCCTGTCGTTATCGACCATGCTTGCACGCGATCGACCTTACCACGAAGGTTATTGTTCCTGCAAGCAATCGAAGCAACTCACAAGAACAAGGTAGATGCAATCTGAATTGTATTGCGGATATGGATGAAGTTTACAAGTGGGGTTCTCAAACCGATAATCGTAAACCGCAATTGGCGAATAATCTAAGAAAACCCGCCTAAACTATGGCGCTCTTGTATATATAGGGGATGTGAGGAGGTCTACCTAGGGTTGTGCGGTAGTGGGATGAGGCGTACACAACACGGACTTCGATCTCGCCACGCTTACAAAGTCTTATTAGTTTCCAAACGGTGACGCAAAGACCTTGTGTCGCGTATTTCGGTCGAAGATCTAGTCGAGGATCGGTCCTAAGGTGGTCTTGAGGAGTCCATGCTATCTTTGGTCATAGATTGTGTCCAACGAGTATCGTGCTCGCCTCTCGGTCGTAGAGTGCTCCCAATGAGTCATCCGGTCGTAGGCCTTCTTGAAGTGGTCGAGGCCTGCTGAATCGGGTCGTGGACCTTCTTGAACTGGTCGTAGGCCTTCTTGAAGTGGTCGTAGACCTTCTTGAACTGGTCGTAGGCCTTCTTGAAGTGGTCGTAAACCTAGATTTCTGAGTACAAGTAAATCATCTCCATTAGGCAGCATCATAGAGTTCTCAAATAATACACTCAGCCCTAGAAACGATTTTACCTGATAGATTAAGTCACGTGCTCTAGCTCTTGTCATAGGACCTTGTAGTCCAACACCCAAATCTGGAGGGTCTTGTGTAGTACGTGTATCCGAAGGAGGGATGTCCTCATCAACACGTGTAGCAATGCCTTACTCGTTTGTCCTCATTTCGATTATTTTACATTGTAGGCGGTGAAGCGGTGAGTGGAGGGGTATCTCAATTACCTCCCAACCCGTTGCAGCGTGGCAGGCAAGTAACTTGTATAATATGATTGATGCATTATGTGATGTGTGAATGAATGATTATATTTGTTCGTATTTGTAGACGAATGCCATGTGTATCTTTTCATTTATGAGTACTATTCAATATTTCCATGGAATCACATCATGACATGCATAATTACCTTTGTAAGACCCATCAATTCCAGTATGGGCACTTGAAAATCCCATCAATTCCAGAATGGGTACGTGAGTCCACCATTCCAATGTGGGCCACGTTACGTGAGTCCACCATTCCAATGTGGGCCACGTTGGACGATTGTATGAAACGTTCTTCATACGATTACTTTAAGTGAACACCGACGGTGTTTCACTCGCTATACCGATATATCCGCGATATGTCCAATTCCTTCAATGCATCATTCCACTTCATCCATTCATAAAGTTGTTTCAATCAATGTTCAAATTATGATAGTGATATATTGTTCTTGGTATGTTTGATTGTTACATACAATTACTTCTTCGAGTCTTTGGCTCATTCTTGCTTTGTTGTTTTATTTAGGTAAATGACAAGGAAGAACGGTTTCATGAAGGGTAGATCAACACGATGCACTCACTACCATAATCCAAAACATTTGAGAACTTATTATTGTCTTCTATTTATACCTTGTGTTGAATTGTAATAAGCCAACTTGGCCTTATTTACCATATCTTCTCAATTGTTTATTTCCATTCCGTTGATTAAACTTGATGATGAATACTTGTTTAGTATAATCTTAATACTTGCTTCACCTTATCATGCGCCTTGATGTTATTCTTTAAAGAGTAGTGGTTGTAGGTGACATCTTGACTTCCTTATAGTCGTGGTGTTACTGATTGGTATCGAGCGGGCTTGTGTCCGTGGTAATAATATTAAAATGACACACTGTGCACAATAGGAAGGGTTGGGTAAACCATTGTTTTCCGCAATTGCTTGGTTATGTTCCAATTATTATGTTTATCAGTTCGTTGAGCTAAGTGTTTGGTTTTCTTTCTGTTGTGTTGTTCATAGATGGCAAGAGGTAGAGGCCATGGTCGTGGTCATCCACCGACCCGTAGTCGCGGTCGTGGCCGCGGTCCGGCAGCTACATCATCTTCGTCTAAAGGGTTGGCTGGTGCTGGTACTGAGGAGATTTCCTCAGCTGCGCCTCCGATCGCTGAGCCACCGGCCGCTACAGCAGATCTTATTCAGAACCTAATAAGGGAGAATCAACAACTCCGCCAACAATTGCAAAGGCCATTCTCGCATTCTTTGCGCTGTGGCGGAACACGTTTACCATCGCTCCACCCGAGGTTAGGATGAGCCTCTGGGAGTGGATGTCGCTTCGTCTGGACACTTTTGACGGAGCAGGCACACCGGTCCAGGCTGCGGACTGGTTGAGGTACATGGAGCGTCAGTTTGGAGCCTTAGAGCTGGCATCCGCGCAGAAGGCGCGATTTGTGGCCTTTCAGCTGAAGGGCCAGGCCGATATCTGGTGGGAAGGAGTCCTGTCTTCCGGGACTCGGCTGTGGTCTGTTATTTGGGAGGTATTTGTGGAGAGATTCAGGATACAGTTTTATCCTGACTCCTTCATTGAGAAGATGGAGCAATCACTCCTGACTTATGTGCAAGGGAGGATGTCAGTATCTGATTATGAGGCCGGGTTCAACAATCTGGTGCGTTTTGTACCAGCCGTGGCAAGTGATGATAAAGAGAAGGCTAAGAGGTTCCGGCGGGGCCTCAATCAGGAGTATCGCCAAATTCTGGGAGCGACAGGTCTGCGTGATTTTAGCTCGATGGTTGAGCAGCTAGAGGATGGAGTCGAAAGAGCTCCTTCGTCGCAAGGGCATGTTGCCAGTGGTTCTGTTGCTACCGGTGGATCTGGCAGTGGCCAGAAGCGGAGTTTCGGTGGAGGAGGTGGGTCTTTTCAGCGACCCACCGCTAAGAGGTTTCATAAGAATCAAAGTTCCCGTCCGGTTCAGTAGTGGCAGTCTTCCTCTTCGGCGCCACGTTCTTCATCTTTCGCTCTACAATTGCGCCCTGCTCAGTCGGGGCATGAAGTGTTTTCGTGTGGTGGCGCATCGAGCTTTAGAATGTTCCTTCAAGGGAACATGCCAAGAAGCGGACGGAGGGCCACAAGTCCTCCGTGTGCAAGCAAAATCCATCTAGTATCATCAAATGGGAGGCGGCCCCAGCAGCCTTCTTCCTCCGATTTCCACAGAGGTTCAAGACAGACTGACGACGGCAGGTTCGCACCACGGTACCCTCTCCAAAGATGGGTTCCACTGCAGCTTTTACTCCGGCGCCTCTGCAGGTTCTATTGGAATCCCGCACCTTACGCACCTCCGCGCTTGTTCCTCCAAAGAACTGTTTGCGGCTTTCCGTCGCAGAGTGTCGGTGCGTCTTACTGCACCGTGCATCGTGGGTCTACGCCATGCCCACCCCTGAGACTTTGGGACGTCCTGATGTGGTGACAGGTACCTTACTTGTGGATTCGCATGATGCCTTTGTATTGTTTGATTCGGGGGCTACTTACTCGCTCGTGTCTTTGGAGTTTGTTAGAAAAGTGGGTTTGAGTTTTCAGCTTATTTCTGAGTCAGTGGTAGTCAGCTCTCCAGGAGGTCTTATTTCTAGCTCTACCGTCTGTCCCGGTTGTTCTATAATTATTGATGATGAGGTTTTCACTGCGAATCTTATGGTTATTCAATTGGCACCATTCGATGTTATTCGGTATGGGTGGTTATTCCAATACCGTGCCAAGATTTGTTGTTTCTGGAAGACGGTGACCTTGCTAGCTCCTTCCGGTGAAGAACTGGTATTCCAGGGCAGTGCACCGTCTGATTCAGTATTTGTGCTGGCTAACCTATTCCCTAGCCGCCGTGCTTCGACCATCGGATTACTTTGTTCCCTCAATGAAAAGACTGATTCTTCGCGGCGTATTGAGGAGATTCCAGTTGTGAAGGAGTTTTCCGATGTCTTTCCTATAGAACTTCCCGGAATGCCTCCGGTGAGGAAAGTGGAGTTCCGGATTGATCTTATTCCGGGAACTCGGCCTTTGTCCAAGTCTCCTTACCGATTGGCTCGGCCATTTCAGGAAGAATTGAAGAAACAATTGGACGACCTGCTGTCCAAAGGTATGATTCAACGTAGCGTATCGCCATGGGGAGCGCCTGTTCTTTTTACTAAGAAGAAAGATGGCAGCTTGCGTATGTGCATAGATTATCGGGCGCTTAATCAGGCGACTGTGAAGAACAAATATCCTTTGCCTCGCATTGAGGACCTTTTCGACCAGTTGAAAGGAGCTAGGATATTTTGCAAGATTGATCTCGATTGGGTTATAATCGATTCGGTTCGTGGAGGGATTTTGAGAAAACGGCTTTCTCGAGGTATGGTCATTATGAGTATAAAGTTATGTCTTTTGGACTAACGAATGCTCCTCGCAGCGATTTTCATGGAAGCCATGAATTAGATGTGCATCAATACCTTGATGATTTCGTTGTGGTATTCATAGATGATATCTTGATTTATTCCAAGACAGAGGAGGATCACACTCACCATTTGCGGTTGGTGCTTGAAACTTTAAGATAGAATCAATTCTATGCCAAGCTGAAGAAGTGTGAGTTCTGGATTTCTGAAGTTGGGTTTTTGGGTCACGTTATTAATCAGAAGGGTATTTGATTGATCCTAGCAAGATTTCGACAGTGGTAGAGTGGAAGAGACCAACCAATGTCAAAGAAGTAAGGAGTTTTCTGGGTTTAGCTGGCTATTACCGGCGGTTTGTGGAGGGTTTTTCAACCATTGCTAAACCAATATCCCAGTTGACACAGAAAGGTGTTAGGTTCCAGTGGTCTGATGCTTGTGAGCGCAGTTTTTGCACTTTGAAAGATAGATTAGTGACTGCTCCAATTCTTACTCTTCCTGAGCCTGGGAAGAGATTCACTATCTATTCAGATGCGTCCATAGTTGGACTTGGTTGTGTACTCATGCAGGATGGTAAAGTGATTGCCTATGCATCGAGACAGTGAAGAAGCATGATGTAATTATCCCACCCATGATCTAGAGCTTGCTGCGATGATTCATGCTTTGAAGATCTGGCGTCATTATTTGTACAATGAATCTTGTGATGTGTTCACGACCACAAGAGCACGAAATACATCTTTACCTGTAGGACTTGAACTTGAGACAGAGGAGATGGTTAGAGTTGATCAAGGACTATGATCTTACTATTCATACCATCCGGCAAAGCTAATGTGGTAGCTGATGCCTTGAGTCGCAAGGCGACACCTCCTACCCTCAGTTATCTTATTGCTGACTTTGAGCGTATGGATATTGCCTTCTGCTTTGCGGGTACCGCTTAGACCGAGACTCGCTTGATTTTAGAGTCGGCTCTTCGGATCAAAGTAGTAGCACAAAGAAGAAGATCGGATGCTCCAACGAGTGAGGAAGCGTTGTCGATGGCAAGCAAGGTCACCGGTGTGGACAAGTTTGATTCTTTGCGATTTAAAGGACGCCTCTGTGTGCCACAGGAGTCTCAGGTTAAACTGGAGATTTTGAAAGAGGCCCATCGTACTCCTTATACCGTACATCCTGGTGAGACCAAGATGTACAAAGATTTAAAGAAAAGTTTCTAGTGGAAACGAATGAAAATTGATATCGCACAATATGTGGCATCATGTGGGGTGTGCCAGCGGGTCAAGGCTGAGCACAAGCGACCAGCAGGACTGTTGCAACCCTTGGAGGTACGGTTTGGCCATGGGACGACATATCTATGGATTTTGTGGTTGGTTTACCTCGCACGCAGCGAGGAAAGGATGCTATTTGGGTAATTGTGGACCGGTTCAGTAAGTCTGCACATTTCATTCCTATTCGTACAACCAATTCGGCAAGCGATTTGGCTCCTCTTTATGTACGAGAAATTGTGCGTTTGCACGGAGTGCCAAAGACCATTGTTTCTGACCGAGATGCCAAGTTCGTTTCCAAATTCAGGAAAGTTTGCGAGTGCATTGGGCACACAACTCCGTCTTAGCACGGCCTTTCATCCCCAAACGGATGGGCGACCGAGCGCACCATTCGGACATTAGAAGACACGCTCGGTGTTGTGTTTTATCTGAAAGGGAATTGGGAAGAGCATTTAGCTTTGGCGAGTTTGCTTATAACAACGCTTATCATTCCAAGATTCGAGCCGCACCATACGAGGTTCTTTATGGGCGTAAGTGCAGTCCCGTTGTCTTTGGAATGAGGTTGAGAGCGGGCGATCTTGGGTCCCGTGGGTTCAAGCAAAGCGATGGATAGAGTGGCGAGGTTAAGCAGAATTTGTTGGCTACCCAGAGCCGGCGTAAGAGCTATCTTGATGTCGAAGACGAGATCTGGAATTCGAGGTGGGAAATGAAGTTCATTGAGAGTATCGCCATCTAAAGGCGTAGTGCGTTTCGGCACCAAAGGGAAGCTTAGTCCAAGGTATGTTGGACCCTTCCCAATCGTGGTACGAATTGGAAAACTAGCTTACCGTTTGGACCTTCCCGATTCCATGAGTGGGGTTCACAACGTGTTTCATGTTTCGATGTTGAGAAAGTTTCTGAGAGACCCAGATCATGTCATTCCTTTGGAGCCTTTGATTGTCAAGCAAGACCTTACCTTGAGTCCGGCCGGTGAAGATATTAGAATAATCAGAACGGGTTCTGAGGAACAAGACCCTGAAGTATGTCAAAGTTCTTTGGTCTCATCAGACTGAGAGAGAGGCCACTTGGGAGTTGGAGTCCCGCATGTGAGAACAATACCCCGACCTATTCGTTTCAGGTAACTACCTAAATTGTTCATCTATCTTTCTCGAAGTTTGTTGCGTAGATTCGAGGTCGAATCTTTTCTAAGGGGGATAGAGTGTAATACCTCATTTATCCAGCTAGGTTGTATCGTTTCAATTATCTGGGAATTTTATTCGAAAACGAGATTTAAAACTTTCCGGAACCGAATCGGTAAAAAGAAAGAAGTCGGAGGGGGTAAAAGAAACAAGTTTCGTCGGATTTTTCCAAGCAATGGGTAACGCTTTTGTCGTCAAACTGGGCCGCAGTCGCGACCAGTGGCCCAAGAGGGCCGGCCAAAAAGGGGCGCCACCCCCAAAACCCTAGCCGCCACCCCTTGGCCGCCTCCTCCCCTCCCCCAAACCGGCCTCCTTGCTGCCTCTTGGTGCCCCCTCGCAGCGGTGGTGCTAACTCCGGTGATCCCCGTCGCTCCTCCTCAAGGTTCTCACCAACAACTCCGTTCCCCGCCGACGTCGACGGCCGTTCGTCGTCTTCCGGTGGCCGGCCCTAGAAGAGAGAAGAGAGGAGAAGGGAGGAAGACCCGTGTGCAGCGGATCTTCGTCGTCTTACTGGTCTACAAGGGTAATTAGACCTCCAATTCGTTGTTTGATTCCATTAGAGTTGAGGATCCGATTGGATTTGTAGTTTCGTTTTGATTCTGTTAATAGATTGATTCTGTCAAGTACGTTGTACCTCAGTTTTGGGCGTCGTAGAGGCCGAATTGGACATCTGTGTCTTCTGGAGAATTGTTCCTGGTTTCATTAGCTTTCTTTTGGCACCTGGATCACGAATTTTCACAAAGTAGATTAAACGTTATGACTGTTTTACCACGTATTGCTCTGTCTTTCAGAAATTCTGGGTATAGTCGGTTGCACCTAGGTTTTGATCTAGTTAGATTCAGAACCAGGTCGGCCACCTAACTAGGTTTATGAAGATAATTTCACCATGTTTCCAGGCTGATAAAGATCACTTTATTTGGATCAGTGGTTTAAAAGTTAGAGCCTTTTCTTTAGGGCTGTTTTGAATTCTGGACAGACTGCAGTTATAGTTTTTCATTGGATGGTTAGACCTCTGTTTTGGCCGAATTAGAGTTTACCATCAACAAGAGTTTCGTAGACAGTTAAGTTAAGAAAAGATGAGCACTGGTTTCAGGTCTTTTGGACTTACGGTTAATTATTGGTGAATTTTCTAGTAAAACTGCCAGATTAGGGATATTTGGAATGTTTGGGTAAATTGATCAAATTGAACCTTTTGTTTGGTTGATTTGGCTAGAGATTGTGGGAGGACACGTGTAGCAATGCCTTACTCGTTTGTCCTCATTTCGATTATTTTACATTGTAGGCGGTGAAGCGGTGAGTGGAGGGGTATCTCAATTACCTCCCAACCCGTTCTGTGTAGCGAATAAGTAACTTGTATAATATGATTGATGCATTATATGATGTGTGAATGAATGATTATATTTGTTCGTATTTGTAGACGAATGCCATGTGTATCTTTTCATTTATGAGTACTATTCAATATTTCCATGGAATCACATCATGACATGCATAATTACCTTTGTAAGACCCATCAATTCCAGTATAGGCACTTGAAAATCCCATCAATTCCAGAATGGGTACGTGAGTCCACCATTCCAATGTGGGCCACGTTACGTGAGTCCACCATTCCAATGTGGGCCACGTTGGACGATTGTATGAAACGTTCTTGTTGGACCGAAAAGGCGACTAGAGGGGGGGTGAATAGGAGCACGCTCACTTTTTCCCAAATAATGAATTCAACACAATTTCACTCCAATAGCTATGATGAAGCTATGAAGATCAATATACGAGTACAACGGAAGACTAGTCTTGAATCCAATTAAATCCCCTAAGCAAAATAGCAAAATCAACTAAGATTGCAAACTCACAGCACGGGCGGTCTGACCGGCCGACTCCAGAACCGATCTGCAACAGTAAAATCAGCCCGATGACGAAGTTGAAATTAGGTGAAACTTTTGATTCTCAACTCCAATCTTTATGAAACTTTGCACACACCTTCTATATGCTATTGAGGACCTATTCCAATCGAATATTATGATAATTCTTGGAACGATCTTGAGCAATTGCCAATTGATTAATAGAAGGTCTAAAACCGGGCAAGAACGAAAACTTGATCCTAAACTTGTTCGTGAGAGATTGATGATCAAGACGATGCTAGATAGATTCACACATATCACAGCAAGCTAATTCACGTGAAAGAATCAATCAGAAACTCGCGGATCAAAGAAAGCCCTAAAATCACGAAATCGAAAGCAAGAACGAAAAGAGACTTATCTCAAGCAAACCTTGCATAGATTGATTTCGTGATTAATGCTGGATTACATCCACACCATCATGGATCAGTGGAAAATCAAAGATCACGAAATTCACTGTGAGACCCCGGTTTATCCGGCTTGTGATGCTTAACCATCCATTCGGTCCTAGCATCACAAAGCAGATAATCCGAGACTCGAGACATGTATACTTCCCAGTCAAGATACACACCTCATCACAAAATTTATGTATCAATTCCATTCATCCACATAGAACCAAACACGTAATGTAATGCAGTATTAATAATATTAAACCGAGTCATTACAAAGAGAGGCCAACCGCCAACAATAAAAGAGACAACAATAAATAAACAATGAAGCAAAAGTGCCATAAGATGGCTACAACAAAAGAGCCAATCGGTGTGCCTTTAACCCACAAGGCAACCGAGCCAGGACCGCCAAGCTAGTCGCCAAACCCGAAGCACATCTCACAAAAGTGAGGCCCTTGGGGCTCACCTTCTTCCCACAAACAAAAGCGTAAGCAAAAGCGGTGAGTACTTTGAATGTACTGCAAGACTTACATGTGGAATAACAAACCTGTACATATACTACATGCAAGCTTAATCAACAAGAGGTCAGAGGTTTCATTTTAGCATAAAGCAAGTTTTCATTTGCAATAATATAATAGATTGAAAGCAATTTAACAAATCTGTTTTTAATGTTCAAATAAGCGCAAAAGACAACAAATTAACGAAGAGATAGGAAACAACAACAATCCCGAAGTGACTAAACCATTAGTCACCACAACCATAGCATGAATTACCCATTCATACCAACCATGTCAAATTTTAATTTAAAAGGTTGAAGTCTAACTCTTGCAAAACCTAACCAAGCGTGTCCATAACCTAGGACGAGGCTATTCGAATAGTTTTATCCTGCGCAGGTGTACCATTTTACCCACACGCCGGACCGCCTTTTGCCAAGCTATTAAGCACACTTCCTTAGGTATCTTGGCACGGCTAAGTCCTACGAGACGCTTCCAATATTGTGAATTATTCATGAGCCGCCTGTATGGATAGAAACCCATACGTTGTGTCGGGTCGTGGCCCGACCTCGGACAACTACCCCTCACGGGTAAAGCCTCGGACAAGCATGACGCCCCTCGAGGTGGAGAGTCCATCCGGAAACTCCACCACCGCACACCCAACACAAGAACACAATTCCTTTTCACACAACACACACAACGCTCCTCCTGCGACTCGGAGATAACCCACGCCAAAGTACTAAGTCAAGAGAGGTCCCATATCCTCTCGCGTGGTTAGTACGCAAAATTGCTTGGAGAGTGTGACACAAGATGTTCGGTCCTTGTTGACTTAGGCAAGACAACCACAAACCCAATAACCCACCATCCAACCACTTGCCCAAGTCCAAATCAATTTTTCCATTTTCAGAATTTTGACTTTACAAAATTAACAAAGCACAAAGTTTGGACATAATGGAAGAATAATAATTTTTGTGTGATCAAGACCATCGACTAAGTCGATGATCGCCCAAAGCTACCGAACTAGGCATGGCTAAGCACAAAGATTCAGTATTCTACTAAGTGACAAGAGTTCATCCATCGAACTCTAATCGCAGCAAATAACCTAGGCTCAAGTAGTAGAGAATAACCAACATCCTACAGATTATGCAACTATAGGATCAACTAACCATATTTTAACACAAAGTAGCAATGCATACATACAGCTTGAATTCAAAATATTAAACTTGTAAAATAATAGGATTAACATGATCAAAGCGCTTGCTCGCTTGTTGTGGGTCAAGATGTTTTTGGGATCACTCTCGGTATCAATGCGCTCTTGGATCCTATCGAAAGAACCAAAAGAACCAATAAGGCAAAAGAAACCGAAAAGATCCAACAGTCAATTTCAACAAAAGCTCTCAAATTTTACAGTAGAAAGAGCATGATTTTTATGAACTAATGCAACAAGAACCAATTGATTTGGATTCTTAATGCAAAAGATATGGCCAAAACCATTTTGCTCACTTTTATAAATCAAAAATGCTACTATTCATTAGCGAAATTTTCGGAGCTATACTTGAGTTTGAAAACATTTCTAAATTAAAGTCTAGTTAAAAACATAATCAACAAAATTTGAATCAACCGAAAAGGATTTGAAATGAATTAGTTATGCATTTTACAAGTTATCATATTTTTGGTTGACAAATAAATCCTTTCGGAAATCAGAATTAAAACAGCGTGGCGAGCGAGGCGTCGATCAAAGATCCGACGGCCCGCGTTCGGTAACGCTGCGCGCTGGATTCACACTTCCTAAACGCCACCGTTGGATCGGATCCAACGGTTCACGTGGACCGGGGCGTTCGGGCGGTCCGAACGTTCACACGCATAGGAGCCGCTGATCTTGGATCCAACGGTCCACGCGGATCGAACCTTTCGGACGGTCCGAGCGTTCATTCAGATCCGACCGTTGATCTTGGATCCAACGGTCCACCGATTAGGGCGTGATTAATTCAAATCTAAGCGCAATCTTGGGCCGTAGATCCAAAGATCGACGGTCGCAACGACTCAAGTTCACTTCAACCGATTTCGTCCGACAAAATTTGGTGGGGAAGATTGGCTCGCCGCGGCGACTCTCGCATGGCGGTGCGAGCAAAAGCCTAAAATGAGTTCCTAACAACCTTGCGCACCCAAAGGTACCAACAATTTTGGTCATGCGGTCTAGAACGCAAACAAGCGGAGATGACCGAGAAGACTCAAAATGACCGAAACGAAAACGCAAATGAGCTCAGTGCGGTCCAAGGGAGCGGTGCCAAACAACTAAGGACTAATAAGGGGGTACCGAGCCCAAAGAAGGCACCGAGGAGAATCGAGTGGCTCGGGTGAAGAAGAATAGCGATTTCGCCGACTAGGGAAATCAAATTGATCTCGCTCTCTTCGCCAAAAGCAAAATTGACAGAGGGTTAAAACTCGGTGAGAGGCTAAGAAGTCGAGGAATCAAGGGTTTTGAAAGAGAATGCCGGAACACCACTTTCACCGAAGGACCAAGCTCCAACAATGGCGGCGAGAGCAAATTTGAAATGGAGCCCGAGCAACGCACTAACAAGTGGTCTTTGGAGCTCAAGAGTGTTCAAAGGATGCTAAGGAAGCCACCGGGGAGTTTTATAGCCAAGGAGCAAGGAAGAAGCAACGGGAAGAAAAATGGTGGGGCTCGTGTTGAGGCCGATCGAGGCGACGGAGCAAGTGACAACGAGGCGACGGCGACTATGGAGGCGGCGGACGGAAGCATTAATGCGGAAGAGCCGTTGGCGAAAGGAGAAGTGACCCGACGACGCCACGCTCTGAAATTTCACCCTCTCATTGACCATGGCGAGCGCGAGCGACGGAGGTAGACGATAGCCGCCACCGTTGGATTGAAATCGAGCGGTGAAAAGAACGGTCGATAATAACGATTCAAACGCTCACTCAATCCTGGACCGTTGATTTGGATCCTACGGTCCGCGTTGCGCAAGGCGTTCGGACGGTCCGAACGTTGACGCGATCGTGAACCCTCGATTTAGAATCCAACGGTTCAAATGGATCGGCGTTCGGATGGTCCGAACGTTCACGCGATCGTGAGCCGTTCGATCTTCGATCCAACGACTCACAACACTCGCGCCCAACGTCCGAGCGGTGCGGTTAGTTGGTTGGACCAAATCAAGTGGCTCGAGCCCGAGTCCGATCCGAACCCGAGGAGCAGTGAAAACCGGTTAGGGTTTGAATTTGAATAGCTGATTTTGGAGGAATTATTTGGGGTAGCAAACAAACCCCAAAAATTATGAAATTTTAAATGGAGATTGCTAACAGGATGATGAACCTTATATAAAATTTTCAGAGACTTTTATGCACTGCATTTTTCTCTAAAAATTCCAGAAGGCTAATTTAGGAGTTTGACTAATGTTTGACTTGCCTCAAAAAATTATCAAATAATTTCTGAAAATTATGAAATAATTCTGAGGTGTTAAACATCACTCCTAGGTTCAATGAAAATTATTTCCAAAGGTTGGGCACAAGATTTTCATGAAGGAGACTTGTGTTGGTGTCCAAATGGCAATTTGATTTTTGATTCCACATAATTCCTTTACAAAAATTATGGAACTGATTACAAAAATCAAGATCAGAGAAAAAGTTTTAATTTCTCCTCATTTTTATTACATTTGAAACACAAACCAATTTTGGGATGTTACAAAACCTCCCCCTTACAAAAATCTCGTCCAGAGATTTGGCTCACTCAGTAAAGAAAGATGGATAGTTCATGACGAGACGATCTTCCCTTTCCCAAGTAGCCTCATCCTCTGAGTGGTTCGACCACTTTGAACTTTAAGGAATTTGATGGCTTTATTCCTTGTTCTTCGTTCACCTCTTCAAGGATGCGAACAGGTGCTCCTTGTAGGTCAAATCTTCCGAACATCAAGAGTTTCCAACTGAGCTTCCTCGCTTGGAACACGGAGACACTTCTTTAGTTGGGACACATGGAAAACATCATGTACCCCTTCAAGTGCGGTGGCAATTCCAACTTATAGGCAACGGCTCCTTTCTTCTCGATAACACGGTAAGGACCGACATATCGAGGAGCTAACTTGCCCTTGACGCCGAATCGCGATGGCCCTTCAAAGGAGAGACTTTGAGATAAACAAATTCATTGGGCTCAAAGCTCAACTCGCGACGACGGCGATCCGCATAGCTCTTTGCTCGGATTGAGTGTGCGCAAACGATCACGAATAAATTGGACTTGACTCTCGGCCTCATTGATCGAGTCCGCCAAAGAAAAGTCTTTCACCCGTCTCCACCGGTTTAACGGGGTTCGCACTTTCTCCCGTATAAGGCCTCGAAGGTGACATGCCGAGACCGGCTCGAAATCGTTGTTGTAGGAAAACTCGGCAAATGGCAAGCATTTCTCCCAATTCTTTCCATAGGAGAGGACGCAAGCACGAAGCATGTCTTCCAACACTTGGTTGACCCTTCGGTCGACCATCGTTTGGGGTGATATGCGGTGCTAAATGTGAGACGGTTCCCATAGCCTCTTGCAAACACTTCCAAAACACAGCGGTGAAAAGCGCACCGCGATCCGAAACGATCGTCTTCGGTACACCATGCAAGCAGACGATACGGGAAATATAGAGGTCCGCGAGTAGACTCACACTAAGGTTTGTCCGAATCGCGTAAAATGGGCTACCTTCAATCGATCGATGACAACCCGTGATGGAATCCTTGCCCTTGGATGTTCGGGCGCACCGGTGATAAAATCCATCCCGATCGAATCCCACTTCCATTCGTGAATAGGCAAAGGTCAAGCGATCCTGCGACGCCGATGCTCGGCCTTGACACGACGACACACGTCGCACTCGGCAACGAACTTCGCAATTTCCCTCTTCATTCGGGTCCACCAAAATCTCTGACGGAGATCTTGATACATCTTTGTGGCACCGGGATGAATAGACAAAGGCGAATCATGGGTTTCGCAGAGAATCAAATTCCGCAATTCCATGTCCTTTGGAACCACAAGGCGTTGCCCGAACCTTACAACACCATGCTCATCCTCAGAGAAGCACTTGGCTGTTCCGTTCTTGACATTTTCCTTGATGCGGCTTATTCCAAAGATCCGATTCTTTGGCGACCTTAATCCGATCTACCAAGGTTGGTTGCACAACCAAGGCAGCGAGGGAACCATGCTCAACCAAACCTAAGTTGAGACGCTGAAATTCCTTCAGAAGGGTGGGTTGACATCCCTGGAGCAACAAGGCATTGCAATGCGCTTATGATCGAGCGCATCGGCAACGACATTAGCCTTGCCCGGATGGTAGTGAATACCCATGTCATAATCTTTGACCAACTCCAACCATCTCTTTTGTCTGAGGTTCAGATCTGGTTGGGTAAACAAATACTTTAGGCTCTTGTGATCCGAATACACTTCACAACGATTACCGATCAGGTAATGTCGCCAAATCTTAAGTGCATGAATCACAGCAGCCAATTCTAAGTCATGGGTAGGATAGTTGAGTTCATGAGTCCTTAATTGCCTTGATGCATAGGCCACTACCTTACCTTCTTGCATAAGGACACAACCGAGTCCTCGACGAGAAGCATCGCAAAAGATATCGAAACTTCGATGAATATCGGGAAGAACGAGGACGGGAGCGGTGGTCAAACGCTTCTTGAGTACTTGGAAGCTTTCCTCACAAGCATCGGACCACAAGAACTTCTTGTCCTTCTTGAGCAACTCCGTCATCGGCTTCGCGATCTTGGAGAAGTTCTCGATAAAACGGCGATAATATCCCGCTAAACCGAGAAAACTCCGCACTTCGGTTACCGAAGTAGGCTGAACCCATGAAAGAACATCGCTGACCTTGCTAGGGTCAACGGCCACGCCTCCTGCTGAAAGAACATGGCCCAGGAAGGCCACTTCCTTCAACCAGAACGCGCACTTGCTGAACTTTGCATACAGCTGATGCTCACGAAGCTTGCCTAACACAAGCCTCAGATGCTCATCGTGTTGCTCATCATCCTTGGAATAGATGAGAATATCATCGATGAAGACCACGACAAACTTATTCAAATACTCCATGAATACCGAATTCCTGAGGTTCATGAACAAGGCGGGAGCATTGGTTAAGCCAAATGACATGACGGTGTATTCATACAAGCCGTAGCGAGTAGAGAAAGCCGTCTTTGGAATATCCTCAGGTCGTATCCGAACTTGATGATATCCCATTCTCAAATCAATCTTGGAGAATACTCGAGCTCCAGCTTAATCGATCAAAGAGATCATCGATGCGGGCAATGGATACTTGTTCTTTACCGTTACTTCATTAAGCGGACGGTAATCAACGCACATACGCAAAGTATTGTCCTTCTTCTTTACGAAGATTGCAGGACAACCCCACGGAGATGAGCTAGGGCGAATGAAACCTTTTTCTTGCAGCTCACTCAGTTGCTTCTTCAACTCCACCAACTCATTTGGTGGCATCCGATAATGCCTCTTTGAAATCGGGGCGGTACCGGGAACCAACTCTATGACAAACTTGAGTTCTCGAACTGGTGGCATTCCTGGAAGAGCTTCCGGAAAGACATCAATGAAGTCACGGACGGTTGGGACTTCACCAATATCTAGAGCGGGCTTCGCCAGCGCGAAGAGATGCGGGCCTAGCGGCCATGGTAAAAGCTTAACCCGCCTACCAAGGACTAGATAGAAGGACACACTTCTTGGCGCAATCGATCGTCCCTTATCTTTGAGACAACCAATCCATACCAAGAATTACATCTAGACTTCTTTGAAGGGAGGAGGATAAGATTCGCTAAGAATCTTACTCCCTCAATTTCAATTGAAACACCCCTACACTCAGAGTCAGCTCTCAGCTCCGAACCAGGAGAGCGAATGAGCAATGGGACCAACAATGGAGTAAAAAGGAGCTCACTAATAGCAAAGAAAAGACTTAGATTCAAGGACAAAGTGAAAGAAAGCAAAATGCTAGCGACTAGGGAATGGAACATCACCCTAATCGAAAGCCAAAAGCGAGATGTGTATAAGCTTAAACCTGCTTATAAAAAAACTCCAAAAACGGTAAGGAACCATAAAACCAAAACTCAACTTCCCAATTCAACTAGCCCGTATTGAATGAACGAGTAATTGATTGAGAAAATAAAAATCAGAGGATTAAGGTAAGATCTAATACCGCTAAAGAGCAAGGTTAAATCAGCGAAAATAGTGTTAGATACATAGCTAACTAGTATCACATCTTACCCTTTTAACCCCACAAGTTTTAGTTGATTAACCTCTCATTTTTCTACCCTATTAGAAACCATCGAGCTTGCTGTCCGGAAATTGAAGTTGCTGTAGTGATTTTGCATCCAAGCTCCAGCCGAAGTCTTCCATCCTAGAAACTTCAAAATCTGGCACACTTCAACTTGCCAAGCTCAGTGGTCCTATCAGAAACCATTGAGCCTGCTGTCTGGAAATTGAAGCGTGCTGTCCAGATTCCGCATCCAAGCCTCTAGCCGAAATCTTCAGTCCAGAAACTTCAAAACCCTAAGCACTTCAATTTGCCAAACTCAGTGGTTCCCAAAACCCATTTAAACGATAACAACTATCTTTGAAGGAAAGAAGAGGTAAACAATTTTCAAAACTCAAATTAGAGTAAGATGAGAGGAGAAAGCTAAGATAGGTAAGGAATAAAATCTGAGAATTCCTCAAGCTTTCAAAAATCATTTGATACTTTGAAATTAGGGTTTTTCAAAATATCCTAAAGGCGACCAAACTTGGGTTACTACGGTCAGTATGGCTCTGATACCAAACCTTTGTGAGACCCCGGTTTATCCGGCTTGTGATGCTTAACCATCCATTCGGTCCTAGCATCACAAAGCAGATAATCCGAGACTCGAGACATGTATACTTCCCAGAGAAAGATACACACCTCATCACAAAATTTATGTATCAATTCCATTCATCCACATAGAACCAAACACGTAAGTAAGTAGTATTAATAATATTAAACCGAGTCATTATAAAAAGAGAGGCCAACCGCCAACAATAAAAGAGACAACAATAAATAAACAGCGGAAGCAAAAGTGCCATAAGATGGCTACAACAAAAGAGCCAATCAGTGTGCCTTTAACCCACAAGGCAACCGACCGGACCGCCAAGCTAGTCGCCAAACCCGAAGCACATCTCACAAAAGTGAGGCCCTTGGGGCTCACCTTCTTCCCCTGCAAACAAAAGCAGCCGGCAAAAGCCGGTGAGTACTTTGAATGTACTCGCAAGACTTACATGTGGAATAACAAACCTGTACATATACTACATGCAAGCTTAATCAACAGTAGGCTGTAGGTTTCATTTTAGCATAAAGCAAGTTTTCATTTGCAATAATATAATAGATTGAAAGCAATTTAACAAATCTGTTTTTAATGTTCAAATAAGCGCAAAAGACAACAAATTAACAGAAGAGATAGGAAACAACAACAATCCCGAAGTGACTAAACCATTAGTCACCACAACCATAGCATGAATTACCCATTCATACCAACCATGTCAAATTTTAATTTAAAAGGTTGAAGTCTAACTCTTGCAAAACCTAACCAAGCGTGTCCATAACCTAGGACGAGGCTATTCGAATAGTTTTATCCTGCGCAGGTGTACCATTTTACCCACACGCCGGATCGCCTTTTGCCAAGCTATTAAGCACACTTCCTTAGGTATGCCAAGACGGCTAAGTCCTACGAGACGTTTCCAATATTGTGAATTATTCGCGAGCCGCCCGTATGGATAGAAACCCATACGTTGTGTCGGGGTCGTGGCCCAGCCTCGGACAACTACCCCTCACGGGTAAAGCCTCGGACAAGCTGCGGACCCCTCGAGGTGGAGAGTCCATCCGGAAACTCCACCACCGCACACCCAACACAAGAACACAATTCCTTTTTCACACAACACACACAACGCTCCTCCTGCGACTCGGAGATAACCCACGCCAAAGTACTAAGTCAAGAGAGGTCCCATATCCTCTCGCGTGGTTAGTACGCAAAAATGCTTGGAGAGTGTGACACAAGATGTTCGGTCCTTGTTGACTTAGGCAAGACAACCACAAACCCAATAACCCACCATCCAACCACTTGCCCAAGTCCAAATCAATTTTTCCATTTTCAGAATTTTGACTTTACAAAATTAACAAAGCACAAAGTGCTGGACATAATGGAAGAATAATAATTTTTGTGTGATCAAGACCATCGACTAAGTCGATGATCGCCCAAAGCTACCGAACTAGGCAT
The DNA here is from genome assembly GCA_036346395.1 of Hsuehochloa calcarea. Taxonomy (NCBI): domain Eukaryota; kingdom Viridiplantae; phylum Streptophyta; class Magnoliopsida; order Poales; family Poaceae; genus Hsuehochloa; species Hsuehochloa calcarea. The sequence continues at coordinate 34,720,715 of CM070604.1, read as the reverse complement.
GGCTAAGCACAAAGATTCAGTATTCTACTAAGTGACAAGAGTTCATCCATCGAACTCTAATCGCGACAAATAACCTAGGCTCAAGTAGTAGAGAATAACCAACATCCTACAGATTATGCAACTATAGGATCAACTAACCATATTTTAACACAAAGTAGCAATGCATACATACAGTTGAATTCAAAATATTAAACTTGTAAAATAATAGGATTAACATGATCAAACCGCTTGCTCGCTTGTTGTGGGTCAAGATGTTCTTTGGGATCACTCTCGGTATCAATGCGCTCTTGGATCCTATCGAAAGAACCAAAAGAACCAATAAGGCAAAAGAAACCGAAAAGATCCAACAGTCAATTTCAACAAAAAGCTCTCAAATTTTTACAGTAGAAAGAGCATGATTTTTATGAACTAATGCAACAAGAACCAATTGATTTGGATTCTTAATGCAAAAGATATGGCCAAAACCATTTTGCTCACTTTTATAAATCAAAATGCTACTATTCATTAGCGAAATTTTACGGAGCTATACTGAGTTTGAAAACATTTCTAAATTAAAGTCTAGTTAAAAACATAATCAACAAAATTTGAATCAACCGAAAAGGATTTGAAATGAATTAGTTATGCATTTTACAAGTTATCATATTTTTCATTGACAAATAAATCCTTTCGAAATCAGAATTAAAACGACGTGGCGAGCGAGGCGTCGATCAAAGATCCGACGGCCCGCGTTCGGTGCTAGCGCGCGGATTCACACTTCCTAAACGCTCACCGTTGGATGCGGATCCAACGGTTCACGTGGACCGGGGCGTTGGGCGGTCCGAACGTTCACACGCATAGGAGCCGTTGATCTTGGATCCAACGGTCCACGCGGATCGAACCTTTCGGACGGTCGAGCGTTCATTCAGATCCGACCGTTGATCTTGGATCCAACGGTCCACCGATTAGGGCGTGATTAATTCAAATCTAAGCGCAATCTTGGGCGTAGATCCAAAGATCGACGGTCCGCAACGACTCAAGTTCACTTCAACCGATTTCGTCCGACAAAATTTGGCGGGAAGATTGGCTCGCCGCCGGCGACTCTGGCCGCGGCGGTGCGAGCAAAAGCCTAAAATGAGTTCCTAACAACCTTGCGCACCCAAAGGTACCAACAATTTTGGGTGCGGCGGTCTAGAACGCCGCAAACAAGCGGAGATGACCGAGAAGACTCAAAATGACCGAAACGAAAACGCAAATGAGCTCATTGCGGTCCAAGGAGCGGGTGCCAAACAACTAAGGACTAATAAGGGGGGTACCTGAGCCCAAAGAAGGCACCGAGGAGAATCGAGCTGGCTCGGGTGAAGAAGAATAGCAGTTTCGGCCGACTAGGGGGAAATCCGAAATTGATCTGCTCTCTTACGCCAAAAGCAAAATTGAATGAGGGTTAAAACTCGGTGAGAGGCTAAGAAGTCGAGGAATCAAGGGTTTTGAAAGAGAATGCCCGAACACCACTTTCAGAAGGACCCAAGCTCCAACAATGGCGGCCGAGAGCAAATTTGAAATGGAGCCCGAGCAACGCACTAATGATGGTCTTTGGAGCTCAAGAGTGTTCAAAGGATGCTAAGGAAGCCACTGGGGGAGTTTTATAGCCGAAGGAGCAAGGAAGAAGCAACGGGAAGAAAAATGGTGGGGCTCTGTGTTGAGGCCGACTGAGGGCGACGGGAGCAAGTGACAACAGAGGCGACGGCGACTATGGAGGCGGCGGGACGGAAGCATTAAATGCGGAAGAGCCGTTGGCGAAAGGAGAAGTGACCCGACGCCACGCTCTGAAATTTCACCCACTCATTGACCATGGCGGAGCGAGCGACGGAGGTAGACGATAGCCGCCACCGTTGGATTGAAATCGAGCGGTGAAAAAGAACAGTCGATAATAACGATTCAAACGCTCACTCAATCACGGACCGTTGATTTGGATCCTACGGTCCGCGTTGCGCAAGGCGTCGGACGGTCAACGTTGACGCGATCGTGAACCCTCGATTTAGAATCCAACGGTTCAAATGGATCGCGCGTTCGGATGGTCCGAACGTTCACGCGATCGTGAGCCGTTCGATCTCGATCCAACGACTCACAACACTCGCGCCCGACGTCCGAGCGGTGCAGTTAGTTGGTTGGACCAAATCAAGTGGCTCGAGCCCGAGTCTGATCCGAACCCGAGGAACAGTGAAAACCGGTTAGGGTTTGAATTTGAATAGCTGATTTTTGGAGGAATTATTTGGGGTAGCAAACAAACCCCAAAAATTATGAAATTTTAAATGGAGATTGCTAACAGGATGATGAACCTTATATAAAATTTTCAGAGACTTTTATGCACTGCATTTTTCTCTAAAAATTCCAGAAGGCTAATTTAGGAGTTTGACTAATGTTTGACTTGCCTCAAAAAAAATTATCAAATAATTTCTGAAAATTATGAAATAATTCTGAGGTGTTAAACATCACTCCTAGGTTCAATGAAAATTATTTCCAAAGGTTGGGCACAAGATTTTCATGAAGGAGACTTGTGTTGGTGTCCAAATGGCAATTTGATTTTTGATTCCACATAATTCCTTTACAAAAATTATGGAACTGATTACAAAAATCAAGATCAGAGAAAAAGTTTTAATTTCTCCTCATTTTTATTACATTTGAAACACAAACCAATTTTGGGATGTTACATTCACCACAAACCATCAAGAGCCCTAGCCTCCACCTCAACTCCCCTAAAGACAATTAGGGTTTTGAAACATAAAAAGGCGAGAGAGAGGGGTGCAGCCACCACCTCCTCCTATTTATAGTGGAGGCCTAGAACTACTAGGGTTTGACTTAATTGGGCTCCCGTTAAGGCCCACTAACAAACGGGTCACACACGCACGCTTCACAAAGCGTCGTTTTTAACTTTTGACCTAAACCGCTTCACCATGCGTCATGGATTTGCCAATAGGTCACCCTTGTCCATCTTGAGTCACGCTTGAGTCATTGACCTCACCCGGCATCGTCGATCGTTCTGGACCTCAACTCTCCAAGTCTAGTCCCGATCCTCCTCGCCGTTGACCGTCGTTGACCACCAAGCAACCCGCACAACCATAGACAAGCAAACACGAATTCGGGAACAAGTTCTTCACAACTTGATCCATGTTAGTCAAAACATGCATCATGCAAACCACATGCCACGATACCAATGACTTTGACCTAACCAATCAACATCGCCACGAAGTTGGCCGATGTTCAAGTCAATACCGGTCTGACCGCTCCAGGTGAGCCGGTCGGACCGCTCCCTGTGAGCCGGTCGGACCGCCCCTTGGGACTTAGCCGAATTTCAACCCCTGAAAATCCGAAACCTACTGGAAACTTTAAACCAATAGAACTTTTTACTGCAGACTCCAAAAATCATGAGACCAAGTGCATTGGGATCCCCTCACTTGCCTACAACACCTATTTTTGGCCCAGCTCATTTTGACCACTTTGGTCACCGCCGGTCCGACCGCCCCACATGGCCGGTCCGAGCGATTTGGGACCGGTCGGACCGCCGTGCAAGGACCGGTCGGACCGCCCCTGTCCAGTAAGCCTGTAACTTTGTCGAAAACACGTGAAACGACAAACCGTAAACGCCATTGCCAATTGTCACATCATCCTAAGATCTGGAACATATCCCCATGAAATCCACAATCTCCCCCTTGATGAACACATTGGCAATTATCCAGAAAATGTAAGTAGGAGGTTTGAAAACGAGTTTACTCGCATTTTTCGCACAAAGGCACAACTTGGTCCATAAGCAAGAAAAAGCAATGAAAATGACCAAACTGGCATCAGAATAGTATAGGCATGTGAGACAAAGCAAAAGTAAGCATAAAAACTTTAATTTCCAGAAAAGGGTCAAAATTCTCACATAAGGTCCATATGAAAGAACAATTGTTCAATTAACCAGAGATAATAAATATAGAATAAAGGAAGAAGCAGAAACAAAAGAAGCATAAAGAGGAATATGCATGAAGTGCAATGGAGTGGCTTCAATTTTTGTATTTTTCAATTTTTGATTACAAGAAGCTTTGGAGATTACCAAAAAGAACAAGCTAGTATCTCTAATATTGCACAAACAGCATATCAAGCCTGACAGTGCTAGCAAGATCATGGTAAGACATATATATCAAAGCTAAGCACAAAGGCTCAAAAGTAAAGCGAGAGATTTGATCAATTTAAGCAACGCTTCAAATTCAAACAAGTTCATCAACAGGATCCTAAAGTGAAATTGGCCATGTCAAAATGTCAAAGTGAGATCAAAAATCTAACAAAGACCACATTAAGAGTCAATCAAGTCCCGTATTGAATCATTTTGCTCAATATTTTGTAAACGCCCATTTGTCAATATTTTTCTCAATTGCATTGAATATTGAAGTGGACTAATGATCTAACTTAGTGACAAGATCTGGACTAGGAGCCATCCACAAACTCATCCTAAGCTTGACCAAAAGTTGATTAAAGGTATATCTTAGTAAAGAAGATCCCTGGACTAGGAGCCATCCACAAACTCTTTCTAAGCTTCTACCGGGCGACAAATCTTGAGGTTCATGTCATTTCGACAAGCGGTCCCCATGAGATCGTCGGTTCATCAAACTATCTCCAAGTTCATGTCATTTGACAAGCGGTCTCGTAAGAATAGTTTGGCACAATTTAAGCATAAGACAATCCTGATTTTCATTTTCACATGAGCGGTTTAGAATCTCAAGAACACAAAAGCTCAAGTAATGGTCAATTTTAGTTCAAAGAGCTAACAAAGCAATTACAGCAGGCCAATGTCACAAGAGGAGCACTAATTGCGAACTCGCTAAAACATCCACAAATTGCAATTTCTTAGTTTGAGTTGTTTAAAAGGTTCTAGCTCATATAGCAAAGACTTAGCTACACATGTAAAAGCATGATAATTCTAGCAAGTCAAAGAACTAGACATGACATTGAGCAATAATTGAAATACAAAAGCTCTAAAGGGTAATAGGCAAAGCTTCATCAATTTTAAAAATAAGCGAGAAAATCTTATATTACAATGCATCTTTTGGATTTTTCATACCACTTGTTGGAGTTTTCATATGAATGCAATATGACACAATGAGATGCAATTAAAAGCCTAAAACCTAAAAAGTTGAAAAGATCACTAAGTTCAGAAAAGAACAATAAAAGATCAAAAGAACAAGGAAAGATAAGAAAAGATCAAACTCCCCTCAAACCAACCCATAAGGATAAATTACCCTAACTCGCTTCTTAAGGAGGAAAATCGGTTTGATCTAAAGGCTTGGTAAGAATATCCGCCAATTGAGCTTGGACTCTCGAAGTGCATCACAATATCACCTTTTCAACATGATCTTTAAGGAAGTGAAAGCGAATGTCTATGTGCTTAGTCCTAGAATGTTGCAATTGGGTTTTAGCAATATTAATAGCAGAAGTGTTATCACATAAAAGAGGAACACTAGCAAAGTTTAACCCATAATCTTTCAAAGTGGACATCATCCACAAAATCAGCTCTGAAGAACTAGCGCAGACTACATACTCCGCTTCAAGAGTGGATTGTGCAATGTAAGACTGCTTCCTAGAGGACCAAGATACAAGAGAAGTGCCTAGGAAGTGACAGGTGCCTGAGGTACTCTTCCTATCTAACCGACAGCCCGCAAAATCAGAATCAGAAAAACCTCTAATGGACAAAGTCAAGAGCAGAATACCAAATGCCATATAAGAGGGTAGAGTGTAAATAGCTGAATATGCGCTTAACGGCTTGGCGATGGGAAGTTCTCAGAGACGCCTGAAATCTTGCACAAAGGCATACCGTGAAGTGAATGTCCGGTCTCGAGGCCGTCAAATACAGAAGGGAGACGATCATGCTGCGGTACTCGCGTTGATCCACGACTTCTCCTTCCTCATCTGGATCCAAAACAGTCGAGGTTGCCATGGGAGTGGAAATTGGCTTGCAATCACCCATGTTGAAGCGTTTTAGTAGATCTTTAGTGTACTTCGTCTGATGGATGAAAGTTCCTTCCTTGCATTGCTTGATTTGAAGTCCCAAAAAGTAATTAAGCTCTCCCATCATACTCATCTCAAATTCCCTGGACATAGTGTCAGAAAAGCTGGAAACAAGAGCATTAGAGGAACCACCAAAGATAATATCATCCACATAAATTTGAGCAAGCAAGAAGTCATTGTCACGTCTAAGAATGAATAGAGTTTTATCCACTTTACCCATTTCAAAATTATTTTTAAGCAAGAAGGTCTTAAGTCTATCATACCAGGCTCTAGGGGCTTGTTTAAGACCATATAATGCTTTAGATAGCTTGAAAACACGATTTGGATATTTAGGATCCTCAAAACCAGGGGGTTGCTTAACATACACTTCCTCATCTATGAAACCATTTAAAAAGGCACTTTTAACATCCATCTGATATAATTTAAAACCTTTTGATGTAGCAAATGCAAGCAGAATGCGAATGGCTTCTAGTCTAGCAACAGGAGCAAATGTCTCATCAAAATCTAACCCCTCAACTTGGCTAAAACCCTGAGCTACCAATCTGGCCTTGTTTCTAACCACAGAACCATCCTCACCTTGTTTATTCTTAAACACCCAACGGGTTCCTATAACATTATGACCACTAGGGGGTTCTACTAGGTTCCAAACTTTGTTTCTTTCAAAATTTTCTAACTCCTCATGCATGGCATTTACCCGGCTAGAATCGGATAAAGCATGTGATATATCGCGGGGTTCAAAAGAAGCAACAAAAGCCGAATGAGAGTAGAGATTTGGATCATTATACCAGAGCGAGTGACTCGCTCATGTAGATTACCTATTATCTGCTCAGGAGGATCTTTGTCTCTGAATGCGGAAGTGAGCGCCGGGTGAGATATCGTTTCTTCGACCTCCGCAGTCTGGCGATGATGAAGATGGCAGAGCCTCAATCAAGGTGAAGTAGACGTAGGTGTTCTTGTATCAAGATGGGCGCTCAAGAGCGTGCAGATGAAGGAATGATATTAGCCGTCCTCATCTTCCTCCACAAAAATACTCTCTGTCACTGTAAATCATCTCAGAGCAATAGATCTAGCTCGTGGCTAGTCTCATCAAAAGTGACATTACAAGTATCTGAATAATGTTAGTCTCATTATTAAAAACCCGAAAACCCCTCGAATGAGCAGGATAACCCAGAAATAACCCATCAAAAGTTCTTGATTCAAATTTATCTAAGTTGCGTGTCTTAAGAATAAAACATTTTGATCCAAAAACTCGAAAATGCGAAGCAGAGGGTTTTCTACCAAAACGAAGCTCATAAGGAGTCTTGCCTAAAGAAGGTCTCAAAAGACACGATTTGCAATATGGCAAGCCGGTAGCAATAGCTTCGCCCAAAATCTCCTCGGTGTGCTATACTCATCTAGCATCGTCCTAGCCATTTCGACCAAGGTCCTATTCTTCCTTTCCACCATGCCATTTTGTTGAGGGACGTGTGGAGAGGAGAAGCGATGCTCAATACCACGCCAAAGACAAAAAGAAGCAAAAGAAGCATTTTGAACTCCGTACCATTATCACTGCGAATCGCTCTCAAAGCACCGTGAAGCTCGAAGCCAAACGAAGAACAAGGTCATGAAAATAACCAAAAGCTTCATCTTTTGAAGTAAGAAAGAACACCCAAGTATATCTAGAAAGATCATCGACTATGACAAGAATATACCATTTTCCACCGATCGATCGGACTCTAGCAGACCAACAAGATCCATATGAAGCAACGGCCCAGTCCGTCGGTCATAACCATAGTCACGAGAAGGGTGTGAGGCGGCAACTTGTTTGCCATGCCTACGAGCGCACATCAAAGATCCTTGCGACTTTGAGTTTGGGCAAACCTCTCATGTGATCAAGGTTGCTAACTCGTGTCGATGATCAAAACCAATGTGCCCCAAAGCGTCGGTGCCAAAGCCGTAAATCGAGAAGAAGATGTAAGCAAACATTTAAGAGATCCGGCAAGAGATTCGAAAAATCGGCTCCAAAAATTCAACCAACTCTAGAGATTCCAAACACAAGCTCACCAAGAGAATCAAGCACACGACAAGCATTTTTCTTAAAAAGCAGTCTCATAACCATCATCAAGAAGTCGAGAAAGCAGAAAGGAGATTATACCTAAACTTGTCCACAAGAGCGACATCCTTTAGAATGAATTTGTTGTTCACCCTAATTGATCCTGTTCCTTCAATTCGCCTTGTGTATCATCTCCAAAGGTGATGAAGTCATCACTGTTGCCGCGTGAAAGAGGTGAACCATTTTGAGTTTCCGGTCATGTGGCGTGAACACCCGAGTCATTTAACCACGTGTTCTTCCCCTTTCCACGGTAGTCCTGAAAATCAAGGAACAAAAGAACGATGTGTCTCAATACTGGGGTTAGATAAACAAGATTTAGGAATCCAGTTCTTGAGAAACACGTCGGCAAGGAGATACAAAACAGAAGTACTATCCTTGATTTCATCTAACATTCGGTTATGAGCAATGTTTAAATTAACATGAGACTTAAATCGTCCATGGGCGGTCGGCCGGCTACAGTTGTGGTCGATCCGCGACCAAAACGGTCGACCGGTGACCACCAATGTCGACCTTGATCTGATAAACATTAGAATTAGGATATCTAGAAACATAATGATTTGCATGAGAGAAAAATCCTAATCCATGTTTATTCTTTTCAGTGTTACCATGTCTCATAGAAGCTCTAGGTTGCATGAATGAAATTCTATCAAAAATTTTCCTATCATTTTTCAACCTACGCCAATAGAATTCAATCAAATGCCCACCTTTCTTGCAATAAGTGCAATGGTACTTGGTACCACTAGAAGAAGAACCATTTGAATTAATACAAGGTTGGGCAAAACCTGCAGATTTAAAAGATGTTTTTGCAGGTTGGGTTTTGAATTCAATTAAACCTTTTTCCAAGACTTGAATGACTTTTGGGTTTGAATTGTCTTGAAAAGAATTGAATCCTAAACCTTGCTTCTTATAAGGAGTTTTAGACTTGTCAAGAATCATGTTTAATTGTTTCTTACCTTTAGAAAATTTCTCTAATGTATCATGAAGGTAAGCATTTTCTTTTCTCAAGTTAACACAAGCATCACAAGTATTATTCATAGATTTCTCCTTATACAAAGCAATTTCAAGCTTAAGAGTGGAACATGAAGCACAAGTAGTATTTTTAATATCGTCCTTAAGCTTAGCATATTTGACTCTAGCAGCTTCTAAGATATCTTTGATTTCACGTTCTTTTTCTAAACATGAAGTGCAAGGGCTAGAATCAAATACATCAAAAGCAATCAATTTACTAGATTCTAAATATTTTTCACAAGGAGCACTTTTAATTTCATTTAGTTCAGATCTAGCATTCTCAAGTTGTTGTACATAAATATTATGAGCAGATTGTAACTTGGTAATTTCTGAATGCATAGCATGACAAGATAAACATTCATCAGGTTCAAGAGTCTTAGCATTTTTAAGCTCTACTTTCAGTTTGCTAATTTTTGACTCTAATTTCTTATTTTTTGTCATGACAAATTCTAGTGCTTCATCTTGACTAAGCAATTGCTCAACTATAGAATCATATTTAGCAGAAAGCTCATCATAAGAAAAAGATACCTCATTATCATCAATGTCGTCCGTGTCAGCCATGAAGCACATGCCAGTGAAGTCTTTGGCCTTCCCTTTCTTTTTGCCTTGAGGGATCTCCTCCTCCTTGTCCTCCTCACTCCCGGTATCCACATCGCTCAAGGATTGTGTGAGACCCCGGTTTATCCGGCTTGTAATGCTTAACCATCCACTTGGTCCTAGCATCACAAATCAGATAATCCGAGACTCGAGACATGTATACTTCCCAGAGTGCAGTATACACACCTCTTTACAAAGTTCATGCATCAATTCCATTCATCCACATAGAACCGAAACATAAACAACAATCCAAAGATAACATAAATAAAGGATAGTCATTACAAAAGAGGGCCAATGGCTAAATGACAAATACATAAAGAAATTTAACAGAGGAAGCAAAAGTGCCATAAGATGGCTATAAAACAAAAGAGCCAATCAGTGTGCCTTTAACCCACAAGGCAACCGACAGGACCGCCAAAGCTAGTCGTCGAATCCACAAAGACAACTCACAAAAGTGAGGCCCTTGGGGCTCACCTTCTTCCTCTGCAAACAAAAGCAGCCCAGCAAAAACTGGGTGAGTACTTTGAATGTACTCGCAAGATATATAAGAATGATAACAGATCTATGCAATAGCTACATGCAAGCTTATTTAAGTGGAGCAGGTTAGGACTCAAATTTTTTTTTTTAGCATAAAGCAAGTTTTATTTGCAATAATGTAATAGATTGAAAGCAATTTAACAAATCTGTAAATTGTAAAGCCTCATACGTTGTGTCGGAGTCATTGTAAAGCCTCGGTCAACTACCCGTCGCAGGTAAAGCCTTGGACAACTACAATGCTCCGCGAGGTGGAGAGCCTACCCGGAATCTCCACCACCGCACACCCAACACAAGAACACAGAGAACACATATCATGTTTCACACAACACACACAACCCCCTCCTGCGACTCGGAGATAACACACGCCAAAGTACTACGTCAAGAGGGGTCCCATATAACCCTCATGTGGTTAGTACGCAAAAGTACTTGGATCAATGGCGCAAGCAACATTTTCGGTCCTTAGGGACCTGGGCACCTTTCCTTGTCACACCCAACAATCACACCAACATGCCATTGTGCCCAAGTCAAATCATTTTGTTTCATTTTCGGTTTTTACAAAACTCAAGCATAAGGTGCTGAACCAAAAATAAACAAAATGATTTGTGTGATCAAGGTCATCGACTAAGTCGATAACCGCCCAATTCTACCGGTAGCTAAGCATTTCTAAGCATGACATCGCAAAGACAGTAAAAGAGCATAATTAAATCACCGGGCTCTAATTCACCAGCGAAGATAATAACTTATGGTTGTGGCGGGGATAACATTTTAATGGCAACAATGCATTAGGAATAGCTACCTCTAAGCAGTGGCAAAAATAATTGGACACAAAAGCAATGCATACATATAATTTGTAAACAAGATATTAGACTTTGAAAGTAATGGGACATTTATGATCAAATATCTTGCACGCTTGTTGTGGGTCAAGGTGTTCTTGAGGATCAACAATATTATGAATGTGCTCTTCGGATCCTAACGAGAAAGCAAAAGCAACCGATAAGAACGAATAAAATACAAAGACCCAACAGTAAACTCCCTCCAAAAATTGTAAAATTTTTACAGTAGCAAGGTCTTGATTTATAATGAATTTAGCAACAAGAACCAATTGATTTGGATTCTTAATGCCAAAGATATGACCAAAACAATTTTGCTCAGCTTTTATAAATCAAAAATGCTACTATTCATTAGCAAAAATTTCTGGAGCTATACTGAGTCTGGAAACATTTTTAAATTAAAGTCTAGTTAAAAACATAACCAACAAAATTTGAATCAACCGAAAAGGATTTGAAAAGAATTAGTTATGCATTTTACAAGTTATCACATTTTTCAGTTGATAAATAAATCCTCTCGGGAAATTCAGAAATCAAATCGACGTGGACGAACGAAGAGCGTCGATCTTGGATCCAACGGTCCGCGTTCACGGAGCAACGCGCGAGCGCGCGGGATTCACAAACCCTAAACGTTCACCGTTGGATCTGGATCCAACGGTCCACGTGGATCAGGACGTTCGGGCGGTCCGAACGTTCACACGCGTAGGAGCCGTTGATCTTGGATCCAACGGTCCACACGGATCGAACCTTTCGGGCGGTCCGAACGTTCACTCAAATCGGGACCGTCGATCTTGGATCCAACGGTCCAAACTCCGCTATGATGCAGCGCGCGCCGCTGAAACCCTAAACGTCAACCGTTGGATCGGATCCAACGGTTCACGATGAATCGAGCCTTGCGGGCTGCGTTGAACGCTCTTCGCTATGGGCCGTCGATCAAGATCGACGGTCCGAGTCATCGACAAAAGACGACCCGCGCCTCGTCCGGGCAGAAGCAGAGAGGATCTCCGCTAAACGCCGGCGATCTAGAGCACGGCTATGCTAACCAAGAGCACCAAAATGATCCTAATACTAATGCGCATCTACAGCAGCAAGGAATCGAGCAATGGAGGACTTACCCGAGCCGAGATTTAAATTGAAGGTTTTCAGCCGAATTTGGGGGAAAACCGAAATTGATCTGCTCTCTGCAAGCAAACGAGAAATTGAGTGAGGGTTATTGCTCACAGAGAGGAGAGGAAGCAGGGGCAGCAAATAATTTGAGCGAGAGAAACCGGATCACCACTTTCACCGAAGAACTTTGAAGCTCGGCAATGGCGACCGAAGGTGCAAACTCGAAATTGAGCTCAAACAATGCACTAACAGTGGCTCTGGAGCTCAAGGGTGTTCAAAGAAAGATAAGGAAGCCACTAGAGGAGTTTTCTAGGCCGAAGAAGCAAGAAGAGAGCAACGGCAAGTAAATGGTGAGCTCACGGGTGGGGGCGGCTGAGAGCGATGGGAGCAAGTGAAATCAGTGGGGACGACGACTATGGGGGCGGTGAAACGGGGGCATTAAATGCTGAGAGTCGTTGGCCAAAAGCTGAGGTGACCCGACGCTGCTACGCTCTGCAATTTTCACCGCCATCGTTGACTTCGCGAGCGAGCGACGGAGGAAGACGAAAGAGATCAGCCGTTGGATTTTAATCGGACGGCTGAAAAAGAACGGGTCGCTGATAACGATTCGATCGCGCGATTGATCTCGGGCCGTTGATTTGGATCCTACGGTTCACGCTGCGTGAGGCGTTCGGCGGTCCGAACGTTTCCTCTTTTCGGAGCCGCTGATCTTCAGATGAACGGTTCGGAGCAGAGGGGAGGATTGGCGGTCCGAACGTCACCTCGAGCGCAGACCGCACGATCGAGATCTAACGGTCGAAATTGAACGCGCCCGATGAGGCTGAGTCGGTGCAGTTAGTTGATTGGACCTTGTCCATTGGCTCGAGCCCGAGTCTGGTTCGAACCCGAGTCTGGTTCGAACCCGAGGAACAGTGACAACCAGTTAGGGTTTGAATTTGAATCACTGATTTTTGGGGAATTATTTGGGATAGCAAACAAACTCCAAAAATTATGAAATTTTAACTGGAGCTTCTTGATGTAAGAAGGAACCTTATATAAAATTTTCAGAGACTTTTATCCACTGCATTTGTCTCTAAAAATTTCAGAAGGCTTAATTAGGAGTTTGACTAATGTTTGACTTGTCTAAAAAATTATCAAATAATTTCTGAAAATTATGAAATAATTCTGAGGTGTTAAACATCACTCCTAGGTTCAATGAAAATTATCTTCAAAGGTTGGGCACAAGATTTTCATGAAGGAGATTTGTGTTGGTGGCCAAATGGCAAGTTGATTTTTGATTTCACATAATTTCTTTACAAAAATTATGGAACTGATTACAAAAATCAAGATCAGAGGAAAAGTTTTAATTTCTCCTCATTTTTATTACATTTGAAACATAAACCCAATTTTGGGATGTTACAAAACCTCCCCCCCTTACAAAAATCTCGTCCCGAGATTTGGCTCACTCGGTAAAGAAAGATGGATAGTCTGCACGGAGACGATCTTCCCTTTCCCAAGTAGCCTCATCCTCGGAATGGTTTGACCACTGAACTTTGAGGAATCTGATGGTTTTATTCCTCGTTCTTCGTTCAGCCTCCTCGAGTATGCGAACAGGGTGCTCGCGATAGGTCAAATCTTCTTGGACATCAAGAGTTTCCAACGGAGCTTCCTCAGTTGGAACACGGAGACACTTCTTTAGTTGGGACACATGGAAAACATCATGTACCCTTCAAGTGCGGTGGCAATTCCAACTTATAGGCACACGGCCCCTTTCTTCTCGATAACACGGTAAGGACCAACATATCGAGGAGCTAACTTGCCCTTGACGCCGAAACGCTGATGGCCCTTCAAAGGAGAGACTTTGAGATAAACAAAGTCATTAGGCTCAAAGCTCAACTCACGACGACGGCGATCCGCGTAGCTCTTTTGCTCGGATTGAGTCGCGGCGCAAACGATCACGAATAAGTCGGACTTGACTCTCGGCCTCATCGATCGAGTCCGCCAAAGAAAGGTCTTCGCCTGCCTCCGACCAATTCAACGGGTTCGCACTTTCTCCCGTATAAGGCCTCGAAGGGTGACATGCCGAGACTGGTTTGAAAGCTGTTGTTGTAGGAAAACTCGGCAAATGGTAAGCATTTCTCCCAATTCTTTCCATAGGAGAGAACACAAGCACGGAGCATGTCTTCCAACACTTGGTTGACTCTTTTCACCGCCATCGCTTGAGGATGATATGTCGAATCGAAAGAAAGACGAGTGCCCATAGCTTCTTGCGCACCATGCCAAAACCGGAGGTAAATAGTGAACCACGGTCGAAATGATCATCTTTGGCACACCATGCAAGCTTACAATCACGAGACGAGAGCTCGGCTAGACGATCGGCACGAAGCTTGGTCTTGATCGAAGAAAATGTGCCACTTTGGTTAATCGATCAATAATTACCCGGATAGCATCATTCCCTTTGTGACGTGGGCGGACCGGTGATAAAGTCCATCCCGATCGAATCCCACTTCCATTCCGAATAGGCAAAGGTCAAGCAAGCTCGCTGACGCCGATGCTCGGCCTTGACACGACGACACACGTCGCACTCGGCAACGAACTTCGCAATCTCCCTCTTCATTCGGGTCCACCAAAATCTCTGACGGAGATCTTGATACATCTTTGTGGCCCCGGGATGGATAGACAAAGGCGAATCATGGGCCTCGCGGAGAATCAAATCCCGCAGTTCCATGTCCTTTGGAACCACAAGGCGCTGCCCGAACCTTACAACACCATGCTCATCCTCAGAGAAGCACTTGGCTGTTCCGTTCTTGACATTTTCCTTGACGCGCTTATTCCAAAGATCCGATTCTTTGGCGACCTTAATCCGATCTACCAAGGTTGGTTGCACAACCAAGGCAATGAGGGAACCACGCTCAACCAAACCTAAGTTGAGACGCTGAAATTCCTCCGTAGGGTGGGTTGACGTCCCCCGAGCAACAAGGCATTGCAATGCGCTCTGCGACTGAGCGCATCGGCAACGACATTAGCCTTGCCCGGATGGTAGTGAATACCCATGTCATAATCTTTGACCAACTCCAACCATCTCTTTTGCCTGAGGTTCAGATCTGGTTGGGTGAACAAATACTTTAGGCTTTTGTGATCCGAATACACTTCACAACGATTACCGATTAGGTAATGTCGCCAAATCTTAAGTGCATGAATCACCGCAGCCAATTCCAAGTCATGGGTAGGGTAGTTGAGTTCATGAGGTCTCAATTGCCTTGATGCATAGGCCACTACCTTGCCTTCTTGCATAAGGACACAACCGAGTCCTCGACGAAGCGTCGCAAAAGACATCGAAACCGATGAATATCGGGAAGAACAAGGGCGGAGCGGTGGTCAAACGCTTCTTGAGTAATTGGAAGCTTTCCTCACAGGCATCGGACCACAAGAATTTCTTGTCCTTCTTGAGCAACTCCGTCATCGGCTTCGCGACCTTGGAGAAGTTCTCGATAAAACGGCGATAATATCCCGCTAAACCGAGAAAACTCCGCACTTCGGTTATCAAGTAGGTCGACACCAAGAAAGAACATCGCTGATCTTACTAGGATCAACGGCTACGCCTCCTGCTGAAAGAACATGACCCAGAAGGCCACTTCCTTCAACCGTAACGCGCACTTCATCGAACTCGCATACACGGTGGGGCTCACGGCTTGCCTAACACGAGCCTCAGATGCTCATCATGTTCCTCATCGTTCTTAGAATAGATAAGAATATCATCGATGAAGACCACGACAAACTTATCCAAATACTCCATGAATACCGAATTCATGAGGTTCATGAACAAGGCGGGAGCATTGGTTAAGCCAAAAGACATTACGGTATACTCATACAAGCCGTAGCGAGTAGAGAAAGCCGTCTTTTGAATATCCTCGGTCGATCCGAACTTGATGATATCCCATTCTCAAATCAATCTTGGAGAATACTCGGGCTCCAGTTAATTGATCAAAGAGATCATCAATGCGGGGCAATGGATACTTGTTCTTTACCGTTACCTCATTAAGCGGACGGTAATCAACGCACATGCGCAAAGTATTGTCTTTCTTCTTTACGAAGATTGCCGGACAACCCCACGGAGATGAGCTAGGGCGGATGAAACCTTTTTCTTGCAGCTCATTCAGTTGCTTCTTCAACTCCACCAACTCGTTCGGTGGCATCCGATAATGCCTCTTTGAAATCGGGGCAGTACCGGGAACCAACTCGATGACAAACTCGAGATCTCGAACTGGTGGCATCCCGGGAAGATCTTCAGGAAAGACATCAATGAAGTCACGAACTGTGGGGACTTCACCAATACCTAAAGCAGGCTTCGCTTCAAGCGCGAAAAGATGCGGACCTAGCGACTTGGCGAAGCTTAACCTCGCCACGGAAAGGCTAGATAGAGAGACACACTTCTTGGCGCAATCGATTTGTCCCTTATGCTGAGACAACCAATCCATACCAAGAATTACATCTAGACTTGCTGAATGGAGGAGGATAAGATTCGCAAGGAATCTTACTCCCTCGATCTCAATTGGGACATCCCTACACTCAGATTCAGCCCTCAACTCCGAACCCGGAGAGCGAATGAGCAATGGGACCAACAATGGAGTAAAGAGGAGCTCACTAATAGCAGCAAAAGACTCAGAAACAAAAGAATGAGATGCTCCTGAATCAAACAAAACAGTAGCAGAATGAAAGTTAACGGAAAGTGTACCCGGCAAAGACGACGCCGGTGCCTCTGTGCCTCCTCCACGAGATGAGGTTGACTCGACCACTACCCACGCCTTGGGTAGTAGGGACTATCTTCAGTCCTGAGAAGAACCACCTCTGGCCCGTCCTCCATTAGGACGAGGGGTCTCGCCTTCTTGGGGCATTGGTTCGCATAATGCCCCTTGTTGTTGCAGAAGAAGCAGGTGACATCCGCGGCTGTGCGGAGGCCTCCTGGCTGACTCGCAGGTGCACGTGATTGGGGCACGGCCTGCGAAGGGCGAAGAACAGGTGCTGACGGCCTCTGGGTCTTCAAGGCGAGGACGGACCCCGAGACCGCCCAACACGAGCGGAAAGAGGCGGCTGGCACGACTTGTGGGCCTCCCACTTGCGCTATGGAATCCACAAGTGCTATCCCGCGTGCTTTCAAGAACGATGGCCTTGTCCACCAAGGCCTGGAAATCCGGAAAGTCGACGATGGATAGCTTGTCCTGAAGCTCCTCGGACAAACCATCCTTGAACTTCTCCTGCTTGGCCTCATCAGTGGCCACCTCCTCCGGAGCATAACGAGCCAAATGGTTGAACTCGTAAAGATACTCAGCGGATGAACGACGCCCTTGCCTGAGCGACAAGAATTCCTTCTTCTTCAGCTTCATCAAGCCGGAAGGAATATGAGAGCGGCGGAAGGCAGTACGGAACTCCTCCCAAGTGACGGTGTGACCGTCAGGCTGCATGGCGAGAAAGCTCTCCCACCAAGACAAAGCTGCACCCTCCGGTGGTGTGATGCAAGCAGCGCTTCTCGTGCTCCACGCATCTGCGCTATCGCGAAGCTTCCGCTCCACGAGCGACGGCGACCGTCTGCGTCAAGCGGTCCTCGACTGGAGAACGAGGGGTGGGTGCGAAGAAACTCCGCAAGTCCCCACGCGGTGGTGTCCACCCCTTGCCGGATCACGAAGCACCGAAAGGGCGGAAGTGTTGCGCGTGATGACGCCCGTAAGAACCCTCCGTCCTCTGCACGGTTGCGCTCGATCTCAAGAAGGACCTCGGCCATGGTCGGAGGAGGAGGAAGATCCTCGCCCCGACCGGTGATCGCCTTGGCCGCTACGAAAAGTCCCGCCATCTGTTACAAGAAACTTTGGTTAAAACTAGACTCAAAGATTAAAAGCCGAAAGAAAGCGAAAAGCTAGCGACTAGGGGAATGGAATATCACCCTAACCGAAAGCCAAAACCAGTATGTGTATAAACTTAGGCAGGTTTACAAAAAGACTCCAAAAACGGCAAGGAATCATAAAACCAAAGCTCAACTCCCCAATGCAACTAACCCGTATTGAATGAACGAGTAATTGTTTGAGAAGATAAAAATCAGAAGGTCAAGGTAAGATCTAATACCACTTAAGATCAAGGCTAAATCAGCGAGAATAGTGTTAGATACATAGCCAACTAGTATCACATCTTACCCTTTTTAACCCCACAAGTTTTAGTTGATTATCCTCTCATTTTCTACCCCATTAGAAACCATCGAGCTTGCTGTCCGGAAATTGAGGTTGCTGTAGCGATTTCGCATCCAAGCTTCCAGCCGAAGTCTTCCATTCTAGAAACTTCAAAACCTGGCACATTTCAATTTGCCAAGCTCAGTGGTCCTATCAGAAACCATTGAGCTTCGTCTGAAATTGAAGCGTCTTTGTTCAGATTCCGCATCCAAGCCTCTAGCCGAAACCTTCAGTCCAGAAACTTCAAAACCCTAAGAACTTCAATTTGCCAAACTCAGTGGTTCCCAAAACCCATTTAATCGATAACACTATCTTTGAAAAGGAGATGAGAGGAAAACAACTTTCAAAACTCAAATTAGAGTAAGATGAGAAGAGAAAGCTAAGATAGGTAAGGAATAAAATCTGAGAATTCCTTAAGCTTTCAAAAATCATTTGATACTTTGAAAATAGTATTTTCCAAAATATCCTAAAAGACGACCAACTTGGGTTACTACGGTCAGTATGGCTCTGATACCAAACCTTGTGAGACCCCGGTTTATCCGGCTTGTAATGCTTAACCATCCACTTGGTCCTAGCATCACAAATCAGATAATCCGAGACTCGAGACATGTATACTTCCCAGTGCAAGATACACACCTCTTTACAAAGTTCATGCATCAATTCCATTCATCCACATAGAACCGAAACATAAACAACAATCCAAAGATAACATAAATAAAGGATAGTCATTACAAAAGAGGGGCCGACCGGCCAAATGACAAATACATAAAGAAATTTAATAGCGGAAGCAAAAGTGCCATAAGATGGCTATAAAACAAAAGAGCCAATCAGTGTGCCTTTAACCCACAAGGCAACCGACCGGACCGCCAGGCTAGTCGTCGAATCCACAGCACAACTCACAAAAGTGAGGCCCTTGGGGCTCACCTTCTTCCTCTGCAAACAAAAGCATTTCAAAGAAAAGCGGGTGAGTACTTTGAATGTACTCGCAAGATATATAAGAATGATAACAGATCTATGCAATAGCTACATGCAAGCTTATTTAAGTGGAGCAGGTTAGGACTCAAATTTTTTTTTTAGCATAAAGCAAGTTTTATTTGCAATAATGTAATAGATTGAAAGCAATTTAACAAATCTGATTTTATTTGATACAAACAGTAGTAATCAAGTATCAACAACGAGAAAAGCAGATCCGAAGTGACTAAACCATTAGTCACCACAACAATAGCATGAATTACCCATTCATGCCAACCATGTCAAATTTTAATTTAAAACCAAAAACAGTTGTTGAAGTCTAGATCTTGCGGGAAATCTCCAAGCGTGTCCATAACCTAGGACGAGGCTATTCGAATAGTTTTATCCCTGCAGGGTGTACCAACTTACCCACATGTCGACCGCCTTTTGCCACATGATTAAGCACACTTCCTTTGGTATGCCAAGCACATGACTAAGTCCTACGAGACATTTCCAATAATGTGTATTAACTACGAGCCGC
Source organism: Hsuehochloa calcarea (assembly GCA_036346395.1). Taxonomy (NCBI): domain Eukaryota; kingdom Viridiplantae; phylum Streptophyta; class Magnoliopsida; order Poales; family Poaceae; genus Hsuehochloa; species Hsuehochloa calcarea. Next base: position 34,700,840 of record CM070604.1, on the reverse strand, counting down.
CCGTATGGATAGAAACCCATACGTTGTGTCGGAGTCATTGTAAAGCCTCGGTCAACTACCCGTCGCAGGTAAAGCCTTGGACAACTACAATGCTCCTCGAGGTGGAGAGCCTACCCGGAATCTCCACCACCGCACACCCAACACAAGAACACAGAGAACACATATCATGTTTCACACAACACACACAACCCCTCCTGCGACTCGGAGATAACACACGCCAAAGTACTACGTCAAGAGGGGTCCCATATAACCCTCATGTGGTTAGTACGCAAAAGTACTTGGATCAATGGCGCAAGCAACATTTTCGGTCCTTAGGGACCTGGGCACCTTTCCTTGTCACACCCAACAATCACACCAACATGCCATTGTGCCCAAGTCAAATCATTTTGTTTCATTTTCGGTTTTACAAAACTCAAGCATAAGGTGCTGAACCAAAATAAACAAAATGATTTGTGTGATCAAGGTCATCGACTAAGTCGATAACCGCCCAATTCTACCAGTAGCTAAGCATTTCTAAGCATGACATCGCAAAGACAAGAAAAGAGCATAATTAAATCACGGGCTCTAATTCACCGTGAAGATAATAACTTATGGTTGTGGCGGGGATAACATTTTAATGGCAACAATGCATTAGGAATAGCTACCTCTAAACAGGGCAAAAATAATTGGACACAAAAGCAATGCATACATATAATTTGTAAACAAGATATTAGACTTTGAAAGTAATGGGACATTTATGATCAAATATCTTGCCTGCTTGCTGTGGGTCAAGGTGTTGCTGAGGATCAACAATATTATGAATGTGCTCTTCGGATCCTAACGAGAAAGCAAAAGCAACCGATAAGAACGAATAAAATACAAAGACCCAACAGTAAACTCCCTCCAAAAATTGTAAAATTTTTACAGTAGCAAGGTCTTGATTTATAATGAATTTAGCAACAAGAACCAATTGATTTGGATTCTTAATGCCAAAGATATGACCAAAACAATTTTGCTCAGCTTTTATAAATCAAAAATGCTACTATTCATTAGCAAAAATTTCTGGAGCTATACTGAGTCTGGAAACATTTTTAAATTAAAGTCTAGTTAAAAACATAACCAACAAAATTTGAATCAACCGAAAAGGATTTGAAAAGAATTAGTTATGCATTTTACAAGTTATCACATTTTTCAGTTGATAAATAAATCCTCTCGGGAAATTCAGAAATCAAATCGACGTGGACGAACGAAGAGCGTTGTGAGACCCTCAATTATTGAAATGTGCCTTATTAAAATTATACTGATAGCAATATTCTTATTTAAGGAACAGTGCAAATCCTTTATTAAGAATCATACTAAAAGTATAATGATAACAAGTAACAATTTCAACATTCAGGTTCTCGGATATATGTCATGCAATATTTCCCAGGATCAGTGAATATTGCACATATATCCTAAAACAACATTGCATCATTCACATACAAGTCATACATTCACATAATTATACATCAATAATTACATCTCCAAATTCGGTTGATACAGCACTAGGTTGCTACAATACCGAATGAAAACAGATGACATTGGGTCATTAACAAAAAGAGCAACAGCGGAAACAAAAACATAAAAGTAAAACCACCAATGGCCCCATTATCCCGCAGGCTATTGCGTGGAGGCTAGAACTAGCATTACTCGTTAGCGTCACCCAGATCGGCGCTAACGGGCATCTCATATAGGTATCCATCCTCACCTGCAACAAGAGGTCATAAACCTTGAGTACGAAAGGTACTCAGCAAGTCTTACACAAACTAATAAAAGAACGTGTTTAGGAGAACCTATACAAAGGAATAGAATTTTATATGCATAAGGTTATCAACAGAAGGCTTAATGGTTTCAATTTGCATAAAGCGATACCTGTTAACCTACAATTGCTAACAATTGACAAAGCAGTTTTAATAATTCAATTTGGACTAAAAACAGTAAGTTATTGAACCTAAGCATAAACAGTATCAATAATAATCACTGATCATTACCAAACCAATCATGATCCTCCTCATGCCGAAATTGAAATTTCCAAAACTCAAATGAGAGCAAATTCTATACAGGTGACATCAATCCAAGCGTTGCCCGTAACCGTGGACACGGCTATTCGAATAGTTTTAATCCCTGCAGGGGTGTACATCTTTACCCACATGACTTAGTTAGCCCGTAGCCCCTAGGATAATAGCACACTGCCTTTGGTATGCCGGCCGGGTAAACTAAGATTCGGTATTTTTCAACAAGTTAACACTATTGAGTTGGATGACCCATGTGACACTGATCCCGCTTAAACAACGACTGATAGCATATATTCAACCGAGGTTCACATGTTGTACAGGGAATGCCGACCCAGTCAATTAAATGCAAACTCGTGTTAGCCACACATATTACACATGATCGGGCCTCAAGGTACGTACATGCGATGTAACACATCTACGCCCTTACCCTTCTAAGAACATCTGATATTGATATAGGTTCCACATGGCATACGACACGGCCCGAAGACTTAAGCATCTATGCCATATGAAATCAATACACATATCCTTACTCTCTGTATCCAACTCAATAATATTAACCCTTTACTTAACCAAACAAATACCATACATCGCATGTGGAAATACGTTGGTGCTTGAATTGGGCCGTCGAGTTCGGTCCTTAATCAACCTGCATAAGACATCCACATTTCCCATTCTCGCACTAGGCACCATCACTAGCATCCACTTGTCCAGATTTGAATTAAGTTTAACCACAAGATTTAGATTCATATCATATTTAAAGAAAGCGAACAAAGAATCAACAGAAATAAAATGTATTTGTTGTTCCCTGTGTTTGACAAGATAAGCCTGTCAAGCATTACCGTTCTAGGGACTGCATGGCTAAGCAAAATTGAAAATTTAGTATTATATCACCACAAACTATCGTAGGTTGAGTGTATGATCAATTCAAGGTAAGCCATAAGTTCTGGTCATAGCTAACTAGGAATGTAACATAAATAGTCTTTAGAAAATTGCATGCAACAAGTGTCACCAGTATTTTATAAATCTACAGCTCAAAAGATTAGGATCAACATGGTGCGTAGAGGAAGCTTGCCTTGGTAATAATAGATAACCTCTTGTTCAGGTTCTGGTGGCTCAACAAAAGATTCAACAATCTCAGAAGAACCAGTATCTAGAACACAAAAATCCAATGAATAGCAAGGAAAATGGCAAGAAACAATGCATAAAAGAAGTCATGATCAATAGCTCAATGCATAATTAACAACATGCTTAAGTCATATCTTACTCAAGGACACTACCCCATATATAATAACTAATACATTTGCTATCAAAATATAATGGGTTAGAAAGGCATTACAGGTTCAGATTTGATTAGTAAAGAACTAGAGTTTCAAATTTCAAAATCTGAAATTTAACTTAACACTTGCACTCTTTACTAGAAGGAGTAGAAGCTAACAATAGGTTACATGTGGTTGGCATAACCACCAAAAGAAGCAAAAACCGAAATGGGAATTCAGAAAAGTTACAGTTTCAGGTTTTTGCCAAACCAGAGATCTAGATAGATTGTAAAGAAAGCAATAGATGCTTCACTAGATTATGAGCACTTGACGTTTTTGAATAAGCCAAGGCTAAAAGGTAATATTCGAAACCTAAATCACCACAAAGCATCAGCTAGCATTCACAAATAGGATGATCAAAATCTGTATTACAGGTTTCAAGTTTTTAGCAAAACCGAAAACTGAGCAGAAGTACAAAAATCAGATTGAGGAACTAGGGCATTAGAAGAAAATGATATTCTGGACTAATTTCCAACTAAATGAGAAATATACTAAGTCTAATTCATCTCCTACTATCAGCTACCAACCAATATCAATTTCGGTTTAGATCACTCTGATTTGAGTTAAGCAAAAATGAGATTTGGGCTGATTACAAAATGATGTCTTGCTGATTTTTGCTAAGAACCAATCAATGATTTAGCTTAGATAACTAGATAATGAGTAAAACTTATAGCCTAGCATACTATTTAGCATCAAATACAAGTAGTCATCAAGATTTGAGGCTTACAAGGTAAAGCAAAAATCAGATTTTGGAAATCTGAAAATCTGGACAGATTTAGAGATGCCAACTTGAAGCTTCATTAGACTATAACAAATTGACATACAAGATGGAGTTATAGCTAGATAAGTACCTATACATGTTTAACTTATCACCTAGCATCCCTTAACACCGATTAGCACATTTCACTCAACCAAAGCGAAATTTTCAGATTTGTCAAAACCAAAACCGCATGATTCATAAATGTAAACTTGCTACTTCATTTGACTCAAAGAAAATAATATTTCAGATCAAGCTACATCTAAAAGAGTATGCTTGAAAGTCTAACTCCTCACCATCATTAGCTAACCTCAACTACTGTGTTTGGTTCAAACAGAAGCGATTTCAGCTTTTTCAAAACGAGAACAGACAAACACCAATTGCAATTTGCTGAATTAAATGATCACAAGTAAAGTGCTATACTTTAGCTTAGGGTATTCCTAATTAGATTAGGAAAATAACCCACCATTTGCTAACAGCAATTGACAAGAAAGAAAGAAGTTGCTGTGTACTACTAGCCCAACCGACAATGGACAGGGAGCAGTCGGCTGAAAAGATTACAGATTTCAATCTTTGCTGGGTACTACTGGTATAACCGAAGATGGACAGTGCACAGCCGACCACTTGATGACCTTTAGCAATAATTGAAGTCTGCTACTAACCATTCTCAGGTTCAAATAAGACCTAAATAGGCTGAAAAGAGACAAGAGAAACCCTAGACCTTGCAATGATATGAAAGACCGAAAAGCTACAAAAACAAAAGTTTTGTCAAGACAAAACTTGAGCACCACATGCACAAGGAGGTGATTTAGATCAGCTATGGAGTTTCCAAAGAATAACAAGAAGAAAAGACATAAGATCATGTCTTACCAGCTACAGCTAGAGGAGAAAATGAAATCTTTTCAGCTGAACAAGAAAGCTTTGAAAACCACTTCCCTTCACCGACACAGGAAAACCCCAAGCAGTATTCTAACCAGTTCGGTTCACTGGGAGCTGCTCCATTTTCACTGATAAGGAAGAAGGCATGAGCAGCAGTATGAGTAGCACTAGCAATCTAGAATGGCAAGAGGCTAACACTAAGGCTTGGGAAGGGTTAAAGCTCCAGAGCAAGGAGAGGTTTCTAGAGATGCTGAGGTGGTGCTGGCTGGCCGACCGGCTTACGTTGTCTTGGCGGCCGCAAAGACCGCCATCCACCAAAGAAGGGAAAGAGAAAAGAAACTGCTGCTCTGAGTTACATGCTGGTCAAAACAGTGCTTCCCAACCAAAAAGAAGGAGGGGAAAAGGGTCTTTGTCTTTGTCAAGCCGATGCCCCGCAATGAGATTTCTTCGCTTTACCGCACCTTGCTCCCAGTAGAATGAAAAGGAAAGAAAAAGCAGCCGCTTCTTCTGAAATTCGCCGCTCTCGCTGTTGCTATGCCCAACCGAAATGAAGAAGGAAAACAGAGCTTAGTGCAATGCCTGTGTTGCCTTGATGTAGCAAAGAAGAAGGAAGCAAAGAAACTCCAAGAAAACCGACCACTTGATCAAAAGGGAGGGCTGAGATTGATGGAGACAAAAAGAATAGCAAATCAATATTTTGGATTGTAACAACATACCCAAGTTTCAAAATAAACAGTGATGCTATGAAAAGCATCTAATTACTGTTTACTAAAAGCGAGATCATTACAAACCTACCTCTTAAGAAAATCTCGTCCGAGATTTGGACGACTCAAAAGTTGCAAAGGAATTCAAATTGAAATGGTTCTTTCTGGAGATAAAACATATGTGTTTTGATTTCCGATAAAGATAGCAAAGAAAGATTCTAATAGACAACATAGTGTTGTTATTACATCCTTCTTTTACACTGCTTTGTTTAACCTTGCCTTTCTTGACTCAAAGGCAATTTTTAAACAGTGAAAAGATGGGGTGTTCAATCCTCATCGATCTTCACGCCCCACGTGGCTTCATCTTTCAATGATTAGCCCACCGAACTTTTAAGAACTTGACGGTGCGGTTTCTTGTTCTGCGTTCCATTTCATCAAGAATACGCACCGGTTGCTCTTGATAGGAAAGATCTGTTGGAGATCAAGATTCTCATAAGCCAGTGGCCTCGGTAGGAATACGAAGGCATTTCTTCAGCTGAGAAATATGAAAAGTATCATGCATCGCGAAAGAGACTCGGTAGCTCTAATTGATAAGCTGACTCCTCGCTTTGCAATGATTCTAAGGGTCCGATATAACGAGGTGCTAGCTTTCCTTTCACCTGAAAACGATGAGTGCCTTTCATTGGTGATACTTTAAGATAGACATAATCATCTACCTCAAAACTTAACTCACGCCGACGATGGTCAGCATAGCTCTTTTGACGAGATCGCGGTTTTGATCGGTCTCGAATCGCATTTAACTTGCTCTTGGCTTCTATTACCAAGTCCGACCATAAAATGGTCTTTCACCAGACTCGGACCAATTCAATGGAGTCCTACAAGCTCTTCCATACAAGGCTTCAAAAGGTGACATTTGAATACTTGCTTGATAGCTATTATTGTAGGAAAACTCCACATACGGCAAAGATTTTTCCCAGTTCTTGCCATATGATAGCACACAGGCTCTAAGAAGATCTTCCATCACTTGATTTACCCTTTCGCTTGACCTTGGTTTGAGGATGATAAGTCAGATCGAAGAGAGTTTCATCCCCATGGCTTGATGGAGACAATTCCAGAAATGAGATGTGAACTGAGGTCCACGATCTGAGACAATGACTTTTGGAACACCATGGAGACAAACAATCTTAGCAATATATAACTCTGCTAACTGCTTGCCATTGAAAATGGTTTTGACAGGAATAAAATGAGCCACTTTTGTTAGACGATCAATGATCACCCAAATGGCATCAAACCCATTACGAGTTTTGGAAGTCCGTAACAAAATCCATACCGACTTCTTCCCATTTCCATTTTGGAATAGGCAAAGGTGAAGGGTACCAAAGAGGTTTTAAGTGCTCGGCTTTAACCCTTTGGCAAATATCGCATTCAAAGAACATCTCGAGCAATTTGCCTTTTCATCCCGCTCCACCAAAATGTCTTCTTTAAGTCCCGTACATCTTAGTACTTCCGGGATGTATAGAAAACTTGGAATTATGAGCTTCTTTGAGAATTAGCTCTCTCAATCGAGAATTTGAAGGTACCACCAAACGATTGCGATCTATCAAGGAGACCATCGGCATCTTGAGAGAATTCAATGGCTTTACTCGCCTTCAAATTTTCCTTGATTTCGCCACCTCGGCATCGGTTTTACGAGCTTTAATCTGATCTTCGAGGGTTGACTTCACTTCCAAAGCAAAGAAGAAATCCATCGCTACCATTTCGAGACTTAAGCTGAAAATCAGCACATAAGCTCTTAGCCGTGGGAATTGTTGATAAGCAATTGCAATGTGACTTTCGCTTAGGGCATCACCACAACATTGGCTTTGCCAGATGGTAGTGAATACCCATATCGTAGTCCTTGATCAATTCAAGCCATCTTCTTTGCCTCATATTCAGTCCACTTGAGTGAATATATATTTCGTGCTTTTATGATCAAGATATATTTCGCAACGACACGAGAAGGTAATGTCGCCAAATCTTTAAGGCATGGACTACGCCGCCAATTCCAAATCATGAGTAGGATAATTCACCTCATGAGGTCGAATCGCTGGATGCATATGCCACAACTCGCCTTCTTGCATAAGTACACACCAAGTCCATGGCGAGATGCATCACAATAGATATTAAAAGTCTTATGGATATCCGAAGAGTGAGAACAGAGCTTGATCGGGAGCTTTCTCAGAGTCAGCTGCTTTTGCACTCCACCGACCAAAAGAATTTGTTCTCCTTCTTTAGAAGTCGGGTCGAGGCCTAGAAATTTTAGAGAAGTTTTCAATGAACCGACGGTAATAACCCGCAAGTCCAAGAAAACTCGAACTTCATGAACATTCTCGAGGTCGCTTCACCCAATACATCTTGTATCTTTGTCGATCAACCGTAATACCCCTTCCGATAATACATGTCCCAGAATGCAACTTGTTTGAGCCGTAAAGCACACTTGCTAAATTTAGCATACGGTGATGCTTGCGAAGTGTATCTAGCACAAGTCTCAAATGTCGTTCATGCTCTTCTACAGACTTGGAATAGATAAGAATGTCGTCAATAAACACAACAACAAACTTATCCAAGAATTCCATGAAGATGAATTCATAAGATTCATAAAATAATTTGGAGCATTGGTTAGGCCAAAGGACATGACAAGATATTCATATAACCCATAGCGAGTAGAGAATCTTTGTCTTAGGAATGTCCTCGGCTCTAACCTTGATCCGATGATAGCCCGATCGCAAATCAATCTTAGAAAAGACACGGGCTCCACCAAGCGGTCAAACAGATCATCGATTCGAGGTAAAGGATATTTGTTTTTGATAGTGACTTCATTTAACTGACGGTAATCCACACACATCCGTAAAGTCTTGTCTTTCTTTTGGACAAAGATGGCGGGCATCCCCATGGTGAGGAACTCGGTCTAATGAATCCTTTGTCAAGCAATTCTCCCGCTTGTTTCTTCAATTCAAACAACTCATTAGAAGGCATGCGATAAGGTCTTCTCGATATGGGAGCAAGATCAGAACTAGTTCAATCACGAACTCCACTTCCGATCCGTGGCATACCGAAGGTCTTCAGAAAACGTCAGGATATTCACATACTACAAGCATCGACTCCAAAGTAGGGGTGGTATCCATTTTCATCGCACCTGCATGAGAATGAACTGCTCTAGATTGAAAAATGGTGAAAGGCCATTTTTATTAGTGACGGATATGGTTCGTTGGGCACAATTAATTTGCCCTGCATTCTTGGCCAACCAATCCATTCCCAAAATAACATCTATCCCTTGTGAATTTATCACAATCAGGTCTGCCCAAAAATCTACCCCTTCAATAATGATATTGACATTAAGGCAGATTTGATCAGTTAAAAATACCGACCAGCGAATGAATAATATGCGGTGTATGAAGATGATGCATAACTAATCGATGTTGAGTAGCAAACCGCTTACTAACAAAAGAATGAGATGCTCCGAGTCAAATAAAACGAAGAGTCGAACCGAATTAACTAGGAGCATACCAAGGATAACTTCAGGTGCCTCGGCCGCTTCTTCAGCAGTTAATTGATTTACACGGCCGCGGGCTGGAACTGGATCAGGCTTAGCAATTGCCTTTGGAGAAGGTGCAGGACGAACAAGAGCTGGAGATGGCTGAACAGGTGGCAACCCCTTTGCCTTAGCAAAACACTGATTTGCAAAATGCCCCGGGCGTCCACAATGATAGCATATCACACCTGGTCTGACATTGATGGCAGCAGGTGGTCTGTGTCCACTAGGTCGGGATCGCCGTAAGGTGGCGGTGGGCGAAAAGCAAACATCGGCGCCAGGTGGAACCAAATCGCGCGCCGGAAGGCTGAGGCCGCCACAGACGCGGTCTAACTGAACGGCTACTGGATGCGAATTGGGTAACCTTCTGCCGCTTCCGCGACTCTTCCAATGCCTTGCTTTTAGTTTCAGAATGATGGCTTTGTCCACAAGATGTTGGAAATTTCAAATCTTGCACCGCCAAAGCCAATCGCAACTCTTCGATAGACCATTCATGAAACGGTTTCGACGACGGCGTCCGTCGAAACATCGTCGGGCGCATCGAGCAAGAAAATTAAACTCATGAAGGTACTCGGTCACCGATGTTCGCCCTTGCTTGAGAGCGAGAAATTCCTCGCCGCTTGAGCATCATCACTCCCTCGTATATGGGCCTCGCGAAAGGCCTCCATGAACTCAAGCCGTAGGAGTATATCCGCGGGTTGATAGCCGATAATTATCCCACCAATTGCTAGCCGCCCACCAATCGGTAGCTAGCATATAGAACCTTCTCCTTTGAGCACCGGGCAATGGTCGACTTCTTTTAATCTCCTTAAGCCAATCCTCCGCCTCCAAAGGATCACGGGAGCTAGAGAATGTTGGCGGATTAGTCCATTGAAAGTCGACAAGACTTCCTCGCCCATGCGAACTCCCGCTCTACCGGTGGTGGAGTGATGGAAGAGGTATTGAGTGCACCGCCCAAGATACGCTGTCTCGTCCATGCGGTTGCGCCAATTTGCATGAGCACATCGCCATAGTGGGTGGTGGAGGAAGCTCCTCTTCCCGCCTACCACCTTGCGGACCATGGGATCCGAAGGGTCCGTCGCTCCCCGAGTCTCAAGAACAGAGTGGAGAACCTCTCCTCTTGTTGTGTTCGCGATCGAGTGGTTGGTCCTGTCATCCTGCCATATAATGGTGAACATTATAACAAGGATACACTCGTGCTAACACATACAAGCTTTGGAGAAAGAAAATAATTAAATACTAAACCTAAACATGCAAGATGTCATGATATGCAACCAATTAACACCACAAACAACAAAGACAAAATACAATAAAAGGTGCGGCTTCCATCCCATGAAATGTCATTTGAACAAAGACCATGACAAATTCAATTACAAACAAAAGCCTCAGATCCACTTTATTAATAAATAACAGAAACATGCTATGCCCAAAATACACAAGTCGGCCACTACCTCACCATGTTTTAAAGTACAAACGTTAACACACAATATTTATCTGAGACATAGGCTATGCTATTACACACTACTTAATAGACAACTACTAGCCTATTACACAACTAAAGCCACTCACATCCTTCACCCTAAACATGGTCGTCTCGGTTAAAATTCACGGAAACTCATTTAGCAAATGAGCCTCGGGTGAACCAGTATCTAAAGGGTTCGATGGGCTAATGAGACGAGTGGGAGAACCCAACAGCAGATGATGTCCCCCAGAGTGAATAGGCCGCTGAGTGCGAGGAAATCCAGCAGATATCCTGGCCTGACGACACTCGCCAAAAACAGGAACCATCCCGAACTTCGAAGGCGCCATCCTTGGGGTACAAATGGCGGTGGTGGAATCTCATTGTTGCCATAAAGCACGCTACGAGGAACGCGGTTTGTGACAACACCAAGCCTCAAATATTCTTGTGCCTCGTGCAAACGATGGCGGGTCTCCCATAACTTCGTACGAGGCGGTTGATAGGTTTGGGCCATGATACGGACCAACCTAGCTAACTCAGCACGTGGGGTCCTCTCCAAAGCGTATCTCATCAAACGTAATCACATCCGATCTAGGGCCTTGCTTTGGGAAGTGCACATAGGGTGGTCGAGACGACTCCACAAATCATGACGAAGGAGGCTCATCATCCCACGCCAGCCTTCCCGCATGACCATAGACTCGGAGGTGGCACGCACATGGATGCGAGGGAACACTACCCACCACCGTCTCGCGATCACATTAATGATAGCTTGGTACTCTTCCATACCGTGCCCTCGGTCTCTACGGTAGATGGCATACTCTGGCCGATAAGTGAAATTAGCTCGCCACATCATGTCTCAAGTAATGCTGAAACCCATCCACATTTTCTACATGAGTCTCCTTAATCAAATACCACCACTCATCTACGGATAAAAGACAAGGTAGGTAAGAAACCGATCAAAAGAGAGGTGGATAAGAATTGATACTAAAAGAAGATAAGAAGTAAAAGACAAGATGCTTAGATCTTTTAGAAATTAATTATGTTAAAATAATATCACAGAGACTCACTAAAGGCAACAACCATGCTAATTCTATCCTACTGAGACAAACGTATGCTCGATATTAATATTTGTGAGACCCTCAATTATTGAAATGTGCCTTATTAAAATTATATCGATAGCAATATTCTTATTTAAGGAACAAAGGCAAATCCTTTATTAAGAATCATACTAAAAGTATAATGATAACAAGTAACAATTTCAACATTCGTGTTCTCGGATATATGTCATGCAATATTTCCTGTGATCGATGAATATTGCACATATATCCTAAAACAACATTGCATCATTCACATACAAGTCATACATTCACATAATTATACATCAATAATTACATCTCCAAATTCGGTTGATACAGCACTAGGTTGCTACAATACCGAATGAAAACAGATGACATTGGGTCATTAACAAAAAGAGCAACAGAGGAAACAAAAACATAAAAGTAAAACCACCAATGGCCCCATTATCCCGAGCTATTGCGTGGAGGCTAGAACTAGCATTACTCGTTAGCGCCACCCGGATCGGCGCTAACGGGCATCTCATATAGGTATCCATCCTCACCGCAACAAGAGGTCATAAACCTTGAGTACGAAAGGTACTCAAAGAAGTCTTACACAAACTAATAAAAGAACGTGTTTAGGAGAACCTATACAAAGGAATAGAATTTTATATGCATAAGGTTATCAACAGAAGGCTTAATGGTTTCAATTTGCATAAAGCGATACCTGTTAACCTACAATTGCTAACAATTGACAAAGCAGTTTTAATAATTCAATTTGGACTAAAAACAGTAAGTTATTGAACCTAAGCATAAACAGTATCAATAATAATCACTGATCATTACCAAACCAATCATGATCCTCCTCATGCCGAAATTGAAATTTCCAAAACTCAAATGAGAGCAAATTCTATACAGGTGACATCAATCCAAGCGTTGCCCGTAACCGTGGACACGGCTATTCGAATAGTTTTAATCCCTGCAGGGGTGTACATCTTTACCCACATGACTTAGTTAGCCCGTAGCCCCTAGGATAATAGCACACTGCCTTTGGTATGCCGGCCGGGTAAACTAAGATTCGGTATTTTTCAACAAGTTAACACTATTGAGTTGGATGACCCATGTGACACTGATCCCGCTTAAACAACGACTGATAGCATATATTCAACCGAGGTTCACATGTTGTACAGGGAATGCCGACCCAGTCAATTAAATGCAAACTCGTGTTAGCCACACATATTACACCGCAGTCGGGCCCTGAAGGTACGTACATGCGATGTAACACATCTACGCCCTTACCCTTCTAAGAACATCTGATATTGATATAGGTTCCACATGGCATACGACACGGCCCGAAGACTTAAGCATCTATGCCATATGAAATCAATACACATATCCTTACTCTCCTGTATCCAACTCAATAATATTAACCCTTTACTTAACCAAACAGCGCCCATACACTGCATGTGGAAGTACGTTGGTGCTTGAATTGGGCCGTCAGAGTTCAGTCCTTAATCAACCTGCATAAGACATCCACATTTCCCATTCTCGTGCACTAGGCACCATCACTAGCATCCACTTGTCCAGATTTGAATTAAGTTTAACCACAAGATTTAGATTCATATCATATTTAAAGAAACTGAACAAAGAATCAACAGAAATAAAAATGTATTTGTTGTTCCCCAGGTTTGACAAGATAAGCCTGTCAAGCATTACCGTTCTAGGGACTGCATGGCTAAGCAAAATTGAAAATTTAGTATTATATCACCACAAACTATCGTAGGTTGAGTGTATGATCAATTCAAGGTAAGCCATAAGTTCGGTCATAGCTAACTAGGGAATGTAACATAAATAGTCTTTTAGAAAATTGCATGCAACAGTTGTCTTTGTATTTTATAAATCTACAGTTCAAAAGATTAGGATCAACATGGTGCAGAGAGGAAGCTTGCCTTGGTAATAATAGATAACCTCTTGTTCAGGTTCTGGTGGCTCAACAAAAGATTCAACAATCTCAGAAGAACCAGTATCTAGAACACAAAAATCCAATGAATAGCAAGGAAAATGGCAAGAAACAATGCATAAAAGAAGTCATGATCAATAGCTCAATGCATAATTAACAACATGCTTAAGTCATATCTTACTCAAGGACACTACCCCATATATAATAACTAATACATTTGCTATCAAAATATAATGGGTTAGAAAGGCATTACAGGTTCAGATTTGATTAGTAAAGAACTAGAGTTTCAAATTTCAAAATCTGAAATTTAACTTAACACTTGCACTCTTTACTAGAAGGAGTAGAAGCTAACAATAGGTTACATGTGGTTGGCATAACCACCAAAAGAAGCAAAAACCAAAATGGGAATTCAGAAAAGTTACAGTTTCAGGTTTTTGCCAAACCAGAGATCTAGATAGATTGTAAAGAAAGCAATAGATGCTTCACTAGATTATGAGCACTTGACGTTTTTGAATAAGCCAAGGCTAAAAGGTAATATTCGAAACCTAAATCACCACAAAGCATCAGCTAGCATTCACAAATAGGATGATCAAAATCATTACATGTGTTTCAAGTTTTAGCAAAACCAAAAGCGAAAGGTATACAAAAATCAGATTGAGGAACTAGGGCATTAGAAGAAAATGATATTCTGGACTAATTTCCAACTAAATGAGAAATATACTAAGTCTAATTCATCTCCTACTATCAGCTACCAACCAATATCAATTTCGGTTTAGACTGCTACAGTTTCAGGTTAAGCAAAAATGAGATTTGGGCTGATTACAAAATGATGTCTTGCTGATTTTTGCTAAGAACCAATCAATGATTTAGCTTAGATAACTAGATAATGAGTAAAACTTATAGCCTAGCATACTATTTAGCATCAAATACAAGTAGTCATCAAGATTTGAGGCTTACAAGGTAAAGCAAAAATCAGATTTTGGAAATCTGAAAATCTGGACAGATTTAGAGATGCCAACTTGAAGCTTCATTAGACTATAACAAATTGACATACAAGATGGAGTTATAGCTAGATAAGTACCTATACATGTTTAACTTATCACCTAGCATCCCTTAACACTGATTAGCACATTTCAGCTCAACCAAAACAGAAATTTTCAGATTTGTCAAAACCGAAACCGCATGCATTCATAAATGTAAACTTGCTACTTCATTTGACTCAAAGAAAATAATATTTCAGATCAAGCTACATCTAAAAGAGTATGCTTGAAAGTCTAACTCCTCACCATCATTAGCTAACCTCAACTACCAGGTTTCGGTTCAAACAGAAAAGCAGTTTTCAGTTTTTCTGAAAACTGAACAGGACAAACACCAATTGCAATTTGCTGAATTAAATGATCACAAGTAAAGTGCTATACTTTAGCTTAGGGTATTCCTAATTAGATTAGGAAAATAACCCACCATTTGCTAACAGCAATTGACAAGAAAGAAAGAAGTTGCTGTGTACTACTAGCCCAACCGACAATGGACAGGGAGCAGTCGGCTGAAAAGATTACAGATTTCAATCTTTGCTGGGTACTACTGGTATAACCGAAGATGGACAGTGCACAGCCGACCACTTGATGACCTTTAGCAATAATTGAAGTCTGCTACTAACCATTCTCAGGTTCAAATAAGACCTAAATAGGCTGAAAAGAGACAAGAGAAACCCTAGACCTTGCAATGATATGAAAGACCGAAAAGCTACAAAAACAAAAGTTTTGTCAAGACAAAACTTGAGCACCACATGCACAAGGAGGTGATTTAGATCAGCTATGGAGTTTCCAAAGAATAACAAGAAGAAAAGACATAAGATCATGTCTTACCAGCTACAGCTAGAGGAGAAAATGAAATCTTTTCAGCTGAACAAGAAAGCTTTGAAAACCACTTCCCTTCACCGACACAGGAAAACCCCAAGCAGTATTCTAACCAGCCGGTTCATCGAGCCGCTCCATTTTCACCGATAAGGAAGAAGGCATGAGCAAAGCAGATGAGTAGCACTAGCAATCTAGAATGGCAAGAGGCTAACACTAAGGCTTGGGAAGGGTTAAAGCTCCGAGCAAGGAGAGGTTTCTAGAGATGCCGAGGTGGTACTCACGACCGGCTTGCTTTCGTTGTCAGGCCGGGCCAAAGACCGCCATCCAAATTAGAAAGAAGGGAAAGAGAAAAGAAACTGCCTCTCGAGTTACATGTCTGGTCAAACAAAGGCTTCCCAACCAAAAAGAAGGAGGGGAAAAGGGTCTTTGTCTTTGTCAAGCCGATGCCCCTGCAATGAGATTTCTCGCTTTACCGCACCGCTCTCACCGAATGAAAAGGAAAGAAAAACAGAGCCGCTCTTTGAAAAGCCGCTTCGCTGGGTTGCTATGCCCAACCGAAATGAAGAAGGAAAACAGAGCTTAGTGCAATGCCTGTGTTGCCTTGATGCAAAGCAAAGAAGGAAGCAACAGAACTCCAAGAAAACCACCACTTGATCAAAAAGGAGGGTGAGATTGATGGAGACAAAAGAATAGCAAATCAATATTTTGGATTGTAACAACATACCCAAGTTTCAAAATAAACAGTGATGCTATGAAAAGCATCTAATTACTGTTTACTAAAACTGAGACTGTTACAAGCGTCGATCTTGGATCCAACGGTCCGCGTTCACAGAGCAACGCGCGAGCGCGCGGGATTCACAAACCCTAAACGTTCACCGTTGGATCTGGATCCAACGGTTCACGTGGATCGGGACGTCGGGCGGTCCGAACGCTCACACGCCAGGAGCCGCTGATCTTGGATCCAACGGTCCACACGGATCGAACCTTTCGGGCGGTCCGAACGTTCACCCAAATCGGGACCGTCGATCTTGGATCCAACGGTCCAAACTCCGGCGCTGACGCGCGCGCGCGCGGCCGCGAAACCCTAAACGTCAACCGTTGGATCTGGATCCAACGGTTCACGTTGAATCGAGCGCGGCTGCGTTGAACGCCTTCGCTATGGGCCGCCGATCAAGATCGACGGTCCGAGTCATCGACAAAAGACGACCCGCGCCTCGTCCGGACAAAGAAAAGAGAGGATCTCCGGCTAAACGCCCGGCGATCTAGAGCACGGCTATGCTAACCAAGAGCACCAACATGATCCTAATACTAATGCGCATCTACAGCAGCAAGGAATCGAGCAATGGAGGACTTACCCGAGCTCGAGACGAAATTGAAGGTTTTCGGCCGAATTTGGGGGAGAACCGAAATTGATCTGCTCTCTGCAAGCAAACGAGAAATTGAGTGAGGGTTATTGCTCACAGAGAGGAGAGGAAGCAGGGCAACAAATAATTTGAGCGAGAGAAACCGAGCACCACTTTCACCAAGAACTTTGAAGCTCTAAGAATGGCGCCATCAAGGTGCAAACTCAAATTGAGCTCAAACAATGCACTAACAAAGTGGCTCTCGAGCTCAAGGGTGTTCAAAGAAAGATAAGGAAGCCATCGGAGGAGTTTTATAGGTCAAGAAGCAAGAAGAGAGCAACGGCAAGAAAATGGTGAGCTCACGGGTGGGGGCGGCTGAGAGCGATGGGAGCAAGTGAAATCAGTGGGGACGACGACTATGGGGGCGGTGGAACGGGGGCATTAAATGCTGAGAGTCGTTGGCCAAAAGCTGAGGTGACCCGACGCCGCTACGCTCGCAATTTTCACCGCCATCGTTGACTTCGCGAGCGAGTGACGGAGGAAGACGAAAGAGATCAGCCGTTGGATTTTAATCGGACGGCTGAAAAAGAACGGGTCGCTGATAACGATTCGATCGCGCGATTGATCTCGGGCCGTTGATTTGGATCCTACGGTTCACGCTGCGAGGCGTCGGCCGTCCGAACGCTTCTCTTTCGAGCCGCCGATCTTCGATGAACGGTTCGAGTCGAGAGACCATGTGAGAGGTTCTCCACTCGAGTGATGAGTATTTGACAAGTGTGTTGATTAGATTGAGAGTTGAGGTTTTCGATTTGGACATTTCGGTCGAGTCAGAAAATCGGAACTACCATTGTGTATGGAGCGGAAGTTCCGATAAATCGGAATTACCGGCGTTGGAAATAGGATCTTCCGATTAATCTGGGTTTTGGTTTCGGCTGAAGAGAATCGGAACTTCCGCACATGGGGTAGCGGAGTGTCCGATAATACTGGTATTGAGATTCCTCTGAGACGAAAATCGGAATAGAATTTTTGGGCGTGCGGATGTTCAAGATCGGAAGTTCGCAGCGGTAAGCACGGAACTTCCGATAATTCTGAGAAGTGCGGATGTTCCGGAAATCGGAACTTCCGCTGTGGTAAGTGCGGAACTTCCGATTGTGTCCAGAACTGTGCAGAGAAGGTTAAATTGTGATTTTGATTTAGTATGAGTTTGAGTCTTATACAAATATTGATGCTATGATATTGTGCAATGCTATGTGATGTGTTTTTGTCTGTGTTGATCGCAGGCATCAAGATGGAGTCGTGGCGAGACACGTGTACGGACTAGGCGCAGGAAGGCGTTGAGGTCGAACGGTCGGGATGTGTCAAGACGGCGTGAATCTTGAAGCGGTTGTAGTCGTGCACAACAAGGTGTACGGAGGCTTCCGTAAGGTGCGCAAGGGGCGAAGGGTCTTTTCGCAAAGCGGCAAAAGTGAAGGCGGTTCCGTTCGGTGTAGCGGGCTTAATGGGTTGGAGGCCCATTAGCGAGGCTATAAATAGGGAGAACCCCGGGTTAGGGTTAGACCTTTTGATAGAAAATTAGGTTAGCTCTAGAAAAGGGTGTGTGTTGCCTTTTGAGAGTTTGTTGGTTTTGAGAGAATGAATCAAATCTCTTGTAATCTTTCCTCTGTGTTTCCACTTGTAAACGCTTGATGTCTATCAATGAAACTCGAGTCTTTGATTACATGTTTATGCCTCTTTTATTCCCTCTCTGCTCATGTTGAATATCTAGGGTTTTGGCATATCGTTTGTTTCGTTTTATGAAATAGCATGAAACTTCATATCTAGAATCGCTTTGGTATTGCTATCACTTCCTCAAAGTTTCATGCTCTAAGAATCGAGAATCTCGCTTATCATTGGTTTTGGTTTTTCTTGCCCTTCTTCAAGAAATCCGTTTTGGTTCGATTATTGAATCTTTGGTTGCAATTCTTTCCATGAGGTCAAGAAGGTGTTTAGGATGATGTCCTGTGAAACTTGACCAGAGAAGAGCATTCAAGATTTAGTTTTGGATTTTGAATAGAAACCCGAGCGATCGTTCTTGGTCAGACAATCGAACTTCCGATTGTCCATAGCGAACTATCCGCAGCGGAACTTCCACTCGATTCCGAACCACGGAGTGCGGAAGTATCACGGGTAAAATCGAACGTCCGATATCCGATGTAGCGATACCGAATGTAAGGTTAGTTCTCTCGATTTTGTTTTACTCTTCTTGAGAGGGTTTGTTGATCTTATTTGAATACAAGAAAGGGAGTTCTTAATTTTAAGGCACCATTCACCCCCTCTGCTGCCATTTCGGTCCTTCAATTGGTATCGAGCTTGTTAGCTCTTCTTGATAGATCTTAACCGGTCGGTTGAGCCATGGCAACGGACAAGTATTCCACCAAGCCTCCAGCTTTTGATGGTCCGGATTACCCTTTCGAAGAGCCGAATGGAAACTTACATCCGTGCTCGTGGGTATGCCATCCGGAGAAAGGTGAAGGTTAGATTTGTCGTTCTCGCCGATGAGAACATCAATGCCGGAAACATGGCCGATGTTGAGGCAAATGCTAAGGCAAGGAACATAATCATTCGTGGTTTAAGGTATGAGTTTGATCGTATTTTCATTTGATTTCGCTTATGACATCCGGGTGACCTCGATGCATACCATGAGGGCACCACTCGATTAAGACGGTTCGACAAGACCAGTTCAAGCGTGAATACAAGAAATTTGAGATGCTTGTCGGTGAATCTCTTGGACGAGTGCTTTTCGCTTTCACAAGATTTTGAGCAACCTCCGAGCGGTCGGTCTTACATACCCGACTCGGATAACGCCGACAGATGCTTTCAGACTTGATCTTCGTGTTTGGGAGATGAAAGTGACTACCATCAAAGATAGCACGGACCTCTCGACCTTGACTCTTGATGCGCTGTACTCGCGCCTCAAGACTCACGAGATTGACATTGTCTCTCAAGGTCGAAGTCACAATGATGGCTTTAGTCACCGATCCCACTTCGGATCTTCTTCTCGAGTCGTCGTGGGTTCTCCTAGTCGCTGCTCTCGTGACATAACCGATGATCGCTAGAGCGACTTGAGGATGAGCGACTAGCCCTCCTAGCTCGGAAGTTTTCCCATGCTTACAAGAGGAGGAGGGATGGTAAAAGAGGAGGTCATGTGATTTGTTTCGAGTGTGGTGGCCCCAACCACATCCGAGCAAACTGTCCCAAGCTTGGGAAGGGCAAAGGTGACTATGGCGGTCCAAGCAAGAACGACTACATCGACAAGAACCGCAACACGAAGCCCTCAAAGACTGAGCAAGGCAAGAAGAAGTTCCGCAACTTTGGGAAGGCAAAGAAGTCTGCTCCATCGCGTCCTCACCACCTCGACGAACTGGACACCAGCGAGGTGGAGGGGTGGAGGACGATGATGGGAAGGACGATCATGATCCCAAGGACGACGGCAACTTCTCCCGGCATGTGCTTCATGGCCCTCGGGCGAATCGAGCGACAATGAGCAGACTCGACTCGATGAGGTTAGTCCCACGATGACCATTTTAATGATGCTTTTCTTAAGCTAGGTAGATTCCATGCTAAGTCTAGGGCTAAGTGTCTTTGGGTTGGAGAAGGAAGTAGCTAGACTATCACGGAGCTTACTTTACTTACATCCGCTCTCTCCCGTGATGAATGTGACACATCTTTGTGCTTTGATTGATGATATGGATAAACTAAGGACCTTACATGATAGTGTGTCCTCCGAACTTGACATGATTAAGGTAGAGAACATTAGTCTTCTTCTTTGAATTAGAAATGAGTAGGGTAGCACATCCTTCATTCACTATTGTTGAGGCTATCGCTTGCACCTCATGTGAGGTTAAGGACAATTCGCTTAGAGGTCTTTATACCATGTTGCTTATTGCACTCAAACTTGTGAAAATTGTAATAATCTCAAGATGAACCTAAAACAGGCAGATCACAAAATTGTTGAATTTCAAGTCGCGCTACTAGAGCTCGTTGTTTCTTGTTTAAACTGTCCTAAGTTAATCACGAACTAGAATCAGATTCAAGCGGTTTCAAGAAATGATTGATCACAAGAATAAATTGGCTCAAGATGCTTCTAAGGACCTTGTTAGCTCACCATGCAATCATTGTTATAAACTAAAATGTGATTTGGTTGCCTTGGATGAAAAATGTGTGAAGCTAACTAAGGACCTTCTAGAGACACAATCATCCGCTTGTATTGTGTGTTTGGGAAGAAGTCTAAGGGTTTGGTAGAGACGCCTAGCAACGTGAACCAATCTGCTAGCGATGAGGACTGTCCCCCAAAGTCCTACCGTGCGTGCACAAGCCAATCTTTCCTCGTTGTTGGTTCTTCTTCCGCTCCCTTACCTTCTGCTGTCCCTTCTTCCCTCGCTCTTCTTGCACTCTCTCTTTCGGAGTGTCAAGATCTTATGAACACTCTCGAGAGGTTTGTAGGAGGCAAGAAGAAGCTCAATCTCATTCTAGAC
Organism: Hsuehochloa calcarea; assembly: GCA_036346395.1. Classification (NCBI taxonomy): domain Eukaryota; kingdom Viridiplantae; phylum Streptophyta; class Magnoliopsida; order Poales; family Poaceae; genus Hsuehochloa; species Hsuehochloa calcarea. The sequence continues at coordinate 34,679,393 of CM070604.1, read as the reverse complement.
AAATCTAAAATTTGCAGATTTAATCGTGGTCTAGGTATGATATCCGGGAGGATATGAGGAAGCATCCACCTGTCGTGCTCAAAACCATAGCACCAGGTGTGATCAAAACTAAGCCCAGGACTGAGAAAGTCAATTTTAAGTCAGCGGGTTTTGTTCAAAGGATTTCTAACAACAAGGTGATTCCACCTGCAGCTTCGGCCCCTCAGAAGGCGAAGTATCATTGCACCTTTTGTCAGAAAGATGGACATTTAGTTGATCATTGCTTCAGGCGCGCCAAGATCGCGCGTAGAGACCGTGTTGAGTCTCTTAGGCACAATCAGGGTCAGCCCCAGATCTTGAGTGCACCTAAGACCAACACGAGGTCTAGGTTTGTTCCATCTGATGATTTTGGGCAGCATCGAGGACTTGGTTTTTCTGAGTTTTCTGATTTTCGTCCTCATGCTCCCTTTGGTCGTAATCTCGCCGCCCCGAGGGTAGATCTCGTTTTCCTTCGAGATAGCTACCATGGCGAGATCAAGATGTTATCGCACTTCGACTCGCTCTTTCATAGCAAATGGATCCAAAGAACAGTCGAGATCTTTTGACTTGTTGAGTGACAGAGAGCGAGGGTAGATAGAGGTCGGCCTTGCTTGACTACTTCATCTTTCACGTGTTACTCAAGATTGGGTGCCAAAATCACCGCTGATTCACCCCAAGATCGAGACTTTACTGCTTGACTCGTGGTCGCCGGGTGGGAAGGGAAAGGTCCGGATTGTAGACTCGGTTGTTCACGCCATATGACCGTGAGTCTCGCTGGTTTTCTTCCCTAGCCCGCGCTCCGGTGATGAGATGATCACCTTCGAGATGCTTCATTTGGGCGCCATCGCTAAAGGTACTGTGAGCATTAATGATTCTTTTATTTTAAAAGATGTTGCCTTAGTAAGTAAGCCGCAAGATAATCGCTTTCGGTCTCTCACCACCGATGACGGTTTCGAGGTGAGCTTTAAGAAAACAATTGCAAAATTCTTGATTCTTCTGTAGTCTAGTTTATGGATTTCTCGATATGGGAGGATCTTTCGTGCTGATTTTTCCGATCTTCCGTGATCCTCTCCGATGTTTAATTGCTTCGAGTCCCGTGATTTGACTTTCTCGTATAGGAGACTTGGTCATATAGGATTTAATCATCCGACCCGAGTTAGCGGCCACGATCTCATTCGTGGTTTGCAAACTCAAAATGGTCAAGGATCTTGTTTGTGCTCCTTGCCGCACGGCAAAATGGTTGCCGCTTCACATCCTCCATTCTAAATGACTATGACAGATGCACTAGGTCAATCGCCCATATGGACACGAGAGGACCGGCTAGAGTGCATCGATGGGAGGGAAGTGGTACGCACTTGTCGTGGTCGATGACTTCTCGAGGTATTCTTGGGTGTTTTTCTTAGCCTCAAGGATGAGACGCTTACTCTTTTCGTGGTCTTTTAGTAGGCTTTCGTTGAGCTCCCTGTGCATTACGAGCAATTCGACCGATAATGGCACCGAAGTTCAAGAATTCCTACTTTGAGAGTTTTGTGGTGAGACAGTGTAGAGCACCGCCTCGTCTCCATACGTCCCTCAACAAAATGGCGTTGTGGAGAGGAAGAACCGCACCTTGGTCGAGATGGCGTGACGATGCTTGATGAGTACTCTACACCTAGGAAGTTTTGGGTGAGGCAATTGCTATCGCTTGTCATGTTTCTAATGAGTTTTTCTTGGGCACTCTTGCATCGCACTTCCTATGAGTTGAGATATGGGCGAAACCAGGCCTCGCATTTTCGTGTGTTTGGTTGCAAGTGTTTTATTCTCAAGTCCGGGAACCTAGATAAGTTCGAGTCACGATCTTGTGATGGGATCTTTCCGGGTTACTCGACTTCTTCTCGTGCCTATAGAGTCAGGAATCGCGAGTCTAGTAAGTTGTTAGAGACTGTGAGGTGACCTTCGATGAGGCCACCGGGACTAGGCCTCGATATCTCGTGTTCTTTAGAGCGACCGAGTCCATCTTTGTGGACGAAGAGGAAGACGGAGATGATGGTTGTATACCGATCCAGCTTCTTCCTCCTCCTCTTGAGGTGCCTTCTTCCACCGCACCTCGAGGAGATCACCCTTACCTTCGCTTCTTCCAAGCTAGTGGCTCTGCCCCTATCTCGCCTCGCTAATGAGGTAGAGGCCACTTCTTCATCTCACCCCGACCTCCAAGACACATTCAAAAGGACCATCCTTGAGAGGATCATTGGAGACCTCTTTGAGCGTGTCACACGCTCTAAGGTCGGTTTGTCTCTCTTCTGTCTCCATTCGCCTTCGTCGCCTCATTTGAGCCCAAAGACGCTTGTCATGCTCTATCTGACGAGTCTTGGACAAACGCTATGCATGAGGAGTTGGAAAACTTTGAAAGAAACAAGGTCTGGTCTCTTGTTGAGCCCCCTCAAGGTCACAATATCATTGGGACCAAATGGGTGTTCAAGAACAAGCAAGGTGAAGATGGGTTAGTCATTCGAAATAAGGCTAGGCTGGTAGCTCAGGGTTACTCTCAAGTTGAGGGTCTAGATTTCAAGAGACCTTTGCCCTGTAGCTAGACTTGAAGCCATTAGAATCTCGCTTGCCTTTGCGCCTTCTAAGGGTTTCAAGCTTTACCAGATGGATGTCAAGAGTGCCTTCCTCAATGGCCTTATTGAGGAAGAAGTCTATGTCGATGACCTCCGGTTTCGAGAACCCCAAATACCCTAACCATGTCTACAGGCTTTCCAAAGCTTTGTATGGACTCAAGCAGGCTCCCAGAGCTTGGTATGAAAGGCTTAAGTCCTATCTGCTGAGCCATGGTTTTGAGATGGGTAAAATTGACAAGACCTTGTTCATTCACCGCCTTGGCACCGATCTTACGCTCGTCGGATCTATGTGGATGACATTATCTTTGGTGGCTCCTCGCATGCTCGCTTCCCGCTTTTCCGATGTCATGAGCTCGGAGTTTGAAATGAGCATGATGGGCGAGTTGAGCTTCTTCCTTGGCTTCCAAATCAAACAGACTCTGGAGGGTACCTTTCTTCATCAAGGCAAATACACTCGAGACCTCTGAGCGCTTCGACATGAATGATGGAAAGCCAAGATCAACTCCAATGGCATCTACTGGTGCTCGATCCGGATGAAGACGGCGAACTGTTGACCAAAAGGATTTTAGGAGCATGATTGGCTCTCTCTTGTACCTCATGACCGAGACCGGACATACACTTTTCGTGTGTCTTTGTGCTCGGTTTCGAGCTTCTCCTCGCGTATCTCACCGTCAAGCGGTGAAGCGCATCTTTCGATACCTTCGAGCTACCATTGACTATGGTATCTGGTACTCCTCCTCTTCTTGTCTATCTCTTAGAGCCTTCTCCGATGCAGATTTATTGGTCAGAGGATAGATAGGAAGAGCACTTCCGCACTTGTCAATTCATTGGCACTTCTCTTGTCTCCGGTCGCCGAGGAAGCAATCCGGTGTTGCGTGATCCACCGCAGAGGCCAAAGCACGCTGTCGCACCGATTCTTGTCAGAGCCAAGTGCTTTGATGGTCTCGACCTGCAGGATTTCGGGCTATCTATTGATGCGTTCCACTCTTCTGTGATAACACGTCTGCGATTTGCATTGCCAAGAACCCAAGTGCAACATTCTCGGACCAAGCATATTGATATCGATATCACTTTCTTCGAGACCATGTAGAGAAGGGTGACATTGTGCTCTAGTTTGTGGAGAGTGAGCACCAGTTGGCTGATATCTTCACTAAACCTCCGGATGACTCTCGGTTTTTCACCATGGGAGAGCTTAGTGGTTTGTCCTACGGATCTTTGTGAGGGGAGTTTTGTGCTACTATTATATTATATTATATTATATTATAATATACTATTACTCCTTTCTGGTTTCATTTTTGGGTCGAAGTCCTTCCAGCATAGGTTAGAGTGGTTCACTTGCCAAATTGCTTTGACTGCTACTTCTTGTCTTGTGCTTCTAGGATGCTGCTTATTAGCTGTTTCTTCCTTCTCTAAGTAGAGCTTACTCACTTCTTATAGGTTCTAGCAGGGGTCGGGCCACCCTTGGGTAGACAGGGGGATGTTGTTTGCTCCTTAGTGTATGAGTTGATCACCGATAGTCCTAGAATCATATGGGGTAGATAAGAACCCGTCTCGAGCGATAGTTTTCTATATCTTTCTATGCTCTAAAGGATCGCCTTTTCTGTTTTACTTATCAGATTCTCGTTTTTGTTCCTTTGGTTCAGGGGGAGTTATTCTTGGTTATTCCATATTCTTAATTGTGTCATAACTCAACCTGAATTAAAAGATGCATCTCATTATGAAGGGAATCTGGTTTTGTGTGTATTTCATCAAGCATTGCATAATAATCAAATGGAGCCTTGTTTATTATCCCTTATGATCTGTTTTCACTTTTTACATCTTGCCATGATTTATGCTAAACTGCTAGATCTATCATGACTTTTTATGTGTAGTTTAGTCTTTGCCATGCTAAGGTATTTAAAAATGCTAAACTTGAATTAAAATCTTGTCATGATAGCTCTTGAGACTAGTCTGGTTAAAACTATCCTTTTATGATTTTCGCCATGTCAAGTAGGCTGAGTTGAGTCCTGAATGTCTTTTGAACTTTTGAGTAAGCTATGTCAGTTTGTTAAGAAACATGACTTATCTCTAATCACCGGTCTAAAACTTCAAAAGCAAAATGATCTCTTTGTGCGAAAAACCGATCTCACCAAATCTTTCTCATGAGACGGCTTGCCATTGCACTAGGCATGAACTCGGGGAGCCTTGGATGACCTAAGATCACCTCTTTAAGTCTGTTGCTTGGAGTGGTCGATAAGGCTTGGGATCCAAAGACATGGCCAAAAAAAATGGTTGAAGCTCAGGAGGCAGTTGTGGATAGCACCTAGTCCAGAGCTTGCTTTACTGAGATAAAACCTTAAAGAGCCTTAAAATAAAAAGTCTTCAGAAAAAGAAAAATGTGCGAAAATTGCTTATCTTTAAAAGGACCAAGTTCTGGATAAAATGAGTCTTTCTTCAACTGGTAGCACTCTAAACTGTTCAGTATGAGTCTTCTTGGTTCAACTTAGATTATTTGACATGGCTTGCATCATCCTTGGATATCTTTAGCTAGATTTCAATCTTGACTTATTTGACCTGCTAAAGAACTGGATCATTAATCAGATTACGGACTTTCTGTCTTAGCTCTTCTATACATCGATTGTCATGATCTTGATAGCATTCTTCTGTGTTATGGCTTGGTGTAATACTCTAATAGTCATTTTGGATAATCTACATGGCTCCTAATGCTTAAAATGAACATCATATAGTCTTTTCCTCCCTTTTTCTACATATTGATGATTTTATTGCCAAAGGGGGAGAATGATTGTGAGAAAAAGCCTTCTGAAGAAAAGCCTTGAGTTTTGTGCGAAAATTGCTCTTTCATCTAATCTCAAGTCTTTTTTTTTTCTTTGTGTCAACTTGGCCTTGTGCTTAATTACTCTTGTTTAGACCTTGGTTCACTGTAATCTCAAACTCATCTTATGCTTTTTCGGTAATTGTCAATATACTCATCAAGGGGGAGATTGAGAGACCATGTGAGAGGTCCTCCACTCTGAGTGATGAGTATTTGACAAGTGTGTTGATTAGATTGAGAGTTGAGGTTTTCGGTTTGGACTTGTTTCGGTCGAGTCAGAAAATCGGAACTATCATTGTATGGAGCGGAAGTTAGATAAATCGAATTAGGCGTTGGAAATAGGATCTTCCGATTAACTGGTTTTGGTTTCTACCAAGAGAATCGAACTTCTGTAACATCCCAAAGTTACATTACTAAAATAAAATTAATAAAGTTATTATTTTATTTGATTTTGTGAAATTTAAAAGAGATTTATTGCTTTTCTTGAATTTCCTAAATTCTAAAATTTAAAAATAAAATTTATTGAGTTTGCTGCTATTTAATTGGATTTAAATTGAAAAATAAAATTTTAATTAATTTATGGAATTTTCTGGTATTTAAAAATGCTTTTCCTATATTTCAGAAAATAAGTTTAATTACTGTACAAAAATAATATATAAATTTAATTTTTAATTATTTTCATTAATTTAAAAATAAATAAAGGAATTTCTCTAAATTTTTCTAGAATTTTTGAACACTGTTTATTATTTTCTAAAAATCCCTATTTGATATTTGTGTTATCTAGCAATTAAAAATAAATTTCTGTTCGCAAGGAAAAGATAAAGTTTTGTTGAAAATATTTTATTTCAGATAAAAATACCCTATTTAACTACTCTAAAAATTTATAGAATTTTTAGACCTATATTACTATTTTTTAAGATTAAAAATAATTTTCAGCAATATAAAAATAATTACTGTATAATAATAAAATTATGATTTTTTACTTTTATTATTTTATTTGCGTTCAGAATCTGGTGTTTAATATCTGTAATTTATTTCAGATTTTTCGGAATTGATTTGCTATATTTCCGGAATTAATTAATGTTTTTCGAATTTTGAAAAAGAATATTCCTCGAATATTCCGGCTGCTCTGATCTTTGCGCCCAAAATTCAGCCCAAAAATCCGGTCATAACTCCGCGAGCAATTCCCGCCAAACCGCATACTCTTTGTGCCTATAAATTAAACCGTAGACCTCCTCCTCATTCCCACATCCCACTCGCCGATTCGCGAAAAGCCTCCTGAGCTCCTCTGCTAGCTCTTCTTCTCCAACTCGCGACAATTCCGTGAGCCCGATCTCCCATCCGGTGCTCACGTTGTCGCCAAATTTTACCGGTGAGTTCATTTCTACATTTCTATTCAAACCGAATTTTGATTTACCTATTGTTTCACCTCACCACAAAAGATCGATTTGCCTTCTTCTCCAACTCGGTGGCAACTCATGAGGCCGATCTCTCCATCTCAGAGTCTGTTGTGCACCAAATTTTACCGGTGCGTTCCTATATAGATTCTCTACATTTCTATTCAAGCCAAATTTTGATTTACCTATTGTTTCACCTCGGCCACAAAAGCACCGACGGTCTTCTTCTCCAACTCCGGCGAGAACTCCGGCGAGCCCGATCTCCTCATCCGTTGATCCAGTATGTACCAAAATTTATTGGTGAGTTCCTGTTGAGATTCTCCATATTTCTATTCAAGTGGAATTTTGATTCACTAACTTTTTCACCGCCGATCACATCTTCTTCTCCAAGTCCGGCGAGAACTCCGTCGAGCCGATCTCTTTATCTGTTGGGTAATTGCGTGAGCCCTTTTACCTACATGTTCCTTCCAATATTATCTACCTTTCTATTCAAACAAAATTTTGAATTTTGCAATAATTCAGCACCGCTATGTCGTGCCATGTGACGCCAAATTATTGCCATGTCACCGCCACATCACCACATAGTCTACATGGCTGTCACCCAAGCGCCACCTAAATTTATCTCTCCAAATCAATAGCCACATCATGCCATGTGTATATTTCCTCTTTATCTTTGGAAAATCAATCTCTTAAATTCTGAAATTCGGAATTTAATCTTTTCATTTGACTTTCAACCTTCCGGAAATTCGTTCTTCTTCATACGAACTCCGATTCCATCGATTCAAATTCCTATATTCATATAAATTTGATATCTTCCTTATAGTATTTATTTTATAATTTTTGGATTTTATTTGGATTTTGTTTGAATTTGGCTTATGTATGCCAGATAGATTTAGACAACTTTGAGAGTCGATTTGACTGTTTGAAAACAACACATAACCAAGCAAGGCAAGTTATACCTTTGATCATATTTGATCCCATTATTTTAAATTATTTAAATTCTGTTTTAAATTATTATTGCATGCGTATTTATATTCAAGTAATTTAAATTCCTGTTTTAAAGTTATAGCTATTCCCAACTCCATTGTATAGCCAATCTTGTTATTGAATCAATCATACCTTTACACCTTAGATGAAAATCTAGTTTGTGCAATAGTATGACTAGAATATTTTGGGAAAAATAATGCAAAGACATGCTTAGACCAAAAATATTTAGTTTGGGAAATTTTAGCCAAATGATTAACTATTGTTTAAAAGTCTATGGCATTGGTTTGTCATAGAAGATTTTGCAAATAACTTTGAAAAGCAAAAATGAAAAGTTGGTTTGTACTTGGGCGAAATGGATGCTTGGTGGGTGCAGATTTATGCGCGGGCTCAATCTGGGTAGGATTGAGGCCTAGTGGTTATTTTGGAAGTCGCCCAAGTCAGTTAAGGACCGGTCTTCGAGCCGCATCTTGCTAAGCCGCATCGTACTACCACATGTCCTGTATGGGCAGGACCTGGCTAAATAATTTGTAACATTCCACTGTAGTTGTGCCATTTTGGTGTGTGGGTGTCGGTTAGACAGTATTCCCACATGGCGCAAGAGGGGCTTGAATCCGTGGTGGTTAGCCCAATGGAAGCGAAACCTTAGCGAGGCAAGGCTACGGTGGGATGGCGCATTGTAAAAGCCTTGACACGTGCTCTAGACTGCTTACCTAAGGTAGTGAGCAGTGGGATCGACGGATGCCAAACAAACTAGAGAATTCATGTCTTGTGGGCAAAGTTGTACAACCTCTACAGAGTGCAAAACTATTCGAATAGCCGTGTCCACGGTCATGGACATGCTGAGCAAAGCCACTCAAAGTTAGACTTTGGTTTTGATTTCAAAATATTTTTACAAATGATTTGAGGATGGTTAATCCTTGTGGTAAAATTGGGCGGTTAGCCATGTGATAGGAGGGTATCCATCACCATGTTTCATATGGAGGTTATCCTACTATAAAACTTGAGAATTTATAAAAATGAATTTTAGTTATTAAATATCTGCTTTGAAACTTAGTAACAAATATTTAAAGAAAACATTGCTTTATGCAAATTCAACCAATAAGCCTTCCTTTGATATATCCATACATGCATTAACTCTGTTATTGGGTGTAACTTGCGAGCACGGTAGTTGTGCTCACCCTTGCTTCATGCAAATAAATTTCAGAGGAGAAGGACTTCGGATCTCGATGACTAGGCCGCTACCCCAGTCGATTGCCTGTGGCAGATCAGCTGGACTCCACTACTTCTTCGTCTTCCGCTGTGTTTTGTTTAATGTTGGCTTGTAAGCCTTTCTTGTAATCAACTCTGATATTTATTAATAAAGTTGTGCGATTTATGGATGTTACCATATCTGTTTACTGTGTGAACTAGCTACTGATCATGGGACTAGTTCAGAAATGCACAGAGGATTCTGGGGTGTTACTCCCGGGTCCGACACTTCCGCACATGGGGTAGCGGAGTGTCCGATAATACTGGTATTGAGATTCCTCTGAGACGAAAATCGGAATAGAATTTTTGGGCGTGCGGATGTTCCGAAGATCGGAAGTTCCGCAGTGGTAAGCACGGAACTTCCGATAATTCTGAGAAGTGCGGATGTTCCGGAAATCGGAACTTCCGCTGTGGTAAGTGCGGAACTTCCGATTGTGTCCAGAACTGTGCAGAGAAGGTTAAATTGTGATTTTGATTTAGTATGAGTTTGAGTCTTATACAAATATTGATGCTATGATATTGTGCAATGCTATGTGATGTGTTTTTGTCTATGTTGACTGCAGGGCATCAAGATGGAGTCGTGGCGAGACACGTGTACCGGACTAGGCGCAGAAAGGCGTTGAGGTCGAACGGTCGGGATGTGTCAAGACGGCGTGAATCTTGAAGCGGTTGCGTAGTCGTGCACAACAAGGTGTACGGAGGCTTCGGAGAAGGTGCGCAAGGGCGAAGGGTCTTTTCGCAAAGCGGCAAAAGTGGAGGCGGTTCCGTTCGGTGTAGCGGGCTTAATGGGTTGGAGGCCCATTAGCAGAGGCTATAAATAGGGAGAACCACAGGGTTAGGGTTAGACCTTTTGATAGAAAATTAGGTTAGCTCTAGAAAGGGTGTGTGTTGCCTTTTGAGAGTTTGTTGGTTTTGAGAGAATGAATCAAATCTCTTGTAATCTTTCCTCGTGTTTCCACTTGTAAACGCTTGATGTCTATCAATGAAACTCGAGTCTTTGATTACATGTTTATGCCTCTTTTATTCCCTCTCTGCTCATGTTGAATATCTAGGGTTTTGGCATATCTTTTGTTTCGTTTTATGAAATAGCATGAAACTTCATATCTAGAATCGTTTTGGTATTGCTATCACTTCCTCAAAGTTTCATGCTCTAAGAATCTGAGAATCTCGCTTATCATTGGTTTTGGTTTTGGTTTTTCTTGCCCCTTCTTCAAGAAATCCGTTTTTGGTTCGATTATTGAATCTTTGGTTGCAATTCTTCTCCATGAGGTCAAGAAGGTGTTTAGGATGATGTCTGTGAAACTTGACCAGAGAAGAGCATTCAAGATTTAGTTTTGGATTTTGAATAGAAACCCGAGCAAGATGTTCTTGGTCGGGACAATCGAACTTCCGATTGTCCATAGCGAACTCTGCAGCGGAACTTCCGCTCGATTCCGAACCACCGGAGTGCGGAAGTACTCGGGTAAAATCGAACGTCCGATATCGGCGAGCGATGTACCGGAATGTAAGGTTAGTTCTCGATTTTGTTTTACTCTTCTTGAGAGGGTTTGTTGATCTTATTTGAATACAGTAAAGGGGAGTTCTTAATTTTAAGGCACCATTCACCCCCCCTCTGTTGCCATTTCGGTCCTTCAGGAGCAGAGGGGAGGATTGGCGGTCCGAACGTCACCTCGAGCGCAGACCGCACGATCGAGATCTAACGGTCGAAATTGAACGCGCCCGATGAGGCTTAGTCGGTGCAGTTAGTTGATTGGACCGAGTCCATTGGCTCGAGCCCGAGTCTGGTTCGAACCCGAGGAACAGTGACAACCAGTTAGGGTTTGAATTTGAATCACTGATTTTTGGGGAATTATTTGGGACAGCAAACAAATTCCAAAAATTATGAAATTTTAATCGAGCTTCTTGATGAAGAAGGAACCTTATATAAAATTTTCAGAGACTTTTATCCACTGCATTTGTCTCTAAAAATTTCAGAAGGCTTAATTGTAACATCCCAAATTGGGTTTGTGTTTCAAATGTAATAAAAATGAGGATAAATTAAAACTTTTGCTGCCTCATGTATTGTTACAGTGTTTGAAACCTCTTTCCTTTAATTGGTGGAAATTAAAACTCAAAATTTCCCCAATTAAATTCAAGTCTTAAGACTCCTCAATGAAAATCGGTGCCCAACCCCAAAATAATTTTCATTGAACCTAGGAGGATGTTTAACACCTCGAATTATTTCATAATTTACAAAAATTATTTGATAATTTTGAGACCACCAAACATTAGTCAAACTCCTAAAATAGCCTTCTGAATTTTTAGAGAAAATGCAGTGCATAAAAGTCTCTGAAAATTTTATATAAGGTTCCTTCTTCTGTCAAGAAGCTCCAGTTAAAATTTCATAATTTTTGGAGTTTGTTTGCTATTCCGTATAATTCCTCCAAAAATCGCTTATTCAAATTCAAACTCTAAGCGCTTTCTTGTTCCTCGGGTTCGATCGGACTCGGGCTCGAGCCACTTGACTCGCCCGACCAACTAATCGCATCGCTCGGTCGGTTCGGCGCGAGTGTTGTGCGCCGTTGATCAAGATCGAACGGTCCACGATCGCGTGAACGCTCGGACCGTCTCAACGCAGCGCCGATCCATTTGAACCGTTGGATTCTAAATCAAGGGTCCACAATCGCGTGAACGTTCGGACCGTCCGACGCCTCGCGCAACGTGAACCGTAGGATCCAAATCAACGGCTCGAGATCAAGCGCGCGATTGAATCGTTATTCTCGACCGTTCTTTTTCACCGTCCGATTAAAATCCAGCGGTGGCGGCTATCGTCTACCTCCGTCGCTCGCGCTCGCCGTGGTCAGCGATAGTGGGTGAAAATTTCAGAGCGTGGCGTGCGGGTCACTTCTCCTTTCGCCAACGGCTCTTCCGCATTTAATGCTTCCGCCCCGCCGCCTCCAAGTCTTCGTCCTCCTCGAGTGCACTTGCTCCCATCGCCTCGATCGACCTCAACACGAGTTCGCCATTTTTCTTCCGCTGCTTCTTCCTTGCCCTTCGGCTATAAAACTCCTCCAAATGGCTTCCTTAGCATCCTTTGAACACCCTTGAGCTCCGAACCTTTGTTAGTGCATTACTCGAGCTCCATTTCAAAATTGCTCTCTACCGCCATTGTTAAAGCTCCAACCTCTTGGTGAAAGTGGTGCTCGGGCCTTCTCTTTCTAAACCCTTGCTTCCTCGCCATTTACCATCTCTAAGAGTATTAACCCTCACTCAATTTGGGTTTTTCGCAGGAGCAGCTTAATTTTGATTTCCCCTTTCGGCCGAAAGCCCTATTTTTCTTCATCGAGCGGCTCGGTCCCTCTGTGCTTTCTCCGTGCTCGGGTAACCCTCTTAGTCCCTAGTTGCTTGGCACCCGCCAGTTGGACCGCAGCAGAGCTCATTTGCTATTTTCGTTTTGACCATTTTCGGTCATCTCTGTCATCTCGGCTTTTGGCGTTCTAGAACGCCGCAGCCTAAAATTATTGGTTCCATTGGGTGCGCAAGTTTGTTAGCAACCCATTTTGGGCACTTGTCGCACCGCCGCGCCGTAGTCGCGGCGATGATCTCTCTTCCCGTCGCTTTGTCGGATGAAAACAGCGCGAAGTTTTGAACGTGAATTGATGTGGACCGTCGATCCTTAGATCAACGGTCCAGATCTGAGTGAGCGCTCGGACCGTCCGAAAGGTTCGATCCGTGTGGACCGTTGGATCCAAGATCAACGGCTCCTATGCGTGTGAACGTTCGGACCGCCCAACGCCCCGATCCACATGAACCGCTGGATCCGGATCCAACGGTGAGTGTTTAGGGTTTGTGGATCGCGCGCGCGCGCATTGCTCCGTGGACTTAGACCGTCGGATCCAAGATCGACGCCTCGCTCGTTCCACGCCGATTTAAATTCGATTTTCCGAGAGGATTTATTTGTCAACGAAAAATGTGATAGCTTGTAAAATGCATAACTAAGTCATTTCAAATCCTTTTCGGTTGATTCAAATTTTGTTGGTTATGTTTTTAACTAGACTTTAATTTAAAAATGTTTCGGACTCAAGATAGCTCCGTAAAAGTTTGCTAATGAATAGTAGCATTTTGATTTATAAAAGCCGAGCAAAATTGTTTTGGCCATATCTTTTGCATTAAGAATCCAAATCAATTGGTTCTTGTTGCATTAGGTCATAAAAATCATGCTCTTTCTACTGTAAAAATTTGAGAGCTTTTTGTTGAAGTTGGCTGTTGGATCTTTTCGGTTTCTTTTGCCTTATTGGTTCTTTTTGGTTCTTTCGATAGGATCCGAAGAGCACATTGATACCGAGAGTGATCCTCAAGAACATCTTGACCGCAACAAGCGTGCAAGCGGTTTGATCGTGTTAATCCTATTATTTTACAAGTTTAATATTTTGAATTCAACTGTATGTATGCATTGCTACTTTGTGTTAAATTATGGTTAGTTGATCCTATAGTTGCATAATCTGTAGGATGTTGTTAATTCTCTACTACTTGAGCCTAGGTTATTTGCTGTGATTAGAGTTCGATGGATGGACTCTTGTCACTTAGTAGAATACGAATCGTTGTGCTTAGCCATGCCTAGTTCGGTAGCTTTGGGCGATCATCGACTTAGTCGATGGTCTTGATCACACAAAAAATTATTATTCTTCCATTATGTCCAGCACTTTGTGCTTTGTTAATTTTGTAAAGTCAAAAATCTGAAAATGGAAAAATTGATTTGGACTTGGGCAAGTGGTTGGATGGTGGGTTATTGGGTTTGTGCATGTCTTGCCTAAGTCAACAAGGACCGAACATCTTGTGTCACACTCTCCAAGCACTTTTGCGCACTAACCACATGAGGGTTATATGGGACCCTCTTGACCTAGTACTTTGGAGTGTGTTATCTCCGAGTCGCAGGAGGAGCGTTGTGTGTGTTGTGTGAAAAAGGAATTGTGTTCTTGTGTTTGTGTTGGGTGTGCGGTGGTGGGGATTGCCGGGAAGGTTCTCCACCTCGAGGGGCGTCGCAGTTGTCCAAGGCTTTACCCGTGACGGGTAGTTGTCCGAGGCTGGGCCACGACCCCGACACAATGTATGGGTTTCTATCCATACGGGCGACTCGAAGGTAATACATAATATTGGAAAAGTCTCGTAGGACTTAGCCGTGCCGGCATACCTAAGGAAGTGTGCTTAATAGCTTGGCAAAAAGGCGGTCTGACATGTGGGTAAAATGGTACACCCTGCAGGGATAAAACTATTCGAATAGCCTCGTCCTAGGTTATGGACACACTTGGTTAGGTTTTGCAAGAGTTAGACTTCAACCTTTTAAATTAAAATTTGACATGGTTGGCATGAATGGGTAATTCATGCTATTGTTGTGGTGACTAATGGTTTAGTCACTTCCGTGATTGTTGTTGTTTCCTATCTTACGTTAATTTGTTGTCTTTTGCGCTTATTTGAACATTAAAACAGATTTGTTAAATTGCTTTCAATCTATTATATTATTGCAAATGAAAACTTGCTTTATGCTAAAATGAAACCTCTGACCTCTTGTTGATTAAGCTTACATGTAGTATATGTACAGGTTTGTTATTCCACATGTAAGTCTTGCGAGTACATTCAAAGTACTCACCGCTTTTGCTTCTTTGCTTTTGTTTTGCAGGGAAGAAGGTGAGCCCCAAGGGCCTCACTTTTGTGAGATGTGCTTCGGGTTTGACGACTAGCTTGGCGGTCGGTCGGTTGCCTTGTGGGTTAAAGGCACACCGATTGGTTGTTTTGTTGTAGCCATCTTATGGCACTTTTGCTTCACTGCTTAATTATTATGGTCTCTTTTATTGTTGGCGGTTGGCCTCTCTTTGTAATGACTCGGTTTAATGTTATTAATATACATTGCATTGCTCGTGTTTGGTTCTATGTGGATGAATGGAATTGATACATAAATGTTGTGATGAGGTGTGTATATCGCACTGGGAAGTATACATGTCTCGAGTCTCGGATTATCCGCTTTGTGATGCTAGGACCGAATGGATGGTTAAGCATTACAAGTCGGATAAACCGGGTCTCACAAGGTTTGTATCGAGCCATCTCGACCGTAGTAACCCAAGTTGGTCGTCTTTAGGATATTTTGGAAAACTTTATTTTCAAAGTATCAAATGATTTTTGAAAGCTTAAGTAAGTTCTCAGATTTTATTCCTTACCTATCTTAGCTTTCTCCCCTCATCTTACTCTAATTTGAGTTTGAAAGTTGTTTTCCTCTCATCTCCTTTTCAAAGGTAGTGTTATCGATTAAATGGGTTTTGGGAACCAGTGAGTTTGGCAAATTGAAGAGCTTAGGGTTTTTGAAGTTTCTGGACTGAAGGTTTCGACTAGAGGCTTGGATGCGGAATCTGGACAACACACCTCAATTTCCAGACAGCGAGCTCAATGGATTCTGATAGGACCACTGAGCTTGGCAAATTGAAGTGTGCCAGATTTTGAAGTTTCTAGAATGGAAGACTTCGACTGGAAGCTTGGATGCAAAATCACTACAGCAACCTCAATTTCCGGACAGCAAGCTCGATGGTTCTAAATGGGGTAGAAAATGAGAGGATAATCAACTGAAATTTGTGGGGTTAAAAGGGTAAGATGTGATACTAGTTAGCTATGTATCTAACACTATTTTCGTTGATTGAACCTTGCTCTTTAGTGGTGATAGATCTTACCTTAATCTTCTAATTTTTATCTTCTCAATCAATTACTCGTTCATTCAATACGGGTTAGTTGCGTTGGGAAGTTGAGCTTTGGTTTTATGATTCCTTGCTGTTTTTGGAGTCTTCTTATAAGCCTTTTTAAAGTTATGTACTTGCTGTTTTCGGCTTTCGATTAGAGTGATATTCCATTCCCCTAGTCGTCAGCTTTTCGCTTTCTTTTGGCTTTGAATTTGGAGTCTAGTTTTTAACCCAAGTTTCTTGTAACAGATGGCGGACCTTTCAGAGCGGCCAAGGCGATCCACCGTCGGACGAGGATCTTCCTCCTCCTCCGACCATGGCCGTGGTCCTTCTTCGATCGAGCGCAACCGCAGAGGATGGGAGGGTTCTTACGACGCCATCGCGCGCAACACTTCCGCCCTTACGGTGCATCGGGATCCGCAAGGAGTGGTCATCAGCCGCGTGGGGGACTCGCGGAGTTTCTTCGCACTCAGCCCCCTACGTTCTCTAGGTCTGAGGACCCGCTTGACGCAGACGATTGGCCGTCGTTGAGCGCAAGCCGATAGCGATGCCGGAGCACGAAGACGCTATTCGCATCGCACCGGTGGAGGGTGCGGCTTTGTCTTGGTGGGAGAGCTTTCGCCATGCACCGACGGCCACACCGTCACTTGGGAGGAGTTCCGACCGCCTTCCGTCGGAGTCACATTCCTTCCGGCCTGATGAGGCTGAAGAAGAAGGAATTCTTGTCGCTCAGGCAAGGGCGTCGTTCAGTCACGGAGTACCTGTACGAGTTCAACCATTTGGCTCGTTATGGTCCAGAAGAGGTGGCCACTGATGAGGCCAAGCAAGAGAAGTTCAAGGATGGTTTGTCTGAGGAGCTTCAAGACAAGCTATCTATCGTTGACTTCCCTGATTTCCAGGCCTTGGTGGACAAGGCCATCGTCGCTGAGCACGCGGGGAGAGCACTTGTGGATTCCCGCAAGCGCAAGTGGGAGGCCCACAAGTCAGCGCAGGCTAGCTCTTTCCGTTCCCGTGTTGGGCAGTCTCCGGGGTCCCGTCCTCCGCCTTCAAGACTTCGAGATCGTCAAGACTGCGCCTCATCCTTCGCAGGCCGTGCCCCAATCACGTGCACCTGCGAGTCACCAGAGGCCTCCGACAGTGCGGATGTCACCTGCTTCTTCAGCAACGACAAGGGGCATTATGCAAATAATTGCCCCAAGAAGACAGCGACCCCTCGTCCTAATGGAGGACGCGGGCAAGGAGGTGGTTCTTCGCAGGACCGGAAGATAGTCCCTACTATCCAAGGCGTGGGCAGTGGTCGCGTCAACCTCATCTCAGCAGAGGAGGCACAGGAGGCACCCGACGTCGTGCTGGGTACCCTTTCTGTTAACTCTTATCCTGCTACTGTTTTGTTTGATTCAGAGCATCTCATTCTTTATTTCAATCTTTTGTGCTATTAGTGGGCTCCTCTTTACTCCATTGTTGATCCCATTGCTCATTCGCTCTCGGGTTTGGAGTTGAGAGTCGAATCGAGTGTAGGGATGTTCCAATCGAGATCGAGGAGTGAGATTCTTCGCGAATCTTATCCTCCTCCATTCAAGAAGTCTAGATGTAATTCTTGGTATGGATTGGTTGTCTCAAAGATAAGGGACGGATCGATTGCGCCAAGAAGTGTGTCCGCCTATCTAGTCCTTGAGGCGAGCGGGTTCGCCACAAAGCGCTAGGCCCGCATCTCTTCGCTTGAAGCGAAGCCCGCTCGATATTGGTGAAGTCCCAACCGCTCGTGACTTCATTGATGTCTTTCCGGAAGCTCTTCCAGGAATGCCACCAGTTCGAGACCTCAAGTTTGTCATTGAGTTGGCTCCCGGTACTGCCCCGATTTCAAAGAGGCACTATCGGATGCCACCGAACGAATTGGTGGAGTTGAAGAAGCAACTGAATGAGCTGCAAGAAAAAGGTTTCATCCGCCCTAGCTCATCTCCGTGGGGTTGTCCAGCAATCTTCGTAAAGAAGAAGGACAATACTTTATGCATGTGCGTGGATTACCGTCCGCTTAATGAGGTAACGGTAAAGAACAAATATCCATTGCCCCGCATTGATGATCTCTTTGATCAATTAACTAGAGCTCGAGTATTCTCCAAGATTGATTTGAGAATGGGATATCATCAAGTTCGGATACGACCTGAGGATATTCCAAAGACGGCTTTCTCTACTCGCTACGGCTTGTATGAGTATACCGTCATGTCATTTGGCTTAACCAATGCTCCCGCCTTGTTCATGAACCTCATGAATTCGGTATTCATGGAGTATTTGGATAAGTTTGTCGTGGTCTTCATCGATGATATTCTCATCTATTCCAAGGACGATGAGGAACACGATTGTAACAGCCCCAATTTTAATAAACAGTAATTATATGCATTTTATATTATATTTGTTATTTCTGAAGCATTTGCATAAATTTTGCATTTGTAAATATCCTAATCAAAATCTAATAGGTAACTCCAATCACAATTCCAAAGAGAGACAACAATAAATACTTAAGAAATTCTTTGGGAAATAATTTAAGTAAACCTTACAATGATTATCATAAATAACAATATTCTCAATACAAGTAACACAAGAATTTATTTACATCAGATCAGATTATGTTTTACAACTTTGAGTAATTTACAAAAATATTATAATAAAACTTGCATTGCATGTTGCCTAAAGCCTTCCTTGAAATCTTGCCCGTCCATCGTTGTCCAGCCAAACCATCTTCCTCGACCCAATCCGAAATATCATTTGCAGCTCCATAGTCCGTCAACCAATCAAAAGACCATTAGTTGTTCAAAAGCAGTATAATAGAGTTAGAATAAAATAAATTGCCGTCAGTATACCATAGGAATCATCGCGGTTCCCTGATCTACCTAGATTAGTCGGCACCTTGAGTATCGCGACTACCCACACCAACCTGGGTTAACCGGCATCTTGACTTTTCAAGTCACCTAGGCTAACCCAGATTAGTCGGCACCGGGATACCCATGATCCCTAGACTAACCTAAGTAAATCAACACCGTATTATTTCCGTAGGTTCTCATCATTCAGCATTTAGGGAAATCCAAAACCTACGTATACTGAATTGCCTCCACTGTCGCAAATCCATTGCATAATGAATTGCTAACCAATGGACCAAAAATGCCCAGCCCAAAAATATCTTAGGAGCTATCCGGATAAACACAAATGCATCTCACCAAGCCAAGCATCACCGCAAGAACCAGCCAGGGAACCACCGAAGGCAGCAAGAGCAGAGCAGAGCCAGCAAAGCACAACCGGGTGCCAGCACAGCCGGTTCCAGAGAATTCCCAACCCCTGCAAAATCAGCAGGAGCAAGCAACCCATTTCCTCCCCAGCAGCCATTTTCCCTTCCCAATTCCCCTCAGCCGAACCCCATTTCCATCTCTTCACTGAAGCAAGAACCGAAGGCAATCAAGAGCAAGACAATCAAAGCAAGGCCAGGAGCAAATCATCAGGTCAAGCCAAGCCAAGCCAGCATCACCATCATCAATCGATGTCGCAACCAAACAAGGCAAGCCAAAGAAAGAAGCAGCAGACAGAGCAAGAGGAGGAAAGAAGCATCAGGAGCGGGGAAGCACAGGAGGAGGAACACCAGCAGAAGGGCGCCAGAGGAGAGCACCAAAGACACACCAAAGATCGCTACCCTCTTCTTCCCAAACCCAAGTCCCAGTAAGAGGTAACCCCAGTACCCATCAGCAAGCATATCACTTGCACATCATCAATCACTGACCTCGGTATGCATTGCACTCATCCAAATCATTCTCACAAATCACGGATCTTAATAGAATCAATCCCGGATCTCAAGAGCATCAAATAGCTCTCGGTTCATTTTCATCATCACAGAGCGGTAGGGGTAGGGTAGAGAGGAGATCACCGAGGTCTTACCTCGGTGGCAACCGAACCCAACACCCACCTCCACCATCGATAGCATTCACCACCTCGGATGGACCTCCATGAACATGCATTCATAAATAATCAAAAGCATTAATCCGAAATCAAGCTGGTTTTGCTAAAAATCAACATATTTGAAATCAATTAGAACGGGGAAATCGAGTCGATGAGAGCCGAGCCAAGAACGAGCGGCCGAGTAGCCGAGGGCGGTTCGGAGGAACCAAAGCGGCCGGCGGCGGAGGCCGAGCCGCCAAGCCAAGACCGAGTAGGCCGAGCCGCCCACCGCAAAGACCGAGTAGGGCGAGTCGACATGGCGCCCGGGCGGCATCGGCGATCGGCGGCGGCAGCAGCAGGAGCGCAGGAGCCTGTGGCGGCGCACGAGAGGAAGCGAGAGAGACCGAGAGAGTCGGGGAAGCCGAGGGTGAAGGGAGAAGAGAGTCGGCCGAGAGAGATAAGGGAGAGAAGGGGCTTCGGCCGAGAGGGGATCAGGAAGAGAGAGAGAGAGAGAGGTGTGATTAGGGATTAAGGGTTTAATAAAATTTGGAATTAAAGGAGTAGTACAAATAAATTTTAGTGTATAGTAATGGCTATAGTTTTAGCTGTTTAAATTGACGTTAATTAGTAAGGACTATTAATACCATATAAATATTACAATCGATCAGAGTATAGTCGCGCACGATTAAATATCAGTAAATTGACTCGTAGAAAATAAAATCAAGCGTAGTGTATATAAATTAATCTGAGTCTTTAGGGATGAATTGACCGCCGTTAGTATTCACCTGATTAAATACAACGACCTGTTGTGTTATAGGTTATTCGAAATAGATTAATTGAATCCAGCCCTGCGACTGTAGATAATAGATGTGCACACAATCACCATCAAAGTCTGCCGAAAGAAGAGAGCATATTAGATGATTGATTTTGACTGTAGGATCATCGTGGTTGTATACATATAATGCCTGGAGAGAGAGTGTTTGTGAGTATTAGATGTCCTGTTAAGGAAAACCACATCACCTAAACTCTAGGTATTGTCAGTCATTATAATTCCGCCAGAAATTGAACTAACTTTAACCAGTCCATAAGAAATTGAATTTTTATTAAATTAAAATCTATACTTAAATGCATCTAGAATCATAACCTCATTAATATGTATTTATCTTGCATTTTTGAGCATTTTGGATTTCTCGATTTTATTGGTATTTATTCGCTTTTGTATTCTCTTTTTAGATTCTGAATTGCGCGACGTGAACGATAATGCCTACAATAGTGAACAAGTGGACTTCTACCAAGGCAAGCATCCTCTCTGCACCATGTTGATCCTAATTTTTGAACTGTAGATTTACAAAACACAGTGATACTGTTGCATGCTAATTTTCTTAAAAATTAATTGTGATCTGTCAATAGGTAGTTATAACCTAACAATTGTGGTTTACCTTAAATATGATCATACACTCAACCTTAAGGTAGTGTTTTTATACTAAGATACTTATTTCAGTAATTGCTTAGCCATGCAGTCTGTAGTATGTCAATTTTATTTTGCCAAACTTGGAAATATTAAATGAATTTCATTTATTTTGATTCTTTGTTCAGTTTATTTAAATTTGAAATGAAAGTAAATTTTGTTTATTCACACTGATTTTAAATCCGGACAAGTGGATGCTAGTGAGGGTGCCTTAGTGCACGAGATTGGGAAATGTGGTTGTCTTGTCTGGATTGATTAAGGACTGAACATTGACTAGATGATTCAAGCACCAACGTACTTCCACACGCAGTGTATGGGCGCTGTTTGGTTAAGTAAAAGGTTAATGCTATTGAGTTGGATACAGGAGAGTAAGGACATGTGTATTGATTTCATATGGCATAGATGCTTAAGTCTTCGGGCCGTGTCGTATGCCATGTGGAGCTTATATCGATATCAGATGTTCTTAGAAGGGTGAGGCCATACATGCGTTCCATCACATGTATGTACCTTAAGGGCTCCGATTGCGAATTAATATGTGCAGCTAGCACAGCTCTACTTTCTGTCATTTAATTTATGTTTTTCGGATCGGCATTCCCGGCACAACATGTGGGCCCCCGGTTGGCAGGTTCTACTAGTAACTTGTACTGAGCGGGATCAGTCACACATGGGTATTCCAGCTCAATAGTGTCAACTTGTTGAAAAATACCAAATCTTAGTTTACGTACCGCATACCAAAGGCAGTGTGCTATTATTCCGGAGGCTTACGGGCTAACTAAGTCGTGTGGGTAAAGTTGTACACCCCTGCAGGGATTAAAACTATTCGAATAGCCGTGTCCACGGTTACGGACAACGCTTGAATTTGAATTGCGCTTTGTATAGATTTTGAAAATAAAATTTTGTATGGAAATTATTTCGGCATGATAGTGAGTCATGAAATGTATTGCTAGTGGTTGTAGCCACTTGATTTTGATACTAATTATGATCATACTTTCATTTGTTTACTGTTTTAATCTAAATTGATTTATCAAATTGCTTTACTAAAACCTAGCAAGTGTAGGTTAAGAGATATTGCTTTACGCAAAATTGAACCATTATAACCTTCCTGTTGTTAATCTTATGCATCTATAAATTCTAATCCTTTGTATAGGACCTATCAGACACTTTATTTTAAATAGTTTGTGTAAGTCTTGCTGAGTACCTTTCGTACTCAGTGGAATTGTCCACTTGTTGCAGGTAAAGAACGCCCTAGAAATATTTCAAGTTGAAGCGATTACAGGGTTACTTCGGCTTTAATCCCAGTCAAGTTGCCCTTGGGTTGTGGCGCTCCACTGGGAAGTTTATTTTATTGCTTCCTTTTTCATTTATGATTTACTTAATGTTTCCGCTGTAAATTTTTATTAATGTATTTCAATCGTGTATGCTTGTGATATAATGTTGTAAGGATATGTCTATGTTAGCGACTCATCCAGGAGCTAACATGAGAGGCATATCAGGAACTGAATATTGGAATTGTACCTTGTTAATAATTATACTTCTAGTATTATTTTTAATTGAGACTTGATTGTTCTTGATTAAAAATTTTACTACTGGTATGATTATTAATTTGGTATAAACCTCCAATATTCCGGGGTCCTCACAGCGTTGGATGAGCATCTGAGGCTTGTATTAGGCAAGCTTCGTGAGCATCAGCTGTATGCAAAGTTCAGCAAGTGCGCGTTCTGGTTGAAGGAAGTGGCATTCTTGGGTCATATTCTTTCAAATAGAGGCGAGGCCGTTGACCCTAGCAAGGTCGCGATGTTCTTTCATGGGTTCACCTACTTGATAACGAAGTGCGGAGTTTTCTCGGTTTAGCGGGATATTATCGCCGTTTTATCGAGAATTTCTCCAAGATCGCGAAGCCAATGACGGAGCTGCTCAAGAAGGACAAGAAGTTCTTGTGGTCCGATGCTTGTGAGGAAAGTTTCCAAGTACTTAAGAAGCGTTTGACCACCGCTCCCGTCCTCGTTCTTCCCGATATCCATCGAGGCTTCGATATCTTTTGCGATGCTTCTCGGCGAGGACTCGGTTGTGTCCTTATGCAAGAAGGCAAGGTAGTGGCCTATGCATCAAGGCAATTAAGGACTCATGAACTCAACTATCCTACCCATGACTTGGAATTGGTCTTTGTGATTCATGCACTTAAGATTTGGCGACATTACCTAATCGGTAATCGTTGTGAAGTGTATTCGGATCACAAAAGCCTAAAGTATTTGTTCACCCAACCAGATCTGAACCTCAGGCAAAAGAGATGGTTGGAGTTGGTCAAAGATTATGACATGGGTATTCACTACCATCCGGGCAAGGCTAATGTCGTTGCCGATGCGCTCAGTCGCAAAGCGCATTGCAATGCCTTATTGCTCCAGGAACGCCAACCCACCCTTCTGAAGGAATTTCAGCGTCTCAACTTAGGTTTGGTTGAGCATGGTTCCCTCGCTGCCTTGGTTGTGCAACCAACCTTGGTAGATCGGATTAAGGTCGCTCAACAATCAGATGTTGGAGTGAACCATATCAAGGGAAATATCAAGAACGGTACAACTGAGTGCTTCTCTGAGGATGAGCATGGTGTTGTAAGGTTCGGGCAACGCCTGGTGGTTCCAAAGGACATGGAATTGCGGAATTTGATTCTCCGCGAAGCCCACGATTCGCCTTTGTCTATTCATCCCGGGGCCACAAAGATGTATCAAGATCTCCGTCAGAGATTTTGGTGGACCCGAATGAAGAGGGAAATTGCGAAGTTCGTTGCCGAGTGCGACGTGTGTCGTCGTGTCAAGGCCGAGCATCAGCGTCAGCGCAGGCGCTTGACCTTTGCCTATTCCTGAATGGAAGTGGGATTCGATCGGGATGGATTTTATCACCGGTCTGCCCCGAACATCCAAGGGCAAGGATTCCATCTGGGTTGTCATCGATCGATTGTGAAGGTAGCCCATTTTACGCGATGCGGACAAACCTTAGTGTGAGTCTACTCGCGGACCTCTATATTTCCGTATCGTGCGCTTGCATGGTGTACCAAGGCGATCGTTTGGATCATGATGCGCTTTTCACCGCCGTGTTTTGGAAGTGTTTGCAAGAGGCTACGGAACCGTCTCACATTTAGCACCGCATATCACCCCCAAACCGATGGTCAGACCGAAAGGGTCAACCAAGTGTTGGAAGACATGCTTCGTGCTTGCGTCCTCTCCTATGGAAAGAATTGGGAGAAATGCTTGCCATTTGCCGAGTTTTCCTACAACAACAGTTTTCAGGCCAGTCTCGGCATGTCACCTTTCGAGGCCTTATACGGGAGAAAGTGCAGAACCCCGTTAAATTGGTCGGAGACCGGCGAAAGACCATTCTTTGGCCCGGACTCGATCAATGAGGCCGAGAGTCAAGTCCAGCTTATTCGTGATCGTTTGCGCACAGCTCAATCCAGGCAAAAGAGCTCGTGAGTTGAGCTTTGAGCCTAATGACTTTGTTTATCTCAAAGTCTCTCCTTTGAAGGGCCATCAACGTTTCGGCGTCAAGGGAAAGTTAGCTCCTCGATATGTCGGTCCTTACCGTGTTATCGAGAAGAAAGGAGCTGTTGCCTATAAGTTGGAGTTGCCAGCTGCACTCGAAGGGGTACATGATGTTTTCCATGTGTCTCAATTAAAGAAGTGCCTCCGTGTTCCAACAGAGGAAGCTCCGTTGGAAACTCTCGATGTCCAGGAAGATTTGACCTACAAGGAGCACCCTGTTCGCATCCTTGAAGAGGCTGAACGAAGAACGAGGAATCGTGCCATCAAGTTCCTTAAAGTTCAGTGGTCAAATCATTCTGAAGATGAGGCTACTTGGGAAAGGGAAGATCGTCTCCGTGCAGACTACCCCTCTTTCTTTGCCGAGTGAGCCAAATCTCGGGACGAGATTTACGTAAGGGGAGGTTTTGTAACATCCCAAATTGGGTTTGTGTTTCAAATGTAATAAAAATGAGGATAAATTAAAACTTTTGCTGCCTCATGTATTGTTACAGTGTTTGAAACCTCTTTCCTTTAATTGGTGGAAATTAAAACTCAAAATTTCCCCAATTAAATTCAAGTCTTAAGACTCCTCAATGAAAATCTGGTGCCCAACCCCTGAAAATAATTTTCATTGAACCTAGGAGGGATGTTTAACACCTCAGAATTATTTCATAATTTCCAGAAATTATTTGATAATTTTTGAGACCAGTCAAACATTAGTCAAACTCCTAAAATAGCCTTCTGGAATTTTTAGAGAAAAATGCAGTGCATAAAAGTCTCTGAAAATTTTATATAAGGTTCCTTCTTCTGTCAGCAAGCTCCAGTTAAAATTTCATAATTTTTGGAGTTTGTTTGCTATTCCGTATAATTCCTCCAAAAATCAGTTATTCAAATTCAAACTCTAACTGGCTTTCACTGTTCCTCGGGTTCGGATCAGACTCGGGCTCGAGCCACTTGACACGCCCGATCAACTAAGCGCCTTCGCCGGTCGGTTCGGCGCGAGTGTTGTGCGCCGTTGGATCAGCATCGAACGGTCCACGATCGCGTGAACGTTCGGACCGTCTGAACGCGCCGATCCATTTGAACCGTTGGATTCTAAATCAAGGGTCCACAATCGCGTGAACGTTCGGACCGTCCGAACGCCTCGCGCAACGTGAACCGTAGGATCCAAATCAACGGCTCGAGATCAAGCGCGCGATTGAATCGTTATTCTCGACCCGTTCTTTTTCAGCCGTCCGATTAAAATCCAACGGCTGGCGGCTATCGTCTACCTCCGTCCGCTCGCGCTCGCCGTGGTCAACAGTAGTGGGTGAAAATTTCAGAGCGTGGCAGCGTCGGGTCACTTCTCCTTTCGGCCAACGGCTCTTCCGCATTTAACGCTTCCGTCCCGCCGCCTCCGAAGTCTTCGTCCTCCTCGAGTGCACTTGCTCCCATCGCCCTCAGTCGACCTCAACACAGAGTTCGGCCATTTTTCTTCCCGTTGCTTCTTCCTTGCCCCTTCGGCTATAAAACTCCTCCAGTGGCTTCCTTAGCATCCTTTGAACACCCTTGAGCTCCAGAACCACTGTTAGTGCATTACTCGAGCTCCATTTCAAAAATTGCTCTCGGGCGCCATTGTTAAAGCTCCAACCTCTTCGGTGAAAGTGGTGCTCCGGGCCTTCTCTTTCTAAACCCTTTCTTCCGCAGTTACTTACCATCTCTAAGAGTATTAACCCTCACTCAATTTGGGTTTTCCCAGGAGCGGCTTAATTTTGATTCCCCTTTTCGCCGAAAGCCCTATTTTTCTTCATCGAGCGGCTCCGGTCCCCTCGTGCTTTCTCCGTGCTCGGTAACCCCTCTTTAGTCCCGAGTTGCTTGGCACCGCTCGCTTGGACCGCATGTGAGCTCATTTGCTATTTTCGTTTTGACCATTTTCGGTCATCTCTGTCATCTCCGGCTTGCCGGCGTTCTAGAACGCCGCAGCTAAAATTATTGGCTCCATTGGGTGCGCAAGTTTGTTAGCAACCCATTTTGGGCACTTGCTCGCACCGCCGCGGACAGAGTCGCCGGCGATGATCCTCTCTTCCCCGTCGTTTTGTCGGATGAAAACAGGCGCGAGTTTTGAACGTGAATTGATGTGGACCGTCGATCCTTAGATCAACGGTCCAGATCTGAGTGAGCGTTCGGACCGTCCGAAAGGTTCGATCCGTGTGGACCGTTGGATCCAAGATCAACGGCTCCTATGCGTGTGAACGTTCGGACCGCCCGAACGTCCTGATCCACATGAATCGTTGGATCCAGATCCAACGGTGAGTGTTTAGGGTTTGTGGATCGCGCGTGCGCGCATTGCTCCGTGGACTTAGACCGTCGGATCCAAGATCGACGCTCCTCGTTCGTCCACGTCGATTTAAATTCTGATTTTCCCGAGAGGATTTATTTGTCAACTGAAAAATGTGATAGCTTGTAAAATGCATAACTAAGTCATTTCAAATCCTTTTCGGTTGATTCAAATTTTGTTGGTTATGTTTTTAACTAGACTTTAATTTAAAAATGTTTCGGACTCGGTATAGCTCCAGAAAATTTTGCTAATGAATAGTAGCATTTTTGATTTATAAAAGCTGAGCAAAATTGTTTTGGCCATATCTTTTGCATTAAGAATCCAAATCAATTGGTTCTTGTTGCATTAGTTCATAAAAATCATGCTCTTTCTACTGTAAAAATTTGAGAGCTTTTTGTTGAAGTTGGCTGTTGGATCTTTTCGGTTTCTTTTGCCTTATTGGTTCTTTTGGTTCTTTCGATAGGATCCAAGAGCACATTGATACCGAGAGTGATCCTCAAGCAACATCTTGACCATAACAAGCGGCAAGCAGTTTGATCATGTTAATCCTATTATTTTACAAGTTTAATATTTTGAATTCAACTGTATGTATGCATTGCTACTTTGTGTTAAATTATGGTTAGTTGATCCTATAGTTGCATAATCTGTAGGATGTTGTTAATTCTCTACTACTTGAGCCTAGGTTATTTGCTGTGATTAGAGTTCGATGGATGGACTCTTGTCACTTAGTATAATACGAATCGTTGTGCTTAGCCATGCCTAGTTCGGTAGCTTTGGGTGATCATCGACTTAGTCGATGGTCTTGATCACACAAAAAAAATTATTATTCTTCCATTATGTCCAGCACTTTGTGCTTTGTTAATTTTGTAAAGTCAAAAATCTGAAAATGGAAAAATTGATTTGGACTTGGGCAAGTGGTTGGATGGTGGGTTATTGGGTTTGTGGATGTCTTGCCTAAGTCAACAAGGACCGAACATCTTGTGTCACACTCTCCAAGCACTTTTGCGTACTAACCACATGAGGGTTATATGGGACCCCTCTTGACCTAGTACTTTGGAGTGTGTTATCTCCGAGTCGCAGGAGGAGCGTTGTGTGTGTTGTGTGAAAAAGGAATTGTGTTCTTGTGTTTGTGTTGGGTGTGCGGTGGTGGGGATTGCCGGGAAGGTTCTCCACCTCGAGGGGCGTCGCAGTTGTCCAAGGCTTTACCCGTGACGGGTAGTTGTCCGAGGCTGGGCCACGACCCCGACACAACGTATGGGTTTCTATCCATACGGGCGACTCGAAGGTAATACATAATATTGGAAAAGTCTCGTAGGACTTAGCCGTGCCGGCATACCTAAGGAAGTGTGCTTAATAGCTTGGCAAAAAGGCGGTCTGACATGTGGGTAAAATGGTACACCCTGCAGGGATAAAACTATTCGAATAGCCTCGTCCTAGGTTATGGACACGCTTGGTTAGGTTTTGCAAGAGTTAGACTTCAACCTTTTAAATTAAAATTTGACATGGTTGGCATGAATGGGTAATTCATGCTATTGTTGTGGTGACTAATGGTTTAGTCACTTCGGGATTGTTGTTGTTTCCTATCTTACATTAATTTGTTGTCTTTTGCGCTTATTTGAACATTAAAAACAGATTTGTTAAATTGCTTTCAATCTATTATATTATTGCAAATGAAAACTTGCTTTATGCTAAAATGAAACCTCTGACCTCTTGTTGATTAAGCTTACATGTAGTATATGTACAGGTTTGTTATTCCACATGTAAGTCTTATGAGTACATTCAAAGTACTCACCGGCTTTTGCCTACGCTTTTGTTTGAGGGAAGAAGGTGAGCCCCAAGGGCCTCACTTTTGTGAGATGTGCTTCGGGTTTGACGACTAGCTTGGCGGTCCGGTCGGTTGCCTTGTGGGTTAAAGGCACACTGATTGGCTGTTTTGTTGTAGCCATCTTATGGCACTTTTGCTTCCGCTGTTTAATTATTATGGTCTCTTTTATTGTTGGCCGGTTGGCCTCTCTTTTGTAATGACTCGGTTTAATGTTATTAATACTTCTGTTCTGTTCTGTGTTTCGGTTCTATGTGGATGAATGGAATTGATACATAAATGTTGTGATGAGGTGTGTATACTGCACTCTGGGAAGTATACATGTCTCGAGTCTCGGATTATCTGCTTTGTGATGCTAGGACCGAATGGATGGTTAAGCATTACAAGCCGGATAAACCGGGGTCTCACATTAATTAGGAGTTTGACTAATGTTTGACTTGTCTCAAAAATTATCAAATAATTTCTGAAAATTATGAAATAATTCTGAGGTGTTAAACATCACTCCTAGGTTCAATGAAAATTATCTTCAAAGGTTGGGCACAAGATTTTCATGAAGGAGATTTGTGTTGGTGGCCAAATGGCAAGTTGATTTTTGATTTCACATAATTTCGTTACAAAAATTATGGAACTGATTACAAAAATCAAGATCAGAGGAAAAGTTTTAATTTCTCCTCATTTTTATTACATTTGAAACATAAACCCAATTTTGGGATGTTACAGATTGATCCTCAAAAGCGGCAAGGACCCGGTGAGCAGCCTTCACAAGCTTATTAGCCTCATACCTTGATTTGTTGAAAGGAGACTTCTTCCAAGCTGGCTTTCCTTCCTTATGATTGCTCTTACCTTTCAGCTTGGGGCAATTAGCCCTGATATGATTGAGCTCACCACATTCATAGCATGTCACCGGACCACCTCTCTTTTTGTTTCTCACATTATTGTAGGCCCGTGTGAATTTTTTAGCTAGAAGAGCTAACTCTGTTTCAGGAATACTTTCAAGCTCCTCTTCATGAATAGCAGATAAACAAGCAAATGAAAATCCAGAAGAAGATTCAAAAGAGTCATTAAAAGCCTTTTTGAGAGGATCTGCTACCAAAGCTAAATTATCTTTCTTGGGATGATCAACTCTTTTAATTTCATGAGTCTTGAGTTTACTATAAAGCAATTCTAAAGTAAGACTTGAAAGATCAACATTTTCCTCTATAGCAGTAGCCTTCATCTCCCACTCCTTGGTGTTGATTGCAGCCAAGAGATGGGTGGCATTTTCAGATTGAGAATATTCAATATCAATAGCTTTCATTTGATTAATTACTTTATTAAAGCGACTGAAAATGTCATTGATGCTCTCTCCAAGACGCATCTCGA
The DNA here is from genome assembly GCA_036346395.1 of Hsuehochloa calcarea. Lineage (NCBI taxonomy): Eukaryota > Viridiplantae > Streptophyta > Magnoliopsida > Poales > Poaceae > Hsuehochloa > Hsuehochloa calcarea. The sequence continues at coordinate 34,649,228 of CM070604.1, read as the reverse complement.
ATTTATTGTATTCACGCTTGTAAACTGTTTGGCGCACCTTTTTGATTTGGGACGAACCCTCATGATATGTTTCGAGAGTGTTCCAAATTTCGTGCGCAGTTGAAAGATTGCAAATTCTATCATATTCTTGTCTACCAAGTGCACCATATAAAAGATTCTTAGCCTTATTGTTGTTAGCCAAAAGAATTGCAGAAGCAGGTGTAGCAATTTCAGGAATAACCAGCGGGCTCTAACAACATCCCAAATAGCTTGTCCCTCGCTCTCAAGAAAGACGCGCATACGATTCTTCCAATAGGCATAGTCGTGCCCATCAAAGATATGCGGTTTAGTAGAGAACTTATCCATTGCCAAAGTTCAGTGACTGGTTAAGATCAAGATTGAACTAACCGGGCTCTGATACCACTTGTTAGACCGAAAAGGCGACTAGAGGGGGGGGGTGAATAGGAGCACGCTCACTTTTTCCCAAATAATGAATTCAACACAATTTCACTCCAATAGCTATGATGAAGCTATGAAGATCAATATACCAGTACAGCGGAAGACTAGTATTGAATCCAATTAAATCCCCTAAGCAAAATAACAAAATCAACTAAGATTGCAAACTCACAGCACGGGCGGTCTGACCGGCCGACTCCAGAACCGATCTGCAACAGTAAAAATCAGCCCGATGACGAAGTTGCAATTAGGTGAAACTTTTGATTATCAACTCCAATCTTTATGAAACTTTGCACACACCTTCTATATGCTATTGAGGACCTATTCCAATCGAATATTATGATAATTCTTGGACCGATCTTGAGCAATTGCCAATTGATTAATAGAAGGTCTAAAACCGGGCAAGAAGGAAAACTTGATCCTAAAGCTTGTTCGTGAGAGATTGATGATCAAGATGATGCTAGATAGATTCACACATATCACAGCAAGCTAATTCACGTGAAAGAATCAATCACAAACTCGCGGATCAAAGAAAGCCCTAAAATCACGAAATCGAAAGCAAGAACGAAAAGAGACTTATCTCAAGCAAACCTTGCATAGATTGAATTCGTGATTGATGCTGGATTACATCTACACCATCATGGATCAGTGGACAGTCAAATATCATGAAATTCACCACAAACCATCAAGAGCCCTAGCCTCCACCTCAACTCCCCTAAAGACAATTAGGGTTTTAAAACATAAAAAGGCGAGAGAGAGGGGTGCAGCCACCACCTCCTCCTATTTATAGTGGAGGCCTAGAACTCCTAGGGTTTGACTTAATTGGGCTCCCGTTAAGGCCCACTAACAAACGGGTCACACACGCACGCTTCGCAAAGCGCCGTTTTTAACTTTTGACCTAAACCGCTTCACCATGCGTCATGGATTTGCCAATAGGTCACCCTTGTCCCTCTTCCGTCACGCTTGAGTCATTGACCTCACCCGGCATCGTCGATCGTTCTGGACCTCAACTCTCCAAGTCTAGTCCCGATCCTCCTCGCCGTTGACTGTCGTTGACCACCAAGCAACCTACACAACCATAGACAAGCAAACACGAATTCGGGAACAAGTTCTTCACAACTTGACCCATGTTAGTCAAAACATGCATCATGCAAACCATATGCCACGATACCAATGACTTTGACCTAACCAATCAACATCGCCACGAAGTTAGCCGATGTTCAAGTCAATCGGATCGACCGCTCCAGTGAGCGGTCGGACCGCCTTGGCGGTCGGACCGCTCCACGTGAGCCGTCGGACCGCCTTGGGACTTAGCCGAATTTCAACCCCGAAAATCCAAATCTCGGAAACTTTAAACCAATAGAACTTTTTACTGGAGACTCCAAAAATCATGAGACCAAGTGCATTGGGATCCCCTCACTTGCCTACAACACCTATTTTTGGCCCAGCTCATTTTGACCACTTTGGTCACCGCCGGTCCGACCGCCCCACATGGCCGGTCTGACCGATTTGGGACTGGTCGGACCGCCGTGCAAGGACCGGTCAGACCGCCCCTGTCCAGTAAGCTTGTAACTTTGTCGAAAACACGTGAAACGACAAACCGTAAACGTCATTGCCAATTGTCACATCATCCTAAGATCTGGAACATATCCCCATGAAATCCACAGTTTTTCATACGATTACTTTAAGTGAACACCGACGGGTGTTTCACTCGCTATACCGGTATATGCTGCGATATGTCCAATTCCTTCAATGCATCATTCCACTTCATCCATTCATAAAGTTGTTTCCAGTCAATGTTCAAATTATGATAGTGATATATTGTTCTTGGTATGTTTGATTGTTACATACAATTACTTGCTGAGTCTTTGGCTCATTCTTGCTTTGTTGTTTTATTTAGGTAAATGTCAAGGAAGAACGGTTTCATGAAGGGTAGATCAACACGATGCACTCACTACCATAATCCAAAACATTTGAGAACTTATTATTGTCTTCTATTTATACCTTGTGTTGAATTGTAATAAGCCAACTTGGCCTTATTTACCATATCTTTCTGAATTATTTATTTCCATTCCGTTGATTAAACTTGATGATGAATACTTGTTTCCGTATAATCTTAATACTTGCTTCACCTTATCATGCGTCTTGATGTTATTCTTTTAAAGAGTAGTGGTTGTAGGTGACATCTTGACTTCCTTATAGTCAGGGTGTTACATGCTCACTCTCAGATACGTAGTCATTCATTTGCGACAACTCGGACTCTATAGAAATAGCGATATCAAATGAACACCGAGAAAAGCTAAAAATTCAAATTTCTCAAAAATGAATGAAATTTTTACAGTAGCTAGATTATTATTTTATATGAATTTAAGTGAAATAAATATTACATTTAGATTTTGTATGTGAAAGTTATGGCAGTTTGAAAATCAGCTTTTGGAAAAATGATGAAAAATAGGCTTAGATTACTATTCATCAAAAATCCAATTTTTAGCAAAAATTTGTAGAACAATGGTGAAACAAATGGTTACATATATAAATAAATAATAAAATTATAAGACCAAAATAACTTGGTTCAACTCATTTGGAGTTCATATGAATTTTCAAAGTCAAAAGCATTTTGTAATGTAAAAATAATTCTTTTCTGAAATTTCTACCGCATTAAAATTCTTTTTAACTCAATGTAACCTTGCCTCTATCATAATCAAGTAATACATCCAACCACACAATGTCCGGATTGACGATCTTCCATCTATACAACATATTCGATAATTGTACGTAATCCACCGACTTATGGGCATAAGACCATGCCTACCTCCATCAATCATCAGCTGATATGTTATTTAAGCTAATACTAGCTATCTAGCTCTACTAGTCTCGCCTCGACGAATCACATCTGCATGCTCTCAAAATTTCCACCAACTGAGGTTTAATAGACTAACCGACAATGAGCATTACAATTTAAATGCACCTCCAATACTTAATAGCTCACTAATCGATTACTCATATTCATACCACCGAACTTAGTCTCGAACTACCTCCACCAATCCAATCATATATGTGCCACTACGATCAACTAATAATCATTTATCTATTAAATACATAGCAATCTAATTATTTATCCGTAATCAAATAATCCATTCTACCATCTCTAAAATTCTAGCATACATATCTCATGTAGCTATTACTTCGGACATCCGATCAATTTGCTCATGCTTACATAAATTGTTCGATTCAACATTCATATTTCCTTAATCATCGTCGCAAGAGATATCCCTCAAATAATAATTCATAAATTCCTTATGCGTCCTATCTCCTAAAAATGCTAATCCAACGTGAGGGAAAACCCCCGAATTAATTTATCCTCTAAGATAAGCACAAGCTTCCATGCGACTATATTAATACCGTCTAATGAAATAATCGACTCATATATTTAGTCTAGCATCCATCGATCAATAATACTCGTGTTTTGCCACAATAATCTAACTATTCGCATTCACCAATATATCAACACATAATCACGCCTACACACAAATACAACTTAACCGGAGAATTATGCTGGTCATAAACTACCAAAATATTTTTATAAATAAACATGCATACATAGGTGCGATGCTCATGACTAATATGCAACATGCACAACTAATATTGTAAACACGATTTGACACTAAAGATTTTTACCGCAACACTAGGCGTGCGAAACGCCATCGGGTGTCTTCTTGGCTACGCGTCCACGTCCACCGTAGTCGTCACCGTTCCCGTGTCCACCGTAGTCGTCGTCAAGCTCGTCCGCGTTCACGTCTGGCTCGTCGTCTACGTCGGTCGTTCTAGTGTCGCCGCATACGCCACGCCGTCCTCTAGCACAACATGCCATGCTGGCTCGCCAAGCTCTGGCCGTCGCGCCGCAACATGCATAGCCGTCACGTGCATGTGCCGTGACGCCTTGCTACCCGCATATGCCGCCACCTGGGCGTCGCGCCGCTGCACGCCGTCGGTTGTGTGCTGCCGCTGCAAGGCTGGTGCTGCTGCCGAACTGATGAGCAACTGCATGGAGCTGCTGCTGTTGTCCAAAGCTGCTGCTGTTTTGCTTCTTGCTAATACTACCGCTGCACTGGCTAGCTGCACGGAACTGCTGCTTGTGCTGCCGGCCAGCACCACCAAGCCGCCTACTCCCACTGCTGCATACACACTGCCGTGCGCTAGCTGCAGCCCAGCTAATAGCACCAGCCGAGTTGGAAGCTTCTGCCGAAGGCTGCACCAGTGCTACTAGTTGTGCCGCTGCACTACACTGCCAAAGAGCTGCCGAGCTTGCACCCGATGCCTGGAGCTACTCAGCTGCCACCAGCACTGCCGAATGGACATCAAACCGCTGCACAATGCTAATGCATAGCTACAGTGTGTGATTTCTCCCCTCCTCTTGTGGACTGCTCAAAAGTGCTCGCATGCGAAAACTAATTGGATGGATGGGTTGCTCTTGCGATGAGGATCGAGGCTGCATAACATGCATGGACTGATTTTAGGTTCTTGAAAGGGATTGTAAGGAGACAAGTGGGGAGGAGCTTGTGCTCTTGACTGAGAAAAATGGAGGGTGCTGTGTTGAGGAAGAAAGTGGCAGAGAGGAAAACAAGAAAGATGGCAGTAAAGTGTGGTGTTCGGCTGGGGCATAAAGAATGGGGAAAATGGCAAGGAGCTGGTAGCTTTCGGCTTTTGGGAGAAAGTGAAAGTGGCAAAAGGGATGGAGCTGGAGATGGAAGTGGACTGCTCAGAAGTGAAATGGCAGTGTGTGCTTCGGTTGGGGTGAGAAAGAAAAGAAATAGGATGGCAGTGGGGTGATGGGAGGGGCATGTGACTCTGGGTGTTGGGGAGAAAAGATGGCAGAGAGGGTACTGTTTGCAAAATAATGAACAGTAATTTCAGAATTTGCAAAATGGTTTGGGTGTTCAGGTAATTTTTAGACATAGTTGCTTAGCTCCAAAGATCATAAAATTTTTAGCAGGGTTCCTGAAATAATGAAGATGCTTAGGTAAAAATTTCAGCAAATTATCCGAAGTGTGATGCTCTCTAAAAATCTTTGAAATTAATGTTTGCCTATAAGATGAATAGTAGTATAGTTCTTGTTCTGTCTTTCTTTTAGGTCGCCCAAACGACCTTGCATGTGTAAACCAATTATAGAAACGGAAAGCCTTCGAGACAACGATCGCAACAATATAACATGCATCGCATGATTTTTGGTTTTTAGTTGTGATTGCGGAGAGAGAAGTTAGAACAATAAAGAATGGACACACTGATGTTTTATCTGCTAGATCTTTTCTCCTTTTTGCGAATTCACTCAAACTGCCATGGATGCGAAAACAAATTGCAGAAATGGGTTGCATGTGCGATGACGATCACGGTGGTATGACATGCATGACTTGGTTTTGAATTTTTAGCTGAGATTTGAAGGAGAGAAAGGACAGAAGTTAGCAGGGCCGGAAAATGGAAGAGATGATCGGAAAAGAAGGGACACGCGGTCGTTTCGCCTGCGATCGGTCGAATTGGAAAATGAGAACGGCGGTACTAATGCATGCATCATGATTTTTTAAATGTGTAACACCCTGGTTATTCGGAAGCCAAGATGATACCTAAAGATACAACATATCATCAAATTGCGGAATAAGGTTCAATATGCCTCTAATCAGACAACAATACCATGGTAACGAGGTGAAAATAACCAATTCATCAATGGTGAATAATCAAGGAACTAGTCATGGAACGACATGACATGAAGCCTAAATATTACTTATTACAGTTCATCTCTCATCAAAGATTAACATAGTTGAATCCACTAATGAAAATATAATGTAATGAACTGTGTGGAACGTGCCGATCTACTTCCTCCCATTAACATTATCATCAACAAGGTTCACATAAATAAACACAGAAAAGCAAAGGTGAGTCGAAACTCAGCAAGTACAATAAACAATTGAACAGACCAGGTTATGAACAAGTTAGTCACATTACGAATTAAGAATTAATCTCTGAAAACTTATGTATATGAATGGAATGAATGGATGCATTGAAAGGAATGGACTAACACATGCTCATACCGGTATAGCGAGTGAGACACCCGTTGGTGTTCACTTAAGCCCGTACTTAACAAAATCCGGGGACCAAATTACCGTATGAAGAAAGTTTCATACGGGTGTCTGAAACTACCCACATTGGAATGGTGGGTCTTACATGCCCGTACTGGAATTGATGGGTCTTTACAAATCCACTCCCGTGGAATGCATATGAACAACACATGAATTGAATGAACATATGCAATGAATTTTATCACTTTCTTCCTCATAGATTATCAAATAGGAACGGAATGTACATCATGGAATATGAACATGGATCATCAATTCATCGGCACAACAACCAACAACGAGCGTTCCACAGAAATCAATATATCTTAACACATTGGAATTGCATGTAATGGAATATGAATATTGATTAACATCTTTTATTGAAAACATGGATCATAGAAATATTAGCATGAATACAAACACACATCATTCATCAATGTAAAGAATTTCAATGTACTTGCCTTTCGCGTTGCGACGCGTTAGCAAGCAACGAAGGTGTTCCCACACGCGATGCCTCGCCGCCTACACAAGTATGATCCCGAAATAAGAATAACGTGACATGGATTAGGTATGGGAGACCCACACTATCCCTCTCACTAACCAACACAAACCACGAATATAAACGGACAATACTCATTTCAGCCATCTGCCCAACCAACTGGACAACAGTACAAATAAAATCATAAATAATTATATGGGACACGAAACGAACTGGAACCAGTGCCTAATGAAAATTAACACATAACGCTACAAAACTCTAGTTTATGGGGTTCTTTGATTCGGCCAAAACAGTTGCCTAAACCGCAGTTGAAAACAACTGACGGACATCTGTCCAGAATTCAGAACAGCAGTAAAGAAAATGATGTAACTTTCATTATACTGATCCAATGGAGGTGATCTTTATGAACTTGAAAATATTATTTAAAGGGCTACAATAACCTAGTTGGGTGGAAGTAATGAATCTGACTCTTACTATATCAAAACCGAGGAACAAACCGACAGTCCCCAGATCTCAGACAGACAGAACAGCGCGCAGTTAAAATTTCATAACTTTTGATTGCCAACTCTAAAAATTGTATTGTTTATTAACTTGGAAAGATTACTAAATTATCTACAACATTTATTTTGGGTAGCCTTTCTGATTCGGCTTCTAAATAATTCATAATGGCCAGACAAGCAAACTGCCAAATCCCGTTAGCTCTCCTGAATAGTCGTACAAAAATGGCCATATCTCCTAAACCGTAACTCCAAATCAGCTGATCTCGGTGCCTAAAGAAAGCTAAAACCAAGGGCTACAACTTTCTAAGAGGTGGACAGACCAGAAAACGTACAAAACTTACCCAAATCTGACGCATAATTCTAGCGCAGGGTGAAGGAGAAGGTGGCGCACGGCAGGGAGCAGGGTGGCGGCTCCAAGTGGGGGAAAGGGGGAAGGGGGAAGGGGGTTTAGTGTTTTTTTGGGGAAGGTCATCCCCCCTTTGGCCAGCCCCCTCTTGGGCCACATGGGCCGTGGCCCAATGCGTAGGTTGTCGAGAATTCACGGAAACCACCTTGAGATCACTGAAAATTTTAATCCCTGTTTAACTCTTTCTCCCGAATACCCTCCTATTCGCCCGAATAAATTTTGGGGTGTTACAAAATGCATTCAGAAATAAGAAACAAAATATTTAATTTGATTGCAGTCTCTCAAACAATTTGATTTGACTTCAAATGCAACCTTTTAATTAATTGAATTTGATTTTAGAAGCAATGTTTTTACTTAAACACAGAAATTTTTTAAAACACTGCCAAATATTTATTAGATCGCCTAATTAAATATTAACATCCTGATTCTGAAAATCAGGATGTTAAAAACCTCCCCCATTAGAAAAAATCTCGTCCCCGAGATTGGACCGAAAAGGATAGGGGCAGAAAGACTTAGTCCCTTTGTTAAAATCCAATCTTCTTCCCAAAAGACCAATCGACTTGATCTTCAACCAATACCACTACTATCCCAATAATTTCGGTTCAGAAACCTTTAATTGTTGTCCATCCAATCGAAATCCACCAATCATATTTAGTCTATAGCAAGCACACTCCAATATATTGTTCCACAATTTATACATTAACTACTCTTACAAATCGCTTGTTGTGATCTATTCTTCCAAACCACCATAAATTCATAGGTTTAGTTTGATTTCCAAAAAGAACACTGACTTCTCAATTTTAACAATCCATAAGCGAGCACAAACATCTATTAATCCATTCTCATAGTATAAATTATGGTTTAACTCTGATCTCGATCATATTATGGATAACACTAATAATCCTGAGTGAAACTGCCATATTTATCACATATTGCATTACACGTGCTTTATAATTTACTATCATTGGGTATCTCCAACATAACTCCCAATTCATGAGCACTAAAGAACCGTATTTAGGGGTCTTCAATCCACTAAGTGACATATGTTATCAACCACCATAAATTACTTGTTGGTTTCCAGTAATTTTTCTCACAACAATTTAAATTCCTAAAAGAGGGTACATTTGTGCAATATTAATTGTGTCTTCAGCAATGTCTCTATATTTCTGTTACTCAATCCTTTTGCTAACATGATCAATCCACTTGCAATGATCAATCCATGAAGTACATCAAATTATCTCTTAAGGCCTAATCCACTCATCCCTACTCTAGGATGAAATTAACCTCCAAAATCAACACAATTATCCTAAGTTATCGATATACCTCTTTATCCACAATCAATTCTGACCTAAGTAAATCAATTCATCAAAAAGGTCATCCATCCAAGGTGAGTTTGTAATCCAAAAAAATTCACAGATATTAAACACCACATTCTAACGCAAATAAAGTAATAATAGCAAAAATTATAATTTTATTATTATGTAGTAATTATTTTTATATTGCTAAAAATTATTTTTAAACTTGAAAAACAATAATATAGCAGGTTAGTTAGGTGATACTAAGCACTAGAAAACTAGATACTAGCAGTTTAAACCTTCCTATTAATTCTAGATTTCAAAAATAGCTAGATCAGTCATGCAAGGTATTTAAATTAATTCCTAGACAAAACAAATTCATTAATCTTTTGGGACAAATATATTTGGGAAATACACACTATCATGTGCTCAAATAAAATTCTCAAGATTATAAATTACCTAAGAACACTACAGTACAGTTCCAGCTATCTAGGTCAAAATTACTCAATAACAAAGAATGACTTTTTGCTTTGATAAAGAGTATAAAACTACCGGTATAACTTACTCTATTCTAATTACTTTTAATTGAATAACAATAAAATAAACTATCATCAGCTCATGTTACGACATCTTCACTCATTAACAATTTAAAAGATAGACATGTTGTTTAATTTAACACAATCTAACATATCAAACTACACATCGATGACTTTCAAATTTTTAAGTTCAAACAAGAAATGTATAAAAGCATGGCAAGTTGTTAAATTCCAATTTAGCTAACAATCTTAAGCTAAAGCAAATTTCAATTTATATTGCAATAGACTAGTCATTTGCCTGTTTTACACACTAAGATGAAATACTAATCATGCATCTTATTTTATATAACTCATTTTTTTAGTTATGATTTTTGCTAACAACCTGAATAATAAGATATGCTTAAATTAACATACCACTATATGCATGGTCAAAGTGTAGGAATTATGGTGCCTAACACATATCTTGGGGTATTCTCTACCCCCCTTAAACATGATGATGCATAAGAAATTAAATGAGGAAAGAATGAGCATAAGATAAGTAAGCGGGCAACCCTTAGACAATAATTCCTATTATGAATGCATAATTCCAAAACCATGCAACTCAAAATCCAAATGGGTGTACTAAGCCTCAAGGCCAGTACAAGATTTAATTGAACCACAATTAGTTTCCGATATAGTTGCTATACATGCTGCCTGTAGGCAATGCGCAACTATTTGGAAACAAAAGAGAACAAATGATCATATTACAAAATCCAGCGTCTACAAGCTAAAGAAATATATTTAGGGTATATATAATCTAAGGATAATCCCTAAATTAATCCTAATCTTGCGAGAAAATAACATCTTCTCGTCTTGCCACCATTGTCCTCACCAGTTGACTACTTAGCGTGTCTACTGTTGGAGAAAAGAGACGAACACCGGAGAAAATTTGCTTTGCACAAATCAAATGAATTATGAGATAAGATTTAGATGCTAGGATGGGTAAGAAAGAAAAGAATCATATTACTTATATTTTTGCCCAAATTTTGCTAGTTTTGAAAATACTTTTTGCAAACCAAATTCCTAACATCGTCCATTGTTACGGCTTTAACCTACAGTCAACACAGCTCTGATACCAACGCTGTGAGGACCCCAGAATATTGGGGTTTTATACCAAATTAATAATCATACCAAAAGCAAAATTTTTAATCAAGAACAATCAAGTCTCAATTAAAAATAATACTAGAAGTATAATCATTAACAAGGTATAATTCCAATATTCAGTTCCTGATATGCCTCTCATGTTAGCTCCGTGATGAGTCGCTAACATAGACATATCCTTACAACATTATATCACAAGCATACACGATTGGAATACATTAATAAAAATTTACAGCGGAAACATTAAGTAAATCATAAATGAAAAAGGAAGTAATAAAATAAACTTTCCAGTGGAGCGCCACAACCCAAGGGCAACTTGACTGGGATTAAAGCCGAAGTACCAACGTAACTGCGTCAACTTGAAATATTACCTAGGACGTTCTTTACCTGCAACAAGTGGAAAATTCCACTGAGTACGAAAGGTACTCAGCAAGACTTACACAAACTATTTAAAATAAAGTGTCTGAGAGGTCCTATACAAAGGATTAGAATTTATAGATGCATAAGGTTAACAACAGGAAGGTTATAATGGTTAAATTTTGCAGAAAGCAATACATCTTAACCTACACTTGCTAGGTTTTAGTAAAGCAATTTAATAAATCAATTTGGATTAAAACAGTAATTAAATAAAAGTATGATCATAATTAGCATCAAAATCAAGTGGCTACAACCACTAACAATAAATTGCATGACTCACTATCATGCCGAAATTAATAATTCCCAAAACCCAAAATTAGAGCAAATTCTATACAGGTGACATCAATCCAAGCGTTGTCCGTAACCGTGGACACGGCTATTCGAATAGTTTTAATCCCTGCAAGGGTGTACAACTTTACCCACACGACTTAGTTAGCCCGTAAGCCTCCGGAATAATAGCACACTGCCTTTGGTATGCCGGCCGGGTAAACTAAGATTTGGTATTTTTCAACAAGTTGACACTATTGAGTTGGATGACCCATGTGAAACTGATCCCGCTTAAACAACGACTGATAGCATATATTCAACCGAGGTTCACATGTTGTACAGGAATGCCGACCAGTCAATTAAATGCAAACTCGTGTTAGCCACACATATTACACCATGATCGGGCCTGAAGGTACGTACATGCGATGTAACACATCTACGCCTTACCCTTCTAAGAACATCCGATATCGATATAAGCTCCACATGGCATACGACACGGCCCAAGACTTAAGCATCTATGCCATATGAAATCAATACACATGTCCTTACTCTCCTGTATCCAACTCAATAATATTAACCCTTTACTTAACCAAACAATACCATACATCTGCGTGTGGAAGTACGTTGGGCTTGAATTGGGCCGTCGAGTTCGGTCCTTAATCAACCTGCACAAGACATCCACAGTTCCCATTCTCGCACTAGGCACCATCACTAGCATCCACTTGTCCAGATTTGAATTAAGTTTAACAACAAGATTTAAATTCATTTCAGATTTTAAATAAAATGAACAGAGAATCAACAAAAATAACAAAATGTATTTGTTGTTCCCTGTGTTTGACAAGATAAGCACGCCAAACACTACCGTTCTATGGATCGCATGGCTAAGCAAAATTGAAATTAAGTATTATATCACCACAAACTACCTTAGGTTGAGTGTATGATCATATTCAAGGTAAACCATAATTGTCAGGTTATAACTACCTATTGACAGATCACAATTAATTTTAAGAAAATTAGCATGCAACAAGATCACCGTGTTTTGTAAATCTCTGATTCAAAAATTGGGATCAACATGGTGCGTAGAGGATGCTTGCCTTGGTAGAAGTCCACTTGTTCACTATTGTAGGCATAATCGTTCACGTCCGCAAATTCGTAATCTAAAAGAAAATACAATAGCGAATAAATACCAATAAAATCGAGAAATCCAAAATGCTCAAAAATGCATGATAATAACATATTAATGAGGTTATGATTCTAGATGCATTTAAGTATAGATTTTAATTTAATAAAATTCAATTTCTTAAGGATGGTTAAAGTTAATTCAATTTCGTGTAATTACAATGACCGACAATGCTTAGAGTTCGGTGATGTTGTTTTCCTTAACAGGACACCTAGTACTCACAAACACTCTCTCCGGGTATTCTAGGTATACAACCACAATGACCCTACAGTCAAAATCAATCACCTAATATGCTCTCTTCTTTCGGCAGACTTTGATGGTGATTGTGTGCACATCTATTATCTGCAGTCGCAGTGCTTGATTTAATTAATGTATTTCGAATAACCTATAATACAACAGGTCGTTGAATTTAATCGAGTGAATTCTAATGGCGGTCAATTCATCCCTAAAGACTCATATTTATATACACTTCGCTTGATTTTATTTTCTAAGAGTCGATTTACTGAATTTTAATCGCGGGCGACTTAAACTTAGATCGATTGCAATATTTATATGGTATTAATAAATCCTTCTCGATTAACATCAATTTAAACAGCTAAAACTATAGCCATTACTATATATTGAAATTTATTTACACTAATCCTTTAATTCTAATTTTTATTCAACCCTTAATCCCTAATTTATAACCCTAACCCTAATTACCTCTTTCTCTCTCTTCCTCTTTCTCTCTCTAATCCCCTCTCGGCCGAAGCCTCCCTCTCATCTTATCTCTTTGCCTCCCTCTCGTGGCCTTCTTCTATCTCTCGGTCTCTCTCTCGGCCGACGCTCTCCTTCGTCATTTCCGCCTCTCGCCTCTCGCTCTCTCTCGCCTCTCAGTGGGCGCCACAGGCTCCTGCGCTCCTGCTGCTGCCGCCTGTGATCGCCGATGCCCGCTGGCCTGGCCGCTGCCCCCGGCTCCCTCACTCCCGGCTCATTGCTCTCTCCGCCTCGGCGCCCTGCGCCTCGGTCCCATCGCCTCCTCCTCCTCCTCCGGCGGCCGAGGCCATGCGCCGCCTCTGGATCCTCTGCGCTCTCCTCCCCTTGGCCGGCTTGGCGCGTTGCGCCGCGCTGAAGTTCTCCTGGCGCCCCGGTCCGCCCGGATCTGGTTCTTCCTCGAGGATCGGGTCCCCTACCGTTCGGTCCAAAGCTCACCACGGCGCGGCCTACTCGATCAAAGGCGGTGGCGGCCTCTGCCATCGACTTTTCCCCGCTCTAATTGATTTCAGCTAAGATGATTTTGATTTGGGTTGTTTTCGATGTTGCTTATGGTTGATGCATGCATATGATTGGGAGGTGGGCTTGCTCGTGAGCGGGGTTAGGTTGAAGCCTACCCCGTGTGGCGCTTTGGGGTGGCCGCCGGTGGTGGTGTCCCCAGTAGTGTTCTTTGGGGTGGCTGTGACCGACGTAAGACTACCCCTTTCCTTACTCCCTATCTCTACTCCCTACCCCACTATGCTCGTGATGAAGATGAACCGAGAGCACCTTGATGCTACCGAGATCCGGGGTTGATTCTATTGAAATCGATGATTGATGATGTGCAAGTGATATGCTTGCCGATGGGTACCGGGTTACCTCTGGATGATTTTAGGGTTGGAAGAAGAGGGTGGCGATCTTGGCTTTATCTTGGTACTCCCCTCTGGTGCCCTTCTCACGGTGCTCCCTCCTCCCGTGCTTCCCTGACTCCGATGCTTCTTTCCTCCTCTTGCTCCCGGCTTCCTTCCTCCTCTTGCTCTCTGGCTGCTTGCTTTCTTGGCTTGCCTTTGGTGGTTGCTGAGATCAGTTAATGGTGGTGATCTTTGGCTTAGCTTGGCATGTTGATTTGCTCTGGACTTTGCTTTGATTGTCTTGTTTTGATTGCCTTCGACTCGCTTCTCTTGGTGTGGGATGTGGTGGCTTGGTTTGGTTTTGCCTTCGGTTCTTATTCGAGAAGAGATGGAAATGGGTGTGGTGAGGAATTGGTCTGAAAAGGAATTGTGTTGCTTCGCTGGTTTTGCGATGGGTTGGGAAATCTCTGGAAGGGGTCAGTCTTGTCCACAGTGTTTTGTTGGCTCGCTTTTCCGCCTTGGTGGTCGGGTGGTGCTTTGATTGGTCTTGGTGGTGGTGCTTGGCTTGGGGAGGCAAATGAGTGTCATTGCAATTTGCAAATGAGGCTCATGCATTTGTGCTTATCCAGATGGCTCCAGATATTTTTGGGCTGGGGCATTTTTGGTTCATTGGCTAGCAATTCCTTATGCAATGGATTTGCGACAATGGAGGCAATTCAGTATACGTAGGTTTTGGATTTCCCTAAATGCCGAATGATGAGAACCTACGGAAATAAGACGGTGCCGATTTACTTAGGTTAGTCTAGGTATCTTGGGTATCCGGTCGACTAATCAGGTTAGCCTAGGTGACTTGAAAAGCCAAGATGCCTTGTTAACCCGAGTTGGTATGGGTAGTCGCGATACTCAAGGTGCCGACTAATCTAGGTAGATCAGGGAACCGCAATGATTCCTATGGTATACTGACGGCAATTTATTTTATTCTAACTCTATTATACTGCTTTTGAACAACTAATGGTCTTTTGATTGGTTTGCGAACTATGGAGCTGCAAATGATATTTCGGATTGGGTCGAGGAAGATGGTTTAGCTGGACAACGATGGACGGGCAAGATTTCAAGGAAGGCTTTAGGCGACATGCAATGCAAATTTTATTTTAACATTTTTGTAAATGATTCAAAGTTGTAAAACATAATATGATCTGATGTAAATAAATTCTTGTAATACTTGTATTGAGAAGATTGTTATTTATGATAAACATTGTAAGGTTCTTAATTAAATTATTTCTCAGAGAATTTCTTAAGTATTAATTGTTGTCTCTTTTGGAATTGTGAGTGGAGTTACCTATTAGACTTTGATTAGGATATTTACAAATGCAAAGATTATGCAAATGCTTAAGAAATAACAAATATAATATAAAATGCATATAATTACTGTTTATTAAAATTGGGGCTGTTACATATGACTTGCCTTGAAATAGATCCTAGTACTAGTCTTGATCTTGATGCACTCCACGTTGCTCAAAATTCCCCAAAGTAGCAACGTCTACTCGCAAACAAAAATAATATATATATATATATAAGATACAAAACCAACTCCAAAAATTAAATAAAAAACTAATATAAATAGAGCTCGAATTTAGATGAATTTAAAAATTTGGATGTGCTCAATCGGAGTTCGGATGAAGAAGATATAGCTTCTGAAAGATTCAAATCAGGATTTATCGATTTACTGGAATTATTTTTCTAAAGGAAAAAAAACAATTATTGCATTATGGTGACGTCAACAAAGAATTTTCGACTGAAAAAATATAAAAGAAAAGGGGCTGATAGGTGGGTCCCACTTGTCATTGAGATGGTGCATGGTGAACTGGGTCCTTGAACTATTGTTCTCGGTTTGACACCTGTGCTAATAACTAGGTTTGGATTTGGATGCCACATGGGCACATAAGCTTAGGTGGAGGGTGAGCTGGCTGCGACATCAGCGGAGGGAGGACAACGAGGGAGAGAACAGGGAGGTCCTGGAGCTTTTGGCCTGCGGCGATGGAAGCGGTGTCGACGGCGAACAGCGACAAGCGGGCGGCCGCGAAGTGGCAAAATGGAATGCCATAGAAGCAAGGATGCAAAGGGAGGTGGTAGATTTGCAATGGCGACAACGGTTCATTGGCGGCGGCGACATTGACGGTGCCCAGCCTCAAGGCTGGAACGACTTTGGCGATGGGGTGACATACGATCGAAACGAAGAGGAGCACCCGCATGGCGACGACAAGAGGATCACAAAGCAAAGATTGGGAAGACCAGAGATTAATGAGAACGGCAGCAAAGCAAGGTTGACATGCGGAGAAGAAGAAGCATGGTGGCGTCATCTTGGCAGCAAAGAAACCAAAAGGAGGTAGGGGATTAGATGAGATCAACCAGGAGCATGTGATGACACAGTTGATTAGGCTTACTTGATTAGGCTAGATACCCACTGAGGTTGTAGATTGAAATGAGGCAGTGGCGGCCGAATTTGGAGAAGTTGGTGCGACCTCGGCTCGATGACGCTCCGGGGAAGATGGTGCGGGCACAGTGAAGAATACGATGAGGCGGTTCCAATGGCGAAGATGACACGAGTGGAGGAGGACTGATGGCAAAGAATCCCGGTGATGAACGGCTTCGGCGGCGACTTGACTCTTCGGCTGATTGTGGTGCAACAATGATGAAACTGGGACAAAGAGTTTAGGGTTTCGGTGGAGGATCACAATGCAGATATTTTGACACGATAGCCCAGCTTTATATAGCATCAAGGGAGGAGGATTTGGATTGAAGCAGGTGGCTTTTTGTGTTTGATGCGGACACGATTGGCGCAAGGACTCTAGAAGGAAGACATCACTGTAGCGCTGAACAGTGGGACCTGCGGGTAGAGAAACGAAGGAGTGCGAGGAAAGAGCTGCTCGGCTGGGCTGGCTCAGCCGCGCGCAAGGAAAACAGGAGGTGGGCTGGGGAAAGGAAATGGAATGGGCCAAAGAAAGAGATTCAGCCCAAAGGATAAAGTGAGATTTTAATAGGTTTTCTATTCTAGAAAATACTGAAAATCCAAATACCAAATAGAAATAGCAAATGAACTCAGAAAAATTCTAGAAAAATCTAGAAAATATATCCAAGAACACATAACAAAAATAAAATAGTTTTGACAATAGTTGAGGTTACATTAATCTGTAGGATCGGAAAGGCGACTAAGGGGGTGAATAGGCGCTTTCAAAACTTTCTGGCCTAAATCAAAAACCAACACGAACTTTACTACTTTAGCTATAAAAGCTAAGAAGATCAGTAAGCACACAACGGAAGCCTTGTGTTGGATTTGATAAACCTCTCAACCACACGACACAGACGGAGAAAAGAACTCAATGTTCCTTACTGGGTACTGGCGGTCTGACCGGCTACCACGGGCGGTCGGACCGACGGTCAACCAGCGGTCTGACCGGCAACTAACTAGCGGTCGGACCGGTGGATGCGTTCGACCCGGCAAACCAATGGTCTCGAATACACGGGCGGTCGAACCGCCGTTGAAGGGTTTGATCGGACGGTAGAGTCCAAGATCAAAAACTCCACCCAAATCCAAAACGAAATTTGATCCAACTTTTGATTCAACCAATAAAATTGACCAAATTTCGAGCACACCTCCCTAATGATATTAGAGACCTATTCCTAGCGACGATCCGTCAGATCCACTTCGTAGAAACGATCTCTCGAGATTTTACCAAAGGAGTGCACAAACCCTAGAAAAAGGAAAATCTTGATTCAAGACTTGCTTGTGGGGGTTGATGATCTAGATGACTCTAGGAGTAATCCCACACATCAAAGCAAGATAAAGTAGGCCAAGAGACCAAGCAAAAACCTTTGAATCAAGGAAGCATCAAAATCATCCAAAAGGGAGAAGAACACAAAGGGAGCAATTGATCTTTCAATTAAGCATCACAAGATTGTTCAACCACATTAGATGCTTACAAAGCCTCTCCAACAAGGAGGGCAAGAGCTCACACAAGGAGCACACTCCAAACCCTAGTTCTCCTCTCCTCTCCTCCAAACCCTAGAAAAAGAAGAAGGGGGCTAAAATGAATGCTTGGAGGGTTTTCCACCTCTCCCCTTTCTATTTATACTAGAGAGCTAGGGTTTCCCTTTTGGGGTCACTTACACATGGGACCCACACACAAATAACTCTTGAAGCAATCGCCTGCTTCACCACGTGTAGGTTGATCAGCGGTTCTCATCGACGCCAAGCCTCTCTTGTCCGAATCCCATCGGAACCTCCCAGAGACTCGCACCGATATCCGCACCGCCTGGTCCAACCAAATGTTCGAACCACCGCTCGATCCATCTTGCCCATATCGCACCATGCTTGAGTCACACGACCTCACCGGTATCCCCGATCGCTCGACCTCGGCTCTCCAAGCGTAGTCCCGATCCACTCACCGCTGACGCCGTTGACTCGCAAGCCACCGCACAAAGAATAGACAAACGAACCGCTTCCGGGAACAAGTTCTTCACAACTTGACCAACGTCAGTTCTGCAAAGCAATATACAACAATAAAGCATTGAGGTTCATACAATATACACAGTCAATACACAACAATGCAACACTTGGCTCACCTCCAAGATCACGGTCGATCAGCCCACAAGACCGGTCCGACCGATTAGTTTGGCCGGTCGGACCGCTCCCACAACGGCGGTCGGACGGTCCAAAGGACTTAGCCAAAATTCAAGCGAGAAATTCAAACCTTCCGAAATTTCAAACGAATAGAACTTTTGTTGGGAGCTCCAAAATGATGGGACCACATCCAGGAGACTCCCATCACTTGCCTACACAACCTATTTTTGGCCCAGCTCCAAAAACCCAAATTTCATTGTGGCGGTCGGACCGGCCACCATGGCCGGTCGGACTGCTCCACGGGCGGTTTGACCGCCCGACACCACCGGCCGATCACTTTGGGGCCGACAAATTTTGGAGCAATCCCGAAAACGCGAGATTTTGCAAGCCAACAACGCCATTGCCAATTGACTCATCATCCTGAGATCATGCACATATCCTCACGATATCCACAATCTCCCCCTTGATGAACACATTGGCAATTTTCAAGAAAATGTGGTTTTTCGAAATGAAAAGTAAAACTTCATTGTTTCGATAAAGGCACAACTTGGTCCATAAGCAAGAAAAAGCCTAGGAACCGACCAAGCTGGCTTCAGAATAGTATAGGCAAGTGAGATAAGGCATTGAAAGCACAGAAGGATTCAAATTCCAGAAAGTAGCCAAAAATCTCACTAAGGTCCATATGAAAGACAAATTGTTCTATTTGACCTTTGATCATTGTGAGTCTTCTTGAAATGAAAATCAAATCAAAAAAAGGCAATAGGACCCAGAGACTCAACTCACTAAGATCACAAATTTTCAAAAGGTTCACATTTTTTTTATGTTCTTTTATATGAAACCTTGTATATGAAACCAAAAGCTCCAAACTCCAAACATTTTCTTCACAATCTTTCTCCCCCTTTGACAATGAATTCATCAAGATGCATGAAAAAGAAAGAGCATGAAGGAATGACTTTATTTTTGAACTTTAGCAAAAAGGAGCCATGACCATTATACATGAAGACAGTACAAGTATTATACCAAGCCATATAAAGAGTAGACGCTATATTCAATCATGGCAAAACATGTACTGCAAAGCTAAAACCAAGATAGCAGCAATCTGGGATTAACAGAATTAAAATCATGAAAGGTTGCTCAATATCGTAGATTCACTCAAAGCAACCAAAAATGAGTCAAGCCATGTCTATAAGTAAAAAGAGACTCAAAACAAGAATTGAGGCTTTTTGAGCATTAAGAGAATTCTTTTGAAACAAAACTCAAGCACTTAGCCCTTTTTGGGCAATTTTTTCTTTTTCTTTCTCTTTTTTTGCTGTGCTAGATCTCAAGCCTTGCCGCGACCATCCCAAGCGATAAGCTTAAAAGAATGATCTAGGTCATCCAAAACTCCCCCTGAGTTCATGCCTAGTGCAATGGCAAGCCGTCTCATGAGAAAGGATTGGTGATATCAGTTTTTTCGCACAGAATTTTTTTTCTTTTGCTTGACTTAAGAAGTTAAAAAGCTCATTTTTCATCTCAAAATAAGTTCAAGACTCAATTCAACTTGTAAGACATGGCGAGAATCATAAGAGGATCACTAGAGCAAAACTAGTCACAAGATCCAACAAGACATGATTTGATTCAATTTGCTCACAGATATAAAGCTAGCAAGGCAAAAGCTAAGCCAAACACAAAGAGCCATAAAAGAGAACAAGTCATACAAGGATAATAATCAAGGCTCCACTAATTTTATTATAAAATGCAAGACAAATGAATTGAAACATGCATTATGATACAATGAATGCAAAAAGAGCAACTTCCCCCTCAAAACAGCCCAATAGGACTAATAACCCCTAACTCTCTCCGCAAAGCAGCAAAACGAGAAGAATCAAGAGCCTTAGTGAAAATATCTGCAAGCTGTTGCTCAGACTCTACAAAGTGAAGCACAACATCACCTTTCTCAACATGGTCTCTCAGAAAATGAAATCGAATGTCAATGTGTTTAGTCCTGCAATGTTGCACTGGGTTTTTGGCAATATTAATTGCAGAAGTGTTGTCACAGAAAAGAGGAACACTTCCCAAAGATAACCCATAGTCCCATGCGTGGATAAAATCCAGAGAACTCGAGAGCGACCATCGGCGGCAGGCTACATACTCGGCCTCACCAGATCAGGCAATGTAAGACTTTTTAGAAGACCAAGAAACAAGAGATGTGCCCAAGAAATGACAAGTGCCAGAAGTACTCTTCCTATCCACTCTACACCCGGCAAAATCAGCATCAAAAAATGCTCGAATTGAAAGAGCAGAAGACGAAGAATACCAGAGTCCAAAGTCAAGCGTATCTTGAAGATACCTGAAGATGCGGCGTACTGCTTGACGATGAGAAGCACGAGGGGAAGCCTGAAAGCGAGCGCACAGACATACGGCGAATTGTATGTCCGGCCTCGACGCTGTAAGATAGAGGAGGGAGCCAATCATACTGCGATACTCCTTCTGATCCACGGACTCTCCATCCTCATCAGGGTCCAGCACGGTGGTTGTAGCAATGGGAGTAGACATTGGCCTACTGCTTCCCATATTGAAGCGCCGAAGAAGGTCCTTTGTATACTTACTCTGGTGAACGAAGGTGCCTTCTTTCAGTTGCTTGATTTGAAGACCAAGGAAGAATGTCAGCTCTCCCATCATGCTCATCTCAAACTCACTGCTCATAGAATCTGAAAATCTAGACACCAAAGCATGAGAAGAACCACCGAAAATAATATCATCCACATATATTTGAACCAACAAGAAATCACTGCCATGCCTGAGAGTGAACAAGGTTTTATCAACCATTCCCATTTTGAAATCATTTTCAAGTAAGAAACTCTTAAGCCTGTCATACCAAGCTCTAGGAGCTTGTTTCAATCCATACAGGGCTTTAGAGAGTTTAAACACATGGTTTGGGAATTTTTGATTTTCAAAACCAGGAGGTTGCTTGACAAAGACCTCTTCTTCTATGAAACCATTCAAGAAAGCACTTTTAACATCCATTTGAAAAAGCTTGAAACCCTTGGATGTTGCAAATGCTAAAAGAATGCGAATGGCCTCCAATCTGGCTACTAGAGCAAAGGTCTCCTCAAAGTCTAAGCCCTCTACCTGGGAATAACCTTGAGTTACAAGTCTAGCCTTATTGCGAACAACCAATCCATCCTCACTTTGCTTATTTTTTAAAACCCATTTTGTTCCAATAACATGAGAATCAGAAGGTCGCTCAACTAAAAATCAGACTTTGTTTCTTTCGAAATTTTCAAGCTCTTCATGCATGGCATTGACCCAAGAGGCATCGGATAAAGCATGGGTGATATCTCGGGGTTCAAAAGAAGCGACAAAAGCAGAATGTGCATGAGAATCAGGAGAGATAAACCTGGAGCGAGTGACTCGCTCTTGAAGATCCCCAATCATCTGCTCAGGTGGATGTTGTCGCTTAATGCGAAGAGGTGCTCCTGGTGCAGAAGTGGCCTCTACCTCATGAGTTGTGGAGGTAGGAACAGAGCCACTCAGATCGTCGGTGGGGATAGGAGAAGGCTGTTCAGCTGAAACTGACGTAGTAGTAGCAGGCTCTCCACCCCTCTCAGAAGTAGCTGGAGGATGGTTTGGTTCTTCATCCTCAGAGTCATCATCGACGAAGATGCTTCCTTGAGTTTCAGAAGCCTGTGTACCTGAAGCATCGGGTCTAGTACCAGGACTAGCCTCATCAAAAGTGACTTCGCAAGTCTCAACAATTTTGTTAGTATCAACATTAAAAACACGATAGCCACGAGAATGAGCAGGATATCCAAGAAAGATGCCATCAAAACATCTAGACTCAAATTTATCAAGATTGCCATGTTTAAGAATGAAGCACTTGCAACCAAAAATCTTGAAATGAGAAACTTTGGGAGAATGACCAAATCTAAGCTCATAAGAGGTCTTCCCAACCAAAGATCTCAAGAAAACCCTATTGGAGATATAACAAGCAGTAGAGATCGCCTCAGCCCAAAATCTCCTAGGAGTAGAATGCTCATCTAGCATGGTCCGAGCCATCTCTACAAGGGTTCTGTTCTTCCTTTCTACAACACCATTCTCACGAGGAACTCTAGGAGAAGAAAAGCGATGCTCAATTCCCTATCAGAGAAGGTAGAAAAAGAAGAATTCTTGAACTCGTCTCATTGTCACTCCTAATGGCTCTCAAAGCTCCGGGTATATCAACAAAGAATTCTAAGGACCAAATCTCTAAAGAATCCAAATGCTTCGTCCTTAGAAGCAAGAAAATAAACCCATGAATACCGGAGTAATCATCCACAACCACCAAGACATACCATTTCCCACCGGTGATTGAACTCTAGAAGGACCAATCAGATCTAAGTGAAGAAGCTGTCCAGTCCATCAGTCATTACCAAAGTAAGAGGTGGGTGGGAAGCGGACACCATCTTACCATGTCTCTGTGGTGAGCACACAAGATCTCTGATGACCTTGACCTAGGCAAACCTCTAATCAAGTCCTTGCAATCGACTCTAGACAAATGATCAAAACCTATATGCCCAAGTCTACGATGCCACAAAATAAGGTCATGAGAATCGAGGCTACAAGACACCTAGGACTGAAATCAAGAAATCTTGAAATTTGCACGTAAGATCTTCTCAAACTGAGATCTCAAAACAAGCTCACCCGAGGGATCTAGAACTCTACACTCACCTCTCTTAAACCTCACTTCTAGACCCTCATCAAGCAGCTGAGAAACAGATAGAAGATTATACCTCAGCTTACTTACCAAAGCGACGTCCTTTAGCATGAACTTGTCGTTGACGCGCACAGTGCCCTTTGCAGTCACGGTCCCGGTAGAAGCATCCCCAAATGTAATCAATTCATTGCCGGATGCACGTGTGAGGGAGGAGAACCATCTAGAATCTCCGGTCATATGTCGAGAGCACCCGGAGTCAACAAGCCATATGTCCTCCTTCCTCGCACGACGGACCTAAAAAGCACAATCAGAAAACATCCGTGCCTCAGTACTGGGGTTAGTGATAAATGATCGAGGAATTCAGTACTGAGAAGCACGATGTCTGGGAGCAGCAGTGGAAATAGCAGAAACATGATCAGGAGTAAAATCATAAGGATGCACATGAGAATCACCTAGACCTCTCCGAAACGATCTACCAAAAGATCGATACTCCCCCTGTCTAGGTGCTACCCGGTGTCTCTCCTCACGATGTCCTAATCCAACATGCTGCCTAGACCCACCAAAAGAGTTTACAAAGTTCTCTACAAATCTAGGCCTATGTGTGGTGCGATAAACAGGCTGCCTAGCTCTAGAGACTACATCTGGAGAAGGGACTCCTCTAATGGATCTTAGGATGCTCATCCTCTCTTTTCTCTCAAGTTTTGCTCTCCTAAGGTAACTCAACAAGATGGCCTTCTTTCTTGCGAAGGTGCAATGGTATCGACCTTTTGGGGTCTGCATGAATGAGTGAAAGCACTTTTCTTGCGTAAAGAGTTTGAGCAAAACCAATGGATTTGAAAACAACCCTGATGGCTTAGGAGGTTCTAGCTCAAACAAACCATTCTTCACAACTCTAGCAATCTTAGGTGGGTTTTTCTTGGAATGCTCTAGGGGGTTGAAACCTAGACCAATATTTTTCACGCTCACCTTGGATTGATCAAGAATCATGTTGAGTTTCTTTTTCCCACTTGAAAACTTCTCAAGAGTCACCTTGAGGTAATCATTCTCTTTCATTAAACCCTCACATCTAGTACACTTGCTAGACTTGATTACCTCATTGCGCTTACTCTTAAGAAGGGCCACTTCCACTTTGAAGGCCTCACAAGACACACAATAGGATTCCTGAATCCTATTCAACTGCTCCTTAAACTTGAATCTAAAAGCCTCTTGAATCTGACTAACCATGGTTTCAACTTCAGCATTCAAAACACAAGAGTTAGAATCAACAACTTTCTTAGAAGCAGTAGAAGACATAGATCTTTCAATTTTAGCCTTTTCTTCAAGGGTCTTGTTTAAGGCATCAATCTCAATTGTAAGCTTGGGATAATTTTCACAAGATGCAACTCTAGAGTAAACTAGCATTTCTTTCATCTCTTGCATCTTAATCTTATTATTCTTACAATGAGAGCATGTGTGACTAGCATCAAATTTCTGTAATTCTTTTAAGGAGCTATCCAGTTTTAATTCAAGCAACGCACAATTTGAGCAAGTTAAAGGATAGCTTCCATGGCAGTCGCATCAAGTGAAATGGCATCTAAGCAAGCAGAACTAGACTTGAGAGATTCTAGTTCATCGAGAGCATCTTTTAATTGATTAGTAACAGAAGAATGAGCAGATTTCAAGCTTGTCAAGTCATTAAGCAAGCTAGTGCAGGATTCACAAATATCATCAGGATTGATAGATTTAAGCCTAACAACTTCAAGATTCAAATTGTCAATCATAATATCCTGCTTCTTAATCATTTTTACTTGCTTATGCAATTTCTGTTCAGCAAGCACCAACGCCCTTTTCATGTCAGCAATAGAAGGGCATACCTCATCAGGATCACTGAAAGGATCCTCATTGTTGGAGGAGTCGCTGTCGTGGCTGTTCTTGGCCATGAAACACATGCCGGTGAAGTCATACGCCTTCTTCTTGCCACGAGTCACTCTCGCCCTCCGCTTCCGAGTCCACATCGCTCATATTTACATTCTCAAGAGCGGCAAGGACCCGGCTGACAAACTTTCGATAGTTTGTCTTCTTGGGTTTTGCATCCCTCTCCTGGGGATGTCTTCGTGTCTCCTTCTCCTCCTTGCCCTTTAGCTTGGGGCACCTGGAGCGAATGTGGTTTTGCTCACCACATTCGAAGCACGTGATAGGTCCACTTCTCCTCCTATTCCTCACCTTGTTATACGCTCTTGTGAATTTGGTGGAAAAGAGGGCTAAGTCATCCTCGGGCAGTTTCTCTAGTTGCTCATCACTTAAGGAATGTAAGGCAGATAATGAAAAACCAGATGAGCTACACTCAAGAGACTCTGAAGAACAACCCTTGGATTTATCGACCACTAATGCCATCGACTCTGTCTTAGGGAGACGCGAGATAAAGTCAATCTCATGCGTCTTCAACCTCGAGTAAAGCTTATCCATGGTAAGCTCACTCATGACAGTGTTGTCATTGATGGAAGTGATCTTCATACCCCAGACCTTCACATCAAGAGCACCCAGAAGCTGGCGTGCATTTTCAGACTCAGAAAATATCAAGTCAACAGCACGGAGATCATGAAGGAACTTAGAGAATCTTCCCCACAGCTCATCCAAAGACTCACCAGGCCTTTGTTCGATCCTAGAGTAAACCTTTTTGAGCTGGTTCTGTCTCACTTCCTTGATCGCAGTGGACCCTTCGTGATAGTCACAAAGTGTCCGCCAGATCTCGTGAGCAGACCGCAAGTGAGCCACACGCTCAAACTCGATCGACTAAGGCCTTGGATCAAATAATTCCGAGCCTTCTTTGTTGGCCTCCACATCCGGAGTGATCATATCGTCATCCGCACGACATAAGGATTTTTCACCTTTAGCCAAATAGCGTGCCCTTGAGCCTCGATATATGCTTGCATACGAGCCTTCCAGTATGCAAAGTCAACTCCCTCAAAAATGTGTGGCTTGGTTGAGTACTTGTCAGTCGCCATGGCTCCAAAGACCGGTTAAGATCTATGAGAAGAGCTAACCGGCTCTGATACCACTTGTAGGATCGGAAAGGCGACTAAGGGGGGGGGGGTGAATAGGCGCTTTCAAAACTTTCTCGCCTAAATCAAAAACCAACACGAACTTTACTCCTTTAGCTATAAAAGCTAAGAAGATCAGTAAGCACATAACGGAAGCCTTGTGTTGGATTTGATAAACCTCTCAACCACACGACACAGACGGAGAAAAGAACTCAATGTTCCTTACTGGGTACTGGCGGTCTGACCGGCTACCACGGGCGGTCTGACCGGCTACCACGGGCGGTCGGACCGACGGTCAACCAGCGGTCTGACCGGCAACTAACTAGCGGTCGGACCGGTGGACAGCGGTTCGACCCGGCAAACCAATGATGCGAATACAGGCGGTCGAATCGCCGTTGAAGGGCCGGTCGGACCGGTAGAGTCCAGTACTGAAAAACTCCACCCAAATCCAAAACGAAATTTGATCCAACTTTTGATTCAACCAATAAAACTTGACCAAATTTCGAGCACACGTCCCTAATGATATTAGAGACCTATTCCTAGCGACGATCCGTCAGATCCACTTCGCAGAAACGATCTCTCGAGATTTTACCAAAGGAGTGCACAAACCCTAGAAAAAGGAAAATCTTGATTCAAGACTTGCTTGTGGGGGTTGATGATCTAGATGACTCTAGGAGTATTCCCACACATCAAAGCAAGATAAAGTAGGCCAAGAGACCAAGCAAAAACCTTTGAATCAAGGAAGCATCAAAATCATCCAAAAGGGAGAAGAACACAAAGGGAGCAATTGATCTTTCAATTAAGCATCACAAGATTGTTCAACCACATTAGATGCTTACAAAGCCTCTCCAACAAGGAGGGCAAGAGCTCACACAAGGAGCACACTCCAAACCCTAGTTCGCCTCTCCTCTTCTCCAAACCCTAGAAAAAGAAGAAGGGGGCTAAAATGAATGCTTGGAGGGTTTTCCACCTCTCCCCTTTCTATTTATACTAGAGAGCTAGGGTTTCCCTTCTGGGGTCACTTACACATGGGACCCACACACAAATAACTCTTGAAGCAATCGCCTGCTTCACCACGTGTAGGTTGATCAGCGGTTCTCATCGACGCCAAGCCTCTCTTGTCCGAATCCCATCGGAACCTCCCAGAGACTCGCACCGATATCCGCACCGCCTGGTCCAACCAGCTGTTCCGAACCACCCGTTCGATCCATCTTGCCCATACTGCACCATGCTTGAGTCACACGACCTCACCCGGTATCCCTGATCGTTCTGGACCTCAGCTCTCCAAGCGTAGTCCCGATCCACTCACCGTTGACGTCGTTGACCTGCAAGCCACCTGCACAGCAATAGACAAACGAACCATTTCCGGGAACAAGTTCTTCACAACTTGACCAACGTCAGTTCCGCAAAGCAATATACAACAATAAAGCATTGAGGTTCATACAATATACACAGTCAACACACAACAATGCAACACTTGGCTCACCTCCAAGTGACTGCCGGTCTGACAGCCCCACAAGACCGGTCCGACCGATTTCAGGCCGGTCGGACCGCTCCCACAACAGCGGTCGGACCGGTCCAAAGGACTTAGCCAAAATTCAAGCGAGAAATTCCGAAACCTTCTGGAAATTTCAAACGAATAGAACTTTTGACTGGGAGCTCCAAAAATGATGGGACCACATCCAGGAGACTCCCCTCACTTGCCTACACAACCTATTTTTGGCCCAGCTCCAAAAACCCAAATTTCATTGTGGCGGTCGGACCGGCCACCATGGCCGGTCGGACTGCTCCACGGGCGGTCTGACCGCCCGACACCACCGGTCAGACCGCTTGTGGCCTGACAGCCTTGGAGCAAACCCGAAAACGCGAGATTTTGCAAGCCAACAACGCCATTGCCAATTGACTCATCATCCTGAGATCATGCACATATCCTCACGATATCCACATAATCATATTAAATTATTTTGCATTTGAAAGTCCATATTAAGCTTTATTTTAATTCAAATAAAACTTTGGTAAATTTTTCTACAGAACTAAGCTACTCAAAAAGATTTTTAAACATCAGAAAAATTGGAATGTTACAATAGGTTGGGTTAATTTTAGTTGGATATATTTTATTACCAACATAGGTATCGTGTTACGCTTAGCCATGCTTAGTCGCGATGGGATTCATGATCATCCTTGTAAATAATTAAATTTGACCCTAATGAAATATGGAATTGTGGTGCGGACAATGTTATTAAAATTTATTGTGCCTTGGCAAGGGTTGTCATTTTGTCAGGTTGAACAAAAAATTATTTATACTCGGGCGAGTGATCGTGCAGTAAAGCGGATGATTTTGGGATGTGGTTCCCTCGCCTGAGTAGTTACTAAGGACTTAACTTCGTGTGCCATTGATCTGGGTCCCATACAACCACAAGTCTATTTATGGGGTGGACCTACTAAATAATTAGGAACATTTTGAGTCGGTTCTGTTTGGGTTGATAAGTGACGCAAGAGGGGGCCAGATCGAGTTGAAACCTTAGTGTTGGACCGAAATGGCGACTAGAGGGGGGTGAATAGGAGCACGATATCTTTTTCACCAACATCGGATTCAACACAAATTTCACTCCGATAACTATGAGAGCTATGAAGATCAATATACAAGCACAGCGGAAGACTTGTATTGAATCCAATCTAAATACTGGAGCAAAACAACTAAAATAAACCAAAACTCGATTTCCAAGTATTGGGCAGTCTGACCTCTATGTCAATGGTAGTCTGACCGGTCCATGGGCGGTATGACCTCTTAAAAGGGGCGGTCTGACCTCCAGCTTGATGAACAGTGAAATCAGCCCGAAAACGAAGTTGCAAATAGGTCTAACTTTTGATCTACAACTCCAAACTCAATGGAACTTGGAACACACTTTCTCTACGATATCAAGAACCTATTTCAATCAAAGATCATGAAGATCCTTGGTAAAGTTCCGACCTTTTTCCGTTCGAGTGAAGGATGGTTCAAAACCAAGTCAAAACGAAAACTAGATCCAAAAACTTGCTTGTGGGTTGGGGGCATAAACCAAAAGAAAACTTACGAATCAAAGAAATCCCCAAAATCACAAAATAGAGAGCAAGAACGAAAAGAAACTCATCTTAAGAGAACTTGCATAGATTGATGTGTGATTGTTGCTTGTTTACAGCCACTCCATCTAGAAGGACAAAACTCAATACATGACCACACAATCAATCTCTTCTCAAGGATCCTAACCTCTCCACTGCCTAATCTCAAAAGAAAACTAGGGTTTTAAAATAAGCAAAAGGATCAACGAGGTGCTACAACACCCTCTCATATTTACAGTGGAGACTAACCTACTAGAAGAGTTTCCTATTGGGCACCCGTTAAGCCCACAAACAAACGAGTTTAACTCACGCACACATTTTAAAGCGTCGTCTTCATCTTCTGTTGACCTAAAATGCTTCTCCTTGCGTCGTCTTGCGCCGCGGTTTAGCCAAAAGTACCCAAGGTGGTATTTTAGTGATATTACCAAAATACCCCTTATCGATCCTTCTCCAAAGACCGAATCCAATCTTCATGAAGCAATCCCATGCTTCGCCACGTGTATGTTGATCAACGGCTCTCATCATGTCGGCAAGTCTCTCCCATATGGCTCCCACCGAAACCACCATGGCACTTGCACCGACCCCCGCACCGCTTGATGCAACCCGTCGAATCGAACTTCTCGTTCGGTCATCCTTGTCCATTTTGTGCAATGCTAGAATCCAATGACTTCACCCGGCATCCTCAATCGTTCTGAACCTTAACTCTCAAGCCTAGTCCCGATCATTCTCGCTGTTGACCGTCGTTGACCTCCAAGCAACCTGCACAATAATAGACGAAGAAATCAATTCCGAGAACAAGTTCTTCGCAACTTGACTCACGTTAGTCAAAACATGCATCATGCAACACATATGCACTGAAAACCATGAACTTGACTTAAACAACAAACATCGTCGCCAAAATGGCAACGAACAAGTAAAAACTGGTCAGACCGCCACTCAAGGGTCGGTCTGACTACCCTCTGGCCGGTCTGGCCGCCCAGCTAGGGACTTAGCCAATTTTTATCCCCTGAAATCCGAAACCTCTCTAAAAATTTCAAACGAATAGATCTTTTGACTAGAAGCTCCAAAATTTATGAGGCCACGTGTATGAGAATCCCCTCTCTTGCCTACACCTTATATTTTTAGCCCAACTCCAAACTCCAACATTTACAATGTGAGGACCCCGGATTATTGGGCTTGTAATGCTTAGTCACCAATTGACCCTAGCATCACAAACGAAATAACCCGTGTCTTCGAGACATGTATACTTCCCAGAACGCAGTATACACACCTCTTTACAAAATTCATGCATCAATTCCATTCATTCACATAGAACCGAAGCAGAAACAACAAACCAGAAGATAACATAAATAAAGGATAGTCATTACAAAAGAGAGGCCGACCGGCCAAATGACATATACAAAAAGAAATTTAACAGCTGAAGCAAAAGTGCCATAAGATGGCTATAAACCAAAAGAGCCAATCAGTGTGCCTTTAACCCACAAGGCAACCGACCGGACCGCCAAGCTAGTCGTCGAATCCACAAAGACATCTCACAAAAGTGAGGCCCTTGGGGCTCACCTTCCTCCCTCACAAACAAAAGCGGTAGGCAAAAGCGGTGAGTACTTTGAATGTACTCGCAAGACTTACATGTGGAATAACAAACCTGTACATATACTACATGCAAGCTTATTGTAGTGGAGGCTGTATGTTTCATTTTAGCATAAAGCAAGTTTCCATTTGCAATAATGTAATAGATTGAAAGCAATTTAACAAATCTGTTTTTAATGTTCAAATAAACGTAAATGACAACAATATAACAGTAGATAGATGACAACAACAATCCTGGAAGTGACTAGCCCATTAGTTACCACAACAATAGCATGAATTACCCATTCATACCAACCATATCAAATTTTAATTTAAAAAGGTTGTAGTCTAGTTCTTGCACGACCTTACCAAGCATGTCCATAACCTAGGACAAGGCTATTCGAATAGTTTTACACCCTGCAGGGGTGTACCAATGTACCCACACGCCAGACCGCCTTTTTTCCAAGCTATTAAGCACACTTCCTAAGGTATGCCGGCACGGCTAAGTCCTACGAGACATTTCCAATATTGTGTAGTACCCGCGAGCCGCCCGTATGGATAGAAACCCATACGTTGTGTCGAGTCATTGTAAAGCCTCGGTCAACTACCGTCGCGCAGTAAAGCCTTGGACAACTACAATGCTCCTCGAGGTGGAGAGCCTACCCGGAATCTCCACCACCGCACACCCAACACAAGAACACATATCATGTTTCACACAACACACACAACCCCCTCCTGCGACTCGGAGATAACACACGTGGTTAGCACGCATAAGCGCTTGGCTTAGTGACACAAGTAACTCGGTCCTTGATGACCTAGGCACCATTCCATTCACACCAACAGATCACACCAACATACCTTTGTGCCCAAGTCTAAAACAATTTTATTTTCAGTTTTTGACTTTACCAAATTAACAAAGCACAACGTGCTAGACATAATGGAGTAATAATTATATTTGTGTGATCAAGATCATCGACTAAGTCGATGACTGCCCAATACTACTGACATCTAAGCATTTCTAAGCATGACATCGAAAAGACAATAAAAGAGCATAATTAAATCACCGGGCTCTAATTCACCAGCGATAATAATAACTTATGTTTGTGGCAGGGGATAACAATTTGAGGGCAACAATGCAATAGGAATAACTACCTCTAATCGGGAAAATTAATTTGACACAAAAGCATGTATACATATGAGTTGTAAACAAAGTATTAGACTTGAAAGTAATAGGACATTTATGATCAAACTGCTTGCCTGCTTGCTGTGGGTCAAGATGTTGCTGAGGGTCAATAATATTATCAACGTGCTCTTCGGATCCTAACGAGAAAGCAAAAAGCAACCGATAAGAACGAATAAAATGCAAAGACCCAATAGTAAACCTTCTCTAAAAATTCTAAAAATTTTACAGTAGCAAGATCCTGATTTATAATGAATTTAGCAATAAGAACCAATTGATTTGGATTCTCAATGCAAAAGATATGGCCAAAACAATTTTGCTCAGCTTTTATAAATAAAAAATG
The DNA here is from genome assembly GCA_036346395.1 of Hsuehochloa calcarea. Classification (NCBI taxonomy): domain Eukaryota; kingdom Viridiplantae; phylum Streptophyta; class Magnoliopsida; order Poales; family Poaceae; genus Hsuehochloa; species Hsuehochloa calcarea. The sequence continues at coordinate 34,616,356 of CM070604.1, read as the reverse complement.
CTACTATTCATTAGCAAAATTTTTTGGAGCTATACTGGGGTTGGAAATATTTTTAGATTAAAGTTCAGTTGAAAACATAACCCACAAAATTTGAATCAACCGAAAAGGATTTAAAATGAATTAGTTATGCATTTTACAAGTTATCACATTTTTCAGTTGATAAATAAATCCTTTCGGGAAATTCAGAAATGAGAATCGACGTGGACAAACGAGGAGCGTTGATCTTGGATCCAACGGTCCGCGTCCCAGCGCTGATGCGCGCGCGCGCGCGGCCGCGAAACCCTAAACGTCAATCGTTGGATCTGGATCCAACGGTTCACATGGATCAGAGCGCGCGGGTTGATCCGAACGCGCCCACGCATGCGAGCCGTTGATCTGGGATCGAACGCCCCGCGCGGACTCGAATCGGGACTGTTGATCTTGGATCCAACGGTCCACGGATCAAGGCGTGCGTTAAGTTCAAACTTCAGCGCAATGTTGGGCCGTAGATCTTAGGATCGACGGTCCACAACGATTCACGTTCAAACGTTCGTCCCAGATTTTCGTCCGACAAAAATGACCAGGAAGATCGGCTCACCGCCGGCGGCTCTGGCCGCGGCGGTGTGAGCAAAAGCCTAAAATGGGTTCTTAACACTCTTGCGCACACAATGGTACCAGCGGTTTTGGCTGCGGCAGCCTAGAACGCCGGCAAGCCGGAGATAACCGAGGTGACCAAAATGACCGAAAACAAAAAACGCAAACGAGCTCAGCTGCGGTCCAAGGGAGCGAGTGCCAAGCAACTAGGGGCTAATAAGAAGTTACCTGAGCCCAAAGAAGGCACAGAGGACGGTCGAATCAGCTCGGGTGAAGAAGAGTAGCGGTTTCGGCCGAAAAGGGGCAATCCAAAATTGATCTGCTCTCTGCTGTCAAAAGCAAAATTGACAGAGGGTTAATACTCTTCGAGATGCCAAGCAACTGAGGAAGCAACAGATTCGATTGAGAGGGCCGGGAACACCACTTTCACCGAAGGGCTTGGAGCTTCAACAATGGCGGCCGAGAGAAAAATCCCCGAAGGAGCTCACTCAGTGCACTAGCAGTGATGCTGAAGTTCAAGGGTGTTCAAAGAATGCTAAGGCAACCTCTGGTAGAGTTTTATAGCCGAAGGAGCAAGAGGGGAGCAACGGCAAGAAAAATGGATTTGCACGGAGTTGAGGTCGGCCGAGGCGACGAGGCGTGTAATGTTAGGGAGGCAGCGACTATGGAGGCGGCCAGACGGGAGCAATAAATACGGAAGAGCCGTTGGCCGAAAGGAGACGAGACCAGGCTCTGCCGAAGTGTACTGTGCACGCCACCACTGTTGACTTCGGCCGAGCGCGCGCGAGCGGAGGAAGACGACGAACGACGATCGTCGGATCAGATCGGATTTCAATCGCTCGGCGCCCAAGCAATCAGAATCCCGGGCGATCACCTTAGAGCGCAGACCGCACGATCGAGATCTAACGGTCGAAATTGAAAGCGCCCGAGGCGACCGAGCCCGGTGCAGTTAAGTTGATCCGGTAGAACCGACGGCTCGAACCCGAGAGTGACTTGAGCCCAAGGAACAGTGAAGGCTGATTTTGAGTTATTTGCTGAGCTAACTTAGGGAAATTAATTGAGATAGCAAACCAGCTCCAAAAATTATGAAATTTTAACTGGAGCTTGCTGACTGCAGGAGGAACCTTCCATAAAATTTTCAGAGATTTTCATGTAATGAATTATTCTCCAGAAATAACAGAAAAGTGGAAACTAGGGTTTGACCAGTTTGACTTGCCTCCAACAATTATCAAATAATTTCTAAAAATCATGAGATAATTCAGAGGTGTTGCCAAGCCTCCCTAGAACTCGGGGAAAAGGTTTCCAAGGGTTTGGCACTAGACTTTTGCCAAGGAGGGTTTTTTATTAGAGTAAAAAAAAAGAATTTAAATTGAATTTTCCATAATTCTTTTGAAAAGAATTACCAAAAATGACCAAGTCTTCAAGATGCAAGAAAAGTTTTAATTTCTTCTGATTTTCTTACATTTGAAACACAAACCCATATTTGGGATGTTACATACAATGGCCGGTCGACCGCCGCCCATAGTCGGTGGGACCGCCACTGGCCGGTCTGACCGTGGCCCTAGCCGGTCAGACCGCCTAGGACCTGACAGCATTGAAAACCTGTCAAAAATGCGTGATTCGACAAACCTTCAACGTCATTGCCAATTGTAACATCATCCTAAGATCATGAGCATATCCCCATGATATCCACACTTAGTGAGTAGAATCGAGTTAAAAGATAGCTTTATAAAATCCTTGTGATAGTCTCTCCTTGATTCACATGTCTAAGGAAACGTGTGTTTTTAACGAGATGACTATCTCTTGTGGGTCAAGCTGTACAACTCCTTGTGCCTCCACCGCCGCATCATTTTTGGTGAGCCATTTCCCAATTGCATCCCCTTAGAGAATCTTCTAACCCCACTTGCACTTCCCTGATCTTTCTTTTCTCTCCCTCTTGCCCAGGTCATCCTCGCCACGTTAACTACCCCCCCACCTCGGACATCGATGCCGGCTCAACCCCGATCAGGCCGACCTCTTTCTCGGCACCTGTAAACTCCTTGTGCCTCCTAGGTACTAATACACTCATTGTTCAGCTCAATGCACCGTCAGGTTCATAGTTGGCATGGAAGCCGAATGCGACCGCTGCAAATCCTCGCAATTGGTGCAAGGACTCGGGCGAGTGATCATGCAGTAAAGTAGATAATTTTGGGATGTGGTTATCTCGCGTGAGTAGTTACTAAGGACTTAACTTTGTGCGCAATTAATCTGGGTCGCACACAAGCACAAGTCTATTTATGGGGTGAACCTACTAAATAATTAGGAACATTTTGAGTCAGGTCTGTTTTGGTTGATAAGTGGCTCAAGACAGGGCCAGATCGAGACGAAACCTTAGTGAGTAGAATTGAGTTCAAATAGAGCTTTATAAAAGCCTTGTGATAGTCTCTACTTGATTTACATATCTAAGGAAACGTGTGTTTTTATCAAGATGATTATCTCTTGTGGGTCAAGTTGTACAACCTCTGCAGAGTATTAAAAACTATTCGAATAGTCGTGTCACCAGTTATAGACAATGTTTGGTAATTTCACATGACAGTTTGATTTTCATAAATATGTTGGAATGGTTTGGTTAGGAAGCGATCTAGAGGTTGTTGATGGATGGAAAGTGAATGTGGTGTTCACTGGTTGTTTCGAAAGAACCTGTTTACTTATATATTAATCTTTTAAACTGTGTTTTGCAATCTACTAACTTATTTACTACCAATGCTGCTTTCTATAAAATAGCCATAAAGCTATCCTTGTTAAAGGCTTGCATGAATACTACCTGCATAGATTTCTCTATGACTTGTTGAGCACTTTAAAGTACTCATAGCTTTGCGCCACCTGTTGATCAGACGTTGAAGAAGAACTAGGGAGCACCGTGTTATACGAGGAATATTACTTCGAAGACTATTGGAACTAAGTCCCATCCTCCACTCGATTACTTGTGGGCATGTCAGATAGCTACCAGGAGACGTTTTGGTTTGCACTACAAGTTTATCTTTTGTTGCTAAGCTCTGCATGGCAACCACTGTAAGACTTGGCTATAAGGTCTTAGGGTTGCAACTTGTGGATATCATGGGGATATGTGCATGATCTTAGAGTGATGAGTCAATTGGCAATGGCGTTGTTGGTTTGACGAATCTCGCATTTTTGGAAAACTTCAGTGCAGTCAGGTCATTGGCGGTCAGACCGGCCAAGCCGCCGGTCAGACCGTCCGAGCGGCAGTCCGACCGGCAATGCTTGCCGGTCCGATCGGCCACAAGTAATGATGGAGTTTGGGGCTAGGCCAAAAATAGGTTGTGTAGGCATGAGAGGGGAGTCTCCTGGATATGGTCACATAATATTTGGAGCTTCCAGTCAAAAGTTCTATACAGTTGAAAATTCCAGAGAGGTTGCAGATTTTCAAGTTGAAATTTGGCTAAGTCTTTTGGGGCGGTCCGACCGCCGTTATGGAATCGGTCTGACCACTAGGAAATCGGTCCGACCGACATAGTAGGGCGGTCAGACCGGCTTCCACTTGGACTTCGGCCATTTTGTCATTGTTGTGTTTTGATGATATCTATTGTATGAGTTTCAATGCTTTATTGTTGTATATTGCATTGTTGAGCTAATGTTGGTCAAGTTGTGAAGAACTTGTTCCCGGAGACGATTTCTTTGTCTATTGCTGTGCAGGTGGCTTGCAGGTCAACGATGTCAACGGTGAGGTGGATCGGGACTAAGCTTGGAGAGCTGAGGTCCAGAATGATCATGGATACCGGGTGAGGTCGTGTGACTCAAGCATGGTGCAGAATGGACAAGATGGATCGAACGGGCAGTTCGTTGCAGCTGGTTGGATCAAGCGGCGCAGGGGTCGGTGCAAGTGTCTTGGAGGTTCCGATGGGATTCGGACGGGAGAGACTTGCCGACATGATGAAAGCCGCTGATCAACCTACACGTTGGGAAGCAGGCGATTGCTTCTACAGATGTGTGTGTGTGGGTCCCATTTGTGTTAGGCCTTAATGGGAGCCCATGAGAGAAACCCTAGCCTCTCCTATAAATAGAAGGGGGGAGATGGAAAAAACCTCCCCAAGCACCCAAGCACCCATTTAGAAAAACTCCAACTTTTCTAGGGTTAGGGTTTGGAGAGGAGAGGAGAGGAGAGGAGAGGAAATTTGTGTGTGCTCTTGGATTGAGCTGTTGTCCTCCTTGAGGGAGTGGCTTTGTAAGCAATATCTTGAATCATTCAATCTATGGATGTTTGTTCAAGGATGAAGTCTCATTTGCTTTCTTCTCTCTTTTGCTGATTTTGGTGCTTCCTTGATTCGGGTGTTTATGCTTGGTCTGTTGACCGATTTTACCTTGCTATGATGTGTGGGAATACTCCTAGAATCATCTAGATCATCAATCCCCCACAAGCAAATTTTGGATCAAGATTTTCATATTTATAGGTTTTGAACACTTCTTTGGTAAAACCTTAACAGATCGATTCTTTGAAGTGGATCTGGACGATCGTCGCTAGAAATAGGTCTTAAAAATCCTTAGGGAGGTGTGCTCCAAATTTGGTCAAGTTTCATTGGTTGAATCAAAAATTGAACCAATTTTCGTTTTGGATTTGGGCATTGTGCGTTGCCTCTGGACTAAATCAGTCTGACCGATTTTACACCGCCGATCCGACCGCCCAACAGTCAGACCGCCAATTGAGCGCCGATCCGACCGCCAGGCAGTCAGACCACCAGCACTACACCGGTCCGACCGGCCCAATGAGATCAATTCTCTATTATTGAGTCTTGTGGTTAAAGGGGTAATCGAATTCAGCACAAGACTTCCTCTGTGCATTTACTGACCTTCTTAGCTTTCATAGCTAAAGGAGAAAAGTGCGTGTTGAATTTGTTTAAGGCGAAAAATCGAGAATGCACCTATTCACCCCCCTCTAGTCGCCTTTACGGTCCTACAAGTGGTATCAGAGCCCGGTTAACTCTTCTCATAGATCTTAACTGGTCTTTGGAGCCATGGCGACTGACAAGTATTCAACCAAACCACATATTTTTGATGGAGTTGATTTTGCTTATTGGAAGGCCCGAACGCAGGCCTACATCGAGGCTCAAAGGCACACAATTTGGCTTAAGGTAAAAAATCCTTATATCGTACCAGCCGATGACGATGTGATCACTCCAGATGTGGAGGCCAACAGTGATGAGGACATCGACCCTAAGGATACAACCACTGCTTCAACCTGCTGCACTGCATCCTCTACGTCCTTTACTTCACCAACATCTTCTCCAATTGGACTTTCGGCTAATGCAATGCCATATTACCCAATTAGATCGAGCTACGTCTACATGCCATGGTGCTACGTCTACATACCATGGTACTATGTGTACATGCCATGGTGCTACTACATGTGCCAGCGGGAGTTCAAAATTTGGATACATTTTGGTCGATCAGTTCGGAATCATCCTGACAGCACCAACTTAAAACAGATATAACTTTTGCAAACGGAGTCCGATTCGGGTGTTCTTGGGCTTGTTGGAAAGCTAACGACGATATCTTTCCAACGGATCCAGCCTCACCTCCAAATTCCTTCTGTAGATTTCGGAATCATCAAAAGAATGTGCTATGTCACTAATTTGGGCCGATTTGGGCCTTGTAATCGTACCGGAATTGGCCCATATGCCGGCCCCACTGGGCGTGATTACTGTTCATGTGAACAGTAATTCGTGCCTTTAGTCCCACCCCTCTATTTCTTTTAGATTTGTGGCTCCTCATTCCCTATTTAAGGAGGACGCACCCCCTCTAGTTTTCTCGGGTTTTGTTTAGTTAAAAGTTAGCCTTGTTGCAACTTCGTGTATTGGCTTGTGTCGACTAGACCAACCATAATACCGCTTTTCGAAATCCCAATTTTAATATTTCAATCTTTATTTGCAATTTCAGATTGCTTTATCTTGTTCTTGCGTGCTTCTTCGGTGTATACAGGAATCGACCTTCGTGGTCAGGTCAATCGGGTGTTCGTTTCGTGCATGGTTGATAACGACTTGTCGATCAGTTCAGCGATTGCGTGGTTTCGAGCCTTGTGTGTTCATAGCGGGATCGTCGAGTTGGCGGCGCCTACGGACTTATCGTTCTCATCGAAAGATCGGGCCAACAAATCAAACCTTAGGGTTCATCAAGTGGTATCAGAGCTACAGTTCTTCGGTGAGAGTTTCCTGTTTTCTAGTAGTAGATTCGTTTTTCATACCTAGAGTCCAGAAAATTGCCAAAAGAAAAAAATTCGCATCTATCATACATACCAAGCCCTTTGAGCCTATGCTATTTTTTTCTTTTCAGTTTGCTTGTTGAATATTTAGTTACATTGTCGTGTCTAGTTGCTGATCTTTAGTTCTAGTTATTGTCTAGTTCGTCGTTGTCTAGATTGTTTCTCGTGTTTTTCCTTTGCGTCGCTTAATCGTTCTTTTAGGGTTCTTAGTTTTTGCATCTAAAACAGAAAATTCGCGGGTTAGAACTCCTCTAATCTGCACCAAAAAAAAAAGAGAGAACACTTTGCTGTATTCGTGACTTGTGGAAAACCCTAGAGCCGGCAAAAAAAAAATAGAAGGAGAAAGAGGCCGCCACACAAAACAAAAGCCGTGGTAGAAAAAAAAAAGAAAAAAAAGCAAGCTTACACCAAAATCAGTGAAAACTGGTGGAGCCCTTCTACATATAGCCACAAGTTTGCATAAAAAATTTCTGCAACATTAGCCCACGGAATCAAAAGATATAGCAATTTAAAGATTGAAACCGAGTCGGTTTCAGTCCGAGTACGATTCCGTTTCCGAGAGACCTTCAGTAAAACGGGCATAACTTTTGCATATGGTGTCCGATTTGGACGTTCTTGAACTCGTTGGAAAGCTAACAATGGGTCGCATACTTTCCACTTAATGCACTTGTCTCCCACCAGGGAACCCAAAATCGGTCATTTTTGGCTCCGAATTCGCGTCACAAGTTTTTTGTTTCGGTTTTTGCCGTTTCTTTTAGTCTTCCCATCAGAATTTGGGGTTCGTCTTGACTGCAAAGTTGTAGATCTCATCGAAACCTTTCAAACGAGTATATATAAGCCATATAAAACTTTGCTTTTTCATCTCTTGAGACTAACTATTGTTTTCTGCTTAAACTAAAGGGTCATTTCTGTTTGCACGTTATTCCGTTTTTGTGCTCTACATCGTGTGAACCATCTTGTGCCCTACAAAGAAGTTTGAGTAGTTGGTTAGCGTCTCTCCTAGCACTTTTTGTAAGGTTTTCCATTGCTTACATCATGTCACATTTATCTTTGCGTGTTCGTACATACACATCTCTTAGTGGGGCTTTGATTAGCTAAACTTTGATTAGACTAGGATCAGCACTTGTGACTAGTACTTTGAGCCTTTTCAACTTTGCATCTGAATTGAATAATTGCTATTCCTTTGCTACATACTAGCCTTAGAGCTCCACTTCCTACTAACTCGGCAAAGTTCCTCGCAATCGTTGGGTGATCACAAGTGAGAGTATCACGAACCGACCACCGGTTGTACCACTTCCTTCTTTGCATTGGTAGGCTGGTAGGCTGGGTATAAGCTTGAGTGTGGCGACTTGTGAAACTCGAATCTAGTAGTTCATAGGGACATATACCTTGTGATTGGTTCTTTGTTTTCTACTAACAATGACAGGATCACATGGATCTACACATGGTGTAGACAATAACGACCACTCTTTGGGGCATCTTGGTGAGGATCTTTCACACTGCACGAGAGAGCTCGTGCGGCACATTGAGCACTCGCTCGGTGAGAGTGTTCGCGATGCCTTGGAAAAGATCAATGACAATCTCGTGGCGCTCCACACACGTGTTGCGCTCCTCGGCGTCGACCACTTGCGACAACGGGACCCATGATCATGAGCCAAGAGTGGAGGACCCTCCCGCCGCGCGCGCACCACCTCCTGCGCGCGCGCACACCACCTCCTCGTGCGCACACCACTGCGGTCGCTCTTGGGCGAGATGAGGTGGAAGAAGATGTGAACAATTACTGCTAGCGTCACAGCAGATGGAGCCAATATGCACAATGATCGTAACTATCGTCGGCCGTCATAATCGTCAAGGTATGGGACAAAATCAGCGTGAGTGCGTGACCATAATAATGCATTTGGTAAAATTAAATTCACTATGCCTTCTTTTCTTTGGAAAATATGATCCCGATGCTTATCTCACATGGGAGCTTACCGTAGAACAAAAATTTGCTTGTCATGAATTCCACGAAGATAAGAAAGTTAGAGTGCTACTAGTGAGTTTTACGATTTTGCATCTATTTGGTGGAGTGAATATGGTCGTACTCATCAGGACATACCTAGAACATGGAATGCTTTGAAAAGAGCAATGAGACATAGATTTGTACCTTCATATTATTCTCGTGATTTGCTGAATAAATTACAACGTTTAAGACAAGGTAGTAGTTATGTAGAGGATTATTATCAAGAATTGCAAACTGATTTATTGCGTTGTGGTTTAGATGAAACTGAAGATGCTAAGATGGCTAGATTTTTAGGAGTTTTAAACCGAGAAATTCAGGACATACTTGATTATAAAGAATACAATTCTATCACTCGTTTGTTCCATCTTGCTTGCAAAGTTGAAAGAGAAGTCTGTGGTCGGCAGGTCTCGCTAGGACAAATTTTAGAGGATCTTTTGCAGGTCGGCCAAGTCAGCAAGAACCCGTGGCACCCTTCTCAAGTCGTGTGCCCCCTTCTATCCCTTCCACTCCTGTGCATGTCCCTAATGCATGCAAATCAACAGAGGTACAAGTCCCTACAAAAAGTGTTTCGTCCGTTGCTTCGACAGGGCGATCTAGAGATGTACAATGTCACCGTTGCAAAGGATTTGGGCACTTGATGCGTGATTGCCCAAGTCAGCGAGCTTTACTTATTAAGGACAATGGTAAGTACACTTCAGCTAGCGATATTGAGGAAGAGCAAGTTTTAGTTGCAACTAACAATGCAGGTGATGAAACTGAGGAAGAACATATAAGCCATGAGGCCTCTGACATGTACCAAAGCTTAGTTGTCCAGCGTGTGCTAAGTGCCCAAATGGAGCTTGCTGAACAAAATCAACGTCATATTTTGTTTCAATCCAAGTTCGTCATCAAGGAACGTTCATGTAGAGTCATCATTGATGGCGGAAGTTGCAACAACCTTGCTAGCATAGACATGGTCGAGAAGCTTGGCTTGACCACAACACCACACCCTCATCCTTACTACATTCAATGGCTGAATTCTTATGGTAAGTTGAAGGTGACTAAACTTGTGCGCGTACATTTTTCTATTGGATCATATCATGACTATGTTGATTGTGATGTCGTACCTATGCAAGCATGCTCATTATTATTAGGTAGACCTTGGCAATATGATAGATATACTGAACATCATGGTAGATCTAATCATTATACTTTCACATATAAAGAAAGAAAAATCACTTTACTTCCAATGTCTCCTGCTGCCATATTACAGTATGAATTAGAAAGATATGAGAGAACAAGTACGGAGAACACAAAAGATGATTATAAGATTATAGCTCCAAGTGAAATTAAATTGAAAGCTCCTGTTATATTAGCTACAAAATCTAATTGCATTGATATGGAAAAACATGAATCTGAATGTCATACTATGATTTGCAAAGAATCTCAGTGTCCATTAGAAGAAGTGCATGTTTCTTTGCCTCCTATTGCTACTAATCTTTTGCAGGAGAGTGATGACTTGGGGAAAACGAATGAGTCGAGGACGACTCAAATTCAAGAAAGGGAGGATGATGAGGACATCGACCCTAAGGATACAACCACTGCTTCAACCTGCTGCACTGCATCCTCTACGTCCTTACTTCACCAACATCTTCTCCAATTGGACTTTCGGCTAATGCAATGCCATATTACCCAATTAGATCGAGCTACGTCTACATGCCATGGTGCTACGTCTACATACCAAGGTACTATGTGTACATACCATGGTGCTACTACATGTGCCAAGCAGGAGTTCAAGCTGGATACATTTTGGTCAGATCAGTTCGGAATCAGCCTGACAGCACCAACTTAAAACAGATATAACTTTTGCAAACAGAGTCCGATTCGGGTGTTCTTGGGCTTGTTGGAAAGCTAACGACGATATCTTTCCAACGGATCTAGCCTCACCTCCAAATTCCTTCTGTAGACTTTGGAATCATCAAAAGAAGGTGCTATATCACTAATTTGAGCCGATTTGGGCCTTGTAATCGTACCGGAATTGGCTCATATGCCGCCGGCCCACCTGGGGGCGTGAGTACTGTTCATGTGAACAGTAATTCGTGCTTTTAGTCCCACCCCTCTATTTATTTTAGATTTGTGGCTCCTCATCCCCTATTTAAGGAGGACGCACCCCCTCTAGTTTCGTCGGGTTTTGTTTAGTTAAAAGTTAGCCTTGTTGCAACTTCGTGTATTGGCTTGTGTTGACTAGACCAACCATAATACCGCTTTTCGAAATCCCAATTTTAATATTTCAATCTTTATTTGCAATTTCAGATTGCTTTATCTTGTTCTTGCGTGCTTCTTCGGTGTATGCAGGAATCGACATTCGTGGTCAGGTCAACCGGCTATTCGTTTCGTGCATGGTTGATAACGACTTGTCGATCAGTTCAGCGATTGCGTGGTTTCGAGCCTTGCGTGTTCATAGACAGGATCGTCAGAGTTGAGCGACGCCTACCGGACTTATCGTTCTCATCGAAAGATCGGGCCAACAAATCAAACCTTAGGGTTCATCAAACAGTAAGGCTCAGAATTTTTTGATCCAAGGCCTTAGTCGATCGGAGTTTGAGCGTGTCGCTCATTTGCGGTCTTCTCATGAGATCTGGCGGACACTCTGTGATTATCGCAAGGGCTCCACTGCGATCAAGGAAGTGAGATAGAACCAGCTCAAGAAAATTTACTCTAAGGTCGAGCAAAGGCCTTGTGAGTTTTTAGATGAGCTGTGGGGAAGATTTTCTAAGATTCTTCATGATCTTCGTGCTGTTGACCTCGTCTTCACTGAGTTATAAAATGCACGCCAGCTTTTGGGTGCTCTTGATGTGAAGGTCTGGGGAATGAAGATCACTTCCATCAATGACAATACTGTCATGAGTGAGCTTACCATGTATAAGCTATACTCGAGGTTGAAGACGCATAAAATTGATTTTATCTCGCGTCTCCCCAAGACAGAGTCGATGGCTTTAGTGGTCGACCAATCTAAGGGTAGTTCGTCTGATTCTTTCGATGTTAGCTCATCGGGTTTTTCTTTATCAGCTTTGCATTCTTTGAGCGATGAGTAACTTGAGAAATTACCTAAAGATGATTTAGCCCTCCTATCCACCAAATTCACGAGAGCTTACAACAAGGTGAGAAACAGGAGGAGAGGTGGACCTATGACTTGCTTTGAATGTGGTGAGCCAAACCACATTCGTTCCAAGTGCCCCAAGCTGAAGGGCAAGGAGGAGAAGGAGTCACGAAGGCATCCTCAAGAGAGGGATGCTAAACCCAAGAAGATAAACTATCGCAAGTTTGTCAGCTGGGTCCTTGCCGCTCTAGAGAATGTGAACATGAGAGCTGGGGACTCGGAGATGGATGACGACGAGAGTAACTCCTGTGGCAAGAAGAAGGCCCATGACTTCACATGCATGTGTTTCATGGCCAAGAACAGCCACGACACCGACTCCTCCAATGACGAGGATCCTTTCAGCGATCCCGATGAGGTATGCCCTTCGCTTGCTGAGATGAAAAGGGCTTTGGTGCTTGCTGAGCAGAAATTGCATAAGCAAGCAAAATTGATTAAAAACAGGACACTATGATTGATAATTTGAACCTAGAAGTTGTTATGCTCAAATATATTAATCCTGATGATATTTGTGATTCCTGCTCTAGCTTGCTTAAAGAATTGACAAGCTTAAAATCAGCACATTCCTCTGTAGTGAATCAATTAAAAGATGCTCTTGATGAACTAGAATCTCTCAAGTCTAGTTCTGTTTGCATGGATGCCATTTCTCTTAATGTGACTGCTTTGGATGCTATCCCTTTAACTTGCTCAAACTGTGCTTTGCTCTCATTGTAAAAATAATAGGATTAAAATGCAAGAGATGATAGAAATGATTATGTATTCTTGGTCTACTTCATGTGAAAATTGTCCAAAGCTCAGAATTGAGATTGAAGCTCTAAACAAGACTCTAGAAGAAAAGACTAAAATTGAAAAATCCATGTCTTTTACTGCTTCCAAGAAAGTTATTGACTCTACCTCTTGTATGTTGAATGCTGAAGTTGAAACAATTGTTGGTAAGATACAAGAGGCTTTTAGATTTAAATTTAAGGAGCAGTTGAATAGGATTAAGGATTCCTATTGTGTGTCTTGTGAGGCTTTGAAAGTGGAAGTGGCTCTTCTTAAGAGTAAACATGATGATGCAATCAAGTCAAGAAAGTGCACTAGATATGAGGATTTAGCTAAAGAGAATGGTTACCTCAAAGTGACTCTTTAGAGGTTTTCTAGTGGAAAAAAGAAACTCAACATGATTCTTGACCAATCCAAAGTGAGTGTGAAAAATAGTGGCCTAGGTTTTAATCCCCTAGAGCATTCCAAGAATCACCCACCTAAGATTGCAAGAGTTGTGAAAAGTGGTCTGTTTGAGGTAGAACCTCCTAAGCCATCCAAAGTTGTTTTCAAATCTGCAGGTTTTGCTCAAACTCTTTCTAGCAAGAAATGTGCTTATGTTTCACCAGTACAGACCCCTCAAAAGGTCAAGTACCATTACACTTTCTGCAAGAAAGATGGCCACACTGGTGAGTTCTGCATCCGGAGAGCAAAGATTGAGAGAAAAGAGAGGATGAGCACTTTGGGAACCATTAGAGGAGTCCCTTCACCTGCTGTAGTCTATAGAGCCAGGCAGCCTGTGTTTCGTACTACTCATAGCATAGGTTCGTAGAGAACTTCGTTGACTCTTTTGGTGGGTCTAGGCAGCATTCTAGTTTAGGACATCGTGAGGAAGAACCACGGGTAGCATCTAGACAAGGGGAGTATCAATCTTTTGGTAGTTCGTTTCGGAGAGGTCTAGGCGGTTCTCGTGTGCATTCTTATGATTTTGTTCCTGATCATTTTTCTGCTGCTTCTACTGTTGTTCCCAGGCATCGTGCATCTCAGTACTGGATTCCTAGATCTTTTATCACTAACCCCAGTTCTGAGGCACATATGTTTTCTGCTTGTGCTTTTTAGGTCCGTCGTGCGAGGAAAGAGGACATATGGCTTGTTGACTCCGGGTGTTCTCGACATATAACTAGAGATTCTAGATGGTTCTCCTCCCTCACACGTGCATTCGGCAATGAATTGATTACTTTTGGGGATGCTTCTACCGGGACCGTGACTGCCAAGGGCACTGTGCGCGTCAACACAAAGTTCATGCTTAAAGACGTCACTTTGGTAAGTAAGCTGAGGTATAATCTTTGTGAGACCCCGGTTTATCTGGCTTGTAATGCTTAACCATCCATTCGGTCCTAGCATCACAAAGCAGATAATCCGAGACTCGAGACATGTATACTTTCAGTCGATATACACACCTCATCACAAAATTTATGTATCAATTCCATTCATCCACATAGAACGAAACACGAGTAAGCGAAGTATTAATAATATTAAACCGAGTCATTACAAAAGAGAGGCCAACCGGCCAACAATAAAAGAGACAACAATAATTAAACAGCGGAAGCAAAAGTGCCATAAGATGGCTACAACAAAAGAGCCAATCAGTGTGCCTTTACCCACAAGGCAACCGACCGGACCGCCAAGCTAGTCGTCAAATCCACAGCACATTTCACAAAAGTGAGGCCCTTGGGGCTCACCTTCCTCCCCTGCAAACAAAAGCAGCCGGCAAAAGCCGGTGAGTACTTTGAATGTACTCGCAAGACTTACATGTGGAATAACAATCCTGTACATATACTACATGCAAGCTCATTGAAGTGGAGGCTGTATGTTTTATTTTTAGCATAAAGCAAGTTTTCATTTGCAATAATGTAATAGATTGAAAGCAATTTAACAAATCTGTTTTTAATGTTCAAATAAGCGCAAAAGACAACAATATAACAGTAGATAGAAAACAACAACAATCCTGGAAGTGACTAAACCGTTAGTCACCACAACAATAGCATGATTTACCCATTCATGCCAACCATGTCAAATTTTAATTTAAAGGTTGTAGTCTAGTTCTTGCGACCTTACCAAGCATGTCCATAACCTAGGGCGAGGCTATTGAATAGTTTTATCCTGCGGTGGTGTACCAATGTACCCAAGCGCTGGACCGCCTTTTGCCAAGCTATTAAGCACACTTCCTTAGGTATGCTGCACGGCTAAGTCCTCTGAGACATTTCCAATATTGTGAATTATTCACGAGCCGCCGTATGGATAGAAACCCATACGTTGTGTAGGAGTCATTGTAAAGCCTCGGTCAACTACCCGTCATGAGTAAAGCCTTGGACAACTACAATGCTCCTCGAGGTGGAGAGCTTACGGAATCTCCACCACCGCACACCCAACACAAGAACACCGAGAACACATATCATGTTTCACACAACACACACAACCCCCTCCTGCGACTCGGAGATAACCCACGCCAAAGTACTAAGTCAAGAGAGGTCCCATATCCCTCTCGCGTGGTTAGCACGCATAAGCGCTTAGCTTAGTGACACAAGTAACTCGGTCCTTGATGACCTAGGCACCATTCCATTCACACCAACAGATCACACCAACATACCATTGTGCCCAAGTCTAAAACAATTTTATTTTCAGTTTTTGACTTTACAAAATTAACAAAGCACAAAGTCTTTGGACATAATGGAATAATAATTATATTTGTGTGATCAAGGTCATCGACTAAGTCGATGCGCCCAAAACTACCGACATCTAAGCATTTCTAAGCATGACAGAAAAGATAATAAAGAGCATAATTAAATCAGGGCTCTAATTCACAAGTGATATTAATAACTTATGTTTGTGGCAGGGGATAACAATTTGAGGGCAACAATGCAATAGGAATAACTACCTCTAATCGGGAAAATTAATTTGACACAAAAGCATGCATACATATGATTTGTAAACAAAGTATTAAACTTGAAAGTAATAGGACATTTATGATCAAGCGCTTGCACGCTTGCTTTGTGGGTCAAGGTGTTCTTGAGGATCAATAATATTATCAACGTGCTCTTGGATCCTAACGAAAGCGAAAAGCAACCGAAAAGAACGAATAAAATGCAAAGACCCAACAGTAAACCTTCTCCAAAAACTCTAAAATTTTTACAGTAGCAAGATCCTGATTTATAATGAATTTAGCAGTTACTACATTTTTCAGTTGACAAATAAATCCTTTCGGGAAAAACCAGAAATTAAATCGACGTGGATGAACTTGGATCGTTGATCTTGGATCCAACAGTCTAAGTCCACGGAGCAATGCGCGCACGCGCGATTCACAAACCCTAAACGCTCACCGTTGGATCTGGATCCAACGGTTCACGTCAGATCGGGGCGTTGGGCGGTCGAGCGTTCACACGCATAGGAACCGTTGATCTTGGATCCAACGGTCCACACGGATCGAACCTTTCGGACGGTCCGAACGTTCACTCGAATCGGGACCGTTGATCTTGGATCCAACGGTCCACGCGGATCAAACTGTTCGGACGGTCCGAACGTTCACTCAGATCTGGACCGTTGATCTTGGATCCAACGGTCCACGGTAACGTCGATCAAGCGCTCGCCCTATTTTCATCCGACAAAGCAGCGGGAAGAGAGTGCGTCACCGGCAACTCACGGCGGCGGTGCGAGCAAATGCCCAAAATGGGTTCCTAACAACCTGCGCACCCAAAGGTACCAACAATTTTGGCTGCGGCGGTCTAGAAACGCAAACAAGCGGAGATGACGAGATGACTCAAAATGACCGAAACGAAAACGCAAATGAGCTCATTGCGGTTCAAGGAAGCGGTGCCAAGCAACTAGGGACTAATAAGAAGTTACCCGAGCACGAGAATGCACGAGAAAATGGTCGAGTACATTACGGTGAAGAGGAATGAGGATTTCGTACGAAAATGGGAAATCAAATTCAATCCAACCACGAGCGAAAAGAACCAAATTGAGTGAGGTTAAGCTTAAGAGAGTAAAGGTGGAGCAGAGGAGCAAAATTGGAAGGAGAGAACCCTGCATCGCCTTCACCAAGCTCCAAACTCAACAATGGCGGCCGAATGGATTTCGAATAATTGCCGCTCAACCAAGCTCGTGAGTGCTAGCTGGAGTTGCGGAAGTGCTAAAGGAAGCCAAGGGTGGAGCAAAGGAGCTTAAATAGCGAGAATGGCGAGAGCAACGGCGATATTTATCCTCGGTCAATACCGCCATGAGAGTACTTGAGAGCGAGGGGAGCAGTCGAACCATGGACTTCTGAGGGAGGAGCACGACGGGCATTTAATGCGCTCAGAGATAGCCGTTTAAAGGTGACCACGGAAGGAATCCACTG
Source organism: Hsuehochloa calcarea (assembly GCA_036346395.1). Lineage (NCBI taxonomy): Eukaryota > Viridiplantae > Streptophyta > Magnoliopsida > Poales > Poaceae > Hsuehochloa > Hsuehochloa calcarea. Next base: position 34,599,252 of record CM070604.1, on the reverse strand, counting down.
CTGGCGCTTCTCCTCTGCTCACGCTATTGCTCGACTCGGGACGCGCTCAGGCAGGAAGGAGATGACTTTTCCACCGTTGGATTGAAATCGGACGGTCCAAAAGCAACGGGTGATTAGAGCGGTTTGGCGTCCATTTTGCTGAGCCGTTGATTTGGATCCTACGGTTCACATTGCGCGAGTGTTCGGACGGTCGAGCGTTCCGCAATCTGAGCCCTTGATTTAGAATCAAGCGGTTCACATGGATCGGCTTCGGATGGTCCGAGCGTTCACGCGATCGTGAGCCGTTCGATCTTGATCAACGACGCACAACGCCGCGCCCAAGCGGCCGAGCCGGTGCGGTTAGTTGTTGGGCGAGTCAAGTGGCTTGAGCCCGAGTCAGACTTCGAACCCAAGGAACAGTGAAAACCGAGTTAGGGTTTGAATTTGAATAAGCGATTTTGAGGAATTATTTAAGGTAGCAACAAGCTCCAAAATTATGAAATTTTAAGCTGCAGATTCTTGTGTGGGAGGAACCTTATATAAAATTTTGAGAGACTTTTATGCCTTGCATTTTCCTCTAAAAATTCCGAAGGCTATTTTAGGAGTTTGACTAATGTTTGACTTGTCTCAAAAATTATCAAATAATTTCGAAAATTATGAAATAATTACGAGGTGTTAAACATCACTCCTAGGTCCAATGAAAATTATTTTGGGGTTGGGCACGATTTTCATTCAGAGATTTATGACTTGAATTTAATTGGGAAATTTTGAGTTTTAATTTCCCCAATAAATGGAAAGAGATTTCAAAAGCTGTAACAACACATGAGGCAACAAAAGTTTTAATTTATCCTCATTTTATTACATTTGAAATACAAACCCAATTTGGGATGTTACAAAACCTCCCCCTTACGTAAATCTCGCCAGAGATTTGGCTTACTCAGTAAAGAAAGAGGGGTAGTGCGCTTGCATGAGCGATCTTCCCTTTCCCAAGTGGCTTCATCTTGAATGGTTTGACCCTTGAACTTTAAGGAACTTGATGGCACGATTCCTCGTTCTTCGTTCGACCTCTTCAAGGATGCGAGCAGGTGCTCCTTGTAGGTCAAATCTTCCTGAACATCAAGAGTTTCCAACGGAGCTTCCTCAGTTGGAACGCGGAGGCACTTCTTGAGCTGGGACACATGGAACACATCATGCACCCCCTCAAGGGTAGCAGGCAACTCCAACTTGTAGGCGACAGCTCCCTTCTTCTCGACGACTCGGTATGGACCGACATATCGAGGAGCCAACTTGCCCTTGACGCCGAATCGCTGATGGCCCTTCAATGGAGAGACTTTGAGATACACAAAGTCATCAGGCTCAAAGCTCAATTCACGACGGCGGCGATCCGCATAGCTCTTTTGCCTAGATTGAGCTATGCGTAAACGATCACGAATGAGTTGGACTTGACTCTCGGCCTCATTGATCGAGTCTGGGCCAAAGAAAAGTCTTTCGCCGGTCTCAGACCAATTCAACGGGGTTCTACACTTTCTCCCGTATAAGGCCTCAAAAGGTGCCATCCGAGGCGGCTTGAAAACTGTTGTTGTAGGAAAACTCGGCAAAAGGCAAGCATTTCTCCCAATTCTTTTCATATGAGAGAACACAAGCACGGAGCATGTCTTCCAACACTTGGTTGACCCTTTCGGTCTGACCATCAGTTTGGGGGTGATATGCGGTGCTAAAGGTGAGATGGGTTCCCATAGCCTCTTGCAAACTTTGCCAAAAGCGAGAGGTGAAAAGAGAACCACGATCCAAGACAATTGTCTTGGGTACCCCATGTAAGCTCACGATGCGGGCAATGTAGAGATCCGCCAAAAGACATACACGGAGATCCGTCTTGATTGGAAGGAAGTGAGCCACCTTAGTTAGCCGATCAATGACAACCCAGATGGCATCATTGCCCTTGGATGTACGAGGCAGGCCGGTGATAAAATCCATCCCGATCGACTCCCACTTCCATTCAGGAATAGGCAAAGGCTGAAGCAGTCCTGCTAGACGCTGATGCTCGGCCTTGACACGACGACATACGTCGCACTCGGCAACGAACTTCGCAATTTCCCTCTTCATTCGGGTCCACCAAAATCCCTGACGGAGATCTTGATACATCTTTGTGGCCCCGGGATGAATAGACAAAGGTGAATCATGTGCCTCGCAGAGAATCAAATCCCGCAACTCCATGTCCTTTGGAACCACAAGGCGTTGCCCGAACCTTACAACACCATGCTCATCCTCAGAGAAGCACTTAGCTGTTCCGTTCTTGATATTCTCCTTGATGCGGCTTATCCCAGCATCCGATTGCTGAGCGATCTTAACCCGATCCACCAAGGTTGGTTGCACAACCAAGGCAGCGAGGGAACCATGCTCAACCAATCCCAAGTTGAGACGCTGAAATTCCTCCAGAAGAGTGGGTTGACATTCCTGGAGCAACAAGGCATTGCAATGCGCTGCGATGAGCGCATCGGCAACGACATTAGCCTTGCCCGGATGGTAGTGAATACCCATGTCATAGTCCTTGATCAACTCCAACCATCTCTTTTGCCTGAGGTTCAGATCTGGTTGGGTGAATAAATACTTTAGGCTTTTGTGATCCGAATACACTTCATAGCGATTCTGGATTAGGTAATGTCGCCAAATCTTAAGTGCATGAATCACATGAGATAATTCCAAGTCGTGGGTAGGATAATTGAGTTCATGAGGTCTCAATTGCCTTGATGCATAGGCCACTACCTTGCCTTCTTGCATAAGGACACAACCGAGTCCTCGGCGAGAAGCATCGCAAAAGATATCGAAGCCTCGATGGATATCGGAAGAACGAGGGCGGGAGCGGTGGTCAAGCGCTTCTTAAGTACTTGGAAGCTTTCCTCACAAGCATCGGACCACAAGAACTTCTTGTCCTTCTTGAGCAACTCCGTCATCGGCCGCGATCTTGGAGAAATTCTCGATAAAGCGGCGATAATATCCGCTAAACCGAGAAAACTCCGCGCCGGTTCAAGTAAGGTGAACCCATGAAAGAACATCGGCGACCTTGCTAGGGTCAGCGGCCACGCCTCTGCTGAAAGAACATGGCCCGGAAGGCCACTTCCTTCAACCGCAGCGCACTTGTTGAACCGCATCGGTGATGCTCACGAAGCTTGCCTAATACAAGCCTCAGATGCTCATCAGGTTCCTCCTCATCCTTGGAATAGATGAGAATATCATCGATGAAGACCACGACAAACTTATCCAAATACTCCATGAATACCGAATTCATGAGGTTCATGAACAAGGCGGGAGCATTGGTTAAGCCAAATGACATGACGGTGTACTCATACAAGCCGTAGCGAGTAGAGAAAGCCGTCTTTGGAATATCTTCAGGTCGTATCCGAACTTGATGATATCCCATTCTCAGATCAATCTTGGAGAATACTCGGGCTCCAGTTAATTGATCAAAGAGATCATCAATGCGGGGCAATGGATACTTGTTCTTTACCGTTACCTCATTAAGCGGACGGTAATCAACGCACATGCGTAAAGTATTGTCCTTCTTCTTTACGAAGATTGCAGGACAACCCCACGGAGATGAGCTAGGGCGGATGAAACCTTTTTCTTGCAGCTCACTCAATTTCTTCTTCAATTCCACCAACTCGTTCGGTGGCATCCGATAGTGCCTCTTTGAAATCGGGGCGGTACCGGGAACCAACTCAATGACAAACTCTAGGTCTCGAACTGGTGGCATCCCTGGAAGAGCTTCAGGAAATATATCAATGAAGTCACGCACTGTTGGGACCTCACTAATATCTGGAGCGGGCTTCGCTTTAAGCGTGAAGAGATGCGGACCTAGCGACTTTAAAAGCGAACACCTTTCGCCGGAAGGACTAGATAGAGAGCGCACTTCTTGGCTGTCGATGTGTCCCTTATGCCGAGACAGCCAATCCATGCCAAGAATTACATCTAGACTTGCTGAATGGAGGAGGATAAGATTCGCGAAGAATCTCACTCCCTCGATCTCGATTGGAACATCCCTACACTCAGTTGACTCTCAACTCCAACCCGGGAGAGCGAATGAGCAATGGGACCAACAATGGAGCAAAAGGAGCTCACTAATAGCACAAAGACTCGAAACAAAAGAATGAGATGCTCTGAATCAAACAAAGCGGTAGTAGAATGAGAATTAACGAGAAGTGTACCCGGCCACGGCGTCGGGTGCCTCTGTGCCTCCTCTGCGGAGATGAGGTTGACGCGACCACTACCCACGCCTTGGGTAGTAGGGACTATCTTGAGTCTGAGAAGGACCACCTCGGCCCGCGTCCTCCATTAGGGCGAGGGGTCGCTCTGTCTTCTTAGGGCATTGGTTCGCATAATGCCCCTTCCGCTGCGGCGAAGCAAGTGACTCGGCCGGTGGGTTGCGGGGCCACCTGCGACTCCAGTGCGTGATTGGGACACGGCCTGCGAGGGACGAAGAACAGTCTTGACGGCCTTGGGAAGTCTTGGCTTCTTGACGCGACCCACGAGACGGACCGAGGCGGGATAGGCGGCCCTAGTAGATTCTGGGCCTCCACTTACGCTTGCGGGAATCCTGGCGCTCTCCTGAGTGCTCGGCGACAATGGCCTTGTCCACCAAGGCCTGAAAATCCGGGAAGTCGACGATGGATAGCTTGTCCTGCAGCTCCTCGGACAAACCATCCTTGAACCTCTCTTGCTTGGCCTCATCCGTGGCCACCTCTTCCGGAGCATAACGAGCCAAATGGTTAAACTCGTACAGGTACTCCGTAACTGAGAGACGCCCCTGTTTGAACGACAAGAACTCCTTCTTCTTGACCTCATCGGTAGGAAGGAATGTGACTCCACGGAAGGCGATGCGGAACTCCTCCCGGTGGCGGTGTGGCCGTCAGTGCATGGCGAAAGCTCTCCCACCAAGACAAAGCTGCACCCTCCAGCTGGTGCGATGCAAACAGCGCCTTCTCGTGCTCACGGCGCTGCGCTATTCAAGCTTCCGCTCCACGACGAAGCGATCGTGCGTCAAGCGGGTCCTCGGACTGAAGAGCGTGGAAGTGGGTGCGAAGAAACTCCGCAAGTCCCCACGCGGTGGTGTCCACTCCTTGCCGGATCACGAAGCACCGGTAAGAGGCGGAAGTGTTGCGCGCGATGACGTCCAGAAGAACCCTCCTGTCCTCTGCACGGTTGCGCTCGATCTGAAGAAGGACCTCGGCCATGGTCGGAGGAGGAGAAAGATCCTCGTCGGACGGTGGTAGCCTTGGCGCTACTGAGTCGTCCGGCCATCTGTTACAAGAAACTTGGGTTAAAAACTAGACCCGAAAACAAAGCCGAAATGAAGCAAAAAGCTAACGACTAGGGGAATGGAATATCACTCTAATCGAAAGCCGAAAACAGCAAGTATATAACTTTAAAAAGGCTATAAAAAGACTATAAAAAGACTCCAAAAACAGCAAGGAATCATAAAACCAAAGCTCAACTCCCCAATGCAACTAACCCGTATTGAATGAACGAGTAATTGATTGAGAAGATAAGAACCAGAAGATTAAGGTAAGATCTAATACTATTAAAGAGTAAGGTTCAATCAACGAAAATAATGTTAGATACATAGCTAACTAGTATCACATCTTCCCATCTACCCCATTTAGAACCTTTGAGCTTGCTGTCCGGAAACTGAAAGATCGCTGTTCAGGTTTCGCATCCAAGCTTCCAGCCGAAGCCTCCCATTCTAGAAACTTCAAAATCTGGCACACTTCAATTTGCCAAGCTCAGTGGTCCGATCAGAAACCATTGAGCTCGCTGTCTGGAAATTGAGGCGTGTTGTCCAGATTCCGCATCCAAGCCTCTAGCCGAAATCTTCAGTTCAGAAACTTCAAAACCCTAAGCACTTCAATTTGCCAAGCTCATTAGTTCCCAAAACCCAACAACTATCTTTGAAGAAAGGAAAGGTAAACAATTTTCAAAACTCAAATTAGAGTAGGATGAGAGGAGAAAGCTAAGATAGGTAAGGAATAAAATCTGAGAATTCCTTAAGCTTTCAGAAATCATTTGATATTTTGAAAATAAGGTTTTCCAAAATATCCTAAAGACAACCAAGCCTGGGTTACTACGGTCAGTATGGCTCTGATACCAAACCTTGTGAGACCCCGGTTTATCTGGCTTGTAATGCTTAACCATCCATTCGGTTCTAGCATCACAAAGCAGATAATCCGAGACTCGAGACATGTATACTTCCCAGAGTGTAGTATACACACCTCATCACAAAATTTATGTATCAATTCCATTCATCCACATAGAACCAAAACGAGCGTAGCGAGCAGTATTAATAATATTAAACCGAGTCATTACAAAAGAGAGGCCAACCGGTCAACAATAAAAGAGACAACAATAATTAAACAGCGGAAGCAAAAGTGCCATAAGATGGCTATAACAAAAGAGCCAATCAGTGTGCCTTTACCCACAAGGCAACCGACCGGACCGCCAAGCTAGTCGTCAAATCCACAGCACATTTCACAAAAGTGAGGCCCTTGGGGCTCACCTTCCTCCCCTGCAAACAAAAGCAGCCGGCAAAAGCTGGTGAGTACTTTGAATGTACTCGCAAGACTTACATGTGGAATAACAAACCTGTACATATACTACATGCAAGCTCATTGAAGTGGAGGCTGTATGTTTTATTTTTAGCATAAAGCAAGTTTTCATTTGCAATAATGTAATAGATTGAAAGCAATTTAACAAATCTGTATTTAATGTTCAAATAAGCGCAAAAGACAACAATATAACAGTAGATAGAAAACAACAACAATCCTGGAAGTGACTAAACCGTTAGTCACCACAACAATAGCATGAATTACCCATTCATGCCAACCATATCAAATTTTAATTTAAAAGGTTGTAGTCTAGTTCTTGCGACCTTACCAAGCATGTCCATAACCTAGGGCGAGGCTATTCGAATAGTTTTATCCTGCGAGGTGTACCAATGTACCCACACGCTGGACCGCCTTTTGCCAAGCTATTAAGCACACTTCCTTAGGTATGCAGTGCAGCTAAGTCCTCTGAGACATTTCCAATATTGTGAATTATTCACGAGCCGCCGTATGGATAGAAACCCATACGTTGTGTCGAGTCATTGTAAAGCATCGGTCAACTACCCGTCGCGAGTAAAGCCTTGGACAACTACAATGCTCCTCGAGGTGGAGAGCCTACCCGGAATCTCCACCACCGCACACCCAACACAAGAACACGAGAACACATATCATGTTTCACACAACACACACAACCCCCTCCTGCGACTCGGAGATAACCCACGCCAAAGTACTAAGTCAAGAGAGGTCTCATATCCCTCTCGCGTGGTTAGCACGCATAAGCGCTTGGCTTAGTGACACAAGTAACTCGGTCCTTGATGACCTAGGCACCATTCCATTCACACCAACAGATCACACCAACATACCATTGTGCCCAAGTCTAAAACAATTTTATTTTCAGTTTTGACTTTACAAAATTAACAAAGCACAAAGTCTTTGGACATAATGGAATAATAATTATATTTGTGTGATCAAGGTCACCGACTAAGTCGATGTTGCCCAAAACTACCGACATCTAAGCATTTCTAAGCATGACAGAAAAGATAATAAAGAGCATAATTAAATCAGGGCTCTAATTCAAGAAATGATATTAATAACTTATGTTTGTGGCAGGGGATAACAATTTGAGGGCAACAATGCAATAGGAATAACTACCTCTAATCGGGAAAATTAATTTGACACAAAAGCATGCATACATATGATTTGTAAACAAAGTATTAAACTTGAAAGTAATAGGACATTTATGATCAAACTGCTTGCCTGCTTGCTGTGGGTCAAGGTGTTGCTGAGGATCAATAATATTATCAACGTGCTCTTCGGATCCTAACGAGAAAGCGAAAAGCAACCGATAAGAACGAATAAAATGCAAAGACCCAACAGTAAACCTTCTCCAAAAACTCTAAAAATTTTACAGTAGCAAGATCCTGATTTATAATGAATTTAGCAACAAGAACCAATTGATTTGGATTCTCAATGCAAAAGATACGGCCAAAATAATTTTGCTCAGCTTTTATAAATAAAAAATGCTACTATTCATTAGCAAAATTTTCTGGAGCTAGACTGGGGTTGGAAATATTTTTAGATTAAAGTTCAGTTGAAAACATAACCCACAAAATTTGAATCTCCCAAAAAAGAATTAAAATGAAATAGTTATGCATTTTACAAGTTACTACATTTTTCAGTTGACAAATAAATCCTTTCGGGAAAAACCAGAAATTAAATCGACGTGGACGAACTTGGATCATTGATCTTGGATCCAACGGTCTAAGTCCACAGAGCAATGCTCGCACGCGCGATTCACAAACCCTAAACGCTCACCGTTGGATCTGGATCCAACGGTTCACGTGGATCAGGACATTCGGGCGGTCCGAACGTTCACACGCATAGGAACCGTTGATCTTGGATCCAACGGTCCACACGGATCGAACCTTTCGGACGGTCCGAACGTTCACTCGAATCGGGACCGTTGATCTTGGATCCAACGGTCCACGCGGATCGAACCGTTCGGACGGTCCGAACGTTCACTCAGATCTGGACCGTTGATCTTGGATCCAAAGGTCCACAGCGAACGTCGATCAAACACTCGCCCCTATTTTCATCCGACAAAACGACGGGGAAGAGAGGTCGTCACCGGCAACTCTGGCCGCGGCGGTGCGAGCAAATGCCCAAAATGGGTTCCTAACAACCCTGCGCACCCAAAGGTACCAACAATTTTGGCTGCGGCGGTCTAGAACGCCGGCAAGCCGGAGATGACCGAGATGACTCAAAATGACCAAAAGAAAGCATAAATGAGCTCATTGCGGTTCAAGGAAGCGGTGCCAAGCAACTAGGGACTAATAAGAAGTTACACGAGCACGAGAGAATGCATGAAAAGGGTCGAGTGCATTACGGTGAAGAGGAATGAGGATTTCGGCGAAAATGGGAAATCAAATTCAATCCAACCACGAGCGAAAAGAACCAAATTGAGTGAGGTTAAGCTTGAGAGTAAAGGTGGAGCAGAGGAGCAAAAATTGGAAGGAGAACCCCTGCACCGCCTTCACCAAGCTCCAAACTCAACAATGGCGGTGAATGGATTTGAATAATTGCCGCTCAACCAAGCTCGTGAGTGCTAGCTGGAGTTGCGGAAGTGCTAAAGGAAGCCAAGGGTGAAGCAAAGGAGCTTAAATAGCTGAGAATGGCGAGAGCAGCGTCGATATTTCTCCTCGGTCAATACCGCCATGAGAGTACTTGAGGCGAGGGGAGCGGTTGAACCATGGACTTACGAGGAGGAGCACGGCGGGCATTTAATGCGCTCGAGATAGCCGTTTAAAGGTGACCACGGAAGGAATCCACCTCGCGCGCTTCTCCTCTGCTCACGCCATTGCTCGACTCGACGCGCGCGCTCAGGCAGAGGAAGGAGATGACTTTTCCCGTTGGATTGAAATCGGACGGTCCAAAAGCAACGGGTGATTAGAAGCGGTTTGGCGTCCATTTTAGCTGAGCCGTTGATTTGGATCCTACGGTTCACATTGCGCGAGTGTTAGGGCGGTCGAGCGTTCCGCGAATCTGAGCCCTTGATTTAGAATCCAGCGGTTCACATGGATCGACGCGCTCGGATGGTCGAACGTTCACGCGATCGTGAGCCGTTCGATCTTGATCAACGACGCAACGCGCCGCGCCCAAGCGGCCGAGCGGTGCGGTTAGTTGAGTGGGCGAGTCAAGTGGCTTGAGCACGAGTCCGACTCGAACCTAAGGAAGCAGTGAAAACCGTTAGGGTTTGAATTTGAATAAGCGATTTTTGAGGAATTATTTAAGGTAGCAACAAGCTCAAAAATTATGAAATTTTAAGCTGATTCTTGTAGCAGAGGAACCTTATATAAAATTTTGAGAGACTTTTATGCCTTTGCATTTTCCTCTAAAAATTCGAAGGCTATTTTAGGAGTTTGACTAATGTTTGACTTGTCTCAAAATTATCAAATAATTTCTGAAAATTATGAAATAATTACGAGGTGTTAAACATCACTCCTAGGTCCAATGAAAATTATTTTGTGGGTTGGGCACGATTTTCATTCGGAGATTTATGACTTGAATTTAATTGGGGAAATTTTGAGTTTTAATTTCCCCCAATAAATGGAAAGAGGTTTCAAAAACTGTAACAACACATGAGGCAACAAAAGTTTTAATTTATCCTCATTTTTATTACATTTGAAATACAAACCCAATTTGGGATGTTACAATCTTCTATCTGCTTCTCAGCTGCTTGATGAGGGTCTAGAAGTGAGGTTTAAAAGTGGTGTGTATAGAGTTCTAGATTCCTCGGGTGAGCTTGTCTTTGAGATCTCCAGGTTTGAGAAGATCTTTTGTGCAAATTTCAGTATTTCTTCAACTTCCAGTCCTAGATGTCTTGTAGCCTCTGATTCTCATGATCTTGTTTTGTGGCATCGTAGACTTGGGCATATAGGTTTTGATCACTTGTCTAGAGTCAGTTGCAAGGATCTGATTAGAGGTTTGCCTAGGCTGAAGGCTGTTAGAGATCTTGTGTGCTCGCCCTGTAGACATGGTAAGATGGTGTCTCCTTCCCATCCACCTCTTACCTTAGTGATGACTGATGGACTAGGACAGCTTCTGCACTTAGACACTATTGGTCCTTCTAGAGTTCAATCAGCTGGTGGGAAATGGTATGTGCTTGTGGTTGTGGATGATTTCTCTAGGTATTCATGGGTTTATTTTCTGGCTTCTAAGGACGAGGCGTTTGGCTTCTTTAGAGAATTGGTTTTTAGACTTGCTGTTGATATTCCTGGAGCGTTGAGAGCCATTAGGAGTGACAATGGACATAATTCAAGAATTCTTCTATTTCTACCTTCTGCACTGATAGGGGAATTGAGTATCAGTTTTCTTCACCTAGAGTTCCTCAGTAGAATGGTGTTGTAGAGAGGAAGAACAGGACCCTTGTAGAGATGACTTGGACCATGTTAGATGAGCATTCTACTCCTAGGAGATTTTGGGCTGAGGTGATCTCACTGCTTGTTATATCTCTAATAGGGTTTTCTTGAGATCTGTGATTGGGAAGACCTCTTGTGAGCTTAGATTTGGTCATTCACCCAAAGTCTCTCATTTCAAAAATTTTGGTTGCAAGTGCATCATTCTTAAACTCGGCAATCTAGGTAAATTTGAGTCTAGATATTCTGATGGCATTTTTCTTGGATATCCTGCTCATTCTCGTGGCTATGGTGTATTTAATGTTGACACTAACAAAATTGTTAAGACTTGCAAAGTCACTTTTGATGAGGCTAGTCCTGGTACTAGACAAGATGCTACAGGTACACAGGTTCCTGAAATTAAAGAAAGCATCTTCGTCGATGATGACTCTGAGGATGAGGACCCGATACATCCTCCAGTCACTTCTGAGAGGGTTAGAGAGCCTGCTACTACTATTCCAGTTTTAGCAGAGCAGCCTCCTCCTATCTTCACCGACGACCTGTGTGGCTCTGTTCCTACCTCCACGGTTCGTGAGGTAGAGGCCACTTCTGCACCAGGAGCTCCTCTTCATATTCAGCGACTGCATCCACCTGAGCAGATGATTGGGGATCTTCAAGAGCGAGTCACTCGCTCCAGGTTTATTTCTCCTGATTCTCATGCTCATTCTGGTGTTGTCGCATCTTTTGAACCCCGAGATATCACCCATGCTTTATCTGATGCCTCTTGGTCAATGCCATGCATGAAGAGCTTGAAAATTTTGAAAGAAACAAAGTCTGGACCTTAGTTGAGCCTCCTTCTGATTCTCATATTATTGGGACAAAATGGATTTTTAAAAATAAACAAAGTGAGGATGGATTGGTTGTTCGCAATAAGGCTAGACTTGTAGCTCAAGGTTATTCCCAAGTAGAAGGCTTAGACTTTGAAGAGACCTTTGCTCCTGTAGATAGATTGGAAGCCATTCACATTTTACTAGCATTTGCAACATCCAATGGTTTCATGCTTTTTCAAATGGATGTTAAAAGTGCTTTCTTAAATGTTTTCATAGAAGAAGAGGTCTTTGTCAAGCAACCACCTGGTTTTGAAAATCATAAGTTCCCAAACCATGTTTTTAAACTCTCCAAAACCTTGTATGGATTGAAGCATGCTCCTCGAGCTTGGTATGATAGGCTTAAAAGTTTCTTGCTTGAAAATGAATTCAAAATAGGAATGGTTGATAAAACCTTGTTCACTCTCAGGCATGGCAGTGTTTTTTTATTAGTTCAGATTTATGTGGATGATATCATATTCGGTGGTTCTTCTCATGCTTTGGTGTCCATATTTTCAGATTCTATGAGTAGTGAGTTCGAGATGAGCATGATGGGAGAGTTGACATTCTTCCTTGGTCTTCAAGTTAAACAACTGAAAGAAGGCACCTTCATCCACCAGAGTAAGTATACAAAGGACCTTCTTCGGTGCTTCAATATGGGAAGCAGTAGGCCAATGTCTACTCCTATTGCCACAACCACCGTGCTGGACCCTGATGAGGATGGAGAGCCCGTGGACCAGAAGGAGTACCACAGCATGATTGGCTCCCTCCTCTACCTCACAGCGTCGAGGCTGGACATACAATTTCTTGTATGATGTCGTGCGCTCGCTTCGAGCTTCCTTGTGCTTCTCATCGTCAAGCAGTACGTCACATCTTCAGGTACCTTCAAGATACTCTTGACTTTGGACTCTGGTATTCTTCTTCTTCTACTCTCTCAATTCGAGCATTTTCTGATGCTGATTTTGCTGGGTGTAGAGTGGATAGGAAGAGTACTTCTGGCACTTTTCATTTCTTAGGCACATCCCTTGTTTCTTGGTCTTCTAGAAAACAGTCTACTGTTGCACAGTCCATAACTGAGGCCGAGTATGTAGCTGCTGCCAGTGGTTGCTCTCAGGTTCTCTGGATCTTATCCACACTGCGGGACTATGGGTTATTTTTGGGAAGTGTTCCTCTTTTCTATGACAACACTTCTGCCATAAACCTTGCCAAAAATCCAGTGCAACATTCAAGGACTAAACATATTGATATTCGATAACATTTTCTAAGAGACCATGTCGAGAAGGGTGATGTTGTGCTTCACTTTATAGAGTCAGAGCATTTTGCTACTTTGCGGGGAGAATTAGGGATTATTAGTCCTCTTGGGCTGTTTTGAGATGGGTTTTGCTCTTTTTGCATTCATTGTATCATAATGCATTTTAAAATTCAAATTTCTTGCATTGTATTATAAACTTGTGGAGCTTTGATTATTATCCTTGTATGGCATGTTTTCATACTTTATACCTTGCCATGTCATGTGATAGTCTGCTAGACTTCTTTTATGGCTCTTCTTGTTTAGCTTAGCTTTTGCCTTGCTAGCTTTATATCTGTGAGAAAAATTGAATCAAATCATGTTTTGTTGGATCTTGTGACTATTTTTGCTTTAGTGATCCTCTCATGATTCATGCCATGTCATATAGGTTAAATTAAGTTTTGAACTGAGTTTGAGTTGTAAAATGAGCTTTGTCAACTTTTAAAGTCAAGCAAATGAAGAATGAGTTTTTATGTGCGAAAAAACTGATCTCACCAATTCTTTCTCATGAGACTGCTTGCCATTGCACTAGGCATGAACTTAGGGGGAGTTTTGGATGACCTAAACCATTCTTTTAAGCTTCATGCTTGAGATGGTCGCGGCAAGGCTTGAGATCTAGCACAATGCTATAAATAAATATATATATATATATATATATATATATATATATATATATTTATATTTATATCATTTTCAGTAAAATGCTAAAAAATGCTAAGTGCTTGATTAAATTGCTTCATATTTGAACTCCTAATGCTCAAAATGCCGCAGTTTCTGGTTTCTAGTCTCCATTTTACTTATAGACATGGCTTGACTCATTTTTGGATACCTTGGTGAAACTATGATATTGAGCAACTTATCATGGTATCAATTCATTTAATCTCATATTATTGCTATTTTGGTCTTAGCTTTGCAGTACATGATTTGCTATGATTGAACATAGCTTCTTCACTTAATATGGCTTGGTGTAATACTTGTACTGTCTTCATGGATAATCTTCATGGCTCCTTTTGCTAAAGTTCAAAAACAAAAAAATTGCCATTCCTTCATGCTCTAACTTTTTCCTTGCATCTTGATGAATTCATTGTCAAAGGGGGAGAAAGATTGCAGAAAGTGTAGTTTTTAGAGCTTTCTGGAGTCATAAAGGGAAATGAATTTCCTGAAAATTGGTTATCATTGTGAGTGGATTCTCTTGGTTTTATTGCCTTTTCTGATTATATTTGCAAATCTAGAAGACTCACAATGATCAAAGGTCAAATAGAACATTTGTTCTTTCATATGGACCGAAGTGAGATTTTTGTCTACTTTCTAGAAATTGAAGTTTTTTTTGTGCTCTCTTTGCCTTATCTCGCTTGCCTATCCTATTCTGAAGCCAGCTTGGTCGTTTCCTAAGCTTTCTTTTGCATATGGACTAAGTTGTGCCTTTGCGCGAAAACTACGAGTATTTTATTTTTCAAACCACTTAACTACATTTTGTGGGAAATTGTCAATGTGTTCATCAATGGGGAGATTGTGGATATCGTGGGGATATGTGCATGATCTTAGAGTGATGAGTCAATTGGCAATGGCGCTGTTGGTTTGACGAATATCGCGTTTTCGGAAAACATCGATCTTTGTCAGTCATTGGCGGTCGGTCGCCAAGCCCGGCGGTCGGGCCGAAGGGCAGCTTGGCCGAAGCAATGCTTGCCGGTCCGATCGGCCACAAGTGATGATGGAGTGTGGGGCTAGGCCAAAAATAGGTTGTGTAGGCATGAGAGGGGAGTCTCCTGGATAAGGTCACATAATTTTTGGAGCTCCCAGTCCAAAGTTCTATCCAGTTGAAAATTCCAGAGAGGTTGCGGATTTTCAAGTTGAAATTTGGCTAAGTCTTTTGGGGCGGTCCGACCGCCGTTATGGAATCGGTCCGACCGCTGGGAAATCGGTCCGACTGTCATGGTTGGGTGGTTAGACCGGCTCCTACTTGGACTTCGGCCATTTTGGCATTGTTGTGTTTTGATGATATCTATTGTATGAGTTTCAATGCTTTATTGTTGCATATTGCATTGTTGAGCTAATGTGTGTCAAGTTGTGAAGAACTTGTTCCCGGAGACGATTTCTTTGTCTATTGCTGTGCAGGTGGCTTGCAGGTCAACGACGTCAACGGTGAGGTGGATCGGGACTAAGATTGGAGAGCTGAGCTCCAGAAAGATCATGGATGCCGGGTGAGGTCGTGTGACTCAAGCATGGTGCAGAATGGACAAGATGGATCGAACGGACAGTTCGTTGCAGCTGGTTGGATCTAGCGCTGCGAGGGTCGGTGCAAGTGCCTTGGAGGTTCCGATGGGATTCAGACGGGAGAGACTTGCCGACATGATGAGAGCCGCTGATCAACCTACACGTGGTGAAGCAGGTGATTGCTTCAACAGATATGTGTGTCTGGGTCCCATTTGTGTTGGGCCTTAATGGGAGCCCATGAGAGAAACCCTAGCCTCTGCTATAAATAGAAGGGGGGAGATGGAAAAAACCTCCCCAAGCACCCAAGCACTCATTTAGAAAAACTATAACTTTTCTAGGGTTAGGGTTTGGAGAGGAGAGGAAATTTGTGTGTGCTCTTGGATTGAGCTCTTGTCCTCCTTGAGGGAGTGGCTTTGTAAGCAACATCTTGAATCATTCAATCTATGGATCTTTGTTCAAGGATGAAGTCTCATTTGATTTCTTCTCTCTTTTGATCATTTTGGTGCTTCCTTGATCCTTGTGTTTATGCTTGGTCTCTTGACTGATTTTACCTTGCTATGATGTGTGGGAATACTCCTAGAATCATCTAGATCATCAATCCCCCACAAGCAAGTTTTGGATCAAGATTTTCATATTTCTAGGTTTTGAACACTTCTTTGGTAAAACCTTAAGAGATAGAATCTTTGAAGTGGATCCGGACGATCGTCGCTAGAAATAGGTCTTAGATATTCTTAGGGAGGTGTGCCTCAAATTTGGTCAAGTTTCATTGGTTGAATCAAAAGTTGGACCAATTTTCGTTTTGGATTTCGGCATTGTGTGTTGCCTCTGGACTAAATCGGTCTGACCGATTTTACACTGCCGGTCCGACCGCCCGACAGTCAGACCACCAATTGAGCGCCGGTCCGACCGCCAGGTAGTCAGACCGCCAGCACTACACCGGTCCGACCGGCCCAGTGAGATCAATTCTCCATTATTGAGTCTTGTGGTTAAAGGTGGTAATCGAGTTCAGCACAAGGCTTCCTCTGTGTATTTACTGATCTTCTTAACTTTCATAGCTAAAGGATAAAAGTGCGTGTTGAATTTGTTTAAGGCAAAAAATCAAGAAAGCGCCTATTCACCCCCTCTAGTCGGCTTTACGGTCCTACACAACTGTGTATGCGAGTTACTGATCTGTGACAAGTTCGGAATACACAGAGGGCTCGGGTCCAGCGACTCGGGGTACTGATGTCACATCCCCAAAATTAATAAAGAGGATTACTATACATCTCATCAGCATGCATCATCTTTTCAAACATCTGCATTATATATTGCACTTGGAAAATCTTATCCAATAGTATAAACCTACACTTACAAAAGCGACTCCTAAAGAAATCAGGAAGAAAACCATAAGAACATCCTCTGGAAATAATTTATTAAAATAGTATAATAATTATCATGAATTAATATAATGTTCACCAAAATGTTAGACATAAAGTTGAACCACATAAAATTCAAACTCAATTAATAACCTATGCTAGTTTGAATTTAAGTTATACTAAATAAAACATTAACAGTGGGATTTCCAATTTTATATGGTCACCAGGTCACCCCAGGAACCCCTCTGATTTATTTCACATTTTTATGAATTATTTTGTTATATTTTAGATCCTTGTCAAACTAGAAGAAATAAATTCAAAATAGTCAAATTCTGGCACTGTTCCTCGGGCTCGAGTCATCAGCATAGTGACCGGCTGAACCAACCAACCCAGCCCAACCCACTCACGTGCGAGCCGTCTGATCTAAATCGAATGGCCTGTTAATGCACCCACCCGGCCACCCGCGCCTCCCATCTCTCGCCGATAGGTGGGCCCAAGGGGTACTGTCATCACCTACCTCGCGCTCGGGCACTCACAGATGCACCACGCCACGCGGCCACTGACCTCTGCTCACACCCAGTTGACGCTGTGACTACACTGCCCCTCTTGGCCACTACTATAGTTTCGTCGTGTGACACCGCCTCTATTCCGTCATCTCCCCGGGCATAACACACCCCCCAGCACCACCTTCTCAATCACTTCTCCTCCTATTGACTGAGGAGAGGGACGCCCACCTCAGCGCCATTGCTGATGAACCCTAAGGTTTGATTTGTTGGCCCGATCTTTCGAAGATAACGATAAGTCCGGTAGGCGTCGCTCAACTCTGACAATCTCGGCTATGAACACGCAAGGCTCGAAACCACGTAATCGCTGAACTGATTGACAAGTTATTATCAACCGTGCACGAATACCTGGTTGACCTGACCACGAAGGTCGATTCCTGCATACGCCAAAGAAGCACGCAAGAACAAGATAAAGCAATCTAAACTTACAAATAAAGATTGAAATATTGAAATTGGGATTTCAAAAGCGGTATTATAGTTGGTCTAGTCGACACAAGCCAATACACGAAGTTGCAACAAGGCTAACTTTTAACTAAACAAAATCCAAGAAAACTAGAGGGGGTGCGAACTCCTTAAATAGGGAACAAGGAGCTACAAAACTAAATGAACCAGCGGCGTGGTACTAAAGGCCATGGGTTACTGTTCAAGTGAACAGTAACCACATGCCCGGGTGGGCCGCAGGCAGATGGGCCAAGTTCAGTATGATTACAAAGCCCAGGTTGGCCCAAACAAGTGATATAACATCTTCTTTTAATGATTGCGACCAGCCCAGAAGGAATTTGGAGGTGAGGCTGGATCCGTTCGAAAGGTCTCGGAATAAGCTTTTCAACAAACCCAAGATCACCCGAATTGGATTTCGTTTACAAAAGTTACGCCTGTTTTATGTTGGTGCTGTCATGCTGATTCCGAACTGATCTGTCCAAAATGTATCCAGCTTGAACTCCTGCTTGGCATATGTAGTAGCACCATGGCATGTACACATAGTACCATAGCATGTAGACGTAGCACCATGTCATGTAGACGTAGCTCGATCCAATTGGGTAATACGGCATCGCATTAGCCGAAAGTCCAATTGGAGAAGATGTTGGTGAAGTAAAGGAAGTAGAGGATGCAGTGCAGCAGGTTGAAGCAGTGGTTGTATCCTTAGGGTCGATGTCCTCATCATCCTCCCTTTCTTGAATTTGAGTCGTCCTCATCTCATTCGTTTTCCCCAAGTCATCCCTCTCCTGCAAAAGATTAATAGCAACAGGAGGCAAAGAAACATGCACTTCTTCTAATGGACACTTAGATTCTTTGCAAATCATAGTATGACATTCAGATTCATGTTTTTCCATATCAATGCAATTAGATTTTGTAGCTAACATAACAGGAGCTTTCAATTTAATTTCACTTGGAGCTATAATCTTATGATCATCTTTTGTGTTCTTCGTACTTGTTCTCTCATATCTTTCTAATTCATCCTGTAATATGGCAGCAGGAGACATTGGAAGTAAAGTGATTTTTCTTTCTTTATATGTGAAAGTATAATGATTAGATCTGCCATGATGTTTAGTATATCTATCATATTGCCAAGGTCTACCTAATAATAATGAGCATGCTTACATATGTACGACATCGCAATCAACATAGTCATGATATGACCCAATAGAAAAATGTATGCGCACAAGTTTAGTCACCTTCAACTTACCACAAGAATTCGGCCATTGAATGTAGTAAGTATGAGGGTGTGGTGTTGTGGTCAATCCAAGCTTCTCGACCATGTCTATACTAGCAAGGTTGTTGCAACTTTCGCCATCAATGATGACTCTACATGAACGTTCCTTGATGACAAACTTGGATTGAAACAAAATATAACGTTGATTTTGTTTAGCAAGCTCCATTTGGGCACTTAGCACACGCTGGACAACCAAGCTTTGGTACATGTCAGAGGCCTCATGGCTTATATGTTCTTCCTCAGTTTCATCACCTGCATTGTTAGTTACAACCAAAACTTGTTTTTTGTCAATATCGCTAGCTGAAGTGTACTCACCATTGTCCTTAATAAGTAAAGCTCGCTGACCTGGGCAATCACGCATCAAGTGCCCAAATCCTTTGCAACGGTGACATTGTACATCTCTAGATCGCCATGTCGAAGCAACGAACAAAGCACTTTTTGTAGGGACTTGTACCTCTGTTGATTTGCTTGCATTAGGGACATGCACAGGAGTGGAAGGGGCAGAAGGGGGCACACGGCTTGAGGAGGGTGCCACATGTTGTTGCTGACTTGGCCGACCTGCAAAAGATCCTCCAAAATCGCCCCTAGGGCGAGACTGTCGACGCTGCACTTCTCTTTCAGCTTTGCAAGCAAGATGGAACAAACGAGTGATATAATTGTATTCTTTATAATCACATATGTCCTGAATTTCTTGGTTTAAACCTCCTAAAAATCTAGCCATCTTAGCATCTTTAGTTTCATCTAAACCACAACACAATAAACCTGTTTGCAATTCTTGATAATAATCCTCCACAGAACTACTACCTTGTCTTAAACATTGTAATTTATTCAGCAAATCACGATAATTATATAAAGGTACAAATATATGTCTCATTGCTCTTTTCAAAGCATTCCATGTTCTAGGTATGTCTTGATGAGTACGACCATATTCACTCCACCAAAGAGATGCAAAATCAGAATACTCACTAGTAGCAGCTCTAACTTTCTTATCTTCAGGGAATTCATGACAAGCAAATTTTTGTTCTACGGTAAGCTCCCGTGTGAGATAAGCATCACGATCATATTTTCCAGGAAAAGAAGGCATAGTGAATTTAATTTTACCAACTGCATTATTATGGTCACATACCTCACGTTGATTTTGTCCCATACCTTGACGATTATGACGAAGCCGACGATGGTTACGATCATTGTGCATATTAGCTCCATCTGTTTCCGTATCAGCAGTGTAATTGTTCACATCTTCTTCCACCTCATCTGCCCAAGAGCGAACCGCAGGTGGTGTGCGGCACGCAGGAGGTGGTGTGCGGCGAGCAGGAGGTGGTGCGCGGCGAGCAGGTGATGAGACTATGGCCCGATCTTCCAAAAGGTACTGATAAGTCGATTGTGGAGAACTCGACGTTGATGATCCGGAGGCTCCAACCAGAACAGATCAACCTCCTGCAATCACTACACCACTGCTCCGTTGGTTATCAACCATGCCGAACGCGGCTGACCTCGCCAAGAAGGCTATCTCCTGCATGCGAATCGAGAACAGAAGCAAGAAAGTAGAAGATACAATCTGATATTGTATTGTGAATATAGATGAAGCTCACAATGTGGGGTTCCTCAACCGAACGTCTTGGCGAGGCGCTAAGGTAATAATCTCAAAGAAAAACCCAGCCCTAAACTGTGACGGCTGCATGCAATATATAGGGGGGGACGTGAGGAGGTTGACCTAGGGTTGTGCGGCTGTAGAACGAGGCGTATACAACCTGGACTCCGACCTCGTCACGCTTACAAAGTCCTATTAGATCTAAAACGATGACGCAGCACCTTATGTCGCGTATCTCTGGTCGAAGACCTGGTTGTAGGACTGGTCCTAGGGTGGTCTTGAGGAGTCCATGCTATCTCTAGTCGTAGATTGTGTCCAACGAGTCCAACTGGTCGTAGGCCTTCTTGAAGTGGTCGTAGACTCTGCGGAGCTGGTCGTAGACCTTCTGGAACTGGTCGTAGTTCTAGATTCCTATGTACAAGTAAATCATCTCTATTAGGCAGCATCATAGAATTCTCAAGTAATACACTCAGCCCTAGAAACGAATTTACCTGATAAATTAAGTGACGAGCACGTGCCTGTCGGGACCCAAATATGCAAATTTTGACCCTCTATGTATTCAGCACAAGTCCAGGATCACACTAGTGCACACAGTGTCAACATCGATGAAATATCACATCCATACAACGAATATAAGAATAAACGAGTACTTTGAATAACAAATAACTGTTGGGACCTTACGGTCGAGTTTTACATTTATTAAGCCATGCAAGGCTGACAATAAAGAATAAACTGCAGCGGAAACGAAGTAAACTCCAGTGGGCTCCCATCAATTTACCACAGGCAACTGACTGGGATCAAGACCCAAACGATCAACCTTCGTAGAACTATTCTTCAAAAGCAGACGACGACTCCTCCACTTCTGTTGATTTGTTTAGCAAGAGTGAGTACACACCGTACTCGCAAGTCATACCACAGAATGCATTTATACAAGATGGCTTATTCCAAAGGAATGGCTTATGTGGTTATTTTGCAGAAATGCAACATTTGCAATTGAATACAAATAATAGATTGAAAACATAATTGAAAACAATTAAAGAATATTAATTTAACAATTGGTTTCACAAAGGACACACAGTCTAAACAAGTTATTCACACATTTGTACAAGTTATCTCACACAGCTGACCCTTCCCAAATGTTGCATGAAAATCTACCCCTCGTCTGAAATTCCTGAGCATGTCCATAACCGAGGACGCGGCTATTCGAATAGATTGGTTTAAACACTCTGCAGAGTTTGTACACTTTACCCACACGATGAAACTAACTGGATCAGAGTTGATCATAACAAAACCATTCAGAGACTTCATCTCAAACAATGACACTCCCGATGTGCTTTCCTGCCGGCCAACCGATACACACAGCGTTTGGTTAGGACACACATCGTTGGACAGGGATGCAGCGAACTGTACCCGATGTGACATGTCACACCTCCAGCCCATCACACAGCTTAAATACAACCTGAGTTGTCAATGTCAAGACTCCATAACTTACTAAGTTAGGCCCAGCCCATACTAGGCATGTGGTCGTACAGTAAGGCCCAGTTCAATGGCGCACAAAGTTAAGTCCTTAATTGACCAAGGCAAGACTTTCAGTTTTAACCCAAATCATAAAGTTTATAGCACACAGCTCCACCAATCACGCAGAATCCACCACTTACCTCAGTCTAAATCTTTTTTCACCCTGTTGATTAAGTGCAACACATGCCATCACGAGTAACAGCACACATCACACACAGTTTCTTCACACAGTTCCATAATCACTTAGTCAAGTTTATAATTGCAACTCACATGAAATGATGACTAGTGGCATGGCTAAGCAATCTGCTCGTATCTAACCAACCCACGTTTGTGCTATGATAATACCAACTAATAATGAACCAATCTAGGGTAACAAAAGATCATAGCATACAATAGACAAAGTGGATATAACAAATTGGATTAATAACTATCCCAAAAACATTTAAATAAATACTTGAATTAGAATGCAATACATTAAAACAAAGTATTTTGAAAACTGGGTGCAAGATGATCAAAGGTATAATTGCCTTGTAATAGGTCTAGGTACTGGTCGTGATTTTGAGGTGCTCCTTCTTCTGCAAAACTTTCCGAAGTATCGACGTCTACTCGCAAATGAGACAAAAGAAACAAAAACAAATAAATAACAGAGGTAAAACAAATAAATAACAGAGGTAAAATCAAATCAAATTCACCATTAAAGAGATCTTGATTTTATATGAATTTACAAATTTGAATGGGCTCAATCGGAGTTCGGATGCAAAAGATATGGGCTTTGGAAGTTTTGAAAATCAATTAAAACCCTAATTTGGATTTAAACGATTTTCCCGAATTATTTTTATAAAGGAAAATTAGATTATTGCGCAATGCTGCGTCAGCCGAGAATTTCCAGAAAAAGAAATGGATTTTAAAAAAATTCTGACATGTGGGCCCCACATGTTAGCCTCGGGGCTCACTGTGGTTCGAGTGCACCGAGCCGAGGGAGAGCTAGCCCGGTGGACCAGGCCGACGTGGCTCTGACGATGCAGCCACGCAGGCGACACGCCAGCATTGAGGGGGAGGTGGCTGCACACGTGGGCAGCCACGGATACAGAACGCCGGCGACCACGGATCCAGTGGATAACGGCGGCTCAGCGCCGGCGGAGTTGCACTCTAGAATCAGCGTGACCTGGCGATCCTGGTGACACGATCACTCCCCGCCGGAGATGACCAGAACGGCGGCGGCGACACGAGGAGCGGCGGAGCGGTGCGGCCGAAGGTGGCGACGGCGAGGTAGGGCTTCCCCAGGGCAACGAACGCGCGCATAGGGTTGCCCTCGCCGTGGCGAACTCAGGGGTGGGCTCAGTGGCGGCTGAAGCTCACCGATGGCAGCGCAATCCGGCGAGGAAGCTCACGGCGGTGCTGAGGTTCGAGCTCCGCTTCCGGCGAAACGACGGCGAGCTAGGGTTAGCGGCTGTGGGGAAAAGGCGGCGGGGGTTGATGCGATCCTCGTGACACGGGCGCGGCTTTAAATAGTGTTGAGAAACCCTAGAACCCATGTCGAGGATGGCGGTGGCGCGCGCGGCAGAATCGGAACGAAGTCCCGATTGGAGACGATAAACAGTGCTTCGGTGGGACCCACTTGTCAGCAGCGGCGGCTCGGATGAAGGTGTGTGGCAAAAGGCGACGACTCAGCGGTCCCACTTGACAGAGAGATGAAAACGGCGCGGTGCGGGCGGGCGAGATCCAAGCGGGAGCCACGCAGCGACAATTCAACGGGGCAAGGCGGGCGAGCTCGCGGGCGTCCGATCGAAGGAGGGGGGCACGCGTCAAGCATCCAACGGACGAGGGCGCGGCCGAGCGGCGAGATGGGTTGGCGTGCGGGAATAGTATTGGGCTTCGGCCCAACACTGTTCTGAAGAAATAAATTTGATTTTTCTTTTTAGAAACTCCGGAAATTGCAAATAGTAATTAGAAAAATAGCAAATGACTTTGGAAAAAAATTCTAGAAATATCTAGAAAATATATCCAAGCACATAGAATCCAAATAAAATAATTTTGGCAATTGTTGATGTTGGACTTAAGCACATTAAATCATTTTGTCCTTAAAGTCCATATTAAGCTTTTAATTTAAATTCAAACAAATAGCAAATGGTGAGATTTTCAACTAGCAACTAAATAAAAAGATTTTCAAAGGCTAAAAAGTTGGGATGTTACAAACCTCCCCCCTTAAACGAATTTCGACCCTGAGATTCAGGCTAGCTAGAGAAAAGGTTAGGGAACTCGGCTTTCAACTCCTCTTCACGTTCCCACGTTGCTTCTCCTTCTGAGTGGTTGCTCCACTGGACTTTGCAGAAACGAACGATCTTGCTTCTGGTGCGGCGCTCTGCGACATCCAAAATCTTGAGAGGCTGCTCTTTGTAGGTAAGATCTTCTTTCAGTTCTATTGACTCCAACGGGGCTTGCTCTTCCGGCACACGGAGACACTTCTTCACTTTAGAGACATGAAAGACATCATGTACTCCTGCCAACGACTGCGGTAGCTCCATCTGGTACGCAACTTGTCCACGGCGTTCTAGAATCTTGAACAGACCCACATACCTCGGGGCAAGCTTCCCTTTGGCATGGAATCTCCTAACGCCTCTGAGCGGGGTAACTCGAAGATACACAAAATCTTCTGGTTCAAAACTTAGGTCACGGCGACGATTATCAGCATAACTCTTCTGCCTGGACTGGGCTATCTTTAATCTTTCTCTAATCATAGCAACTTGCTCTTCAGCATCCTGAATAATATCTGGACCGAACACTACACGTTCAGCTGTTTCTGACCAATTCAAAGGAGTTATGCAAGCACTACCATACAAAGCTTCAAAAGGTGACATTTGCAAACTGTCTTGATAACTGTTGTTGTACGAGAATTCTGCATACAACAAACTCTTATCCCAACTGGTAGCATTAGCTAGAGCACAGGCTCTCAGCATGTCTTCCAATATCTGGTTTACTCTTTCAGTCTGTCCATCTGTCTGGGGATGATATGCAGTACTAAAATTTATGTGAGTTCCCAGGGCTTCATGCATACTCTGCCAAAAGCAAGAGGTGAACTGAGATCCTCGATCTGACACTATCTTCTTAGGTACACCATGTAGACTAATGATCCTCGACATATACAACTCTGCAAGGCGATCTTCTGAGTAAGTGGTTTTGACTGGCAAGAAATGGGCAACTTTGGTTAAACGATCTATTATTACCCAAATCGAATCATAACCTGATTGAGTCTTGGGTAAACTGGTAATAAAATCCATACCGATCTCTTCCCAATTCCACTCTGGTATCTTAAGCGGTTGTAGCAAACCTGCTGGTCTCTGATGCTCTACTTTTACTTTCTGACACATGTCGCACAAAGCAACGAACACTGCGACGTCTCGCTTTATGTTTGGCCACTAAAACTTATTCTTAACATCCTGATACATTTTAGTACTTCCAGAATGAATAGAATACTTGGAGTCATGGGCTTCCTTCAGGATCAACTGTCTCAATCCATCAATATCTGGTACACAGATACGTCCATTGATCCACAGTATATCCTGATCATCCACGGTGAAGTCTTTAAATTTTCCTTCTGCCATCTTCTTCTTGAGGTCGGCAAACTCGGAATCCTTCGGTTGGGCTTCCTGAATCTGTTTCTCCAGAGTTCTGGAATTCCTTTTGAAGTTCCGAGCAAATCTCTTTTGCTTCCAGAGCATTGCAGTAGCTCTTACGACTCAGTGCATCTGCAACTACATTGGTCTTACCAGGATGGTAATGGATTCTAAGATTATAATCCTTTATTAATTCCAGCCATCTTATCTGTCTCATGTTCCAGTCAGACTGAGTGAAAATGTACTTCAGGCTCTTATGATCCGTATAAACTTCACAGCGATTACTGATGAGGTAATGGCGCCAAATCTTTAAGGCATGCACTACGACAGCTAATTCCAAATCATGGGTAGGATAATTCTCCTCGTGAGGCCTTAACTGCCTGGATGCATAAGTGACAGCTCTTCCTTCTTGCATAGGAACACATCCTAATCCTTGACGCGAAGCATCACAATAGATATCAAAATCCTTACTGATAACTGGCAAAACAAGCACTGGGGCTGAAGTCAAATGTTCCTTCAATTCCTGAAAACTTTCTTCACAAGCTGGGGTCCAAGTATACTTTTTCTCTTTCTTCAGCAATTGCGTAATAGGTTTAGCAATTGATGAGAATCCTTCGATGAAACGACGATAGTATCCTGCCAATCCCTAGAAACTACGAATCTGTGTTACAGTCTTGGGCTGCTCCCAATGAAATACTGCTTTCACTTTACTGGGGTCAACGGCTAATCCTGCGGCTGTCATCACATGACCAAGAAAGTCCACTTCCTTTTTCCAGAAATCACACTTACTAAACTTAGCATACAACTGATGCTCTCTGAGCTTCTCTAGGATTAATCTCAAATGTTCTGCATGCTCTTCTTCTGACTTTGAGTATACAAAAATATCATCAATGAATACTACAACAAACTTGTCCAAATATTCCATGAATACTTTGTTCATCATGTTCATGAAATAGGCAGGGGCGTTAGTCAGACCAAACGACATGACTAGAAACTCATA
Source organism: Hsuehochloa calcarea (assembly GCA_036346395.1). Taxonomy (NCBI): domain Eukaryota; kingdom Viridiplantae; phylum Streptophyta; class Magnoliopsida; order Poales; family Poaceae; genus Hsuehochloa; species Hsuehochloa calcarea. Next base: position 34,572,563 of record CM070604.1, on the reverse strand, counting down.
ATGTCCATACCGGGTTGAGAAAGCGGTCTTAGGTACATCCTTAGGACAAATCTTCAACTGATGGTAACTTGATCGCAGATCGATCTTAGAGAATACTCCGGCTCCTTTCATCTGGTCAAACAAATCATCAATTCTAGGCAAAGGGTATTTGTTCTTGATGGTGACTTCATTGAGAGAGCGATAATCGATGCACATCCTCATGCTTCCATCTTTCTTATTGACAAACAAAATTGATGCTCCCTATGGCAACGAACTAGGTCTTACAAAACCTTTATCCAGTAGTTTTTCTATCTGCTTCTTCATTTCCACAAGTTCATCGGCTGGCATCCGATATGGTCTCTTTGAAATTGGCGCGGTTCCTGGCACCAGATCGATGACAAACTCAATGCCACGGTCCGGTGGCATTCCTGGTCATTCTTCTGGAAACACGTCCGGGTAATCTCTGACTACAGGTACATCTTCCAAAGAAACTGTCTTCAGACTGTTGACTACCAAATGTCAATCACGTACTGAGGTGTCTAGAAATTCCACTTTCTTTCCAGTGGTATCCTCTATTGTTACGGCTCTGCGGCCACAATCTAGCACTGCTTTGTGTTTGGATAACCAATCCATACCAAGGATGACATCTATAGTCTGAGTGTCTAGAACTATTAGGTTGGCTAGAAACTCAATTCCAGCTATGAGTAACCTAGCTCCTAAACATCTCACTTTAGAGCTTAGCTCTGCTCCAGCAGATTGGACAAACAGAGTATGCTTAAGATGCATAACTTCCAATTTATTCTTGGTTGCAAAAACTTCAGAAACAAACAAATGCGAAGCTCCAGAATCAAACAGAACTGATGCAGGTACTGAATTTACTAGAAACTTACCCAGTAAAACGTCGGGTGCTTCCTGAGCTCCTTCCAGAGTGACGTAGTTGACACGGCCTCTGACCACTGATTGCGGTGCTCCTCCTGATTGACCGGCAGCATGAGAAGTTCCTTGATGGTTGTTCTGTACTGGTGTCTTGGCTAGTGTGTTCCCAAGGTTGAAGGGTACTGGAGTGATTGTCCCCTTCTGAGGGCACTAATTGGAGAAATGTCCTGGTTGACGGCAGGTATAACAAACTCTGGGTACATTCTGCTGATTGTTTCCCGGGGTGGGGTTGACAGGTGCAGGGTTGCGAAAATTCTAAACAGTTGGGCGGGGTGCTGAAGGTGGTGCAGGTATTCTGAAAGAACTCTGTGGTGGAAAACGACAAAACTGCGGTGGAATCATCCTTGCTTTCAGCTGGGGTTGGTAACTTCCTTATTGGGCCATTCTGCGCTTACGGTGATTCTCTAGTTTTTTGCGCTTATCCTCAAGAATCAAACCTTTATTGATCATCTCTTGAAAATCAGGAAAGGTGTGGGCGATCAAGTTGACTCTGGCGAGCTTTGTCAGTGGCGACATCTTCTGCAGCATATCGAGCAAGTTGTAACATCTCAATTTTCAGAGTTTTGAAAATCCTTTAAATAGTTATAGTGAGAAAATTCACCATTTGGATTTATTTGAATATTAATTTAAAAAGCTTAATATGGACTTTAAGGACAAACTGATTTAATGTGCTTAATCCCAACATCAACAATTGTCAAAACTATTTTATTTAGATTCTACATGCTTGGATATATTTTATTGAATTTTCTAAAAAATTTCCAAGATCATTTGCTATTTTCTAATTGCTATTTGCATTTTCTGGATTTATTAAAAAGAAAAATCTATTTAAATCCCTCAGAACAGTGTTGGGCCGAAGACCAACACTATTCCAGCCGCGCCAGCCCATTCCGTCGCTCGGCCGCGCCCTCGTCCGTTAGATGCTTGACGTGTGCCCCTCGTTTTCGATCGGACGGTCGCGCTCAGCCCCGCCTTCCTCCGTTGGATTGCTGCCGCGTGGCTTCGCCCGGTGTTCTCGCTCGCTCGCGCCTCACTGCCGCTGCCAGGTGGGACCGCCACAGGGTCGTCGTTTCCGCGCTTTCTTCTTCCTCCCGCCCGCGCGTCGCCGCCATTGCTGGAGCTTCGAGCTTCGTCCAAAAATCGTGTATCCGTTGCTGATTCTTCGCGCCGACCCCACCAAATCGTAACTCTGTTTATTTCTTATCTTTTCCAAACCGAATCAAACCCCGAATCCCTCTCAATCTCTGAGAATCAAGGATTTCAAAATCGGCCGTTCGGACCAATTGGGATTTCACCCGCGTTCTCGGCCTATAAATACACCCCTTAGCACCGCCCAGACCTCCGCAACCCAGAGCCGCCACACTCGTCGCCCCGATCGCTCTAGCACCGCCGCATTTCAAGTTTTAGGGTTTTCGGCCGAGCTTCTTCTCCGGCGAATTGCGCCGCCGTCGTCGCCGCCCTTGCCTCGCCGACTCCACCATTGTGCTCAGCAAGTCCCAGGCTACCTCGGGCGCACCTCCTCATCGCCGGAGCATCACCGGAGTCCCCGTCCGACAAACCCGAGGCCACCTCGCCGCCTCAAGCTCGCCGCCGGCCATCTCCGACGACCTCAGGTGCTCAAACCGGTGCCCACATGTGCGCAATAACCCAGGGAACATTCTGATACCCCTGGTCGCCGGCGACTCGCCGTCGATCGCCGGCAAGCCCTTGGTCCCTGTGCGCCGCCCCTCGGCCCTGCATCATCAGCAGCCACGCCAGCGCCCCGTCACCCTCTCGCGCTTGCGTGTCACCGGCGTGGCCGCCGCATCAGCGCCGTGTGGCTCAGCCCACCGCGCCAGATCTCCCTCGGTTCGGTGCACTCGGTCCACCGTGAACCCGAGACTGACATGTGGGGCCCACAAGTTAGATTTCTTTTTAAATCTATTTCCTTTTCCAGAAATTCTCGGCTGACGCAAGCATTGCCCAATAATCTGATTTTTCTTTATAAAAATAATTCGGGAAATTCAATAAAATCCAAATTAGGGTTTTATTTGATTTTTCAAACTTCTAAAGCCCATATCTTTTGCATCCGAACTCCGATTGAGCCCATTCAAATTTGTAAATTTATATAAAATCAAGATCTATTTAATGGTGAATTTTATTTGATTTTTTGGAGTTTGTTTTGCCTCTGTATTTTTTTTTGGTTTCTTTTGTCTCGTTTGCGAGTAGACGTCGATACTTCGGGCAATTTTGCTGAAGAAGAGCACCTCCTCAAGATCAAGACCAGTATTTTGAGCTATTCCAAGGCAAGTTATACCTTTGATCATGTTGAACCTAGTTTGCAAATTACTTTATTTTAAATTACTGCATTCTAATTTAAATATTTATTTAAATGCTTTTGGGTGTAGTTATTAATCCAATTTGTTATATCCACCTTGTCAATTTGTATGCCATGATCTTTTGTCACCCTAGGTTGGTTCATTATTAGTTGGTATTATCGTAGCACCAACATGGGTTGGTTAGATACGATTAGACTGCTTAGCCATGCCACGAGTCATCATTTCATGTGAGTTGCAATTATAAACTTGACTAAGTGATTATGGAACTGTGTGATGAAACTGTGGGTCTGTGTGTCTTTGTTACTCGTGATGGCATGTGTTGCACTTAACCAACAGGGTGGGAAAAGATTTAGACTGAGGCAAGTGGTGGATCTGTGTGAATGGTGGAACTGTGTGCTATAAACTTTATGATTTGGGTTAAAACTGGAAGTCTTGCCTTGGTCAATTAAGGACTTAACTTTGTGCGCCATTGAACTGGGCCTTACTATACGACCACATGCCTAGTATGGGCTGGGCCTGACTTAGTAAGTTATGGAGTCTTGACATTGACAACTTAGGTTGTATTTAAAGCGTGTGATGGGAAATTTGGAGGTGTGATATGTCACATCATGACGATTCGATTTATAATGATCTCGATTTTAGTAAACAGTAATTAGATGCTTTTCATAGCATCACTGTTTATTTTGAAACTTGGGTATGTTGTTACAATCCAAAATATTGATTTGCTATTTCTTTTTGTCTCCATCAATCTCAGCCATCCCTTTTTGATCAAGTGGCTGGTTTTCTTGGAGCTTCTGTTGCTTCCTTGCTGCTGCTAACGAAGGGAGCATGTGGCATGCAGCGACTCTCTTTCCATCTCCCTTCTTTCGGTTGGGAGGCGGTCGCGACCGACCAGTGAGAGCAAAGAGCCTTCAAAGACTGGCGGCTCTGTTTTCTTTCCTTTCATTGGTGAGAACAATGCGGTAGAAGCAAAGAAAGCTTCAGTCTTGAGGCGGCGGCTCAAAGAAGACAATGACCCTTTTCATTCCTTCTTTTCGGTTGGGAAGCAGTGTTTTGTCCAGCAAGTAACTCAGAGCAGCAGCCCTCTTTCCCTCTCTCTTCTTCTGGTGAGGGCAAGGCAAATGGTCGTGATGTAGCCGGTCAAGAAGTGCGGCCAGTGCAGAACCACCTCAGCATTTCTAGAACCCTCTCCTTTGCTCATGAGCTTTAACCCTTCCCAAGCCTTAGTGTTAGCCTCCTGCCATTCTAGGCGCAAGTCTTTGCTCATCTTCTTTGCTCATGCTTTCTTCCTTATCGGTGAAAATGGGGCGGCTCGGTGAACCGAATCGTTAGAATATTGCTTGGGGTTTTCTGTTTGGTGAAGGGAAGTGGTTTTCAAAGTTTTCTTGTTCAACTGGAAGATCATAGTTCTCCTCTAGCTGTAGCTGGTAAGACATGATCTTATGTCTTTTCTTCTTGATATTCTTAGGAAACTCAATAGCTGATCTAAATCACTTCCTTGTGCATGTGGTGCTCAAGTTTTGTCTTGACAAAACTTTTGTTTTTGTAGCTTTTCGGTCTTTCATATCATTGCAAGGTCTAGGGTTTCTCTTGTCTCTTTTCAGCCTATTTAGGTCTTATTTGAACCTGAGAATCGTTAGTAGCAGACTTCAATTATTGCTAGAGGTTATTAAGTGGTCGGCTGTGCACTGTCCATTTTCGGTTATACCAGCAGTACACAGCAAAGATTGAAATATGTAATCTTTTCAGCCGACTGCTCCCTGTCCATTTTCGGTTGGACTAGTAGTACACAGCAACTTCCTTCTTTCTTGTCAATTGCTGTTAGCAAATGGTGGGTTAATTTCCTAATCTCATTAGGGATACCCTAAGCTAAAGTATAGTACCTTACTTGTGATCATTTAAATCAGCAATTTGCAATTGGTGTTTGTCCTGTTCAGTTTTCAGAAAAACTGAAAACTGTATTTCTGTTTGAACCGAAATTTGGTAGTTAGTGCTAACTAATGTTTGGTGAGGAGTTAGGCTTCTTAGTATACTCATTTATTTGTAGCTTAATCTGAAATAGTATTTTCTCTTAGTCTAATGCAGTAGCAAGTTTTCTTTTATGAAATCGCACATGATTTTGATTTTGTAAAGCGAAAGCGCAATTTCAGTTTGACCTGGGAATTGCTCCTTAATGTTATTGGATGTTTAGTGATAAGTAAAACTGGTGGTTGTACTTATCTAGCTATAACTCCATCTTGTATGTCAATTTGATATAGTCTAATGGAGCATCAAGTTTGCATCTCTAAATCTGTCCAGAATTTCAGATTTCAAAATCTGATTTTTGCTTTACTTTGTAAGCCTCAAATTTTGATGTCTACTAGTATTTGATGCTAAATAGTATGCTAGGCTTTAAGTTTTACTCATTAACTAGTCATCTAAATAAACTCATTGCTTGGTTCAAAGCAAAAAAAAATCAGCAAAGCTTTATTTTGCAATCTATCCATATTTCAGTTTTGGCTAAACCTGAAACTGTAGCAGTCTAAACCGAAATTGATGTTGGTTGATAGCTGATAGTAGGAGAAGAATTAGACTTAGTGTATTTCTCATTTAGTTGAGGATTAGCCCAGAATATCATTTTCTTCTAATGTCCTAGTTCATCAATCTGATTTTTGTACTTCTGCCCAGTTTTCGGTTTTGCTAAAAACCTGGAACCTGTAATCCAGATTTTGATCATCCTGTTTGTGAATGCTAGCTGATGCTTTGTGATGAATTAGGTTTCGAATATTACCCTTTAGCCTTGGCTTATTCAAAAACATCAAGTGCTCATAATCTAGTGAAGCATCTATTGCTTTCTTTACAATTTATCTAGATCTCTGGTTTGGCTAAAACCTGAAACTGTAGCTTTTCTGAATTCCCATTTCGGTTTTGCTTCTTTTGGTGGTTATGCCAACCACATGCAACCTATTGTTGACCTCTATTCCTTCTAGTAAAGAATGCAAGTGTTAAGTTAAATTTCAGATTTAGAAATTTGAAACTCTAGTTCTTTACTAATCAAATCTGAACCTGTAATGTTTTTCTAACCCATTAAATTCTGATAACATGTAGTAGTAGCTATTATATATGGGGTATTGTCCTTGAGTAAGGTATGACTTAAGCATGTTGTTAATTATGCATTGAGCTATTGATCATGACTTCTTTTATGCATTGTTCCTTGCCATTTTCTTGCTATTTATTGGATTTTTGTGTTCTAGATACTGGTTCTTCTGAGATTGTTGAGTCTTTTGTTGAGCCACCAGAACCTGAACAAGAGGTTATCTATTATTACCAAGGCAAGCTTCCTCTCTGCACCATGTTGATCCTAATCTTTTGAACTGTAGATTTATAAAATACGGTAATTTGTTGCATGCAATTTTCTAAAAGACTATTTATGTTACGTTCCTAGTTAGCTATGACCGGAACTTATGGCTTACCTTGAATTGATCATACACTCAACCTACGATAGTTTGTGGTGATATAATACTAGATTTTCAATTTTGCTTAGCCATGCGATCCATAGAACGGTAATGTTTGTGAGCTTATCTTGTCAAACACAGGGAACAACAAATACATTTTTATTTTTGTTGATTCTTTGTTGATTTATTTAAACACGATATAAATCTAAATCTTGTTGTTAAACTTAATTCAAATCTGGACAAGTGGATGCTAGTGATGGTGCCTAGTGCGAGAATGGGAAGCTGTGGATGTCTTATGCAGGTTGATTAAGGATGAACTCGACGGCCCAATTCAAGCACCAACGCACTTCCACATGATGTATGTATGGGCGCTGTTTGGTTAAGTAAAGGGTTAATATTATTGAGTTGGATACGGAGAGTAAGGACATGTGTATTGATTTCATATGGCATAGATGCTTAAGTCTTGGGCCGTGTCGTATGCCATGTGGAACCTATATCAATATCGATGTTCTTAGAAGGGTAAGGCGTAGATGTGTTACATCGCATGTACGTACCTTGTGGCCCGATGCGGTGTAATATGTGTGGCTAACACGAGTTTGCATTTAATTGAGTGGTCGGCATTCCTGTACAACATGTGAACCTCGGTTGAATATATGCTATCAGTCGTTGTTTAAGCGGGATCAGTGTCACATGGGTCATCCAACTCAATAGTGTTAACTTGTTGAAAAATACCGAATCTTAGTTTACCCGGCCGGCATACCAAAGGCAGTGTGCTATTATCCTAGGGGCTACGGGCTAACTAAGTCGTGTGGGTAAAGATGTACACCCCTGCAGGGATTAAAACTATTCGAATAGCCGTGTCCACGGTTACGGGCAACGCTTGGATTGATGTCACCTGTATAGCATTTGCTCTAATTTGGGTTCTGGAAATTTTAATTTCGGCATGAGGAGTGTCATGCTTGGTTTGGTAATGATCAATGGCTATTATTGATACTGTTTATGCTTATGTTCAATTACTTACTGTTTTTAGTCCAAATTGATTTATTAAAATTGCTTTGTCAAAATCTAGCAATTGTAGGTTAACAGGTATTGCTTTATGCAAATTGAACCAATTAAGCCTTCTGTTGATAACCTTATGCATATAAAATTCTATTCCTTTGTATAGGTTCTTCTAAACACTTTCTTTTATTAGTTTGTGTAAGACTTCTTTGAGTACCTTTCGTACTCAAGGTTTATGACCTCTTGTTGCGGTGAGGATGGATATCTATATGAGATGCCCGTTAGCGCCGATCCGGGTGGCGCTAACGAGTAATGCTAGTTCTAGCCTCCACGCAATAGCTCATGGATAATGGGGCCATTGGTGGTTTTGCTTTTATGTTTTTGTTTCATTGTTGCTCTTTTTGTTAATGACCCAAGGTCATCTGTTTGTATTCGATCGTAGTAATGCGAAATTAGTGATGTAATTATGGATGTATAATTATGTGAATGTATGACTTGTATGTGAATGATGCAATGTTGTTTAAGGATATATGTGCAATATTCACTGATCCTGGGAAATATTGCATGACATATATCCGAGAACCTGAATGTTGAAATTGTTACTTGTTATCATTATGCTTTTAGTATGATTCTTAATAAAGGAATTTGCACTGTTCCTTAAATAAGAATTATGCTATCAGTATAATTTTAATAAGGCACATTTCAATAATTGAGGATCTCACAGTTCAGTGTATCCCTGTCCAACGCTGTGTGTCGTTCCAAGGGCTGTGTGTACAAATTGGACGGCGGTAAAGCACATCGGGAGTGTCATTGTTTGAGATGAAGTCTCTGAAAGGTTTTGTTATGGTCAGTGCTAGCTACACTGATTTTATCGTGTGCGTAAAGTGTACAACCTCTGCAGAGTGTTTAATCAATCTATTCGAATAGCCGCGTCCTTGGATATGGACATGCTCGGGAATTTCACACGAGGGGTAGATTTTCATAAAACAATTGGGAAGGTTCAGCTGTGTGAGATAACTTGTCCAGCTGTGTGAATGACTTGATTAGACTGTGTGTCCTTTGTGAAATCAATTGTTAACTTATTATTGTCTATTTGTTTTGAATTATGCTTTCAATCTATTATTTGTATTCAATTGCAAATGTTGCATTTCATAAATTAACCACATGACCATTCCTTTGGAATAAGCCATCATGTATAAATGCATTCTGTGGTATGACTTGCGAGTACGGTGTGTACTCACTCTTGCTAAACAAATCAACAAAAGTGGAGGAGTCGTCGCCTGCTTTTGAAGAAGAGTTCTACGAAGGTTGATCGTTAGGGTCTTGATCCCAGTCAGTTGCCTGTGGTAAATTGATAGGAGTCCACTGGAGTTTATTTCATTTCCGCTGCAGTTTATTTCTTTATTGTCAGCCTTGCATGGCTTAATAAATGTAAAACTCGACCGTAAGGTCCCAACAGTTATTTGTTATTCAAAGTACTCGTTTATTCTTATATTCGTTGTATGGATGTGATATTTCATCGATGTTGACACTGTGTGCACTAGCGTGATCCTGGACTAGTGCAGAATACACAGAGGGTCTAAATTTGCATATTTGGGTCCCGACAGAGGTGGTATTAGAGCCATATTGACTGTAGGTCTTGACCTTAGCTAGATCGGCCGTCGTAGTATGTCCAAAATTATTTTCTAAAAGCAAATATTAACTTGCAAGATTAATTGAACTCCTTAACTCATCTCATGTCTCTCTTGACTCAACTATTGCTGAAATTCTTTCTCTCCCCACTATTTTAAAGTTGTTTTCATCTTCTTGTCCGTCTTGACAGATGCCTCATCTTCAGAGTTATGGAGAGCGCAAGGGAGGACTTGCCGCTGAACTTTGGAAGTTGTTACAAGTACTTGGAGGATTTGACTATCCATTGTATCGTGGCAGTGCTTGGATCGTGAACGGCCGAGATCGTGGAGTGATTTGTCATTTGACCGTTTACGCCAGGAAGAACACCAAGGCAAGCAAACCCCTGAACATCTCAGCTCGAAGGAGTGTTTGGATTGAAGCAATCCAGGAGTCTTCACGTTTTGCCATCCTGAGGATCTGCAATATCTACGCTCGAGAGCTTCGTGACACCGTTTTCCGTTACCATCCCCGCTCTTCCGACGTGGATCTTGCTGCACGTTTTCCGTCTACGGCGGGAGAAGGCAACGCCACCGTTGTGCATCCTGCCCAGTTCGCCGCTGCCCAGGAGGAATCATTGGAGTTAGCCGCCACAGAGCTGAAGTGCGTCTACGAGACTCTTTAGAGAGCCGAGGAGAGGATCACCGTGCTGGAAGAAACCCTCTATGGACAGCACGATCACGAAGAAGACACTGAAGAAGAAGACCCAGAAGAAGCTGATGAACCGGTTGGACCAGAAGAGCCAGCCATACTATTATCTTAATTAATATAAGAGTTTCAGTTGAGCTTTCTTAAATTTGTGTTGTCGGGTTTTACCTACCTCGCTTAGTTCTACAACTCATCTTGTGCTTGCTACCTTATCTAACCCCTGGAGATTCACCAGATGGTTCAGAATCGTCAAGCTGCTGCAAGTGGTTCCGATACTCCAGTTTCAGAAGGACAGGAGTAGACCCCCGCAGAAGCAGTTCCACCACAAGCACCTTCAATTGATCTGCAGAATTTTGGAGCATTCATGGCAGCTCAGACCCAGCTGATGTATACCATGATGAACCAGATGCAAGCTATGAATAACCAGAACAACAACAGTCAGCATCACAATGGAACCCCAGTTGCTCATGGTCACAACGGATCATCCAAGTTGGCCGAGTTTATGAGAACCCGTCTACCAACTTTTTCTGGACATGTCTCACCAGTAGAAGCTGATGATTGGCTTCGTGTCATTGACAGGAAGCTGCTAATCACTCAATGCAGCGATCATGAGAAAGTTCTGTACGCCACTCACCAGATGGAAGGCATTGCGGCCGAATGGTGGGAAAACTTTTGTGCAGCGCATGAAACGCCGCAATACATTACTTGGGAAGTGTTCACAACTGCTTTTCGCCAGTATCATGTACCAGAAGGAATTATGGATCTGAAGAAGAATGAATTCTGTGCTCTCAAGCAAGGAGGAATGTTAGTGACTGACTACCTCAACAAGTTCTCATAACTTGCTCGATATGCTGCAGAAGATATCGCCACCGACAAGGCTCGCCAGAGTCGTTTTCTGAAAGGATTAAACACTGGACTTCAAGTCAACTTGATCGCCCACACCTTTCCTGATTTCCAAGAGATGATCAACAAGGCTTTGATTCTTGAGGATAAGCGTAACATCCCAAATACGGATTTGTGTTTCAAATGTAAGAAAATGCAAAGGAATTAAAACTTTTCTTGCATCTTGAAACCCCTGGTCATTTTTGTAATTCTTTTAAAAGAATTGTGGAAGATCAAATTCAAATCCTCATTCGACTCTAATCAAAAACCTCCTTGTCATAGATCTTGTGCCAAACCCTTGGAGATATTTCTCCTGAGTTCTAGGGAGGCTTGGCAACACCCCTAAATTATCTCATGATTTTTAGAAATTATTTGATAATTCTTGGAGGCGAGTCAAAGCTTGGTCAAACCATAGCCCTCAACTTCTGGAATTCCTGGAGGAAAATTCAGTACTGTAAAATCCCAGAAAATTTTATGAGAGGTTCCTCCTGCAGTCAGCAAGCTCCAGTTAAAATTTCATAGATTTTGGAGTTTGTTTGCTACCTCAAATAATTCCTCAAAAATCAGATGTTAGGATTCAAACCCTAACTGGTTTACACTATTCCGTAGGTTCGAATCGGACTCGGGCTCGAGCCACTTGACTCGGTCCAGTTCACTAACTGGGCCAACTCGGTCGTTCGGGCGCTAGGGTCGTGAGCCGTTGGATCGGTATCGAACGGTCTCCGACCAGCCGAACGATGGAGTCGTTGTAATCCACCCGATCTAACTCAGCAGTTGGATCGGCATCGAACGGTCTTCGACCAGCCAAACGTTGCGATCGTTTCAATCCGCTCGATCTAGCCCAGCCGTTCGATTTCAATCCGACGACCAACGAGTCGTCTCCTTCCTCTGTCCGCACGCGCGTGAGCTCTGTCATGGCGTGCGCAGAGGAGAAAAGCAGTGGCGTGCAGTCCACTCTATGTCCACCTTTAAACGGCTAGCTCTCAGCGCATTAAATGCCTATGCACTCATCCCTCAGAGGGCCATGACTCAACTGCTCCCATCGCTCTCAAGTGCTCTCATGGCAGTGTTGACCCGACTGGAAAAACCCGGCCGTTGCTCTCTGCCATTGCTCTACTTAAACTCCATTGCTTCACCCTTAGCTTCTTTTAGCACTTCCGCAACTCCAGCTAGCACTCGCCAGCTTGCTCGAGCTGCAGTTCCTCGCAATCTCCTCGACCGCCATTGTTGAGTGTGGAGCTTACGGTGGAGGCGGTGCAGCGGGGGTTTTCTTCTTCAAGTCTTCGCCCCCTCTGCTCCCCCTTTACTCCCTGGAGCTTAACTCTCACTCGGTTTGGTTCTCTCTTTGCCCAGGTCGTTGTGGCCTAGTGAGAACCTTACCGCCGCCGTTCGGACACTCGTCGCCGGAGCCACTCCGTGGGTCTCTGGTCGTTTCTTCAGCTCAGGTAATTTCACCTTACCCTATAGGAGGTTAGGTGTGTTTTCATCGCTCTCTTGGTATTGTCCGTTCGGGAGTTCTCCCGAGCCATACCTACTCAGCCGCACTCCGTGGTCGTACCGCCGTTTCAGCCATACTCTAACCAGTGCTGGCCACCGGTCGGGCCATTAAACTTTTAGACCCTTATCCCGGCCCTTGGCTGGCGCCGCTGTGGTCGGAGAAGCCGCGGAGCCGCTGGCAAAGCGTGCGGGAGGCGCTGCCTCGTGGTCGGATTTCCGACCAGCCACTGTAGCGTAGTCGTAAGTTTTACCACGACTATGCCATGGGCATAAGTCCTTCTACGACTAGTACCCAGTTGTAAGTTCTTCTACGACTTGAACATAATCGTAAGACTTGCTACGACTATGTCATAGTCGTAGGTTTTCTACACCACTACCTGGTCGTAAGACTTTATTTTGGTCATAGGTTTGGCATTAAGAATCCAAATCAAGTGGTTCTTGTTGCTAAATTCTCTATAAATCAGTACCTTGCTACTGTAAAAATTTCAGAAATTTTGGAGATGGTTTGCTGTTGAGTCTTTGCATTTTATTCGTTCTTATTGGTTGCTTTTCGCCTTCTCGTTAGGATCCGAAGAGCACATTGACAACATAAGTGATCCCCAGCTACATCTTGCCCCGCAGCAAACAGGCAAGCAGTTTGATCATGTTAATCCTAATATTTTTCAAGTCTACTATATTGATTTCAACTCATATGTATGCATTGCTATTTTGTTGTCAAATTATGGTTAGAATCCTATAGTTGCATAATCTGTAGGACTTGTTTATCCTCTACTACCATGAGCTTTGGTTACTGGCTGTGGTCGGAGTTCGATGGATGGACTCCGGTCACTTAGTAGCTTCCGACTTGAAATTGCTTAGAAATGCATAGTTTCGGTAGTACTGGGCGAACATCGATTGTAGTCGATGATCTTGATCACATTACTTATTATGTCATTACGACCAGCACTTGCGCTTTGTTATTTTGTAAAGTCAAAATCTGAAAATAGAAAACTGATTTGGACTTGGGCAAGTGGTCGGATGGTGGGTTATTGGGTTTGTGGACGTCTTGCCTAAGTCAACAAGGACCGAACATCTTGTTACACTAAACCAAGCATTTTTGCGTGCTAACGACGCGAGAGGGATATGGGACCTCTGTTGACTTAGTACTTTGGCGTGGGTTATCTCCGAGTCGCAGGAGGGGGTTGTGTGTGTTGTGTGAAACAAGATATGTGGTCGTGTTCTTGTGTTGGGTGTGCGGTGGTGGAGATTCCGGATAGGCTCTCCACCTCGAGGAGCGTCGTAGTTGTCCAAGGCTTTACCCGGGAAGGGTAGTTGACCGAGGCTTTACGATGACTCCGACACAACGTATGGGTTTCTATCCATACGGGCGGCTCGTGAATAATTCACAATATTAGAAATGTCTCGTAGGACTTAGTCGTGCCGGCATACCTAAGGAAGTGTGCTTAATAGCTTGGCAAAAAGGCGGTCTGGCGTGTGGGTACATTGGTACACCCCTGCAGGGATAAAACTATTCGAATAGGCTTGTCCTAGGTTATGGACACGCTTGGGGAGGTCTTCCAAGAGTTAGACTTCAACCTTTTAAACTAAAATTTGACATGGGTGGTATGAATGGGTAATTCATGCTATTGTTGTGGTGACTAATGGTTAGTCACTTCCAGGATTGTTGTTGTTCTTTATCTACTGTTATATTGTTGTCCTTTACGATTATTTGAACATTAAAAACTGATTTGTTAACTTGCTTTCAAATGTACTACATTATTGCAAATGAAAACTTGCTATATGCTAAAGGTAAAACATACAGCCTCCACTCAAAAAGCTTGCATATAGTTATGTACAGGTCTGTTACTCTACACATAAGTCTTGCGAGTACATTCCATGTACTCACCCGACTTTGCTGTGCTCTTTGTTGCAGGGGAGGAAGGTGAGCCCCAAGGGCCTCACTTTTGTTAAATGTGCTGTGGATTCCACGACTAGCTTGGCGGTCCGGTCGGTTGCCTTGTGGGTTAAAGGCACACTGATTGGCTCTTTTGTTTATGGCCATCTTATGACACTTTTACTTCCGCTGTTCAATTTTCTTTATGTATATGTCATTTGGCCGGTCGGCCTCTCTTTTGTAATAACTATCCTTTATTTATGTTATCTTCTGGTTGTTGCTTTGCTTCGGTTCTATGTGAATGAATGGAATTGATGCATAAATTTTGTAAAGAGGTGTGTATACTGCATTTCTGGGAAGTATACATGTCTCGAGTCTCGGATTATCTGATTTGTGATGCTAGGACCAAGTGGATGGTTAAGCATTACAAGCCCGATAAACCGGGGTCTCACAAGGTTTGGTATCAGAGTCATACTGACTGTAGTAACCCAAGCTGGTTGTCTTTAGGATATTTTGGAAAATATTATTTTCAAAGTATCAAATGGTTTATGAAAGCTTAAGGAATTCTCAGATTTTATTCCTTACCTATCTTAGCTTTCTCCTCTTATCTTACTCTAATTTGAGTTTTGGAAATTGTTTAACTCTTCTTCCTTCAAAGATAGTTGTTGGGTTTTTGGGAACTAATGAGCTTGGCAAATTGAAGTGGTGGTTGCCCTCTACAAGGTTTTGAAGCTTCTGGAATGGATAAATTGCGACTAGAAGCTTGGATGCGAAACCTGGACAGCGATCTTTCAATTTCCGGACAGCAGGCTCAAAGGTTCCAAATGGGGTAGGAAATGAAAGGTTAACCAACTAGAACTGGTGGGAATAGAAGGGTAAGATGTGATACTAGTTAGCTATGTATCTAACACTATTTTCGATGATTGAACCTTGCTCTTTAGTGGTATTAGATCTTACCTTAATCTTCTGATTTTTATCTTCTCAATCAATTACTCGTTCCTTCAATACGGGTTAGTTGCATTGGGGAGTTGAGCTTTGGTTTGGTAACTCCTTGCTATTTTTGGAGTCTTTTTATGAGCATGTTTAAGTTTATACACTTACTATTTTTGGCTTTCGGTTGGGGTGATATTCCATTCCCTAGTCGTTAGCTTTTCTCTTTCTTTTGGATTTGATTTAGGAGTCTAGTTTTAACCAAAGTTTCTTGTAACAGATGGCGGACGCTTTCGCGTGCCAAGGCGATCACCGTCCGACGAGGATCTTCCTCCTCCTCCGACCATGGCCGAGGTCCTTCTTGAGATCGAGCGCAACCGTGCAGAGGACAGGAGGCTTCTTCTGGATGTCATCGCGCGCAACACTTCCGCCCTTACCGGTGCTTCAGGATCCGGGCAAGGGAGTGGACACCAGCCGCGTGGGGGACTTGCGGAGTTCCTTCGCACCCAGCCTCCCACGTTCTCCAGGTCTGAGGACCCACTTGACGCAGACGATTGGCTTCGTCTCGTTGAGCGAAAGCTTCGCATAGCGCAGTGCCAGGAGCACGAGAAGGCGCTGTTCGCATCGCACCAGCTGGAGGGTGCCGCCTTGTCTTGGTGGGAGAGCTTTCTCGCCATGCAGCCTGACGGTCACACCGTCACCTGGGAGGAGTTTCGCACTACCTTCCGTCGGAGTCACATTCCTTCCAGCCTGATGAGGCTGAAGAAGAAGGAGTTCTTGTCGCCGACAAGGACGCTTTCGCCACTGAGTACCTGTACGAGTTCAACCATTTGGCTCGTTATGCTCCGCAGGAGGTGGCCACTGATGAGGCCAAGCAAGAGAAGTTCAAGGATGGTTTGTGTGAGGAGCTTCAGGACAAGCTATCCATCATCGACTTCCCTGATTTCCAGGCCTTGGTGGACATGGCCATCGTCGCGGAGCACTCAGGGAGAGCACTTGCGGATTCCCGCAAGCGTAAGTGGGTGGCCTGCAAGTCATCTGGGGCCGGCTATCCCCGCTTGATCGATCTCCGGTCGCACAAGAGCTTCAAAGACCTCGAGGCCGTCAAGACTGTTCTTCGTCCCCGCAGCCGTGCCCCAATCAAGTGCACCTGCAAGTCAGCAGAGTGGCCCCCGCAACCCGGCTGCTGGAGTTACTTGCTTTGCCTGCAACCAAAAGGGGCATTATGCGAACCAATGCCCTAAGAAGACAGGAGCAGCCCCTCGTCCTAATGGAGGACGCGGGCAAGGAGGTGGTTCTTCTCAGGACCTGAAGATCGTCCCTGTTACCCAAGGCGTGGGTAGTGGTCGCGTCAACCTCATCTCAGCAGAGGAGGCACAGGAGGCACCCGACGTCGTGCTGGGTACAGTTTCTGTTAACTCTCATTATGCTACTGTTTTGTTTGATTCAGGAGCATCTCATTCTTTTGTTTCTGAGTCTTTTGCTGCTATTAGTGAGCTCCTCTTTATTCCACTGTTGGTCCCATTGCTCATTCGCTCTCCGGGTTCGGAGTTGAGAGCTGAATCGGAGTGTAGGGATGTTCCAATTAAGATAGAGGGAGTGAGATTCTTCGCGAATCTTATCCTTCTCCATTCAGCATGTTTAGATGTAATTCTTGGTATGGATTGGTTGTCTCAGCATAAGGGACAAATCGATTGTGCCAAGAAGTGTGTCTCTCTATCTAGCCCTTCGGGCGAGAAGGTTCGCTTTTCGCCGAAGCTGCTAGGTCAGCATCTCTTCGCGCTTGAAGCGAAGCCCGCTCTAGATATTAGTGAAGTCCCAACAGTTTGTGACTTCATTGATGTCTTTCCTGAAGATCTTCCAGGGATGCCACCAGTTCGAGACCTCGAGTTTGTCATTGAGTTGGTTCCTGGTACTGCCCCAATTTCAAAGAGGCATTATCGGATGCCACCGAACGAGGTGGTGGAGTTGAAGAAGCAGCTTAATGAGCTTCAAGAAAAAGGTTTCATCCGCCCTAGCTCATCTCCGTGGGGTTGTCCTGCAATCTTCGTAAAGAAGAAGGACAATACGTTGCGCATGTGCGTTGATTACCGTCTGCTTAATGAAGTAACGGTAAAGAACAAGTATCCATTGCCCCGCATTGACGATCTCTTTGATCAATTAACTGGAGCTCGAGTGTTCTCCAAGATTGATTTGAGAATGGGATATCATCAAGTTCGGATACGACCTGAGGATATTCCAAAGACGGCTTTCTCTACTCGCTACGACTTGTATGAGTACACCGTCATGTCATTTGGCTTGACCAATGCTCCCGCCTTGTTCATGAACCTCATGAATTCGGTATTCATGGAGTATTTGGATAAGTTTGTCGTGGTCTTCATCGATGATATCCTTATCTATTCTAAGAACGATGAGGAACATGATGAGCATGTGAGGCTTGTGTTAGGCAAGCTTCGTGAGCACCAGCTGTATGCAAAATTCAGCAATGCGCGTTCTGGTTGAAGGAAGTGGCCTTCTTGGGTCATGTTCTTTCAGCAGGAGGCATAGCCGTTGATCCTAGTAAAATCAGCGATGTTCTTTCATGGATTCAGCCTACTTCGGCAACCGAAGTACGGAGTTTTCTTGGTTTAGCGGGATATTATCGTCGCTTTATCGAGAACTTCTCCAAGGTCGCGAAGCCGATGACGGAGTTGCTTAAGAAGGACAAGAAGTTCTTGTGGTCCGATGCTTGTGAGGAAAGCTTCCAAGTACTTAAGAAGCGTTTGACCACCGCTCCCGTCCTCGTTCTTCCCGATATTCACCGGAGCTTCGATATATTTTGCGATGCTTCTCGTCGAGGACTCGGTTGTGTCCTTATGCAAGAAGGCAAGGTAGTGGCCTATGCATCAAGGCAATTGAGACCTCATGAACTCAACTACCCTACCCATGACTTGGAATTGGCTGCCGTGATTCATGCGCTGAAGATTTGGCGACATTACCTAATCCAGAATCGCTATGGTGTATTCGGATCACAAAAGCCTAAAGTATTTGTTCACCCAGCCAGATCTGAACCTCAGGCAGAAGAGATGGTTGGAGTTGATCAAGGACTATGACATGGGTATTCACTACCATCCGGGCAAGGCTAATGTCGTTGCCGATGCGCTCAGTCGCAAAGCGCATTGCAATGCCTTGTTGCTCC
Source organism: Hsuehochloa calcarea (assembly GCA_036346395.1). Lineage (NCBI taxonomy): Eukaryota > Viridiplantae > Streptophyta > Magnoliopsida > Poales > Poaceae > Hsuehochloa > Hsuehochloa calcarea. Next base: position 34,554,224 of record CM070604.1, on the reverse strand, counting down.
AGGAGCGTCAACCCACTCTTCTGGAGGAACTTCAGCGTCTCAACTTGGGATTGGTTGAGCATGGTTCCTTCGCTGCCTTGGTTGTGCAACCATCCTTGGTGGATCAGATTAAGGTCGCTCAGCAATCGGATGCTAGAGTGAGCCGCATCAAGGAAAATGTCAAGAACGGAACAGCCAAGTGCTTCTCTGAGGATGAGCATGGTGTTGTAAGGTTCGGGCAACGCCTTGTGGTTCCTAAGGACATGGAATTGCGGGATTCGATTCTCTGCGAGGCCCATGATTCGCCTTTATCTATTCATCCCGGGGCCACAAAGATGTATCAAGATCTCCGTCAGGGATTTTGGTGGACCCGAATGAAGAGAGAAATTACGGTTCGTTGTCGAAAGCGACGATGTCGTCGTGTCAAGGCCGAGCATCGGCGTCAATGGATCGCTTGACCTTTGCCTATTCTTGAATGGAAGTGGGATTCGATCGGGATGGATTTTATCACCGGTCTACCCAGGTCGCCCAAGGGAAACGATGCCATTTGGGTCGTTATCGATCGGTTGACCAAAGTGGCTCATTTCATTCCAGTCAAGATGCAGCTTCGCGTGGGGCTCCTAGCTGAGCTCTATATCGCCAGAATTGTAAGTTTGCATGGGATACCGAAGACGATCATTTCCGATCGTGGTTCTCTGTTCACTTCTCGGTTTTGGCATAGTGCGCAAGAGGCTATGGGCACCGTTTACCTTTAGCACAAAGATATCACCCCAAACTGATGGTCAGACCGAAAGGGTCAACCAAGTGTTGGAGGACATGCTCCGTGCTTGTGTTCTCTCATATGGAAAGAATTGGGAGAAATGCTTGCCATTTGCCGAGTTTTCCTACAACAACAGTTTTCAAGCTAGTCTCGGCATGTCACCTTTTGAGGCCTTATACGGGAGAAAGTGCAGAACCCCGTTGAATTGGTCTGAGACCGGCGAAAGACCTTTCTTTGGCCCGGACTCGATCAATGAGGCCGAGAGTCAAGTCCAGCTTATTCGTGATCGTTTACGCACAACTCAATCCAGGCAAAAGAGCTATGCGGATCGCCGTCGTCGCGAGTTGAACTTTGAGCCTAATGACTTTGTTTATCTCAAAGTCTCTCCTTTGAAGGGCCATCAACGCTTCGGCGTCAAGGGTAAGTTAGCTCCTCGATATATCGGTCCTTACCGCATTATCGAGAAGAAAGGAGCTGTTGCCTATAAGTTGGAATTGCCAGCTGCACTCGAGGGAGTACATGATGTTTTCCATGTGTCCCAACTAAAGAAGTGCCTCCGTGTTCCAACCGAGGAAGCTCCGTTGGAAACTCTCGATGTCCAAGAAGATTTGACCTATCGCGAGCACCCTGTTCGCATACTCGATGAGGCTGAACGAAGAACAAGGAATAAATCTATTAGATTCCTCAAAGTTCAGTGGTCGAACAATTCTGAGGATGAGGCCACTTGGGAAAGGGAAGATCGTCTCCGTGCAGACTATCCATCTTTCTTTACCGAGTGAGCCAAATCTCGGGGCGAGATTTTCGTAAGGGGGGAGGTTTTGTAACATCCCAAATACGGATTTGTGTTTCAAATGTAAGAAAATGCAAAGGAATTAAAACTTTTCTTGCATCTTGAAACCCCTGGTCATTTTTGTAATTCTTTTAAAAGAATTGTGGAAGATCAAATTCAAATCCTCATTAGAATCTAATCAAAAACCTCCTTGTCATAGATCTTGTGCCAAACCCTTGGAGATATTTCTCCTAAGTTCTAGGGAGGCTTGGCAACACCCCTGAATTATCTCATGATTTTTAGAAATTATTTGATAATTCTTGGAGGCGAGTCAAAGCTTGGTCAAATCGTAGCCCTCACCTTCTGGAATTCCTGGAGGAAAATTCAGTACCGTAAAATCCCGGAAAATTTTATTAGAGGTTCCTCCTGCAGTCAGCAAGCTCCAGTTAAAATTTCATAGATTTTGGAGTTTGTTTGCTACCTCAAATAATTCCTCAAAAATCAGATGTTAGGATTCAAACCCTAACTGGTTTACACTATTCCGTAGGTTCGAATCGGACTCGGGCTCGAGCCACTTGACTCGGTCCAGTTCACTAACTGGGCCAACTCGGTCGTTCGGGCGCTAGGGTCGTGAGCCGTTGGATCGGTATCGAACGGTCTCCGACCAGCCGAACGATGGAGTCGTTGTAATCGACCCGATCTAACTCAGCAGTTGGATCGGCATCGAACGGTCTTCGACCAGCCAAACGTTGGGATCGTTTCAATCCGCTCGATCTAGCCCAGCCGTTCGATTTCAATCCTGTGGATATCGTGAGGATATGTGCATGATCCCAGGATGATGAGTCAATTGGCAATGGCGTTGTTGGTTTGCAAAATCTCGCGTTTTCGGGTTTGCTCCAAGGTGTCGAAGCCACAAGCGGTCTCGATTGTCTTGGCGGTCGATCGCTTGTGGAGCAAATCCGGCCGCCATGTTGGCGGTCCGACCGCCAAAACAAATTTGGGTTTTTGGAGCTGGGCCAAAAATAGGTTGTGTAGGCAAGTGAGGGGAGTCTCCTGGATGTGGTCCCATCATTTTTGGAGCTCCCAGTCAAAAGTTCTATTCGTTTGAAATTTCCAGAAGGTTTGAATTTCGCTTGAATTTTGGCTGTCCTTTGGACCGTCCGACCGCCGTTGTGGGAGCGGTCCGGCCAAGCATGAATCGGTCGGACCGGCCCGTGAAGGCTCGGACCGCGATACTTGAATGTGAGCCAAGTGTTGCATTGAGTTGGTTTCGAGTGTGTTATTATATGAACTTCAATGCTTTATTGTTGTATATCGCATTGTGGAACTGACGTGGGTCAAGTTGTGAAGAACTTGTTCCCGGAAACGATTTGTTTGTCTATTGCTGTGCAGGTGGCTTGCAGGTCAACGACGTCAACGGTGAGTGGATCGGGACTACGCTTGGAGAGCCGAGGTCCAGAACGATCAGGGATACCGGGTGAGGTCGTGTGACACAAGCATGGTGCAGAATGGACAATATGGATCGAACGGGTGGTTCGAAACAGCTGGTTGGATCAGGCGGTGCGGATATCGGTGCGAGTCTCTGGGAGGTTTCGATGGGATTCGGACAAGAGAGGCTTGGCGTCGATGAGAACCGCTGATCAACCTACACGTGGTGAAGCAGGCGATTGCTTCAAGAGTTATTTGTGTGTGGGTCCCATGTGTAAGAGACCCAAAAAGGGAAACCCTAGCTCTCTAGTATAAATAGGAAGGGGAGAGGTGGAAAACCTGAGCAAGCATTCATTTAGCCCCCTTCTTTCTTCTTCTAGGGTTTGGAGGAGAGGAGAGGAGAACTAGGGTTTGGAGTGTGCTCCTTGTTGAGCTCTTGCCCTCCTTGGTGGAGAGGCTTTGTAAGCATCTATTGTGAATGAACAATCTTGTGATGCTTAATTGAAAGATCATTTGCTCCCTTTGTGTTCTTCTCTCTTTTGGATGTTTTTGGTGCTTCCTTGATTCAAAGGTTCATGCTTGGTCTCTCGGCCTATTTTATCTTGCTTTGATGTGTGGGATTACTCCTAGAGTCATCTAGATCATCAAACCCCCACAAGCAAGTCTTGAATCAAGTTTTCTCATTTCTAAGGGTTTGAGCACTTCTTTGTTAAAATCTCGAGAGATCGATTCTGAAGTGGATCGACGGATCGTCGCTAGAAATAGGTCTCTAATATCATTAGGGAGGTGTGCTAGAAATTTGGTCAAGTTTTATTGGTTGAATCAAAAGTTGGATCAAATTTCGTTTTGGATTTGGGTGGAGTTTTTCAAGATCTTGGACTCTACCGGTCCGAAACCTTTAAACGGCGGTTCGACCGCCGTGTATTCAGACCTGGTTTGCCGAAGTCGAACCGTGTCCACCGTCCGACCATTTGGTTAGTTGCGGTCCGATCATTGGTTGACCGTCGGTCCGACCGCCGTGGTAGCCGGTCCGACCGCTGCGTGCTGATGAAGAACATTGAGTTCTTTTCTCCTTTTGTGTCGTGTGCTTGAGGGGTTTATCAAATCCAACACAAGGCTTCCGTTGTGTGCTCACTGAACTTCTTAGCTTTCATAGCTAAAGGAGTAAAGTTCGTGTTGGTTTTGATTTAGGCGAGAAAGTTTTGAAAGCGCCTATTCACCCCCCCCCTCAGTCGCCTTTCCGGTCCTACAAGTGGTATCAGAGCCGGTTAGCTCTTTTCTATAGATCTTAACCGGTCTTTGGAGCCATGGCGACTGACAAGTACTCAACCAAGCCACACATTTTTGAGGGAGTTGACTTTGCATACTGGAAGGCTCGTATGCAAGCATATATCGAGGCTCAAGGTGTGGATATCGTGAGGATATGTGCACGATCTCAGGATGATGAGTCAATTGGCAATGGCGTTATTGGTTTACAAAATCTCGCGTTTTCGGGTTTGCTCCAAGGTGTCAAAGCCATCGCTGGCGGTCGGCCGGTTGTCTTGGGCGGTCGGCCGCCGTGGAAGCGATCCGACCGACCATGGTGGCGGTCCGACCGCTGCTTTAAAAGTTAGGTTTTTGAGTGGGCCAAAAATAGGTTGTGTAGGCAAGTGAGGAGTCTCTGGATGTGGTCCCATCATTTTAGAGCTCGATCAAAAGTTCTATTCGATTGAAATTTCCGAAGGTTTGAATTTCTCGCTTGAATTTTGGCTAAGTCCTTTGGACCGTCCGACCGCCGTTGTGGGAGCGGTCCGATCAAGATGAATCGGTCGGACCGGCCACGTAGGGATCGGCCGGCGATCACTGGAGGTGAGCCAAGTGTTGCATTGAGTTGATTTTGAGTGTGTGATTCTACGAACTTCAATGCTTTATTGATGTATATCGCATTGCGGCGGCGTGGGTCAAGTTGTGAAGAACTTGTTCCGGAAGCGGTTTGTTTGTCTATTGTCGCGGTGGCTTGCAGTCAGCGATGTCAGCGGTGAGTGGATCGGGACTACGCTTGGAGAGCCGAGGTCGAGCGATCGGGGATCTGGGTGAGGTTGTGTGACTCAAGCATGGTGCGAATGGACAAGATGGATCGAGCGGTGGTTCAAGCAATTTGGTTGGATCAGGCGGTGCGGATATCGGTGCGAGTCTCTGGGAGGTTCCGATGGGATTCGGACAAGAGAGGCTTGGCGTCGATGAGAACCGCTGATCAACCTACACGTGGTGAAGCAGGCGATTGCTTCAAGGGTTATTTGTGTGTGGGTCCCATGTGTAAGAGACCCAAAAAGGGAAACCCTAGCTCTCTAGTATAAATAGGAAGGGGAGAGGTAGAAAACCTAAGCAAGCATTCATTTAGCCCCCTTCTTCCTTTTTCTAGGGTTTGGAGGAGAGGAGAAGAAAACTAGGGTTTGGAGTGTGCTCCTTGTTGAGCTCTTGCCCTCCTTGGTGGAGAGGCTTTGTAAGCATCTATTGTGGATGATCAATCTTGTGATGCTTAATTGAAAGATCAATTGCTCCCTTGTGTTCTTCTCTCTTTTGGATGTTTTGATGCTTCCTTGATTCAAAGGTTCATGCTTGGTCTCTTGGCCTACTCTACCTTGCTTTGATGTGTGGGATTACTTCTAGAGTCATCTAGATCATCAAACCCCCACAAGCAAGTCTTGAATCAAGATTTTCCCTTTTCTAGGGTTTGAGCACTTCTTGATAAAATCTCGAGAGATCGATTCTGCGAAGTGGATCTGACGGATCGTCGCTAGAAATAGGTCTCTAATATCATTAGGGAGGTGTGCTAGAAATTTGGTCAAGTTTCATTGGTTGAATCAAAAGTTGGATCAAATTTCGTTTTGGTTTTGGGTGGAGTTTTCAGTCCTGGACTCTACCGGTCCGACAAACCTTTCAACGGCGGTTCGACCGCCGTGTATTCGATCGCTGGTTTGGCGGGTCGAACCGTATGCCCACCGGTCCGGCCATTGGTTAGTTGTCGGTCGATCGGCTGGATCACCGTCGGTCCGACCGCCTGTGGTAGCCGGTCAGACCGCCCGTGTCCAGTGAAGAACATTGAGTTCTTTTCTCCTTTTGTGTCATGTGCTTGAGGGGTTTATCAAATTCAACACAAGGCTTCCGTTGTGTGCTCACTGAACTTCTTAGCTTCCATAGCTAAAGGAGTAAAGTTCGTGTTGGTTTTGATTTAGGTGAGAAAGTTTTGAAAGCGCCTATTCACCCCCTAGTCGCCTTTCCGGTCCTACAAGTGGTATCAGAGCCGGTTAGCTCTTTTCTATAGATCTTAACCGGTCTTTGGAGCCATGGCGACTGACAAGTACTCAACCAAGCCACACATTTTTGAGGGAGTTGACTTTGCATACTGGAAGGCTCGTATGCAAGCGTATATCGAGGCTCAAGGGCACGCTATTTGGCTAAAGGTGAAAAACCCTTATGTCGTGCCACCGATGGCGATACGATCACTCGGATGTGGAGGCCAACAAACAAGGCTCGGAATTATTTGATCCAAGGCCTTAGTCGATCCGAGTTTGGCGTGTTGCTCACTTGCGGTGCGCTCACGAGATCTGGCGGACACTTTGTGATTATCACGAAGGGTCCATCTGCGATCAAGGAAGTGAGGCAGAACCAGCTCAAAAGGTTTACTCGAAGATCGAACAAAGGCCCGGTGAGTCTTTGGATGAGTGTGGGAAGATTCTCTAAAATTCTTCATGATCTCATTTGTTGACTTGATATTTTCGAGTGCGAAAATGCACGCCGACACGGGTGCTCTTGATGTGAAGGTGCAGGGTATGAAGATCACTTCCATCAATGACAACATTGTCATGAGTGAGCTTACCATGGATAAGCTCTACTCGAGGTTGAAGACGCATGAGATTGACTTTATCTCGCGTCTCCCAAGACACAGTCGATGGCTTTGGTGGTCGACAAATCCAAGGGTTGCTCTTCCGATTCTCTTGATTGTAGCTCATCGGCTTTTCATTATCGCTTTACATTCTTTGAGTGATGAGCAACTTGAGAAATTGCCCGAGGATGACTTAGCCCTCCTTTCCACCAAATTCACAAGAGCGTACAACAAGGTGAGAAATAGGAGGAGTGGACCTATCACGTGCTTGAATGTGGTGAGCCAAACCACATTCGCTCCAAGTGCCCAAGCTAAAGGGCAAGGAGGAGAAGGAGACAAGAAGACATCCCGGAGAGGATGCAAAACCCAAGAAGACAAACTATCGGAAGTTTGTCGGTAGGGTCCTTGCCGCTCTTGAGAATGTTAATATGAGTGATGTGGATTCGGAAGCGGAGGGCGGCGAGTGATTCTCGTGGCAAGAAGAAGGCGCATGACTTCACCGGCATGTGTTTCATGGCCAAGAACACCACGACGGCGATTCCTCCAAAGATGAGGATCCTTTTAGTGATCGATGAGGTATGCCCTTCTATTCTTTGAGATGAAAAGGGCTTTGGTGCTTCTGAATGAAATTGCATAAGCAAGTAAAAATGATTAGGAAGCGGGACATTATGATTGATAATTTGAATCTTGAAGTTGTTAGGCTTAAATCTATCAATCCTGCGATATTTGTGATTCTGCACTAGCTTGCTTAAAGATTTGACAAGCTTGAAATCTGCTCATTCCTCTGTCACAAATCAACTAAAAGATGCTCTCGATGAACTAGAATCCTTCAAGTCTAGATCTGCTTGTTTAGATGTCATTCCTCTTGATGTGACTGCCATGGAAGCTATCCCTTTAACTTGCTCTAATTGTGCTTTGCTAGAATTAAAATTGGATAGTTCCTTAAAAGAATTGCAAAAGTTTGATGCTAGTCACACATGCTCTCATTGTAAGGATAATAGGATTAAGATGCAAGAGATGATGAAACATTGATTTACTCTAGAGTTGCATCTTGTGAAAATTGTCCCAAGCTTACAATTGAGATTGAAGCCTTAAACAAGACCCGGAAGAAAAGGCTAAAATTGAAAGATCCATGTCTTTTACTGCTTCTAAAAAGGTTATTGATTCTAACTCTTGTGTTTTGAATGCTGAAGTTGAAACCATGGTTAGTCAGATACAAGAGGCGTTTAGAGTCAAGTTTAAGGAGCAGTTGAGTAGGATTCAGGAATCCTATTGTGTGTCTTGTGAGGCCTTCAAAGTGGAAGTGGCCCTTCTTAAGAGTAAGCGCAATGAGGTAATCAAGTCTAGCAAGTGTGCTAGATGTGAGGAGTTAGTGAAAGAGAATGATTACCTCAAGGTGACTCTTGAGAAATTTTCAAGTGGGAAAAAGAAACTCAACATGATTCTTGATCAATCCAAGGTGGCGTGAAAAATAGTGGTCTAGGTTTCAACCCCCTAGAGCATTCCAAGAAAAACCCACCTAAGATTGCTAGAGTTGTGAAGAATGGTTTGTTTGAGCTAGAACCTCCTAAGCCATCTGGGGTTGTTTTCAAATCCGGTGGTTTTGCTCAAACTCTTTCTGGCAAGAAAGGTGCTTTCACTCATTCATGCAGACCCTCAAAGGTCGATACCATTGCACCTTACGCAAGAAAGAAGGCCATCTTGTTGAGTTACCTTAGGAGAGCAAAACTTGAGAGAAAAGAGAGGATGAGCGTCCTAAGATCCATTAGAGGAGTCCTTCTCGGATGTAGTCTCTAGAGCTAGGCGACTGTTTATCGCACCACATATAGGCCTAGATTTGTAGAGAACTTTGTAGACTCTTTTGTTGGGTCTAGGCGGCATGTTGGATTAGGACATCGTGAGGAGAGACAGGGTAGCACCTAGGCAGGGGAGTATCGATCTTTTGGTAGATCGTTTGGAGAGGTCTAGGTGGTTCTCATGTGCATTCTTATGATTTTATTCCGATCATGTTTCACTATTTCTCGCTGTTCCCGGACATCGTGCTTCTCGATCTTTGGATTCCTCGTTCATTTATCACTAACTTGATCTTGAGGCACGGATGTTTTCGATTGTGCCTTTTAGGTCCGTCGTGCGAGGAAGGAGGACAAGTGGCTTGTTGACTCGGGTGTTCTCGACATATGACCGGAGATTCTAGATGGTTCTCCTCCCTCACACGTGCATCCGCAATGAATTGATTACATTTGGGGATGCTTCTACCGGATCGTGATTGCAAAGGGCCTTTGTCTGCGCGTCAACGACAAGTTCATGCTAAAAGGCGTCGCTTTGGTGAGTAAGTGAGGTATAATCTTCTATCTGTTTCTCACCGCTTGATGAGGTCTAGAAGTGAGGTTTAAGAGAGGTGAGTCTGAGTTCTAGATTCCTCGGGTGAGCTTGTTTTGAGATCTCCAGTTTGAGAAGATTTTACGTGCAAATTTGACATTTCTTACGCTTCTAGTCCTAGGTGTCTTGTAGCCTCGATTCTCATGACCTTGTTTTGTGGCATCGTAGACTTGGGCATATAGGTTTTGATCATTTGTCTAGAGTCGGTTGCAAGGACTTGATTAGAGGTTTGCCTAGGTCAAGGTGTCAGAGATCTTGTGTGCTCACCACAGTAGACATGGTAAGATGGTGTCCGCTTCCCACCCACCTCTTACTTTGGTAATGGTGATGGACTGGGATGACTTCTTCACTTAGATCTGATTGGTCCTTCTAGAGTTCGATCGGTGGTGGGAAATGGTATGTCTTGGTGGTTGTGGATGATTACTCCGGTATTCATGGGTTTATTTTCTTACTTCTAAGGACGAAGCATTTGGATTCTTTAAAGATTTGGTCCTTAGAATTTTTGTTGATTTACCCGAGCTTTGAGAGCCATTAGGAGTGATAATGGGATGAGTTCAAGAACTCTTCTTTTTCTACCTTCTGTGATAGGGAATTGAGCATCAGTTTTCTTCTCCTAGAGTTCCTCGTGAGAATGGTGTTGTAGAAAGGAAGAACAGAACCCTTGTAGAGATGGCTCGGACCATGCTAGATGAGCATTCTACTCCTAGGAGATTTTAATGAGGCGATCTCTCTTGCTTGTTATATCTCCAATAGGGTTTTCTTGAGATCTGTGGTTGGGAAGACTTCTTATGAGCTTAGATTTGGTCATTCTCAAAGGTCTCTCATTTCAAGATTTTTGGTTGCAAGTGCTTCATTCTTAAACATGGCAATCTTGATAAATTTGAGTCTAGATGTTTTGATGGCATATTTCTTGGATATCCTGCTCATTCTCGTGGCTATCGTGTTTTTAATGTTGATACTAACAAAATTGTTGAGACTTGCGAAGTCACTTTTGATGAGGCTAGTCACAGTACTAGACCCGATGCTTGGTACAGGTTTACGAAACTCAAGAAAGCATCTTCGTCGATGATGATTACGAGGATGAAGACCCAAACCATCCTCCTGCTACCTCCGAGAGGGGTGGAGAGCTGCTACTACTACTTGATGTCACCGAGCGACCGCCTCCTATCCCCACCGAGCGATCCGAGTGGCTCTGTTCCTACCTCCACAACTCATGAGGTAGAGGCCACGTCTCGCACCAGAGCACCACTTAGCACAATGCGACAACATCCACTGAGCGGATGATTGGGGATCTTCAAGAGCGAGTCACTCGCTCGAGGTTTATATCTCTGATTCCCATGCACATTACGCTTTTGTTGCTTCTTTTGAACCCCGAGATATCACCCATGCTTTATCGATGCCTCTTGGGTCAATGCCATGCATGAAGAGCTTGAAAATTTTGAAAGAAACAAAGTCGGTTTTTAGTTGAGCGACCTTCTGATTCTCATGTTATTGGAACAAAATGGGTGTTTAAAAATAAGCAAAGTGAGGATGGATTGGTTGTTCGCAATAAAGCTAGACTTGTTGCTCAAGGTTATTCCCAAGTAGAGGGCTTAGACTTTGAGGAGACCTTTGCTCCAATAGCTAGATTGGAAGCCATTCGCATTCTTTTAGCATTTGCAACATCCAAGGGTTTCAAGCTTTTTCAAATGGATGTTAAAAGTGCCTTCTTGAATGGCTTCATAGAAGAAGAGGTCTTTGTCAAGCAACCTCACGGGTTTGAAAATCAAAAATTCCCAAACCATGTTTTTAAACTCTCTAAAGCCTGTATGGATTGAAACAAGCTCCTAGAGCTTGGTATGACAGGCTTAAGAGTTTCTTGCTTGAAAATGATTTCAAAATGGGAATGGTTGATAAAACCTTGTTCACTCTCAGGCATGGCGGTGATTTCTTGTTGGTTCAAATATATGTGGATGATATTATTTTGGTGGTTCCTCTCATGCTTTGGTGTCTAGATTTTGATTCTATGAGCGGTGAATTCGAGATGAGCATGATGGGAGAGTGACATTCTTCCTTGGTCTTCAAATCAAGCAAGCGAAAGAAGGCACCTTCGTCCACGAGTAAGTATACAAAGGACCTTCTTGGCGCTTCAATATGGGAAGCGAGAGGCCAATGTCTACTCCCATTGCAACAACCACCGTCTTTGGACCACGATGAGGATGGAGAGTCAGTGGACCGGAAGAGTACCGCATATGATTGGCTCCTCCTCTATCTTACTGTACGAGTAGGACATACAATTCGCCGTATGTCCATGCGCTCGATTCGAGCTTCCTCGTGCTTCTCATCGTCAAGATGCGCGCATCTTGGTATCTTCAAGATACGCTTGATTTTGGACTCGTATTCTTCTTCTTGGCTCTTTCAATTCGAGCATTTTCGATCTTGATTTTAGGGTGTAGAGTTGATAGGAAGAGTACTTACGCACTTGTCATTTCTTGGGCACATCTCTTGTTTCTTGGTCTTCTAGAAAGCAGTCTTACATTGCCTGATCTACCGAGGCCGAGTATGTAGCTGCCGCTGGTCGCTGCTCTCGAGTTCTTTGGATTTTATCCATTGCGGGACTATGGGTTGTCTTTGGGAAGTGTTCCTCTTTTACGTGACAACATACGCAATTAATATTGCCAAAAACCCAAATGCAACATTCGGGACTAAACACATTGACATTCGATTTCATTTTACGAGAGACCATGTTGAGAAAGGTGATGTTGTGCTTCACTTTGTAGAGTCGAGCAACGACTTGCAGATATTTTCACTAAGGCTCTTGACTCTTGGCGTTTCTTTGCTGCGAGGAGAGTTAGGGTTATTAGTCCTATTGGGCTGTTTTGAGGGGAAGTGGCTCTGCTTGCATTCATTGTATCATAATGCATGTTTCATTTCATTTGTCTTGCATTGTATATTAAAACTAATGGAGCTTTGATTATTATCCTGTATGACTTGTTTTCATATTTTATACCTTGTCATATCGAGTGATAGCTGCTAGACCTCTTTTATGGCTCTTCGTGTTTGGCTCGACTTTTGCCTTGCTAGCTTTATATTCTTGAGAAATGAATCAAATCATGTCTTGTTGGATCTTGTGACTAGTTTTGCTCTAGTGATCCGCTTATGATTCTCGCCATGTCTTACAAGTTGAATTGAGTCTTGAACTTATTTTGAGATGGAAAATGAGCTTTTACCTTCTAAGTCAAGCAAAAGAAAAGAAAATTTTACGTATGAAAAACCGATCTCACCAATCCTCTTTCATGAGACGGCTTGCCATTGCACTAGGCATGAACTCGGGGAGTTTTGGATGACCTAGATCATTCTTTTAAGCTTATCGCTTGAGATGGTCGCGCAAGGCTTGAGATCTAGCACAGCAAAAGGGAGAGAAAGAAAAGAGATTTTGCCCAAAAGGGCTATGTGCTTGAGCTTTGCTTCAAAAGAATTTTCTTAATGCTCAAAATGCCTCAACTCTTGTTTTGAGTCTCTTTTTACTTATAGACATGGCTTGATTCATTTTGGTTGCTTTGAGTGAATCTATGATTTTGAGCAACTTGTCATGATTGCAATTCTGTTAATCTCGATTTACGCTATCTTGATTTTAGCTTTGCGATTACGTTTTGCCATGATTGAATATAGCGTCTTCTCCTTATATGGCTTGGTATAATACTTGTACTGTCTACATGTATAATGGTCATTGCTCCTTTTTACTAAAGCTCAAAAATAAAGTCATTCCTTCATGCTCTTTCTTTTTCATGCATCTTGATGAATTCATTGTCAAAGGGGAGAAAGATTGTGAAGAAAATCTTTGTTGGAGTTTTTGGTTTCATACATAAAGATTGGTTTCATATATAAAGAACACACAAAAAAAAAAAAAACAAAACAAAACTTTTGTGAACCTTTTGAAAATTTGTGATCATGGTGAGTTGAGCTTCTGGGTTTATTGCCTTTTCCTGATTTGATTTGAATTTGAAGAATACTCACAATGATCAAAGGTCAAATAGAACAATGTGCCTTTCATTTGGACCTAAGTGAGATTTTTGGCTACTTTCTGGAATTTGAACTCTTTTGTGCTTTCAATGCTTTATCTCACTTGCTTACACTATTACGAAGCCGACTTGGTGGTTCCTAGGCTTTTGTTGCTTATGGATCAAGTTGTGCCTTTATGCGAAAACGGCGTATTTTTACTTTTCATTTTGAAAAACCACATTTTCTTGAAAATTGCCAATGTGTTCATCAAGGGGGAGATTGTGGATATCGTGAGGATATGTGCACGATCTCAGGATGATGAGTCAATTGGCAATGGCGTTATTGGTTTACAAAATCTCGCGTTTCGGGTTTGCTCCAAAATTTGTCAAAAGCCTTTGGCGATCGGCCGGTTGTCTTGGCGGTCGACCGCCCGTGGAGCGATCCGGCCGGCCATGGTGGCGGTCCGACCATTATTTTAAAAGTTAGGTTTTTGAGTGGGCCAAAAATAGGTTGTGTAGGCAAGTGAGGAGTCTCTGGATGTGGTCCCATCATTTTAGAGCTCCATCAAAAGTTCTATTCGATTGAAATTTCGAAGGTTTGAATTTCTCGCTTGAATTTTGGCTAAGTCCTTTGGACCGTCCGACCGCCGTTGTGGGAGCGGTCCGATCAAGATGAATCGGTCGGACCGGCCCGTGAATGATCGGGCCGGCGATCACTGGAGGTGAGCCAAGTGTTGCATTGAGTTGATTTTGAGTGTGTGATTCTACGAACTTCAATGCTTTATTGATGTATATCGCACATGAACCGGCGTGGGTCAAGTTGTGAAGAACTTGTTCCGGAAACGGTTTGTTTGTCTATTGTCGTGCGGTGGCTTGCAGTCAGCGATGTCAGCGGTGAGTGGATCGGGACTACGCTTGGAGAGCCGAGGTCGAGCGATCGGGGATCTGGGTGAGGTTGTGTGACTCAAGCATGGAGCGAATGGACAAGATGGATCGAGCGGTGGTTGAAGCATTTGGTTGGATCGGCGGTGCGGATATCGGTGCGAGTCTGGGAGGTTCGATGGGATTCGGACAAGAGAGGCTTGGCGTCGATGAGAACCGCTGATCAACCTACACGTGGTGAAGCAGGCGATTGCTTCAAGGGTTATTTGTGTGTGGGTCCCATGTGTAAGAGACCCAAAAAGGGAAACCCTAGCTCTCTAGTATAAATAGGAAGGGGAGAGGTAGAAAACCTAAGCAAGCATTCATTTAGCCCCCTTCTTCCTTTTTCTAGGGTTTGGAGGAGAGGAGAAGAAAACTAGGGTTTGGAGTGTGCTCCTTGTTGAGCTCTTGCCCTCCTTGGTGGAGAGGCTTTGTAAGCATCTATTGTGGATGATCAATCTTGTGATGCTTAATTGAAAGATCAATTGCTCCCCTTGTGTTCTTCTCTCTTTTGGATGTTTTTGATGCTTCCTTGATTCAGAGGTTCATGCTTGGTCTCTTGGCCTACTCTACCTTGCTTTGATGTGTGGGATTACTTCTAGAGTCATCTAGATCATCAAACCCCCACAAGCAAGTCTTGAATCAAGATTTTCCCTTTTCTAGGGTTTGAGCACTTCTTGATAAAATCTCGAGAGATCGATTCTGCGAAGTGGATCTGACGGATCGTCGCTAGAAATAGGTCTCTAATATCATTAGGGAGGTGTGCTAGAAATTTGGTCAAGTTTCATTGGTTGAATCAAAAGTTGGATCAAATTTCGTTTTGGTTTTGGGTGGAGTTTTGAAGATGGACTCTACCGGTCCGCCAAACCTTTCAACGGCGGTTCGACCGCCCGTGTATTCGCACCATTGGTTTGGCGGGTCGAACCGCTGTCCACCGGTCCGACCGCTGGTTAGTTGCCGGTCAGACCGCTGGATCACCGTCGGTCCGACCGCCTGTGGTAGCCGGTCAGACCGCCCGTGTCCAGTGAAGAACATTGAGTTCTTTTCTCCTTTTGTGTCATGTGCTTGAGGGGTTTATCAAATTCAACACAAGGCTTAGTTGTGTGCTCACCGAACTTCTTAGCTTCCATAGCTAAAGGAGTAAAGTTCGTGTTGGTTTTGATTTAGGTGAGAAAGTTTTGAAAGCGCCTATTCACCCCCTAGTCGCCTTCAGGTCCTACACAAGGGCACGCTATTTGGCTAAAGGTGAAAAACCCTTATGTCGTGCCGGTAGATGACGATACGATCACTCCGGATGTGGAGGCCAACAAAGAAGGCTCGTAATTATTTGATCCAAGGCCTTAGTCGATCCGAGTTTGAGCGTGTTGCTTACTTGCGGTGCGCTTCACGAGATCCGCGGACACTTTGTGACTATCACGAAGGGTCCACTGCGATCAAGGAAGTGAGACAGAACCAGCTCAAAAAGGTTTACTCGAAGATCGAACAAAGGCCTGGTGAGTCTCTGGATGAGCTGTGGGGAAGATTCTCTAAAATTCTTCATGATCTCCGTCTTTGTTGATTTGATATTTTCGAGTGCGAAAATGCACGCCACTTCGGGTGCTCTTGATGTGAAGGTCAGGGTATGAAGATCACTTCCATCAATGACAACACTGTCATGAGTGAGCTTACCATGGATAAGCTCTACTCGAGGTTGAAGACGCATGAGATTGACTTTACTCGCGTCTCCCCAAGACAGAGTCGATGGCTTTAGTGGTCGACAAATCCAAGGGTTGCTCTTCTGATTCTCTTGATTGTAGCTCATTGTAACATCCCAAAGTTCTGTTACCAAAATAAAATTAATAAAGTTATTATTTTATTTGATTTTGTGAAATTTAAAAGAGATTTATTGCTTTTCTTGAATTTCCTAAATTCTAAAATTTAAAAATAAAATTTATTGAGTTTTCTGCTATTTAATTGGATTTAAATTGAAAAATAAAGTTTTAATTAATTTATGGAATTTCCTGGTATTTAAAAATACTTTTCCTATATTTCAGAAAATGAGTTTAAATACTGTACAAAAATAAATATAAATTTAATTATTAATTATTTTTTATTAAGTTCAAAATAAATAAAGGAATTTCTCTAAATTTTTCTAGAATTTTTGAACACTGTTTGTTATTTTCTAAAAATCTCTATTTGATTTTTGTATTATCTAGCACATAAAAATGAATTGCCGTTCGCAAGTAAAAGAGAAATTTTTGTTGAAACTATTTTATTTAAGATAAAAATACCCTATTGAACTACTCTAAAAAGTTATAGAATTTTTAGACCTATATTACTATTTTTCAAGATTAAAAATAATTTTCAGTAATATAAAAATAATTACTGTATAATAATAAAACTATTATTTTTACTTTTATTATTTTATTTACGATCAGAATCTGGTGTTTAATATCTGTGATTTATTTGGGATTTTTCGGAATTGATTTGCTATTTTTCCGGAATTAATTAATGCTTTTCGAATTTTGAAAAAAAGAATATTCCTCGAATATTCCGGCTGCTCTGATGCCGCGCCCAAAATTCAGCCCAAAATCGGTCATAACTCCATGAGAATTCCGTCAAACCGTTACTCCTTTGTGCCTATAAATTGAACCGTAGCCCCTCCTCCTCATTCCCCACATCCCACTCGCTCAGATTCGCGAAAAGCCTCCCGGAGCTCCCTCTGCTAGCTCTTTTTCTCCAACTCCGGTGACAACTCTGGCGAGCCCGATCTCTCCATCTGTAGCTCCGTTGTGCACCAAATTTTACCGGTGCGTTCTTATAGAGATTCTGTACATTTCTATTCAATCCAAATTTTGATATACATATTGTTTCACATCGACCACAAAAGTACTGACGGTCTTCTTCTCCAACTCCGGCGAGAACTCCGGCGAGCCCGATCTCCTCATCCGTTGATCCACTGTGTACCAAAATTTATTGGTGAGTTCCTATTGAGATTCTCCATATTTCTATTCAAGTGGAATTTTGATTCACTAACTTTTTCACCACCGGTCACATCTTCTTCCCCAAGTCCGTCGGGAACTCTGTCGAGCCTGATCTCTTCATCTGTTAGGTAATTGCGTGAGCCCTTTTACCTACATGTTCCTTTCAATATTATCTACCTTTCTATTCAAACCAAATTTTGAATTTCGCAATAATTCAGCACCGCTATGTCGTGCCATGTAGCGCCAAATCATTGCCATGTCACCGCCACATCACCATATAGTCTACATGGCTGTCACCCAAGTGCCACCTCACTTTATCTCTCCAAATCAATAGCTACGTCATGCCATGTGTATATTTCCTCTTTATCTTTGGAAAATCAATCTCTTAAATTCTGAAATTCGGAATTTAATCTTTTCATGTGACTTTCAACCTTCCGGAAATTCTTTCTTCTTCATACGAACTCCGATTCCATCGATTCAAATTCTTATATTCATATAAACTAGATATCTTCCTTATAGTATTTATTTTATAATTTTTGAATTTTATTTGGATTTTGTTTGAATTTAGCTTATATACGCGTATAGATTTGACGATTCCGAGAGTCGATTTGACCTTGGTTTGAGAACAACACATAACCAAGCAAGGCAAGTTATACCTTTGATCATATTTGATCCCATTATTTTAAATTATTTAAATTCTGTTTTAAACTATTATTGCATGCTTATTTCTATTCAAGTAATTTAATTACCTGTTTTTCAATTATAGTTATTCTCATTACCATTGTATAGCCCACTTTGTTATTGAATCAAACATACCTTGACACCTTAGATGAAAATCTAGTTTATGCAATAGTATGACTAGAACATTTTGAAAAAAAATTATGCAAAGACATGCTTAGAAAAAAAATGTTTAGTTTGGGAAATTTTAGCCAAATGATTAACTATTGTTTAAAAGTCTATGGCATTGGTTTGTCATAGAAGATTTTGCAAATAACTTTGAAAAGCAAAAATGAAAAGTTGGTTTGTACTTGGGCGAAATGGATCATAGAAGATTTTGCAAATGACTTTGAAAAGCAAAAATGAAAAGTTGGTTTGTACTTGGGCGAAATGGATGCTTGGTGGGTGCAGGTTTATGCACGGGCTCAATCCGGGTAGGTTTGAGGCCCAGTGGTTATTTTGGAAGTCGCCCAAGTCAGTTAAGGACCGGTCTTCGAGCCGCATCTTGCTAAGCCACATCGTACTACCACATGTCCTGTATGGGCAGGACCTGGCTAAATAATTCGTAACATTCCACTGTAGTTGTGCCATTTTGGTGTGTGGGTGTCGGTTAGACAGTATTCCCACATGGCGCAAGAGGGGGCTTGAATCCGGCGGGTGGTTAGCCCAATGGAAGCGAAACCTTAGCGAGGCAAGGCTACGGTGGGATGGCGCATTGTAAAAGCCTTGACACGTGCTCTAGACTGCTTACCTAAGGTAGTGAGCAGTGGGATCGACGGATGCCAAACAAACTAGAGAATTCATGTCTTGTGGGTAAAGTTGTACAACCTCTGCAGAGTGTAAAACTATTCGAATAGCCGTGTCCACGGTCATGGACATGCTGAGCAAAGCCACTCAAAGTTAGACTTTGATTTTGTTTTAAAAATGATTTTTACAAATGATTTGAGGATGGTTAATCCTTGGTAAAATTGGGCGGTTAGCCATGTGATAGGAGGGTATCCATATGGAGGTTGTCCTACTATAAAACTTGAGAATTTATTAAAATGAATTCTAGTTATAGAATAACTGCTTTGGAACTTACTACAAATATTTAAAGAAAATATTGATTTATGCAAATTCAACCAATAAGCCTTCCTTTGATATATCCATGCATGCATTAACTCTGTTATTGGGTGTAACTTGCGAGCACGGTAGTTGTGCTCACCCTTGCTTCATGCAAATAAATTTCAGAGGAGAAGGACTTCGGATCTCGACGACTAGGCCGCTACCCGATCGATTGTTCTGTGGCGAATCATTGGACTCCACTACTTCTTCGTCTTCCGCTGTGTTTGTTTAATGTTGGCTTGTAAGCCTTTCTTGTAATCAACTCTGATATTTATTAATAAAGTTGTGCGATTTATGGATGTTACCATATCTGTTTACTGTGTGAACTAGCTACTGATCATGGGACTAGTTCAGAAATGCACAGAGGATTCTGGGGTGTTACTCCCGGGTCCGACACTCATCTGGTTTTTCATTATCTGCTTTACATTCTTTGAGTGATGAGCAACTTGAGAAATTGCCCGAGGATGACTTAGCCCTCCTTTCCACCAAATTCACAAGAGCGTACAACAAGGTGAGAAATAGGAGGAGGAGTGGACCTATCACGTGCTTCGAATGTGGTGAGCCAAACCACATTCGCTCCAGGTGCCCCAAGCTAAAGGGCAAGGAGGAGAAGGAGACACGAAGACATCCCCAGGAGAGGGATGCAAAACCCAAGAAGACAAACTATCGAAAGTTTTCAGCCGGGTCCTTGCCGCTCTTGAAAATGTAAATATGAGCGATGTGGACTCGGAAGCGGAGGACGACGAGAGTGATTCGTGGCAAGAAGAAGGCGCATGACTTCACGGCATGTGTTTCATGGCCAAGAACGACCACGATAGCGACTCCTCCAACAATGAGGATCCTTTGGTGATCCCGATGAGGTATGCCCTTCTATTGCCGATATGAAAAGGGCTTTGGTGCTTGTTGAATGTAAATTGCATAAGCAAGTAAAAATGATTAGGAAGGTGACATTATGATTGATAATTTGAATCTTGAAGTTGTTAGGCTTAAATCTATCAATCCTGCGATATTTGTGACTCTGCACTAGCTTGCTTAAAGATTTGACAAGCTTGAAATCTGCTCATTCCTCTGTCACAAATCAACTAAAAGATGCTCTCGATGAACTAGAATCTTTCAAGTCTAGATCTGCTTGTTTAGATGTCATTCCTCTTGATGTGACTGCCATGGAAGCTATCCCTTTAACTTGCTCTAATTGTGCCTTGCTAGAATTAAAATTGGATAGTTCCTTAAAAGAATTGCAAAAGTTTGATGCTAGTCACACATGCTCTCATTGTAAGGATAATAGGATTAAGATGCAAGAGATGACAGAAACATTGATTTACTCTAGAGTTGCATCTTCTGAAAATTGTCCCAAGCTTACAATTGAGATTGAAGCCTTAAACAAGACCCTGGAAGAAAAGGCTAAAATTGAAAGATCCATGTCTTTTACTGCTTCTAAAAAGGTTATTGATTCTAACTCTTGTGTTTTGAATGCTGAAGTTGAAACCATGGTTAGTTAGATACAAGAGGCTTTTAGAGTCAAGTTTAAGGAGCAGTTGAATAGGATTCAGGAATCCTATTGTGTGTCTTGTGAGGCCTTCAAAGTGGAAGTGGCCCTTCTTAAGAGTAAGCGCAATGAGGTAATCAAGTCTAGCAAGTGCACTAGATGTGAGGAGTTAATGAAAGAGAATGATTACCTCAAGGTGACTCTTGAGAAGTTTTCAAGTGGGAAAAAGAAACTCAACATGATTCTTGATCAATCCAAGGTGAGCGTGAAAAATAGTGGTCTAGGTTTCAACCCCCTAGAGCATTCCAAGAAAAACCCACCTAAGATTGCTAGAGTTGTGGAGAATTTTGTAGACTCTTTTGGTGGGTCTAGGCAGCATGTTGGATTAGGACATCGTGAGGAGAGACACCGGGTAGCACCTAGACAGGGGGAGTATCGATCTTTTGGTAGATCGTTTCGGAAAGGTCTAGGTGGTTCTCATGTGCATCCTTATGATTTTGTTCCTGATCATGTTTCAGCTATTTCTACTGCTGCTCCCAGACATCGTGCTTCTCAGTACTGGATTCCTCGTTCATTTATCACTAACCCCAGTACTGAGGCACGGATGTTTTCTGATTGTGCCTTTTAGGTCCGTCGTGCGAGGAAGGAGGACAAGTGGCTTGTTGACTCCTGGTGTTCTCGACATATGACCGGAGATTCTAGATGGTTCTCCTCCCTCACACGTGCATCCGGCAATGAATTGATTACATTTGGGGATGCTTCTACTGGGACCGTGACTGCAAAGGGCACTGTGCGCGTCAACGACAAGTTTATGCTAAAAGACGTCGCCTTGGTAAGTAAGCTGAGGTATAATCTTCTATCTGTTTCTCAGCTGCTTGATGAGGGTCTAGAAGTGAGGTTTAAGAGAGGTGAGTGTAGAGTTCTAGATTCCTCAGGTGAGCTTGTCTTTGAGATCTCCAGATTTGAGAAGATCTTCTGTGCAAATTTCAAGATTTCTTACATTTCCGGTCCTAGGTGTCTGTAGCCTCGATTCTCATGATCTTGTTTTGTGGCATCGTAGACTTGGGCATATAGGTTTTGATCATTTGTCTAGAGTCGGTTGCAAGGACTTGATTAGAGGTTTGCCTAGGTCAAGGTCGTCAGAGATCTTGTGTGCTCACCTCAGACATGGTAAGATGGTGTCTGCTTCCCACCCACCTCTTACTTTGGTAATGGTGATGGACGGGATGACTTCTTCACTTAGATACTGATTGGTCCTTCTAGAGTTCATCATTGGTGGGAAATGGTATGTCTTTGGTGGTTGTGGATGATTACTCCAGGTATTCATGGGTTTATTTTCTTGCTTCTAAGGACGAAGCATTTGGATTCTTGAAAGATTTGGTCCTTAGAATTGCTGTTGATATACCTAGAGCTTTGAGAGCCATTAGGAGTGATAATGGAACAGAGTTCAAGAATTCTTCTTTTTCTACCTTCTACCGATAGGGAATTGAGCATCAGTTTTCTTCTCCTAGAGTTCCTCAGCAGAATGGTGTTGTAGAAAGGAAGAACAGAACCCTTGTAGAGATGGCTCGGACCATGCTAGATGAGCATTCTACTCCTAGGAGATTTTGGGCTGAGGCGATCTCTACTGCTTGTTATATCTCCAATAGGATTTTCTTGAGATCTGTGGTTGGGAAGACTTCTTATGAGCTTAGATTTGGTCATTCTCCCAAGGTTTCTCATTTCAAGATTTTTGGTTGCAAGTGCTTCATTCTTAAACATGGCAATCTTGATAAATTTGAGTCTAGATGTTTTGATGGCATATTTCTTGGATATCCTGCTCATTCTCGTGGCTATCGTGTTTTTAATGTTGATACTAACAAAATTGTTGAGACTTGCGAAGTCACTTTTGATGAGGCTAGTCACAGTACTAGACCCGATGCTTGGTACAGGTTTACGAAACTCAAGATAGCATCTTCGCCGATGATGATTACGAGGATGAAGACCCAAACCATCCTCCTGCTACCTCCGAGAGGGGTGGAGAGCTGCTACTACTACTTGATGTCACCGAGCACCGCCTCCTATCCCCACCGACGATCCGAGTGGCTCTGTTCCTACCTCCACAACTCATGGGGTAGAGGCCATACGCACCAGAGCACCTCTTCGCATTCAAAGCGACAACATCCTCTGAGCAGATGATTGGGGATCTTCAAGAGCGAGTCACTCGCCTGTGTTTATTTCTCCCGATTCCCATGCACATTACGCTTTTGTCGCTTCTTTTGAACCCCGAGATATCACCCATGCTTTATCGATGCCTCTTGGGTCAATGCCATGCATGAAGAGCTTGAAAATTTTGAAAGAAACAAAGTCCGGTTTTTAGTTGAGCGACCTTCCGATTCTCATGTTATTGGAACAAAATGGGTTTTTAAAAATAAGCAAAGTGAGGATGGATTGGTTGTTCGCAATAAGGCTAGACTTGTTGCTCAAGGTTATTCAGTAGAGGGCTTAGACTTTGAGGAGACCTTTGCTCCAAAGTAGCTAGATTGGAGGCCATTCGCATTCTTTTAGCATTTGCAACATCCAAGGGTTTCAAGCTTTTTCAAATGGATGTTAAAAGTGCTTTCTTGAATGGCTTCATAGAAGAAGAGGTCTTTGTCAAGCAACCTCACGGGTTTGAAAATCAAAAATTCCCAAACCATGTTTTTAAACTCTCTAAAGCCTCAGATGGATTGAAACAAGCTCCTAGAGCTTGGTATGACAGCTTAAGAGTTTCTTGCTTGAAAATGATTTCAAAATGGGAATGGTTGATAAAACCTTGTTCACTCTCGTGCATGGCGGTGATTTCTTGTTGGTTCAAATATATGTTGATGATATTATTTTGGTGGTTCCTCTCATGCTTTGGTGTCTAGATTTTGATTCTATGAGCAAAGTGAATTTGAGATGAGCATGATGGGAGAGCCGACATTCTTCCTTGGTCTTCAAATCAAGCAAGCGAAAGAAGGCACCTTCGCCCACCGAGTAAGTATACAAAGGACCTCCTTGGCGCTTCAATATGGGAAGCGAGAGGCCAATGTCTACTCCCATTGCAACAACCACCGTCTTTGGACCACGATGAGGATGGAGAGTCGGTGGATCGGAAGGAGTATCGCAGATGATTGGCTCCTCCTCTATCTTACGGCGTCGGCCGGACATACAATTCGCCGTATGTCGTGCGCCGCTTCGAGCTTCCTCGTGCTTCTCATCGTCAAGCAAGACGCCGCATATTCGTGTACCTTCAAGATACGCTTGACTTTGGACTCGTATTCTTCCTCTTGGCTCTTTCGATTCGAGCATTTTACGATCTTGATTTCACGGTGTAGAGTGGATAGGAAGAGTACTTCGGCACTTGTCATTTCTTGGGCACATCTCTTGTTTCTTGGTCTTCTAGAAAGCAGTCTTACATTGCCTGATCTCTGACTAAGGCCGAGTATGTAGGCTGCCGCGATGGTCGCTCTCGTGTTCTCTGGATTTTATCCACGCTGCGGGACTATGGGTTATCTTTGGGAAGTGTTCCTCTTTTCGTGACAACACTTTCGCAATTAATATTGCCAAAAACCCAGTGCAACATTCTAGGACTAAACACATTGATATTCGATTTCATTTTCTGAGAGACCATGTTGAGAAAGGTGATGTTGTGCTTCATTTTGTAGAGTCTGAGCAACAGCTTGCAGATATTTTCACTAAGGCTCTTGATTCTTCTCGTTTTGCTGCCTTGCGGGGAGAGTTAGGGGTTATTAGTCCTATTGGGCTGTTTTGAGGGGGAAGTGGCTCTTTTTGCATTCATTGTATCATAATGCATGTTTCATTTCATTTGTCTTGCATTGTATATTAAAACTAATGGAGCTTTGATTATTATCACTGTATGACTTGTTTTCATATTCTATACCTTGTCATATCGAGTGATAGTCTGCTAGACCTCTTTTATGGCTCTTCGTGTTTGGCTTAGCTCTTGCCTTGCTAGCTTTATATCTTTGAGAAATTTGAATCAAATCATGTCTTGTTGGATCTTGTGACCAGTTTTGCTCTAGTGATCCGCTTATGATTCTCGCCATGTCTTACAAGTTGAATTGAGTCTTGAACTTATTTTGAGATGAAAAATGAGCTTTTTATCTTCTTAAGTCAAGCAAAAGAAAAGAAAAAATCTCTGTATGAAAAATCGATCTCACCAATCCTTTCTCATGAGACGGCTTGCCATTGCACTAGGCATGAACTCAGGGGGAGTTTTGGATGACCTAGATCATTCTTTTAAGCTTATCGCTTGAGATGGTCGCGGCAAGGCTTGAGATCTAGCACAGCAAAAAAAAGGAAGAGAAAGAAAAAGAAAAATTGCCCAAAAAGGGCTAAGTGCTTGAGCTTTGCTTCAAAAGAATTTTCTTAATGCTCAAAATGCCTCAATTCTTGTTTTGAGTCTCTTTTTACTTATAGACATGGCTTGACTCATTTTTGGTTGCTTTGAGTGAATCTATGATTTTGAGCAACCTTTCATGATTTTAATTCTGTTAATCTCAGATTGCTACTATCTTGGCTTTAGCTTTGCAGTACACGGTTTGCCATGATTGAATATAGCGTTCTCGAACCCGGGAACGCAGGATCCCGAATTCTCTGTGTTCATACACTAGTCCAGGATTTCCAGTGTACACAGTCACAAAAATATTATCACAAACATATCCAACGTGTATATTTAATAAGCACAGAGTTTATTACAACTGGGGCCGGAGGACAAATAAAACATTAAGCGGAAGCAAATAATAATGGTAAGCCACACGATACGCCACAGTAATCGTGCGGAGGTCATTGCCTAATCGCCCCGCTCCTCACCTTACGGATAGCAGTCTTCTCACGAATAATAATATTCAAAGAAGAGTGAGCACTACAATCGTGCTCGCAAATTACACCCAATCTGTAATTTAGAATGCATGCATAAGTTATTCAAAGGAAGGTTGTAGGGTTTATTTGCGTAAATCAGCCTTTTTGGTTTAAATATTTATACTAAGTTTCAAGGCATAATTTTATTCCATAGCTAAAATCAGATTTAAATTTCATCATTTTATAGTGGATAACCTCCATATGAAACATGGTGAAGGATACCCTCCTATCACAAGGCTACCCGCCCAAATTTACCACAAGGATTAACCATCCTCAAATCATGTCCAAAGTTATTTTAAAACCAAAAACAAATCTAACTTAGAGTGGCTTTGCTCAGCATGTCCATGACCGTGGACACGGCTATTCGAATAGATTTACACTCTGCAGAGATGGTACAACTTTACCCACACGAGATAATTTGCAGTTATGTGGCCAATACACACTTCCTTAGGTGTGTGACTAGGCAATTATCACAAGGCGTTTCCAATGCATTACCTCAATACCAATATGCGCTAAGGTTTCACTTCCATTAGGCTAACCACTGCTGAAACCCCTCTTGCGCCAAGTGGGAATAAAGTCTAACCGACACCCACACAACAAAAATGGCATAAACAATACTGAGGTAATACAAATTATTAAGCCTGGTTCTGCCCATACAGAACATGTGGTAGTACGGTGGAGCTTTTGCAAGATGCGGCTGAAAGGCCGGTCCTTAATCTACTTGGGCAACTTTCAATAAAAACCCTGGGTCTCAGTCCTAACCAGACAGGCCCGTGCATAAACCTGCACCCACCAACGATCCATGTTTGCCCAAGTACAAACCATTTTCTTTTATTTTTATAATTTTCAAAGACATTTGCAAAAGTCCACCATGACAAAGCAATGTCATAGGCTTTTTATCAATTTATGAAATTTTGGCTAAATTCTCCCAAAGTCAAATATTTCATGATCTAAGCATTTGCTATGCATATATTTATTTTTAAATTCATTTGACTAAGGTTACAAGGAATTGATAATACAACAATCAAATTTGGCTATACAAAGGAATCGGAATAATTAAATATTTAAAACAGGAATTTAAAATAATTAAATACAATTATGCATGTAGTAATAATTTAAAACAGAAATTAAATAATTTTAAATATTGGGGGCAAAATGGTCAATGGTGTAACTTGCCTTGTTCAAATTCCTGGTATTCTACTTCTTCAATAGGGTCAAGCTCTCCGGAGTCGTCAAAATCTATACGCGAAAATATTCCAAATTCAAACAGAATTCCAATGAACACAAATAAATTCAAATGAAAATTCAAATTAACTCCAAATTAAATAATTTTGGTTTAGTTAGCTAGATCTTGATTTTATACAAATTTAGGAATTTGAATCACCTAAATCGGAGTTTGTATGAAGAAATACGAGCTCCTGGAAGTTTAAATCTAAATTAAATCCTAAAATCTGAATTTCTGAATTTCCCGAATTAATTTTCTAAAGGAAATTCCATTTATTGCGCAAGCATGCGTCAGTGGCACTGTTCACAAAGACTGACATGTGGGCCCAAACAGTCATGGACTCAGTCCACGGCGTCACCCGAATCCACGGTGAACTCGGCGCACGCAACAGTGTGAGGGCGAGGCGTGTTTGGGCGCTGGCCGTCCTGTTGGCGCCTATGTGGTCGCGCTCGTCGGCCAAAGTGCCCATGTGGCGCCAGTGGCGCCGACTTGGCCGGCCACATCGACGCCGGAGGGAGGCGCTCGGGAACCAAGGTTCGTGACAGCGGCGGCGGCGGGCTCGGTGAGGTGCGCAAAACACTCGGAGGCGATCATCGATGCGAGGGCGCTACGGCGCGCGAGGGCGTGGTGGAAGGTGGTCGGCGACGACGAGAGGCGGCGGTGAGGTTCGGTTGTTGGCGGGAGGATGCTCCGGGATCTCTGGCGAAGACGAGGCGCGCACGGGATCGCCAGAGGTCATGAAGGCGATGGTGCGGTCGCGGTGGTCGGGAGTGCTTGTCGCCGGAATCGAAGAAGATGGAGCTTCGCCACCGAGGGGAAAACTCCAATTGCGGCGAGAGAGTGAGCGGTTACGAGTAGGTGGAATGGAATGTGGGAGAGAATGCGCAATGGGGTGGCTTTATAGGAGAGGGGAGGCCGGAGATGGAGATCGTGGGGCAGAATGGCGGCGACGAGGAGGTGGGGCGCACGCGAAATGACGGGGATAAAGCCGGGATGAACGCGGCGATAGCGGGTGACTTGAAGCGCGCAAATGCGGGAGTAATGGGGAGGAATCACGAATTGAAGAACTCCCGAGTGCGGTAATGGCGGCGTCGCGGGAAGAAGGAGGCGAGGAAGACGACGCCAGGCGTGGGCCCCACCGACAATGAGACAGAGAGGCGGAGAGAGGCGCGGCGGATTGATTGTCGGCCGTCCGATTTTGATCGGACGGCCAGCGTTTCGCGCGCGGAGAGAGTGGGCGAGAAGCGCCTGATCTTCGGGCTTCGCCCCGATCTTTATGTGAAGATTTTAAACCTTTTTCAATTGATTTAATTCCAGAAATTCAAATAGGCTTTAGAAAATAGTAAATGAAGTCCAAAAATTTTGAGAAAATTCACGAAATTCTATGAGGCAATCGGACTTAAATAAAATAATTCCAACTTTTAGTTGGTAATAGATTTTGCACATAAATTCTTTTAGCCTTAATATACTTTAGGAAAAGCTTTTAAAATTTCGGAAAATCCACAAAATTAATAAAGTCTTATTTTTAATGAAATTGAAATTTTAATGTTACAAACCTACCCCCTTAAAGGGAATCTCGACCCGAGATTGGACTTAGTCGATAAAAGGTAGGGATACTCGGCTCTCAAAACTTCTTCTCGCTCCCAGGTAGCTTCTTCTTCTGAATGATTGCTCCACTGAACCTTACAAGAACGAATGACTTTGCTTCTGGTGACGCGTTCTGCCACATCGAGAATCTTGATTGGTTGTTCCACATAGGTGAGATCTTCCTAAAGATCGATGCTCTCGAGCGGTGTTTCTTCTGTTGGTACTCTGAGACATTTCTTTAACTGGGATACATGGAAGACATTGTGAATAAATGATGAGATCTTTGGTAATTCAAGCGATAAGCAACTTCGCCTCTTTTGCCAAAATCTTATAGGGTCCGACAAATGCAGGTGCGAGTTTTCCTTTAGTCTGAAATCTCTTCACTCCTGAGTGGAGTTACCCTGAGATAGACAAAATCTCCCATCTCGAAGGATAGTTCTCTCAAGACGATTATCGGCATAACTCTTTTGTCGGGTTTGAGCTACTTTCAGACGTTCTCTTATTGCTTTTACCTTACTTTCACTTCTTTTATCAATTCGTCCAAGAATTGGTGTTCTCCTACTTGATCCCAAAGGAGAGGGTTCTACACTTTCTACCATACAATGCTTCAAATGGCGACATATGTAGGCTAGCTTGAAAGTCGTTGTTGTAGGAAAATTCTGCATAGGGCAAATTCTTATCCGACTTCTTCCATAATCTATAGCACAAGCTCGAAGCATGTCTTCTAGGACTGATTTACACGTTCGGTCCGCCATCTGCTTGGGGATGATAAGTCTGTCTTTGAAGTTGAGTCCGGTTCCCAAAGCTTCATGTAGACTCGCCAAAATTTTGAAGTGAGCTGCGAACCTCATGCGGACACAATTTTCTTGGGTATACCATGTAGACAGACGATCCCGCCATGTACAATTTCGCTAACTTATTGCTTCGTAAGTGGTCTTGGTGGAATAAAATGAGCCACTTTTGTTAATCGGTCAATTATTACCCAAATGGAATCACAACTGATTGGGTCCTAGGAAGTCCGGTGATAAAATCCATACCAATCTCCTCCCATTTCCACTCGGGAATTGGTAATGGTTGTAACAATCCGCGAGTCTCGATGTTCTGTCTTAACACGACATACATCACAACGTGCAACAAACTCGCGATCTCTCGCTTCATACTAACCCACCAATACTTTTCCTTCAGATCTGGTACATCTTGGTACTCCGGGATGGATAGAGTAAGGTGATTCATGAGCTTCTTTCAGGATCGGTTGTGCGGTTTCATGATGTTTAGGTACACGATCGGTTGCCAAACCATATGCCGCCTGCTAAATCTTGAGAAAATCTCGGGCTTTGCCTCTTCTCATGTTCTTCATGATTTCTTTGATGTCTTCGTCTTCTATTTGTTTTTCTACGATCGACTTTGTATGGTTGGTTGGACTTCCTTTGTGTTGATCTGACCTTGACCGACAATTTCAGATTCGGATGCTTTAGTTCTTCATACAACTCGTTGATTTTCTTGAACTAACACCGTGTTGCAAGATGCTTTCCTACTCGAGCATCCGCTACCACGTTGGCTTTACGGGTGATAATGAATTCCAAGGTCATAATCATTTATCGGCTCTAACCATCTTCTTTGCACGAGATTAAGATCATCGGGTGAAGATATATTTGAGACTCTTATGATCCGTGAAAATCTCACGTGATTACCAATGAGATAATGCCGCCAGATTTTCAAAGCATGCACAATTGCGCTAACTCTAGATCATGAGTTGGATAATTTCCTTCATGTGGCCTTAAGCGGCGAGATGCATAAGCCACGACCTTTCCTTCTGCATCGGTTCACATCCAAGCCCTGGCGATGCGCGTCCTAAAACTTCAAAATCCTTACGTATATCCGTAAAACTAGCATCGTGCAGAGACTAGTCTTTTCTTGACTCTTGAAAACTATGTTCACAAGCACTTGTCCATTCAAATTTCTTTTCCTTCTTAGAAGTTGAGTCATGGGTTTGGCGATCTTGGAGAAATTTTCAATGAATCTGCGGTAGTACCCAACTAATCCAGAAAACTTCTCATACGTGACGGACTTGGGTTGCTTCCAATCCATTCTGACTTCAACCTTTGAGGGTCTCTCGCAACTCCTCCTGCCGACACAATGTGTCCAAGAAAAGCCACTTGGTGAGCCAAAATTCACTTTTCTTTGAGTTTCGCATAAAGTTGGTGTTCTCGGAGTTTGCCCAAAATAATTCTGAGATGTTTTTCATGCTCTTCCATATCTCTTGAGTAGATGAGAATATCATCTATGAATACCACCACAAACTTATCCAAGAATTCCATGAACACTTTGTTCATCATATTCATGAAATAAGCGAGGGCATTTGTTAGTCCAAATGACATCACCGTGAACTCGTCTGATCCATATCGGTGGTGAAAGTCGTCTTGAATATCTTACAGTCCGATTTTTAAGCGATGGTAGCGACCTCAAATCAATCTTGGAGAAAACACTGTCTCCTTTAAGTTGATCAAACAGATCATCTATCCTAGGTAACGTGTACTTGTTTTTGATTGTTACCTCGTTGAGTGATCTATAGTCCACACACATTCTCATACTATTGTCTTTCTTTTTGACAAATAGTACTGGTGCTCCCCAAGGTGATGAACTCGGTTGAATGTAACCTTTACTCTGTAGTTCTTCGACCGCTTCTTCAACTCTGCTAGATCGCTTGCCAAGATTCCGTAGGGTCGCCGAAATGGAGCATCCACAGGACTAAGTCAATTAAGAACATTATGTCCTGGTCGGTGGCATACTGTAAGTCCTCGGAAAAACATCTGGATATTCTTGTACCACGGTATATCTTCGATTTCACTTCCTTTAAATCGGTCAAGATAGGACTTCTTTCCGTAGAAGTCTTGGGTTGGAACTCTACCAAATCCCTTGTTCATTGGTGAGGTTGATAGATCTACTAGCACAATCTATCCTACCTCGATTTTTGGCAAGCCACCCATTCCAAGAATTACGCCCAATCCTTGCGAACGAGGACTATTAAGTTGGCCGAGAAAGTTACTCCGAGATTTCAAAGGTAAGATTTGGATGAATAAACTAGCCCTCATTTCGAGCCCGGGAATGGATTAACATGGGCTTAACTAAGGGGAGGTAGATAACCCATATTTTTCCACAAACTTATTTGACACAAAAGAATGCGAAGCTCCTAATCAAATAAAGCGATCTTTGTGCTTGAGTTGACAAAGAACGTACCAAGAACAACATCCGTGTCTTGCATAGGCTTCCTCTGCGGTGACGTGATTCACACGCCCTTCATGAATGACCGGTGGTCTTGAGGGACCGCCGAGACTGAAACTCCGGAGTTGGCTTGACGGGGTGGCGTCACGCTTCTTGGGACACTTATTGGCATAGTGACCCAACTCGTTGCGATGAAAGCAAGTGATTCTCGCCGTGGAAATAGCCGCTTCGCTAGAACCGACCTCGGGTGAACTACTACGGAATCCGGAAGTATTTGGGCGCGGACCGAGCCGAACTCTCGGTGTAGTAGTGCGGAATCTTCCACGCCGAGGTGGTCGAGATTGAGTGAAACGAGGTTTGGGCGATCCTCCGAGTTAAACTTCGAGCGCCATCCTCCGCTTGCGATTCTCCATTTTCGATGTTTGCCTTCCGGCGTATGGCCTTATTTACCAAGCTGCACAAAGTCGGTAAAATCTCGAGAAATCAAACGAGCAGAGAGTTCGCTGCTCAACCCTTCGTAAACCGCTCTTGCCTGTCTTCGTCTCTCGCTACATCCTCGGGGCATAGCGAGCAAGTTGGTTAAACTTATGCGATATTCACCGATCGAACGGTTTCCTTGGCGGCGAGCGAAACTCCTTCTTTTCAAAGTAATCATGCCGATGGAATGTGAGATCGGCGAAAGCTTGCATGAACTCATCCCAAGTGATTTCTTGGGCATTAGCATGGGACATCTGAAATTATCCCACCATTACGATGCGGGACCCATCAATTGATGAGAGGCAAACAAAACTCTCTCACGATCGTGCATTGAGCAATATCCGGCTTCTTTCCAATGACCCCGAGCCAATCATCTGCGCCCATGGGTTTCGTGCTACTAGAAAACGTTGGCGGACGATCCTCATGAACTCGACAAAGTTACTCTTGCGGGAGGTGGAGGAGCATGATAGGTCACGACGCTTGGGTATTCGATTCTTTGTGAAGGGATGGGCTAGCAACTCAATCGATGAGTCGATTGGCCATCATTTAGCGCCGATCGGGAGCTTCATTGGAGGAGGTGGTGGTCGTTGAACTGGTTTTCTTGATATTCGGCATTCTCATTTCCTTGCCCTCTAGCATCGACACTTCCGGTGCGGGTGGTCACCATCGATGAACTCTTCACGAATAGATAAGAGAGACAGAATTATAAGAGTATAGATCTAAAATAGCCCAAATTCAACAAACATAAGGCAAGAACATTTCGGCAAAATAATTTATTTTTATTTTATTAATTCATTATGGCTATGCAAAGGTTTGGCGACTCATAATTCGCAACTAAAGGAAAAATTTAAGGTCAAATCTATGGTGTTATTGGGGTATAATCGGCTCACTAGAACTAGCCTCGCCTTCCTTGTAGGAGGCCGTTCTTTTCTGCAGATCTTCAACTTCTCTTACGCATCTTGTAATTTCACTTGCGGAGAGACACCATCTAGTGTATTCCGTAGGCATAATCCATAGCTCGCCGATCCACGATGAGTGAGATCGGGACGGTCTTCATCTCTAGTTGAGCGGAAAGCACTTTGTCATGCCGGGTTGGAATGTGCATTGGGTAATAGTGGAACCCAAAGGCCGTTGAGGCGATGATCGAGATGTAGCGAAGTCTGCGGGTTGCTTCCCCGGGTGCATCTCGATGCCTTGGCGAAGGTGTCTCGTCGCATTGGGGCATCAAGACGTGGAAGTGCGTGTTCGGCGATAGATTGGAGTAGAGGATCACCTCTACTCTCCACCGCTCATGATTTCCCACCTTATACTTGTATCCTTGATACGTCGGTCTTTCTTCAAAGTCCAAGTGCTGCATCATCTTCCAGAGAATGGCGGACCAATGACCAGCAAAGACTCCATGGGAAATGGCATTCTAACTTCAGCCATCTACAATTTTTGAAAAGGAGATGAGTTAGTAAATAATTTTTCAAGAGAAAAGTTGAGAAATGACTCCAGAAGACCAAGTTATTTTTAATTTTCAAAATAAATCTTTAAGGGTTTGATTTCCTTCTAGGTCACGACCTACAGTCGATATGGCTCTGATACCACTTTTGTCGAACCCGGGAACGAAGGATCCCGAATTCTCTGTGTTCATACACTAGTCCAGATTTCCGTGTACAATCACAAAAATATTATCACAAACATATCCAACGTGTATATTTAATAAGCATAGAGTTTATTACAAGCGGGCCGAGGCCAAATAAAACATTGCTTAAGCAAATAATAATGGTAAGCCACACGATACGCCACAGTAATAAATGCTGGAGGTCGCCGCCTAATCGCCCCGCTCCTCACCTTACGGATAGCGTCTTCTCCGAATAATAATATTCAAGAAGAGTGAGCACTACAAATCGTGCTCGCAAATTACACCCAATACGTAATTTAGAATGCATGCATAAGTTATTCAAAGGAAGGTTGTAGGGTTTATTTGCGTAAATCACCTTTTGGTTTAAATATTTATACTAAGTTTCAGGCATAATTTTATTCCATAGCTAAAATCAGATTTAAAATTCATCATTTTATAGTGGATAACCTCCATATGAAACATGGTGAAGGATACCCTCCTATCACAAGGCTACCCGCCTAAATTTACCACAAGGATTAACCATCCTCAAATCATGTCCAAAGTTATTTTAAAACCAAAACAAATCTAACTTAGAGTGGCTTTGCTCAAGATGTCCATGACCGTGGACACGGCTATTGAATAGATTTACACTCTGCAGAGGTGGTACAACTTTACCCACACGAGATAATTTGCAGTTATGTCGGCCAATACACACTTCCTTAGGTGTGTGACTAGGCAATTATCACAAGGCGTTTCAATGCATTACCTCAATACCAATATGCCCGCTAAGGTTTCACTTCCATTAGGCTAACCACTGCTGAAACCCCTCTTGCGCCAAGTGGGAATAAAGTCTAACCGACACCCACACAACAAAAATGGCATAAACAATACCGAGGTAATACAAATTATTAAGCCCGGTTTCGCCCATACTGAACATGTGGTAGTACGGTGGAGCTTTTGCAAGATGCGGCTCAAAGGCGGTCCTTAATCTACTTGGGCAACTTTCAATAAAAACCCAGGTCTCATCCTAACAGACAGAGCCCGTGCATAAACTGCACCCACCAACGATCCATGTTTGCCCAAGTACAAACCATTTTCTTTTATTTTATAATTTTCAAAGACATTTGCAAAAGTCCACCATGACAAAGCAATGTCATAGGCTTTTATCAATTTATGAAATTTTGGCTAAATTCTCCAAAGTCAAATATTTCATGATCTAAGCATTTGCTATGCATATATTTATTTTAAATTCATTTGACTAAGGTTACAAGGAATTGATAATACAAAAATCAAATTTGGCTATACAAAGGAATCGGAATAATTAAATATTTAAAACAGGAATTTAAAATAATTAAATACAATTATGCATGCGATAATAATTTAAAAGTAAATTAAATAATTTTAAATATTGGGGCAAAATGGTCAATGGTGTAACTTGCCTTGTTCAAATTCTGGTATTCTACTTCTTCAATAGGGTCAAGCTCCTGAGTCGTCAAAATCTATCTAAAATATTCCAAATTCAAACAGTAATTCAAATGAACACAAATAAATTCAAATGAAAATTCAAATTAACTCCAAATTAAATAATTTTGGTTTTGTTAGCTAGATCTTGATTTTATACAAATTTAGGAATTTGAATCACCTAAATCGGAGTTTGTATGAAGAAATACGAGCTCCTGGAAGTTTAAATCTAAATTAAATCCTAAAATCAGAATTTCTGAATTTCCCGAATTAATTTTCTAAAGGAAATTCCATTTATTGCGCAAGCATGCGTCGTGACTGCTCACGAGACCGACATATGGGCTCAAACAATCGTGGACTCGATCCACGGCGCCACCCGAATCCACGGTGAACTCGGCAAGACGCATAGCAGGTGTGAGGCGAGGCGGCCGGGCGCGGCCGTCCACGCTGGCGCCTATGTGGCTGCTACGTCAGCCAAAGTGCCCATGTGGCGCCCAAGTGGCGCTGACTTGGCCGGCCACATCGACGCCGGGAAGGGGCGGCGTTCGGGAACCAAGGTTCCGTGACAGCGCGGCGGCGGGCTCCGGTGAGGTGCGCAAAACACTCAGGAGACGATACTGATGCGAGGGCGCTACCTGGCGGCGCGAGGGCGTGGCCGGAAGGTGGTCGGCGACGACGAGAGGCGGCGGTGAGGTTCGGTTGTTGGCGGGGAGGATGCTCCGGGATCTCTAGCGAAGACGAGGCGCGCACTCAGATCGCCAGAGGTCACCAAGCCGATGGTGCGGTCGCGGTGGCCGGGGAGTGCTTGCTGTCGCCGGAATCGAAGAAGATGGAGCTTCGGCCACCGAGGGGGAAAACTCCAATTGCCGGCGAGAGAGAGTGAGCGAAGTTACGAGAGTAGGTGGAATGGAATGTGGGAGAGAATGCGCAGCCGGGGGTGGCTTTTATAGGAGAGGGGGAGGCCGGGAGATGGAGATCGTGCGGCAAGAATGGCGCGGCGAGAGAGGTGGGGCGCACGGGCGAAATGACGGGGATAAAGCCGGGATGAACGCGCGCAGATAGGGTGACTTGAACAGCGCAAATGCGGAGTAATGGGGAGGAATCACGGAATTGAAGAACTCCCGAGGTGCGGTAATGGCGCGCGCGCGGGGAAGAAGGAGGCGAGGAAGACGACGCCAGGCAATGGGCCCCACCGACAATGAGAGAGAGACGGAGAGAGGGCGCGGGCGGATTGATTGTCGGCCGTCCGATTTTGATCGGACGGCCCGCGTTACTCGCGCGCGGGAAGAGAGTGGGCCGAGAAGCGCACAAAGGCCGGGCTTCGCCCCGATCAGAAAGCGTAAGATTTTAAACCTTTTTCAATTGATTTAATTCCAGAAATTCAAATAGGCTTTAGAAAATAGTAAATGAAGTCCAAAAATTTTGAGAAAATTCACAGAAATTCTATGAGGCAATCTGGACTTAAATAAAATAATTCCAACTTTTAGTTGGTAATAGATTTTGCACATAAATTCTTTTAGCCTTAATATACTTTAGGGAAAAGCTTTTAAAATTTCCAGAAAATCCACAAAAATTAATAAAGTCTTATTTTTAACTGAAATTGAAATTTTGGGCTGTTACAAGCGTCTACTCTTTATATGGTTTAGTATCATACTTGTACTGTCTTCATGTATAATGGTCATGGCTCCTTTTTACTAAGATCAAAAATAAAGTCATTCCTTCATGCTCTTTCTTTTTCATGCATCTTGATGAATTCATTGTCAAAGGGGGAGAAAGATTGTGAAGAAAATGCTGTTGGAGCTTTTGGTTTCATACATAAAGAACACACATATAAAAAAAAATTGTGTGAACCTTTTGAAAATTTGTGATCATGGTGAGTTGAGTTTCTGGGTTTCATTGTCTTATCTTATTTGATTTGCAATTGAAGAATACTCACAATGATCAAAGGTCAAATAGAACAATGTGTCTTTCATTTGGACCTAAGTGAGATTTTTGGCTACTTTCTGGAATTTGAATCCTTTTGTGCTTTCAATGCCTTATCTCACTTGCTTACACTATTCTGAAGCCAGCTTGGTCGGTTCCTAGGCTTTTTGTTGCTTATGGACCAAGTTGTGCCTTTATGCTAAAGCAAGTTTTTACTTTTCATTTTGAAAAACCACATTTTCTTGAAAATTGCCAATGTGTTCATCAAGGGGGAGATTGTGGATATCGTGAGGATATGTGCATGATCCCAGGATGATGAGTCAATTGGCAATGGCGTTGTTGGTTTGCAAAATCTCGCGTTTTCGGGTTTGCTCCAAGGTTGTCGAGCACAAAGGTGATCGACCAGGTTGTCTTGAAGCGGTCGATCGCCCGTGGAGCGATCCGGCCGCCATGTTGGCGGTCCGACCATAAAACAAATTTGGGTTTTTGAGTGGGCCAAAAATAGGTTGTGTAGGCAAGTGAGGGAGTCTCTGGATGTGGTCCCATCATTTTGGAGCTCCAATCAAAAGTTCTATTCGCTTGAAATTTCCGAAGGTTTGAATTTCTCGCTTGAATTTTGGCTAAGTCCTTTGGACCGGTCCGACCGCTAGTTGTGGAGCGGTCCGACCGGCATGAATCCGCTTGACCGCCCTCGTAAGGCGATCGGGCCGCGATACTTGAATGTGAGCCAAGTGTTGCATTGAGTTGGTTTCGAGTGTGTTATTATATGAACTTCAATGCTTTATTGTTGTATATCGCATTGTGGAACTGACGTGGGTCAAGTTGTGAAGAACTTGTTCCCGTAAACGATTTGTTTGTCTATTCTTTGTGCGGAGGGCTTGCGAGTCAACGACGTCAACGGTGAGTGGATCGGGACTACGCTTGGAGAGCCGAGGTCCAGAACGATCAGGGATACCGGGTGAGGTCGTGTGACACAAGCATGGTGCAGAATGGACAATATGGATCGAACGGGTGGTTCGAAACAGCTGGTTGGATCAGGCGGTGCGGATATCGGTGCGAGTCTCTGGGTGGTTCCGATGGGATTCGGACAAGAGAGGCTTGGCGTCGATGAGAACCGCTGATCAACCTACACGTGGTGAAGCAGGCGATTGCTTCAAGAGTTATTTGTGTGTGGGTCCCATGTGTAAGAGACCCAAAAAGGGAAACCCTAGCTCTCTAGTATAAATAGGAAGGGGAGAGGTGGAAAACCTGAGCAAGCATTCATTTAGCCCCCTTCTTTCTTTTTCTAGGGTTTGGAGGAGAGGAGAGGAGAACTAGGGTTTGGAGTGTGCTCCTTGTTGAGCTCTTGCCCTCCTTGGTGGAGAGGCTTTGTAAGCATCTATTGTGAATGAACAATCTTGTGATGCTTAATTGAAAGATCATTTGCTCCCTTTGTGTTCTTCTCTCTTTTGGATGTTTTTGGTGCTTCCTTGATTCAAAGGTTCATGCTTGGTCTCTCAGCCTATTTTATCTTGCTTTGATGTGTGGGATTACTCCTAGAGTCATCTAGATCATCAAACCCCCACAAGCAAGTTTTGAATCAAGTTTTTCTCATTTCTAAGGGTTTGAGCACATCTTTGTTAAAATCTCGAGAGATCGATTCTGCGAAGTGGATCTGACGGATCGTCGCTAGAAATAGGTCTCTAATATCATTAGGGAGGTGTGCTAGAAATTTGGTCAAGTTTTATTGGTTGAATCAAAAGTTGGATCAAATTTCGTTTTGGATTTGGGTGGAGTTTTTCAGTACTGGACTCTACCGGTCCGACCGGCCTTTAAACGGCGGTTCGACCGCGTGTATTCGATCATTGGTTTGCGGGTCGAACCGCTGTCCACCGGTCCGATCATTGGTTACTTGTCGGCCGATCATTGGTTGACCGTCGGTCCGATCACCGTGGTAGCCGGTCGGACCGCCTGTGCTCTGATGAAGAACATTGAGTTCTTTTCTCCTTTTGTGTCGTGGTGCTTGAGGGGTTTATCAAATCCAACACAAGGCTTCCGTTGTGTGCTCACTGAACTTCTTAGCTTTCATAGCTAAAGGAGTAAAGTTCGTGTTGGTTTTGATTTAGGCGAGAAAGTTTTGAAAGCGCCTATTCACCCCCCCTCGATCGCCTTCCGGTCCTACAAGTGGTATCGAGCCTGCTAGCTCTTTTCTATAGATTTTAACAGGTCTTTGGAGCCATGGCGATCGACAAGTACTCAACCAAGCCACACATTTTTGAGGGAGTTGACTTTGCATACTGGAAGGCTCGTATGCAAGCATATATCGAGGCTCAAGGGCACGCTATTTGGCTAAAGGTGAAAAACCCTTATGTCGTGCCAGCCGATGACGATACGATCACTCGGATGTGGAGGCCAACAAAGAAGGCTCGGAATTATTTGATCCAAGGCCTTAGTCGATCCGAGTTTGAGCGTGTTGCTCACTTGCGGTCTGCTCACGAGATCTGGCGGACACTTTGTGATTATCACGAAGGGTCCACTGCGATCAAGGAAGTGAGACAGAACCAGCTCAAAAAGGTTTACTTGAAGATCGAACAAAGGCCTGGTAAGTCTCTGGATGAGCTGTGGGGAAGATTCTCTAAAATTCTTCATGATCTCCGTGCTGTTGATTTGATATTTTCTGAGTCTGAAAATGCACGCCAGCTTCTGGGTGCTCTTGATGTGAAGGTCTGGGGTATGAAGATCACTTCCATCAATGACAACACTGTCATGAGTGAGCTTACCATGGATAAGCTCTACTCGAGGTTGAAGACGCATGAGATTGACTTTATCTCGCGTCTCCCCAAGACAGAGTCGATGGCGTTAGTGGTCGACAAATCCAAGGGTTGCTCTTCTGATTCTCTTGATTGTAGCTCATTGTAACATCCCAAAGTTCTGTTACCAAAATAAAATTAATAAAGTTATTATTTTATTTGATTTTGTGAAATTTAAAAGAGATTTATTGCTTTTCTTGAATTTCCTAAATTCTAAAAGTTAAAAATAAAATTTATTGAGTTTTCTGCTATTTAATTGGATTTAAATTGAAAAATAAAGTTTTAATTAATTTACGGAATTTCCTGGTATTTAAAAATGCTTTTCCTATATTTCAGAAAATGAGTTTAATTACTGTACAAAAATAAATATAAATTTAATTATTAATTATTTTTTATTAAGTTCAAAATAAATAAAGGAATTTCTCTAAATTTTTCTAGAATTTTTGAACACTGTTTGTTATTTTCTAAAAATCTCTATTTGATTTTTGTATTATCTAGCACATAAAAATGAATTGCCGTTCGCAAGTAAAAGAGAAATTTTTGTTGAAACTATTTTATTTAAGATAAAAATACCCTATTGAACTACTCTAAAAGTTATAGAATTTTTAGACCTATATTACTATTTTTCAAGATTAAAAATAATTTTCAGCAATATAAAAATAATTACTGTATAATAAAAAATTATTATTTTTACTTTTATTATTTTATTTACATTCAGAATCTGGTGTTTAATATCTGTGATTTATTTGGGATTTTTCGAATTGATTTGCTATTTTTCCGAATTAATTAATGCTTTTGAATTTTGAAAAAGAATATTCCTCGAATATTCCGGCTGCTACTGATGCCGCGCCCAAAATTCAGCCTAAAATCCGGTCATAACTCCGCGAGAATTCCCGCCAAACCGCTTCTCTTTGTGTCTATAAATTGAACCGTAGCCCTCCTCCTCATTCCCCACATCCCACTCGCCAGATTCGCGAAAGCCTCCCTGAGCTCCTCTCGCTAGCTCTTCTTCTCCAACTCGGTGACAACTCCCATGAGCCCGATCTCTCCATCTGTAGCTCCGTTGTGCACCAAATTTTACCGGTGCGTTCTTATAGAGATTCTGTACATTTCTATTCAATCCAAATTTTGATATACATATTGTTTCACATCGACCACAAAAGTACCGATGGTCTTCTTCTCCAACTCCGGCGAGAACTCCGGCGAGCCCGATCTCCTCATCCGTTGATCCACTGTGTACCAAAATTTATTGGTGAGTTCCTATTGAGATTCTCCATATTTCTATTCAAGTGGAATTTTGATTCACTAACTTTTTCACCACCGGTCACATCTTCTTCCCCAAGTCCGTCGGGAACTCCGTCGAGCCTGATCTCTTCATCTGTTAGGTAATTGCGTGAGCCATTTTACCTATATGTTCCTTTCAATATTATCTACCTTTCTATTCAAACCAAATTTTGAATTTCGCAATAATTCAGCACCGCTATGTCGTGCCATGTAGCGCCAAATCATTGCCATGTCACCGCCACATCACCATATAGTCTACATGGCTGTCACCCAAGTGCCACCTCACTTTATCTCTCCAAATCAATAGCTACGTCATGCTATGTGTATATTTCCTCTTTATCTTTGGAAAATCAATCTCTTAAATTCTGAAATTCGGAATTTAATCTTTTCATGTGACTTTCAACCTTCCGGAAATTCTTTCTTCTTCATACGAACTCCGATTCCATCGATTCAAATTCTTATATTCATATAAACTAGATATCTTCCTTATAGTATTTATTTTATAATTTTTGAATTTTATTTGGATTTTGTTTGAATTTAGCTTATGTACGCGTATAGATTTCGACGATTCCGGAGAGTCAGATTTCGACGCCGTTTGAGAACAACACATAACCAAGCAAGGCAAGTTATACCTTTGATCATATTTGATCCCATTATTTTAAATTATTTAAATTCTGTTTTAAACTATTATTGCATGCTTATTTCTATTCAAGTAATTTAATTACCTGTTTTTCAATTATAGTTATTCTCATTACCATTGTATAGCCCACTTTGTTATTGAATCAAACATACCTTGACACCTTAGATGAAAATCAAGTTTATGCAATAGTATGACTAGAACATTTTGAAAAAAAATTATGCAAAGACATGCTTAGACAAAAAAATGTTTAGTTTGGGAAATTTTAGCCAAATGATTAACTATTGTTTAAAAGTCTATGGCATTGGTTTGTCATAGAAGATTTTGCAAATGACTTTGAAAAGCAAAAATGAAAAGTTGGTTTGTACTTGGGCGAAATGGATCATAGAAGATTTTGCAAATGACTTTGAAAAGCAAAAATGAAAAGTTGGTTTGTACTTGGGCGAAATGGATGCTTGGTGGGTGCAGGTTTATGCACGGGCTCAATCCGGGTAGGTTTGAGGCCCAGTGGTTATTTTGGAAGTCGCCCAAGTCAGTTAAGCACCGGTCTTCGAGCCGCATCTTGCTAAGCCACATCGTACTACCACATGTCCTGTATGGGCGGGACACAGCTAAATAATTTGTAACATTCCATCGTAGTTGTGCCATTTTGGTGTGTGGGTGTCGGTTAGACAAGATTCCCACATGGCGCAAGAGGGGCTTGAATCATGGTGGTTAGCCCAATGGAAGCGAAACCTTAGCGAGGCAAGGCTACGGTGGGATGGCGATTGTAAAGCCTTGACACGTGCTCTAGGCGCTTACCTAAGGTAGTGAGCGGTGGGATCGACGGATGCCAAACAAACTAGAGAATTCATGTCTTGTGGGTAAAGTTGTACAACCTCTGCAGAGTGTAAAACTATTGAATAGCCGTGTCCACGGCCATGGACATCTTGAGCAAAGCCACT
Organism: Hsuehochloa calcarea; assembly: GCA_036346395.1. Classification (NCBI taxonomy): domain Eukaryota; kingdom Viridiplantae; phylum Streptophyta; class Magnoliopsida; order Poales; family Poaceae; genus Hsuehochloa; species Hsuehochloa calcarea. The sequence continues at coordinate 34,511,834 of CM070604.1, read as the reverse complement.
CAAAGTTAGACTTTGATTTTGTTTTAAAAATGATTTTTGCAAATGATTTGAGGATGGTTAATCCTTCCGTAAAATTGGGCGGTTAGCCATGTGATAGGAGGGTATCCATCACCATGTTTCATATGGAGGTTATCCTACTATAAAACTTGAGAATTTATAAAATGAATTTTAGTTATAGAATAACCGCTTTGGAACTTAGTAACAAATATTTAAAGAAAACTTTGCTTTATGCAAATTCAACCAAAAAGCCTTCCTTTGATATATCCATGAATGCATTAACTCTGTTACTCGGTGTAACTTGCGAGCACGGTAGTTGTGCTCACCCTTGCTTCATGCAAATAAATTTCAGAGGAGAAGGACTTTGATCTCGACGACTAGGCCGCTACCCTACCGATTGCTCGTGGCGATCACCGACTCCACTACTTCTTCGCCTTCCATTGTGTTTGTTTAATGTTGGCTTGTAAGCCTTTTCTCGTAATCAACTCGATATTTATTAATAAAGTTGTGCGATTTATGGATGTTACCATATCATTTCATGTGTGAACTAGCTACGATCATGGGACTAGTTCAGAAATGCACAGAGGATTCTGGGGTGTTACTCCCGGGTCCGACAGAAATGGTATCAGAGCCATATCGACTGTAGGTCGTGACCTAGTTAGATTGGACGTTAGTTGAAAACTTCAAAACTTATTTTATATAAAAAGAAAAATAAATTGTTCTCTCCTCATCTTGGTCATCTATCTATCTTTAGTTCCTTCATGATATTCTTTCTTACCTAATTCTCTCTTCATCGTTTTATAATGTTAACGGATCCTCTTTCCCTTGAAAAGCTTATATAGATGGTCAACACGTTCTTACCATTACGTTCAAGACCACAAGACCTGGAACTATCAAGAAAACATCGTAAGATCGTCAAGTCATTCAAGGACAACATGCAAGATTTACCGAAGATTGCGATGTTAGCCATGCCATATAGTCTAAGTTTGACAAGACTCATTCTGTGTATTGAGTCCTTTCACCAGCTTACGAGTATCGATCGAGTAGAACGTTGTATTGTTTCTTAACTTGTATCGTATGTTTTCTTTTGGTACGTCGTACATAGATCTTTTGATCTTGTGTACAACGTTTGCTTTAAATGTGTAATCTTCACTCCTCATAGCTTTCTTTCTCATCCTTTGCTATTATCTCTTCTCTAACAATCCATTGGACTTCTAACCCATCGATGCGCTTGGAACTTGAAGGACGAATTGATGCTTCAAAACATCAGACAATTCAACACCCTTGGACTTAAGCCAACTTGAAGACAGACTCTTTGTCTCAATTCATTTATCCTATGTGCATATTCCTTCTTTCTAGCTTCTCCGAATCTCGGGACGAGATTCCTTTAAGGGGTAGTTTGTAACATCCCAAAGTTACATTACCAAAATAAAATTAATAAAGTTATTATTTTATTTAATTTTGTGAAATTTAAAAGAGATTTATTGCTTTTCTTGAATTTCCTAAATTCTAAAAGTTAAAAATAAAATTTATTGAGTTTTCTGCTATTTAATTGGATTTAAATTGAAAAATAAAGTTTTAATTAATTTATGGAATTTCCGGTATTTAAAAATGCTTTTCCTATATTTTAAAATGAGTTTAATTACTGTACAAAAATAAATATAAATTTAATTATTAATTATTTTTATTAAGTTCAAAATAAATAAAGGAATTTCTCTAAATTTTTCTAGAATTTTTGAACACTGTTTGTTATTTTCTAAAAATCTCTATTTGATTTTTGTATTATCTAGCACGTAAAAATGAATTGCCGTTCGCAAGTAAAAGAGAAATTTTTGTTGAAACTATTTTATTTAAGATAAAAATACCTATTGAACTACTCTAAAAGTTATAGAATTTTTAGACCTATATTACTATTTTTCAAGATTAAAAATAATTTTCAGCAATATAAAAATAATTACTGTATAATAATAAAATTATTATTTTTACTTTTATTATTTTATTTACGTTCAGAATCTGGTGTTTAATATCTGTGATTTATTTGGGATTTTTCGAATTGATTTGCTATTTTTCCGAATTAATTAATGCTTTTCGAATTTTGAATAAAAGAATATTCCTCGAATATTCCGGCTGCTACTGATGCCGCGCCCAAAATTCAGCCCAAAATCCGGTCATAACTCCGTGAGGAATTCCGCCAAACCTTACTCTTTGTGCCTATAAATTGAACCGTAGCCTCTCCTCCTCATTCCCACATCCCACTCGCCAGATTCGCGAAAGCCTCCCTGAGCTCCCCTCTGCTAGCTCTTCTTCTCCAACTCGGTGACAACTCCATGAGCCCGATCTCTCCATCTCAGCTCACGTTGTGCACCAAATTTTACTGGTGCGTTCTTATAGAGATTCTGTACATTTCTATTCAATCCAAATTTTGATATACATATTGTTTCACATCGACCACAAAAGTACCGATGGTCTTCTTCTCCAACTCCGGCGAGAACTCCGGCGAGCCCGATCTCCTCATCCGTTGATCCACTGTGTACCAAAATTTATTGGTGAGTTCCTATTGAGATTCTTCATATTTCTATTCAAGTGGAATTTTGATTCACTAACTTTTTCACCACCGGTCACATCTTCTTCCCCAAGTCCGTCGGGAACTCCGTCGAGCCTGATCTCTTCATCTGTTAGGTAATTGCGAGAGCCCTTTTACCTACATGTTCCTTTCAATATTATCTACCTTTCTATTCAAACCAAATTTTGAATTTCGCAATAATTCAGCACCGCTATGTCGTGCCATGTAGCGCCAAATCATTGCCATGTCACCGCCACATCACCATATAGTCTACATGGCTGTCACCCAAGTGCCACCTCACTTTATCTCTCCAAATCAATAGCTACGTCATGCCATGTGTATATTTCCTCTTTATCTTTGGAAAATCAATCTCTTAAATTCTGAAATTCGGAATTTAATCTTTTCATGTGACTTTCAACCTTCCGGAAATTCTTTCTTCTTCATACGAACTCCGATTCCATCGATTCAAATTCTTATATTCATATAAACTAGATATCTTCCTTATAGTATTTATTTTATAATTTTTGAATTTTATTTGGATTTTGTTTGAATTTAGCTTATGTACGCGTATAGATTTCGACGATTCCGGAGAGTTAGATTTCGACGCCGTTTGAGAACAACACATAACCAAGCAAGGCAAGTTATACCTTTGATCATATTTGATCCCATTATTTTAAATTATTTAAATTCTGTTTTAAACTATTATTGCATGCTTATTTCTATTCAAGTAATTTAATTACCTGTTTTTCAATTATAGTTATTCTCATTACCATTGTATAGCCCACTTTGTTATTGAATCAAACATACCTTGACACCTTAGATGAAAATCTAGTTTATGCAATAGTATGACTAGAACATTTTGAAAAAAAATTATGCAAAGACATGCTTAGACAAAAAATGTTTAGTTTGGGAAATTTTAGCCAAATGATTAACTATTGTTTAAAAGTCTATGGCATTGGTTTGTCATAGAAGATTTTGCAAATGACTTTGAAAAGCAAAAATAAAAAGTTGGTTTGTACTTGGGCGAAATGGATCATAGAAGATTTTGCAAATGACTTTGAAAAGCAAAAATGAAAAGTTGGTTTGTACTTGGGCGAAATGGATGCTTGGTGGGTGCGAGTTTATGCACAGGCTCAATCCGTAGGTTTGAGGCCCAGTGGTTATTTTGGAAGTCGCCCAAGTCAGTTAAGGACCGGTCTTCGAGCCGCATCTTGCTAAGCCACATCGTACTACCACATGTCCTGTATGGGCAGGACCTGGCTAAATAATTTGTAACATTCCACTGTAGTTGTGCCATTTTGGTGTGTGGGTGTCGGTTAGACAAGATTCCTACATGGCGCAAGAGGGGCTTGAATCCGTGGTGGTTAGCCCAATGGAAGCGAAACCTTAGCGAGGCAAGGCTACGGTGGGATGGCGATTGTAAAAGCCTTGACACGTGCTCTAGGCGCTTACCTAAGGTAGTGAGCGGTGGGATCGACGGATGCCAAACAAACTAGAGAATTCATGTCCTGTGGGTAAAGTTGTACAACCTCTGCAGAGTGTAAAACTATTCGAATAGCCGTGTCCACGGTCATGGACATGCTGAGCAAAGCCACTCAAAGTTAGACTTTGATTTTGTTTTAAAAATGATTTTAACAAATGATTTGAGGATGGTTAATCCTTGGTAAAATTGGGCGGTTAGCCATGTGATAGGAGGGTATCCATATGGAGGTTATCCTACTATAAAACTTGAGAATTTATTAAAATGAATTCTAGTTATAGAATAACTGCTTTGGAACTTACTACAAATATTTAAAGAAAATATTGCTTTATGCAAATTCAACCAATAAGCCTTCCTTTGATATATCCATGCATGCATTAACTCTGTTATTGGGTGTAACTTGCGAGCACGGTAGTTGTGCTCACCCTTGCTTCATGCAAATAAATTTCAGAGGAGAAGGACTTGGATCTCGACGACTAGGCCGCTACCCTACCGATTGCTCTGTGGCGATCACCGACTCCACTACTTCTTCGTCTTCCGCTGTGTTTGTTTAATGTTGGCTTGTAAGCCTTTCTTGTAATCAACTCTGATATTTATTAATAAAGTTGTGCGATTTATGGATGTTACCATATCTGTTTACTGTGTGAACTAGCTACTGATCATGGGACTAGTTCAGAAATGCACAGAGGATTCTGGGGTGTTACTCCCGGGTCCGACACTCATCTGGTTTTTCATTATCTGCTTTACATTCTTTGAGTGATGAGCAACTTGAGAAATTGCCCGAGGATGACTTAGCCCTCCTTTCCACCAAATTCACAAGAGCGCATAACAAGGTGAGAAATAGGAGGAGGAGTGGACCTATCACGTGCTTCGAATGTGGTGAGCCAAACCACATTCGCTCCAGGTGCCCCAAGCTAAAGGGCAAGGAGGAGAAGGAGACACGAAGACATCCCCAGGAGAGGGATGCAAAACCCAAGAAGACAAACTATCGAAAGTTTGTCAGCCGGGTCCTTGCCGCTCTTGAAAATGTAAATATGAGCGATGTGGACTCGGAAACGGAGGACGACGAGAGTGATTCTCGTGGCAAGAAGAAGGCGCATGACTTCACCGGCATGTGTTTCATGGCCAAGAACAGCCACGATAGCGACTCCTCCAACAATGAGGATCCTTTCAGTGATCCTGATGAGGTATGCCCTTCTATTGCCGATATGAAAAGGGCTTTGGTGCTTGTTGAATGTAAATTGCATAAGCAAGTAAAAATGATTAGGAAGGTGACATTATGATTGATAATTTGAATCTTGAAGTTGTTAGGCTTAAATCTATCAATCCTGCTGATATTTGTGACTCCTACACTAGCTTGCTTAAAGATTTGACAAGCTTAAAATCTGCTCATTCCTCTGTCACAAATCAACTAAAAGATGCTCTCGATGAACTAGAATCTTTCAAGTCTAGATCTGCTTGTTTAGATGTCATTCCTCTTGATGTGACTGCCATGGAAGCTATCCCTTTAACTTGCTCTAATTGTGCCTTGCTAGAATTAAAATTGATAGTTCCTTAAAAGAATTGCAAAAGTTTGATGCTAGTCACACATGCTCTCATTGTAAGGATAATAGGATTAAGATGCAAGAGATGATGAAACATTGATTTACTCTAGAGTTGCATCTTGTAAAATTGTCCCAAGCTTACAATTGAGATTGAAGCCTTAAACAAGACCACGGAAGAAAAGGCTAAAATTGAAAGATCCATGTCTTTATCGCTTCTAAAAGGTTATTGATTCTAACTCTTGTGTTTTGAATGTCAAGTTGAAACCATGGTTAGTCGATACAAGAGGCTTTTAGAGTCAAGTTTAAGGAGCAGATTGAATAGGATTCAGAATCCTATTGTGTGTCTTGTGAGGCCTTCAAAGTGGAAGTGGCCCTTCTTAAGAGTAAGCGCAATGAGGTAATCAAGTCTAGCAAGTGCACTAGATGTGAGGAGTTAATGAAAGAGAATGATTACCTCAAGGTGACTCTTGAGAAGTTTTCAAGTGGGAAAAGAAACTCAACATGATTCTTGATCAATCCAAGGTGAGCGTGAAAAATAGTGGTCTAGGTTTCAACCCCTAGAGCATTCCAAGAAAAACCCACCTAAGATTGCTAGAGTTGTGGAGAATTTTGTAGACTCTTTTGGTGGGTCTAGGCAAGATGTTGGATTAGGACATCGTGAGGAGAGACAGGGTAGCACCTAGACAGGGGAGTATCGATCTTTTGGTAGATCGTTTGGAAAGGTCTAGGTGGTTCTCATGTGCATCCTTATGATTTTGTTCCCGATCATGTTTCACTATTTCATCTGCCGCTCCCGGACATCGTGCTTCTCAAGATCTTGGATTCCTCGCTCATTTATCACTAACTTGAGATCGAGGCACGGATGTTTTCTCGATTGTGCCTTTTACGTCCGTCGTGCGAGGAAGGAGGACAAGTGGCTTGTTGACTCCGGTGTTCTCGACATATGACCGAGATTCTAGATGGTTCTCCTCCTCACACGTGCATCCGCAATGAATTGATTACATTTGGGGATGCTTCTCTGGGACCGTGATCGCAAAGGGCACCTTTGCGCGTCAACGACAAGTTTATGCTAAAAGACGCCGCCTTGGTAAGTAAGTCGAGGTATAATCTTCTATCTGTTTTCTCACCGCTTGATGAGGGTCTAGAAGTGAGGTTTAAGAGAGGTGAGTGTAGAGTTCTAGATTCCTCAGGTGAGCTTGTCTTTGAGATCTCCAGATTTGAGAAGATCTTCTGTGCAAATTTCAGTATTTCTTCTGTTTCCAGTCCTAGGTGTCTGGTAGCCTCTGATTCTCATGATCTTGTTTTGTGGCATCGTAGACTTGGGCATATAGGTTTTGATCATTTGTCTAGAGTCAGTTGCAAGGACTTGATTAGAGGTTTGCCTAGGCTGAAGGCTGTCAGAGATCTTGTGTGCTCACCCTGTAGACATGGTAAGATGGTATCTGCTTCCCACCCACCTCTTACTTTGGTAATGGTGATGGACTGGGATGCCTTCTTCACGTAGATACAGTTGGTCCTTCTAGAGTTCAGTCAGCTGGTGGGAAATGGTATGTGCTGGTGGTTGTGGATGATTACTCCAAGTATTCATGGGTTTATTTTCTTGCTTCTAAGGACGAAGCATTTGGATTCTTGAAAGATTTGGTCCTTAGAATTGCTGTTGATATACCTGGAGCTTTGAGAGCCATTAGGAGTGATAATGGAACAGAGTTCAAGAATTCTTCTTTTTCTACCTTCTGCGCTGATAGGGGAATTGAGCATCAGTTTTCTTCTCCTAGAGTTCCTCAGCAGAATGGTGTTGTAGAAAGGAAGAACATAACCCTTGTAGAGATGGTTCGGACCATGCTAGATGAGCATTCTACTCCTAGGAGATTTTGGGCTGAGGCGATCTCTACTGCTTGTTATATCTCCAATAGGATTTTCTTGAGATCTGTGGTTGGGAAGACTTCTTATGAGCTTAGATTTGGTCATTCTCCCAAGGTTTCTCATTTCAAGATTTTTGGTTGCAAGTGCTTCATTCTTAAACATGGCAATCTTGATAAATTTGAGTCTAGATGTTTTGATGGCATATTTCTTGGATATCCTGCTCATTCTCGTGGCTATCGTGTTTTTAATGTTGATACTAACAAAATTGTTGAGACTTGCGAAGTCACTTTTGATGAGGCTAGTCCTGGTACTAGACCCGATGCTTCAGGTACACAGGTTTCTGAAACTCAAGATAGCATCTTCGTCGATGATGATTCTGAGGATGAAGACCCAAACCATCCTCCCGCTACCTCGAGAGGGGTGGAGAGCTGCTACTACTACTTGATGTCACCGAGCAACCGCCTCCTATCCCCACCGACGATCCGAGTGGCTCTGCTCCTACCTCCACAACTCATGGGGTAGAGGCCATACGCACCAGAGCACCTCTTCGCATTCAAGCGACAACATCCTCCCTGAGCAGATGATTGGGGATCTTCAAGAGCGAGTCCCTCGCTCTAGGTTTATTTCTCCTGATTCCCATGCACATTCTGCTTTTGTCGCTTCTTTTGAACCCCGAGATATCACCCATGCTTTATCTCGATGCCTCTTGGGTCAATGCCATGCATGAAGAGCTTGAAAATTTTGAAAGAAACAAAGTCCGGTTTTTAGTTGAGCGACCTTCCGATTCTCATGTTATTGGAACAAAATGGGTTTTTAAAATAAGCAAAGTGAGGATGGATTGGTTGTTCGCAATAAGGCTAGACTTGTTGCTCAAGGTTATTCCTGTAGAGGGCTTAGACTTTGAGGAGACCTTTGCTCCAAGAGCTAGATTGGAGGCCATTCGCATTCTTTTAGCATTTGCAACATCCAAGGGTTTCAAGCTTTTTCAAATGGATGTTAAAAGTGCTTTCTTGAATGGCTTCATAGAAGAAGAGGTCTTTGTCAAGCAACCTCCGGGTTTGAAAATCAAAATTCCCAAACCATGTTTTTAAACTCTCTAAAGCCTCAGATGGATTGAAACAAGCTCCTAGAGCTTGGTATGACAGCTTAAGAGTTTCTTGCTTGAAAATGATTTCAAAATGGGAATGGTTGATAAAACCTTGTTCACTCTCGTGCATGGCGTTGATTTCTTGTTGGTTCAAATATATGTTGATGATATTATTTTGGTGGTTCCTCTCATGCTTTGGTGTCTAGATTTTCGATTCTATGAGCGGTGAATTTGAGATGAGCATGATGGGAGAGCCGACATTCTTCCTTGGTCTTCAAATCAAGCAATCGAAAGAAGGCACCTTCGCCCACCGAGTAAGTATACAAAGGACCTCCTTGGCGCTTCAATATGGGAAGCGAGAGGCCAATGTCTACTCCCATTGCAACAACCACCCGTTGGACCACGATGAGGATGGAGAGTCGTGGATCGGAAGGAGTATCGCAGATGATTGGCTCCTCCTCTATCTTACGGCGCCGAGGCGGACATACAATTCGCCGATGTCGTGCGCTCGCTTCGAGCTTCCTCGTGCTTCTCATCGTCAAGCAAGACGCGCATATTCGTGTACCTTCAAGATACGCTTGACTTTGGACTCGTATTCTTCCTCTTGGCTCTTTCGATTCGAGCATTTTCTGATGCGGATTTCGGGTGTAGAGTGGATAGGAAGAGTACTTCTGGCACTTGTCATTTCTTGGGCACATCTCTTGTTTCTTGGTCTTCTAGAAAACAGTCTTACATTGCACGCCTCTGCCTAAGGCCGAGTATGTAGCCGCCGCTGGTCGCTCTCGTGTTCTCTGGATTTTATCCACTGCGGGACTATGGGTTATCTTTGGGAAGTGTTCCTCTTTTCTGTGACAACACTTCTGCAATTAATATTGCCAAAAACCCAGTGCAACATTCTAGGACTAAACACATTGATATTCGATTTCATTTTCTGAGAGACCATGTTGAGAAAGGTGATGTTGTGCTTCATTTTGTAGAGTCCGAGCAACGACTTGCGATATTTTCACTAAGGCTCTTGATTCTTCTCGCTTTGTCGCCTTATGGGAGAGTTAGGGTTATTAGTCCTATTGGGCTGTTTTGAGGGGAAGTGGCTCTTTTGCATTCATTGTATCATAATGCATGTTTCATTTCATTTGTCTTGCATTGTATATTAAAACTAATGGAGCTTTGATTATTATCACTGTATGACTTGTTTTCATATTCTATACCTTGTCATATCGAGTGATAGTCTGCTAGACCTCTTTTATGGCTCTTCGTGTTTGGCTTAGCTCTTGCCTTGCTAGCTTTATATCTTTGAGAAATTTGAATCAAATCATGTCTTGTTGGATCTTGTGACCAGTTTTGCTCTAGTGATCCGCTTATGATTCTCGCCATGTCTTACAAGTTGAATTGAGTCTTGAACTTATTTTGAGATGAAAAATGAGCTTTTTATCTTCTTAAGTCAAGCAAAAGAAAAAGAAAAAATCTATGTGCGAAAAAACTGATCTCACCAATCCTTTCTCATGAGACGGCTTGCCATTGCACTAGGCATGAACTCAGGGGGAGTTTTGGATGACCTAGATCATTCTTTTAAGCTTATCGCTTGAGATGGTCGCAGCAAGGCTTGAGATCTAGCACAGCAAAAAAAAGGAAGAGAAAGAAAAAGAAAAATTGCCCAAAAAGGGCTAAGTGCTTGAGCTTTGCTTCAAAAGAATTTTCTTAATGCTCAAAATGTCTCAATTCTTGTTTTGAGTCTCTTTTTACTTATAGACATGGCTTGACTCATTTTTGGTTGCTTTGAGTGAATCTATGATTTTGAGCAACCTTTCATGATTTTAATTCTGTTAATCTCAGATTACTACTATCTTGGCTTTAGCTTTGCAGTACACGGTTTGCCATGATTGAATATAGCGTCTACTCTTTATATGGTGTCGGTGTATTAGAACCGATCTTACGTAAAGATTGTTTGATTCGGGGGGTCTCCTAGAGATAAGATCACGCAGAGTGGATTGACACGGGATGTTTAGGCAGTTCAGCCTTCTCCGAGAGAATAATAACCCTAATCCTGTGTGTATGGTATTCTTGATGATCAAGTAAAAGACTAAGACTATTACAGAGAATAGCGCTTGTGTTCCTACTTGACTGGCTCTTGTTCGCTTGTTCGCCCTCCCTATCTCTCTGATCGATGCCCTTATATAGTCGTGAAGAAGTAGCCGTTGCCTCTGCGGGAAATGCGCTGATTAATCCAAGAACGCGCATGATGGCGAGAATTACCGGCGCCTCGGCTTCTTCACGCCGTCTCGCAATTATCTTCCAGAGATAATGGGGTAATTACGCACCATTAATAAGCGGAATAATAGTGCGTGCGCGCACCGCTCGATTCTTTAATCAATTGGACCCACTACTTTGTAGGTTTGATTATAATGTGGTCGTAGTTTACCGGTCGTAGAAGAACTTACGACCGTGTAGCGATCGAGAAGGACTTACGACCGTGTAGCAATCGTAGAAGGACTTACGACCATGTAGCAGTCGTAGAAGGACTTACGACTATGTAGTGGTCGAGAAGGACTTACAACCATGATATAGTTGTAGCAAGACTTACAACCACTTATTGGACTTCTCCCTTTTAGATAAGGGGTACCTCACGGGGACTATGTGACATCATATTTACCCATAATAAGAATTATAGATAAAAGATAAAAATGAGGATTATTAGATCCTCGCCATCTAGCCCCCGACTTCAAGTGAAAGTAACTTACTTGATAAAGGTTTCAGAATGGACTTACGACCATGAAAATGTCGTAGAATGATAGTCGAAGGAAAAACTCTTCGACATTTAAGTGTTGCTTTGACCAGAATTTGCTTTATCAGAAGGTTGCTTACGACTATCAAAAGTCATAAAAACCCTATGACCGTCGGTGGTCGTGGTAGGGAATCGGAGAAAAGCTCTTCCGATTGATACTTCCTTCGACTAGAAAGACTTGGTCAAGAATGTAATTTTGCTTGGAGGTGACAATACATACCTACTTTTTCTCGAACGGACCATCCGGAGAATTGCAACCGCCTCTCATAGACTTGTCCGATGAAGCGGTTCGGCGGTACAACCATCTATCATAGACCTATAGCCGGACGGTTTAAAGCGCGGAGATCGTATGATTATAAAAACTTACCAGAGGTAGACTTGGATTTTACTTTTCCCCAAATCACTCCATTGTTCTTGAGCTCTTGCTTTCTCCGTCTTCGACTAGGTTTCATCTTCTCCGCCAACCCATTCAAAAAAACTTGCTTTACGGCGAAATGGCGGAGAGTTTCGAATGGGAGGAATCGGAGATGGATGCGCTAAGATCAAGGTCTTAGTCGATGTCGGAAGATCCCGAGAAGGCTCGTGAAGTGGATTCCGCCATCGGGCAAAGATCGCCATCGGGGAAAATGGGCAAATCCGCCTTCCATGCGACAGAGTGCGGCCTCGATTGCTCGCCCACCCCTTTCTTACTGAGTACTCGAACACTTTGGGGTGGAACTAGTGAATTTAGGTCCCAATTCCATTACCATGTTGAGTGTGTTCGTATATCATGCGAGGCATACTTGGGGATTCCGCGGATCTCGAGCTGTTCCAATATTATTATGGGATGGCTCGACAAACCGAATCGCCGAAGTCGTGGTCTCAAGCTCCACGACTCAAGTCGAAGGAGTACATTGAGTTTCACCCGGTCTTCGTGGTCGAGTGGAGGAAGAGGTGGTTCTACCGAAGGTCACCTCTGAAGACACCTTTCTTTCGTGGGGAAGGTCATTGAAAAGAAATCTTCATGGATTCAACCTCGAAGATATCAAAGGATTAGCCCTTATATTCAAGCCATTAAGGACTTGAAGGAAGAAGGGTTGACCGGATGGCATGTGGTGAAAGATTTCATCACACGCTGAATTAGTCCTCTCAAGAAACGAGCATCTCCTATGTGGAGGTACTCGGAAGAGGAGACCCTACCAGAGACTACGAGGAGGGTAAGCAATTGTCGACTTAACTCTCCGCTTGGTCTTTCTCAACTTTGTCTAATATTTTTATCTGTTTACGGATCTTTCACAGCCGAGGTTGACTCAGTCGACTCATCGTGAGAAGTCCCCGCCACTCCGAGGGGGTTCCTCAAGTCATTGCGGTTTTGTCCGCAGATGAAAGGATAGAGCGCCTAAAGGTAATCGTAAATCGGATTCTCTCTTTAGGACTTTATAGTCGAGAAGATACTTACGACTAATGGTGATCGAGAATATCTTACAATCAAGAAAAAGTCGAGAAAAACTTACGACTTGGTACTAGTCGAGAAAAACTTACGACTAATTAGTGATTCTTCTTTTCTCGCTTTGCTTTACGTAAAGTAGGCATGGAAAATCGCCAGACGACGAAGAAGTCGCTCGATGACTATTGGCGCCGGGTTGTCGAAGACAAAGACTCGGCTCCTCCTCAAGAGACGCCGACTCGTAAAATCTGCCGACAAGGGGGAGCAAGTTCGAGTTCGGTCTTTCGACCAAACCCTCTACAAGGACTTGCGGCAATGTAGTCATATCTGAAGCCGAGGCCGCACTGGCCGGCCGAGGAGGTTGAAGCGGTTGAACCTCTCAAGCGCAAACCTCGCAAGGCTAAGGTACCCTTCTATTATGACACGGAATCTTTCGCAGCTTGGTGCCACTCCTAGTTTTATTAAGAAACTTGAAAGGAGAACTGGAAGGATTTTGTGTCTTTATGAAGGACGATGTCAGATCAAGACAACTCGCAATCGAGGGCGTTGTCGCTTCGGAATGGTCGAGACCGATCTCGCCCATCCAAAAGATCAGAAACCGAGCTCGGTTCTGTTCAAACTCTACGACTGCACGTGGTCGAGCCGAGATAAATGTTGAACCTCACCGGACGTGGTCGTGGAGAAGAAGAGGTCCTCCGCTGGGAGGATTGCTCCAAAATTCTGGTTAAGACCAGGTGCAGAGGTATGTGAAATGTCTTCAAGTGTAAGAACGACATTTACCTTTTTCTTTTCACAACTTTGATTTGCTTTTCTTTATTTCATCCGACTCCTCAAATTTCAGGAATGCTTCACGAGAAGTCCATTGCTATCCCTTCACTACTAGAGAGGTAGCAACGGAGGTGGTCAAGCATCACCCTTGGCCTGTGGCCGATGAAGTCGAGACTCTCAGAGTGTCTCCCACATCTGCTGAAGTCGAATTCACGACTCTTGAGGTAGCGGTATTACTATTGAGGTGGCCGCCACGACTCATCAAGTCGAGAAACAACAGAGGCGGTGTGGAAGCCTCCGTCAAGGTGGTGACCACTGTGCACCGCTCTGGGAAGGAAATCGAGGAGGCGTTCCTTCCCTACCCAAAGAGAAATCACGTAACTGAAGGAGAAAATTTCAACTTCGTGGTGACTTCTTTGGGCCCGCCTCCGTCAGAGGGTCTTACGCACATAAATCTTGTGACCGAGTTCCCCATCCCAAAGATATTCCCAACGCTGAGAATGCTTTTGACAACGAGCGCCTCGAGAAGGTGTGGTGGGACAAAGTCGCGAGGATAGATAAGTCGCAAAGACCCTGACCTTGTATATTCGATTTTGCTAGAACGACTATGAATGTAAGTATCTTCGAATACTTATATATGTGGCTTTCCTTCCCTTCTCACTGCTTTCTTTTTGCGTAAAGCTCGAGCAAATTGTCGTTGTCGGTGAGTATCATCGACAACTTTTAGAGCTAAGACAAGAGAAAGAACTACTCACGCAGAGGCAGAGAGGTGGTAAGTCACTTGTCATTCATAGTTGTTTTTGACTTAAATACTGTAAAATGTTTCACGAGAATAGTCATGGAAGAAACTCATGACGAAGTATCATCGAAAAGAACTTACGACTATTTACGACCGTGTAGTGGTCGAGAAAGACTTACAACCATATCTTAGTCGCAGAAAAACTTACGACTAGGTCGGTGGTTGTAGAAGTACTCGTAACTATTCAATCGATGTTTATCTTCGCTCTGTTTTTTTGTAGGTTAAAGCGGTGATACGAAGACCTTAATGACTCACTCGATCGTGAAAAAGAGGAGTCGAGGAGGCTAAGGAATGAAGTATTAGTTCTCTCTGATAGACTTCGAGAGACTGTCTCGCATCTAAAAGATTGCAGGAAAAATAAACAAGAAGTTCGAACTTAAGATCGCTTTTGATCTTTAACCTTTACTCGATCCTCCTTTCTTCTCGGATAAAGAAAAGAGATCGGAAGCTCCGCATCAAGTTCAAGAAAAATCTTTGGTTATTCAGAGTTTTCCGCATTACCGCGAATAAGGATCAAGAACTCGAGGGTTTTAGAACTCGATTAATGTAAGTAAATCTTTACTGTTATTCTTTTTGAGTATTTTCCTTTTCTAATGCCAATTTCTTGTTCGAAATTGCTGCCCAATTGAGAAGCCTCGAGGTCAAATCCAAGCAAAGACCTTAATCGCAATGAGTCCGTCGCATTGCTAAGATGAATGCAGAGGACATCGAGCATGGGAGCAAAAGCATGTCAAACTATTGCTTCCCATCGAGAAGAGGTCAAGAAATTGGATTCTCAATTAGTAGGTAAGAAAAGCTTTTACCTATAATTATCTTTGTGTTATCTTCCTCTAGAAGTATATCTTTGTTTGACCGATATTATTCTTTTCGTAACAAGTGGTCGAAAACAAGAAGCTTCATGAGGCTTCGACTTGTACCCAACAGAGATGGAGTCGATGAAGACTAGTCTTCAAGGCAACATCACTCTCTGAACAATGTGCTTAGTGAGCTACATTCGAGGGAAAACTCCTCGAGAAGATACCATAGTCGCTCACACAAGTACCATTGGGGAACAAGTCGGAAAATTGCAAGAAATGGTGACCACTCAAGACTAATCTGTCAATCAATAAGGGAAGCAATCGAAGCTGCGAGAAGTTACGATTTGGCTAAACTTAAAGCTCAAGACCCCGCCTTAATGTTAAACCAATCGAAGCCGAGTTCGACCGTCTCCGAATCGAGGCAAGTCGTGCGATTGAGGAAATGCGATCGATTGGTAAAAAGGTATGAGGAAATGCAACTAGGCTCTCCCCTTCGAGTAATCTTGTAACTACCTTGTAAGGCGGATAATTTTTGTTAATGAGTAATATATGATCCGCCTCATTTCCTGAAAATCATCTTGTCGAGTAGTTAGTAACTCAAAAGATAATAAACGAACGAAAGACTAAGAATTGAAGTCAAATTAATAACTTTATCCTAGCCCCGACTATTTGCTTAGATTGTTTAGACAATCTAAATAAATAGTGTTTAAAAATGGGGTTTCAAAACAAAGAGAGGTTTATTTAACTTATAGCTTTTGTTACGGTTGTCAAGCACTGGTCGAAAAGAGTAGAAACGACTCGACACTAGGAAGTTCCTTCTAGTGGGCAGGACCACGTGCAGAGAGGAAAGGCTTCGACTAGATGATGTTCCCATCTCCGACTAGTTTAATCAAACCAAGAACAGCAACTTGAGTTAAACAAACGTCTTAGAGTACTTTAGTCATTCGCTCGTCCTTTTTGGTGGACTTGATAAGTCTTTTCCAAAGAGCAAAAGTAGGAGGCGAGTGGCACTAGGAAGTTTCCTTCTAGTGGCGGTGACCACATGCAGAGAGGAAAGACTTCGACTAGGTGTGTCTCTTCCTTCGACCAGTTAAAACAAATCGAGTACACGAAAGGTGGTCGAACAAATGTAAGAAAGTGCACTCTGCTTAGAATATTTTTTAAATTTACTTGAAAAAAATAAATATTCTAAGATTGAGAGAGTTGGCTTTGAGAACATTACGACTAGATAAAACCCGAGCTCTTTGTATTGGCAGAAAAAGTGAGTAACGAGTCGATGCTAAGAAATTCCTTCTAGTGGGCAGAACCACATGCAGAGAGGAGAAGTTTCGACCAGATGACGTTTCTCGCTTTTCGGCCAGTGTAAAGAAAACTGGGTGTTTTCATATCATAGTCGAAAGATTAAAAAAGCACTACTCAAAAATTAAGGCAAAAAGAGGTAGAAAGAACCTGGACTTTTATTGCCCGAGAAACCGGTCACACATAGAATTTGCGTTAACTGGTCGATGTTCCAAGAGTTTGAGAGAACCTGTCCATCTTCCATTGCTAGTCGTGACAGGCCTCGCCGAGTTACTTCGACCATCGTAAGGACCTTCCCATTTAGGGAAAGTTTATTCCGATTAGACTTGGATTGGCGAGCCTCAATACCAAGTCACCTACAAAGAAGGTCGCGCGGTTGGACCTTACGATTATAGTATCTCGCGCAGGCTTGTTGGTAGACCGCCGAACGGATTAAGGCTAGGTTTCTCCTCTCTTGAGTAGGTTAATGTCATCTGCCGAAGTTGTTCCCGGTCCGAGTTGTTGAAGGTTTCAACTCGTGTCGATCGCAATTTGAGCTCCGAGGAAGCATGGCTTCGCCCAAAACTAGAAAATGGTGTTTCTCCTGTTGCTCGATCGGTGGTCGCATTTAACCGCCCATAATATGGAGGGTAATTCTTGTACCCAAGCCCCGAGCGCTAACAAGTCGGGTCAAGACTCGAGTTTTAATTCTCGCATTATTTGGCCGCTTGCACGCTCGATCGCCCCATTGCTTTGGGGATGTGCAATGAAGCATAGCATAGCTTGGTACCCAACTCGCCGCAAAATTCTCAAATTTTGCACTTGCGAATTGTTTACCATTGTGCGTGATTATCCGACTTAACTCCAAATCGACTAATTACGCTTCTCATCATGAACCTTTTGTCGCTTCGTTGTTATCGAGCATGAGTTCACTTCGATCCATTTTGTGAACGTGTCAATAGCCACAAAAGGAATTCAAACCTCCCGGAGCTTTGGGAAACGGTCCTAGGATATCAAGCCCTGTGTCGCAAAAGGCCAAGAAAGAGGTATTGTTTGTAATGCTTGAGTGGTTGGTGTATCTGTCTACCATGGAATTGGCATCGACACACTTTTAACCACCTCCTTAGCATCGCACAGTGTCAGAGGCTGTAGAAACCTTGTCGAAAGGCTTTACCAACCAATGTTCAGAGGAAGCATGCGTCCCACGATGCCATGTGTATATCATGAAGGAGTGTTATTCCTTCGTTTTGCGGAATGCATCGCATGAGTATCCCTTGGGTTCCTCGCTTATAGAGGACTCCTTCAACCAAAGTATACATTTTGGCTTTTGGGATAATCGACCGCCTCAAGATCATCTTCTGCTGGAACCCTTGTAAAGATACTCGAGATGGGAGTCATCCGTATCCTCGTAATCTAATGAAGCCATCTCAAGAGGAGGTGTTTCGGTTCTTCGACCGAGACGGTTTTTGGAGTTGCTCCAAGAAAACTCCTTTTGGTATCGTGGATCGGGAAGAAGCCATCCGAGCAGTTGGTCTCATGAGAAATTATCCTTCGAGGGATAAATTGTACCTCGAAACCTAAAAATGTTTTTCTAGCTTACGATTCGATAAGTACCGAGCCATTGTTGAGTTAGAGCATTGGTACTCTTTCCCGATTTGATTCACGACTAGTTGAGAGTCTCCTCTCACGAGTAGTCGATTTAATTGAGAGTGCTTTGCACTGTATGCCGCCTAGCAAACCTTCGACTGCTACATTGTTAGTAGCCGAAAGTTTAGTTGTATGGCATACTTTAAGGTTTCTCCTAGAGGAGATACCAGACCACCCGACCCGAGCCACTTAAAGTAAGTGACCCGTCAGTACATCATCCATCGGTCGTGGGAATCAGATCGGGATCCCGAACGGTTCAGATTTGTCCATTCGGCGACAAAGTCCGCCAAGATCTGGATTTTATGGCCGTCGACACGAATGGAGGTCGAACTCCCAAGTTCGATCGACCATTTTGCCATGCGCCCCATTGTTTCCTTATTATGGAGGATTGCTCCCAAAGGAAACTCGGGCAGACCGACTATTTTGTGCGCTCAAAATAATGCCGCAGCTTCTCAAGACATGAGGAGGGCATATAGAAGTTTTTGGACCGAGGGTAACGCTCCTTAGGCCCGTAAAACTTCACGACGAGTAAACCGGTCGTTATGCGTTTTCACGCTCTACGACTAGTATCGCGCTTGTTTCGCGTGGCGTGGCAACTAGGTAAATTAAGAGCGTCTCTTCCGCTTTGGAGAAACCGAACAGAGCACTCGAAGATACCTCTTGACATCCTCAAAGGCAACGTTTGCCTCGCTCGACCACTCAAAACCTTCATGTCTCCCGAGAAGTTTAAAGAAAGGTAGTCCTTTTCTCCTAGTCGTGCGATGAAACGACTTAAAGCCGCCATGCACCCAAAGGAGTTTTTGACTTCCTTTTTGTGTTTGGAGGACGATCCGAGGATGGCTTTTATTTTTTCAGATTTGCTTCGATTCCTCGCTCGGATACTAGGAATCCAAGCAATTTTCCAAGAAATTCCAAACACACACTTCTCTCGATTGAGTTTTAAGCGGTGCTTTCGAGGTTGTCGAATGTTTCTTGTAGGTCGGTGATATGATTAAGTCTCTTAATGCTTTTACGACTAGATCATCAACATAGGCTTCCAAATTCGGCCTAATTGAGATGAAAAAGTCGATTGCATTAGGCGTTGAAAAGAAGCACCGCATTCTTTAGACCAAATGGCATTTTGACATAGCAAAAGGTACCAAATGGAGTAATGAATGCGGTCTTTTCTTCATCGCTTAAACACATATTGATCCGTGGTATCCGAATATGCATCTAAAAACTTAATATCTCACAACTCGCAGCTTGAATCAACCGGTGATCGATACGAGGTAAAGGGAAATCATCTTTTGGACAAGCTTTATTAAGATCAAGAAAGTCCACGCACATACGCCATTTGCCGCTTGACTTTTTGACCATTACAGGTTAGCCAACCACTCGGGTGGTTGACTTCTCTTATAAAGCCCGCTTTAAGTAGCTTATCCAACTCGATTTAATAGCATCTCGCCGATCAGGCAAATCTCCGTAATTTTTGTTTTCTGGTACTTTATCGGCCGTAAAGCTAGCTCGTGCTCGATCACCTCCTCGGGACTCGGGCATGTCGGATGCTTGCCACGCAAAGACATCTGCGTTAGCTCTGAGGAAGGTAATGAGGGCGTCTTCCTATTTGGGGTCGGAAGTCTCCCGATGCGAGCAGTCTTCGAGGGTTCTTCAAGGCCCGGAGGAACCTCTTTGACTTGGTCGCTCGGCTTTGGTGCGACTTTAGGCTTCGACCGCTAGTCGGTCGACTTTCATCTCGAGTTGGTATTTGACCAACCATCTCGAGGATCGACGGCCGCAGCTTATACGCCATCTTTTGTCACATGAATGGTGATCACTCCTTTGGGACTCGCATCTTAAGACATTGATACCCGTAATGAGTAGCCATTAAGAATTTTGCCAAAGTTGGTCGTCCGAGTATGGCGTTATATGCCGATCGAAATCGACCACATCAAAGGAGACTTTCTCGTCTCCGAAATTACTTGGTGAGCCAAATGTTAAAGGAAGAGAAACTTGGCCAATAGGTTTGGTCAAGTCCCTGCACGATTCCATGAAAGGAATATCGCATCGCCTTACCTTTGTCCCGGTACTTGCATCTCGCCCGTGGCTTTAGTAAATAATATGTTCAAAGAATCGCCACCATCAACCAAGACTCGATTGACCCGACAGCTTGTTGATGGTGGGTTCGACCACAATCGGATATCGACTGATCGACTCAGTAGTGATTGGGCATCATCCTTCTCAAAAGAGATGGTAACTTCCACCACTTGGTAATTTATTGACAAGAGGAGTATGTATTGAATTTACCTCTCGTCCGCAGCCTTTAAGTTGTCGCTTGGAGTCGATGTCGATGATCCTCCGTAGATGTGCTCAACGGTATGTTGCGGATCTTGGAACGGCATCTCCTCATCATCCGACGACTTTTGGCCACTCGTATGTCCCACCCGCCGAGAGTAGGGAGTGGTGCTTGCCGTTGTAGTAGTCCTCGAGCTTTCTTTGGAAAACTCGGCAGCTATGAGGTCATGTCCTTCCTTTTATGAAAAGGACACCACCTTGGTTTGTCGCTCCTACGATCGTGGCGCTTACCTTTGCCTTGATCGTGGTACGACTTGGTGGTTTGGGGCTCTCCATCTTTACGGCGAGAACCTCCTTGGAACCAGCGGCTTGTGGTTTTGATTTTTATTTTCTTCTTGGACTTTTTGCTTTTTTATCCTTACCAACTTCACGGCTCTCGAGGAGTATATGTTTCTCGATCGATAGTGTTGTTCCACTCGACCGCCTCGAAGCGCTTGCATATCGATCGCCATCTCGATGAGTTCTAACAGCGATGTTGGGAGGATTCAGAGCAATGTCCTCCGTTATTCTTCATCTGCGGACTCCTTGCTTAAAAGCCCCGATCACAGAGGAATCGAAATTTCCGAATTGAGTTACGAACCCGACTAAAGCGCTTGATGAATTGACGCAAAGTCTCGTTGTTGTTCGCTTTATCCGGCAAGTCGCCTTCTTTCCGTATGCGGTTGTATGTGCCTTGGAAATTCGCTCAGAAGATCACAAAGGTGTTGCCAAGAGTAGATCGACTCGAGTGGTTGGTTTAATAACCACGATCGAGCGGATCCTTCGAGCATCGGAAGGTAATTCGCCATTACATGCTCTCCTCCTCCCGCCGCTTCGGACGGTTGTTGTATAGATCTCAAGAAATTCGATGGGATTTTGAGATCCATCAAATTTCTCCATGTTCACCGGTCGAAAATGAGGTGGCCAACGAATCGCTCAAGGTCGGCGAAAATGCCCTGATCCAGTAATCACTTCTTGACGCCTTCTTTGTAGAAAAGAAGGGTTAATGTCACCAGTGATCGATACGACGATACCGTGTGGTGCCGACTGCTCGTAGTAGGCCTCGGTTCTACGAGGAGAATATTCCTCGTATTCCACTCGTTAGAATTTCTTTGTCGAAGTGGTGAATGATCACCTCTTCGAGGGGCTCTTGATCTTCACCGATCGAAAGGTATTTCTCGAATAGGGATCGATTCGACTTATGGTCGTGTCGATTCCTACGAGAGAAATATTCGATTGATCGGTAGCCGAGGAAGTCGATTGCTACGACTACCGAGTGTTGTCGATGAGGTACCTCCACCTTGTCATCACAGTTCGAAGTCTTTGCGTAATCTCTTCAAAGAAAGAGATCGTACTCGGCGCTCGAGCAAGCTCTTGATCGGGATTCTCGAGCAAGTCGTTGATGTTCGGAGTTCTTGTACCTCCTCCGATCGATGTTGAATGCGCCTGTGCAAGTTCTTACGATCGCAATTTTCTTCCTTCCGACGACATCAAAATCCTCCTCCTCAGGTCTTTGAGGCCTTCTTAGTGGAGTGCGAGAATGTCGAGGATTTCCCTCGCGTTCATCAGTGTTGGTCCTCTCTGCCAACGGTGGTGCCCTTGCCATTACCACGAGGGGGCGCAGTGTGTGATCTTCGGGGAGTGTTCTTATCTCGGCCTCCATGAGGTCGACTTCGATTTGGGGAAGGACGAAGACCTCCGCTGATGATTCTCACTTGCGCCGAGGCCTCCCGCTTGAGGAGTGCTCGAGGACACCATCTGGCGACTTGGAGTAATCCCCTCGTAGGGGAACTCCGGGTTATAACTGTCTCCGTTCGCAAATGAGATCTGCGGGGAGACGGTCGAATTTGCAGGAAAAGCATGCTTGATCCCACCCTCTCTGGAGTTACCCTGAGAGAGAGAATCACTAGATGCTGGTGGAGTCCTGGAATGGTGGCTCCCAGAACTTGACTTACCAAGTCGGACCGTCTTAAGGGGACTTGAACACTTGGAGAAAAAACTCTCGTCGCGTTGTGAGTCCTCCTGGGGGCGGTCCTGGTCGGATTGACCCTTGTCCTTTGAGGGAAATGGCTCCTCTGTTGGACGTATTGTTGTGGGGGATAAGGATCCCTCCTCAACTCTATTAATGGGATGGTTTCCTGGAGAATAATCTCCGAAGGCAACATCACCATCGTGGATGCATCACTCGGTTCATAGTCGAAACCGCATCCATGTCGACGTCTGCATAATCGCCAAGTCAAACCAGTTCTCCTCGCTCCATTCTCCCGCCATGATTGCATGAGATTGGAAAAAGAGAGTATGTTGACAAGAGATTACCTAAGATCCCCACGGTCGGCGCCAATCGCCGGTGTATTAGAACCGATCTTACGAAAGATTGTTTGATTCGGGGTCTCCTAGAGATAAGATCACGCAGAGTGGATTGACACGGATGTTTAGACAGTTCAGCCTTCTCCGAGAGAATAATAACCCTAATCCTGTGTGTATGGTATTCTTGATGATCAAGTAAAAGACTAAGACTATTACAGAGAATAGCGCTTGTGTTCCTACTTGACTGGCTCTTGTTCGCTTGTTCGCCCTCCCTATCTCTCTGATCGATGCCCTTATATAGTCGTGAAGAAGTAGCCGTTTTGCCCTGCGGGAAATGCGCCTGATTAATCCAGTAACGGGCGCATGATGGCAGTAATTACCGGCGCCTCGGCTTCTTCACGCCGTCTCGCAATTATCTTCCAGAGATAATGGGGTAATTACGCACCATTAATAAGCGGAATAATAGTGCGTGCAGACCGTTCGGATTCTTTAATCAATTGGACCCACTCGCCTGTAGGTTTGATTATAATGTGGTCGTAGTTTACCTGGTCGTAGAAGAACTTACGACCAGGTAGCAGTCGTAGAAGGACTTACGACCAGGTAGCAGTCGTAGAAGGACTCACGACCAGGTAGCAGTCGTAGAAGGACTTACGACTATGTAGTGGTCGTAGAAGGACTTACAACCATGATATAGTTGTAGCAAGACTTACAACCACTTATTGACTTCTCCTTTTAGATAAGGGGTACCTCTGGGGACTATGTGACATCATATTTACCCATAATAAGAATTATAGATAAAAGATAAAAATGAGGATTATTAGATCCTCGTCATCTAGCCCCCCAGCTTCAAGTGAAAGTAACTTACTTGATAAAGGTTTCGTAAATGGACTTACGACCATGAAAATGTCGTAGAATGATAGTCGAAGGAAAAACTCTTCGACATTTAAGTGTTGCTTTGACCAGGAATTTGCTTTATCAGGAAGGTTGCTTACGACTATCAAAAAGTCATAAAAACCCTATGACCGTCGGTGGTCGTGGTAGGGAATCGGAGAAAAGCTCTTCCGATTGATACTTCCTTCGACTAGAAAGACTTGGTCAAGAATGTAATTTTGCTTGGAGGTGACAATACGTACCTACTTTTTCTCGAACGGACCATCGGAGAATTGCAACCGCCTCTCATAGACTTGTCCGATGAAGCGGTTCGGCGGTACAACCATCTATCATAGACCTATAGCGGGACGGTTTCAAGCAGCGGAGATCGTGTTGTTATAAAAACTTACCAGAGGTAGACTTGGATTTTACTTTTCCCCAAATCACTCCATTGTTCTTGAGCTCTTGCTTTCTCCGTCTTCGACTAGGTTTCATCTTCTCGCCGCCAACCCATTCAAAAAAACTTTGCTTCGAGCGAAATGGCCAGAGACTTTACGAATGGGAGGAATCGGAGATGGATGCGCTAAGATCAAGGTCTTAGTCGATGTCGGAAGATCCTGAGAAGGCTCGTGAAGTGGATTCGGCTATCGGGCAAAGATCGCCATCGGGGAAAATGGGCAAATCCCGCCTTCCAAGCGTACAGAGTGCGGCCTTCGATTGCCGCCCACCCCTTTCTTCTGAGAGTACTCGAACACTTTGGGGTGGAACTAGTGAATTTAGGTCCCAATTCCATTACCATGTTGAGTGTGTTCGTGTATCTGTGCGAGGCATACTTGGGGATTCCGGCGGATCTCGAGCTGTTCCAATATTATTATGGGATGGCTCGACAAACCGGAATCGCCGGAAGCTGTGGTCTGAAGCTCCACGACTCAAGTCGAAGGAGTACATTTGAGTTTCACCGGTCTTCGTGGCGAGTGGAGGAAGAGGTGGTTCTACCGAAGGTCACCAAGACAACCTTTCTTTCGTGGGGAAGGTCATTGAAAAGAAATCTTCATGGGATTCAACCTCAAGATATCAGCCGGATTAGCCCTTATATTCAAGCCATTAAGGACTTGAAGGAAGAAGGACTGACCGGATGGCATGTGGTGAAAGATTTCATCACACGCCGAATTAGTCCTCTGAAGAAACGAGCATCTCCTATGTGGAGGTACTCGGGAAGAGGAGACCCTACCAAAAATTAATAAAGTCTTATTTTTAACTGAAATTGAAATTTTGGGCTGTTACAAGCGTCTACTCTTTATATGGTTTGGTATCATACTTGTACTGTCTTCATGTATAATGGTCATGGCTCCTTTTTACTAAGATCAAAAATAAAGTCATTCCTTCATGCTCTTTCTTTTTCATGCATCTTGATGAATTCATTGTCAAAGGGGGAGAAAGATTGTGAAGAAAATGCTGTTGGAGCTTTTGGTTTCATACATAAAGAACACACATATAAAAAAAAAATTTGTGTGAACCTTTTGAAAATTTGTGATCATGGTGAGTTGAGTTTCTGGGTTTCATTGTCTTATCTTATTTGATTTGCAATTGAAGAATACTCACAATGATCAAAGGTCAAATAGAACAATGTGTCTTTCATTTGGACCTAAGTGAGATTTTTGGCTACTCGAATTTGAATCCTTTTGTGCTTTCAATGCCTTATCTCACTTGCTTACACTATTCTGAAGCCAGCTTGGTCGGTTCCTAGGCTTTTTGTTGCTTATGGACCAAGTTGTGCCTTTATGCGAAAACGGCGAAGTTTTTACTTTTCATTTTGAAAAACCACATTTTCTTGAAAATTGCCAATGTGTTCATCAAGGGGGAGATTGTGGATATCGTGAGGATATGTGCATGATCCCAGGATGATGAGTCAATTGGCAATGGCGTTGTTGGTTTGCAAAATCTCGCGCTGGTTTGCTTCCAAGGTCGTCGAGCCACAGCGGTCTCGACCGGTTGTCCGCGGTCGATCGCTGGTGGAGCATCCGGCCGCCATGTTGGCCGGTCCGACCATAAAACAAATTTGGGTTTTTGAGTGGGCCAAAAATAGGTTGTGTAGGCAAGTGAGGGAGTCTCCGGATGTGGTCCCATCATTTTTGTAGCTCCTACCAAAAGTTCTATTCGCTTGAAATTTCGAAGGTTTGAATTTCTCGCTTGAATTTTGGCTAAGTCCTTTGATCGGTCCGACCGCTGCTCGGGAGCGGTCCGACCGCATGAAACTGGCTTGACCGCCCTGGTAAGGATGACCGGCGATACTTGAATGTGAGCCAAGTGTTGCATTGAGTTGGTTTCGAGTGTGTTATTATATGAACTTCAATGCTTTATTGTTGTATATCGCATTGTGGCGGCGACGGGTCAAGTTGTGAAGAACTTGTTCCGAAACGATTTGTTTGTCTATTGTCATGCGGTGGCTTGCGTGTCAACGACGTCAACGGTGAGTGGATCGACTACGCTTGGAGAGCCGAGGTCCGTAATGATCAGGGATACCGGGTGAGGTCGTGTGACACAAGCATGGTGCAGAATGGACAATATGGATCGAACGGGTGGTTCGAAACAGCTGGTTGGATCAGGCGGTGCGGATATCGGTGCGAGTCTCTGGGAGGTTCCGATGGGATTCTGACAAGAGAGGCTTGGCGCCGATGAGAACCGCCGATCAACCTACACGTGGTGAAGCAAAGCGATTGCTTCAAGAGTTATTTGTGTGTGGGTCCCATGTGTAAGAGACCCAAAAAGGGAAACCCTAGCTCTCTAGTATAAATAGGAAGGGGAGAGGTGGAAAACCTGAGCAAGCATTCATTTAGCCCCCTTCTTTCTTTTTCTAGGGTTTGGAGGAGAGGAGAGGAGAACTAGGGTTTGGAGTGTGCTCCTTGTTGAGCTCTTGCCCTCCTTGGTGGAGAGGCTTTGTAAGCATCTATTGTGAATGAACAATCTTGTGATGCTTAATTGAAAGATCATTTGCTCCCTTTGTGTTCTTCTCTCTTTTGGATGTTTTTGGTGCTTCCTTGATTCAAAGGTTCATGCTTGGTCTCTCGGCCTATTTTATCTTGCTTTGATGTGTGGGATTACTCCTAGAGTCATCTAGATCATCAAACCCCCACAAGCAAGTCTTGAATCAAGTTTTTCTCATTTCTAAGGGTTTGAGCACTTCTTTGTTAAAATCTCGAGAGATCGATTCTGCGAAGTGGATCTGACGGATCGTCGCTAGAAATAGGTCTCTAATATCATTAGGGAGGTGTGCTAGAAATTTGGTCAAGTTTTATTGGTTGAATCAAAAGTTGGATCAAATTTCGCTTTGGATTTGGGTGGAGTTTTTCAAGATCGACTCTACCGGTCCGAAACCTTTAAACGGCGGTTCGACCGGGTGTACTCGACCATTGGTTTCTTGGGTCGAACTGTCCACCGGCCTCGACCATTGGTTAGTTGCCGGTCGGATCATTGGTTGACCGTCGGTCCGACCGCCCGTGGTAGCCGGCCGATCGCCGTGCCCGATGAAGAACATTGAGTTCTTTTCTCCTTTTGTGTCGTGTGCTTGAGGGGTTTATCAAATCCAACACAAGGCTTC
Organism: Hsuehochloa calcarea; assembly: GCA_036346395.1. NCBI lineage: Eukaryota > Viridiplantae > Streptophyta > Magnoliopsida > Poales > Poaceae > Hsuehochloa > Hsuehochloa calcarea. The sequence goes on along the minus strand of CM070604.1, from coordinate 34,484,718 downwards.
CGTTGTGTGTTCACTGAACTTCTTAGCTTTCATAGCTAAAGGAGTAAAGTTCGTGTTGGTTTTGATTTAGGCGAGAAAGTTTTGAAAGCGCCTATTCACCCCCCTCAGTCGCCTTCCGGTCCTACAAATCCGACGACCAACGAGTCGTCTCCTTCCTCTGTCCGTGCGCGCGTGAGCTCTGCCATGGCGTGCGCAGGGGAGAAAAGCAGTGGCGTGCAGTCCACTCTATGTCCACCTTTAAACGGCTAGCTCTGAGTGCATTAAATGCATGTCGCGCTCATCGCTCAGAGGGCCATGACTCAACTGCTCCCATCGCTCTCAAGTGCTCTCATGGCAGTGTTGACCCGACTGGAAAAATCCGGCCGTTGCTCTCTGCCATTGCTCTACTTAAACTCCATTGCTTCACCCTTAGCTTCTTTTAGCACTTCCGCAACTCCAGCTAGCACTCACCAGCTTGCTCGAGCTGCAGTTCCTCGCAATCTCCTCGACCGCCATTTTTGAGTGTGGAGCTTACGGTGGAGGTGGTGCAACGGGGGTTTTCTTCTTCAAGTATTCTCCCCCTCTGCTCCCCCTTTACTCCCTGGAGCTTAACTCTCACTCGGTTTGGTTCTCTCTTTGCCCAGGTCGCTGTGGTCTAGTGAGAACCTTACCGCCGCCGTTCGGACACTCATCGCCGGAGCCACTCCGTGGGTCTCTGGTCGTTTCTTCAGCTCAGGTAATTTCACCTTACCCTATAGGAGCTTAGGTGTGTTTTCGTCGCTCTCTTGGTATTGTCCGTTCGGGAGTTCTCCCGAGCCATACCTACTCAGCCGCACTCCGTGGTCGTACCACCGTTTCAGCCATACTCTAACTAGTGCTGGCCGCCGGTCGGGCCATTAAACTTTTAGACCCTTATCCCTGCCCTTGGCTGGCGCCACTGTGGTCGGAGAAGCCGCCGAGCCGCTGGCAAAGCGTGCGGGAGGCGCTGCCTCGTGGTCGGATTTCCGACCAGCCACCGTAGCGTAGTCGTAAGTTTTACCACGACTATGCCATGGGCATAAGTCCTTCTACGACTAGTACCCAGTCGTAAGTTCTTCTACGACTTGAACTTAGTCGTAAGACTTGCTACGACTATGTCATAGTCGTAGGTTTTCTACGACCACTACCTGGTCGCAAGACTTTATTTCGGTCATAGGTTTGGCATTAAGAATCCAAATCAAGTGGTTCTTGTTGCTAAATTCTCTATAAATCAGTACCTTGCTACTGTAAAACTTTCAGAAATTTGGGAGAAGGTTTGCTGTTGAGTCTTTGCATTTTATCCGTTCTTATTGGTTGCTTTTCGCCTTCTCGTTAGGATCCGAAGAGCACATTGACAACATAAGTGATCCCCAGCTACATCTTAACCCGCAGCAAACAGGCAAGCAGTTTGATCATGTTAATCCTAATATTTTTCAAGTCTACTATATTGATTTCAACTCGTATGTATGCATTGCTATTTTGTTGTCAAATTATGGTTAGAATCCTATAGTTGCATAATCTGTAGGACTTGTTTATCCTCTACTACCATGAGCTTTGGTTACTAGCTGTGGTCGGAGTTCGATGGATGGACTCCGGTCACTTAGTAGCTTCCGACTTGAAATTGCTTAGAAATGCATAGTTTCGGTAGTACTGGGCGATCATCGATTGTAGTCGATGATCTTGATCACATTACTTATTATGTCATTACGACCAGCACTTGCGCTTTGTTATTTTGTAAAGTCAAAATCTGAAAACGGAAAACTGATTTGGACTTGGGCAAGTGGTCGGATGGTGGGTTATTGGGTTTGTGGACGTCTTGCCTAAGTCTACAAGGACCGAACATCTTGTTACACTAAACCAAGCATTTTTGCGTGCTAACGACGCGAGAGGGATATGGGACCTCTCTTGACTTAGTACTTTAGCGTGGGTTATCTCCGAGTCGCAGGAGGGGGTTGTGTGTGTTGTGTGAAACATGATATGTGGTCATGTTCTTGTGTTGGGTGTGCGGTGGTGGAGATTCCGGGTAGGATCTCCACCTCGAGGAGCGTCGTAGTTGTCCAAGGCTTTACCCGGGAAGGGTAGTTGACCGAGACTTTACGATGACTCCGACACAACGTATGGGTTTCTATCCGTACGGGCGGCTCGTGAATAATTCACAATATTGGAAATGTCTCGTAGGACTTAGCCGTGCCGGCATACCTAAGGAAGTGTGCTTAATAGCTTGGCAAAAAGGCGGTCTGGCGTGTGGGTACATTGGTACACCGTTGCAGGGATAAAACTATTCGAATAGCCTCGTCCTAGGTTATGGACACACTTGGGGAGGTCTTCCAAGAGTTAGACTTCAACCTTTTAAACTAAAATTTGACATGGGTGGTATGAATGGGTAATTCATGCTATTGTTGTGGTGACTAATGGTTAGTCACTTCCAGGATTGTTGTTGTTCTTTATCTACTGTTATATTGTTGTTCTTTACGATTATTTGAACATTAAAAACTGATTTGTTAACTTGCTTTCAAATGTACTACATTATTGCAAATGAAAACTTGCTTTATGCTAAAGGTAAAACATACAGCCTCCACTCAAAAAGCTCGCATATAGTTATGTATGTGCATTCACATTCTCACACGTAAGTCTTGCAGTACATTCCATGTACTCACCCGCTTTCTTTGGGCTCTTTGTTGTGAGGGAGGAAGGTGAGCCCCAAGGGCCTCACTTTTGTGAAATGTGCTGTGGATTCGACGACTAGCTTGGCGGTCCGGTCGGTTGCCTTGTGGGTTAAAGGCACACTGATTGGCTCTTTTGTTTATAGCCATCTTATGGCACTTTTGCTTCCACTGTTCAATTTTCTTTATGTATATGTCATTTGGTCGGTCGGCCTCTCTTTTGTAATAACTATCCTTTATTTATGTTATCTTCTGGTTGTTGCTTTGCTTCGGTTCTATGTGAATGAATGGAATTGATGCATAAATTTTGTAAAGAGGTGTGTATACTGCATTTCTGGGAAGTATACATGTCTCGAGTCTCGGATTATCTGATTTGTGATGCTAGGACCAAGTGGATGGTTAAGCATTACAAGCCCGATAAACCGGGGTCTCACAATAAGCGCAAGGAATTGGAAGATCACCGTAAGCGCAGAATGGCTCAACAAGGAAGTCACCAATCCCAGCTGAAGACAAGGATGATTCCACCGCAGTTTAGCTGTTTTCCACCACAGAATTATGCCAGACCACCTGCACCAACTTCAGCACCTGATCCAGTTGCTCAGAACTTCCGCAACCCCGCACCAGTCAACCCCAATCCAGTAAGCAACCCACAGAGTATAGCTAGAGTTTGCTTTACCTGTTGTCAGCCAGGGCATTTCGCCAACCGATGTCCGCAGAATGGGACTATCACTCCAGTACGCTTCAATCTTGGGAACACACCAGCCAAGACACCAGTACAGAACAACTATCAAGGAACTTCTCATGCTGCCAGTCAATCCAGAGGAACACCGCAATCAGTAGTCAGAGGCCGTGTCAACCACGTCACTCTAGAAGGAGCTCAGGAAGCACCTGACGTTGTACTAGGTAAGTTTCTGGTAAATTCAGTACCTGCATCAGTTCTGTTTGATTCTGGAGCTTCGCATTCATTTGTCTCTGAAGTTTTTGCAACCAAGAATAATTTGGGAGTTATGCATCTTAAACATACTCTGTTAGTTCAATCGCCTGGAGCAGAGCTAAGTTCTAAAGTTGGATGTTTAGGAGCTAGGTTACTCATAGCTGGAGTTGAGTTTCTAGCTAACCTAATAGTTCTAGATACTCAGACCATAGATGTCATCCTTGGTATGGATTGGTTATCCAAACATAAAGCAGTGCTAGATTGTGGCCGAAGAGCCGTAACAATTGAGGATACCACCGGAAGGAAAGTTGAATTCCTAGCCACCTCAGTACGTGATGGACATTTGGTGGTCCACAGTCTGAAGACAGTTTCTTTGGAACATGTACCTGTAGTCAGGGATTACCCAGATGTGTTTCCAGAAGAGTTACCAGGAATGCCACCGGACCGTGACATTGAGTTTGTCATCGATCTAGTGCCAGGAACAGCACCAATTTCCAAGAGACCCTATCAGATGCCAGTCGATGAACTTGTGGAAATGAAGAAGCAGATAGAAGAATTACTGGAGAAAGGTTTTGTAAGACCTAGTTCGTCGCCATGGGGAGCGCCGGTTTTGTTTGTCAAGAAGAAAGATGGAAGCATGAGGATGTGCATCGATTATTGCTCTCTCAATGAAGTTACCATCAAGAACAAATACCCTTTGCCCAGAATTGATGATTTGTTCGACCAGATGAAAGGAGTCGGAGTATTCTCCAAGATCGATCTGCGATCAGGTTACCATCAGTTGAAGATTTGTCCTAAGGATGTACCGAAGACTGCTTTCTCAACCCGGTATGGATATTATGAGTTTTTAGTCATGTCTTTTGGATTGACTAATGCCCCCGCTTATTTCATGAACATGATGAACAAGGTATTCATGGAATACTTGGATAAGTTTGTGGTAGTATTCATTGACGATATTTTGGTATACTCCAAGTCAGGAGAAGAGCATGCTGAACACCTAAGATTAATCCTAGAGAAGCTCAGAGAACATCAGTTGTATGCCAAGTTCAGCAAGTGTGACTTTTGGAAGAAGAAAGTTGATTTCCTCGGTCATGTGATGACAGCCGAAGGAGTAGCAGTTGACCCCGGAAAGGTTAAACCTGTAATGAATTGGAAGCAGCCCAAGACGGTTACTCAAATTCGTAGTTTCTTGGGAATGGCAGGATATTATCGTCGTTTCATTGAAGGATTCTCAACGATTGCTAAGCCTCTTACGCAATTGTTGAAGAAAGAGAAGAAGTTCATTTGGACCCCAGCTTGCGAAGAAAGTTTTCAAGAATTGAAGAAACGTTTGACTTCAGCCCCAGTACTAGTTTTACCGGATATCAGTAAGGATTTTGATATCTATTGTGATGCTTCACGTCAAGGATTAGGATGTGTCCTTATGCAAGAAGGAAGAGCTGTCGCTTATGCGTCAAGGCAATTAAGGCCTCATGAAGAGAATTACCCCACCCATGATTTAGAATTAACTGCCGTAGTGCATGCTTTGAAGATTTGGCGTCATTATCTCATCGGTAATCGCTGTGAAGTTTATACGGATCATAAGAACCTGAAGTACATATTCACTCAGTCTGATTTGAATATGAGGCAGATAAGATGGCAGGAATTAATAAAGGATTATAATCTTCGAATCCATTACCATCCTGGTAAGGCCAATGTAGTTGCAGATGCACTTAGTCGTAAGAGCTACTACAATGCTCTGGAAGTAAAAGAGTTGTGTTCAGAACTTCAGGAGGAATTCCAGAAGCTACAGCTAGAAGTTGTGTCTGAAGGATTTGTAGCCAGTCTGGAAGTGCAGTCTACTCTGGAGAAGCAGATTCGGGAAGCCCAACCCAAGGATTCTGAGTTTGCCGACCTCAAGAAGAAAATGGCAGAAGGAAAATTTAAAGACTTTATCGTGGATGATCGGGATATACTGTGGATCAATGGACGTATCTGTGTACCGGATATTGATGGATTAAGACAACTGATTCTGAAGGAAGGCCATGACTCAAAGTATTCGATTCACCCTGGAAGCACTAAGATGTATCAGGATGTTAATAATATGTTTTGGTGGCCAAACTTAAAGCGAGACGTCGCAGAGTTCGTTGACTTATGCGACATGTGTCAGAAAGTAAAGGCATAGCATCAGAGACCAGCGGGTTTGCTACAACCGCTGAAGATACCAGAATGGAAGTGGGAAGATATCGGTATGTATTTTATTACCGGTTTACCCCAGACTCAATCAGGCTATGACTCGATTTGGGTAATAGTGGATCGTTTGACTAAGGTTGCTTATTTCTTGCCAGTCAAGACCACTTACTTAGGAGACCGCTTGGCAGAGTTGTATATGTCAAAAATCGTCAGTCTGCATGGTGTGCCTAAGAGGATAGTGTCAGATCGAGAATCTCAGTTCACCTCTCGTTTCTGGCAAAGTTTGCATGAAGCCCTGGGAACTCACCTAAATTTTAGTACTTCATATCATCCCTAGACAGATGGACAGACTGAAAGAGTAAACCAGATATTGGAGGATATGTTGAGAGCCTGTGCTCTAGCTAATGCTACCAGTTGGGATAAGAGTTTGCCATATACAGAATTCTCGTACAATAACAGTTATCAAGCTAGTTTGCAGATGTCACCATTTGAAGCTTTGTATGGTCGTGCCTGCAGAACTCCATTAAATTGGTCAGAGACAACTGAACATGTAGTGTTCGGGCCAGATATTATTCAGGAAGCCGAAGAACAAGTTGCTATGATCAGAGAAAGACTAAAGATAGCCCAGTCCAGGCAAAAGTGTTATTCCAATAATCATCGTCGTGACCTCAGCTTTGAACCAGAGGATTTTGTGTATCTTCGAGTTACTCCACTCAGAGGTGTTAAGAAATTCCACACCAAATGGAAGCTTGCTCCAAGGTATGTGGGTCCGTTCAAGATTTTGGAACGCCGAGGAGAAGTTGCGTACCAGTTGGAGCTACCACAATCGTTAGCAGGAGTGCATGATGTCTTTCATGTCTCTCAGCTGAAAAAGTGTCTTTGTGTGCCAGAAGAGCAGACCCCGTTGGAGTCAATCGAACTGAAGGAAGATCTCACGTACAAAGAACAGCCTGTCAAGATTTTGGATGTCGCAGAGCGCCGTACCAGAAGCAAGACCGTTCGTTTTTGCAAAGTCCAGTGGAGTAACCACTCAGAAGGAGAAGCAACGTGGGAACGTGAAGAAGAGTTGAAAGCCGAGTTCCCCAGCCTTTTCTCTAGCTAGCCTGAATCTCGGGGTCAAGATTCCCTTAAGGGGGGAGGTTTATAACATCCCAATTTTCAGAGTTTTGAAAATCCTTTAAATAGTTATAGTGAGAAAATTCACCATTTGGATTTATTTGAATATTAATTTAAAAAGCTTAATATGGACTTTAAGGACAAACTGATTTAATGTGCTTAATCCCAACATCAACAATTGTCAAAACTATTTTATTTAGATTCTACATGCTTGGATATATTTTATAGAATTTTCTAAAATTTTTCCAAGATCATTTGCTATTTTCTAATTGCTATTTGCATTTTCTGGATTTATTAAAAAGAAAAATCTATTTAAATCCCTCGGAACAGTGTTGGGCCGAAGCCCAACAATATTCTAGCCGCGCCAGCCCATTCCGCCGCTCGACCGCGCCCTCGTCCGTTGGATGCTTGACGCGTGCCCCTCGTTTTCGATCGGACGCTCGCGCTTAGCCCCACCTTCCTCCGTTGGATTGCTGCCGCGTGGCTTCGCCCGCTGATCTCGCTCGCTCGCCCGCGCCTCGCTGCCTCTGCCAGGTGGGACCGCCACAGGGTTGTCGTCTCCGCGCTTTCTTCTTCCTCGCGCCCGCGCTTCGCCGCCATTGCTGAAGCTTCGAGCTTCGTCCGAAAATCGCGCATCCGTTGCTGATTCTTCGCGCCGACGCCACCAAATCGTAACTCTGTTTATTTCTTATCTTTTCCAAACCGAATCAAACCGCGAATCCCTCTCAATCTCCGAGAATCAAGGATTTCAAAATCCTGGCTGTTTCGGACCCGAATTGGGGATTTCCAATTTCGGCGTTCCCCGGGCCTATAAATACCCCCCTTAGCACCGCCCAAACCTCCGCAACCCAGAGCTGCCACCCTCGTCGCCTCGATCGCTCTAGCGCCGCCGCATTTCAAGTTTTAGGGTTTTCGGCCGAGCTTCTTCTCCGGCGAATTGCGCTGCCGTCGTCGCCGCCCTTGCCTCGCCGACTCCACCATCGTACCCAGCAAGTCCCAGGCTTCCTCGGGCGCACCTCCTCATCGCCGGAGCATCACCCGAGTCCCCGTCCGACAAACCCGAGGCCACCTCAACGCCTCAAGCTCGCCGCCGGCCATCTCCGACGACCTCAGGTGCTCAAACCGGTGCCCACATATGCGCAATAACCCAGGGAAATTCTGATACCCTTGGTCGCCGGCGACTCGCTGCCGATCGCCGGCAAGCCATTGGTCCCTGTGCGCCGCCCCTCGGCAATGCGTCATCAGCAGCCACGCCAGCGCCCCGTCACCCTCTCGCGCTTGCGTGTCACATGCGTGGCCGCCGCATCAGCGCCACGTGGCTCAGCCCACCGCGGCAGATCTCCCTCGGTTCGCTGCACTCGGTCCACCGTGAACCCGAGACTGACATGTGGGGCCCACATGTCAGATTTCTTTTTAAATCTATTTCTTTTTCCATTAATTCTCGGCTGACGCAAACATTGCGCAATAATCCAATTTTTTTTATAAAAATAATTCAGGAAATTCCATAAAATCCAAATTAGGGTTTTATTTGATTTTTCAAACTTCCAAAGCCCATATCTTTTGCATCCGAACTCGGATTGAGCCCATTCAAATTTGCAAATTTATATAAAATCAAGATCTATTTAATGGTGAATTTTATTTGATTTTTTGGAGTTTGTTTTGCCTCTGTATTTATTTATTTATGGTTTCTTTTATCTCATTTGCGAGTAGACGTCGATACTTCAGGGAATTTTGCTGAAGAAGGAGCACCACCACAAGATCAAGACCAGTATTTTGAGCTATTCCAAGGCAAGTTATACCTTTGATCATGTTGAACCCAGTTTGCAAATTACTTTATTTTAAATTACTGCATTCTAATTTAAATATTTATTTAAATGCTTTTGGGTGTAGTTATTAATCCAATTTGTTATATCCACCTTGTCAATTTGTATGCCATGATCTTTTGTCACCCTAGGTTGGTTCATTATTAGTTGTTATTATGGTAGCACCAACATGGGTTGGTTAGATACGATTAGACTGCTTAGCCATGCCACGAGTCATCATTTCATGTGAGTTGCAATTATAAACTTGACTTAGTGATTATGGAACTGTGTGATGAAACTGTGTGTGCTGTGTGCTGTTACTCGTGATGGCATGTGTTGCACTTAACCAACAGGGTGGGAAAAGATTTAGACTGAGGCAAGTGGTGGATCTGTGTGAATGGTGTAACTGTGTGCTATAAACTTTATGATTTGGGTTAAAACGGGAAGTCTTGCCTTGGTCAATTAGGGACTTAACTTTGTGCGCCATTGAACTGGGCCTTACTGTACGACCACATGCCTAGTATGGGTTGGGCCTGACTTAGTAAGTTATGGAGTCTTGACATTGACAACTCAGGTTGTATTTAAACTGTGTGATGGGTCGGAGGTGTGATATGTCACATCGCGGGACGGTTCGCTGCATCCCTGTCCAACGGTGTGTGTCGTTCCAAGGGCTGTGTGTACAAATTGGACAGCGGTAAAGCACATCGGGAGTGTCATTGTTTGAGATGAAGTCTCTAAAAGGTTTTGTTATGGTCAGTGATAGCTACACAGATTGTATCGTATGGGTAAAGTGTACAACCTCTGCAGAGTGTTTAATCAATCTATTCGAATAGCCGCGTCCTCGGATATGGACATGCTCAGGAATTTCACACGAGTGGTAGATTTTCATAAAACAATTGGGAAGGGTCAACTGTGTGAGATAACTTGTGCAGCTGTGTGAATAACTTGATTAGACCGTGTGTCCTTTGTGAAATCAATTGTTAACTTATTATTGTCTATTTGTTTTGAATTATGCTTTAAATCTATTATTTCTATTCAATTGCAAATGTTGCATTTCCGCAAACTACCCACAGTAGCCATTCCTTTGGAATAAACCATCATGTATAAATGCATTCTGTGGTATGACTTGCGACGTACTCACTCTTGCTAAAAAAATCAACAGAAGTGGAGGAGTCGTCGCCTGCTTTTGAAGAAGAGTTCTACGAAGGTTGATCGTTAGGGTCTTTATCCCAGTCAGTTGCCTGTGGTAAATTGATGGGAGCCCACTGGAGTTTATTTCATTTCCACTGCAGTTTATTTCTTTATTGTCAGCCTTGGATGGCTTAATAAATGTAAAACTCGACCGTATGGTCCCAATAGTTATTTGTTATTCAAAGTACTCGTTTATTCTTATATTCGTTGTATGGATGTGATATTTCATCGATGTTGGCACTGTGTGCACTAGCGTGATCCTGGACTAGTGCAGAATACACAGAGGGTCCAGATTTGCATATTTCGGTCGCGACACAAGTTTAGAGAATTTGTTGAGGTAGTCAGTCACAAACATTCCTGCATGCTTGAGAGCACATAATTCATCTTTCTTCAGATCCATGGTTCCTTCCGGCACATGATACTGGCGAAAAGCAGTTGTGAACTCTTCCCAAGTAATGTGTTGCGGCGTTCCATACGCTGCACAAAAGTTTTCCCACCATTCGGCCAATGCCTTCCATCTGGTGAGAGGCGTACAGAACTTTCTCATGATCGCTGCATTGAGTGATCAGCAGTTTCCTCTCAATGCCACAAAGCCAATCATCAGCTTCTACTGGTGAGACATGTCCAGAGAAAGTTGGTGGACGGGTTCTCATAAACTCGCCTAATTGGATGATCCGTTGTGACCATGAGCAACTGGGGCTCCATTGTGATGCTGATTGTTGTTGTTCTGGTCATTCATAACTTGCATCTGATTCATCATGGTGTACATCTGCTGGGTCTGAGCTGCCATGAATGCTCCAAAATTCTGCAGATCCACTGAAGGTGCTTTTGATGGAACTGCTTCTGCGGAGGTCTGCTCCTGGCCTTCTGATACTGGAGTATCGGAACCACTTGCAGCAGCTTGACGAGTCTGAACCATCTAGCGAATCTCCATAGGTTAGATAAGGTAGCAAGCACGAGATAAGTTGTAGAACCAAGCGGGGTAGGTAAAACCCAACAATATTTTTTTTAAGAAAACTCAACTGAAACTCTTATATTAATTAAGATAATAGTATGGCTTGCAACAAATGCCTAAGGGCCTTTGCAGCTCATACTTGTACACAAGAAATTAAGCACGCAAACTACCGCCTAAAGGGCGACTCAAGACTTAATACTGGCTAAGCCTAAAACAAACTCGAACAGACTACTCGATTAAATAGCCTCCGTAGCCTTGACGGTGCTCCCGCCTACTGTAGACCTGAAAGTGAGCTGGCATCCTTGCAAACTGATTTTGATGTCCCGGGGCTGGTGCAACAGGAGCAGGTACTGCTGGTTCCTCTGGCTCTGCTGCCTCTGTTGGCTCTTCTGGTCCAGCCGGTTCATCAGCTTCTTCTGGGCCTTCTTTGTGATTGTGCTCTCCATAGAGGGTTTCTTCCAGCATGGCGATCCTCTCCTCGGCTCTTTGAAGGGTCTCGTAGGCACACTCCAGCTCTGTGGCGGCTAACTCCAATGATTTCTCTTGAGCAGCGGCGAACTGGGCAAGATGTGCAACGGTGGCGTTGCCTTCTCCCTCTATAGACGGGTAGCGTGCAACAAGATCCACGTCGGAAGAGCGGGGATGGTAACGAAAAACGGTGTCCCGAAGCTCTCGAGAGTAGATGTTGCAGATCCTTAGGATGGCAAGGCGCGAAGACTCCTGGATTGCTGAAATCCAAACACTCCTTTGAGCTGAGATGTTCAGGGATTTGCTCGCCTTGGTGTTCTTCCTAGCGTAAACGGTCAAATGGCAAATCACTCCACGATCTCGGCCGTTCACGATCAAAGCACTACCACGGTACATTGGACGGTCAAATCCTCCAAGTACTTGTAACAACTTCCAAAGTTCAGCGGCAAGTCCTCCCTTGCTCTCTCCATAACTCTGAAGATAAGGCATCTATCAAGATGGACAAGGAGATGAAAACAACTTTAAAACAGCGGGGAGAGAAAGAATTTCAGCAATAGTTGAGTCAAGACAGACATGAGATGATTTAAGGAGTTCAATTAATCTTTCAAGTTAATATTTGCTCTAGAAAATAATTTTGGACATACTACGACGGCCGATCTAACTAAGGTCAAAACCTACAGTTAGAATGGCTCTAATCCTACCTCTGTCGGGACCCAAATATACAAATATGGACCCTCTGTATATGCAGCACTAGTCCAGGATCACGCTAGTGCACACAGTGTCAACATCGATGAAATATCACATCCATACAACGAATATAAGAATAAACGACTACTTTGAATAACAAATAACTGTTGGGACCTTACGGTCGAGTTTTACATTTATTAAGCCATGCAAGGCTGACAATAAAGAATAAATCGCAATAAAAGTAAACTCCGGTGGGCTCCCATCAATTTACCACGAGCAACCGATCGATCAAGACCCTAACGATCAACCTTCGAGAACTCTTCTTCAAAAGCGCATTTACGACTCCTCCACTTTTGTTGATTTGTTTAGCAAAAGTGAGTACACACCGTACTCGCAAGTCATACCACAGAATGCATTTATACATGATGGCTTATTCCAAAGGAATGGCTTCTGTGGTTATTTTGCGGAAATGCAACATTTGTAATTGAATACAAATAATAGATTGAAAACATAATTGAGAACAATTAAAGAATATTAATTTAACAATTGGCTTCACAAAGGACACACAGTCTAAACAAGTTATTCACACAGATGTACAAGTTATTTCACACAGCTGACCCTTCCCAAATGTTTCATGAAAATCTACCACTCGTCTGAAATTCCCGAGCATGTCCATAACCGAGGACGCGGATATTCGAATAGATTGGTTTAAACACTCTGCAGAGTTTGTACACTTTACCCACACGATGAAACCAACCGGATCAGAGTTGATCACAACAAAACCTTTCAGAGACTTTATCTCAAACAATGACACTCCCGCTGTGCTTTCCTGCCGGCCAACTGATACACACAGCGTTTCGTTACGACACACATCGTTGGACAGGGATGCAATGAACCGTCCCGCGATGTGACATATCACACCTCCAGCCCATCACACAGCTTAAATACAACCCGAGTTGTCAATGTCAAGACTCCATAACGTACTAAGTTAGGCCCAGCCCATACTAGGCATGTGGTCGTACAGTAAGGCCCAGTTCAATGGCGCACAAAGTTAAGTCCTTAATTGACCAAGGCAAGACTTTCAGTTTTAACCCAAATCACAAATTTTAATAAGCACATAGCTCCACCATTCACACAGATCCACCACTTGCATCAGTCTAAATCTTTTCCCACCCTGTTGATTAAGTGCAACACATGAAATCAACGAGTAATAGCACACAGCACATAATTTTATCAAACAGTTCCATATTCCATTAGTCAAATTCATAATTGCGACTCACATGAGATGCTGACTCGTGGCATGGCTAAGCAATCTACTCGTATCTAACCAACCCACGTTGGTGCTATGATAATACCAATTAATAATGAACCAATCTAGGGTAACAAAAGATCATGGCATACAATAGACAAGGTGGATATAACAAATTGGATTAATAACTATCCCAAAAACATTTAAATAAATACTTGAATTAGAATGCAATACATTAAAACAAAGTATTTTGAAAACTGGGTGCAAGATGATCAAAGGTATAACTTGCCTTGTAATAGGTCTAGGTACTGGTCGTGATCTTGAGGTGCTCCTTCTTCTGCAAAACTTCCCGAAGTATCGATGTCTACTCGCAAATGAGACAAAAGAAAAAAAACAAATAAATAACAGGGGTAAAACCAACTCCAAAAATCAAATAAAATTCACCATTAAATAGATCTTGATTTTATATGAATTTACAAATTTGAATGGGCTCAATCGGAGTTTGGATGCAAAAGATATGGGCTTTGGAAGTTTTGAAAATCAATTAAAACCCTAATTTGGATTTAAACGATTTTCCCAATTATTTTTATATAGGAAAATCGGATTATTGCGCAATGCTTGCGTCAGCCGAGAATTTCCAGAAAAAGAAATAGATTTTAAAAAAATTCTGACATGTGGACCCCACATGTCAGCCTCGGGGCTCACGGTGGACCGAGTGCACCGAGCCGAGGGAGAGCTAGCCCGGTGGACCGGGGCGACGTAGCTCTGACGATGCAGCCATGCAGGCGACACGCCAGCACTGAGGGGGATGTGGCTGCACACGTGGGCAGCCATGGAGGTAGAACGCCGGCGGCACTCCGGCGACCACGGATCCGGCGGATAAGGGCGGCTCAGCGGCGGCGGAGGTGCACTCTGGAATCAGTGTGACCTGGCGATCCCGGTGACATGATCACTACCCGCCGGATATGACCAGAACGGCGGTGGCGACACGAGGAGCGGCAGAGCGGTGCGGCCGAAGGTGGCGACGGCGAGGTAGGGGTTCCCCAGGGCAACAAACGCGCACATAGGGTTGCCCTCGACGTGGCGAACTCAGTGGTGGGCTCAGTGGCGGCTGAAGCTCACCGATGGCGGCGCAATCCGGCGAGGAAGCTCACGGCGGTGCTGAGGTTCGAGCTCCGCTTCCGGCGAAACGACGGCGAGCTAGGGTTAGCGGCGGTTGGTAAAAGGCGGTGGGGGTGGATGCGATCCTCGTGACACGGGCACGGCTTTAAATAGGGCCGAGAAACCCTAGAACCCATGTCGAGGACGACGGCGGCACGCGTGGGAGAATCAGAACGAAGTCCCGATCAGAGACGATAAACAGTGCTTCGATGGGAAAGGTGTGGCACAAAAGGCGACGCCTCAGTGGTCCCACTTGACAGAGAGACAGAAACGGCGCGGTGCGGGCGGGCGAGATCCAAGCGGGAGCCATGCGGCGACAATCCAACGGGGCAAGGCGGGCGAGCTCGCGGTCGTCCGATCGAAGAAGGGGGGGGCACGCGTCAAGCATCCAACGGACGAGGGCGCGGCCGAGCGGTGAGATGGGCTGGCGTGCGGGAATATTGTTGGGCTTCGGCCCAACACTGTTCCGAACAAATAAATTTGAATTTTCTTTTTAGAAACTCCATAAATTGCAAATAGTGATTAGAAAATAGCAAATGACTTTGGAAAAAAATTCTAGAAATATCTAGAAAATATATCCAAGCACATACAATCCAAATAAAATAATTTTGGCAATTGTTGATGTTGGACTTAAGCACATTAAATCATTTTATCCTTAAAGTCCATATTAAGCTTTTAATTTAAATTCAAACAAATTGCAAATGGTGAGATTTTCAACTAGCAACTGAATAAAAAGATTTTCAAAGGCTAAAAAGTTGGGATGTTACAATGCCCGAGTAATTGGACTTTGCACCTGAGGAGTGTTCATATCAGTAGAGGTGATGTCCTCATCATCCTCCCCTTCTTGAATTGGAGTCGTCCTCGACTCAAGATCATCTTCTGGCCCCAAGAAAGGTCGTAAATCTGCAATGTTAAAGGTGGAGCTAACCCCGAAATCTGCTGGCAAGTCTAACTTATATGCATTTTCATTAATACATTCAAGAACTTTAAAAGGACCATCTGTACGAGGCATGAGTTTATACTTTCTCAATTCAGGGAATCGTTCTTTGCGCAAGTGTAACCACACAAGATCACCAGGTTCAAAAGTAATATGCTTCCGTCCTTGACTACCAGCAACTTTATATTTATCATTCATAATCTCAATGTTCTCTTTAGTTGTCTCACGCATCTTAAGTATCAAATCAGCACGTTGTTGTGCATCAAAATTTACCTTCTCCGGAGCTGGAAGAGGCAACAAGTCGATAGGTGCACGAGGTATAAAACTATAAACAATATCAAAAGGATACTTCTTTGTGGTAGAATGTAGCGAATGATTATAAGCAAACTCTACATGAGGCAAGCAGTCCTCCCACATTTTTAAGTTCTTTTTAAGCACAGCCCTAAGCATAGTGGACAAAGTTCTATTGACAACCTCAGTTTGTCCATCGGTTTGGGGATGGCAAGTAGTAGAAAATAACAGCTTAGTCCCCAACTTACCCCACAAGGTTCTCCAAATCTGACTAAAAAATTTAGCATCACGATCGGAAACTATCGTATTCAGAAGACCATGCAAGCGAACAATTTCCCTAAATAACAAATCAGCAACATTTGTAGCATCATCACTTTTATGACATGGTATAAAATGAGCCATCTTAGAGAATCTATCCACGATAACAAAAATACTATGTCTTCCTTTCTTTGTTCTAGGAAGCCCTAAAACAAAGTCCATAGAAATGTCTTCCCAAGGCATGCTTGGAACACGAAGAGGCATGTATAAACCATGAGGATTAAGTCGTGACTTAGCCTTTTGACATGTGGTGCAGCGGGCAATGAAGCGCTCGACGTCACGCCTCATCTTTGGCCAATAAAATTGGTGGGTCAGAATGTCCTCCGTCTTCTTCACACCGAAGTGACCCATCAATCCTCCTCCATGCGCCTCCTGTAACAACAAAAGACGAACCCGTCATGCACCATAAATTTATTCCAACTCCTTCCCTCTTGATAATTTAGCAACACATCTTTAAAATCAACATCATGTACATATTGCTCCTTTATTGTCTCTAATCCAAAGATTTTGAAGTCAAGTTGTGAAAGTATGGTATATCTCCTAGACAAAGCATCAGCTATCACATTTTATTTGCCCTTTTTATATTTAATGACGTAGGGAAAAGACTCAATGAATTCAACCCACTTAGCATATCTGCGGTTCAGGTTGGTTTGACTTCGAATATGCTTCAAAGATTCATGATCAGAATGTATTACAAACTCTTTGGGCCATAAATAATGTTGCCATGTTTCCAAAGTTTGAACTAGAGCATATAATTCTTTATCATAGGCAGAATAGTTCAAACTAGGACTACTTAATTTTTCACTAAAGTAAGCAACAGGTTTTTCTTCTGGAATTAACACACCACCAAGACCTATACCACTAGCATCACATTCTAATTCAAAAGTCTTGCTGAAATCGGGAAGTTGAAGCAAAGGGGCGTGTGTTAGCTTATCTTTGAGAGAGTCGAAAGCTTGTTGTTGTATGGTGGCCCAAGTAAAAGTAACTCCCTTCTTTGTAAGCTCATTCAGCGGTGCAGCGAGGGTGCTGAAATCTGGAAGTTGAAGCAAAGGGGCGTGTGTTAGCTTATCTTTGAGAGAGTTGAAAGCTTGTTGTTGTATGGTGGCCAAAGTAAAAGTAACTCCCTTCTTTGTAAGCTCATTCAGCGGTGCAGCGAGGGTGCTGAAATCCCGATAGAAACCAGCGAGCCCTAGAAAACTCTGCACTTGTGTGACCGTTTTAGGAGGCGGCCAACTCTGGATAGCGACGATCTTGGCTTGATCAACTTCGATGCCCTGTGGAGTAACAACATAGCTAAGAAAAGAGACTTGATCTGTACAAAAGGTGCACTTCTCAAGGTTACCAAACAAACGTGCATATCTCAAACCAATAAAAACAGCACGTAAATGTTCCATGTGTTCTTCATATGACTTGCTATAGATCAGAATATCATCAAAATAAACCACCACAAATTTTCCAATAAAAGCACGCAAAACTTCGTTCATCAAACGCATGAAAGTGCTATGTGCATTAGTTAAACCAAAAGGCATCACTAACCACTCATATAGTCCGAACTTAGTTTTAAAAGCTGTTTTCCATTCATCTCCTAATTTCATCCTAACCTGGTGGTACCCGCTACGCAAGTTAATCTTTGTGAAAAGAATAGAACCACTCAACTCATCAAGCATATCGTCTAACCTAGGAATGGGATGACGATACCATATTGTGATATTATTAATAGCTCTACAGTCCACACACATACGCCAACTACCGTCTTTCTTAGGAATCAAAAGAACAGGAACAGCACAAGGACTAAGGCTTTCTCTTACGTACCCACGGTCCAAAAGATCTTGGACTTGTCGCTGAATTTCCTTAGTCTCCTCCAGATTGGTCCTATATGCAGCACGGTTTGGCAAAGTCGCACCTGGGATCAAATCAATTTGATGCTCAATCCCTCGAATGGGTGGCAATCCCATGGGTACCTCAGCTGGAAATACATCCACATACTCCTGCAAAAGGTTAGCAATAGCCGGAGGCAAAGAGCTAGATATATCCTCAAGTGAATATAAAAGCATTTTTGCATATCAAAGCATAGCATGGCAGCTCATTATCAAAAATTTCAGCAAGATCAGATTTGGTTGTAAGCATGACACAACCCTTTAATTTAATTCCCTCGGACTTAGAACTAGGTGCTAACCGCCCTTTCTTAGGTGGGAAAACATTCTTCACTACTTACTGATTTTCAAATTCATCTTCAAGTTCTTTCTTATCATTTTCAGCTAGCACTTTATCACAATTCACAATTTCAGTAGGCGTCAAAGGTAGTAAAGTTATTTTCTTTCCTTTGTGCATAAAAGAGTATTTATTACTTCTACCATGATGAGTTGCATCGGTATCAAATTCCCATAGACGACCTAACAAGAGAGAACAGGCTTGCATAGCTACTACGTCGAAATCAGCAACATCATGATAGGAACCGATGGAAAAATGCACTCTCGCAGACTGTGTTACCTTCACCTTACCGCTGTAGTTGAACCACTGAATGTGGTATGGGTGAGGATGCGTGCGTGTGGTCAAGCCAAGCTTCTTGACCAATCCTGAATTCACCAAGTTATTGCTGCTTCCACCATCAATTATGACTTGAACTCGGCAATCCTGAACGATGAGGAACATCTGAAACAATTATGACGTTGTAGCATCTCCTCTTGCTCTCTTTGAGAGCTCAATACTCGTTGCACAATTATGGTCCTATAATTTGCCGTAGCAGTGACATCTAAAATTTCCTCACCATCGCTATCTGCCTCATGATCATTATCATTGCCTGCAAGGTTAGCTGCAAGAGCATTTCATCCTCAACATCACTAGCACTTACATAACCACCATCTTCTATCGCAATGTACGCTCGTTGACTTGGGCAATCTCTCATGAAGTGGCCCATTCCTTTACAACGGTGGCATACAATTCCTATTGTACGACCTATGGAAGCAACCGAAGAAGAGCTCTGCGCTGGTGCCTGCACACTAGTAGATTTGCTAGCCTTGGGTGCGCGTAACGGTGGAGGTGGTGCTACTGAACGCGCCCTACTCACAGAGGGGGCAGCAGACCGAAAAGCATGTGGGGGCTGTCTTGGCTTGTCCTGGCGTTGATCTCGATGTAGATGTACTACCAAAGTTACTCCTGGTCCTTTGTTGTCTACCTTGCAATTCTTTTTCTGCCAAACAAGCAAGCTGGAACAACCTATTAATATCATTATAGTCTTTGTAATCAACTATATTATGAATCTCACGTCATAAACCACCATAAAAACGAGCCATCTTATCCTCCTCATCCTCAACAAGATTACAATGCAGCATGCCTATTTGTAGTTCTTGATAATATTCCTCAACAGATTTATTACCCTGGTCTAAGCGCTGTAATTTCTTACGCATATCATGTTTAAAAGCAGGAGGAACAAATCTAGCATTCATAGCTATCTTCAATCTATCCCATGTATCAGGTGTTAAGCCAGAATTAACCACTTGAGTCCACCAAATGATAGTAAAATCTTTAAATTCACTAGTAGCTTGTCTGACTCTATGCACTTCAGGAACTAGATGGGTGTGAGACCCCGATTTATCAGTCTTATAATGTTTAACAATCCATTCGGTCGTAGCATCACAAATCAAATAAACCGAGACTCGAGACATGTATACTTCCCAGAAATACAGTATACATACCTCTTTACAATAAGTCCTGCATCAATTCCAATCATTCACATAGAACCAAAGCAAAAGCACAAACCAGAAGATAAGCTAAATAAAGGATAGTTATTACAAAAGAGAGACCGACCGGCCAATTACATATAAATACAAAAATAAACAGCGGAAGCAAAAGTGCCATAAGATGGCCATAAACAAAAGAGCCAATCAGTGTGCCTTTACCCACAAGGCAACCGACCGAACCGCCAAGCTAGTCGTCAAACCCGCAGCACATCTCACAAAAGTGAGGCCCTTGGGGCTCACCTTCCTCCTCTGCAACAAATAGTTAAGCAAAGCAAATGAGTACAAAAATTGTACTCCGCAAGACTTACGTGTAGAGTAACAGACCTATACATATGCTACATGCAAGCTTATTTAAGTGGAGGCTGTATGTTCCATTTTCAGCACAAAGTAATCTTTATTTGCAATAATGTAATACATTTGAAAGCAAGTTTACAAACTGTTTTTATTGTTCAAATAACAGTAAATGACAACATGCTAATAGTAGATAGGTGACAACAACAATCTTGGAAGTGACTAAACCATAGTCACCACAACAATAGCAAGAATTACCCATTCATGCCAACCATGTCAATTTTTAATGAAAAAGGTTGTAGTCTAATTCTCACGGGGCGTATCCGAGTGTGTCCATAACCTAGGACGAGGCTATTCGAATAGTTTTATCCCTGCAGGGGTGTATGTTGGACCGAAAAGGCGACTAGAGGGGGGGGGGTGAATAGGAGCACGCTCACTTTTTCAACCACGATTAGATTCAACACAAATTTCACTCCAATAGCTATAGAAGCTATGAGGATCGATATACCAGTACAGCGGAAGACTAGAATTGAATCCAATCAAAACCCCGAAGCAAAACAACCAAAAACAACCGAAATCGAATTTCCTAAGTGTAGGGCGGTCTGACCTCTACTCAGGGGCGGTCTGACCTCTCCAAGGGGCTGTCCGACCTCTAGCTAGGGCGGTCAAACCTCCAGCCTGATGAACAGTGAAATCAGCCCGAAAAACGAAGTTGCAAATAGATGTAACTTTTGATCTACAACTCCAAACTTGATGAAACTTGGAACACACCTTCTCTAAGATGTCAGGAACCTATTCCAATCGAAGATCGTGAAGATCCATGGAAAAGTTATGACCTTTTTCAGTTTGAGAGAGGGATGGTTCAAAACCGAGTCAAAACGAAAACTAGATCCAAAAACTTGCTCGTGGGTGATTGATGATCAAGATGATCTTAGATGTGTTCCCACATGTCACAGCAAGCTAGATCATGAGAAGAAATCAATCAAAAACATGCGAATCAAAGAAAGACTCAAAATCACCAAATAGAGAGAAGAAGGGCAAATGAACTCATCTTGAAGAGAACTCTTCTTTGGATTGATTTGATAATGTATCGACATGACCACTCATACAGATACGCATGGACACAAGATCAAAACATCTCTCTCTCTAGAACCCTATCCTCCACTAAACCTTCCCTAAGCACCTAAGCCAAAACTAGGGTTTCAAGCATGAAAGGGTTGAAGGGGTGCAGCCACCTCCCTCCTCTATTTATAGTGGAGACTTAAACCTTCTAGAAGAGTAACCCTAATGGGCTCCTGTTAAGGCCCAAAACAAACGGGTCACACACGCACGCATCTTGAAGCGCCGTCTTCATCTCCTCTTGACCTACTCCGCTTCTCCACGCCATCTTGCGCCGCGAGTCGTCAAAAGTCACCAAGGCGGTATTTGGTATAATTACCAAAATACCCCTTCTCGATCTTTTTGCAAAGACCGAGTCCCATCTTTGTGAAGCACCTCCCATGCTTCGCCACGTGTAGGTTGATCAACGGCTCTCAACATGTCGGCAAGTCTTTCCCATGCGGCTCCCACCAGAACCACCATGGCACTTGCACCGACCCCCGCGCCGCTTGATCCAACCAGTCGCACCGAATCGCCTGCTCGGTCATCCTTGTCTATTCTCGCACCACACTTGAGTTCATTGACCTCACCCGCATCGCCGATCGCTCGACCTTAGCTCTCCAAGCCTAGTCCCGATCATCCTCGCCGCTGACCGTCGTTGACCACCAAGCAACCCGCACAACAATAAACAAGCAAATCGAATCAGGAACAAGTTCTTCACAACTTGACCCACGTTAGTCAAAACATGCATCATGCAACACATATGCATCAAACCCATGACTTTGACCTAACAAAACATCATCGCCACGGTTGGCCGATGAACAAGTCGAACCGGTCGGCCGCCCCTCGGGGCGGTCGACCGCCAACCGGCCGATCGGACCGCCACCACAAGGCCGATCGGATCGCGCGAGGACTTAGCCAATTTTCAACCCCAAAATCCGAAACCTCTCGGAAACTTTAAACCAATAGAACTTTTGCTTGGGAACTCCAAAAATTATGAGACCAAGTGTATTAGGATCCCTCACTTGTCTACAACACCTATTTTGGCCCGACCCATTCGACCATTTTGTCACGGCCGGTCCGACCGCGACATGGCCGGCCCGATCGATTTGGGACCTGTCGGACCGCCATGCTATGGCGGTCGGACCGCCCCGCCCGTAATGCCCGAACAGATCTCAAACTTTGTCAAAAACCCGTGAAACGACAAACCGTTAACGCCATTGCCAATTGTCACATCATCCTAAGATCTGGAGCATATCCCCATGATATCCACAGTGTACCAATGTACCCACACGCCAGACCGCCTTTTTGCCAAGCTATTAAGCACACTTCCTTAGGTATGCCGGCACGGCTAAGTCCTACGAGACATTTCCAATATTATGCATTAACTACGAGCCGCCCGTATGGATAGAAACCCATACATTGTGTCGGAGTCATCGTAAAGCCTCGGACCACTACCCATCGCAGGTAAAGCCTTGGACAATTACGATGCTCCTCGAGGTGGAGAGCCTACACGGAATCTCCACCACCGCACACCCAACACAAGAACACAGATCCTTTTTCACACAACACACACAACCCCCTCCCGCGAGTCGGAGATAACACACACCAAAGTACTCAGTCAAGAGAGGTCCCATATCCCTCGCGTGTGGTTAGCATGCAAATTGCTTAGTACGGTGGCGCAAGTAATTCGGTCCTTGTTGACTTAGGTATACCACCACAACCCAAACAACCACACCATCCAACCAATATGCCCAAGAATAAATCAATTTTTTATGTTCAGATTTTGACTTTATAAAATAACAAAGCACAAGTGCTACAAGTGCTGGACATAAAGGAATAATAATTAGATGTGTGATCAAGATCATCGACTAAATCGATGATTGCCCATTACTACCGAAACTAAGCATTTCTAAGCAATTTCAAATTGCAATCTACTAAGTGACAAGAGCTCATCCATCGAACTCAAATCACAGCAAATAACCTAGGCTCAGGGTAGTAGAGGATAATCAATTCCTACAGATTACGCAACTATAGGATCCCCTAATCATAATTTAACAACAAAATAGCAATGCATACATACAAGATGAAATTAATATATTAGACTTGAAAAATACTGGGATTAACATGATCAAACTGCTTGCCTGGTTGCTTCTATTCAAGACGTTGCAGAGGATCACTTAGGTTATCAATGTGCTCTTCGGAACCTAACGAGAAAGCACAAAAGAACCAATAAGAACAAAGAAAACACAAAAACTCAACAGCAAACTTTCTCTGAATGCTTTGAAAACTTTCAGCAGTAAGAGCATGATTTATAAGGAATTTAGCAACAAGAACCAATTGATTTGGATTCTTAATACAAAATATATGAGCAAAACAAGTCTGCTCAGCCTTATAAATCCCAAATGCTACTATTCATTGAAACTAAAATCTTCGCAAAAAATTTCTGGAGCTAAAATGAGGTTAGAAACATTTCTAGATTAAAATTTAGTTAAAAACATAACTAACAAAATTTGAATAACCCGAAAAGGAATTAATATGAAATAGTTATGCATTTAACAAGTTAATTTCTTTTTTCAGTTGACAAATAATCCTCTCGGGAAAACCTGTGATTTAAAATGACGTGGACGAACTTGGACTGTTGATCTTGGATCCAACGGCCCAAGTCCACAGGACAGCGTGCGCTCAAGCGGCTCACAACCCCACCATTGGATTTAGATCCAACGGTCCGCGTGGATGGAGACGTTCGGATGGTCCGAATGTTCACACGCACATGAGCCGTTGATCTTGAGATGGACGGCTCACAACAAAGGAACCTTCGACCGGTCCGAATGTTCACGTGAACCTGAGCCGTAGATTCGAAATCCAATGGCTCACGCGCGTAGAGCACAGCGCGCGCGCGCGTGGCTCATACGTTCACCGTTGGATTGAGATACAACGTTCCATGTGGATCGAGACGTTCAGATGGTCCGAACGTTCACTCAAATCTGATCCGTTGATCTAAAATTCTACGGTACGCATGGATCACCTCGTTCGGATGGTCTAAACGTTCACGCGAACGTGGGCCGTTGATCTAAGGATCGACGGTCCATAGCGAACCATGTTCAAAGAGCTCGCGCCCAGTTCAACCGCAAAACTCGACGACGAAAGGAGGCTCACCGCCGGTGACTCTGGTCACGGCTGGGCGAGCTAAGGCCCGAAATGGGTCCGCAATAGCTTTGCGCACACAATGGGACCACTTAGTGCGGCTGCGACGGTCTAGAAAAGAGAGATCGACCGGCCAATTACATATAAATAAAAAAATAAACAGCGGAAGCAAAAGTGCCATAAGATGGCCATAAACAAAAGAGTCAATCAGTGTGCCTTTACCCACAAGGCAACTGTAATATCCCAAATGTGGATTTATGTTTCAAATGTATAAAAATGAGAAGAAATTAAAACTTTTCTTGCATCTTGAAGTCCTTGATCATTTCTGTAATTCTTGTAAAGGAATTATGGAAATCAAAAATCAAAATCCTCAATTAACTCCAATCAAAAACCTCCTAGGCAAAGATCTTGTGCCAAATTCATGTAAATATTTTTATTGAGTTCTAGGGAGGCTTGGTAACACCTCTAAATTATTTCATAATTTTTAGAAATCATTTGATAATTTGAAGGCAAGTCAAACCCAGTCAAAGCTTGTTCAAACCCTAACTTCAATCTTCTGGAATTTCTTGAGAAAAATTCAGTGCATAAAAATCTCTGAAAATTTTATGTAAGGTTAATCCTTAAGTCAGAAACCTCCAGTTCAAATTTCATAATTTTTGGAGCTTGGGCGCGAGTCAGACTTGGGCTCGAGCCACTTGACTTGGTTCAATCAAGTAACTGCACCCGCGGCGGTCGCTCGTGCGTGAGTATCGCGGATCGTTGGATCTGAGATCAACGACTCACAATCGCGTGAACGTTCGGACCGGCCGATCATCCCGTTCATTTGAACCGTCCGATTTGGAGATAACGGCCTGGATTGAAGTGAACATTTTGGCCGTTATAATCGTCCCGTCCATTAGAACCGTCTGTTTTCGATCCAACGGTGGCCGCGTCGTCTCCTTCCTCGAGTCTGAGCTAGCGTGCGGTGGAGTCAAAGCCATGGCGTGCGTAGAACTGGAGCAGCGTTGGGTCAACTCGATGTCCACCTTTAAACGGCTCTCTCTGCTCGCATTAATTGCCCGTCGTGCGCCGCCCTCAAAAGTCCATTGCTCAACTGCTCCCGTCGCTCTCAAGTGCTCTCATGGCAGGTTTGACCTGAGAGGGTTTATTACTGTTGCTCTCTGCCATTTTCTCTATTTAAACTCCACTGCTTCCCCTTTGGCTTCCTTTAGCATCTCTGCAGCTCTAGCTAGCACTTCAGTGGTTGTTTGAGCTGCATTCATCCGAAAGCACTTCTGCCGCCATTGCCGAGCTTCAAGCTCACGGGGAAGGCGGTACCTCAGTGGCTCCCACTCTCCATTTCTTGCTTCCTCTGCTCCCTCTTTATTCATTCAAGCTTAACCCTCACTTAATTTCACCTATCTTTATCAGGGCTTGGCTGAATTTGGATTTTCTCTGTACGGCCGAAGTTCATCCCTTTTCTTCTTCCTCAGCATCGGAGCAGCTCCAACCTCCACTACGCCTCTCCCGTGCTCAGGTAGCTCCACATTAGTCTCTAGAAGCTTGGCACAAGCTTAGTTGGACCGCAGCAGAGCTTCTTTGTATTTTTTATTTTTCGGCTATTTTTGTCACCTCTGTAAACTCCGGCTTGCCGGCGTTCTAGACCGCCGCAGCCATAATTTTTGATCCCATTGTGTGCGCCAAGCTATTACGGACCTATTTTGGGCCTTTGCTCGCACCACCGTGACCAGAGTTGCCGGCGGTGAGCCTTCTTTCGCCATCGAGTTTTGTCGGTTGAACTGGGCGCGAGCATTTTGAACGGGGTTCGATGTGGACCGTCGATCCTTAGATCAACCGTCCACAATCGCGTGAACGTTCGGACCATCCAAATGTGGCGATCCATGTGCACCGTAGGATTTTAGATCAACGGTTCAGATTTGAGTGAACGTTCGGACCATCCGAACGTCTTGATTCACATGGACCGTTGGATCTAAATCCAACGGTGAACGCATGAGCCGCGCGCGTGCTGTGCTCTGCACGCGTGGGCCATTGGATTTCGAATCTACGGCTCAGGTTCACGTGAACGTTCGGACCGGTCGAAGGTTCCTTCGTTGTGAGCCGTCCATCTCTGGATCAATGGCCAACATCTATTTGAACGTTCGGACCGTCCGAACGTTTCCATCCGCGTGGACCGTTGGATCTAAATCCAACGGTGGGATTTGTGAGCCGCTTGATCGCGCGCTGTCCTGTGGACTTGGACCGTTGGATCCAAGATCAACAGTCCAAGTTCGTCCACGTCGATTTCATCTCAGATTTTCCCGAAAGGATTATTTGTTAGATGAAAAATGCAATTAACTTATAAAATGCATAACTATTTCACTTTAATTCTTTTTCGGTTTATTCAAATTTTGTTACTTATGTTTTTAACTAAACTTTAATCTAAAAATGGTTCTAACCTCATTATAGCTCCAGAAATTTTTGCGAAGATTTTAGTTGCAATAATAGTAGCATTTGAGATTTATAAAGCTGAGCTGATTTGTTTTGCTCATATCTTTTGCATTATGAATCCAAATCAATTGGTTCTTGTTGCTAAATTCCTTATAAATCATGCTCTTACTGCTGTAAAATTTTCAAAGCATTCGGAGACAGTTTGATGTTGAGTTTTTGTGTTTTTCTTCGTTCTTATTGGTTCTTTTGCGCTTTCTCGTTAGGTTCCGAAGAGCAGATTGATAACCTAAGTGATCCTTCGCAACAAATTGAACAGCAGCAACCAGGCAAGCAGTTTGATCATAAATTTCCCATTACTTGCAAGTCTAATATCTTGTTTACAAATCATATGTATGCATGCTTTTGTGTCAAATTAATTTTCCCGATTAGAGGTAGTTACTCCTATTGCATTGTTGCCCACAAATTGTTATTACAAAAGAGAGATCGACCGGCCAATTACATATAAATACAAAAATAAACAGCGGAAGCAAAAGTGCCATAAGATGACTCTAAACAAAAGAGCCAATCAGTGTGCCTTTACCCACAAGGCAACTGTAATATCTCAAATATGGATTTATGTTTCAAATGTATAAAAATAAGAAGAAATTAAAACTTTTATTGCATCTTGAAGTCCTTGATCATTTCCGTAATTCTTGTAAAGGAATTATGGAAATCAAAAATTAAAATCCTCAATTGACTCCAATCAAAAACCTCCTTGGCAAAGATCTTGTGCCAAATTCATGTAAATATTTTTCTTGAGTTCTAGGGAGGCTTGGTAACACCTCTAAATTATTTCATAATTTTTAGAAATCATTTGATAATTTGGAGGCAAGTCAAACCCAGTCAAAGCTTGTTCAAACCCTAACTCCAATCTTCTAGAAATTCTTGAGAAAAATTCAGTGCATAAAAATCTCTAAAAATTTTATGTAAGGTTAATCCTTAAGTCAGAAACCTCCAGTTCAAATTTCCTAATTTTTGGGGCTGGGTTGCTACCTTAAGAAAATCCTCCAAAATCAGCTATTAATTCAAACCCTAGCTGGTTTTCACTGTTCCTTGGGCGCGAGTCAGACTTGGGCTCGAGCGACTTGACTTGGTTCAATCAAGTAACTGCACCCGCGGTGGTCGCTCGGGCGTGAGTATCGCGGATCGTTGGATCTGAGATCAACCACTCACAATCGCGTGAACGTTCGGACCGGCCGATCGTCCCGTTCATTTGAACCGTCCGATTTGGAGATAACGGCCTGGATTGAAGTGAACATTTTTGGAGGATTTTCTTAAGGTAGCAACCCAGCTCCAAAAATTATGAAATTTGAACTGGAGGTTGCTGACTTAAGGATTAACCTCATAAAAAATTTCCAGAGATTTTTATGCACTGCATTTTTCTCAAGAAATTCCAGAAGATTGGAGTTAGGGTTTGAACAAGCTTTGACTGGGTTTGACTTGCCCCCAAAATTATCAAATAATTTCTAAAAATTATGAAATAATTCAGAGGTGTTACCAAGCCTCCCTAGAACTTGGGAAAAATAACCATAGAGGTTTGGCACAAGATATTTGCCAAGGAGATTTTTGATTGGAGTCAATTGAGGATTTTGATTTTGATTTTTCCACAATCCCTGTACAAGAATCATGGAATTGATAAAAAATATCCCGGTGTGAGAAAAGTTTTAATTTCTCCTCATTTTTATACATTTGAAACACAATTCCACATTTGGGATGTTACAATGGGCATTAAATTTTTGTTTAACTGTCATCTCCCAGTCTAGACAAATTTCAGCATCATAAACACCGCAAAAGATGGTATGGTAAATTTAACCTTAGCAAATGGTTCATCATTAGCACGAGCATTGTGGTGCTGAAAATTATTACCTCCCATACCGTACCGGTTGTTGTTGACGTGCATCTTGGTCAGCAAACATAGCGCCGATATCACGGTTTCTCCTCTCATTATCATCTCCCTCCTCAAGATCTTCAGCTGCCTCGTGATCGTATTCACGACCAATGTTTGGTGGTCGGTTCACCATTCTTTCAAGGTGTGTAGTGAGCGCTGCAATACTATCATTGATTGAGCGCTGCAAAGTGATCGTGGTAGCTTGAAGCTTCCTGTCGATGTCCTCATTATTGGTAGTGCGTTGTTCCTCCAGGAGTGTCATGAGCTCTCCCTTTATAACACACTCTTTCTCATCAGACGCCTCACCTGACATAGTTAGCAGAAGACAAAAGATAACACAAAGGTATTATCTCTATCAACTATTAGGTGATGGAAGGTGGAAACACACACTCTCAAGCGTCTTACCACACTCTTACAAGTGTTCTTACCAACGCAGCAGGTGGTACGACCGGTGGCTAGTTCGTGATACCTTGGCGAGAGTGGGTATGATTGCAAGAGGGGACTTGTTCTGATCAAGAGTAGGTGGAGCTCGGAAGGCACAATATGTAGCAAGGAGTAGCAAAAACCGTAATCTGATTAGCAAGGTTGAATAAGGGTCCAAAATACCTGTCACTGTTGCTGGCCTAAAAAAAGTGTTCCTTGCCCTAGCACAACACTGATCGATAACAAGGACTAGATACAAAGGATTCAAATGATGCAAGACTGTGAGTGGTCGTAGACCAACTGGGGGTGGTCCATTTGATTATTCTTCACTGGGGGTGGTCGATATGCTTCTCCTTCTTCTCTCTTTTTTTTGATTGTCGAAACCCAACCTAGGGCTCCTTTTTTTTGCGAATGTGACCTTGAATCAAAACTCTTCAAAACCCTCTTCTAGGTCTATGGATATATATGGGTCACAAACTTTTTGTAGAAGGCAGTGCTATATAGGTAATTAAAAGATATGAACTTTGGCTATGAAAATTCTTATCGGACTTTGTGTGGTAGCGACCGATATGATGAGTGTGTGGGGTGTCCGAGAGCAACAAGAAACAATAGGATGGTCGGGGCGGGAACAAGTAGGTGGTCGAGCGCGAGTAGGTGGTCGAACACGAGGTGGTGGTCGAACTCGAGTAGGCGGTGGCACGACTAGGATGGGTGGTGGCACGACGGGCGACGGTGTTGACTAGAGACCAAGAATACGACTCTAAACCAACAACACGACTTAGACAAAGGACACTAATTCAACAATACGAAATAGAAAACAAAAATTGCACAGGCACAATGGGTGATGGGGCAGCGGAAGAACACGACGAACAAATATATTTTGTGGGGCAATTTTCTGGAGCTTTAGGACGATGGAAAACAACTAATCTAACAAGGGGGAAAAATTGTGATTACCTAATGGGCAACTTTAGCTCGGATACCAACTGATGAGACTCTGGCCTGATCTTCCGAAAGGTACTGATAAGTCGATTGTGGAGAACTCGATGTTGATGATCCGGAGCCTCCGGATCATCAACGTCATGTTCTCCACAATCGACTTATCAGTACCTTTCGAAAGAACTCTTGGCTCATGATCATGGGTCCTGTTGTCAGCAAGTGGCTGACGCTCGAGGAGCGCAACGCGTGTGTGGAGCACCACGAGATTGTCATTGATCTTATCCAAGGCATCGCGAACACTCTCACCGAGCGAGTGCTCAATGTACCACACGAGCTCTCTCATGCGAGGTGTGAAAGATCCCTCACCAGTATACCCCAAAGAGTGGTCGTTATTGTCTACACCATGTGTAGAAACATGTGACCCTGTCATTGTTAGTAGAAAACAAAGAACCAATTACAGTGTATATGTCCCTATGAACTACTAGGTTCTGGAGTTTCACAAGTCGCTCACACTCAAACTTATACCTAGTTCTTACCAGTTCTTACCAATGCAGCAAGGAAGTGGTATAACTGGTGGCTGGTTCGTGATACTCTCACTTGTGATCAGCCCAACGATTGCGAGGAACGACACCTGCTGAGTTAGTAGGAAGTGGAGCTCGGAAGGATAGTATGTAGCAAAGGAATAGCAATTATTCAATTCAGCATGCAAAGTTAAAAAGTAGTTCAAAGTACTAGTCACAAGTGCTGTTTCTAGTCTAATCAAAGTTTAGCTAATCAAAGCCCCACTAAGAGATGTGTATGTACGCATACGCAAAGATAAATGTGACTTGATGTAAGCAATGTAAAACCTCACAACAGGTGCTAGGAGAGACGCTAACCAACTACTCAAACTTCTTTGTAGGGCACAAGATGGTTCACACGATGTAGAGCACAAAAACGGAATAACGTGCAGCGTAAACAGCCCTTTAGTTTAAGCAGAAAAAAATAGGTAGTCTCGAGAGATGAAAAGGCAAAGTTTTATATAGCTTATATATACTCGTTTAAAAGGTTTCGATGAGATCTACAACTTTGTAGTTGAGGCGAACCCCAAATTCTGAAGGGAAGACTGAAAGAAACGGCAAAAACCGAAACCGAAAACTTGTGACGCGGATTCGGAGCCGAAAATGACCGATTTTGGGTTCCCTGGATGGAGAATAAGGCATTAAGGGGAAAGTATGTGCCTCGTTGTTAGCTTTCCAACGAGTCTAAGAAAGTCCAAGTCGGACACCATACGCAAAAGTTATGCCCATTGTACTGAAGGTCTCTCGGAAACGGAATCGTACTCGGACTGGAAACCGACTCGGTTTCAATTTTTAAATTGCTATATCTTTTGATTCCGTGGGCAAATCTTGCTGAAATTTTTTATGCAAGTTTGTGGCTATATGTAGAAGGGTTCCACCAATTTTCACTGGTTTTTGGTGTAAGATTTTTTTTTCTACCACGGCTTTTGTTTTGTGTGGCGGCCTCTTTCTCCTTCTATTATTTTTTCAGCCCTAGGGTTTTCGGCGAGTCGCAAAAAAATAGCAAAGTGTTCTCTCTTTTTTGGGGCAGGTTAGAGGAGTTCTAACCCACGTATTTTATATTTTGATGTAGAAACTATGAACCCTAAAACAACGATCAAGCGATGCGAAGGAAAAACACGAGAAGCAATCTAGACAACGACCATGTAGACAATAACTAGAGCTAAAGATCAGTAACTAGACATGACAATGCAACCAAAGATTCAACAAGCAAACTGAAAAGAAAAAATTGCAAAGGCTCAAGGGGCTCGGTATGGATGATAGATGTAATTATTTTGGGCAATTTTCTGGACTCTAGGTATGAAAAACGAATCTACTACTAGAAAATAGAAAACTCTCACTGAAGAACTGTAGCTCTGATACCACCTGATGAACCATAAGGTTTGATTTGTTGGCCCGATCTTTTGATGAGAACGATAAGTCCGGTAGGCGTCGCTCAACTCTGACGATCTCGGCTACGAACACGCAAGGCTCGAAACCACGCAATCGCTGAACTGATTGACAAGTCGTTATCAACCATGCACGAATACCCGATTGACCTGACTACGAAGGTCGATTCCTGCATACACCGAAGAAACACGCAAGAACAAGATAAAGCAATCTAAAATTGCAAATGAAGATTGAAATATTGAAATTGGGATTTTGAAAGTGGTATTATGGTTGGTCTAGTCGACACAAGCCAATACACGAAGTTGCAACAAGGCTAACTTTTAACTAAACAAAATCCAAGAAAACTAGAGGGGGTGCGAACTCCTTAAATAGGGAACAAGGAGCCACAAAACTAAATAAACCAGTAGGGTGGTACTAAAGGCTGTGGGTTTCTGTTCATGTGAACAGTAACCATGCCCCTAGGTGGGCCGCAGGCAGATGGGCCAAGTTCAGTATGATTACAAAGCCAGGTTGGCCCAAACAAGTGATATAACATGTTCTTTTGATGATTGCGACCAGTACAGAAGGAATTTGGAGGTGAGGCTTGATCCGTTGGAAATGTCTCAGAATAAGCTTTCCAACAAGCCCAAGATCACCCGAATCGGATTTCATTTGCAAAAGTTATGCCTGTTTTATTTTGGTGCTGTCAGGCTGATTCCGAACTGATCTGACCAAAATATATCCAGCTTGAACTCCTGCTTGGCACATGTAGTAGCACCATGGTATGTACACATAGTACCAAGGCATGTAGACGTAGCACCATAGCATGTAGACATAGCTCAATCCAATTGGGTAATATGGCATTGCATTAGCCGAAAGTCTAATTGGAGAAGATGTTGGTCAAGTAAAGGAAGTAGAGGATGCAGTGAAGCAGGTTGAAGCAGTGGTTGTATCCTTAGGGTCGATGTCCTCATCAATTGTTGTGTAAGTTTCGAGCTCTCGGCCTCCATCTTCTCTACCTTGAATGCCTTCTCCATTTTGCCTAACGCCAGTGCTCGCCACTGCTTGTAGCTCACGGAGAGCCGTCACGACCTCTGCTGCTCCAAAGCGTGCACTGGAGGCCGCCGCTGTGTCAATCGTTGCCATCTTCATTTCTGGTGAGTCATTTTCCCTCGGGTGTGCGTCACCTTGTGTCTTAAGTCTTAAGTGGCCTTTAACCTCACCCAATTTGCTAGATGCTACACAGCAGCTCAGGAATTTGGAGTTTCCTTGTTTTCGGCCGAAGAACACTGTTCTTCGTCTTCGTCACCGATTGGTGTGGCATTTTTCCTATTTCTTAATGTTGGAGCATCTACTGGACACCCTTGAGCTATTTCGATGCCTCATTGTCGTTCTTGCACAGAACGTCTTCTCCTCGTGAAGCTGTAGCGCTGCCGTCACCTCCTCCGACGCTGGCCAAAGCTCCGAGCTTCACCACACCTCTCCAGTGCCTAGTTAACTTTCTAGTAGTCCCTAGTAGCCTGGGCACCTACTATCCTGGACAATGCGGAGCTGTGCTGTGTTTTTCACTATGGCTATAAGAACACAGCCACTCGTCTCCGACGCATCGCCGTTACTGGCCGCCGTAGGGGCTAAGAGCACCACCGCTTGGTCGGCTCGCCATGGGCTGCAGCCACGGCGAGCCCTGGCAACCATCTTGAGCTCGCATCGAATGCGTCCGAATCAGAAGCGAGTCACTAGGACTAATCAACCTCATTTACTGCTAATGATCAGGCTTAATGTTAAGGGCTATCTTAAGGTATTTAATGTGTCTATGGCATGTGGGCCCATGAACAGAAAGCGGCCTTTAACTAACGGTTAAATCGTGTGTATGACATGTGGGTCCCATGGGGTTAGTGCACAGTCGTGGACTGGTGGACCGACCATGGACCTCCGGTGCATGCACTGTGCTGTGAGGCGAGACGCTGACAACTAGGTCCCACATGTCAGACGAGAAATTAAGATCCCCGGGGAAAAAGGAAAAGTGCACTGTTCACAGGGGCCTGCAGGTCAGTAACCGCGGCTAGCGCGTGGCTCGGTAAGAAAAGTATTAATGTATTAAGAAAATTCGAAATACATTTATTTATACACTAAAAAATGTGATTAACTTTAAAAATGCATAACTAATTCATCTTAACTCCAATTGGACGAAAACAGTGCTGGTAATTTTTATTTTTGATGAAATTTATTTCAAAATAGGTTGCACATTTTTCTCTGTAACAAAAAATGTAGTTTTGGCAAATGATCCTTAAATCGATTATTTTTACAATAAAAAATGTTGATAACTTTAAAAATTCATAACTTTCACATAGCAAATCCAAATGAGATGAACCAAGTGGCAGTGGACTTATAATAATGTCTTTTATTTATCTATGTAACCCTTTGTCTCCCCACTACTTTACAAATTTGGGTCAAAATGATAAATAGAATAAATTGCATTTTTGGGATATTAAAAATTCAAATGGCTATAACTTTCACATACTAAATGCAAATAGAACAATTTTTTCACCAACATTCATCTACAATCAAAATCTATCTAACTACTGTAGGAGTCTCACACATTTTTTAGCATTTAGCATTTCATGCCTTTTCTTTATGTTTATTCAGTGTTGTCTTTATATAGATTCTGAAGCACTTTTCATTGACTCGTACGCCACCGAGCAAGCAACTTGAATACCAGCAAGACAAGTATCATTTGAACTTTCTTTTGCATCATATTGCTCCAGTATTTGTAGTTAGATGCAATCATAATTGCTTGTATGCTATTTTTGGTTATATCGCTATTTTTCTGATGTGTAGTTAGTTATATCCTATTCATGAGGTTATCCTTCAATTACTTCCATAACATAAATGCTTAAGTTAGGTTCTGTCAAATATATTATTTGGGGTTGCTTAGCCACGCAAGTCTAGTGCGGTAGTTTGATTATCGGAATAACCCGATAATCATGGGAGACACACCCTTCTTATTATCCCTCTATTCTAGATCTTTGTATCTATTTCTAAAGTTAAATTTTACCATTTTTAAAAGAGTTTTGGGTCTGGACAAGTGGTTGCTAGTGAGGGTGCCTTCGTGCACGAGATCAGGTATGTGGTTGACTTGTTCGGACCGCTAAGGACCGAGCCATGGGTTGTCATTCCAAGTAACTATCGTGCTGCCACACACTACCATGTACTGAGGTGGCTAGAAACTCCACTTTTCTTCCATTGGTATCCTCGATTGTTACGGCTCTTCGGCCACAATCTAGCACAGCTTTGTGCATGGATAACCAATCCATGCCAAGGATGATATCCATGGTCTAGGTGTTTAGAACAATTAGGTTGGCTAGAAACTCGACTCCAGCTATGAGTAACTTAGCTCCTAAACATCCCAACTTAGAACTTAGCTCTGCTCTAGGCGATTAGACTAACAGAGTATGCTTAAGATGCATAACTTCTAAATTATTTTTAGTTGCAAAAACTCCAGAAACGAACGAATGCGAAGCTCAAGAATCAAACAGAACTGATGCAGGTACTGAATTTACCAGAAACCTACCCAGTACAACGTGGGTGCTTCCTGGGCTCCTTCTAGAGTGACGTGGTTGACACGGTCTCTGACCACTAATTGCGGTGTTCCTCCGGATTGACGGGTGGCTTGAGAAGTTCCTTGATAGTTTCTTTGTGCTGGTGTCTTGGCTAGTGTAGTCCCAAGGTTGAAACATACTGGAGTGATAGTTTCATTCTGCGGACATCGTTTGGCGAAGTGCCCTGGCTGATGGGAGGTAAAACAAACTCTGGGTCCACTTTGTGGGTTGCTTCCTGGATTGGGGTTGACTGGTGCGGGATTGCGGAAGTTCTCAGCAACTGGACGAGGTGCTGACGTGAGTGCAAGTGGTCTGACAAAATTCTGAGGTGGAAAACGGTTAAACTGCAGTGGAACCATTCTTGCCTTCAACTGTGGTTGATGACTTCCTTGCTGAGCCATTCTGTGCTTGCGGTGATGTAACACCCTGACTATTCGGAAGTCAAGATGTCACTCAATCTTAATCAAAATACTAGGAACCAACATAATTACACGAATAGCATTGATTATATAACAACAGTTCATACGATAGTAATGATAAGTAGCAATTCCAATTAAAGATAAGAAAACATCTCAAATATGAGAGCAAGATAACTGTAACCAAGTTGGCTTATTATAATTCAACAATTATCAAATAGCTGTCATGAAACAGAAATAATCAATGAATTTTGATTTAACATAAGTGGCGTGCATCGTGCTGGACTAATCACTCCCAAAACTTGTCTTCCTCATCATTTACCTAAATTAAACAAGCAAGTATGAATCAGCCAAAGACTCAGCAAGTACTAAACATGTTAAATCAAGCATAAATTGGACAAGCTAATTACAACCGAAACATGAACAATTCTTGAAACACATACATGAATGAATGGAATGAAAGAATGCATTGAAGGAATGGACTGCTCATCAGCTTATACCGGTATAACTAGTGATACACCCGTCGGTGTTCACTTAAGCCCGAACTTAACAAAGTCCGGGGATCCCAAATACCGTATGAAGAACATTTCATACGGGTGTCCAATATTGCCCACATTGGAGTGGTGGGACTAACATGCCCATACTGGAGTTGATGTGTCTTTCAATTTCCGCTCCCGTGGTCAAAACGAAAACGATGCGTGTATGGAATGAATAACATGCATTGAATCTTTATCACATAAGAATGAAAACAGTACGTTGCATAGGAACATGAATAGCAAATCTAGCAATACAACCACATACAATCATCAACATTCCATATGAAAAGACAAAGTGCTTGCCTCCCGCACTGTGACGTGTTAGGAGGCAGCAAATGTGCCCCTCCACTCACCGCCTCACCACCTACACAAATATATAATCAGGATAAGGATAACAAGGTATGACAAAGCTACAAGTGTGCTACCATAAACCTCTATCTATCCAACACAACCCACGGGTTCCAACTGACTATTACACTAATCAGCCAGCTTACGCTCTCCAGGACAGCAGTACGAGAAAAATCATAATTAATTATCTGGAACTCAAAATGACATGAAACCAATTCGCAATGAAACTTAACGTACAGAACTATGAAACTCTAGATGACAGGGTTTATCGATTTGGCCAAGACAATTGGCTAACCCGTAGTTGAAAATGTCTGACAGACATCTGTCTAGACCACAAAAAAGCAGTAAAGAAAATGACATAACTTTCATTATACAAATCCAATGGAGGTGATATTTATCAATATGGAAATATTATTAAAAATTCTACAATAACCTAGTTGGGTGGAGGTTCTGAATCCAACAAAAACAAGGTCAAAATTAAGGAACAAACAGACAGTTCCTTCTCGTTAGACAGACAGAACAGTGCGCAAAGAATAACTCATATCTCCTAAATCGTAAGGCGGAATCTCTTGATCTCAGTGGCTATGGAAATATCAAAATCAGGGCTACAAAATTCTGGGAGACAAAAATATCATATTCTGTTTCTAAGATACCCAAACTGGGCGCACAAACTTCTGGATCTAATCCGGAATCTGATAGACAGCATAACGGTTTACCACTAATCGATCAATCTACCTCCAAACAATATCAAACAGCGGGTGAGACTCCTCGTTACCCTTGTAGACCTGAAGGAAGATGTTGATCCATTTCCCGAAGACCTCCCTCCCTTCTCCTCTCTTCCCTCTCCAATGGCCGACGACAAGAACGCCGACGAACGGCCGGTGACGACGGCGGGAGGTAGCGACTTCGGAGGAGATCCTGGGAAGCAACACCGGGGATCACCGGGGATGACACCACAGCAGCGAGACGACGCCAAGGAGCAGCAAGGGGCGCCGGTGGGAGGAGGAAGAGGGTGGCGGCTATGAGGGGAAGTGGAGGGAGTGGGGGGAGGCGGCTAGAGTTTGGGGCGCCTCCCCCCTTGGCCGGCCCCCCTAGGCTGGGCATCCCCTCTTGGGCCTCCTAGGCCGCGGCCCGCGGCCCAGGTTGTCAAATGTTTTATGAAAACCCCCTCTCTCAACAGGAAATTCCATTTCTTTAATTGTCTTTTCGTCCCCGGCTTCTTTTAAATTCTCCCGATTCGATTCCGGAATATTACATTCTACCCCCCTTAACAGAATTCGACCTCGAATTCTAACCATCGAAACGAGTACGAGAAAAGAATACCACAGAATTGAAAACAATGATTAACACGTACCAGAAGCAAACAAATATGGATACTGCTCTCGAATGCGGGACTCTAGCTCCCACGTGGCCTCTCTCTTAGTTTGTTGAGACCAAAGAACCTTAATATACTTCAGGGTGTTGTTCCTCATAACCCGTTCTGACTCTTCTAAAATTTTCACTGGCCGGGACTCGAAAGTAAGGTCTTGCTCATTGCTCAAAGGCTCCAAAGGAATAATATGTTTTGGATCTCTCAGGAACTTCCTCAACATCGAAACATGAAATACGTTGTGAACTCCGCACATGGTCTCAGAAAGATCCAAACGATAAGCCAGTTTTCCAATTCGTGCCACGATTGGAAATGGCCCAACGTACCTCGGGCTAAGCTTCCCTTTGGTACCGAACCGCACTACGCCCCTTGTAGACGATACTCTCAACAAAACCTCGTCCCCCACATCGAATTCCAAATCTCGCCTCGACATCACACGGCTCTTACAGCCGGCTCTGGCGACCACCAATGATTCTTCCTAATCTCTGCCACTCTAACCACAGTCTGTTGAACCCAATTGGGACCCAAAACTGCTCGCTCTCCAACGGCATCCCAGCACAATGGGGACCTACACCTCCGCCCATAAAGAACCTCAAATGGGGTAGCTCAAATACTCGTGTGATAGCTGTTGTTATAGGCGAACTCTGCCAAAGCCAAATGATCTTCACAGCCTCCCTTCCAATACATCACACAACACCTGAGCATATCCTCTAGAGTCTGTATGGTGCGCTCGGACTGACCATCCGTCTGGGGGTGAAATACGGTGCTAAGACGAAACTGTGTGCCCAGGGCACTCTGCAAACTCTCCCAGAACTTGGAGACAAATTTAGCATCTTGATCAGAAACAATAGTTTTAGGAAATCCGTGCAGCCGCACAATCTCTCGCACATATAGGGGAGCCATATCACTTGCTGAATTGGTTGTACGGATAGGAATGAAGTGAGCAGACTTACTAAACCGGTCCACTATAACCCATATAGCATCCTTCCCTCGCTGCGTGCGAGGTAAACCAACTACGAAATCCATGGATATGTCATCCCACGGCCATACTGGAACCTCCAAGGGTTGCAGCAACCCTGCTGGTCGCTTATGCTCAACCTTGACCCGCTGGCAAACCCCACAAGATGCTACATATTGAGCGATGTCAACTTTCATTCTCTTCCACCAGAAACTCTTTTCAAATCCTTGTACATCTTGGTCTCACCCGGATGCACAGTATACGGAGTACGATAAGCTTCCCTTAGAATTTCATCTTTAACCTGAGACTCCTGTGGTACACAGAGGCGTCCTTTAAAACGTAATACACCAGTCTCATCTACACTGAAGTGGCCTTGCTTGCCCTCAACAAAACATTTCCTCACTCACTGGAACATCTGATCGTGCTTTTGGGCTTCCCGCACTCGATCTGGAAGGGCTGACTCAAGAAGCAACTGAGTCTCGGTCTGGGCGGTACCCGCAAAGCAAAAGGAACTATCCATACGCTCAAAATCAGCAGTAAGACAACTGAGAGTAGGAGGTGTCGCCTTGCGACTCAAAGCATCTGCTACTACATTAGCCTTGCCAGGATGGTACTGAATAGTGAGATCATAGTCCTTGATCAACTCTAGCCATCTTCTCTGTCTTAAGTTCAAGTCCTCCTGGGTAAAGATGTATTTTAGACTCTTGTGATCAGTGAATACATCCCAAGATTCGCCGTACAAATAAGGGTGCAGATCTTCAAAGTGTGAACCACTACAGCAAGCTCTAGATCATGAGCAGGATAATTTTGCTCATGTTTCTTCAACTGCCTCGATGCATAGGCAATCACTTTGCCATCCTGCATGAGTACACAACCAAGTCCAACTATAGACGCATCTGAATAGATGGTGAACCGCCTCGTGCTCGGGAAGAGTAAGAATTAGAGCGATCACCAACCTATCTTTCAAAGTGCAAAACTACGCCACGTGCATCGCACCATCGAACCTAACACCTTTCTGTGTCAACTGGGACATCGGTCTAGCAATGGTTGAAAAACCCTCCACGAAACGCCGGTAATAGCCAGCTAAACCCAGAAAACTCCTTACTTCCTTGACATTGGTTGGCCACTTCCACTCTACCACTGTCGAGATCTTGTTAGGATCAACTGAAATACCCTCCTGATTAATTACATGGCCCGGAAACCCAACTTCAGAAATCCAGAACTCACACTTCTTCAGCTTGGCATAAAATTGATTCTCCCTTAGAGTCACAAGTACCAACCTCAGATGTTGGGTGTGATCCTCTTTCGTATTTGAATAAATCAGTATATCGTCTATGAATACTACAATGAAATCATCAAGATATTGATGAAGCATATTGTTCATGGCTTCCATGAAAAGTGCAGGAGCATTCTTTAGCCCAAAAGACATAACTTTATACTCATAATGATCATACCTCGTAGAGAAAGATGTCTTCTCAATATCCTGCTCACGAACCCGAATCTGATTATAACCTGACTGGAGGTCAATCCTGGAAAATACTTTAGCCCCCTTCAATTGGTCAAAGAGATCCTCAATGCGGGGCAAAGGTTATTTATTCTTCACAGTCGCCTGATTAAGAGACCGATAGTCCACACACATTCGCCAACTGCCATCTTTCTTCTTAGTAAAAAGAACAGGCGCGCCCCACGGCGAAACACTACGTTGAATCATACCTTTGGACAGAAGATCGTCCAACTTCTTCAACTCCTCTTGAAAGGGTCGAGCCAAACGGTAAGGAGACATTGATATGGGTCGAGTTCTCAGAATAAGATCAATCCGGAACTCCACTTTCCGCACTGGAGGCATTCCTGGAAGCTCCACAGGAAAAACATCGGAAAACTCATTCACAACTGGAATCTCCTCGATCCGCAGTGAAGAGTCAGTCTTCTCGTTGAGAGACCAAAGCAAGCCAATGGTTGACGCTTGGCGACTAGGAAACAGACTAGCCAACACGAACAATGAATCAGACAGTGCACTGCCTTGAAATACCAGTTCTTCACCGGACGGGGCTTGTAAAATCACCGTCTTCCAGAAACAACATATCTTAGCACGGTATCGGAATAACCAGTCCATACCCAGAATAACATCAAATGGTGACAACTGAATTACCATCAAGTTGGCGGTGAAAACCTCATCATCGATAATGATGGAACAGCCAGGACAAGCCGTAGAGCTAGAGATAAGACCCCCAGGAGAGCTGACTACCACAGACTCAGAAATATTTTGCAAACTCAACCCCGCTCTTCTAGCAAACTCCAGGGACACAAAATAATAAGTAGCCCCTGAATCAAACAGAACGAAAGCATCATGCAAATCGACTAGAAGAGTACCTGTCACCGCGTCAGGACGGCACATAGTCTCAGGGTGGGCATGGCGTAGACCCCCGGCGGTGCAGCAGCAGAAGATGCACCAACACTCGGTGAAGGATAACCAGGAACTGCCGTGGGAGGAATAAACAACGACGGTGCAGACGGTACGGGGTTCCAGGATAACCCCGCAGGAGGTGTCGGAGTAAAAGCTGCAGGAGGAACCCACCGAGGAAATCGTGGTACGTAAACCGCCGCTAGGGCTCGAACCAACCCCGAGGAACACCGCGTAAGATGCCGCTGCATCGACTCACATCTGATGATGCTCGCTGGGTTCTGTTTGCACACTGACGACTTGTGGCTGTCCCGTCCACACTGAGGCATGTCCCCTTGAAGGAACATTCTGAAGCTCGATGTCCCTCACCACACCGGAAACAC
The DNA here is from genome assembly GCA_036346395.1 of Hsuehochloa calcarea. Lineage (NCBI taxonomy): Eukaryota > Viridiplantae > Streptophyta > Magnoliopsida > Poales > Poaceae > Hsuehochloa > Hsuehochloa calcarea. Next base: position 34,442,850 of record CM070604.1, on the reverse strand, counting down.
ATCATACCCTGACCTAGAATAGGGCGCATCAGTGGGGTGAAAGACGAAGAACGTGGAGCTGAAGAGGAAGGCTGCCACTACTGCACAGGCCGAGAGTACCGGCCCCCCTGAAACCTCTTGGGAGCAGGTCGTTGGGTCGTTGGGAAGAGCCACCTCCCCCGCCAAAACTCTGGTTCTGACCACTGCTAGAACCACCAGTGACAACAGGGTCACCAGCATCCTGCCTCTGCGAAGAGGGATCTTTCTCCAATTCCATACTTCGGCACCGCCGACCACCGAAGTGAAGTCACATGATCTGCCGCCCCTGAATTTGGCGATACGCCTGGTTGAGGCCCCGTCGGAACCTCTTAGCCTTCTCTCAGTCATCATTCGCTACCGCTGGTACAAAGCGCACCAGGTTATTGAACCCAGCCTCATACTCGGATATTGTCATCTTCCCTTGCACAAACTTTAGCAGCGATTGCTCCATCTTCTCAATGAAAGAATCTGGATAGAACTTTGTTCTGAAGTGCTCCACAAATAACTCCCAAGTGGCTGGTCCCAGATCGGGGGTCCTAACAGACAGCAATCCTTCCCACCATATGTCAGCCTGGCCTTTCAACTTAAAGGCTACAAACCGCACCTTCTGCTCAGAAGTCATCTCTAGAGCCCCAAACTGTCTATCCATGTATCTCAGCCAATCAGTAGCCTGCACTGGAGTACCCGCTCCATCGAAGGTGTCTAGGCGAAGCGAGATCCACTCACGGAGACTCATCCTAGTCTCGGGTGGAATCGCTGCAGCAACGGGTTCTGCTATGGGTACGGCGGCTGTAGGGAATGCCGCCTGCATTTGCTGGTGGAGTTGCTGGTTCTCCCTCAGGAGATTTTGAATAAGGTTTGCTAACGCGGCTGGAGGCTCAGCGACCGGATACGCAGCTGAGGCAATCTCCTTAGTAGCAGCACCAGCCAACCCTTCAAACGAAGACGAAGAAATCAGCCGGACCACGTCCACGATCACGACCACGGGTCGGTGGACGACCACGGCCATGGCATCTACCTCTTGCCATCTAAGAACATCACAACAAACAAAGCCAAACATATAACTTAACAGGAATAGAAGTGCAAAGTAATTCATCATCAGAGTAATAAGTGAAAAACATCAATGAAAATGTGGAAGTAATGAATTACTCAAACCTTCCTACTTTGCAGAGTGTGTCAATTTAATATTTTTGTATTAACCACGGACCTAAAGCCCGCTCTGATACCAACTATAACACCCTGACTATTCGGAAGTCAAGATGTCACTCAATCTTTATCAAAACACTAGGAACCAACAGAATTACACGAATAACATTGATTATATAACAACAGTTCATACGATAGTAATGATAAGTAACAATTCCAATTAAAGATAGGAAAACATCTAAAATATGAGAGCAAGATAACTGTAACCAAGTTCGCTTATTACAATTCAACAATTATCAAATAGCTATCATGAAACGGAAATAATCAATGAATTCTGATTTAAGATAAGTAGCGTGCATTGTAACATCCCAAATGTGGATTTGTATTTCAAATGTAGGAAAATGAGAAGAAATTAAAACTTTTCTTGCATCTTGAAGTCTTTGGCCATTTCTGTAATTCTTGTAAAGGAATTATGGAAATCAAAATCAAAATCCTCAATTGACTCCAATCAAAAACCTCTTTCGCAAAGATCTTGTGCCAAACCTATGTAAATATTTTCCTGAGTTCTAGGGAGGTTTGGTAACACCTCTGAATTATTTCATGATTTTTAGAAATTATTAGATAATTTTGGAGTCAAGTCAAACCAAGTCAAACCTTGTACCAACCCTAATTCACACCTTCTGGAATTTTTGGAGAAAAATGCAGTGCATAAAAGTCTCTGGAAATTTTATGTAAGGTTTATCCTGCAGTCAGCAGCATTCTGTTAAAATTTCATGATTTTTGGTGCTGGTTTGCTACCTTATGCAAATTCCCCAAAAATCAGCGGTTTAATTCAAACCCTAACTGGTTTTCACTATTCCTTTGGCGCGAGTAAGACTCGGGCTCGAGCCAAGTGACTTGGTTCAGTCAACTAACTGCACCCGGCGCAGTCGCTCGGGCGCGAGTATCGTTGATGCGCCGGGCGCGAGTATCGTTGATCGTTGGATCTGAGATCAACGACTCATATGCGTGTGAACGTTCGGACCATCCGAACGTTTTGTTCAACGAGAATCGTTGGATCTTATATCAACGGCCTGGATTGAAGTGAACGTTCGGACCGTTCCAATCATCCCGTTCATTTTAACCGTCCGATTTTAATCCAACGGTGGCCGAGTCGTCTCCTTCGTCGAGTCTGAGCATGCGTTTGAGTCAAGCTATGGCGTAAGCAGAGGAGAAGGGCGCAGCGTTGCGTCACCTCGGTGACCACCTTTAAACGGCTCTCTCTGCTCGCATTAATTGCCCGTCGTGCGCCGCCCTCAAAAGTCCATTTCTCAACTGCACCCGTCGCTCTCAAGTGCTCTCATGGCAGGTTTGACCCGAGAGGGTTTATTGTCGTTGCTCTCTGCCATTTCCTCTATTTAAGCTCCATTGCTTCCCCTTTGCCTTCCTTTAGCATCTCCGCAACTCTAGCTAGCACTTCAGTGGTTGTTTGAGCTGCATTCGTCCGAAAGCACTTCTGCCACCATTGCCGAGCTTCAAGCTTTCGGTGAAGGCGGTACCACAGTGGCTCTCTTTTCTCCAATTCTTGATCCCTATGCTCCCTCTTTACTCCCTTGAGCTTAACCCTCGCTCAATTTTGTTCATCTTGCTCAGGGCTTGACTGAATTAGAGATTTCCCCTTTTCGGCCAAAAGCCCCATTTTTCATCACCGGAGCAGACCCAACCTTCTCTGTGTCCTTCCCGTGCTCAGGTAACTCCACATTAGTCCCTAATTGTTTGGCACACGCTTACTTGGAGCGCAGCAGAGCTCCTTTGCATTTTTTGTTTTTTGGCCATTTTGGTCATCTCTGTCAACTCCGGCTTGCCGGCGTTCTAAACCGCCGCAGCCGTAGAAATTGGTCCCAGGGTGTGCGCAAAACTATTGCGGACCCATTTTGGGCGTTTGCTCGCACCGCCGTGACCATTGTCGCCGGCGGTGAGCCTCCATTCACCGTCATTTTGTCGGACGAAATCGGGCGCGAGCTTTTGAACGTGGTTCGCTGTAGACCATCGATCTTTAGATCTACGACCCAGGATCGCGCGAACGTTCGATCAATCGCATGCCTTGATCAGTGGACTGTTGGATCCAAGAATCAACGGTCCCGATTCGAGAAAACGTTCGGACCGTCCGAACGGTTCGATCCGCATGGATCGTTGGATCCAAGATCAACGGCTCATGTGCGTGTGAACGTTCCGACCACCCGAACGCGCTAGTCCACGTAAACCGTTGGATCCAATGCCAACGGTGAACGTGTGAACCACGTGTGCGAGCGTTGCCCCGTGGACTTGGACCGTTGGATCCTAGATCAATGATCCAAGTTCGTCCACGTCGTTTTAATTTTGGTTTTTCCCGAAAGGATTATTTGTCAACTAAAAAAATAAAATTAACTTGAAAAATGCATAACTATTTCATTTTAATTCCTTTTGAGTCGATTCAAATTTTGTTAGTTATGTTTTTAACTAAACTTTAATCTAAAAATGTTTCTAACCTCATTATAGCTCCGAAATTTTTTGCTAAGATGAACAGTAGCATTTGTGATTTATAGGACTGAGCATAATTGTTTTGCTCATATCTTTTGCATTAAGAATCCAAATCAATTGGTTCTTGTTGATAAATTCCTTATAAATCATGCTCTTGTTGCTGTAAAATTTTCAAAGCATTCGGAGAAACTTTGATGTTAAGTCTTTGTGTTTTCTTCGTTCTTATCGGTTCTTTTTCGCTTTCTCGTTAGGTTCCGAATAGCACATTGATCACCTAAGTGATCCTCCGCAACATATTGAACCACAACAACCAGGCAAGTAGTTTGATAATAAAGTTTCCATTATTTGCAAGTCTAATATCTTGTTTACAAATCATATGTATGTATGCTTTTGTGTCAAATTAATTTTCTCGATTAGAGGTAGTTACTCTTATTGCATTGTTGCCCTCAAATTGTTATCCCCTGCCACAAACATAAGTTACTAATATCGCTGGTGAATTAGAGCCTGGTGATTTAATTATGCTTTGTCTTTTCGATATCATGCTTAGCAGTGCTTAGCTACCGGTGGAATTAGGCGGTTATCGACTTAGTCGATGACCTTGATCACACAAATCATGTTATTACTCTTTGTCCAGCACCTTGTGATAATTTGTTTCGAAAATAAAAAGTACAAATGAAAGGATTTAGACTTGGGCAAGTGGTTGGATGGTGGGTTATTGGGTTTGGGGATGTCTTGCCCGGGTCAACAAGGACCGAACATCTTGTTACATTAAACCAAGCATTTTTGCGTGCTAACCACGCGATAGGGATATGGGACCTCTCTTGACTGAGTACTTTGGCGTGTGTTATCTCTGACTCGCGGGAGGGGGTTGTGTGTGTTGTGTGAAAAAGGATCTGTGTTCTTGTGTTGGGTGTGCGGTGGTGGAGATTCCGGGTAGGCTCTCCACCTCGAGGCGCATCGTACTTGTCCAAGGCTTTACCTGCGATGGGTAGTGGTCCGAGGCTTTACGATGACTCCGACACAACGTATGGGTTTCTATCCATACGGGCGGCTCGTAGTTAATGCATAATATTGGAAATGTCTCGTAGGACTTAGCCGTGCCGGCATACCTAAGGAAGTGTGCTTAATAGCTTGGCAAAAAGGCGGTCTGGTGTGTGGGTACATTGGTACACCCCTGCAGGGATAAAACTATTCGAATAGCATCGTCCTAGGTTATGGACACGCTTGGGGAGGTCTTCCAAGAGTTAGACTACAACCTTTTAATTAAAAATTGACATGGTTGGCATGAATGGGTAATTCATGCTATTGTTGTGGTGACTATAGGTTTAGTCACTTCCAGGATGTTGTTGTCATCTATCTATCGTTATTACTGTTGTCGTCTGTTATTTGACCATTAAAAACAGATTTGCCAACTTGCTTTTAAATGTACTACAATATTACAAATGAAAACTTGCTTTATGCTGAAAATGAAACATCCAGCCTCCACTTAAATAAGCTTGGATGTAACATATGTATAGGTCAGTTATTCTACACGTAAGTCTTGCGGAGTACAATTTTTGTACTCATTTTCTTTGCTTAACTATTTGTTGTAGAGGAGGAAGGTGAGCCCCAAGGGCCTCACTTTTGTGAAATGTGCTGCGGGTTCGACGACTAGCTTGGAGGTCCGGTCGGTTGCCTTGTGCGTTAAAGGCACACTGATTTACTCTTTTGTTTATGGCCGTCTTATGGCACTTTTGCTTCCGCTGTTCATTTTTGTATTTATATGTATTTGGCCGGTTGCCCTCTCTTTTGTAATAACTATCCTTTAGTTATTTTAACTTCTGGTTTGTTGCTGTGCTTCGGTTTTATGTGAATGAATGGAATTGATGCATGAATTTTGTAAAGGGGTGTGTATACTGCATTTCTGGGAAGTATACATGTCTCGAAGACACGAGTTATTTTGTTTGTGATGCTAGGGTCAATTGGTGACTAAGCATTACAAGCCCAATAATCCGGGGTCCTCACATGCATCGTGCTGGACTAATCCCTCCTGAGACTTATCTTCCTCATCATTTACCTAAATTAAACAAACAAGCAAGAATGAGCCAAAGACTCAACAAGTACTAAACATGTTAAATCAAGTATTAATCGAACAAACCAACTACAACCGAAACATGAACAATCCTTGGAACACATACATGAATGAATGGAATGAAATAATGCATTGAAGGAATGGACTGCTCATCAGCTTACACCGGTATAACTAGTGATACACCCGTCGGTGTTCACTTAAGCCCGAGCATAACAAAGTCCGGGGATCCCAAATACTGTATGAAGAATATTTCATACAGGTGACCAATATTGCCCACATTGCAGTGGTGAGACTTACATGTCCATACTGGAGTTGATGGGTCTTTCAATTTCCACTCCCGTCGTCAAAACAAAAATGATACGTGTATGGAATGAATTACATGCATTGAATCTTTATCACATAAGAATGAAAATAGTATATTGCATAGGAACATGAATAGCAAATCTAGCAATACAACCACACACAATCATCAACTTTCCATATGAAAAGAAAAAAGTACTTGCCTCCCGCGTTGTGATGTGTTAGGAGGCAGCGAAGGTGCCCCTGCACTCACCGCCTCACCGCCAACACAAATATATAATCAGGATAAGGATAACAAGGTATGAAAAAACTACAAGTGTCCTACCATAACCCTCTGTCTATCCAACACAACCCATGGGTTCCAACTGACAATTACACTAATCAGCCAGCTTACAGCTCTCCTGGACAGCAGTACGAGAAAAATCATAATTAATTATCTGGTACTCGAAATGATATGAAACCAATTCCCAATGAAACGTAACGCACAGAACTATGAAACTCTAGTTGATGGGGTTTATCTATTCAGCCAAGACAATTGGCTAAACCGTAGTTGAAAATGTCTAACAGACAACTGTTCAGACCACAAAACAGCAGTAAAGAAAATGGCATAACTTTCATTCTACAAATCCAATGGAGGTGATATTTATAAATCTAGAAATATTATTAAAAATTCTAGAATAACCTAGTTGGGTGGAGGTTCTGAATCCCACGATAACAAGGTCAAAATTAAGTAACAAACAGATAGTTTTTTTCTCGTCAGACACACAGAACAGTGCGCAAAAGATAACTCATATCTCCTGAACCATATTCGGGAATCTCGTGATCTTAGTGGATATGGAAAGATAAAAAACAGGGATACAAAACTCTAGGAGATGAAAATATTAAATTATGCTTCTAAGACACCGAAACTGCACGCACAAACTACTAGATCTAATATGAAATCTGACAGACAGCATAACTGTTTACCACTAATCGATCAATCTACCTCCAAACAATATCAAACAGCAGGTGAGATTCCTCGTTACCCTCATAGACCTGAAGGACGACGTTGATCCACCTCCCAAAGACCTCCCTCCCTTCTGCTCTCTTCCCTCTCCAATGGCCGACCACAAGAACGCCGACGAACGGCCGGTGACGACAGCGGGAGGAGGTGACTTCAAAGGAGATCCTGGGGAGCAACGCCGGGGATCACCGGGGATGACACCACAGCAGCGAGACGGCACCAAGGAGCAGCAAGGGGCGTCGGTGGGAGGAGGAAGAGGGTGGCGGCTATGGGGCGAAAGTGGAGGGAGTGGGGGGAGGAGGCTAGGGTTTGGGGCGCCTCCCCCCTTGGCAGGCCCCACCTAGGCCGGCCATCCCCTCTTGGGCCTCCTGGGCCGCGGCCCGCGGCCCAGGTTGTCGAAATTTTTATGAAAACCCCCTCTCTCAACAGGAAATTCCATTTCTTTAATTGCCTTTTCGTCCCTGTCTTCTTTTAAATTCTCCCGATTCGATTCCGGCATATTACAGATGATCCTCATATTCCTTGAGCTTATCTTCAAGAATTAAAGCCTTGTTGATCAATTCTTGAAAATCTGGAAAAGGTATGAGCAATCAGGTTGTGAAGGATCGAAATGGCAACAGAGGGGGGGTGAATGGTGCCTTAAAATTAAGAACTCCCCCTTTACTGTATTTAAATAAGATCAACAAACCCTCTCAAGAAGAGTAAAACAAAATCAGAGAACTAATCATAAATTCCGATGCATTACACAAATATCGGACGTTCCGATTTTACCCGGCGGTACTTCCGCACTCCGGTAGTTCCGGAATCAGTGCGGAAGTTCCGCCTGCGGTAGTTCCGCTATGGATAATCGGAAGTTCCGATTGTCCTGACCGAAGAACAGTGCGCTCGGGTTTCTTTTCAAAAATCCAAAAACTAAATCTTGAATGCTCTTCTCTGGTCAAGTTTCACAGGACATCATCCTAAACACCATCTTGACCTCATGGAGAAGAATTGCAAACAAAGATTCAATGATCAAGCCAAGAACGGATTTCTTGAAGAAGGGGCAAGAAAGACCAAAACCAATGATAAGCGAGATTCTTAGATTCTTAGCTCATGAAACTTTGAGGATGTAATAGCAATATCAAAACGATTCTAGATATCAAGTTTCATGCTATTTCTTAAGACGAATCAAAAGATATGTCAAAACCTAGATATTCAACATGAAACAGAAAGAGGAAGAGTTGCAAAGTCAAATAATCAAAACCTCAGATTTCATTGGATTGAAACACTGATTACAGAGGTAAAGAAAAGAGGAATGATTACAAAAGATTTCAGTTCATACTCTCCCTCTCAACAAGCTCTCAAAAAGCAAAACAAATCCTTTTCTAGAGCTAACCCTAATTTTCTCTCCAAAAGTCTAACCCTAACTCCAGGGTTCTCCCCTATTTATAGCCTTTGCTAATGGGCCTCCAACCCATTAAGCCCACTTCACCCGAACGGAACCGCCTCCACTTTTGCCGCTTTGCGAAAAGACCCTTTCGCCCCTTGCGCACCTTCTGGAAGCCTCCCGTACACCTTGTTGTGCACGACTCGCAACCGCTTCAAGATTCACGCCGTCTTCGACACATCCCGACCGTTCTGACCTCAACGCCTCCTGCGCCTAGTCCGGTCCACGTGTCTCGCCACGACTTCATCTTGATGCCCTGCAGTCAACACAGACAAAAACACATCACATAGCATTGCACAATATCATAGCATCAATATTTGTATAAGACTCAAACTCATACAAAATCAAAATCACAACATAATCTTCTCTGCACAGTTCTGGACACAATCGGAAGTTCCGCAATTACCACAGCGGAAGTTCCGATTTCCGGAACATCCGCACTTGTCAGGAATATCGGAAGTTCCGCGCTCCATACTGCGGTACTTCCGATATCCGAATAACCGACTTTCGGATATTTAATTCGATTTAATATCTCGAGAACACTCAATGTCAGATTATCGGACACTCGCTACCCCTTGTGCGGAAGTTCCGATTTCCTTCAACCGAGAGCAAAACCGGATAAATCGAAGTTCCTATTTCCAACACCGGTAGTTCCGATTAATCGGAACTTCCGCTCCATACACAGCGGTAGTTCCGATTTCCCTGACTCAGCCCAGAAACAGACCAAACCGAAAACCTCAACTCTCAATCTAATCAACACACTTGTCAAATACTCATCACTCAGAGTGGAGGACCTCTCACATGGTCTCTCAGGTTGACTTGTAGTCCAGTGTTCAATCCTTTTAAGAAACGACTATGACGAGCCCTGTCGGTGGCGACATCTTCTACAGCATATCAGGCAAGTTGAGAAAATTTTGATGAGGTAACCAGTGACTGACATTCCTCCTTGCTTGAGAGCGCAGAACTCATCTTTCTTCAAATCCATGATTCCTTATGGTACATGGTACTAGTGAAGAGCGGTTAAGAACTCTTTCCAGGTAATGTTTTGTGGCGTCTCATGCGCAGAACAGAAGTTTTATCACCATTCGGCGGCTATGCCTTCCATCTGGTGAGTGGCAAACAAAAGTTTTTCATGATCGCTTCAACAAATGCCTAAGGGCCCCTGCAGCTCATACTTGCACACATGAAAATAAGATCGAACCTAAGTACACAAACTACCACCAAAAGGGCGACTCTCAAACCTTAGACTAACTAAGCCTAAAACAAACTCGAACAGAGTACTCGATGAGATAGCCTCTGTAGCCCTGACGGTGATCCCGCCTGCTGTAGACCTGAAAGCGAGCTGGCATCCTTGCAAACTGATCCTAATGCCCCGGGACTGGTGCAACAGGAGTAGGCATCCCTGGTGCAAGCACAGCTGGCTCCTCCGGCTATGTTGCCTCTGCTGGCTCCACCGGTTCTTCGGCTTCTTCTGGGTCTTCTTCTTCAGGGTCATCCTCTTCGGGATCTTCCTCGTGCTCGTGCTGACCATGGAGGGCTTCTTCCAGAATGGCGATCCTCTCTTCAGCCCTCTGCAAGGTCTCGTAGACACACTCCAGCTCTGTGGTGGCTAACTCCAGCAATTCTTCCTGGGCAGCAGTAAACAGGGCAAGATGCACGACAGTGGTGTTGCCTTCTCCCTCCGTAGACGGGCAGAGTGCTGGAAGATTCACTGCGGAGGTGCGAGGGTGGTAGCAGAAGACAGTGTGTCGAATCTCGCCAGCGTAGATGTTGCAGATCCTTAGGATGACGAGGCACAAAGATTCCTAAATTGCTTCAATCCAGACACTCCTCCAGGTTGAGATGTTTAGGGGTTTCCTCGCCTTGGTGTCCTTCCTAGCGTAGATGTTCAAACGACAGATCACTCCATGATCTCGGCCATTCACGTACCAAGTACTGCCACGGTACATTGGACAATCAAATCCTCCAAGTACATGCAGCAACTTCTAGAGTTCGGCAAGCCCTCCCTTGCGCTCTCCATAGCTTCGAAGACGAGGCATCTGACAAGAGGGTAAGAACAAATTAAAACAGCAGGGAGAGAAAGATTTTTAGAAATAGTTGAGTCAAGAGAGATATGAGATGATTTAAGATGTTCGATTAATCTTGCAAGTTAATTTTGCTTTAGAAAATAGTTTGGACACTCTAGGACGGTCGATCTAACTAATGTCAAGACCTACAGCCAGTATGGCTCTGATACCACCTCTGTCGGGACCCAAATATGCAAATCTGGACCCTCTGTGTATAATGCACTAGTCTAGGATTACGCTAGTGCACACAGTGGCAACATCGATGAAATCTCAATTCCATACACAGCGAATTAATAAATAAACAAGTAATTTGAATAACAAATAACTGTTGTGACCTTAAAGTCGAGTATTACAATTATTAAGCCATACAAGTGTAACACCCTGGCTATTCGGAAGCCAAGATGTCACGCAAAACTATCAAACTACTAAGAATAGCATGAAAGCTGGATTATACAGATTCAATTAACAATAATTTCTAAAGAATGACAATAAACGATCACCAGATTCATGGAAAGAATGGATAAACAGTTATAATACCACGAACAGTCAAGCAGTACCAAAGATGGATTATTACAAATCTGGAAATTTATTTAATAAGTTGGCTTGACTGAAAGGTAATAATAATTATTCTGGTTGGATCAATGTGAAGTGCAGTGTGCCGAACTACCCCACCAAATCATCTTGTCTTCTCCTCAATTACCTAATTAAAACATACAAAGCAAGGGTGAGTCCAAGACTCAGCAAGTACATACAAGAATAATCAAACATAGAGTGGACAACACAATCCAGTTGAATTACGAACAAATCTTGGAACACATATATGATTGAATGGAATGAATACATCAATGGATGGAATGAAAGAATGCATTGAAGGAATGGACTTATCGATTGCATATCTGGGGTATAGCGAGTGATACACCGTCGGTGTTCACTTAAGCCCGTGCCATGAAAGCACGGGGACCCAATCACCGTATGAAGAACGTTTCATACGGTGTCCAAGTTGCCACATTGGAATGGTGGTCAACGCTACCCACATTGGAATGGTGGGTTTTCAAATGCCCATTTGGAATTGATGGGTCTTTCAAATGCCCATCTTTGGAATTGATGGGACTTACAAAAAAGAATCCACTTCCGTGGTCATAATGAATTTTATGAATGAACATGATGATTTCTCATGGTATGAATGAATATCACACATTAGTGGAAAAGACACATGGCATTCAACAACATATGTAAACAAGTATGAGTATGCATTCCCACACAACATAATATATCAAGGATGCCACATAAGTTAGTTGCATGTAATGGAATGCAACAACTGAAATGAATGCTAATTCTTTAATCACAAGAATCATCTTCTTTAAATGAAATAAACATCAGGATGGATAGAAAAAGGTATTCACAATTTATCCCAACATCAAGCAAACAATTGGAAACATCACCAAACAGCATAGGGTACTTGCCTTCCGCGATGTGACATAATAGGAGGATACGAAGATGCCCCTCCACTCACCGCCTCACCGCCTACACAAATGTATAATCGAAATAACAATAACAAGGTATGACATTACTACAAGAGCCCTTCCATCCCCTCTATCTCTCCCACCCAAACAATGGGATCAATTTTACCAAGTTTACCCAACAGCCCGATTACCGCTAAACTGGCAGCGATACTAGAAAAATCACCATTAATTATATGTAACTCCAAAAGACCTAAAACCAGTGCTCACTGAATCTTAACAGATCAGGCTTCAAAACATTAGTTGGCGGAATCCCCTGATTCGGCCAAAACAGAGGGCTAATTAACAGCTAAACACAACCCATCTACGTCTGTCCAGAATACAGATCAGAGATAAAGAAAACGGCGTAACTTTCAACCTATTGATCCAATGAGAATGATTCTTATCAGCTTGGAAATATAATTTTAAGGGCTAAAATAACTTAGTTGGGTGAAGGTTCTGATATGGCCCCTAATTTGAACAAAACCGAGGGACAAACCTACTGACCTCAGTTTTCAGACAGACCGGACAGTTCGTAATCAAAAATTCATATCTCCCAAACTACAGATCGGATTTTCCTGATCTCGGTGCCAAAAGAAAGCTAACGTTCCCAGAAATAAAACTTTAGAAGGTCAAAACCCCAGATTCGTCTTCTACAGTAGTCTAAATAATAGATGAAAATACTAACATTGATTTTTCCAGAATTCAGAACAGTGGTAAAGAAAATATCATAACTTTCATTATACAGATCCTGGAGATGATATTTATCAGCTTTGAAAGATAATTTAAAGGGATACAATAACTTATTTGGGTGGAGGTTCTGGAAATGCCTCTAACTAAATCAAAACCTAGGATCAAGCCGATGTAACTTTCTCGTCCGACAGCATGAACAGCGCACTAAAAAATCATATCTCCTAAACCGTAAGGCGGAATCACGTGATCTCGGTGGCTATGGAAAGCTAAGAACAATACCTACAACTTTCTAAGAGATGGACAGGATATAAAATGAACGAATCTTACCCAAAATCGATGTACAAGGCGGTGCACAGCAAAGGGGACGGGGGCCGGCGGCTCCAAAGGGGGGGGAGGGGGAGAGAAATGTGGAGTTTAGGGTTTGGGGGGTGGGAACCCCACCTCTTATGGCCAGCCACCACATGGGCCCCTCCTGGGCCGTGGCCCAGGCCCAGGTTGCCGTGAAATCACGAAAACCCCTGGTGAAAAGATGATTACGGTTTTTCGATTAGCTCCCTCTTCCGAAACTTTTTCTAATAAGCCGAATCACCTTCGGGGTATTACATTCTACCCCCTTAACGGAATTCGACCTCGAATTCTCACCGGCAACTAATACCAGAACAAATTTCCAAGGAGTTGAATTCAACAGATTTAACATGTACCAGAAACAAACGGTTGCGATATCGCCGCGCATGCGAGACTCTATCTCCCAAGTAGCCTCTCTCTCGGAATAGAGAAACCACAAAGCAAAGATGTGAAGCGACGTCTGACCTAACAATCAACTTGAACTTTCTAGGTACACTCATCAGAAGAGGATCGAAGGTAAGACCTTACTCGATGGTCAACGTGTTTAACTTAATCTCAAACTTTGAATGGTCCTGCTGCTCTCAAGACCAAAGACGCACCTTACGTTATGCATGGCGTATGTACCGTGACGGTCAAAGCGATAAGCCAGTTTCCTAATTTCTTCTACTGCCGGAAATGAAGAGAATCCAACTGAAAAATAGAGAGTTCTCATCGCAACCACGCAATGTTAACTTGTGAGACCCTCAATTATTGAAATGTGCCTTATTAAAATTATACTGGTAGCATAATTCTTATTTAAGGAACAGTGCAAATCCTTTATTAAGAATCATACTAAAAGCATAATGACAACAAGTAACAATTTCAACATTCTGTGTTCTCGATATATGTCATGCAATATTTCCTGTGGTCGATGAATATTGCACATATATCCTTAAACAACATTGCATCATTCACATACAAGTCATACATTCACATAATTATACATCAATAATTACATCTCCATTTCGGTTGCTCTGATCAGTTGCTACAAGATCAGAAATAAGAGCAGATGACCTTGGGTCATTAACAAAAAGAGCAACAGAGGAAACAAAAACATAAAAGCAAAACCACCAATGGCCCCATCATCCCGCAGGCTATTGCGTGGAGGCTAGAACTAGCATTACTCGTTAGCGTCACCCAGATCGGCGCTAACGGGCATCTCATAAAGATATCCATCCTCACCGCAACAAGAGGTCATAAACCCCGAGTACGAAAGGTACTCAAAGAAGTCTTACACAAACTAATAAAAGAAAGTGTTTAATAGAACCTATACAAAGGAATAGAATTTTATATGCATAAGGTTATCAACAGAAGGCTTAATTGGTTCAATTTGCATAAAGCGATACATATTAACCTACAATTGCTAAATTTTGACAAAGCAGTTTTAATAATTCAATTTGGACTAAAAACAGTAAGTAATTGAACATAAGCAAAAACGGTATCAATAATAGTCACCGATCATTACCAAACCGAGCATGACACTCCTCATGCCGAATTAATAATTTCCAAAACCCAAATTAGAGCAAATTCTATACAGGTGACATCAATCCAAGCGTTGCCCGTAACCGTGGACACGGCTATTCGAATAGTTTTAATCCCTGCAGGGGTGTACATCTTTACCCACACGACTTAGTTAGCCCATAGCCCCTAGGATAATAGCACACTGCCTTTGGTATGCCGGCCGGGTAAACTAAGATTCGGTATTTTTCAACAAGTTAACACTATTGAGTTGGATGACCCATGTGAAACTGATCCCGCTTAAACAACGACTGATAGCATATATTCAACCGAGGTTCACATGTTGTACAGGGAATGCCGACCCAGTCAATTAAATGCAAACTCGTGTTAGCCACACATATTACACCATGATCGGGCCTGAAGGTACGCATACATGCGATGTAACACATCTACGCCTTACCCTTCTAAGAACATCCGATATCGATATAAGCTCCACATGGCATACGACACGGCCCAAGACTTAAGCATCTATGCCATATGAAATCAATACACATGTCCTTACTCTCCGTATCCAACTCAATAATATTAACCCTTTACTTAACCAAACAGCGCCCATACCTGCGTGTGGAAGTACTGTTGGGCTTGAATTGGGCCGTCGAGTTCGGTCCTTAATCAACCTGCATAAGACATCCACAGCTTCCCATTCTCGCACTAGGCACCATCACTAGCATCCACTTGTCCAGATTTGAATTAAGTTTAACAACAAGATTTAGATTCATATCAGATTTAAATAAACTGAACAAAGAATCAACAAAAATAAAAAAAAATGAATTTGTTGTTCCCCAGGTTTGACAAGATAAGCCCGTCAAACATTACCGTTCTATGGACTGCATGGCTAAGCAAAAATGAAATTAAGTATTATATCACCACAAACTATCTTAGGTTGAGTGTATGATCAATTCAAGGTAAGCCATAAGTTCTGGTCATAGCTAACTAGGAACAGAGCATAAATAGTTTTTAGAAAATTGCATGCAACAGTATCACTGTATTTTATAAATCTACAGTTCAAAAGATTAGGATCAACATGGTGCAGAGAGGAAGCTTGCCTTGGTAATAATAGATAACCTCTTGTTCAGTTACCGTGGCTCAACAAAAGACTCAACAATCTCGTAAGAACCAAAGATCTAGAACACAAAAATCCAATAAATAGCAAGAAAATGGCAAGGAACAATGCATAAAAGAGTTCATGATCAATAGCTCAATGCATAATTAACAATATGCTTAAGTTATACCTTACTCAAGGACACTACCCCATATATAATAGCTACTACACTTGTTATCAGAATTTAATAGGTTAGAAAAGCATTACAGGTTCAGACTTGATTAGTATAGAACTAGAGTTTCAAATTTCTAAAACTGAAATTTAACTTAACACTTGTACTCTTTACTAGAAGGAATACAAGCCAACATTTGGTTGCATGTGGTCGGCATGACCAGTAGTAGCAGCAAAACAGAAATAGGAATTCAGTAACTACAGTTTCAGGTTTGTAATACCTCATAAATCCAGCTAGTTCGCATAGTTTGGAATTTAGTCGAAAATGTGATTTATTAGTTTTCGGAATCGCATTCGGTAAAAAGAAAGAAGTCGAGGAGAAAAGAAATAGTTTTGTCGAAAATTCTATTTAGCGTGGGGTTATCATAATTTTTCGGCAACAACTGGGCGCGATCGCGACCCAGAGGCCCAAGAGGGGCTGGCCGGCCCATGAAGGGCCGCCATAAAGGGGGCGCCACTCCCCCAAACCCTAGCCGCCTTTCCTCCCACCAAGCCGCCACCCTCCCTCTCCATCCTCTTTGGCCGGCGCCTCCTCCCCTGGTTGGGCGCCGTCTCCTCCCTTGGTGGCCGGCCATTGGTGCTCCCGGAGTTGGTCTCCAAGATCCCCGGGCGCTTCTCCTCCGATCTGTCCTCCGGCGGGTCGTTTGCCGCCGTGGTTCGCTGTGGTGTGGCCGCCAAGGAAGAAGAAGGGAGACCAGCGGGGAGTGGTTCTTCGTCGTGCTACGGGTCTTCAAGGGTAACGAGCACCCCGGTTATTTGTTTGATCAAGTTTTGTTGCGGTAGAGATCATTTGAGTCACGTCGGTTTAGAGTTCCAGAATTTACAGAATTGATCAGATTGTTGCGCGGCTTGTTTCAGTACTTTAGAGGCCGAATTTGGGGTTTTGCCCTTCTAGAGATTTGTTCCTGGTTTCGTTAGCTTTCTTTTGGCACTAAGATGAGCAAAATCCGACCAGTAGTTTGAGAGTTATGAAATTTTGAATGCGAACTGTCCAATCTGTCTGAAATCTGTGGTCAGTAGTTTTGTCCCTCGTTTTTGTTCAAAATAGAGGCCGAATCAGAAGACTCCCCCAACTAAGTTATTGTAGATCTTGAAATTATCTTTCCAAGTTGATAAAGATCATTCCATTTGGATCAGTAGGCTAAAAGTTACACTATTTTCTTTACTGCTGATCTGTTTTCTGGACTGTTGTAGATGGGTTAGGTTTAGCAGTTAATTACCCCTCTGTTTTGGCCGAATCAGAAGATTCCGCCAACTAAGTTTTTGTAGCCTGATCAGTTAAGAATCAGTGAGCACTGGTTTCAGGTCGTTTAGAGTTACAGATAATTAATGGCGAATTTTCTTGTGCAACTGCCCGTAGAACGATAATCTGGACTCTTGGTGTAGATGTCAAATTGAACCCTTGGGATGAGTAGGTTGATTAGAGAGCATTGTAGTACACTTGTAGCTGTGCCATATTCGATTATCCGTAATACGTGGTAATACTTGTGTAGGCGGTGAGACGGTGGGTGGAAGGACACCTTCGTTGTTTCACAACACGTCACCACACGGAAGGCAAGTGCAAATGTTTAATTCGTGTGAATTCATTGATTTCATGTTAACTTGGTAAATTATGAATATTCATGTGATTTGAGTATGATGTGGTAGAGTCCAATACCTTATTCGATGATACATTGAGTTGAATGCCAAGTTAAGTTTTTCATTTCATGCATACATAATTCAGTTGATGTCCACGGGAGTGGAAACTTGTTTAAGTCCCATTAATTCCAATATGGGCATGTAAGACCTACCATTCCAATGTAGGCATTTTCGGACATTCCGTATGAAACGTTCTTCATACGGACTTGGATCCCCGCTCTTGGTTAAGAGCGGGCTTAAGTGAACACCGACGGGTGTGTCACTAGTTATACCGGTATAAACATATGGAAAGTCCATTCTCCTTCAATGCATTCAATCATTCATATCATGCTTTCTTAAATTCATGAAGTAAATGATTTAATTGGTAGCTTGATTCAATTCAGTGTTCTATGTGAATGTATATGTTGTGCTTGCTGAGTTTCGACTCACTCTTGCTTTTATTTATTTTTAGGTGAATTCCAGTGAAACAGTTGATAGCGGGAGGGTGTAGTCCAGCACGTTCCTTGCACATGAATAAAATAATCATTCGTTAAAAGTTCTATTTACATATCTTCAGTTTTATTTATCATGTAATGGATTGTAATAATTAACATTTGAAGGTTCATTATTATCGCTTTGGTAAATTCTCGTTTGAATTTATAGATGAACTATGATTACGCCTAGATAGTTATCTTGGTTAATCGTTTCTTTAGCATTGAATGCGTTGTTAAACTTATGAAATGAATAGTAGATTGTCTTGTTAGGTGACATCTTGTCTTCCGGATAGACAGGGTGTTACAAGGTTTTAGCAAAACCAAAATCTGGATAGATTGCAAAGAAAGAATTAGATGCTTCATTAGATTATGAGCACTTGATATTTTTGAATAAGCCAAAGCTAATGGGTAATATTCAAAACCTAACTCACCACATAGCATCAGCTAACATTCACAAGCAGTAGAGATAAAAACTGGACTACAGGTTTCAGATTTTTAGCAAAACCGAAATCTGGGCAAAAAGCCAAAAATCAGATTGATGAACTAGGACATTAGAAGAAAATGACATTCTGGACTAATTCTCAACTAATTGAGAAATATACTAAGTCTAGTTCATCTCTTACTATCAGCTAGCAACCATCATCCAATTTGGCTAAAACTGCTACAGTAACAGGTATAGCAAAACTGAAATTTGGATAGGTTGCAAAATAAAGCTTTGCTGATTTTTGCTTTGAACCAAGCAATGATTTTACTTAGATTACTTGATAATGAGTAAAACTTAAAGCCTAGCATACTATTTAGCATCAAATACTAGTAGTCATCAAAATTTGAGGCTTACAAGGAATAGCAAATGTCAGATTTTGAAATCTGAAAATCTGGACAGATTTAAAGATGCAAATTTGATGCTCCATTAGACTATAACAAATTGACATACTAGATGGAGTTATAGCTAGATAAGTACAACTACAAGTTTAACTTATCACCTAACATCCATTAACACTAATTAACAAATTTCAGATCAAACCATAGTTGCAGTTTTCAGTTTTGCAAAACCGAAAACAGTGCAATTTTACAAAAGTAAGTTATCTGATGTATTAGACTATGAGAAATTGGTATTCTTGGATCAAATTACAGTTAAATGAGTATATTTTAAAGTCTAGCTCATCATTAATCAATAGTGGACACTCATGACCAGATTTCGGTTCAAACTGGATTGCAGTGACTACATTCTGAAACTGAACAGGACAGATTGCCAATTGAAGTTTGCTGCACTAAATATTCACAAGTAAAGTGCTACACTTTAGTTTAGAGTATTCTCCACTAGTCTAGGGGTTAACTCATCATTTAATGGCACTAAGTGATAAAATTACTGAAGTGTTGTGTACACTAGTAGTAACCGAAAATGGACATGCTGTTGAAAACAGTTACAAAATTTCAAGTTTGTTGTGTGATTAAACTTTGAACAAGATAACAGGTTCGCTTAAGCTTAGAGTATGCTTAACTAATACCAGGACCCAACTTAACCTTTAATCTGTAAGTGACAGGAATTACGAGAGGAAGATTGGCTGCCTTTTGTCGGTTTGGCCAACAAACAAAAAACAAAGAAAGAGACAGATTCTGAGAATTGGTTGATTTGAGAAATACTCTAAGCAAGGATTTTAGATTGAAGTTAAAATTGAGCTGGAGAGTAAATAATACCCTAAATCAACCCATGCTAACCCTAATCTCTCAAAGATCACCAGACTAATGAAGTTACCTTCTTTCTTGAAGCCAACCAACAGGAAAAAGACAGAAAAGTCTTCTGAACCTAATCTGAACTAAAAACATGATCCTTAGAACTAAACTTTGCTTAAGCTATTAGGGTTTAGTTAGAACCTAATTAAGCTGATAAGTTAACATGAGAAACCCTAAATCTTGTAATGATATGAAAGACCGAAAAGTTATAAAAACAATAGTTTTGTCAAGACAAAACTTGAGCACCACATGCACAAGGAAGTGATTTAGATCAGTTATTGAGTTTCCTAAGAATATTAAGAAGAAAAGACATAAGATCATGTCTTACCAGCTAAAGCTAGAGGAGAAACTATGATCTTTCAGTTGAACAAGGAAATTTTGAAAACCACTTCCCTTCACCGAAGCAGGAAAACACCAAGCAATACTCTAACCAGTTCGGTTCAGCAGAGCTAACCCAATTCCACCGAAAGAAGAGAGAGTCAGAGAAGCTGTTTCGGTCAAGGAAAGGGCAGGGAGCTAAACACTAAGGCTTAAGGAATGTTAAACCTCCAGAGCAAATGAAGAGGGTTCTAGAGAAGGGATGCGTGGCAACTTGTCACTGCTCTGCCCTGGATGGCTGCACTACTCAGGGCTGAGCTGTTCCCAGCCGAAAGAAGAGAGAGGGAAGAAAGCTGCTGCTCAGAGTTGCTTGCTGGTCAAAGCACTGCTCCCCAACCGAAAAGAAGGAAGGGAAAAGAGCGGCACTCTGCGCGCTAGCTCACGCTCACTGTCTTTGGTCGTGACCGCCCCAACCAAAGAAGGAGATGGAAAAGAGAGCAGCTGCAGCTGCCCTGTGTTGCCTTTGCAAACAGCAGCCCAACATCCAACGGCACAAAACACAGCAGCAAGCAGTCGGCACTCATAAGGAAAATAGACTGACCAGAGAGGAAGGGTTGTGATAAGATGTTGGCTAGAAAATGGAAACTTTTGATTGTAACAACATATCCAAATTTCAAAATAAACAGTGATGCTACAGAAGACATCTTATTACTGTTTATTAAAACCGGGCTGTTACAAACCTACCCCCCTTAAGAGAATCTCGTCCCGAGATTCCGGGCAGTTCAAAAGTTGAAAAAGGATGAAGCTGAAATGATTTTTTCTGGAGATATAACACCTGTTGTTTTGACTTCCTATAAAGATAGCAAAGAAAGATTCTAATAGACAACATAGTGTTGTTATTACATCCTTCTTTTACATTGCTTTGCTTAACCTTGCCTTTCTTGACTCAAAGGCAATTTTTTAAACAGCAAAAAGATGGGGGTGTTCAATCTTCATCAGATCTTCACGCTCCCACGTGGCTTCATCTTCTGAATGATTAGCCCACTGAACTTTTAAGAATTTAATAAATGCGGTTTCTTGTTGTGCGTTCCATTTCATCAATAATACGCACCGGTTGCTCTTGATAGGAAAGATCTGGTTGAAGATCAAGATTCTCATAAGCAGTGGCCTCGGTAGGAATACGAAGGCATTTCTTCAGCTGAGAAATATGAAAAGTATCATGCACTGCCGAGAGAGACTCAGGTAGCTCTAATTGATAAGCTACAGCTCCTCGTTTTGCAATGATTCGGAAGGGTCCGATAAAACGAGGTGCTAGTTTTCCTTTCACCTGAAAACGATGAGTGCCCTTCATCGGTGATACTTTGAGGTAGACATAATCATCTACTTCAAAACTTAACTCACGTCGACGATGGTCAGCATAGCTCTTCTGACGAGACTGAGCAGTTTTCAGTCGATCTCGAATGAGACGAACTTGCTCTTCGGCTTCTATTACCAAGTCCGACCATAAAATGGTCTTTCACGCACTTCGGACCAATTCAATGGAGTCCTACAAGCTCTTCCATACAAGGCTTCAAAAGGTGACATTTGAATACTTGCTTGATAGCTATTATTGTAGGAAAACTCCACATACGGCAAAGATTTTTCCCAGTTCTTGCCATATGATAGCACACAGGCTCTAAGAAGATCTTCCATCACTTGATTTACCCTTCGGTTTGACCACTAGTCCGAGGATGATAAGCGATCTTGAAGAGAGTTCGAGTCCCCATGGCTTGATGAAGACAGTTCCAGAAATGAGAAGTGAACTAAGGTCCACGATCTGAGACAATGACTTTTGGAACACCGTGGAGACAAACAATCTTAGCAATATAGAGCTCTGCTAATTGCTTGCCATTGAAGGTGGTTTTGACAGAATAAAATGAGCCACTTTCGTTAGACGATCAATGATCACCCAAATGGCATCAAACCCATTCTGAGTTTTCGTAAGTCCGGTAACAAAATCCATACCGACTTCTTCCCATTTCCATTGTGGAATAGGCAAGGGCTGAAGGGTACCAGCAGGTTTTAAGTGCTCGGCTTTAACCCTTTGGCAAATATCGCACTCAAAGAACATCTTGAGCAATTTGCCTTTTCATCCGGCTCCACCAAAATGTCTTCTTCAAGTCTGGTACATCTTAGTACTTCCGGATGTATAGAAAACTTGGAATTATGAGCTTCTTTGAGAATTAGCTCTCTCAAGCGAGAATTTGAAGGTACCACCAAACGATTGCGATATAGAAGGATACCATCGGCATCTTGAGAGAATTCGATGGCTTTACACGCCTTCAAATTTTCCTTGATTTCGCCACCTCGGCATCGGTTTTACGAGCTTTAATCGATCTTGAGGGTTGACTTCACTTCAAAGCAAAGCAAGAAATCCATCGCTACCATTTCAAGACTTAAGCTACCAAAATCAGCACATAAGCTCTTAGCGAGGAATTGTTGATAAGCAATTGCAATGTGACTTTTCGCTTAGGGCATCGGCCACAACATTGGCTTTGCGGGATGGTAGTGAATACCCATATCGTAGTCCTTGATTAATTCAAGCCATCTTCTTTGTCTCATATTCAGTCCACTTGAGTGAATATATATTTCAAGCTTTTATGATCGGTATATATTTCGCAAGCGACACGAGAAGGTAATGTCGCCAAATCTTTAATGCATGGACTACGGCCGCCAATTCCAAATCATGAGTAGGATAATTCACCTCATGAGGTCGCAACTGCCTGGATGCATATGCCACAACTCGGCCTTCTTGCATAAGTACACAGCCAAGTCCATGGCGAGATGCATCACAATAGATATCAAAAGTCTTATGGATATCTGGAAGAGTGAGAACAGGAGCTTGGTCGGGAGCTTCTCAGAGTCAAAATGTTTTTACACTCCACCGACCAAAAGAATTTGTTCTCCTTCTTTAGAAGCTGGGTCAGAGGCCTAGAAATTTTAGAGAAGTTTTCAATGAACCGACGGTAATAACCCGCAAGTCCAAGAAAACTCCGAACTTCATGAACATTCTGAGGCTGCTTCCAGTCCAATACATCTTGTATCTTGCTGGGATCAACCGTAATACCTCCTTCAGATAATACATGTCCCAAGAATGCAACTTGTTTGAGCCAGAAAGCACACTTGCTAAATTTAGCATACAAGCGATGCTTGCGAAGTGTATCCAAAGACAAGTCTCAAATCTCGATCATGCTCTTGGCGGACTTGAATAGATAAGAATGTCGTCAATAAACACAACAACAAACTTATCCAAGAATTCCATGAAAACTGAATTCATAAGATTCATAAAATAAGCTGGAGCATTGGTTAGGCCAAAGGACATGACAAGATATTCATATAACCCATAGCGAGTAGAGAATCTTCGTCTTTGGAATGTCCTCGGCTCTAACCTTGATCGATGATAGCCCGATCGCAAATCAATCTTAGAAAAGACACGGGCCCGATCAAGCTGGTCAAACAGATCATCGATTCGAGGCAAAGGATATTTGTTTTTGATAGTGACTTCATTTAACGGACGGTAATCCACACACATCCGTAAAGTCTTGTCTTTCTTTTGGACAAAGATGGCCGGGCATCCCCATGGTGAGGAACTCGGTCGAATGAATCATTTGTCAAGCAATTCTCCCAGTTGTTTCTTCAATTCAAACAACTCATTAGAAGGCATGCGATAAGGTCTTCTCGATATGGGAGCAGTACCAGGAACTAGTTCAATCACGAACTCCACTTCCCGATCTGGTGGCATACCGGGAAGGTCTTCAGGAAAAACATCCGGATATTCACATACTACCGGTACTGACTCCAAAGTAGGGGTGGTATCCATTTTCATCGCACCCAGATGAGAATGAACCGTTCTAGACTGAAAAATGACTGAAAGGCCATTTTTATTAGTGACGGATATGGTTCGTTGGGCGCAATTAATTTGCCCCAGATTCTTGGTCAACCAGTCCATTCCCAA
This sequence comes from Hsuehochloa calcarea, assembly GCA_036346395.1. NCBI lineage: Eukaryota > Viridiplantae > Streptophyta > Magnoliopsida > Poales > Poaceae > Hsuehochloa > Hsuehochloa calcarea. The sequence continues at coordinate 34,418,797 of CM070604.1, read as the reverse complement.
AATAACATCTATCCCTTGTGAATTTATCACAATCAGGTCTGCCCAAAAATCTACCCCTTCAATAATGATATTGACATTAAGGCAGATTTGATCAGTTAAAAATACCGACCCAGGCGAATGAATAATATGAGGAGGATGAAGATGATGCATAACTAACTGATGTTGAGTAGCAAACTGCCTACTAACAAAAGAATGGGATGCTCGAGTCAAATAAACAAGAGTTTAACCGAATTAACTAGGAGCATACCAAGGATAACTCAGTGCCTCTACCGCTTCTTGAAGATTAATTGATTTACATACCGCTGGCCGAATCGATGAATCGAGCAGATTGTCTTTGGAGAAGGTGCGGGATGAACAAGAGTGGAGATGGTGAACAGTGGCAACCCTTTGCTGAGCAAAGCATCGATTTACAAAATGCCCGGACGTCCACAATGATAGCATATCACACCCTACCGACATTGATGGCAGCAGGTGGTCTGTGTCCACTAGGTCGGGACTGCCCAGAAGGTGGCGGTGGGCGAAAGGCAAACATCGCGCCTCGTTGGAACCAAGTGGCGCCGGAAGATCGAGGCGCCATGACGCGGTCCGATGAGCAACTCTCGGATGCAAATTGGGTAACCTTTTGACGCTTAGTGATTCCTCTAAAGCCTTGCTCTTAGTTTCAAAGAATGATGGCTTTGTCCACAAGATGTTGGAAATTTCTGAAATCTTGTACTGCCAAAGCCAACTGCAACTCTTCAGATAGACCATTCATGAAACGGTTTCGACGACGAGTGTCCGTCGAAACATCGTCAGGGGCGTACCGAGCAAGAAAATTAAACTCATGAAGGTACTCGGTCACTGATTTTCGCCCTTGCTTGAGAGCGAGAAATTCTGCTGCATGAGCATCATCACTCCCTCAGGTATATGGGCCTCGCGAAAGGCCTCCATGAACTCAAGCCGTAGGAGTATGTCCGGCGGGTTGGATAGCCGATAATTATCCCACCAATTGCTAGCCGCCCGATCAAGCGGTAGCTAGCATACAGGACCTTCTCCTTTCGAACACCGGGCAATGGTCGACTTCTTTTAATCTCCTTAAGCCAATCCTCCGCCTCCAAAGGATCCAGGAGCTAGAGAATCTTTGGCGGATTAGTCATTGAAAGTCGCAAGACTTCCCCGCCCATGCTTGAACTCTGCTCTACCGGTGGTGGAGTGATGGAAGAGGTATTGAGCGCAATCTGCTCCAAGATTCGTGAAACGGTCCATGCGGTTGCGCTCAATTTGCATGAGCACATCCGCCATAGTGGGTGGTGGAGGAAGCTCCTCTTCTGCCTACCACCTTGCGGACCATGGGATCGGAAGGGTCCGTCTGCTCCCCCTGAGTCTGAAGAACAGGAGTGGAGAACCTCTCCTCTTGTTGTGTTCGCGATCGAGTGGTTGGTCCTGTCATCCTGTTGCCATATAATGGTTAACATTATAACAAGGATACACTCGTGCTAACACATACAAGCTTTGGAGAAAGAAATTAATTAAATACTAAACCCAAGCATGCAGGATGTCATGATATGCAACCATTTAACACCAAAAACAAAGAAGACAAAGTACAAGAAAAGGTGCGGCTTCCATTCCATGAAATGTCAATTTGAACAAAGACTATATGAGACTCAATTACAACCAAAAGTCTGCATCCACTTTATTAACAGCCAATAGGAAACATTTTATGCCCAAAATGCACAAGTCGGCCGCTACCTCACCATGTTTTAAAGTACAAACGTTAGCACACAATATTTATACAGACATAGGCTATGCTATTACACACTACTTAATGGACAACTACTAGCCTATTACACAACTAAAGCCGATCACATCCTTGGTCCTAAACATGGTCTTCTCGGTTAAAATTCACGGAAACTCATTTAGCAAATGAGCCTCGGGTGAACCCGATATCTAAAGGGTTCGATGGGCTAATGAGGCGAGTGGGAGAACCCAACAATGATGATGTCCACAGAGTGAGTAGGGCCGAGTGCGAGGAAATCCGGCAGACATCCCGGCCCGACGACAGCGACCAAAAACAGAACGGTCAGGAACTTACGGAAGTCGCCATCCATGGGGTGCGATGGCGGTGGTGGAATCTCATTGTTGCCGTAAAGCACGTTACGAGGAACGCGGTTCGTGGCAACACCAAGCCTCAAATATTCCCGTGTCTCGTGCAAGCGATGGCGGGTCTCCCATAACTCTTCACACGAGGCGGTGATAGGTTTGGTCCATGATACGGACCAACCTCGCTAACTCGCGACGTATGGGTCCTCTCCAAAGCGTATCTCATCAAACGTAATCACATCCGATCTAGGGCCTTGTTTTGGGAAGTGCACATAGGGTGGTCGAGACAGCTCCGTCAAGTCATGACGAAGGAGGCTCATCATCCCACGCGACTTCTGCATGACCATAGATTCGGAGGTGGCACGCACATGGATGCGATGGGAACACTACCCACCACCGTCTCGCGATCACATTAATGATAGCTTGGTACTCTTCCATACTGGCCCTCGGTCTCTACGGTAGATGGCGTACTGGCCGATAAGTGAAATTAGCTCGCCACATCATGTCTCAAGTAAGGCCGAAACCCGTCCACACCTTGGTGCGAGTCTCCTTAATCAAATACCACCACTCATCTACGGATAAAAGACAAGGTAGGTAAGCGATCTTTAAAAAATCAAAAGAAAGGTGGATAAAATTGATACTAAAAGAAGATAAGAAGTAAAAGACAACATGCTTAGATCTTTTAGAAATTAATTATGTTAAAATAGTATCACAGAGACTCACTAAAGGCAACAACCATGCTAATTCTATCCTACAGACAAGCGTATGCTCGATATTAATATTTGTGAGACCCTCAATTATTGAAATGTGCCTTATTAAAATTATCTTGGTAGCATAATTCTTATTTAAGGAACAAGTGCAAATCCTTTATTAAGAATCATACTAAAAGCATAATGATAACAAGTAACAATTTCAACATTCGGGTTCTCGGATATATGTCATGCAATATTTCCGAGTCGATGAATATTGCACATATATCCTTAAACAACATTGCATCATTCACATACAAGTCATACATTCACATAATTATACATCAATAATTACATCTCAATTTGGTTGCTCTGATGCAAAGTTGCTCTGATGCGAAATAAGAGCAGATGACCTTGGGTCATTAACAAAAGAGCAACAATGAAACAAAAACATAAAAGCAAAACCACCAATGGCCCCATCATCCATGAGCTATTGCGTGGAGGCTAGAACTAGCATTACTCGTTAGCGTCACCCAGATCGGCGCTAACGGGCATCTCATAAAGATATCCATCCTCACCTGCAACAAGAGGTCATAAAACCCTGAGTACGAAAGGTACTCAGCAAGTCTTACACAAACTAATAAAAGAAAGTGTTTAATAGAACCTATACAAAGGAATAGAATTTTATATGCATAAGGTTATCAACAGAAGGCTTAATTGGTTCAATTTGCATAAAGCGATACATATTAACCTACAATTGCTAAATTTTGACAAAGCAGTTTTAATAATTCAATTTGGACTAAAAATAGTAAGTAATTGAACATAAGCAAAAACGGTATCAATAATAGTCACCGATCATTACCAAACCAAGCATGACACTCCTCATGCCGAATTAATAATTCCCAAAACCCAAATTAGAGCAAATTCTATACAGGTGACATCAATCCAAGCGTTGCGTGAAGTGGACACGGCTATTCGAATAGTTTTAATCCCTGCAGGGGTGTACATCTTTACCCACACGACTTAGTTAGCCCGTAGCCCCTAGGATAATAGCACACTGCCTTTGGTATGCCGGCCGGGTAAACTAAGATTCGGTATTTTTCAACAAGTTAACACTAGTGAGTTGGATGACCCATGTGGCCGATCCCGCTTAAACAACGATCGATAGCATATATTCAACCGAGGTTCACATGTTGTACAGGAATGCCGACCAGTCAATTAAATGCAAACTCGTGTTAGCCACACATATTACACATGATCGGGCCTCAAGGTACGTACATGCGATGTAACACATCTACGCCCTTACCCTTCTAAGAACATCGATATCGATATAAGCTCCACATGGCATACGACACGGCCGAAGACTTAAGCATCTATGCCATATGAAATCAATACACATGTCCTTACTCTCCTGTATCCAACTCAATAATATTAACCCTTTACTTAACCAAACGGCACCCATACTGCTGCGTGTGGAAATGCGTTGGGGCTTGAATTGGGCCGTCGAGTTGGTCCTTAATCAACCTGGACAAGACATCCACGGTTCCCATTCTCGCACTAGGCACCATCACTAGCATCCACTTGTCCAGATTTGAATTAAGTTTAACAACAAGATTTAGATTCATATCGATTTAAATAAAGCTGAACAAAGAATCAACAAAAATAAAAAAATGAATTTGTTGTTCCCGGGTTTGACAAGATAAGCCATCAAACATTACCGTTCTATGGACTACATGGCTAAGCAAAAATGAAATTAAGTATTATATCACCACAAACTATCTTAGGTTGAGTGTATGATCAATTCAAGGTAAGCCATAAGTTCTGGTCATAGCTAACTAGGAACAGAGCATAAATAGTTTTTAGAAAATTGCATGCAACAGTATCACTGTATTTTATAAATCTACAGTTCAAAAGATTAGGATCAACATGGTGCAGAGAGGAAGCTTGCCTTGGTAATAATAGATAACCTCTTGTTCAGGTTCTGGTGGCTCAACAAAAGACTCAACAATCTCAGAAGAACCAGTATCTAGAACACAAAAATCCAATAAATAGCAAGAAAATGGCAAGGAACAATGCATAAAAGAGTTCATGATCAATAGCTCAATGCATAATTAACAATATGCTTAAGTTATACCTTACTCAAGGACACTACCCCATATATAATAGCTACTACACTTGTTATCAGAATTTAATAGGTTAGAAAAGCATTACAGGTTCAGACTTGATTAGTATAGAACTAGAGTTTCAAATTTCTAAAACTGAAATTTAACTTAACACTTGGACTCTTTACTAGAAGGAATACAAGCCAACATTTGGTTGCATGTGGTCGGCATGACCAGTAGTAGCAGCAAAACAGAAATAGGAATTCAGTAACTACAGTTTCAGGTTTTAGCAAAACCAAAATCTGGATAGATTGCAAAGAAAGAATTAGATGCTTCATTAGATTATGAGCACTTGATATTTTTGAATAAGCCAAAGCTAATGGGTAATATTCAAAACCTAACTCACCACATAGCATCAGCTAACATTCACAAGCAGTAGAGATAAAAACTGGACTACAGGTTTCAGATTTTTAGCAAAACCAAAATCTGGGCAAAAAGCCAAAAATCAGATTGATGAACTAGGACATTAGAAGAAAATGACATTCTGGACTAATTCTCAACTAATTGAGAAATATACTAAGTCTAGTTCATCTCTTACTATCAGCTAGCAACCATCATCCAATTTGGCTAAAGCGCTCTGATGAATGTATAGCAAAGCGAAATTTGGATAGGTTGCAAAATAAAGCTTTGCTGATTTTTGCTTTGAACCAAGCAATGATTTTACTTAGATTACTTGATAATGAGTAAAACTTAAAGCCTAGCATACTATTTAGCATCAAATACTAGTAGTCATCAAAATTTGAGGCTTACAAGGAATAGCAAATGTCAGATTTTGAAATCGAAAATGCGACAGATTTAAAGATGCAAATTTGATGCTCCATTAGACTATAACAAATTGACATACTAGATGGAGTTATAGCTAGATAAGTACAACTACAAGTTTAACTTATCACCTAACATCCATTAACACTAATTAACAAATTTCAGATCAAACCATAGTTGCAGTTTTCAGTTTTGCAAAACCGAAAACAGTGCAATTTTACAAAAGTAAGTTATCTGATGTATTAGACTATGAGAAATTGGTATTCTTGGATCAAATTACAGTTAAATGAGTATATTTTAAAGTCTAGCTCATCATTAATCAATAGTGGACACTCATGACCAGATTTCGGTTCAAACTGGATTGCAGTGACTACATTCAAACCGAAGCAGACAGATTGCCAATTGAAGTTTGCTGCACTAAATATTCACAAGTAAAGTGCTACACTTTAGTTTAGAGTATTCTCCACTAGTCTAGGGGTTAACTCATCATTTAATGGCACTAAGTGATAAAATTACTGAAGTGCGTTGTGTACACTAGTAGTAACCGAAAATGGACATGCACAGCCGGCTGCTGAAAACAGATTACAAAATTTCAAGTTTGTTGTGTGATTAAACTTTGAACAAGATAACAGGTTCGCTTAAGCTTAGAGTATGCTTAACTAATACCAGGACCCAACTTAACCTTTAATCTGTAAGTGACAGGAATTACGAGAGGAAGATTGGCTGCCTTTTGTCGGTTTGGCCAACAGCAAAAACAGCAAAGAGACAGATTTACAGAATTCGGTTGATTTGAGAAATACTCTAAGCAAGGATTTTAGATTGAAGTTAAAATTGAGCTGGAGAGTAAATAATACCCTAAATCAACCCATGCTAACCCTAATCTCTCAAAGATCACCAGACTAATGAAGTTACCTTCTTTGCCGGCCAACCAACAGGAAAAAGACAGAAAAGTCTTCTGAACCTAATCTGAACTAAAAACATGATCCTTAGAACTAAACTTTGCTTAAGCTATTAGGGTTTAGTTAGAACCTAATTAAGCTGATAAGTTAACATGAGAAACCCTAAATCTTGTAATGATATGAAAGACCGAAAAGTTATAAAAAAACAATAGTTTTGTCAAGACAAAACTTGAGCACCACATGCACAAGGAAGTGATTTAGATCAGTTATTGAGTTTCCTAAGAATATTAAGAAGAAAAGACATAAGATCATGTCTTACCAGCTAAAGCTAGAGGAGAAACTATGATCTTTCAGTTGAACAAGGAAATTTTGAAAACCACTTCCCTTCACCGAAGCAGGAAAACACCAAGCAATACTCTAACGATTCGGTTGTGAGCTAACCCAATTCCACCGAAAGAAGAGAGAGTCGAGAAGCTTATTTCGGTCAAGGAAAGGCGAGGAGCTAAACACTAAGGCTTAAGGAATGTTAAACCTCGAGCAAATGAAGAGGGTTCTAGAGAAGGGATGCGTGGCAACTTGTCACCGCTACGCCTGGATGGTCAGACTACTCGTAGTGAAATGTTGTTCCCACCAAAGAAGAGAGAGGGAAGAAAGCTGCTGCTCAGAGTTGCTTGCTGGTCAAAGCACTGCTCCCCAACCGAAAAGAAGGAAGGGAAAAGAGCTGGCACTCCTGCGCTAGCTTTCTCAGGCTGTCTTTGGATGGACCTTGCCCCACCGAAAGAAGGGAGATGGAAAAGAGAGCATTGCAATGCCTGTGTTGCCTTTGCAAACAGCAGCCCAACATCCAACGGCACAAAACACAGCAGCAAGCAGTCGGCACTCATAAGGAAAATAGACTGACCAGAGAGGAAGGGTTGTGATAAGATGTTGGCTAGAAAATGGAAACTTTTGATTGTAACAACATATCCAAATTTCAAAATAAACAGTGATGCTACAGAAGACATCTTATTACTGTTTATTAAAACCGGGTTGTTACATAACTCTTCACCAAAAAGGTTAAATTCCAAATATGACTATTCATCAGTAAAGCAATTCCACTTCCAATGAATCAATTTGCGAAAGAACACCACGAAAACCAAAAGAGAAATTTGCTTGAATACTCAAATCAAATATTTCTTTTACTCATTGAATCGAAAGATTGGTCATGCCAACACGACCCCAACTCAAAGTGCAGAAAATACTTATCAACAGCACAAAACCCAAACGAGAAGCAAGGAAACGCATCATTTTCCGAGGAAACATCCTTTCTTCCGCTTCTCTCTTCGAGGAGTAAAACTTCTCTCCTATATTGGAATTCGAATTCATCGCATACCTCAAGAGATTAAACCTCTTAATTGAACATTATCAAACTATGCTCAAACTGAAATACATCATCCACACCATGGTGGAGAGACTCCATTGATTTTTTTTTTCGATTGCACTAGACATCTCGTTCTACTATTCAACCTTAATTTGATTAAAGGCACCCAAAGCGCCACAGGATAGATACCACACAATCATATTACCTCAAATTTTCAAGAACAACTAAGAATCGTCAGTACACATGCTAATGTACTGCTTCAAAAGGGTCCTAGCATAAACATGCTCGGGAAACTCATTTATTCCACCCTCTACACACAATCAGTGGTTGAACAAAGGTCTAGTATAAACAAATGCAAAGCCCAGATTTAACTTCCAAAACCTCTACAACAAATTGCTCTTATAACTGATAGTGACATCATCGAATTAAATCTCCAACATTACCACCATTCTAACATACTCACTCATTGACATCATCAGAAATCACCCACACCATCTCGCAATGCTATCCAATTGCGTTACTCTAAAAATTCAATGAAGGTTTCCATACCTCCGATAATCACCAACCTTTCATTCCTGAATTGAAGTTCTAGAATTTCACTAAACCAGGTGTTAATCAGCCGTAACACTTTTCAGACTTACTTCGAAGTCAAACATCTCAAGTGAATCAATTTCCCTCCAAGGGATACAGATCTAAACCATTTCATATTCTACTACTACTCCGATAACTTGGTAGCAAAATATCATCGCTACGATTACTCATCCACCACCAAACAGTTGCCAAACTTTCACCTTGCAACGCCGCAACACAAAAGCGTGATCCTTTCTCAAAAGGAAGAGGCGAACAAAAACAAGTTCATTCATACAGAAAGCGTTGCTCACCACTACGGCCAAGAAACCAAAAGGAATATTCTGCTAAAAGTGATCTTGGAAAACGAAAACTAAGTTCGTAGTTGAGGGAATACATTCCTCAGAAGATAATAGCAAATAACAACCGATAAGAAAACGGCATTACGATTGAAACTCGAAATCTTTTGAGTGAAAAGGGCAGAAAATTTAGGCAATGAACTCATTGAATCTAGGTGGAGTCCACAATTGAAAACATGAGACTCACAAGAAGAGAATGTCGGATCTTTACAGATAAGAACAACGACCATTATAACTCTGCAACAAATCGCTTTACGTGGCAAACTTCGTTTATCATAATTAACTGGGACCTCCAATAGGTCATGAACACAAAACTCGAAATTGAATCATTTTGGAAACATCAAGAAAGGTGGTCAAACTTCTTTTCTATAAAAGAATCAACCTTACTCTCACATTCTTGATCGTGTCAATAAACCTTCTAAAGGGAACATGACAAATCGGGTCATAAAATTTTCAAAGATCAAATGGAATTGTAATAACAACTTATTCTAGAAAAGAATTCGCACGAAAACCACAAAGTTGAACAAATGTCACACCGGGACTACAAAACTCTAGAGAGAGGGGGTATCGACACTTTTCTTTTCAAAGGGAGGTTCTAAACTCCAACACTCCAAATATTCCAAAGAAATGAACATAGTCGAAATTTTCTTCAATGAACTTTGTGAAAGGAAATTTTCATTCTCCGAACTGTCAAACGGATAACCGAGCTGCCCTTATCAACAAGAGAGATAGGGCTAACATAAAGAGAACGATCTTGTCAAGAATAACGTTCACAACCAAAGAATAAGAGCTCCGCATGATGTAAAGGCAAGAAACTATTTTGAAAAACAAATAGGGTCTAATAGAAACCCGTAGCCCACAATCTTTGTTTGGGTGCAACCCCCGACTTAAGCATAACCAAGCACTCCAAAAGGGTTTTAACGCTCTTCTTCGTAAAAGAGATGCATCAAATTTCAACAAGCAGAGGGTTCCAAAAGGAATACATTGAGCCAATGCTTTCTCGTGTTAACGATCTTGCAACAAGAATTCTCATTAGGCAAACCATCAAACGAGTAAATGAGTCGCTCTTTTCCAATGAGAAAGAAAGAACAACCATGAAAATATCAATGTTGCCAATTTACAAAGATCATTCGTAGTAAAAACAATTCGACAATCGAAAAACAATAATGTTTTCGGAGTACCATTAAAGGCCTATTTAAACTCGTCTACCAAAATCATGAACCCAAGAGAAATTCATCAATCGCCACCGGACAAGAATTTGTCAAATTCAAAAATCAAGGAAGAGAACGACTTACTAAAGCAGCCCAAGAGAAATATGCAATATCAATACACACTTGATAAAGAACTTGCAAAAGAAGTCTTCCAATACCGAGATTCCAAACGAACGAATGAGTTAAATTTCTCCAACAAGGGTAAAACATGTCTTTTGTGAAAAGATAAATCTTGCAATAGAACTATGCCCACGTGGAGCAGAAATTTCACAATAATCGAAAGAACACCAATTGGTTCAAAGAACGGTCAGAAACCGACGGGGCTTGCTATTACATTAACCCCAAATTCAAAAGAATTTCACGAAGCGCGAAACTACAACCAGAAACGGATACTTGGTTCTAGAAAGGCAACCAGTTCATCAATGAGCTCATGCTCAATACAGAGCTTATGGAACAGAGGTAAGAAGTTCTCTAATATCATACTACAAACAGTGGTGTAGCCGGGCAAAACCCAGGACATGAACCACGAACTCAACTGATCAACGCCCGCTAGCGAAATGCATAACTAATGCAATCAATTATGAATATATATATTTATATCGGATCATCTCATGACGATCATAGAATAATTTCATGGATAGAGGTTATCACATCATATCATGGATTAACACATCATAGCACAACACAATTTAACAACGACTCAATACTCGAGTCACCACAATTGAAATGCGGAAGCAATGGTTTACCCAACCCTCCTAATGTGCGAGTGTGTCAATTTAATATGTTTGAATGAACCACGGACCTAAAGCCCGCTCGATACTAAGCTGTAACACCACGCTATTCGGAAGCCAAGATGTCACATAAAACTATCAAACTACTAAGAATAGCATGAAATTTGGATTATCTGATTCAATCAACAATAATTTCTAAAGAATGACAATAAGCGATCACCGATTCATGGAAAAGAATGGATAAACAGTTATAATACCACAAATAGTCAAGCAAGTACCAAAGTTGGATTATTACAAATCGGAAATTTATTTAACAAGTTGGCTTGGTGAAAGGTAATAATAATTATTCGTTGGATAAATGTGAAGTGCAAGCAGCCGAACTACCCTACCAAATCATCTTGTCTTCTCCTCAATTACCTAATTAAAACATACAAAGCAAGGGTGAGTCAAGACTCGGCAAGTACATACAAGAATAATCAAACATAGAGTGGACAACACAATCCGGTTGAATTACGAACAAATCTTGGAACACATATATGATTGAATGGAATGAATACATGAACGGATGGAATGAAAGAATGCATTGAAGGAATGGACTTATCGACTGCATATACCGGTATAGCGAGTTATACACCCGTCGGTGTTCACTTAAGCCGTGCCATGAAAAGCACGGGACCCAATCACCGTATGAAGAACGTTTCATACGGGTGTCCAAGTTGCCACATTGGAATGGTGGTCAACACTACCCACATTGGAATGGTGGGTTTTCAAATGCCCATGCTGGAATTGATGGGTCTTTCAAATACCCATACTGGAATTGATGGGACTTACCAAAAAGAATCCACTTCCGTGGTCATAATGAATTTTATGAATGAACATGATGATTTCTCATGGTATGAATGAATATCACACATTAGTGGAAAAGACACATGGCATTCGACAACATATGTAAACAAGTATGAGTATGCATTCCCACACAACATAATATATCAAGGATGCCACACAAGTTAGTTGCATGTAATGGAATGCAACAACTGAAATGAATGCTAATTCTTTAATCACAAGAATCATCTTCTTTAAATGAAATAAACATCAGGATGGATAGAAAAAGGTATTCATAATTTATCCCAACATCAAGCAAACAATTGGAAACATCACCAAACAGCATAGGGTACTTGCCTTCCGCGATGTGACATAATAGGAGGACACGAAGATGCCCCTCCACTCACCGCCTCACCGCCTACACAAATGTATAATCGAAATAACAATAACAAGGTATGACATTGCTACAAGAGCCCTTCCATCCCCTCTATCTCTCCCACCCAAACAATGGGATCAATTTTACCAAGTTTACCCAACAGCCCGATTACCGCTAAACTGGCAGCGATACTAGAAAAATCACCATTAATTATCTGTAACTCCAAAAGACCTAAAACCAGTGCTCACTGAATATTAACAGATCAGGATACAAAACATTAGTTGGCGGAATCCCCTGATTCGGCCAAAACAGAGGGCTAATTAACAGCTAAACACAACCCATCTACGTCTGTCCAGAATACAGATCAGAGATAAAGAAAACGGCGTAACTTTCAACCTATTGATCCAATGAGAAAGATTCTTATCAGCTTGGAAATATAATTTTAAGGGCTAAAATAACTTAGTTGGGTGAAGGTTCTGATTCGGCCCCTAAGTTGAACAAAACAGAGGGACAAACCTACTGACCTCAGTTTTCAGACAGACCGGACAGTTCGTAATCAAAAATTCATATCTCCCAAACTACAGATCGGATTTTTCTGAGCTCAGTGCCAAAAGAAAGCTAACGTTCCCAGGAATAAAACTCTAGAAGGGAAAAACCCCAGATTCGTCTTCTACAGTAGTCTAAATAATAGATGAAAACACTAATATTTATTTGCCCAGAATTCAGAACAGTGGTAAAGCAAATATCATAACTTTCATTATACAGATCCAATGGAGATGATCTTTATCAGCTTTGAAAGATAATTTAAAGGGATACAATAACTTATTTGGGTGGAGGTTCTGGAAATGCCTCTAACTAAATCAAAACCTAGGATCAAGCCGACAGATCTTTCTCGTCAGACAGACAGAATAGCGCGCACTAAAAAAATCATATCTCCTAAACCGTAAGGCGGAATCACGTGATCTCGGTGGCTATGGAAAGATAAGAACAATACCTACAACTTTCTAAGAGATGGACAGGACAGCAAAGAACGCATCGTACCCAAAATCAACGTACAAGGTGGTGCAGAGCAAAGGGGACGGGGGGCGGCGGCTCCAAAGGTGGGGGGCGGAGAGAAATGTGGAGTTTAGGGTTTGGGGGGTGGGAACCCCCCCTCTTATGGCCAGCCACCACATGGGCCCCTCCTGGGCCGTGGCCCAGGCCCATGTTGCCGTGAAATCACAGAAAACCCCCTGGTGAAAAGATGATTCTGGTTTTTCGATTAGCTCCCTCATCCGAAACTTTTTCTAATAAGCCGAATCACCTTCGGGGTATTACAACAAGGCTGACAATAGAGAAATAAGCTACAGCAGAAACAAGGTAAACTCCAGCTGTCGGGACCCAAATATGCAAATCTGGACCCTCTGTGTATTCTGCACTAGTCCAGGATCACGCTAGTGCACACAGTGTCAACATCGATGAAATATCACATCCATACAACGAATATAAGAATAAACGAGTACTTTGAATAACAAATAACTGTTGGGACCTTACGGTCGAGTTTTACATTTATTAAGCCATGCAAGGCTGACAATAAAGAAGTAACTGCAGCAGAAACGAATTAAACTCCAGTGGCTCCCATCAATTTACCACAGGCAACTGACTGGGATCAAGATCCTAACTATCAACCTTCGTAGAATTCTTCTTCAAAAGCAGGCGGCGACTCCTCCACTTCTGTTGATTTGTTTAGCAAGAGTGAGTACACACCGTACTCGCAAGTCATACCACAGAATGCATTTATACATGATGGCTTATTCCAAAGGAATGGCTTCTGTGGTTATTTTGCGGAAATGCAACATTTGCAATTGAATACAAATAATAGATTGAAAGCATAATTCAAAACAAATAGACAATAATAAGTTAACAATTGATTTCACAAAGGACACACAGTCTAATCAAGTTATTCACACAGCTGCATAAGTTATCTCACACAGCTGACCCTTCCCAAATGTTTTATGAAAATCTACCCCTCGTGTGAAATTCCCGAGCATGTCCATAACCGAGGACGCGGCTATTCGAATAGATTGATGTAACACTCTGTAGAGGCTGTACACTTTACCCACACGATACAATCAGTGGAGCCAGCACTGACCATAACAAAACCTTTCAGAGATTTCATCTCAAACAATGACACTCCCGATGTGCTTTCCTGCTGTCCAATTTGTACACACAGCCCTTGGAGCGACACACACCGTTGGACAGGGATGCAGCGAACCGTCCCGCGATGTGACATATCACACCTCCAGCCCATCACACAGTTTAAATACAACCTGAGTTGTCAATGTCAAGACTCCATAACTTACTAAGTCAGGCCCAGCCCATACTAGGCATGTGGTCGTACAGTAAGGCCCAGTTCAATGGCGCACAAAGTTAAGTCCTTAATTGACCAAGGCAAGACTTCCAGTTTTTCCCAAATTACAAAGTTTATAGCACATAGTTCCACCATTCACACAGATCCACCACGTGCCTCAGTCCAAATCTTTTCCCACCCTGTTGATTAAGTGCAACACATGCCATCACGAGTAACAGCACGCAGCACACATAGTTTTATCACACAGTTCTATAATCACTTAGTCAAGTTTATAATTGCACTCTCACATGAAATGATGACTCGTGGCATGGCTAAGCAGTCTAATCGTATCTAACCAACCCACGTTGGTGCTACGGTAATACCAACTAATAATTAACCAACCTAGGGTGACAAGAGATCATGGCATACAATAGGCAAGGTGGCATAACAATTTGGATTAATAACTACACCCAAAAGCATTTATATAAATACTTGAAATAGAATGCAATACATTGAAACAAAGTATTTTGAAAACTGGGTTCAATATGATCAAAGGTATAACTTGCCTTGGAATAGATCTAGATATTGGTCTTGGTCTTGAGGTGCTCCTTCTTCTGCAAAATTCCCCGAAGTATCGATGTCTACTCGCAAACGAGACAAAAGAAACAAAAACAAATAAATAACAGAGGCAAAACAACTCCAAAAATTCAAATAAAATTCACCAATAAATAGATCTTAATTTTATATGAATTTACAAATTTGAATGGGCTCAATCGGAGTTCGGATGCAAAAGATATGGGCTTTGGAAGATTGGAAAATCAAATAAACCCTAATTTGGATTTTATTGAATTTCCCGAATTATTTTTATAAAGGAAATTCGGATTAATGACGTCGGCTGACGTCAGCAATGAATTTCCACCAGAAAAATAAATAATTAAAACCGTACTGATAGGTGGGCCCCACCTGTCAGTGGCTCGGGCCACGGTGGATCGAGTCCACCGAGCCACGGGATCTGGGAGCTGCTGGACTGGGCCACGCGGATGCCAAGTGGCCGTCACGCAAGTGACACGCAAGCGCAAGAGGGTGACGGGGCGCTTGCGTGGCTGCCGACAGCAAGACGGCAAGCGGCGCGCTGGGACCGAGGGCTCGCGACGTTCGGCGGCGATCACGGCAATAAGCACAAAATGGGTTGCCAAGGGGGCGAAGCTACTGGAGGTGACGGCGGAGCTCAGGCGGCAATGGCTCACCGGCGGTGGCGAAGAATGTGGCGGCGGCGGTGAGCTCCCGTTGTCGGACGGTCCGGCAACGGCGATGGAGGCATCCTCGGCGGCGGCGGCGACCGAGTAGCTCCGCTTTGCGATCACGAGAGCGGCGGCGAAACGGAAACGAAGGTCAGGCGGCGGAATCCGGCGGCGAAGGGTTCTGCGCCGTGGCGAACTTTCGGCAATCGGCGCAACGGCGACGGCGGCGGCGCCTTAGGGTTTTAGTGGAGGAGGCAGGGCGAAGAGATTGGTGGGGGTCGGGGCCTTTTTATAGACGGAGGAGGGCGAATTCGAGGCGAAAATGGCGATGGCGTAGCGTAGAGGCGTAGTCCGGCGTGGGAAGAGTGCGTGGAGACGACGACGACGACGCGGCATCGGCGGGCCCACCATCGGAGAGCGAGGAAAGCGCGGCACAGCGTCTGGCAAGAACCGAGCGATGGCGATCCAACTACCGGGAGCGAGCGGCCTTGGCGGGTCAATGAGGAAAGGCTGGGTCTGCGGCGGAATAGTGTTGTGCTTCGGACCAGCACTGTTCAGAGGAATTTCTTTTGATTTTTTTTCTTTTTAATAAATCCAGGAAATACAAATAGCAAGTAGAAAATAGCAAATGACTTTGGAAAAATTCCAGAAAATTCGATAAATTATATCCAAGCATATAGAATCTAAATAAAATAATTTTGACAATTGTTGATGTTGGGATTAAGCACATTAAATCAATTTGTCCTTAAAGTCCATATTAAGCTTTTTAAATTGATATTCAAATAAATCCAAATGGTGAATTTTCTTACTACCATTATTTAAAAGATTTTTAAATCTCTGAGAATTGGGATGTTACACCAGCGGAATCCCATCAATTCACCACAAGCAACAGACTGGGATCGAGACACTAACGATTAACCTTCGTAGAACTCCTCTTCAAAAGCAGGCGATGACTTCTCCACTTCTGTTGATTGATTAGCAAGGATGAGTACACAACCGTACTCGCAAGTCATACCACAGAATGCAATTATAAATGATGGCTTATTCCAATGGGATGGCTTCTGTGGTTCTTTTGCAGAAATGCAACATTTGCAATTGAAAACAAGTAATAGATTGAAAGCATAATTCAAAACAAATAAACAATAATAATTTATCATTTGGTTTCATAAAGGACACATAGCCTAATCAAGATGTTCACACAGCTGCACAAGTTATCTCACACAGCTGACCCTTCCCAGTTGTTTTCTGAAAATCTACCCCTCGTGTGAAATTCCCGAGCAATGTCTATGACCGAGGACGCGGATATTCGAATAGATTGATTAACATTCTGCAGAGGTTGTACACTTTACCCACACGATACAATTAGTGTGGCTAACACGGGTCATAACAAAACCTTTCGAAAACTTCATCTCAAGCATTGACACTCCTGATGTGCTTTACTGCCGTCCAACCGATACACACAGCGTTTGGAACGACACACATCGTTGGACAGGGATGCGGCGAACCGTACTGTGATGTGACATATCACACCACTACCCATCACACAGCCTAACCTACAACCTGAGTCGTCAACATCAAGATTCCATAACTTACTAGCCATGTGGTTGTACGGTAAGACTCAGTTCAATGGCGCACAGTGTTAAGTTCTTAATTGACCAAGGCAATACTTCCAATTTCTAACTAATTCACACTGTTTATCATTCCCAGCACATAGCTCCACCAATCACACAGAATCCACCACTTCACTCAGTCTAAATCTTTTCCCATTCTGTTGGTTAAGTGCAACACAAGCCTTCAATGAGTTATAGCACACAACACATATAATTTTATCACACAGTTCCATATATCATTAGTCAAATTTATATTTGCGACTCGCATGAAGTGATGACTCGTAGCATGTCTAAGCAATCTACTCATATCTAACCAACACATGTTGGTGCTACGATAATACAAACTAATTAAGAACCAATCTAGGGTGACAAAAGAATATGACATACAATTAACAAGGTGGATATAACAATTTGGATTATTATCTACACCCAAAGTATTTAAATAAATACTTAAATAACATGCTATAATTTAAATCAAAGTAATTTGAAAACTGAGTGCAACATGATCAAAGGTATAACTTGCCTTAGAATAGGTCTAGATACTAGTCTTGATCTTTTGGTGCTCCTTCTTCTCTAAAATTTTCCGAAGTGCCGACGTCTACTTGTAAATGAAGCAAATAAATAAAAATAAATAAATAACAGAGGCAAAAAACTCCAAAAATCAAATAAAATTCACCAATAAATAGATCTTGAATTTATATGAATTTAGAAATTTGGATGGGCTCCATCGGAGTTCGGATGCAAAAGTTATGGGCTTTGGAAGATTGAAAATCAATTAAAACACTAATTTAGTATTTTAATTTAATTTCTGAATTATTTTCCTAAAGGAAAATCGATTTATTGCGCAATGTTTACGTGAGCCGAGAATTTTCCAAAAAATAATTAAATTAAATAAATTCTGACATGTGGGCCCCGCATGTTAGTGACACGACCCACAGTGGACTGAGTTCACCATGACAGGGAAGAACGGGGGGTGGACTGGCCACGCGCGCAAGCGCTGGCGCTGGTCTGGCACCTCACGGCCGACACGCATGCCCAGCTGCTGACGTTGGCTGTTATGGTGGCCGACGCGACGACAGCGGAGGGAAGCGGCTCTCAGGGACCAAGTGCCTCCAGCGATCGGCGACGACTCACCAGCGGTGGAGGGCACCAGAAGATTGCCAAGGCTATTTCGCACTCAGACATGCACTCACCGACGGCTGGAAGTGACAGCGGCGACCGGCGGTGAGGCTGGAGCGGAGGAGGTGCTGCGGTTGTTGTCGGATGGCTATTTCAGCAGGGTTCCCGCTGCGAGGAGGGGCGCCCGAGGTGGCCTTGGTGATGATGAGCACGAAGGCAAGGTCAGCGAGGACAGGGCGGCGACGGTGGCTGCGCAATTCAAAGATCTCCGACGGCGGTGACAAAAGGGAAAATGCCAATTGCGGCACCGCTAGGGCGAGGGAGTGCAATTGGGGAGGTGTTCTGGGATGAGGAGACAAAGGCGATCCCTTGGCGGCTTTTGTAGGTGCTCGGACGCCTAGGATTGGAAAGCCCCAATTTGGGATGTTTCAGACTCCCGAACGAAAATGGAGATACAATCTGTTTTGATCCCAACTGACAGCAGATAAGGATGCACAAGGATCGGGGATTCGATTTGGCGTGGAAATCCCGGAGGTTTCTGTTGGCAATCGCCATGGTCGGATTTTGGCCGAGCTCTGGTCATGTAGGCAGAGGGCAAGCATGCGCGGTGGAAGAAGACTGCGGAGAACACGACTCCTCGGGGGCCCCAGTTGGCAATGGGAGTGAGCGAGCGCGAGTGCGGGTGAACGAGCGGCATCCGATGGAGACACACGTCGCTGATCGAGCGGGGGAAGGTGGGGTCACGCGGGTAGCTGGGCTGACGCGGGGGGAGTTGGGCCGCACAGTGCCAGGCCTGGTTGAATAGTGTTGGGCTTCGGCCCAAAACTATTGCGAGGGATTTAAATTAATTTTTTATAGAAAATCCAGAAAATAAAAATAGCAAATGAACTCGAAAAATTCCATAAAAATCTAGAAAATATATCCAAGCCTATGGAATCTAAATAAAATAGTTTTGGCTATTGTTGATGTTGGAAATAATCATATTAAATCCTTTTGTTATTAAAGGTCCATATTAAGCTTTTAATTTAAATTCAAATGGTGAGTTTTTCAACTAGCAACTAAACAAAAGATTTTTAAAGCCAGAAAATTGGAATGTTACAAAGCACATGAGGAGTGTCAATGGTTAAGACGAAGTTTCTGAAAGGTTTTGTTATGACCAGTGTTGGCCACACAGATTGTATTGTGTGGATAAAGTGTACAGCCTCTACAGAGTGTTTAATCAATCTCGTCTGCGGTCGTGGACATGCTCGGGGATTTCACACGAGGCCACTACTACAAAAGAGGCTATAGCAGACGGCCCATCACAGACGGTTCCTTTGGAACCGTCTGTGTTGGGTCTGTCTGGGCTATCTTTTGCCGCAGCGGGCCCATCACGCAGACGGTTACAAATAGAACCGCTGCGTGATGGGCATTATCACGAGCGGTTCTCAAATAGAACCGTCGTGATGTTTACGAAGGTTCTATTTGAGAACCGTCTGTGATATCACGACAGTTACGGAAATAGAACCGCTCAGGATGTTACACGACGGTTCTATTTTCGTAACCGTCAGGATACCACGACAGTTACGAAATATAACCGTCGTGTAACATCCTGCACGGTTCTATTTGAGAACCGCTCGTGATATTGTTTCATCGCTGCACGGTTCTGAAATAGAACCGTCTGTGATTTCCTGTGCTTCATATAAATTGAGCCGAGACATCCCCTCTGCCGCACTGCGCTGTGTCTACCACTTCCCTTCCCTGCCCTAGCTCCTCACTGCGCTGTGTATACCGCTCCAGGCGCCACTTCCCTGCCCTAGCTCCTCCAACCTGCGCCACTTCCCTGCCCTAGCTCCTCACTGCGCTGTGTCTACCGCTCCAGGCGCCACTTCCCTGCCCTAGCTCCTCCAACTGCGCCACTTCCCTGCCCTAGCTCCTCACTGCGCTGTGTCTACCGCTCCAGGCGCCACTTCCCTGCCCTAGCTCCTCCACCCTGCGGCTCCTCCTCTAATACTGGTATGAGCACATGATCTTGCACCGTCAATGTTGGAATAAATAATATTAGCCCTGCAAATCTTAGTTTTGAAACCTTATAACTAATGAACTAAAATTTGACTTAGGAGTGGTAACTTTATAAAATTGAATTAGGTCTAATAATCACTAAAATTTGAGTTAGGATAATTAATTGGCTTAAAAAAATAAAATTTACACACCGGTTCACAGTACGGTGGGATTTGGGTCAAGCAATATTGCATTTACGGTTCCGGTATTTTAGGTTAATAAGTGTTGTATGAGGTGATGCCTATATTTGGGTTGCATGATTGTTCAATTGAGATAGATATCGGTGTCGAGAGGTAGGGATCATGGTTGTGGCCGTAGGCATGGCTACGCTATGCCACCGCGTGTGGTACATAACTAGTGAAGAGTTTTCTTTCAATAACCTTAGATACAAATGTTGGAGAATGAGTTTATATTGCACATTTTCGTTTGCTATAAATTAATCGCTAATCAATTTGACACTAATTTGTTACATGCGTATTGTAGATGGATCGAAACTGGATGTACGGTGTGAACCGTGTGAGTCAAGATTACATTAATGGCGTGGTTGCTTTTAGAAGAGCCGCCGGCGGTGATATGTTGAAGAAGGGGATAAATTTTATGTAATCGTCAGTGCATTGATTGCGTAATCAAGATGTTTAACAACGCGCGCAGATCGAGCGCACTTGATTCAAGGGGTTTCAAAAAGGGTATACATGTTGGACCGATCCACGGTGAAGAGCGATTATACCGTGGTTAATAATGACGACATCGCCGAGGAAGTCAACGATTTGCGGATGTGGTGTGCTTTTGATGAGGATAGGGGCACGATGACAACTGGATCGGATGCTACGCGATGCGTAAGAGAACTACAGTGAGAGAGTGTTTTGTAAATTCGAGGGCTTAAGGGAGGACTCGGTGAGACCTTTGTTCCCCGGCCGCAAGCGGAATACACAAGGTTGTCAACCGTGCTTGAGCTGCTGAAATTGAAGGCAAGCAATAGTTGGTCCGATAAGAGTTTCACGGCGTTGTTAGGTCTCCTAGCGGACATCCTTAGAGGGAAACGTGTTGCCCAAAGACCACCTATCAAGCAAAGAAGGTTATTTGCCCATTGGGAATGGAAGTAGAAAGAATACATGCATGTCCGAACGATTGTATCCTCTATCAGTAAAGAGTATGCAGACACGCATTATTGTCCGTGTGCAAAGCATCCCGATACAAGCGCCAAAATATCGCTAAGGTGAAGCAAGGACCTCCTGCTAAGATGTTGTGGTATCTACCTATAATCCCACGCTTGAAGCGCTTATTTGCGAACCCAAAGGAGGCAAGATTGCTGCGTTGGCACTCGAGGAGCGTAAGAGAGATGGAAAGCTAAGACACCTGCCGATTCTCGCCGGTGGAGAAACTTCGATCGGAGCTTCAAGAGTTCAAAAGGAACCGAGGAACATAAGGTTAGGGTTGAGTACGGATGGAATGAATCCTTTCGGTAACATGAGCAAACCGACATAGCACTGGCCCGTGAATCTATGTATGTACAACCTTCCTCCTTGGCTCAGTATGAAGCGGAAGTACATTTTGATGTCACTACTTATCCAAGGGCGAAGCAACACGGGAATGATATTGATGTGTACCTAGCACCATTCTTTGGAAGATCTTGTGACTTTGTGGAACGAAGGGTGCAGGTATGGGATGCGTATAAACGAGAGAACTTCACTTTACGCGCCATGTTGTTCTCGCACCATCAATGATTTTCCGCCCTTGGTAACTGTCAAGCTTGAGACAAAAGGAGCCAAAGCACGTCCGCACCGCTTAGATGCTACGGAGAGTGTATGGTGAACAACTCGCGCAAAGCGTGTATATGCGCCACCGTAGGTTCCTTCCGAGGAGTCACCCATACCGCAAGATGAAGAAACAATTCGACGGAAATAAGGAAGGCGGTTCACTTCAAGGGCTTTTAGTGGGAAAGAGGTCTATGATATGGTTAAGGATATCGATGTTGTGCTTGGGAAGGGACGTAAATTAAGAACCCGTGAGAAGAACATCCGAAGAAGCGCTCAATTTTTGGGACTTGCCTTATTGGGAGTACTTAGAAGTTCGCCATCGCATCGACGTTATGCACGAGAGAAGAATGTATGTGATAGCTTGATTGGTCTCTTCTTTGAACATTAGTGGCAAAACAAAGGATGGTGTTAACGCATGCGGCGTGACTTGGTCGATATGAACATAAGGACCGAGTTAGCACCGAAAGAGACCGATCTGAGACGAGCGTACCTTCCCCGACTTGCTACACTCTGCCCAAGGCCGAGAGAAATGAAGCGTGCGAGCTTGCGGTGTGAAAGTCCCGTCCGTTACTCCGCTAACATTAAGAAACTTGTTTCTATGCAAGATTTGAAATTAATTGGTATGAAGTCGCATGATTGTCGTGTCGATGACACAAATGCTTCTGTTGCAATTAGGAGTATCTTGCCGAACAAGGTCCGAGTGGCAATCTTGAGGTCGTGTTATTTCTTCAACTCAATTGCTCGAGAAGGTCATCGATCCCCAAGGACTAGATGCTCTGCAGCCGAGGTAGTGACGACTCGTGTCATCTTGAGATGTATTTCCCTCCGTCATTTTTCGATATCATGGTCCATCTCATTGTTCACCTTGTGAAAGAGATAAAGATATGCGACCTGTGTTTCTCGTCATATGTACCCGCTCGAGAGGTACATGGGAATTCTCAAGTCCTACGACGGAATCGATCTCGACCGAGGGCAAGCATCATCGAAGGTTATGCAACGGAAGAGGTCATTGAGTTCTGCGTCGACTACATGGCTCGGTGGATCCGATTGGTGTGCCTCTATCTCGTCATGAGGGGAGACTGGATGGTATCGGGACCATCGGAAGAAATCAATCACTCCCGATCCGATACGCACGCTCAAGCCCATTTCACGGTCTTGCAACACATGACCCAAGTGTCCCCATACATCGACGAGCACAAAGACATGGTACGCCAATGTAATCCGCACCGGTCGGAGGTTTGGATCACGAGAGCACAATCGTCGGCTCAACGAATGGTTAAAGGTGCGAATCACTCGGAGGTCATCAAGTGATGATACTGTTGCTATGGTTGGCAAGAGGGCCACATTTTACAATTGTCACATGGCAAGGATCGACATAAATGGGTACACATTTTATAAGGCACTCGGGATAGGAAGAGCACAAAGGTCGTAGCAGCGGTGTCCGCATAGATGCATTCGATCTCGATAAATTTGAGGAGCTCGTACTATGGGCAAATAGAGGAGATATGGGAGATCGACTACGTGCTTTTCAAGATCCCCTATTTGGTGCCGTTGGGTCCATCTCCCACGGTGAAGGTCGACAAATGCGGCGTCACTACCGTGGACCTCGAAGCGTGTCGGATACAAAGACGAACCATTCGATCTTGGCTAACCAAGTTGTTCAAGTCTTCTATGTAACCGACCGGCAAATAAGAAGCGCCACGTAGTTCTTCATGGAAAAGGAGGATTGTCGGAGTTGAGAATGTAGTGGGCGAGGAAGAATACAATCAATTTGACGAGTTGCCACCTTTCGGAGACGGCATCGGGCTCGAGGAAGAACCCGGTGAGGAAGCTAGCTATATCGCGTCGATCATCATGAAGGGTGTATTTTAATTAAGAATTTAATTACTCCATTGTAATTAATTTATTTATTCCATTGTCATGTGTTGTGTTATGGACTTGTGATCTTTAATATTGATGTCAATGTGGATATTCATGGTAATGTTGAGTTGAATTAGATATGAACTTTTGAACTCAAACTTGTCATCATCTCGCTTATCCAACAGTTCATACATGCCTTGGTTGTCCCTTGCATTGCCTAGGATGTGACCTTCAAACTTGTTAGAATACAAAGATAGTGTTGGAGATTAGGAGGGCATCGCCAAATTGCACGTCAAAGAAAGTTACCGATAGGTCTATCTTCCTTAGGATCTGACCCTTCTACGACTTCACTTCATTGGGTAGGTTCTCTCTTGGAGTCATTTTGAACATACTATTGCACGATATGCCAATAACTTTTCCGTTGAGATATTCGTAGCTTTTGGAATTCTTGTTGTCATTCCTTTTCCTTTTTTTGCCTAGCATGCTTTAAATCTTGCTAAACTTTTGGGCTTTACATTATAATTAACTAATGCTAAAAACACCATCTTGAAGTTCATCCAAAAGCGCGCTTTACAAATATTGCACTGTTTTATGTATAATATGCTCACTAAAGCATTAGTGAAGTGCCCAAGGTTTATTCATGTGACCCTTAACTAAAAATGATGACATATAACTTAGCACTATTTCATTTAAATTAGCTATTGTTTATATGTAAATCTATTTCATCACCTGAAGTGCTCTTTTTGTCTATGTAGTGCGTGAATTAGATGTTTTCAACAGTTGAAATGCCATACGAGTCATATAATGGAACAAATGTCGATTGAGTTTTCAACAGCTTGAAATGCCATACGAGTCATATAATGGAACAAATGTCGATTGAGGTAAAACGACATTTTACAATGCTTTGCATGATTCATAACAAGAATAGCTTGCATGATGTGCAGCATCAACAAATAAATTAACACTATCTATGAAGACTGAAATGCATACTTATTATGTTTGCAGGTACATCCTGAAAGTGACGATTGGTAGAAATTATGTTGGCAATATTGTGGAATGTCGGGATTTCTGTGTAAGTCTAAACCTTACGTGATGTTTACGCATCACGCAGCGGTTCTAGAGGGAACCGTCTGCGTGATGTTTACGCATCACGCAGGCGGTTCCCTCTAGAACCGCTCGTGATGTGCGCATCACGAGCGGTTCTAGAGAGAACCGCGTGATGCGTGCGCATCACGCGGTTTCTCAAGAACCGCTCGTGATGCGACGCATCACGCAGGCGGTTCTAGAGGGAACCGCCTCGTGATGCGTAAACATCACGCACGGTTCCCTCTAGAACCGCCTCGTGATGCGTGATGACTATATATGAGTTGAGAGACGATAGGGTTTTGATCTAACCCTATCGTCTCGATTCTCCTCTCGCCGCCTCCCGACCCGGCGCCCCTCCTCCCCGACCCGGCGCCTCCCGAGCCGGCCGCCTCGTCTCCGAACCTCCCCGACCCGCGCGCCTCCTCCCCGACCCGCGCCTCCCGAGCCCGGCCGCCTCGTCTCGAACGCCTCCCGACCCCGCGCCTCCCCGACCCCGGCGCCCCTCCTCCCCCGACCCCGCGCCTCCCCGGGCCCGGCCACCTCCGCCACCGCCACCTGCTCGGGTAAGCTCGATTCCACCCTGCTCGGGTAATGTTGAATTGCATTAGAGACTTGTCCGTGATCCGTGACATTTGGTCCTAGGAAGGTCGAGAGACCTCACTGCATTTTTATATGTAACACTATACACATGTTGTGAGTTGGCAAATTGTATATGTTGGCAAATTGTATAATGCAAATGGAAGAAAGATTGCTTAGTATATATGTAACACTATACACATGTTGTGAGTTGGCAAATTGTATAATGCAAATGGAAGAAAGATTGCTTAGTATATATGTAACACTATACACATGTTGTGAGTTGGCAAATTGTATCGATGTGTCACTAACACATGCATGCGTGTAGGAAGCCTTGTCATCGGTGTGCCACTAGGCATTAATTTCATTTGTCAACAACAATACATCTCTCATGAATAATGATCATGAGTTCCAAATAAGCATGCACATATACATCGATCGACCCACACAAACTAGTGTACATACATATATGTAATCCACGGTACATGAGATTTATTCGACAAACATGTGGCGCATGTATATGAGGAAGCAATTGATCGATCGATCGATCTTGAAGTAGCTCATGATGTATTCGTCGATCGTCAAACAATGTTGGATTTATGTTGATATGGACCAACAATGTCCGTCTTTGTTCCCATCATATAAATTGTAGTGCTAACCAATGGACATGACATCACAAAGCAACAGTGCTAGGAGTAACTGCTTAGTTACTCCTAATTAATTTGCTTGATTAGGGAAACAATAATGGCCGGGGCAGGAGGATGACATGCTCACCACCACAAGGCACATACACAAATTTCATATTTATTTTCCATACTTATTTCGTGTTATTCAATTATGCAAGTTAATTAATACATACACAAATTGGATCCTAGCTTGCTAGAGTGCCACTTGCCAAATAGAGTACTACGCTTTGATTGCCCTTAATAATAATAGTAAGTTGCACACTGATACTCCATAAGACTTGTTGGAGCATTTGGTTAATTCGATCTCCAGCTTGCTTGCATCTAATCTAAGCCTAATCAATTCATCATTTGCTTGCATCCATATATTATATACTATGTAATAATTGCGTACGTAACTTATATAGATAGGAAGTAAGCGAGATGGCAGAGGCACCGTCTTCGCCGCCGTCACCGACGCCGGACATGGCAGAGACGCCGTCTTCGCCGCCGTCACCGACGCCGCAGATACATAAGAGAGATGGTAGAGGAATATCGAAATTGCCTGCTGGCCGACTGACCATCACGGAGGTCAGTGACGTTGGGGTCCCTATGAGTCCCCGGCATCGTGGAGATTCCGGACCATCTCATGGATACTTGCAAGGAAAAGGTCCTATCACCATACCAAAGTGGAAGTCTCGACAAAAGATCGAGACGCGCGTCTTTGTGGGAAGACCTTTCAAGCGAGTTCACTATCCCAGAAACCACATGAATCGCGTCGAACGGCATGCCTTGCTCTCCATGTGTCACGCGTGGAGGACCTTCAAGAGCGTTCTTGTCACGCAGTAACGTGAACAAGAGTGAGCCGCCCTTCACGAAGTTTCCATCCTTGACGCGGAAACATGGAACGCCTTTGTGGCTATGAAGACGACGGATGAATTTAAGGAGCAAAGTGCGGCGCACAAAGCAATCCAGGCACGAAACACTCACCCCACGGACTCGGCACACTGGTGCGCGGCTAAATCCGCGCAATGGGAGGCGGAGGAGGAGAATCTATTTCCGATATCACACACCGCGTTCCGTGCACGGTTAAAAGCGAGGGCAAAAGTCTCGTCGATGGCGTCACTTTCCCAAACCCGCGGACTGTGAAGTGTCCCAGCGTGTGGTAAATATGTCGAACTACCTACTTGTTTACAAGTCCATAACTTAATAGTGACTATAATAACATGATGACCTCTTGCAGCGTGAATTGATTGCCCAAACTTCCGAAGGCTCCTTCCAAGAACACAGGGAGAAGGATATACTATCTACGGCCCTAGGAAACAAGGAGCACCCGGGTCGCACGCGAGGCAAGGGGTTAACGTACCTTGGGTACATGGATTCATGACGACTACTTCATGTATAGAAGTAGGAAGAGATCCAAGGCCGAGTACGACAATCAGTTGGAACTGCTTAAGGCAGAATTTCAAGGACAGATAGCAAGTTTGCAGGATCAACTGAATCAAGTACTCCGCAACCAGTCGCAAGCCGCCCCCGTTATTGCGGGAACCAGTCCTCCTCGACATCGGAGTAGTGTCGCGTCCACGCATAATTTTGAACGTGACGACGACCAATTACCGATAGACCGCATCAAGGTAATGTACATCTATGGAATGCACCAAAGATAGACCTATAGGACGCCTTAGCTAATTGCGTATCGTTTTGTAGGAGCCGACGGCCTGCAAGCTCCAACTGAGGTTAGTTGGGTCCATTCCTATTGAGGCTGGGCGGGGGATGGTGCATCCATACCAGGAAGGAGCAGTGCAGCACGGTGTCCAGGTGGCGCATGGTTACGCAAGGGTGGAGGTGGACATGGTACATCAACATTTCATGGCCGTCCCGCTGGACATTCGCCCGAACGAAGAGATCACAACACTAGGGGATGCCGTGCACAGTTTTATCCAGTGGCCCAAGACGGACATCGTCCTGGACCCAGCAGTGCCGCAATCTCGACAGGACCATTCCTCTCCAACGGAACCCTCCATGACTCCACCTCATATTTCTCCTCAGAAGTCCACCTCATCGCTTTCCGTGGAGAAGACGCGAAGGAACAACAAAAGCGTGCTATCGTATCGGTTCCCGAGTCGTCTCGCAGAAGACGCAGCGCCAATCGTGAAGGCCAAATCGACATCGACGAACATTAAGCCGCCTTCCAAGTCCCGAAGCACGGAAGTACTCCATCGGAAAACCGTTGTGCCCTAACGCACAATTAGCCACGTTGGATTTGCTTGTCGGGCTATGCATGCACGGTACTTGCGAATACCGCAAAGAAGGGTGCGATCATCGAATCACCGTCGCATACAAGGATGAGCATTTCTTCAACGGGCCGCAACCGTGGTGGGCTTCAACGACTTATTCAACCTATTCATTCTCGAAGCCCTCGACGCCGCTTCTACGATGTTGGACATCGTAAGTGTGTACAATCAAGTTCTACATTCATGTAATACCGATAAATATCACAACTCATTGCTTATGTATAGATACATGATGAAAAATGCTCGGAAGGGCGAGAACGGTGGGTTTCCTCGACCCACACGTGGTATCTATGCAAACCATCCAAGCGACGCGACCTTCGCCGAGAACTATATAACGACGGCATTGCTTCTTGTAATCGCAAGGACTACATCTTGGTGCCCTACAACCGTGGGTAAGTGCTTCACTATTTGCTATTCAAATTTCATTTGTACTTAGGTTTAATAGTTATAGCGACATACATGAGTAGGTACCATCGATCCTTTTAGTCATTATACCCAAGAGGAACAACGTGATATATCTTGATTCCCTAGTCGAAGCGATCACGACTTGAAGATTCTCGCAAGCAATACTCGACAAGTATGATCATTTCCTTCATACATAACTCTATTGTAGTCTTCCTTCATTTGAAATGCCCGAGGATAACTTTTTTCAATTATGTAGTTCGTTCATCACCTATGTTAGCCAACAAGGAAGATCTGAGTGGATCCAAATACCAACTAACACACAGACGAAATTTCGAGACGCGCTACAACACAATAATCCTATATATATCATACTTCATAAAAATGTGTCTTCAATCGACTATACGTACATATGTAATTCTATTTTTGCAAAGGTCGCCAAAGAAAAAATGATGAGCTATGTGCATTCTCGCTTGCCATCATATGCGACAAATCATTAGTGCTAAGATGAAGAATCAGGAGGTTTGTCAATCTCGAAATAATTTTTTTGTAATTGTAAATTCAAATATATATCCTTACCATTTTTTCTTGACCTAGCGGCAGGGTTTGATAATAGATTTACATGGACTCGTTGCGCAAGAGCTCGCGGAAGTTCGAGGGCAGCTATGCAATTTTATCATGCGAAATAGTTAACAAAGGAGAGTTTCACTCCATCGCCGATCCGTAGATTCACGCAAACAATTGACTTAATTGTAATCCAATTGTACAACTATAGCAAAAATACTTCAACAAATTCGATCTTTATTAATTTATTTATTAATTTATTTTGAGTAATGGTCAATTTGAGTTGTCAACAATTGATTATCTGCGATGTATCTGTTTTTTGTACATGCTTGTTTTCAGAGGGCATGGCTAGCAATTCCTGAGGCTGGCCAAAAAAGAGTAAACAATTAGCTAGGGTCGCTCAGTACCACAGACAGTTTTATGTTGAAACCGTCTGTGAAGGCTATTACCACAGACGGTTTCAACATAAAACCGTGCATGATAACCACTATCACAGACGGTTTACTTTAGAAAACCGTCGTGATAAGTGGTTATCACAGACGGTTTTATTTAAAAACCGCTCGTGATAAGTGTTATCACAGACGGTTTTGAACCGCTCGTGGTAATCGCTGTTATCACAGACGAATAAATATAGACGGTTCGGAAACCGTCTGTGATGACGGTTCCGAACCGTCTGTGATGACGTGTTCTGTAGTAGTGGGCGTAGTTTTTCATAAAACCGTTGGGAATGGTCAGCTGTGTGAGATAACTTGTGTAGCTGTGTGAATAACTTGATTAGGCTTTGTGTCCTTTGTGAAATCAAATGATAAATTATTATTATCTATTTGTTTTGAATTATGTTTTCAATCTATTATTTGTATTCAATTGCAAATATTGCATTTCTGCAAAAGAACCACATAAGTCATTCCTTTGGAATAAACCATCATCTATAAATTATATTTTGTGGTATGACTTGCGAGTACGGTTGTGTACTCATCTGCAACAGCCCAATTTTTAGAATTGGGATGTTAATATTTAATTAGGTGATCTAATAAATATTTGCCAGTGTTTTAAGATTTTACCGTGTTTAAGTAAAACTATTGCTTTTAAAATCACATTGAATTAATTAATAGGGTGCATTTAAAGTAAAAAAATGCTTAAAAAGATGCATTTTAAAAAATTAATAATAATGATGATGATGATAACCAATATTTAATCGGTTTGTTTGAGAGACTGCAATTAATTAAATTATTTTGTTTCTTTTTTTCATATGTATTTCAAAAATCATAATGCATACATTAGTATCGTTGTTCTCATTTTCCAGTTCGACCAACCGTAGGCGAAACGACCGCGTTTATTTCCTTTCCTGTTAGCTCCATTTTCCTACCCTGCTAACTCGTGTCTCTTCTCTCCTTCAAATCTCAGCTAAAAATTCAAAATCAAGTTATGCATGTCATACCACCGCGATCATCATTGCACGAGCAACCCAATTCAGTAATTTGTATTCGCGTGAATGGCGGTTTGAGTGAATTCGCAAAAAGAATGAATAACTAGCAAATAATATATATGCGTGTCCATTCTTTATTTTTCTAACTTCTGTCCTCGCAATCACAACCAAAGACCGAAAATCGTGCAACGCATGTTATACCGTTGTTATCGTCATCTCGAGAGCGTTCTATTTTAGTGACTAGCTCACGCATGTGAGGTCGTTTGAGCGAGTTGGAAAAATGGAGGAAGAAATGCACTGCGATTTTCTCCTCCCAACAAAAATCAGAACTTTAAAGATTTTTAGAGAGCATCACTCTGGATAAATTCCTAAAATTTTTACCTAAGCATCCATGTTATGTCAGTAACCTCCCCTAAAAATTTTGTAATTTTTGGAGTTAAACTTCTATGTCTAAAAATTTGTTTGAACTCTCTCTACCATTCTTTTTCTTCCACTCAACTACCAGCTAAAAATATTTTCCCCAGCCTTTTTCTTCCCAGCTGAATGCCCCTTTTCCCCTGCCATTTCTTTACCCAGGAGAGCAATCCCCACTTGATACGGGGGATGCCCGATCTTCTCGGTGAGGAACCGTGGAAAACTGATGCGAAGTAGACGATGTCGCTAGCTGAACACTCGCGCCAATGCACGAACCCTTAACTCTTTGGAATATGCCCAAAACACACCGGATTGTTGATCGTCGCGAGACCACGAACGACGATCGCTAAGTCCCCAATTCCCAATGGAACGATGGCTTGACCTTGAATTACAGAACGAACCAATGGATCGCCTAGTCCTCTCTCAAAGTCCTCGCATGAACTCTGGTTTCGAAAGAACAAGCAATAGCTATATTTCTATTCTTATGCATAAACTGGTCTGAGGTTACAATGGGAGTCTAACCCTCAATATATAGTGCCCCTTCTCCTTCTCATGGCTGGCCAAGAGGCCCTACTCCTACTCTAATTCGGAATTAGAACTCCTACTCCAATTCCGACTCAATCTAAAACAAAAAGGAAACTCTAATTTTAAAACCGTCATATTGTTTCGGTCATATCGTTTGACTCCGAAAGAATTTCATAGTGTGTGAGCATCCGTTGGATCGGGCTTCAAGTTAGCTTTCCAACAAGCCCAAAAACACCCCAATCGGACTTCGTATGAGAAAGTTATGACCTTTTTACTCCGGACTATCCTGCTGATTCCGAATCCGAATTTGAGGCTGATTCCGAATCCGAATTGAATTCTGAGTTAATTCCGAGTTTGAATTTGGTTGGGCTTGTGGAAGTTTCGAATTTGACTTGGATTCTTGGGCTTCTCCCCCTTGCTTGTCTCCCACGAGCTTCTCCTCCATTACTTTGGCTCCGGCGTCCCTCTTGGTTCCGAAGG
This sequence comes from Hsuehochloa calcarea, assembly GCA_036346395.1. NCBI lineage: Eukaryota > Viridiplantae > Streptophyta > Magnoliopsida > Poales > Poaceae > Hsuehochloa > Hsuehochloa calcarea. The sequence continues at coordinate 34,386,395 of CM070604.1, read as the reverse complement.
CTTCAAAATGTTCAAACCTTAGAATGCACAAAACATTTGCATGAGGTAGTACCCAATTATGATCAATGACAACAGAAGATTCATTAAGAAACAAAAGCACCTGTTGATTTAGAAGTTTAGCTTTAGCTCTTGTTAGTGGACCAACAAGCACTTCTGCACTTGTATTACTTGTAGCCTCACTTATGGCTTGGAGATCAATATGTGTATCGCCACGAATAGGAGGAAATGTATAAGTGTTAGAGATGCCCTCATCATCCTCCCCTCTTGAAAAGGCGTCGACCTCGTATTTGGATCATCACCACTAAAGAAAGGTGATAAATCGCGACATTGAGCGTAGGGCTCACACCATAGTCATCGCCGAAGCTCTATCTTGTAGGCATTGTCGTTGATCTTCGCAAGCACCTTGAAAGGCCCGTCACCGAGGCGACAATTTGGACTTGCGGCGTTCTGGAAAACGATCCTTGCGATAGTGTACCCACACGAAATCACTGGTTGAAAAATCATCTTCTTTCTCTTCTTGTTCGCCTTCTCAAAGATAGTACTTAACCTTGCGCTCTATCTCTTCTTTTGTCTTGACATGCAATTTCTTCACAAATTCAGCTCGCTTGGATGCCTCCATGTCAGTACGGTGTTGACTGGGAAGCGGTAGCAAATCAAGCGGCGTAAAGGGCTTGAAACCATACACTACCTCAAAAAGACACATCTGCGTAGTGGAATGCACAGCCCGATTATAGGCGAATTCTACGTGCGGCAAACAATCCTCCCACTCGCGTAGATTCTTCTTGATCATGGTCCGAAGTAACATCGAAAGTGTGCGGTTCACCACCTCCGTTTGACCATCAGTTTGGGGATGACAAGTTGTCTTTGAATAACAACCGTCCCGGTTTACCCAAAGTGTCTTCGAGTAGCTCATGAACTTCACGTCACGGTCTGACACAATAGTCCGCGGCACGCCATGTAGTCTCACGATCTCCCTGAAAAATAAGTCAGCAATATGCGACGCATCGTCGCTCCTATGGCACGGAATAAAGTGTGCCATCTTCGAAAAATGATCCACAACGACAAAAACAGAATCTCTCCCCCTCTTAGTTCTAGGCAGTCCTAAAACAAAATCCATACTAATATCCTCCCATGGTGCATTGGGAACAGGTAGAGGGGTATACAAACCGTGTGGATTCAACTTCGATTTCGCTTTGTGGCAAGTAATGCATCGCTGCACGTACCGTTCCACATCGCGCCTCATCTTAGGCCAATAAAAATGATCACTCAGCATAGACAATGTCTTCTCACGTCCAAAATGTCCCATCAATCCACCTGCATGTGATTCCTGCAATAATAGCAAACGCACAGAGGATTCTGGAACGCATAATTTGTTAGTGCGAAACAAAAACCCATCTTGGATATGAAATTTATCCCAGCCTTTTCCCGGTTTGCAATGTTCATAAGGAACAGAAAAATCATGGTCATGAGCATATAAATCACGTAAACTCTCTAAACCAGGAACTTGCACTCCTAGTTGAGTTAAGAGCACACTTTTCCTCGAAAGAGCATCAGCTACCACATTTTCCTTTCCCTTCTTATATTTTACAATGTAAGGAAATGACTCAATGAATTCGACCCATTTGGCATGTCTACGGTTCAGGTTTGCTTGACCCTTTAAATACTTCAATGCCTCATGATCAGAATGAATAATAAACTCTTTGGGCCATAAATAGTGTTGCCAAGTTTCTAACGCACGCACTAACGCATAAAGCTCTTTGTCATAGACCGGATAATTCAATTGAGCACCATTCAGTTTCCCACTAAAATAAGCTACCGGTCGACCGTCTTGCATTAAAACACCGCCAATACCCAATCCACTGGCGTCACACTCAATTTCAAAAATTTTAGTGAAATCAGGTAAAACAAGCAACGGTGCTTCAGTCAAGCGTTTCTTAAGTTCAGCAAAAGCATTTTCTTGCGCTACCCCCCATACAAATTCAATACCCTTTTTAGTAAGGTTATTCAATGGGGCAGCGACGGTGCTAAAATCTTTAACAAAGCGCCGATAAAAACTGGTGAGACCGTGAAAGCTCCTAATCTGACTTACGTTTACAGGAGTTGGCCAATTTTTAATCGCTTCAATTTTAGACTCATCTACTTCAACTCCTTGCGCAGACACAACATAGCCCAAGAAAATAACACGATCTTTGCAAAAGGTGCACTTATCTAAGTTACCAAAAAGCCTAGCATCGCGTAAAACTTGTAGAACTTGTCTAGTATGGTCAAAGTGCTCAAACTCAGTGCTACTGTAAATCAGAATATCATCAAAGTACACAACCACAAATTTACCAATGAAATACCTTAAAACATGATTCATTAAGCGCATGAAAGTACTAGGTGCGTTAGTTAGACCAAAAGGCATGACCAACCACTCATACAAACCAAATTTCGTTTTAAATGTTGTTTTCCACTCATCCCCTTCATGCATCCTAATTTGATGGTAACCACTACGCAAGTCTATTTTAGAGAAAATAACAGCACCACTTAGTTCGTCTAGCATATCATCTAAGCGAGGTATTGGATGACGATATCGAATAGTGATATTATTAATTGCTCTACAATCTACGCACATACGCCATGAACCATCTTTCTTAGGAACTAAAATAACAGGAACAGCACAAGGGCTTAAGCTTTCACGAACGTACCCTTTGGAGAGAAGTTCGTGTACTTGTTTTTGAATTTCCTTGGTTTCTTCGGGGTTGGTGCGGTACGGTGGTCGGTTTGGTAGCGACGCTCCTGGAATCAAGTCAATCTTATGTTCAATCCCGCGGATTGGTGGTAGCCAGTGGTACCTCCTCCGAAAGACGTCGCGAATTCTCGCAAAACACAAGCAATACCACTAGGAAGAGCAGTGAAGTCATTAGTTGAAAGCAATATGTCTTTGTACAGTAGTACAAAGTGCACCAAATTGGGATCCTCGCTGAATTCTCGCATCTCGGATTTGGTAGCTAACATGACCAAGTTCTTCTCTCCATCGTGTTTCTTTGATTGATTGGCTCGCTCTTGAGGACTCTCCACGTGCATCTCATTTTTCTGCATTGAAGAGTTCACAATCTGTCCCGGGGTAAGCGGTTTCAAGATGATCTCCACATTGTTCCATCTAAAAGTGTAGCGATTTGTACGTCCATCGTGCACAGCGGAACGATCATATTGCCATGGCCGTCCCAACAGCAAGTGACACACCGTCATGGGCACAACATCGCAATCCACACTATTAGTGTACTTCCCAATAGAAAACGTCACACGCACCATATATTTCACCTTCACTTCCTCTTTGTCACTCAACCATTGCACATGATAAGGACGTTCATGCGGCAAATACTTCAAACCCAACTTATGACACATGTCTTTACTGGCCAAATTGTGGCAACTCCCGCCATCAATAATCACTTTGCACACCTTACCCTGATCAAGCTTTGCCCAAGTCTGAAATAAATTGCACCGTTGTTCGAGTGATGGTGATGGCATCACACTAAGCACCTTGGGTGTGCAAACAATGGAATACTGCTCAGTGCTCGGAAACTCTGGATCACATTCACATTGTTCTATGTCATCACTGTGCAAGACTGGCTGTGCATCAGGCGACTCGTCATCACTAGCTGAAATATAACCGCCCTCCTCTATTATAAGCATAGTTCTGACATTCGGGCAGTCCCTCTGAAAGTGGCCAATGCCCTTGCACTTGTGGCAAATGATATCCCGTGAACGGCCTGTCGACCCCATAGACGAGGCCCGTCTTGCTACGGAACCGCCGATCGGTCTTGTTGGTGGTGTACTCTCCGGCTTCTTACTTGCGGAATCACAAGATCGTTGAATTACTCCGGTCGGAGTGCTTTTGTGATATGAATGTCCTGATGGTTGAAGAACGTGAACAGGCGACAAGCGTGCATCTTCAATCACTTGGCGCCGACTTGGCGTGCTTGGTGTAGCAACTCGATCATATCATGGTAGGGATGGTGATTGACAATGCACTTGACAGCATAATTCATGCCAGCTAGAAATCTCGCCATTGTCTGCTCTTCATTTTCGTGAATATTTGCATGTATCATGATGGTCTCCATCTCCTTATGATATTCATCAATTGATTTCAAACCTTGTCGCAGCCCGGTCAACTTTTCAAATAGGGAACGCTTGTAATGGCGGGGGACAAAACGTGCCCGCAAATGCTGCTTCATCTGCTCCCAAGTAATAACTGGTAACTCGTGGCGCACCATACGCTTACGAACAAACTGTTCCCACCAATGTGTGGCATAACCATCCAAACCATTGGACGCAAGTACGAGCTTCTTCTCATTGGAGTAGTTGTTCATCCGAAACAGCTTATCAATTTTCAGCTCCCAAGTGAGGTATTCTTCCACATTAGTACCACCTGAAAATATAGGAAGAGTAAATTTGGGCTTAGCGATAAAATCCTCAGTGTCGTCGTGTCGACGTCGATGCATATTGTTGTGGTGGTGGGGCTGTCGGCCGTCATAGTTGTTGACCGGAAAATCGTCGTCGCCCCAAAGCTCGGCCTCATCAGCCCAGCTACGAGGTGCATCATGCACACCTCCTCCTTGGGCACCCAATGGTGCGCCCCGACCCTGGGCCCCATTGTGGTCGTAGTTGCCGCGACCATGCCCCTGTGTATGAGGGCGAACCACTACCGCCACTCCAAAGATGTGGTGGCACTACCATGCGACGCGCCTGGTGCTGGCGTCGCTCCTCATCCCCGCGAATGCCACGTGCCTCCGTGGTCTCATTGGGCAAGACAGCCGGAGGGCCTTGCACACTTGTGTCGTCAGCATGCGCACCTCCATGAAGATTGTGTTGTGCGAACATGGCATGTAGTTCTTGGAAGTTATTATTGATGTCTGTGCGCAGCTGCGTGACCTACTCTCCGAGGGTGTCCAGACCTGTCTGAACCACCCCGAGCTCATCGCGCACGCCATTGTCGCCTTCATGAACCTGTTTTTGTAGCATCTCACGCAAACGAGTGTACTCTAACCACGTAACTGGTGCCTCCGGATTATGTGGCTCCTCCTGATAACCTGACATGGCAACAACTCACAAATAGCAAACGAGATTATATCTGGGTTAGGAAAACAGAAGGTGCTCTCTCGCCACAACTCAACGCTCGCAAACAAGACAAGCTTACCGTTCCAAAGTGAATCAAGGACGGCAAAAATGACACTTGTGGCGGCGAACGAAACTCAACCCGGTAATGTAAGAGCGTAACCAAGAGCAAAGGTAGTACACGAACGAGTGTAGATGGAGCTTGGTAAGGTATGTGTATAACCTATACAAACTGATATTCAAGTTGTTGTAATGCTAAGTAATGATGCAAGCTAGATTCTTTTGCCTATGTGCTGATCCAATGGGTTTAAGTGAAAAGGATGAACGCACACGCAAAGACAAGTGTGACTCAACGCAAACAAAGGAATGAGCTAGCGAGACGGGATCTGAAAATGAGATTAAGCTAGCTTGTTTTGCACCAAGTACTAAGAGAGACGCTAGCCAATTGCAATTGAAAATAGTAGGGCATAAGATTGCTCAAAAAAATGACTACACAATCTGAAATAATGATGGGTGATCAGAGCACCCAATAAAATGTATAATACTGTAGCAATCGACCAAAGAATTTTTTTTTCTTCCTCTCTTTTCTTTCGCAAAAATTATGTTTTTGCTCTCAGTTTTTTTATACTTTTTTTTTAATGCCGTGGCTCTTGCTATTGTGCAGCTGCCTTTTTTTTTGCTTTTCTCAATGGCCGAAAGTGTTTTGCTACCCTCGTGGGTGCATAAGCCCAAAAATTCAGCAATGTGTAAACAATGTTCAACAAGCAGCCCTAATACAATATCAAAAGCTAGTCTCACAAGATGAAAGGATATAAGTGAAGCGGAGCTCGGACGCAAAAGTTACGACCGAATTACAAACAGTGTACCAATTGAACTCGGATTTAACAAAAATTGAGTTCAGGGACTGAATTTGAATTTTGGATTTTTTTTTTGGTTTTTTTTGGAAGGAAACAAGGAACAAGGTACGCAAAGGAAACACTTAGATCAGCACTAAACAAAAAATTCTAATGGACTAAAACCTAACAAAACTCACAAGAAATTACAGATTGAAACTAGGGTTTAGAATTTTTGTGTTGCAATTTTCGGTTTAGTGGACTATAGGACAGAAAAACGAAACTAAACTAAGGGTAAAAAAAAACTATCACCGAGTAAACCTAGAATCTGATACCATATGATACGGGGGATGCACGATCTTCCTGGTGAGGAACCGTGGATAACTGATGCGAAGTAGACGATGTCGCTAGCTGAACACTCGCGCCAATGCACGAACCCTCAACTCTTTGGAATACGCCCAAAACACACCGGATAGTTGATCGTCGCGAGACCACGAACGATGATCGCCAAGTCCCCAATTCCCAATGGAATGACGGCTTGACCTTGAATTACAGAACGAACCAATGGATCGCCTAGTCCTCTCTCAAAGTCCTCGCATGAACTCTGGTTTCGAAAGAACAAGCAATAGCTATGTTTCTATTCTTATGCATAAACTGGTCTGAGGTTACAATGGGAGTCTAATCCTCAATATATAGTACCCCTTCTCCTCCTCATGGCTGGCCAAGAGGCCCTACTCCTACTCTAATTCAGAATTAGAACTCCTACTCCAATTCCGACTCAATCTAAAACAAAAAGGAAACTCTAATTTTAAAACTGTCATATTGTTTCAGTCATATCTTTTGACTCTGAAGTAATTTCGTAGTGCGTGAGCATCCGTTGGATCGGGCTTGAAGTTAGCTTTCCAACAAGCCCAAAAACACTCCAATTGGACTTCGTATGAGAAAGTTATGACCTTTTTACTCCGGACTGTCCTGGTGATTCCGAATCCGAATTTGAGGCTGATTCCGAATCCGAATTGAATTCTGAGTTGATTCCGAGTTTGAATTTGGTTGGGCTTGTGGAAGTTTCGAATTTGACTTGGATTCTTGGGCTTCTCCCCCTTGCTTGTCTCCCACGAGCTTCTCCTCCATTACTTTGGCTCCGGCGTCCCTCTTGGTTCCGAAGGCTTCAAAATGTTCAAACCTTAGAATGCACAAACCATTTGCATGAGGTAGTACCCAATTATGATCAATGACAACAGAAGATTCATTAAGAAACAAAAGCACATGTTGATTTAGAAGTTTAGCTTTAGCTCTTGTTAGTGGACCAACAAGCACTTCTGCACTTGTATTACTTGTAGCCTCACTTATGGCTTGGAGATCAATATGTGTATCGCCACGAATAGGAGGAAATGTATAAGTGTTAGAGATGCCCTCATCACCACTGCTCTCTTTTGGTCACATCCGAACCCATCCAATCCCCATTTCTTTAATCCCCAAACAAAGCAACTCACTGCCAACCCTTGTCACTTTTCCCAACCTTTGGTTCCTACCAAACAGCCCCATCACCATGCCATCTTTCTTCTTTTTATTTAGCACCCCACTGCCATCCCAGCCAAGCCACCACAACCACTCATCCTCCCCACTACCAATTCGTTTTCAAACAAGAGCAACCACTACCCATTTCTTTGCTTCAACCGGACCAACCCCACTGCCGACTCATTCTTTTTTTGAGAGCTAGCACTTCTAGTCACAACTTCGAACTAGTACATCCACACCATCTCTCCTTGCAATCTCTATCAAAAACCGAAATTCTACTGATGCATGCTATGGCATGGCATTCCTCGTCTCGAGAGCTTCCCCTCCATACCAGTAATTTTTTGCATCCAAGCATGTTTGAGCATCATGCAAGAAAGGGGAAGGGAGACATCAAGTGTAGCTGTTAGCCGATCCAAAACATAAGCAACCGATCGGAGTAAGATTTAACGCTTCGACAATGCTTGAACTACAAAGCTCTGCGATTTTTATTGCTTCTCTTCAAATCTTCTTTCTTGAATCAACTATTGCTTCTTCCTGTGATAGCAGCACCCTGCTGAACTTCTTTTCTTTTTTAACTCCACTTCCCTGTTGTCTTTACATGGCACTGGTTGGTGTTCTTTTATACACACGCACGCACTACTCTAAGTCGGATGCGGCTAGATTATTTGACTATGATACGGATAAAAACAGGAATGGAAACGAGATTAACTTCTAACAATCACCCCTTAATCTTGTTTCTTCACCTTGATCACGTTGATCTTCTCTCTTATCTGAACTTCTAAGTCTTCCTCTTTTACCTGCACTGCATTGCGCATCGTTCCTTCCCGGGCTGATACCGCCCTAGCGTCTGTGCTTGCTCCATCCTGAGCTATACACAAACCACCGCTTGACGTGCCTCGCACCTAGACTGAACTCGTCCTTCCTTTCACGTTTGCCTAGGCTGGAGCACCTGCTCCCACGACCACCTGGGCTTCGCCATTACCTGAGCTTCTCGCTCCTCTCTTTTGGACCAAGTCTGCCCACTTCCCTGCGTTCATCTTAGCTGAGGCTACACTGCCTCTCCCTCCTGCTGTGCCTGCATGCCGATGGGGTCCATGGGCTTGACCTGAGCCGTTGGTTCCTTCAGCAGCAACTGCATGTGCATGGGACTCATCGTCCCCTTGAGTGCCCTGCGCGCCTTCCTGCGTGTCGTCTGCACCCCCCGAGGCTCCGCCTATTGCGCCTCCTACGCCAACTGCATGTCGTCCTTGGGTCCCGCCATATCCTTGGACGATCGGATCAACAACGCCTGAGTCCTCCTGTCTTGGCTCTACTCCCCAGTGCCCCTCCAAACTGTCCTTCACACAAACCGATTTACAAGCTTTCAGGGAAATTTTGTACAACCGGTTCGGTGATTTTTTCACCTTCATCAACAAATCTTTTTTCTTGTCATAGACACGCAAGAACTCATCCTGCAGCACCACCCTGCACCCCCGTTCCGCCAACTGCCCGAGACTGAGTATGTTGTTACATAGACTTGGTATATAATAGATTTCAGTCAGCATCCTCTGATCACCGTTCTTGCATTGCAATAGCATTGATCATTTGTCTCTTATTTGCACCGTGGAGCCATCGCCAAACTTGACTTTGCCCGAAATCTTCTCGTCAAACTCATGGAACATGGAGCGATCTCCCGTCATGTGATTACTTGCTCCATTGTCTAAGTACCACTCATCAGTATGATCATGGTTGTCTCCCTCTGTGCGTAGTTTAAAAACTATGTTCTCCTCGTTCAACATCACCGTGACTGGCACCTGGTTGACACATAAGGAGGGAAACAGGGTCGGCTCGTCGTCTTCAATAGCTCGGGTGAGGTTTACCTCCTCGTTCCTCTTCTTGTTTTGGCAATCCAAAGCATAGTGCCCACATTTGTCGCAGTTGAAGCACTTTATGTGGCTGCGGCATTCCGACGCGTAGTGACCGTATTTATCACATTTAAAACACTTGATATGTGACTTGTCATGGGATCTGTCACCATCGTCTTGCCTAGCCCAATCTCCACGTTCTCCTCTGCCACCTCGCTCAAGCCCGCGTCCACGCTCGCGGCTTCTTGATGAGTCACGGTCGTCCTCCTCCGACGATTCATTGTAAAATTGTCTGCCACCACCGGGCTTCTGTCAGCCAGACGAGCCTTGGCCATGGTCGCGTTGCTTCATGCGCGCAAGCCACTCATCCTCTCTGAGGAGCAGGTGTCCGCTGGCGTCATCGGTGTTTTCTTGTTCGTAGCGCTCTTCTACGGCCTTCGGTCGTCCGGTGAGCTCTTCCACCGAGAGCGTCTGCAAGTCAACGAGCGTCTCAATTGAGATCGCTACCTGAGAATACCTTGGCGGGACGACACGGAGGAATTTTTTAACAACACGGTCTTCCTCAATCTTGTCCCCAAGTATTTCCAAGTTGTTGACTAAGCCAGTGAGCCGCATTGCGAAGTCATCCACTGACTCGTCGCTCTTGAATTTGATGTCATCAAATTCTTCGTGTAGCGTCTGCGCCTTTGCCTCGCGTACGCGTTGGACGCCCATGCGCATTGTCTTGATGGTGTCCCATGCGTCCTTGGCGGTGTTCTTGACCGCAAGCGTAGATAACATCTCCGACGGAACGGCTCAGAGTATGGCAGACAACGCCATCCTGCCGTTGCGGTAGTCGCCATTGCCAGGGTCAATCGTCTCCCATAAGCCTTGCGCTTATAGATTCACCCTCATTAGGAGAGACCAATCTCCATAGTTGGTTCGCGTCAACATCGGGTATACGGCCGAGCCTCCTAACTCCCTCACCACGCGATGGATCACAACTTCCCCACCGCCACCGCTGCCGCTACCGGATCCCGGCTCCAGTCGTGCGTCGACGTCACTGGGCATCCTTGGCCGGGTAGTTGAGTGGGAAGGTAATCGATGCATCGTCGGATCGAGTACAGGCTCTGATACCAATTGTTAGCCGATCCAAAACATAAGCAACCGATCGGAGTAAGGTTTCATGCTTCGGCAACGCTCAAACTACAAAGCTCTGCGATTTTTATTGCTTCTCTTCAAATCTTCTTTCTTGAATCAACTCTTGCTTCTTCCCGTGATAGCAGCACCTTGCTGCACTTCTTTTCTTTCTTAACTCCACTTCCTTGTTGTCTTTACATGGCACTGGTTGGTGTTCTTTTATACACACGCACGCACTACTCCAAGTCGGATGCGGCTAGATTATTTGACTATGATATGGACTAAAACAGGAACGGAAACGAGATTAACTTCTAACAGTAGCATGAAGCTTTCTGGTTGGCAGTGCAAGCAGGAGCATGCGGCGGCTTCTTTGGGCTAATAGCGACTCATGGCCAAGAAGCGATCTGCGATCGGCGACACACAAAGAGCTGCTCGGCAGTGGGCAAGTGCTAGCGACCAGTGCGGCCAACTAGTAGCAATGACATTTCAAAGACGCAGCAATGCGAGAAGCGAAGCGGCGATGTAGCAAAGCGGTGGAGGCTTCTTTGGCAGTGCGGCGATGTAGCACAGCAGTGTTAGATTAATCTTGTTTTGGTAGTTTTATATTTTAGTTCTCGTGTCCGTTCTGTACTAGGAAGTGTTCTCCGAGTCTGTTTTCTTCGATGGAATCAAAGTCCAGGCGTGTAGTCGAGTCCAACTTGGAGTTGTGCGTGCGTGTGTATAAAAGAACGCCAACTAGTACCATGTAAACATAACAACGAAGTGGATTTAAGAAAGAAAAGAAGTGCAGCGGGGTGCTGCTATCACAAGAAGAAGTGGAGACATCCAATAGATAACAGAGGTGCTATTTTTTGTGTTGTCTTTCGCGTATACGCGTGTAAGAACCAGCGGAGAGAGCAAGGAAGTTGCTTCACACTGCTTCGAGCGTAGCTGTTCCAGGCCAGTCACGTCAAATCACGTTGTAAGGACAGGAAAGACGAAGAGAAAGACCAGCAGATCGTTTTTCCTTGTACAAAAAACCAAAGGACCAAGCAAAGTTGTATGTTGTTTGATCGAGCAATAACAGATCAGACAACGGAAATTCTAACAATTGGTATCAGAACCTGCACGCGATCCGGCGATGCGTCGATCATCTTCCCACTCACCTACCTGGCCAAGGATGCCCAACAACATCGGCGAATGTCTGGAGGCGGGATCCGCGGCAGCGGTGGCGGTGGGGAAGTTGTGATCCATCGCGTGTGAGGAGTCGAGGAGAGGCTTGTATACCCAATGTTGACGCGAACCAGCTATGGAGATTGGTCTCTCGTGATAAGGGTGAATCTACAATCGCAAGGTTTGTGGGAGGCGATCAACCCCAGGAATGGTGACTACCCCGACGACAGGATGGCGTTGTCTACCATACTCCGAGCCGTTCTGTCGGAGATGCTGTCTACGCTTGCCGTCAAGAACACTGCCAAGGACGCCTGGGACACCATCAAGATAATACGCATGGGCATCCAGCGCGTACGCGAGGCAAAGGCCCAGACGCTACGCAATGAATTTGATGATATCAAATTCAAGAGCGGCAAGTCGGTGGATGACTTCGCAATGCGGCTCACCGGCAGAGTCAACAACTTGGAAATACTAGGGGAGAAGATTGAGGAAGACCGTGTTGTTAAAAAATTCATCTGCGTCATCCCACCAAGGTATTCTCAGGTAGCAATCTCAATTGAGACGCCCGTTGACTTGTAGACGCTCTCGGTGGAAGAGCTCACCGGACGACTAAAGGCTGTAGAAGAGCGATACGAACAAGACAACACCGATGGCACCAGCGGACACCAGCTCCTCACAGAGGATGAGTGGCTTACGCATATGAAGCAGCGCGAGCGTGGCCAGGGCTCGTCTGGTAGACAGAAGCCCAGTGGTGGCAGACAATTTTACAAGGAATCGTCGGAGGAGGACGGCCATTGCTCATAAAAAAGCCTCGAGCGTGGACGCGGGTGTGAGCGAGGCGGCAGAGGAGAACGTGGAGATTGGGCTAGGCAAAACGATGGTGACAGATCCCATGACAAGTCACATATCAAGTGCTTTAAATGTGATAAATACAGTCACAACGCGTCGGAGTGCCGCGGCCACATAAAGTGCTTGAACTGCAACAAATATGGGCACTATGCTTCGGATTGCCGAAACAAGAAGAAGAATGAGGAGGTAAACCTCACCCTAGGTATTGAAGACGATGAGCCGACCTTGCTTCTCTCCTTATGTGTCGACCAGGCGCTGGTCATGGTGATGTTGAAGGAGGAGAACATAGTTCCTAAACTACGCACAGAGGGAGGCAAGCATGATCATACTGATCAGTGGTACTTAGACAATAGAGCAACAAACACAAGACGGGAGATTGCTCCATATTCCATGAGCTTGACGAGAAGATTTCGGGGAAAGTCATGTTTGGCGACGGCTCTACGGTGCAAATATGAGGCAAATGATCAATGCTATTGCAATGCAAGAATGGTGATCAAAGGATGGTGTGTAACACCCCAGCCCACCATGAGCCTGGAATGCTACTAAAATAACAATATAACAAATACAAATCTAAGACACTACAAAAAAAATTCGGCAGAACCTCCTTTGTATAACTAAGTTTACCGGAGATTCCAATAGATGCTTATAAAATTATCACTATTTCAACATCCAAAGTTCATCGAAGCATTCATAAACAATCTACTCAACTAAAGCATAAGCAAGCATAATTAAAATTTACCACTCTCATTATTACAAATAAACCAATGCATTCAAGTACAACCAAAGTTAATCCTTAAGCAGTTTGCTTGTTATTAAGGTACAGTCTAAATGATAATTATCTTTTAAAGAATATGTCGTAGTGAGTGCAACCAAAGCAACCCTACTCCCTCCCATGCATGCCGTCCGCAAACGAGGTACCTAAAAACACAACATCAGCAAGAGTGAGTCCAGGACTCAGCAAAGTACAAATAGTAAGACAATAGCCAACACAACTGTAATTAGCAACATCCATCCACATAACCCAATAAGAAATATGTCTCATGCTTATGCGATGCAAACTGTTCAAATGCACTTTTCTTTCTCTCTTTTGCATATACCGGTTTTGCGGAGTGTGCATCCGTCGATGCACACCCATGCCTGTGCCTTCTAGCAGAGGGATCTTAGCCCATACTCCACGAGTATGGGGACCCAAAAGCCCATCATATTCATGACGGGGACCTCAGTTAATGCTTGGTCACCACGTGACCATGCCTCCAATATGATATCATGATGCACATGGTCAATACTTTTAATCATCATGCATACATGAAACTTACGCATACTTCTAGCATTTACGGGCATTAATGTCCATAACATTCGATCATCCATGATTAACATAATATACTCATAACATAGTAAACATGAACAAATGATCACACACAATTTACCACTACTGTACTTGCCTTAACCACGAGAGAGCGAGGATGTACAGAATGAGTCGCTCCTGCATCGGTCCTCCACCTGAATAATAGTTATAACACATGCTAAGACACAGCAGCGGATCAAAACAACCTATATAACAACAACCATGGACTTGCAAAACTCCTAACTCGATCCCGACCCCAAACTCCTAAACGTTGATCTGTCCCCTCGGTGGACAGTCAACTTCAAAAATCCATATCTATTAGTACAGGGGTCCGAATAAGATGTTCTTAGACTTTTTGGGAAGATAATTAAATTCTCCAACTAAGTCTAGTTGGTGAGCCTTGCTTAATCGGTGAAGTAATAACCCTACCAGGCCAATTAAAAAAACATCAACTTCACATCGGGTTTTCTGGACAGAGTACTAAAACCCCCATAACATTTGCTACGCAACTCGGAATGGGGTGATCTTGGACTCTCTGGAATCATAAAAAAACCAGCTACAATAGTCTAGCTGGAGAAGTCTCCTGATTCGGCCTCCTACTAATTCTTATATTCAGGTAAAATGTTTCCAAGTTTTCTGTCTCTGCAATCTGACAGTTAGCAAAACAGCGACGGTAAAAATTTCATAACTTTTGATTGCCAACTCTAAAAATTGTGTTCTTTATCATCTTGAAAAGCTTTCTGACTCCTCTACAATATTTATTTTGGGTGGCTTTTCTAATTCGGCCTATAAAAATTCATAATAACCAGACAATGCAATCTGCCACAACTCATCAACTCTCCTGGTCAGTCGCGGTAAGACTACCATAACTCCTAAACCGTAGGTCAAATCAGGTGATCTCGGTGCCCAAAGAAACCTAAAACCGAGGTCTACAACTTTATAAGAGGCGGCCAGATCTGAAAACATATGAATCTTACCTAAGACGGACGAGCAACAGCGCTAAACAGATCTGATCTGCTGTCTCCACTTGGCAGGTACTCCAATGGTGGTCTCCTCGCCTTTCCTCCAATGAACCGCAGCAATGATCTTTGCCGGGGAGGAAGGTGGTGCTGCTGGGGAGGTCGTGGCGCAGGGGAGAGGCAATGGGAATAGGGGGTGGCGGCTTGGGGGGGAAAGAGAGAGGAGTGGGGGCGGCTAGGGTTTGGGGCGCCCCCCCCCCTCCCTTGGCCGGCCCCCCCTGGCCGACCTCCCCTCTTGGGCCTCCTGGGCCGCGGCCCGCGGCCCAGGTTGGCGAAAATAAGCGAGAACCCCCTATTTTCAGGAATTTTTCCTTTTTTATTTTTCTTTCTTCTCCCGGCTAGCTGTCTATTTACCCGACTAAATTCTGGGGTATTACATGGTGACTGAAATATATTATATACCAGGTCTGTGTAACACCACACTCAGTCTTGGGCAGTTGGCGGAACGGGGGTGCAGGGTATTGCTGCAGGATGAGTTCTTGCATGTCTATAAAAAGAACAAAGATCTGTTGGTGAAGGTGAAAAGATCCCCTAACCGGTTATATAAAATTTTCCTAAAAACTTGTAGACCGGTTTCTATGAAGGACAGTCTAGAGGAGCTAGAGTGGAACTGGGGAGTAGAGTTAGGATAGGAGGTCTCAGGCATTATTGATCTCACCAACCAAGGACATGGCGGGACCCAGGGACGGCACGCGGTTGGCGCAGCAGGCGAAGCCTCGGGTCCTCCAGCAGCTCGGGTCAAGCCCATAGACCCCATCGGTATGCAGGCACAGCAGGAGGGAGAGGCGGTGTAGCTTCAGCTAAGATGAACGCGGGAAAGTGGGCAGACTTGGTCCAAGAGAAAGGGGCGAGAGGCTCAGGTAATGACGAAGCCCAGGCGGTCGTGGGAGCAGGTGCTTCAGCCCAGGTGAGTGTGCAAGGAAGGACGATTTCAGTCCAGGTGCGAGACGCGGCAAGCATTGGTTTGTGCATAGATCAGGATAAAGTAAGCGCAAGCGGTAGGGCGGTATCGACGCAGGAAGGAACGGCGCACGGGAGTGCAGATATATAAAAAAGAGGAAGACTTGGGGGTTCAAATGAGAGAAAAGATTGGCGTGATCAAGGTGAAGAAATAAGATTAAGGGGGTGATTGTTAGATTAATCTTGTTTTGGTAGTTTTATACTTTAGTTCTCGTGTCCGTTCTGTACTAGGAAGTGTTTTCCGAGTCTGTTTTTTCGGATGGAATCAATGTCAGGGCGTGTAGCCGAGTCCGAGTTGGAGTTGTGCGTGCGTGTGTATAAAAGAACGCCAACTAGTGCCATGTAAACATAACAAGGAAGTGGAGTTAAGAAAGAAAAGAAGTGCAGCGGGGTGCTGCTATCACAAGAAGAAGTGGAGACATCCAATAGAGAACAGATGTGCTATTTTTTGTGTTGTCTTTCGCATATACGCGTATAAGAACCAGCGGGGAGAGCAAAGAAGTTGCTTGGTGCGTCATGCTGCTTCGAGCGTAGCTGTTCCAGGCCAGTCACGTCAAATCACATCGTAAGGACAGGAACAAGGAACATCTAGTCCGACGAAGTGAAAAACCAGTAGATCGTTTTTCCCTGGACGAAAAATAGAATGACCAAGCAAAGTTGTCTGTTGTTTGATCGAGCAATAACAGATCAGACAAGGGAAATTCCAACAAGCAGCAGCTTTGGCTTGGCTCGAGCAGCATGCAGTGCTAGCAGTTCGGCAGATCCAAAAAGCTAGCTAGCAGCTTCAGGCAATGCAGCAGCCGAACAATGCATCTCGGTAGCATTAGCAGTAGTTGGCACATGGCAGTGGCTCAGCTCGGCTGATGCAACAGCTCTAGTGCTTGTAGCATAGGTCAGCAAAGCATGCAATGCAGCAAGCAGCACAGCGCTAGTCGCAGTAGAAGCAACTGGGACGGCAGGTGCAGCGCTTCGGCGACCTATCCAAAGAAATGTGCGGCTCGGACAACAAAGAAGTAGCGGCAGCGGCAACGCAGCGGCAAAGGTGCATGGTAGCAGCGGCCTGGCCGACGGAGCAGGGGAGGCGAGGTGGCGGCTTAGGGCAGCGGCAGCTCGGCTTGAGGTGCTCGGGCAGCAAGGCGCGCAGCGGCGTGACGCTGAGGCGAAGGTGACCGAGTCCGGTGTGGCTAAAAGAAGGAGGCTCGCCAGCATGCAACAGAAAGTTGGAGGTGGTGGCTAGCGTGCATGATGCGACACGGTGCGCAGCGGCGTGACGCCGAGGCAAAGGTGGCCGTGACGAGGAGGCAAGGCCGGTGGACCATCGGCACACGGTGTCAAGGTGGCTCGGTGGACGATGTGGCGCATGCGGCGGCACTAGGAGGACCGACATGGACGAAGAGCTGGACGTGGACGCGGACGCGGACGAGCTCGATGACGACTACGGCGGACGCGGACGAGAGGCCGAGCGGACAAGGAAACAGAAATGATGACAACTACGGTGGACGTGGACGCGGGGCCGAGAGACGTCCGGTAATATTTCGCATGTCTAGTGCCATGGTAAAAATCTTTAGTGTCAAATCACGTTTACGATATTTACTTGGGCATATTGCATATTAATCATAAGCATAACATCTAGTTATGCATGTTTATTTATAAAAATAATTTGATAGCTTTTGGCCGGTATAATTTTCCAGATAGGTTGTATTTGTGCGTAGGCATGATTATATATCGATATATTGGTGAATGCGAATAATTAGATTATTATGGCAAAATACGTGTATTATTGATCGGTAGATGCTAGATTAAATATATGAGTCGATTATTTGATCGGACGGTATTAATATAAAGTCGCACGGAAGTTTGTGGTGATCTTAGAGGATAAATTAATTGGAGGTTTTCCCTCAAATTGGATTAGTAATTTTTTAAGATAGGATGCATTAAGATTTTGATAATCTATTACTTGGTGGATGACGTATGTGTTGATGATTAATGATATGTCTTTTGTATATGTGTACTGTTGCTCGTTGGATGTCGCATTATGTACATTGTTGGATTAATTGAATCGGATGATTTAATTGAGCATGAGCAAATTGATCAGATATCTAAAGTAATTGCTATGTGAGTCATGTATGCTAGAATTGCGAGATGGTAGATTGGATTAATTGATTTCGGATAAATATTTGGATTGTCGTATATGTAGTAGTTAAGTCCTATGTGCCGAGTTGATAGATTTGTACCCTTAATTGGATTAGTAGAAAAAGGATTATTAGTTGATCGTAGTGGCACATATATGATTGGATTGGTAGAGGTCGTTCAAGACTAAGTTCGGTGGTATGAATATGAGTAATCAATTAGTGAGGTATTAAGTATTGGAGGTGCATTTAAATTGTAATGCTCATTAGGTGTCGGTTAGTCTATTAAACCTCGGTCAGTGGAAATTTTGGGTGTATGCGAATATGAATTGCCGAAGTAAGACTAGTTGAGTTAGATAGTTAGTACTAGCTTAAATAATATATCGGAGAATGATTGGTGGATAGGCATGGTATTATGCCCATAAGTCGGTGGATTTTGTACAATTATCGGATAGATTGTATGGTTGGAAGGTCGTTAATCCGGGCATTGTGTGGTTGGATGGGCTACATTGATTATGACAGGGGCTAGGTCACATCGAGTTAAAAGGTATTTTAATGTGATACAAATTTCATAAAAGAATTATTTTTACACTATAAAATTCTTTTAACTTAAAAAAATTCATAACTAATTCATATGAACTCCAATTGAGTTGAACCAAGTTATTTTGGTCTTATAATTTTATTATCTATTTATATATGTAATCATTTTCTTCACCACTGTTCTATAAATGTTTGCTAAAAATTGGATTTCAGACGAATAGTGACCAAAGCCCATTTTCTTCATTTTTCCAAAATTTGATTTTTAAACTGCTATAACTTTCACATACAAAATCCAAATAAAATAATTTTTTCACCTAAATTCATATAAAATCATAATATAGCTACTGTAAGAAGTTAATTCATTTTTTATAACTTTGAATTTTTTGATTTTCTTGGTGTTCATTCGATATCACTATTTCTATAGAGTCCGAGTTATCGCAAATGAACGACTACGTAACCAAGAGTGAACAAGTGAACTCCAAAAAAGGCAAGCATCATTTGAACTTTCTTTTGAATCATATTGCTTCCAGTTTTACTTGGTTAGATGCAATGATAATTGCTTGCATGCTTATTTTAGTTATGTAGCTATTTTTGTGAGGTGTAGATAGTTATATCCTATACATGAGGTTATCCTTGAATTATTTCCAGTACATACATACTTAATTTAGGTTGTGTGAAATATATTGTTGGGGTTGCTTAGCCATGCAAGTCTATATACGGTAGACTGATTGTCGGTAATTCCCGACAATTATTGTAGACACAATTTCATAACTTCTTTTATTCCAGATCTTCGTATCTATTTCGTTAGTGAAATTTTGTTATTTTAAAAGAGTTTTGTGTCTGGACAAGAGGTTGCTAGTGATGGTGCCTTCGTGCACGTGATTGGGTATGTGGTTGTCTTGTCCGGACTAACAAGGACCGAACTTTGGTGACGTCGTTGATTCAAGTATGCTCGTGCTGCCACACGCGGGTTGGGAGCTGCTTCGTCAAGTAGGGGGAAGGATGTATTGGGTTGGGCTCCTGGTGCTTTCAGGTTATGAGGACATTTGTGTTTGATCATTTGTTCGTAGGAGCCGATGTAATTTTCTATAGTGTGCATGGGAGCACCAATTTTGGTTATTTACATTGCATCGGTATATCCAACATAACTTGCGAGCCCGCTTAGCAAATGCTATCTGTTGTTCGTACAACGTTTGCTGGTCTTTCAGGTGAGAAGCACTTCGTGCCCGACGAGCTCGTCAGTGCCGATTTAGGCGACACTGACGAGTAGTGTTATTATCTAACCCCCAGTCGGTTGTCTTGGGTTATGGGGCATACCTTGCTGGACCTTTTGGTTTATTTATCTTACTTCCGCTGTTTTCTATCACTCTTATTTGAATTTGGCCAGTCGACCGTTATGTAATAGTTGTAGACTTAACTATTATGTCGTGTGTCTTTTGGATTGTTAATGTATGATGTTGTATAGATGTGATCAACATTGACTGAGAGTATGAGCATGTTGGTCGCTGATCCTGGGAGCCAACACGGCCTCATACTCACTATTGTGAATCCCATTTTAACTTGTCTAAGCGTTGGCTTTGACCATTTGGAGAACCGATAATCATGTAGTGCTCGTAGAGGAGCAACGCGCATGATCACCGGGGCTCTAGTATCGGTCGGACTGCTCACTTAGATGTAGTTAAGATGGAATTCATCTACTTGAGGCCCAGAGTTATTTCTATAGGACCGGAAAGGCCTAGGTTTTACGGAAATAAGCCGGGGGTCCTCACATCATCCTTGCTATAACCTTCTTTTGGAGAGGAGTTCTACGATGGCTGAACGTTAAGGTCTCGATTCCAGTCAGTTGCCTGTGGTGAATTGATGGGATTTCGCTGTAGTTTACTTTTGTTCCGCTGTAGTTTATTTCTCTATTGATAGCCAGGTGTTGGCTTAATAAATGTAAAACTCGACCTTAAGGTCACAACAATTATTTGTTATCCAAATTACTTGTTTATTTATTATTTCGTTTGTACGGAATTGATATTTCATCGATGTTGTCACTGTATGCGCTAGCGTGATCCTAGACTAGTGCATTATACACAGAAGGTCCAGATTTGCATATTTGGGTCCCGACAGAGGTGGTATCAGAGCCATACTGACTGTAAGTCTTGACCTTAGTTAGATCGGACGTCTTAGAGTGTCCAAACTATTTTCTAAAGCAAAACTAACTAGCAAGATTAATTAAACTCCTTAACTCATCTCATATCTCTCTTGACACAACTATTGTTGAAAATCTTTCTCTCCCCGCTGTTTTAATTTGTTCTTACCCCCTTAAATGTCTTATCAGATGCCTCGTCTTCAGAGCTATGGAGAACGCAAGGGAGGACTTACCGCCAAACTTTGAAAGTTGCTGCAAGTACTTGGAGTATTCGATCGTCCAATGTACCGTGGCAGTACTTGGATCGTGAACGGCCGAGACCATGGAGTGATCTGTCATTTGACCATCTATGCCAGGAAGGACACCAAGGCGAGTAATTGAAGCAATTCAGGAATCTTCGCACCTCGCCATCCTCAGGATCTACAACATCTACGCTCGCGAGCTTCGACACACTATTTTTCGCTACCACCCTTGCAGCTCCGCAGTGTATCTTCCAGCACGCTACCCGTCTACAGAGGGAGAAGGCAACGCCACCGTCGTGCATCTTGCCCAGTTCGCCGCTGCCCAGGAGGAATCGATGGAGTTGGCTGCCACAGAGCTGGAGTGCGTCCACGAGACTTTACAAAGGGCCGAAGAAAGTATCGCCATGCTGGAAGAAACTCTCTATGGTCAGCATGAGCACGAAGAAGACCATGAAGCAGAAGACCCAGAAGAAGCCGAGGAACCGGCAGAGCCAGAAGAGCCAGCAAAGATACAAAGCCAGAGGAGCCAGCTGTACCTACACCAGGGATGCCTGTTCCTGTTGCACCAGTCCCGGGGCATCAAGATCAGTTTGCTAGGATGCCATCTCGCTTTTAGGTCTACAGCAGGCGGGAGCACTGTCAAGGCTATGGAGGCTATCTCATCGAGTAGTCCGTTCGAGTCTTTAGGCCTAGTCAGTCTAAGGTTTCTCAGTCGCCTTTTAGGCAGTAGTTTGTCTGCTTAGGTTCGTTCTTATCTCCTTGTGTGCAAGTATGGGCTGCAGAGGCCCTTAGGCATTTGTTGCAGTCATACTATTGCCTTAATTAATATAAGTGTTTTAGTTGAGTTTTCTTGAAGTGGTGTTTGTTGGATTTTACCTACCCCCGCTTAGTTCAAGTGACCTCTTGCTTGCTACCTTATCTGACCTATGGATATTCACCGGATGGTTCATACTCGTCAAGCTGCTGCAAATGGTTCTGGTACCCCAGTATCAGAAGGTTAGGAGCAGACTCCCGTAGAAGCAGTTCCACCACAAGCACCTTTAGTTGATCTACATAATTTTGCCGCATTCATGGCAGCTCAGACTTAGCTAATGTATACCATGATGAACCAGATACAAGCTATGAACAACCAGAACAATAACAACCACCATCACAGCCCAAGTTGCTCATGGTCACAATGGGTCATCCAAGTTAGCCGAGTTCATGAGGACTCGTTCACCCACTTTTTCTGGACATGTTTCGCAAGTGGAAACTGATGATTGGCTTCAGGTTATTGAGAGGAAGCTGCTGATCACCCAATGCAGTGATCATTAAAAGGTTTTGTACGCCACTCATCAGATGGAAGGCATAGTTACCGAATGGTGGGAAAACTTCTGTGTAGCGTATGAGATGCCGCAAAGCATTACCTGGGAAGAGTTCTCAACTTCTTTTCACTAGTACCATGTACCAGAAGGAAACATGGATTTTAAGAAGGATGAGTTCCATACTCTCAAGTAAGGAGGATGTTTGATATGTTGCAGAAGATGTCGCCACCGACAAGGCTCGTCAGAGTCATTTCTTAAAGGGATTGGACACTGGACTGCAAGTCAACCTACTTACTCATACCTTTCCAGATTTTCAAGAATTGATCAACAAGGCTTTAATTCTTGAGGATAAGCGCATGGAATTGGAAGATAACTACAAGCGCAGAATGGCTCAGCAAGGAAGTCACCAACCACAGCTAAAAGCAAGAACGGTTCCATCGTAATTTAACCATTTTCCACCCCAGAATTCTGTCAGACCACCTGCACCAACCTCAACACCTCGTCCAGTTACTCAGAACTTCCGCAATCCCGCACCAGTCAATCCCAACACAGGAAGTAACCCACAGAGTGGACCCAGAGTTTGTTTTACCTGCCGTCAGCCAAGGCATTTCGCCAATCGATGTCCGCAGAATGGAATCATCACTCAAGTATGTTTCAACCTTGGGAATACACCAGCCAAGACACCAGTGCAGAGCAACCATCAAGGAACTTCTCAAACCACCAGTCAATCCGGAGGAGCGCCGCAATCAGTAGTCAGAGGCCGTGTGAACCACGTGACTCTGGAAGGAGCTCAGGAAGCACCCGACGTCGTATTGGGTAAGTTTCTGGTAAATTCAGTACCTGCATCAGTTCTCTTTGATTCTAGAGCTTCGCATTTGTTTGTTTCTAGAGTTTTTGCTTCTAATAATAACTTGAAAGTTATGCATCTTAAGCATACTCTATTAGTCCGGTCGCCTGGAGCAGAGCTAAGTTCTAAGGTGGGATGTTTAGGAGCTAAGTTACTCATAGTTGGAGTTGAGTTTCTAGCCAACCTATATGTTCTAAACACCAAGACCATAGATGTCATCCTTGGCATGGATTGGTTATCCAAGCACACAGCTATGTTAGATTATGGCCGAAGAGCCGTAACAATCGAGGATACCAACGAAAGGAAAGTGGAGTTTCTAGCCACCTCAGTACGCGATGGACATTTGTTAGTTAACAGTCTGAAGACAGTCTCTTTGGAGGATGTGGTTGTAGTGAGAGAATATCCAGATGTGTTTTCAAAAGAATTACCAGGAATACCACCGAACCGTGACATCGAATTTGTCATCAATTTAGTGCTAGGAACAGTGCCAATTTCTAAGAGACCTTATCGGATACCATCCGATGAACTAGTTGAAATGAAGAAGTAGATAGAAAAACTTCTAGAGAGATTTTGTAAGACCTAGTTCGTCACCATGGGGAGCGCTAGTTTTATTTGTCAAGAAGAAAGATGGAAGTATGAGAATGTGCATCGATTATCGTTCTCTCAACGAAGTCACCATCAATAACAAATACTCGTTGCCCCGAATTGATGATTTGTTCGATCAGGTGAAGGGAGCTGGAGTGTACTCCAAGATCGATCTGTGATCGCGATACCATCAGTTGAAGATTTGTCCTAAGAATATATCAAAGACCGCTTTCTCAATGCGGTATAGACATTATGAGTTTTTAGTCATGTCTTTTGGTCTGACTAATGCCCCTGCCTATTTCATGAACATGATGAATAAGGTATTTATGGAATATTTGGACAAGTTTGTGGTAGTGTTCATTGATGATATTCCGGTATACTCCAAGTCAGAAGAAGAGCACGCCGAACACTTGAAATTAATCCTTGAAAAAATTAGAGAGCATCAGTTGTATGCCATCTTCAGTAAGTGTGACATTTAGAAGAAGAAAGTTGACTTCCTTGGTCATGTGATGACAGCTAATGTAACATCCTGATTTTCAAAATCGGGATGTTAATATTTAACTAGGCGATCTAATAAATATTTGGCAGTGTTTTAAAATTTTCCCGTGTTTAAGTAAAAAGATTGCTTGTAAAATCAAATTGAGATAATTAAAAGGTTGTATTTCCAAGTCAAATCAAATTTGTTTAAAAGATGCATTAAAATAATAATAATAATCATAACCAATATTTAATCAAATTGTTTGAGCGACTGCAATTAAATTAAATATTTTGTTTCTCGTTTCCGCGTGCATTTCAAAAATCATGATGCATACATTAGTATCGCCGTTCTCATTTTCCAATTCGACCGACCGCGGGCGAAACGACCGCGTGTCCCTTCTTTTCTGGTCATCTCTTCTATTTTCCGACCCTGCTAACTCCTGTCGTTTCTCCCCTTCAAATCTCAGCCGAAACTTCAAAACCAAGCTATGCATGTCATACCACCGCGATCGTCATCGCACGAGCAACCCGTTTCTATAATTTATTGTCGCATGCATAGCAGTTTGAGTGATTTCACAAAATAGAGAATAGAATTAGCAGATGAAATACCTGTGTGTCCATTCTTTATTTTTCTAACTTCTCTCCTCGCAATCACTAACAAAAATTAAGAATTTGACAACGCATGTTATGTCGTTGCGAGCGTTGTCTCGAGGGCTTTCCTTTTATATAATCGGTTTACACATGCAAGGTCGTTTGGACGACGTAAAAGAAAAAGAGATGAAAAACTATACTGCTAATTATTTTCCACGCAAACAGTAAATTTAAAGATTTTTAGAGAGCAGCACACTATGGATAAATTTCTGAAATTTTTACCTGAGCATCTACATTATGTCAGGAACCTCCCCTAAAAATTTTGTGATTTTTGGAGTTATGAAACTATGTCTAAAAATTATCTAAACACCCACAGCTATTTCTGAAAAACACTGTTCATCCGATTTTCGTTTTTGTATCAGCCGAATCACTGAACCACTCTGCCATCTTTTCAGACCAGCCGAACCACACCAACAGTGCTTAGGCTATTTCTTTAATCCCATTGCATGTCCAGCCGAAGCACCCTCCTCACTGCCTTTTCTTTCTATCTCTCACGCCAACTCCTTTTTGCCCAAACAGATCAGCCACTTCTAGTCTCCCCATTTCTAGTGAAGCAAGAACTAGTTCTTCTCCTCACCTTCTCTCTTTCAAATCTCCACCAAAAATCGAAAATCCTCCCGTGCATGTTACACCATCGTGTTCATCTTCGCTAGAGCTTCCCATTTATCCACTCGGTTTTCTCATGCGAGCTCATTCGACCATTTTGGAGAGGAGAGAAGGAACGATGCACTGTAGCAGTACATTGTCAGTGCACTGCAGTGCAACGGCTAGCAGCAGTGCAGCAGCTCGGCGAGCTGGCCGGAGGCAGCGGCGCCGGGAGCGAGCAGGAGCAGCACGGGCGTCGGGAGTAGCAGCAGTAGTGCAGCAGCCATGCAGCGGCAACTCCTGCCGGCAGCTCACTCGGTGGCCATGGCCACTGCCGGCGGCACATGCCAGTAGCAGCGGCTGGTGCTTGCAGCTCGGCTGCAAGGAGCAGCTGTGGCGACCCGACGACACCGAGTACGCGGCCGGCCAGGAGCTGCAGCGGCGCGAAGACGAGGCACTGAGCGGCACGGCCGTGGACGCCAAGGCGGAGACGGCCGAGCCGAGGGGGAGCTGCGACGGAGGACGACAAGGCAACAAGGCGGCCGGCTCGGCGGGTGCATGCATGCGGCCGGCCTCTATAGCGTCGGCAAAGTCGGCGCATGCATGCGACGACCACGCATGTAGCGGCGTGACGGCCCGAGCGAGGCGAGCCGGCATGGCATGTCGTGCTAGAAGGCGGTGTGGCGCATGCGACAAAGCACTAGGACGACCGACATGGGCGAGAGGCGAGCAGACGCGGAACGGGCGGCGACTACGGTGGACGCGAACGCGGAGCCGAGAAGACTACGTCCGGCGATATTTTTCACGTCTAGTGCCGTGGTAAAATTCTTTAGTATCGAATCGTGTTTACGATATTAGTTGTGCATGTTGCATATTAGTCATGAGCATGGCATCTATTTTTACATATATATTTATAAAAATGATTTGATAGCTTAGGACCGGTATAATTATCCGGTTATGTTGTATTTGTGCGTAGGTGTAGTTATGTACCGATATATTGGTGGATGCGAATAATTAGATTATTGTGGCAAAATATGATTATTATTGATCGGTGGATGCTACATTAAATTTATGAGTTGATTATTTTGATCGGTCGGTATTAATATAAAGTCGCATGGAAGTTAGTGGTGATCTTTGGATGAGACATTAATTGGAGGTTTCATGTCACACTGGATTGGTTATTTTGAGGATAGGATGTATAAAGATTTTTATAATCTATTACTTGGTGGATGGAGTATGTGTTGATGATTAATGATATACCATTTATATATGTGTGTTGTTGCTCGTTGGATGTCGGATTATGTACCTTGTTGGATTAGTTGAATCGGATGATTTAATTAAGCATTAGCAAATTGATCGGATGTCCGAAGTAGTAGCTACATGAGACATGTATGCTAGAATTTGGGAGAAGGTAGGATTGGATTATTTGATTGGGGATAAATAATTGGATTGCCGTGTTGAAAGATCTAGACCCGCCATTATGAGTTAATGGATTGTTTTGGTGATTAATGACAAATCCAAATATGAGACTAACTCTTTTATCTAGTAATATCTTGTGTAGTCTCATTTGGATATAAAGGTGAAATTCAATGAGGTATGCAATCGACATCTTAATCTTATATATTGTTGCATTCCTCGAATCCAAAATATAGGTTGAACTCAACCATAAGTTAAACTTGAATATGTGCACATGTTCTTATTACACATTTGTGTATGCACACATTTAGGGGGAGTTCACTCTATATTTTGTGGTTTCATAAGTATTGATCCATATTCCATTCTCCTCACATATTAAGGATCATTACTTTGAAACAAATCCTTTGAGTATATAAAACTTGTGTAGTTCATATATACTCATATTGCTTTATATTCAATTATTTGCAATTGTGTTGTGGGACTAATGTGTGTGCTAAGATGTGTTCAAGGCTTAGTCCCGGAGTCTGAATGAAGACATGAAAAGGAAATGCAAAGATGGTAAAAGATCAACTTAGGATCATGCATTGTCTTTTGGTTTGGTTTTAAAAGCAAAATCTTTCTCTCTGTGCACAATCGGAAGTTCCGGCGTTATACGTGCGGAAGTTCCGATTATCGGACGGTCCGATTTCCAGCGGCTTGATTTTTCCAGAGAGCATCCGGTTTCGGGACTTAGCCGATTTCTCGAGGTGCGGAAGTTCCGCAATGATAAGAGCGGAAGTTCCGATTAATCGGATGGTCCGGAAAAAGCGCGGTTTGATTTTTCCAGAGAGTACCCTTTTTAGGGACTTAGCCATTTTCGCAAGTGCGGTAGTTCCGCAATGAAATGAGCGGAACTTCCGATAAATCGGAACTACCGCATGATAGTTGGCGGTAGTACCGCACCCTTCTACAATAGTTTGTTTAGAAGCATTTGTTGCATGTATATCTTGATAATTATTGTTAATCATTGTGGGACTAACGTTTTTCATGAGTTGGATGAATAGGCTATGTTCTAGGGTGACGAAGACTTTGGATGACATCATGAGTTGATCGTCATCAAGTCAAGGTTCAAGAAGAGGATGTATCGTGTGTTGATGCATAACAAGATCTCGAAGAAGGAGATGATCATGAGTTGATCGTCAAGTCAAGAGAAGACCCATCATGTGTTGATGGAGGTCAAGTAAAGGATGCATCATGGGTTGATGCATGTCAAGACGATGACCCGGACTTGAAGTGAAGATGTGCGTCATCAAGCTTCAAGAAGATGCTCATGGCAAAGGTATGACTAGCTAGGGCTAAGGATGTGTTCCTAGTCTTTTACCGGTCTTGGTGTTTGGTTGGAAGACCGGATTGCTAGTATAGGTTGCCGTACTATTAAGAGGGGTCTTGTCTAGTAGCTTGAGTCTCATCATGTGTTGATAGCTCAATCTTGCTTGCTCTAGCTCTACATGGCATGATGCTATTATTTGCGAATGTGTTTTGCAAATAGTTGAGGCTTATCTGATTAATCCTTGTAGCATGTGACTATACTTTTGCGAATGTGTTTTGCAAATGGTTGAAGTCCATGTACCTACACCTTGTGGCATGATCTAAGTTTGCAAATATGTTTTGCAAATTGTTGGGATTCATGCATATTCCCTTGGCATGGTCTAAGATTGCTTATTGCTATTTATTTGGACTTAGATCATGATAGTGGCTCTTTGGAGTTGTGCTTTTTGATTTGATCAAATGTGTTTGAGATCAATCAAATAGGTGGGTTGTGTAGCCCTCTGAATAAGCTTTCCATAGAGTCCGAGATCACTCAATTCCGACATCGGAGTCAAAAGTTATGACCTTTTTACCGAGTGTCGTCTGTGCTGAAATTGAGCTGCGGAACTTCCGCCCGAAAATAGGAACTTCCGATATTATCGGAAGTTCCGATTTTATCTCGCGGAACTTCCGCACCAAACTTTTAACGGCTAGTTTTTGAGCCGTTATGCACCAGTCTGCCCATGAACAGTAAAAGCGGAAGTTCCGCACTTTGTCTGCGGAAGTTCCGATTTCCTGATTTTTTGCAACTTTGCCTCCAACGGCTAGTTTTTGTGTGTGGGCTATATATAGCCACCTTGGCCGGTTGGGAGAGGTTGCTGGTGCCCATATTCATTCTATTGAGCTAAGAGCAAGCCTCTCATCTCTTTTGTGCATGTGTTGCACTTAGTGAGTGTTGAGAGCAAACCCTAAGTGCATGTGTTGCCTTAGGTAGTGGATTGAGTATCCACTTGAGCGTTGACACTTGATTAGTTCAAGTGATCGTTGAGACTTGTTTCTCTTGGTGTTTGCCGACACCTAGACGGCGTGGAGGCGTCGTGCTCGGTGACCTTCTCAAGAAGCTTGTGAGAAGGCCCGACGGTTGTGAGTGGTTTGGTGCTCGCCATCTCCGGAGTGGAGGAAGAGCAACCCTAGTGGAGCGAGGTGTTGGTTCGGTTTGGAACCGGTCCAAGTGTTGGACTTACCTCGGAGGTGTTGGCTTAATTAGTGGAGCCGGTCCAATTTGTTTGGGCTAACCTCAACGTGGATTAGGGGAGACCGGTAAGTCTCCGAACACCACGGTAAAACATAATTGTGTCCATCTTGTTTTTACTTGTGCTTTACTTTGAGCAATTTATATTACATGCTTTAATTGCTTATATATCATTGTATGATTGCTCTCTTGTATTGTCAGTGCACTTAGTTGAGCCTAGTTGATTTAGGTTTTAATTGTGCAAAACCAATTCGCTATTAGCTTCCGCATTTATATATTAGTTTAGCCCGATAGATTTTTAAAACCGCCTATTCACCCCCCTCTAGTCGGCCACCTCGATCTTACAAGTGGTATCAGAGCTTGGTCTCTCATTTATTAGACTTAACCGTCTAGAGAGTAAAGGATGGCAACTAGAGATTTAGTGCACCTAGGTAAAACACCTATCTTTGATGGCACAAATTATGCTTATTGGAAAATCCGCATGATTTGTTATTTTAAGGCCATGGGCCTAAATATATTGCAGATTGTAGATGCGGGCTTTTCTCCTCCAAATGATCCTCTTGCTCCAACAATTGAGGAAGAGAAATGCTCGCATCTCGATGCTCAAGCTACTAACATTTTATTTAGTGCTTTGAGTATAGAAATATTTGATGCCATATGCAATCTCAAAAGCGCTCAAGAAATGTGGACATATATTCAAGACAATTATGAAATGTCCACCACTACAAGCGAGGATTGCACACAAGAATGGATGTC
Source organism: Hsuehochloa calcarea (assembly GCA_036346395.1). Taxonomy (NCBI): domain Eukaryota; kingdom Viridiplantae; phylum Streptophyta; class Magnoliopsida; order Poales; family Poaceae; genus Hsuehochloa; species Hsuehochloa calcarea. The sequence continues at coordinate 34,356,451 of CM070604.1, read as the reverse complement.
GGATGAAGAATGCTCAACATCTAGCTCCGACAATGACGAGTCCACAACTCCCTCCACATCACCACGTTGCTTCATGGCTCAAGGTAATGAAGAGGTAAATAATGATGAGCCTTCATATGATGAGTTGATGGATATGCTAGAAGAGCTCAATGAATATTTAGGAAAGGAGAAATTGAAATTTAAAGTTTTGAAGAAAGAGTATGTCTCGCTTCAAAATGATTACGATGTTTTAAAAGATGAACATGAAGCTCTCCTCCTAAATAATCTAAATAGCTCTAAGGTGGATATAGGCATTGAATGTAATTTATTAGATGATTTGCCATGTATAGCTTCTACCTCATGCATTTCATCTAAGGTTAGTGTATCCACCTCATGTGAGGATTTAATTGATATGCCTTGTTGCTCAAAAGTAGATGCTCCTATTTCCTCGATATCTTGCAATACTAACATTGTAGAGGAAAACAAAGAGCTCAAGGCCCAAGTCAACAAATTGAAGAATGACTTGGAAAGAGGCCTAAAAGGGAAGGCCACTCTTGACGATATATTGAGCAAGCAAAGACGCTTGCAAGATAAGAGTGGAATTGGCTTCACTCCTAAGAAGAAGGAGACAAGCAAGACTAGGCACAATGCAAGACACACGAAGAATGTCAAGTGCCATGGATGCAATGGAAAGGGCCACTTCGCCTCCGTGTGCCCAAACAAAGTGAATGACAAGAAATTGTCATCAAAGAAGAGGCAAACCGGCAAGGAGCAAGTAAAGAAGGTAAAAGACGAATACAAATTTCGGACTTGCTACAACTGTCGAGAAAAGGGACATATGAGTAAGGATTGTCCCAAAGGTATCTCTCCTAAGCCATTTATTTATAATGATCATTATTTGCTTAGGAAGGATATTAATGGCAATGTGTTTGCTAGAGTAGTTAGTTCACATAAAACTAATACTAGGGCCATTTGGGTGCCCAAATCTATTGTGACTAACATTCGTGGACCCAACCAAGTTTTGGGTACCAAAGTGCTTAAATGATGAATAGGTACTTGGAAAGGCATTGGATGTTTGGTTCATATGAAGAGGTGGACGGATCACCATATGCGAAATCGAAGCCAAGCCTAAGGATAATCATGTCGTATCATAAGCCAATGCCATTTCGGTAACAAGTACTTACATTGAAGTATCTAGCCCCTTATGCCTTGTGTAGGTTGCATTTCATGAAAATTATTTTAAAAGGGGTGTTCTTGCTCTATGTTCATAATGTTCATTATTAATCTCTTGAGCAAGATGGTTGTGACACATTAAGGGGGAGTGCTAAATCATAGCCATGTATATCACATCCCTAAATGTGCCCAAATAAATTAAGTGCTAGTATTGCTTTTCAAAAATAAGCCTTTTAGCCAAAAGTCAAAAATTTGATAACTATTAGTAATTCTTTGAAAAATTAATTGCAAAATGTATACAAATGCTTTTGAAAGGTTTACCAAAGGTTTTGGCTTTAGAAAAAACCTATTTTAAGTAAAAATGCATTTCTAGCCAAAATCCTACATTATAGTATCTTGTTTTTGACATAAACTAGATTTTTGTGTAAAATCTATTCTAAAAGGAATTTGAAAATCTTTCCAAAAGGAAAATCCTAGAGTTGGTTATTCTAAACATTTTTGGTATTCAAAGGATTTTCAAAAGACCAACCTAGAAAAAGATATTTGATTTTCAAACTCGTCCAAAATACTACTATGACCTAAGAGGTCACTTTCTAGCACTTAAGTGAGTTTGGCCATATGAACCAAAATTCTTCACATGAATATGTTCATAATGGTATTTATAACTCATTCATAAAATTGAATGCTTTAAAATCAACCAAATGCTCGTTTTGGTTTGTTTTGAAAAATTTCTTGAAAATAAAGCTTCAATTGCAAAATCAAAGCTTAATTCATAAAATTATTTCTTTAGATAGACATTAGTCTCTTTAATGCATAATGATCCTGAATGACATTTATTTGAGTGCAAAACTAGGGTTCGTTTGCATAAATATCAAATTCCAAGATCAATCCTTGAAGTGTCAGGATAATCGGAACTTCCGGCACTCCAGGTGCGGAACTTCCGATTTCCGGAACTTCCGCACATTAGTTGGCGGAATGTCCGATTGTTCTGACAAGTCAGCTATTTGATTCCATTCAAATTCTGAACCTTCTTTGGCTGCTTCCTGTGGTCAAGTTGATCCTTGATATCCTTGCTAGCTACCCACCACTCAAATACAATTGCATCTCTCAAGTGGTATTATTTCCAAGTGGTAGCTCCATTTGATCATCTTGATCTCGGCATGAGATTTATCTTTCAAGTGATATCATCCTATTCGTTAAAATGATGTCCTCTTTTCATCCTTGCCGATCAAAATCTTCTCTTATCTAAAGCTTTCTCCGTTTTGTGGTATGTGTTACAAGTGGTATCAAGTTTCTACAAATGGAATTAATTGTCCTTGATATCATTCACTCTTACAAGATGGAAGATAATCCTTTGTGTGTCAAAGGAGAAGATGACAAGGAAACAAGAAAATCATTTGTATGTCAAATGAGAAGAAATAAATGCCAAAAGGAACCCTTTATGTAAGGGGGAGTTTTTCTTTGTGAAAAATCTCTTAAAAGATTTTGGGTCTCTTAAAATTTTGTGTAATTTGATAAAACTATCTTATTTGCCAAAATGATTTATTGGATCTTGTGAATGAATGTGTTTCATTCTTATTTGCTTCATTTGGTATTCTTGGAGTGACATTATAAATCATATGCAAGATTAGCTTTTCAAAATCAAGCCTTCCATTCGAAAGTCCAAATATTTTTTACAAGTGGCTTTTTGCTCAAAACGGTCAATCTTGTGAAAAACTACACAAAAGTATCTAAAAATGTATTTCAAATGTTTTCAAATGCTTTTGAAGTAAAAATTCCTACTTTGGAAACAAAATAGAAAATTTGGCCTCAAAAGGATCTTATATGATCTTGATTTTGAATTAAATGACCTATTTCCTTAAATCAAAATCTATTGAGTTTTTGAAAAAGTTTTCAATACCAAACTCATAGGGTTGGTCATTTCAAACATTTCTCAAGTTCAAAGTTTTTACAAAAGACCAACTGTTGAAAATCTATACTAATTTGAAATTCACCGAAAAACTCGCTTTGACCCAAAATGACTTATTGTTGCATATAGTGAGTTTTGCTATTTGAGCCGGATTTCTTTGTGTATCTTGGCTTGAAATAGTATTTCTAACTCATACAAAGCTAACAAAGTGAAAAACTCCATGAAATCCAAATTGGTTTGCATTTTGGATCTTAAAAGCAAAATTGCTCTCTTTATATACCTTCAATGCGCATTTTGCCATATCTTTTGAAAGAAAAGTCCTTTTTTAACAATTCTTGTTGGAAAACACTCTAAATAGTCCAAAGTTAAAATCTGGAACTTTTCAAAGAATTTGGACTTCATTTGTAAAAGTATTGACTTTTCTTCTCTTTAAACTAAAATCTTACCTTCAAAGCTTAAATTGGCATATCTTTTGATTGGAGACTCCTTTTTCGAAAATTATTCTTGGATAAGTTTCTCAGGAGTCTAAAGTTTATTTCTGCCAAATTTGAAGGTATTTAGACTTGAATTGAAAAAGTTTTGACTTTTTCTCTCTTTGCTCAAAAGCTGAAATTTCAGATTTGTGCATGGTTTTGAGCAGATTTGTGAATTTTATATCTTTAAATGGGTTCACAATTAGAGGAAGCTATAATAATGAAATTTGATCCTCTATAGTGGTTCTATGTTGACAAAATTTCTCAAATTTATTGGAACCATTTTACCCATTTTCTCAGCTGTCTTTTGAGGCTCAAATGAATTGTCAAAAATCTGAAAATCCTGAATTTTTCAGTTTTATGAAACTTTGTGATTTTCATATATTTAAATTGGTTGACATTTGGTTAAGCCTCCAAAAATGAAAATTGTGTGTATATGCCAGCACTAGCTCCATGATTAATTTCATCTTTTTCTGAGCTTATTTCCACATATTTTTAGTATGGCTACCTTTTGATCTCTTCTTTGCAAATTTGAAACTTGTTCTTGAGAAGATTTCAAAGAAGGAAGTTATTTGAATGTGTTTCATCTATCATTTCAAGTGGTATCATTTCAAATGGTTCTCAATGTCTTGATTTAAAAGGGAAGAATGTAATATGATCAATAGGTTTGTGACCTATTCATTTGTTTCTCTTCTCATATCTTGAGAACAAAATCTCCTTTGGTCATATAAGTTCAATTCATACTTTTTGTGACCAACCTCGATATTTGCAAGTGGTATCGATTTGCAAACCTCCCTTTGTGTCCTTTTTAGTGATTAATGCCAAAAGGGGGAGAATGTTTATATCAATACTCTTCCATTTGGATGTTTCATTTGTTTAAAATGCCAAAGAGGAGAATTGCCAAAAAGGGGGAGAATGCATTAAATGTATAGTATATCATTCTCATATGCATAATGATTGACGTTTTAAAATTTCACCTTATGGCATGCATAGACATAGTTCATTAACTTAAATTCTCTGTTATGTCTATTTATATCCAAATGTTGTTATTGAAAATGGATTTGTCATCAATCACCAAAAAGGGGGAGATTGAAAGATCTAGACCCGCCATTATGAGTTAATGGATTGTTTTGGTGATTAATGACAAATCCAAATATGAGACTAACTCTTTTATCTAGTAATATCTTGTGTAGTCTCATTTGGATATAAAGGTGAAATTCAATGAGGTATGCAATCGACATCTTAATCTTATATATTGTTGCATTCCTCGAATCCAAAATATAGGTTGAACTCAACCATAAGTTAAACTTGAATATGTGCACATGTTCTTATTACACATTTGTGTATGCACACATTTAGGGGGAGTTCACTCTATATTTTGTGGTTTCATAAGTATTGATCCATATTCCATTCTCCTCACATATTAAGGATCATTACTTTGAAACAAATCCTTTGAGTATATAAAACTTGTGTAGTTCATATATACTCATATTGCTTTATATTCAATTATTTGCAATTGTGTTGTGGGACTAATGTGTGTGCTAAGATGTGTTCAAGGCTTAGTCCCGGAGTCTGAATGAAGACATGAAAAGGAAATGCAAAGATAGTAAAAGATCAACTTAGGATCATGCATTGTCTTTTGGTTTGGTTTTAAAAGCAAAATCTTTCTCTCTGCACAATCGGAAGTTCCGAGCGTTATACGTCGCGGAAGTTCCGATTATCGACGATCCGATTTCCAATGCTTGATTTTTCGAGAGCATCCGGTTTGGGACTTAGCCGATTTCTCGAGTGCGGAAGTTCGCAATGATAAGAGCGGAAGTTCCGATTAATCGGATGGTCCGGAAAAAGCGCGGTTTGATTTTTCCAGAGAGTACCCTTTTTAGGGACTTAGCCATTTTCGCAAGTGCGGTAGTTCCGCAATGAAATGAGCGGAACTTCCGATAAATCGGAACTACCGCATGATAGTTGGCGGTAGTACCGCACCCTTCTACAATAGTTTGTTTAGAAGCATTTGTTGCATGTATATCTTGATAATTATTGTTAATCATTGTGGGACTAACGTTTTTCATGAGTTGGATGAATAGGCTATTGTAATACTCTGAAAAGTAATATTAATAATTGCGTCTTAAGGGTCGGAGAGTAATTAATTAAATAGTAACAATAAAGAGTTAATTAAAAGCGTATTAGGGACTTGTGTGTAATTAAATAAAAAGATTTTGTGAAAAATAGAATATTTTCGGAATTTTTAGAGCCATATAAAAGGATTCTGGATTTTCTTAAAAACCCTAGCTCTTCTTTTTCTTTTTCCTAGTCATTGCCTTGACCAATCAAATTTTCTGCAGGCGCCGCCTTGCGCCGCTCGGCATTTCCTGCTGCTTTGCCATACTGGCGCTGGAGCCGCTTCTGCCATGTGTTTGTGCTCGCTTGATGCGCTGGAAGCTTTGTTTGTCTTGCCGTTCTGCGAAGCTGCTGCCGGCTAGTACACCTCTATCGCCGATTGCGCCAACGAACCGGTTACCGAGGTCGCCGAAATCTTGGCGCTGCGTTTGCTGCTTGGTACCTTTGAATTTCTGTCGCTGCCATTTGCGTCTTCTTTTTTTTCTCGCTGGGCGACGCTTGTGGGCGTGGTCGCTTTTTGCCGCATGCGCTTCTTTGGTTACGCATTGCAGAGACCGCTGCGGTCTTCTTGCTTTTTCTTTGTCTGTACTGCTTGCATGGTTGCAGTTGAGGTATCACCTACCGAGTAAGTAATCACCATTGATTTACATAGTGCATGCACGGTGGTTGGGTTGTTGTGACTAGTAAATTGGTTGCTACATGATCTAGAAATTCATATGCTCTTGACCATGAAGGCTTGAACAGTACTTAAGAGATTAGGAAAAAAAAAGATCGAGATCTAGTTTCTTGTGTGTAATGATTTGTAATTTTGTTTCCTCTCGGTTTTACAATTTTAGTTAGGGGTTATAATCGAGATTAACTAGAGTGGTTGGTCGGAACATTAAGGAAGATTAATATGATGGTTGTAGTCGGTTATATCAATTAATAGATCTGTTTAGTCTGATATTTTGTTGTACGATTTATTCGGTCACCTTAGTGGCAAATTTTGGAAATCTCATCTACTGGTTAATTGTAGATAATTTCGATATCTTTCTATAGCATGTTTTATCTTGTCAATCGGACAAGTAGATTTAGAGTTATGATTTCCGGAAGACCGCTGTTTTTGCGGTCGTCGTTATTCGGCGCTGTTTTGGTAGATTGGTTATTAAAAATAGTAAACAGATTAATTAGTGTTTTTGCTCTACATGAAAGTTGTAGCTAATTGTCCAATGGTTCTGTAGAATCTGAGAACGCGAATTTTGGTTGAGTAAAACAAGAGTTATGAATTTATTAAGTCTGCTGTTCCGAAGCGGACAGATCGGCTTTCGGAGCTAAATACGGAGGGTTAGATGATTTAATTAGAAGTCTTCGTAATCTAAGAAGATGTGGATAATCTTGTGAAGAATCCAGAATGGGGTGGTTTGTGGTAATCGGATTTTCGAGTCAAAAGTTACGCTCTTTTTAGTAACAGGGCAGCAATGGGTAACTTTTCGGTACCGGAGTAGCGTGGTATATTTGGGGACGTGTAGGGGCGAAGCATTTTAATTGTTATTCTTATGATGCTGTAGCTTGTATTGAGATGTGTGTATTCAATATAGGAGAGGCGTCGTGCTTGTTGCCGTCTTCTAATCAGATCGTGCGTCGCAACTAGTAAAGGCAAGTGCATGGTAGACAGCGATCAATGATCGATCACTGTTTTCTTTATCTTCTATTACCATTATTGTTGTGCTTTTATTTTATTTAATTGCAAGCAATGAATTGGTATGTTTATATCTTTGTTGATGAGCATGATGGAAAGTTGGATATGATGATTATGATGGAGTTTGCATGTTTGCATTCATAAGCATCTTTGCATAAGAGAAGGTGATCTTGATTGATCACAACTCCACGGGAGTGGAGGAGGTCCCCGATCCTTTTGGAGGAACGGGCTTGAGAGTGAATGTTGTCGCGAGCATTCACTCACGCTATACCGGTATACGCGAAAAGAAGTGCATGTGGACATATAGATTAGAGTTGCATTAATATTTGGGATTAATGAATGAGAATGTGAATGGAAGTGCATGTGATGATAATGAAGTTATTGAATGCTGCTGATATATTATTGCTCGTTGTATATGATGTGTTTGCTGAGTCGTGGACTCACCCTTGCTCTATTGTTGTTTTTAGGTGATCTTCGAGGGTGCCGTAATTGAGAGCGAGTAGAGCACATGGACATCACATGATCATTCGCCATGATAATTATTCATTCAATATTGGTTTACACTTGGACATGTTAGTTATTGAATAAAGTTTAGGACATCATTTGGACTAGACTATTTGCTTTATTAATTTTGGATTCATTGGTTGATGCTGCTTTGGATTATTTGCCTGGTTATAATTCCCATTGCTTATTCTTATTCTATTGACGCTTGATCCATAAATACATGTTCGTTTGTGGTCCATTGATTTGATTATCATTGTTTCCTTGATGTAATTTTGTAGTGTGTCGATAATTATTAGTGTAAAGTGTAGTGTGGTGGCATTCTAGGCTCAGTGTTGGGCTGGGGTGTTACAGTTGGTATCAGAGCGGGCTTTAGGTCCGTGGTGAATAGATTAACAACATAGGCAAACTAAAATTGTTAAAAATTTGTTTTAGTTTAGTAAAACAACTAAAATCTGCTAATGGTTAACTAACCTAAAATTTGACACACTAGTGCACAGTAGGTTAGAGAGAGGTACGAGTATAGTTTTTACGTTTCCGTTATGTTGTTTATTGATGGAGGATTTTATTTTGAGCTTTGAACTCATTATGTATTGTTGATTGTGGTTGATAGCTATGTCGGGGGATAGATGACGTGGTCGTGGTGGCCACGGTCGTGGAGGTCGGGGCCGCGGGCGTGGTTCTGTGGGGCCCCCTCCTGAGGCAGTTGAGATCGTGGTTGTGGCCCTGGGTTTTACCAGGTTACACCACCATTCGTGGTATGGGAATAGAGAGGTAGCTACTTTGATTGCAGTAGTTATAGGTATTGTGTGTGAGTTTCTTTATAAAAGTTGTTCTCTTCCTTGAGCTTGAATTTTGGGCAATTCTGGTTATAGTTGCGGTTGATGAATTTTCCTTGAGATAGTGTTTACAATACAGCGGGTGATATTTCATTGGTCTCCTTTGGGTTCCATAAAGCCATTACTTGTTCTCATGACTGTTGATCTATTGTTGCTTTGTGTGAACATCGGTTAACAGCAAGATTGATCTTTTCGTGGGAGTTCCGCCCTTCCTATTGGAAAATATGACCTATTTATTCACTTGGTATTCTGGATACCGAAAGTTTTCTATTGCAAGTTCTTCAACATGTGAAAACTTTGGCTTTATGTATTTCTTTTGGATTATTTCGAGTGCTGAAGTTTAATGCCTATTTTTTTTCTGAAAAGAGTTAAAATCCTTTTGTGTTGACTTGTTATGTTTAAGCTAGAGGTGGTAAACATAGAAGTTCATTGATAAGGTATGAGTATCAGGTCGGATCTGTAGCGTGATGCATGATTGGTCTTAACCCAAATTCTTAGAATTGAACTTGATTAATTTGATATTGTCATAGAGTAATTACGAGTTGAGTAGTCACTAAGAGTATGTTCGTACCTAATTGGAGTCATAAGAGTTATTAAGAAGTATGGAACGTTGATGAACTGGCTTGGACATTAAAATTGATTAGTTTGTTGAATTTATTGGATTTGGTACCAATGGATTAATCTAATTGTGTGTAAAGGGAAACTTGAGGAGATGCTAGGTTATTGCCTTAATAGATCTTATTTGTGGTGTTATCTTTATTGTAGACACTTGGTGATCATATTTGGTTGATAGGTTTACATATACCTTAGTATGATTAATTATTGGAATTGTGTACAAAAGGTTGAAGGGATTGAATACCAGTGGATCTAGAATTTACAGGAGGAGTTCTGGATAGTTCTTCTTTATAGAATGACACGATGAATTTGATTATAGTGTTGTTGAGACTTTTGATCGAGAGAAGATTTTGACTTTTGAAGTTTTAGGGTGATTTTGTTGAAAACTAAATGTGAGGAGGAACAACTGAATATGTGTTGGTAAATATTCAAGTGATTCGCAAATGAAAATAGGTAGCAGCTAGACATCATAGGAAAGCTAGTTGATAACAATAATGGTTGGAGTGCAATTGCTGAGTGTTAAAGTTTGGTGTTGAGCATCACTAAGAGTTGAGCTGGAGTGATTTAATAGGTGGCTTATACCTAGACAGTTGTGGAATAGTCAGACAATAGCATATCCGTGATGAAAGGGTTTTGATAAAACCTTTTAATTTGTGTAGTGGATCCCTTCTAATATAAAGTAGTTGTTGTAGTGAGGTTGTATGGTTTTGGTATAATCTCATTTTGAAGATGTGATGGTAAAGTAGTATGGAACAATTTGGTGAACTTTTCGGGGTTTATTAATGGAAGAGTTGACGATAATGAATCATGTTAAGAGTGTACTATTCTTAATGTTAGTAAGATTGTCTGTAAGGGATTGTGGCTTCGTGTGGTGATGATTCTTTTAGAAAAAGAGTAATTTGATCGCCTTTCGTAATATCGTTTAAATGAAAGGTTTGGAGTTTTGAATTCATGAACTTTTGGAGTTCATGATTTATTTGGTAGATGAAATTGGTTTGAGCAAGTGACAAGTCGGAAAGCTTTATTGGTTCTTAAGTGATTAATGTGATTTGGTCTTAAAAAAAAAAAACTTTTTATTTGTCTCTTCTTTTGAGAAAGGAATAGTCGATTTGTTTTACAAAACCTTAAAGAGTGTATATTGGGAACTGGTTAATAGTGGTCAAGTATATGATGTGGTGAGACCCCGGGTTGCAAGTTAATTGAGGAACATTAGAGGGTGAATTCATTTCATGATATAAATCTCATAGAGAATTGGATCTAAAAGGAATTATGGTCGTTGGGACAAAACTGATTATATTGTTACAATTAGCAGAGCCTATAGTGAATAGTGATCCAAGAATATTTGTTCATGATGGTGGAGTATTGGAATTATCGAATAGTTGGGTTATTGTGATGGTATACTTTGCAAGGTTATGTAGGTGAAATTGAATGGTGTGGTTTATTGAGGGTCCAAGATTAGTGAAGTAAATCGTTTTGGGCAGTCAATTGATTAGTGATGATGGTTGATATTAATGATTGGGGATATTGTTTGGATTGTGGGAATTCTAGACAACGAATATGCGGATTTCTATCAAGTATACCAGAAGTCACTTTAGGAGTCCTGGCTGTTGAACTTGAGCATGTGTTTTATGCTAGAACCTTGGTTGCCCAATGATCATGTGTAGAAGTAGTAGAATAAAAGTGGATTCCAAATAGTATGATGATCATTGATAGAATCCTTTGGTTTTAAATCAGTGTGTGTGTGTAGAGAATTTCAAGTTGATTATCCTTACAAAAAAATTGAGGTGATGTGATTGTGGGTGTAGATTTTATTTGAGGTGTTGGGAATCATTTGTCAAAATAGTTTCTTTGGTAGAGGAGGGGACTATAGTATCTTTTTATGGGTTAGTAGAGTCTCTCTAAATGGGCGCGGTTGTTGCTCTCAGGTTGAGCATCGCTTTGAGATTACCAGCTAAGAGGAATGAGTTAGTGTGATGATTTGAAATCCTATGATTTGAGAGAGTTTATTCCTAAGAAAAAAAAAGAGAGAAAAAAAAATTGATTCCTCGGGTAGTGAAATACCCTCTTGATTCTCGGTTGAGCCGTGTGTTTATGACAGAGGTCATTTACAATTTGAGTTGGCTTTACGTTGGCATGTGATTCTTTCTAATTTAGGGAAAAAAAAGTGATTGATTTTGGCATTCGAATGTTTTCTCTTTTGGCTTACATGGTGGTTATTTGCAAATAGCCTATTTGGAAAATGGAAAGGTTTTTGTGATGAATCTTTGATTTTGGATTTGACTATTCTAATGGGGAGTTGGTAACGCGTGGTTGCGATGAGAATCCTTTGTTTTCAGTTGGGTTCTATTTATGAAAGAGTTTGTTTGAAACTAGTTTGGTTGTGCGCTCCTGGTTAAAGGAGGTACTCCTTGCAAATGTGAAGTGGTTGATTGGGAGACAGGACCGGAGTTCAGTGTGTTATGTACAGGTTGTGTGGTTTGGTACCAAAATGAAGTTTGGCCCAAGTTACATTAGTTTGTTTCTGGAAGTTGTGGAGATTTTTGGAAGAAAGTGTATCGTTAGGACCGTCTCGTGTCCATGCGCAGGGCACACAACATTTTGTATAACCCGATGTCAAGGTAGTATTTGAGAGATCAGGATTACAAGGTTTTCTTAGAGCCGTTGACCACCAAGTAAGACCGTACCTTCGACTTCTGTCAGTTGAGTGTACCGAAAATTGGCGAGATGAGTGCTGAGGCACAAGACGTAGGTATACGTCAAGGTCTTTGTGGGCCGCATCGATCGAGAGAAGCGACTTGGGAGTTGGAGTCTCGCATGCGCGAGCAATATCCGGAGTTGTTCACGTCGGGTATGTGTTATTTTGTTGTTTAAGTTCAGCTGTGCAGTTTTTATTTGAGTAGAACGGCGATTAGAATTCGGGGTCGAATTCCGTTAAGGGGGGTAGAATGTAATACTCTGAAAAGTAATATTAATAATTGCGTCTTAAGGGTCGGAGAGTAATTAATTAAATAGTAACAATAAAGAGTTAATTAAAAGCGTATTAGGGACTTGTGTGTAATTAAATAAAAAGATTTTGTGAAAAATAGAATATTTTCGGAATTTTTAGAGCCATATAAAAGGATTCTGGATTTTCTTAAAAACCCTAGCTCTTCTTTTTGTTTTTCCCTAGTCAGCCGCCGCCAGCCAATCAAATTTTCTGCAGCCGCCGCCTTGCGCCGCTCCAGCATTTCCCTGCTGCCGCCATACAGGCGCTCGAGCCGCTTCTGCCTGTGTGTGCTCGCTTGATGCCATTGGAAGCTTTCTTTGTCTTCGCCGTTCTGCGAAGTCGCCTGCCAGCTAGTACTGCTATCGCCGATTGCGCCCTGTAAAGCCGGTACCGAGGTCGCCGAATCTTCTTATTGTTGCATTTGCTGCGGCCGCCTTGAATTCTGTCTTCTTTGGCATTGCGTCTTTTTTTTCTCGCTATTGGGACGCTGCATGTGTGTGGTCGCTTGCCGCCGCATGCGCTCTTTGTTACGCATTGCAGAGGCCGCTGCGGTCTTTGCTTTTTCTTTTCTCATCTTGCTTGCATGGTTGCAGTTGAGGTATCACCTACCGAGTAAGTAATCACCATTGATTTACATAGTGCATGCACGGTGGTTGGGTTGTTGTGACTAGTAAATTGGTTGCTACATGATCTAGAAATTCATATGCTCTTGACCATGAAGGCTTGAACAGTACTTAAGAGATTAGGAAAAAAAAAGATCGAGATCTAGTTTCTTGTGTGTAATGATTTGTAATTTTGTTTCCTCTCGGTTTTACAATTTTAGTTAGGGGTTATAATCGAGATTAACTAGAGTGGTTGGTCGGAACATTAAGGAAGATTAATATGATGGTTGTAGTCGGTTATATCAATTAATAGATCTGTTTAGTCTGATATTTTGTTGTACGATTTATTCGGTCACCTTAGTGGCAAATTTTGGAAATCTCATCTACTGGTTAATTGTAGATAATTTCGATATCTTTCTATAGCATGTTTTATCTTGTCAATCGGACAAGTAGATTTAGAGTTATGATTTCCGGAAGACCGCTGTTTTTGCGGTCGTCGTTATTCGGCGCTGTTTTGGTAGATTGGTTATTAAAAATAGTAAACAGATTAATTAGTGTTTTTGCTCTACATGAAAGTTGTAGCTAATTGTCCAATGGTTCTGTAGAATCTGAGAACGCGAATTTTGGTTGAGTAAAACAAGAGTTATGAATTTATTAAGTCTGCTGTTCCGAAGCGGACAGATCGGCTTTCGGAGCTAAATACGGAGGGTTAGATGATTTAATTAGAAGTCTTAGTAATCTAAGAAGATGTGGATAATCTTGTGAAGAATCCAGAATGGGGTGGTTTGTGGTAATCGGATTTTCGAGTCAAAAGTTACGCTCTTTTTAGTAACAGGGCAGCAATGGGTAACTTTTCGGTAGCGGAGTAGCGTGGTATATTTGGGGACGTGTAGGGGCGAAGCATTTTAATTGTTATTCTTATGATGCTGTAGCTTGTATTGAGATGTGTGTATTCAATATAGGAGAGGCGTCGTGCTTGTTGCCGTCTTCTAATCAGATCGTGCGTCGCAACTAGTAAAGGCAAGTGCATGGTAGACAGCGATCAATGATCGATCACTGTTTTCTTTATCTTCTATTACCATTATTGTTGTGCTTTTATTTTATTTAATTGCAAGCAATGAATTGGTATGTTTATATCTTTGTTGATGAGCATGATGGAAAGTTGGATATGATGATTATGATGGAGTTTGCATGTTTGCATTCATAAGCATCTTTGCATAAGAGAAGGTGATCTTGATTGATCACAACTCCACGGGAGTGGAGGAGGTCCCGATCCTTTTGGAGGAGCGGGCTTGAGAGTGAATGTTGTCGTGAGCATTCACTCACGCTATACCGTATATCTGTGAAAAGAAGTGCATGTGGACATATAGATTAGAGTTGCATTAATATTTGGGATTAATGAATGAGAATGTGAATGGAAGTGCATGTGATGATAATGAAGTTATTGAATCTCACGATATATTATTGCTCGTTGTATATGATGTGTTTCTTTGAGTCGTGGACTCACCCTTGCTCTATTGTTGTTTTTAGGTGATCTTGAGGTGCCGTAATTGAGAGCGAGTAGAGCACATGGACATCACATGATCATTCGCCATGATAATTATTCATTCAATATTGGTTTACACTTGGACATGTTAGTTATTGAATAAAGTTTAGGACATCATTTGGACTAGACTATTTGCTTTATTAATTTTGGATTCATTGGTTGATGCTGTTTTGGATTATTTGCCTGGTTATAATTCCCATTGCTTATTCTTATTCTATTGACGCTTGATCCATAAATACATGTTCGTTTGTGGTCCATTGATTTGATTATCATTGTTTCCTTGATGTAATTTTGTAGTGTGTCGATAATTATTAGTGTAAAGTGTAGTGTGGTGGCATTCTAGGCTCAGTGTTGGGCTGGGGTGTTACAGCTATGTTCTAGGGTGACGAAGACTTTGGATGACATCATGAGTTGATCGTCATCAAGTCAAGGTTCAAGAAGAGGATGTATCGTGTGTTGATGCATAACAAGATCTCGAAGAAGGAGATGATCATGAGTTGATCGTCAAGTCAAGAGAAGACCCATCATGTGTTGATGGAGGTCAAGTAAAGGATGCATCATGGGTTGATGCATGTCAAGACGATGACCCGGACTTGAAGTGAAGATGTGCGTCATCAAGCTTCAAGAAGATGCTCATGGCAAAGGTATGACTAGCTAGGGCTAAGGATGTGTTCCTAGTCTTTTACCGGTCTTGGTGTTTGGTTGGAAGACCGGATTGCTAGTATAGGTTGCCGTACTATTAAGAGGGGTCTTGTCTAGTAGCTTGAGTCTCATCATGTGTTGATAGCTCAATCTTGCTTGCTCTAGCTCTACATGGCATGATGCTATTATTTGCGAATGTGTTTTGCAAATAGTTGAGGCTTATCAGGTTAATCCTTGTAGCATGTGACTATACTTTTGCGAATGTGTTTTGCAAATGGTTGAAGTCCATGTACCTACACCTTGTGGCATGATCTAAGTTTGCAAATGTGTTTTGCAAATTGTTGGGATTCATGCATATTCCCTTGGCATGGTCTAAGATTGCTTATTGCTATTTATTTGGACTTAGATCATGATAGTGGCTCTTTGGAGTTGTGCTTTTTGATTTGATCAAATGTGTTTGAGATCAATCAAATAGGTGGGTTGTGTAGCCCTCTGAATAAGCTTTCCATAGAGTCCGAGATCACTCAATTCCGACATCGGAGTCAAAAGTTATGACCTTTTTACCGAGTGTCGTCTGTGCTGAAATTGAGCTGCGGAACTTCCGCCCGAAAATAGGAACTTCCGATATTATCGGAAGTTCCGATTTTTGTACTGCGGAACTTCCGCACCAAACTTTTTAACGGCTAGTTTTTGAGCCGTTATGCACCCGTACGGCCCATGAACAGTAAAAAACGGAAGTTCCGCACTTTGTACTGCGGAAGTTCCGATTTCCCTGATTTTTCTGCAACTTTGCCTCCAACGGCTAGTTTTTGTGTGTGGGCTATATATAGCCACCTTGGCCGGTTGGGAGAGATTGCTGGTGCCCATATTCATTCTATTGAGCTAAGAGCAAGCCTCTCATCTCTTTTGTGCATGTGTTGCACTTAGTGAGTGTTGAGAGCAAACCCTAAGTGCATGTGTTGCCTTAGGTAGTGGATTGAGTATCCACTTGAGCGTTGACACTTGATTAGTTCAAGTGATCGTTGAGACTTGTTTCTCTTGGTGTTTGCCGACACCTAGGCGGCGTGAGGCGTCGTGCTCGGTGACCTTCTCAAGAAGCTTGTGAGAAGGCCCGGCGGTTGTGAGTGGTTTGGTGCTCGCCATCTCGGAGTGGAGGAAGAGCAACCCTAGTGGAGCGAGGTGTTGGTTCGGTTTGGAACCGGTCCAAGTGTTGGACTTACCTCGGAGGTGTTGGCTTAATTAGTGGAGCCGGTCCAATTTGTTTGGGCTAACCTCAACGTGGATTAGGGGAGACCGGCAAGTCTCCGAACACCACGGTAAAACATAATTGTGTCCATCTTGTTTTTACTTGTGCTTTACTTTGAGCAATTTATATTACATGCTTTAATTGCTTATATATCATTGTATGATTGCTCTCTTGTATTGTCAGTGCACTTAGTTGAGCCTAGTTGATTTAGGTTTTAATTGTGCAAAACCAATTCGCTATTAGCTTCCGCATTTATATATTAGTTTAGCCCGATAGATTTTTAAAACCGCCTATTCACCCCCCTCTAGTCGGCCACCTCGATCTTACACGTGTATGTAATAGTTAAGTCCTATGTGCCGAGTTGGTAGATTTGTACTCTCAATTGGATTAGTAGATAAAGGATTATTAGTTTATCGTAGTGGCACATATATGATTGGATTGGTAGTGGTCGTTCAAGAATAAGTTCGGTGGTATGAATATGAG